>OX365945.1:4888750-7326875 GCA_947247005.1 Spisula solida
ATTTGGAACAAATTCAATTTGAACATCAATTTGACATTTATCGAAAAAATGACGTTTTTCAAGAATCTAACTTCCTGTCTTGCATCGATAGTAACGTGGTCATGTTATATATTGAATAAAACTCCCAAATTTTAGCGTTCCATTGGTATATGAAAACATCAGATGAGATCGAGCATTTTCTCATGGCATTAGGTTGTAATGGGGTCAGATATTATAAAACACCCTGTATAGGAGTCAATCTACCTAAGACAACCAACATCCTGATGGCGTATGAGCTTCTAATCTATAGCTTGATTAATCACAATGAGATGTGTGTTTTTTCAATATAACAGTGTTGGAAGAGTTTGGTATAGCGACAATACATACTAAACCGACGGATGCGGAAAACGAGGTTACACATCTACCACTGGTATTTGATGATATGAAAGAAGAATTTGATATAACGAATGTCATGGTTGGTGGGGATTTGAATGGAGATTGTTCCTACGTTACACAGAGCGAGTATGCAGACATGGCTGACGGCATTAGGAACTATACAGTATACAAATGGTGGATAGACGATAATGATGACACTTTGACTCAGTATAAAGATTGTGCTTACGACAGGTATGTATCCTCCGATCAGCCCCTGTAACAATTAAAAGTGGTTTATTTGTACATTAATTGTATTTACAAATACTATTATTGGCCCTCAGGGTTTGATTGCGTACAATGAGTTGTGTGTTCGTTTGGGGTGAGTAAGGTGTAAAAATATAAAAATGTTACCACTGCAATTGAGATAGTAAAACTATATTCAATCAAAACAAACTAATGTTATATTTTTATGCTTATCTCGTGTCAAAACTTTATGAAATATTTATGCCAAATTACCACTGTGGTTAAACTGTGTATGAATTTGTTATTCCATGAAGCATTAAGAAGAAAATATTCTATATATCCTGCAAACTGAAAACACCATCACATCCACGTTTTACACAAAACGACTTTACTCGCTTATAAAACGTGCAAATCAAGATAGCCACTACAGATCAGACTGATGGCAAACTATTGATATCAAGAAGTTTAATGAAAGCTTATTAGATTCTATTAGGATAAAACATGGTCACAGATATTGCTAATTATGAATGTTGTTTTACAATATACAAACTAATGTTAATTTTATATTCAGTAAAACGAAAAAGCATTCCAGTAGTAGCCTCCACGAGGCGACGATCAGAGGATTCATATGACCAAACTTTTTTTCCAACGAACTAATGTTTTGCATTTTATTTTGTGTTAAGAAGTTTAAAACCAATTCAAAACAATGGTACTTTTAGCACTGAACAGCCCTGGCTGACCTTCAGATAACCAAGGAGTATCCACACTATTTATAGAACAGGTCATGAGATCACCTGTACTAGCAGAATGTACTGATGACACATACTATATATTGGGATAGTTGCTAGCTTCTCCTTCTGACTGGAGTAGCAAGAGGTACATAAGGTTCAACACTGTAGTATTGTCTTGTACACCGCAGAAATAAAGTTATGTATAGCAGACAGGCGAGTAAAGTACTATAAGTTTAACACAAGAGAAAAATGCAATAATTTAAAATCGGGCATAACCTTTTGTGAAAAGAATACAATAAACTATGGAATCAAAAGTTTGCATTTGATTCACCCCGGAGATATTTATAAACATTTCATTGGTTGTATTCCACAGGCAAATATCTGAATAGAAAAAGGATTTTGCGCCAAACCCTTTAACTTTTGGAACGGCACAACCCCCCTGATCACGTAACCTTGTATTGTAAGAATTGACAGGTAACTAATTAAGGAATTTAGAATGTTCACTTCCTATGTGCGACCTTGCATCTAGGTCAAGCACTAACCTTATTAACTTATTTTGGGTGGTTTGAAGTTTGGATTTAAGTGACTGAGTGAGACTATGATACCATATATATATTACCATACAATACGACATTACACAAGCAACTCGAGGTAATACGACGCACATTGAAGTGATTATCGTATATGTCAACACTCGCGTACTGCTACTCGTATATGTCAACACTCGCGTACTGCTACTCGTGTATGTCAACACTCGCGTACTGCTACTCGTATATGTCAACACTCGCGTACTGCTACTCGTGTATGTCAACACTCGCGTACTGCTACTCGTGTATGTCAACACTCGCGTACTGCTACTCGTATATGTCAACACTCGCGTACTGCTACTGATCATTGGAGTTGGGATTAACAAGAATTATTTTCTGTTGCAGGATTATTACAGAAGGCACAGGATGGGTAAATTCTACTCACGGTGTGGACAGATTTGACGAAGATACAGACGTTTTACCAACACCGAGAAACTGTGCGGTGGTACGTTGTCAATTGTCTGTACATAGGCGCAGAAGCGAATTCTCATAGATTAAGTTTAAATGTTTTTATTTCTCATGATTAAGAACATTCTCCTATTCCCTTTCAACGTATACCAATGTACGTAATAAATGCATCAGATACTAGAGTATACAATTTACGTATGACTAGTACTACGTTTCATTATTTTCTATAGTAGGAACCAGTTATTAACCGGCGGCCTTGATATTGGATTGCCAAAGTAAAATGACCATGGAGGGGCACGTGACATGTTCTCGATGGTTTACGATTTCAAAACAAATATCCCAAAAAAGAAGCATTTTGTAAGAATGTCGTGAACCAGACTAATTCCATTATTCCATGCGGATAACATCGGTCTTTATCGCATTACAATAGTTTATTTACCAAAGAAAGCAGAACGATTCCGAAATTTCACTTTGAACGCGAGACCACGAATCTAAACAGCAGGTGTCTGCAGCTGCAATAAGATTCCCAGTCAGTAATAAAATGTTTACAAAATGAGTTTTAGTGAACAATTATCATGACATGGTTTCATCTATTAAAAATGTTAATGTTAAACAAACGACGCACTACTTTTTTCAACGACTAACTGCTGTGACGGTATGACCGGCTTTTAACTGAACAGAAAAAGAAGCTCCATGGCAAAAAAGAAAAAGCATTCCAAAAGTAGCCTCCACTTCAGTCGAGGCGACGATAAATATAGTAGGCAATGCACTACATCCCGTAGAGAACACATCGCTAGATTACCAGAAGCATGGTATTGATACATGATACTGTTTTTCTAATTCTTTTGAATGTGTTCATTCGTTCGGCACATACATTTAACACAAGCAAATAATTGGAAGATAATCGGTATTGTTCGATTTTACATGTATTGGAATTATTTTCACAGAAACATTAATTTAAACTTACACCGGAATAAATTCGAATTGCATCCAAACTGCAAAAAAACACATCCTAAACAATACAACTAAATTACAAGGCCGCAGGTAATCACCCGCAGGAAACTATTTAACTTGTATTTCTTTGGAGACCATCTGAAACCGCGGACGCCACAAGCCGCTTTGGTCAATATTTTAATGTTGCATTTTCCTTTATCCTTATAATCAGTTCGATTTTCTCATATACCCATATAACAAACATGAGACATGCAGTACGACAGCGCGGTTTGTTCATGAGCGTCAAGTAAATACGTTCGCACTATAGAATAAATTGATCATTCATAAAATTATCGAATTTTATTTTACAGTTTTTTGGTGCTAGTGACCACTATCCTGTATATTTAAAGCTAAAGTGAAAGTAAGTATACATTTTATTGACACTCATGTTATCAACAGAATAAGTCGTACGTACATGTATAGCCTACGAGTATGCTTATACACTGCATGGAGAAAGAACAAAACGAACGTGGTTATAATACGTTCGGTCTCAAAGTTAACTGGCTTAAACCCCTATCACATGAGTCTCGAATCAGCCGGAATGTGCCCAAATGTGTCGGAATGAAGATTTTAAAAAATTCCGAAACGCATTCCGAGGCATAGTTCGAACTGAACTGACCAAAGTTTCAACACCAAGGTCAAAATGTCGAATGATGGAGGGGAACGTTTGTCTTCACATAGCGCTGCACAAAATCAATAAACCGTTTTGTGTCGGGGATTTGCTGCGGGTATGTGTCTAAAAAGTACATGCACTTGTTTTAAGTGTTTCGAATGCTGCCAGCATGCCGCATAAGAATCTAAAATATTGTCAAAATGTAGTAAGAATATACTACAAATGGTGTACGATATATGTCATTGGCCAGATTAAGTCACTGGCCAGATCACTGGTCACATCAAATCATTGACCACATCAAATCACTGACCACATCAAATCACTGACCACATCAAATCATTGACCACATCAAATCACTGACCACATCAAATCATTGACCACATCAAATCATTGACCACATCAAATCACTGATCACATCAAATCACTGGTCACATCAAATCACTAGCCACATCAAATAATTGACCACATCAAATCACTGACCACATCAAATCACTGGTCACATCAAATCACTAGCCACATCAAATCACTGACCACATCAAATCACTGGTCACATCAAATCACTGACCACATCAAATCACTGGTCACATCAAATCATTGGCCACATCAAATCACTGACCACAACAAATCACTGGCTACATCAAATTACTGGTCACATCAAATCACTGGCAACTTCAAATCACGAGTCACATCAAATTACGAGTCACATCAAATCACTGGCCACATCTGGCCACTTCAAATCACTGACCACAATAAATCACTGGCTACATCAAATTACTGGCCATATCAAATCACTGGCCACATTAAATTACTGGCCACATCGAAATCACTAGCCATATAAAATCACTGACCATATCAAATCACTGGCCCCTTCAAATCACGAGTCACATCAAATTACGAGTCACATCAAATCACTGGCCACATCTGGCCACATCAAATCACTGACCACAACAAATCACTGGCTACATCAAATTACTGGCCATATCAAATCACTGGCCACATCAAATTACTGGCCACATCGAAATCACTAGCCATATAAAATCACTGACCATATCAAATCACTGGCCACTTCAAATTACTGGCCACATCGAAATCACTAGCCATATAAAATCACTGACCATATCAAATAATTGACAACATCAAATCATTGACCACATCAAACCACTGTCCACATCAAATCATTGACCACATCGAATCATGTCGATCAAATCACCACAAAAGTAATAACCTTTATACTTTTCTTTGTATTCATGTATTTAAAATCCATGAAATTACGACCCCCTGACATTTCCGTTTTACTAAATTTCATGAACGTCCATACCCGGGAATATGAATAATTTTACATGTACATTTATTTAATTTATCAGATACTCCTGTGGATGTACATAATTCAGAAGACAACGACGAAATGCTTTCGTTGCCAGAACACAGACTATCTCTTCCAGATCACATGCTTTTAAATCCTATCCTCTCCGCCTTGATTACCTATACCATACCTACATACAGACATACCGCAGTTTTCTGTGTTATTTTTGGTTAATTGCATAATTCTCCGTTGGTTGTTTTACTACAACCTCGTGCTTACCTTACCAAAAACTTTACTTATTTGTCAAACGGATGAGTTATGCTGAATCGTTAAGTTGTCCAAACAAATGGCTACAGTATTTTCATTTAATTTCGTTGTGTTCCCAAAACATTTCTACTATTATATTACTTAACCTGCACTCTTATATTTGAGATTAAAGGATAACCAATCATATCGCCTTTTAATGACCAAAAGTTTCATATGGTGTGATCTGATTGGTTGTCCTTATCTTTAAGTCAAGTAAGACTAATACTGAATACCACCCCAGATCATGGGTCATTTGATTTTTCAATTTGAAAAAAAAAATCTTCTTTCTTGTTTGTACGTGTAGATTGAATACGTGGCGCTACATAGTCTCCGAACAAATGAACAACTCTGGTGTGGTATAAGTGTGTATATTATGAGGGGTCCAGCCTAGTCGCTAACGGACTATAAGTCGTCTATGAATATGTGAATTCCGCTCATCGAAAGTCGTTGATAATTTTTACGATATTCGCAGTCATAGACTGTGTGTATGTGTAAGTGTGTGTGCGTGTGTGTGTGAGTGTATGTGAATGTATATTGTGTGGTATAACCATTATGTTGCTTGCATGCTTATACATAGGTTCATTTAGTCAGTAAGTATTCACTAGGGCCCGGAATATTACAACCTATACTTTCACTCAGCATTCGGATCTCAGATATAAAAAGGTGGTATCATTTGTTAAAGATGGCAACATGATAGAATATGGTGTAAATAGAAGTGTATACATTTTCTCTTATATCGTATCATATGTGTGAGGAAAATTATTGAAACTGAATAACACGCTTCATATTATTATTATTATATTAAAGACTAATGTATTTACAATGATATCATACAATGCACTGAAATAACGATTGGTGCCAATTTAACATTATTACACTTAAAAAACTGTAACTATAGTCGAGAGAATGTGACTCGACTCTCGACCATTCATTAGCATAATTTAACAGCTGATATATTGTCTATATTTATAACCTCGGTTGTATGTTTTCATAACCGGGAAGTATCACGAAGACGCTCGATGTGTAATACCAACACAATTCTTAAGGACCGATATTGCACGATTTACTCGCGGAAATTTTTATATTCAACGCAAGAACCTTGTAATATATTCATGCATAAAGGTCAGGATCATGCCAAATTCTCTGTGCTAACTACGACCCTCAAATGATTAAATTTTCATACTTGAGTGCTGAGTGTTAGTTTTCGTCGTAAATCGGAACCTTAGTCATCCTTAACTCTATAATATAATGGAATAACATGTAATTAAGTCACTTACATGGTATATTGACGGCGATGCGGGTTCAACTTTAAACATATTAGCCTTCGGATTCATATTTTGTCTTTGTAACGTTTTGGTTATTCTTAACTTTCTTATAGACATTGTAACCTTTCATCAAATATTTAGAGCATGTATAAAAATTTGTATTATATGGTTGTGGTAATTTTATTATATTATTCTATTTTTCATTGTTAACATTTGTTCTTCGTTTTTCATTCGTTTTGTTTATGCTAAGGAATTGTGCAGTAAATGTAGAATTGCACAACATAGAACCCCATTCCAGTTTTAGAACTGTCCGGTATGTGGAAGATTTTAGAACAATTAAATCCGTGTAAAACGTGTACTGGTTGTGGTGTGCATAATGCATCAAAATCAAGACTGTTCGATATTAAGGATCATTCTTAACATAACCAGATCGTAAAATGGTTTAAGTCTTTTTTGTATCTATTATTTTTTAAATAGTTTGTGATTGTGGTAACTTTAACATTGTTCTACTTGTCGTTGCTAACCTTGAATTTCCATGTTTTTATTCATACTATATAGTGAACTCATCATAATTATATCACACGCACGCGTATATTAAAAAAAACTTTAAAAATGTGTTTTCAGTTTGTTCATTTTAGAATTGCACTTGCACTGTAGATTTCCTTATTATATGTTTGTCCTTTGTTTGTGTGTGTGGTCATTTTCAATATCATTCTATATGTGTCCCTTTTTCTGTTTTCTTTCAAATTTGCTTTATTTATTTTTTGATAGTATATTCTTCACAATTATATAACATGCACAATTATATTTTTAAAAAAAAATTAAAAAATGGGTTTTCATATTGTTCATTTTAGAATAACATTGACATCTAAAAAGTGTTCTTTTTTAATTAGAGGGTGGCAAACGTACTTCTATTATATACCGCTTTATATATAGTATGACTTCGAGTATTGTTTATACTCTTCTGCATAAGATAGAATGCATTTCTTATTTTTTTTAAATTATTTTAAAATAGCCCCTGTTCTACACCATGTAACAAAATAACACCTCTTACAAACCGTATTTGCAATTGAAAATGTAAACTTTCGACAATGACGTGAAAATTTAATAAAATTGCAAATTTTAAATGGTTCCTGATTTTCACCATCGGCAGAACTCCGTTTACTACAACAATTGATCGGTGGAACTCCGTTTACTACAACAATTGATCGGTAGTGTAGCAGACCTCAACAAACATGGGATCCGACGATGGATTTACACGTGCTGTTTTGTCACTTTTCTGTAGTTTCTATAACAAAAAAAATAACATTTCTATTTTACGAGTTAAGGCAAATTTTAATAAATGATTTGTTGAGCAGCAATAGATCAATAATGAAATAAAGAATCGCAGCAAATCCTCAAGTGGTCATTTATAACTTTAGAAGCAAAGCCTTAAGTGGTCAGTTGTAACAAAGTTATTCGGATTTAGAAACAAAGTCTCATGTGGTCAGTTATAACAAAGTTATCCGGCTTAACATACAACAATAAAAATCATAGTTATTACAACATTGTTTACTACATTTGTATTTTTAGAACTGTGTTTCATGAAAATAAATGGATTCTTTGATAACAAATAAAATATGAAAACCTGCAAAACTGTGGTTGTGAATGTTTATTATATATAGTGTAATGTTATTGTCCCCTATCAATAACTACTTAAATTCCCATTATCTGCACACTATAGATGAGTTGGAGAGGATAACTAATCTATCGTGTGCAGCTATCGTGTCATTATGTAAATATTGGCACGTGAAAAAGCTGAACTATACAAGGTGTTATCCAGAATGAACTGGACAGTCAAATCGCTGGCTTAGAATGAGAAGGTCGCAAGTGACTGTATAAGGTTCATACATATATATTTCAAATTTGCATCACATGGCGCTTCTTATGACCCTATATTTATGAAAATCGTAACAGGTCAAACTGGCATTGAAAAAGCTTGTTTTTCCATAAGTAAAGAGTACTTTTCAGACAGTTTTCCGTGTTTTCTCAAAATAGCGTTTTTGTACTTACGCCCTTCTCATTCTAAGCCAGCGGTGGATTTTTCCACTTGTTGCAAGACTTTTGTCATTGAATGTTCAATGGATGAGAACTCGTATGCAAATTGGTTCATTGAAAGACGAAAATAGACCAAATGCAAACATGTACAGTACAACCTCTGTAGACCAACAGCCTTTGGGAGCTGCAAATAGTGATTGATGTATATAGGTTGTTACTCAAAAGAGGTTGAATCTAAAGTGACTACATGTATCAGCTTAGGGGCACGAAAGTGTTGTTATAGAGAGGTTGTTGCTCTACTGAGGGCCAGTCTGGAGAGGTTGTACTGTAATGAGTGTCACTGTAAATGAAAAAGTCACGCCAAAAGGACGCCATGTAAAAATATTGCTGGACAGAGCTCCGGCTCATATAGCATATGTTATCCATACATTACTCCACAATCGCAGCAGACTACAGTCGCCGCTATCATCAAGGTCTTCAGATTGCAATACTATTCATAATTTGTGGGGACGAGCTTAAATAATAATAATAAATCTTTATTTTACGAAGGCTGCATGTGAAATATACAAAGTAATCAAATAACATACATTGTAGTTTGTACATGTATATATTATTTACCAATGCACAATTGAAATAAGTATACGACATGAACACATAAGAACACATCAATAAATAACACATTCGACAACAGCCATCAAGAAGTGTTATTAATCATTTAAAATGATGACAATGTACAGTGAATAGTACAACTTACATTCATACTGTGAAGGCGACAAATGAGACGGTCGCCAGCCCCGCAAAAACTACCGGAACAGGCCCTTTTAAGTTTAGGAACGGGGGAACGTTCATCAGGTATTGATAAGGAATTATGTGCATTCGACGAGGCACAGGTAATTAAACGTACATGTATATCATAAAACCATGGACGGACATACGATATACTAACTTGATAACAAGGACCAGTATATTACGTGTACATGAACAGCCAGTGATACCTGTTTGTGAAATAGTCTGCTCTCATTACTAACGGTCAAGCATATGACCTGCGAAAGTTCAGAAAAATCCAACCATATTATTTGCAAAAACAAACTTCACAGCAAAACATATTGGCCCAATATCTGTCCGGTATTTCACGAATATTCCCAGGGAATTTTCGGTTTAATCAAACGACGAATTCCTAATTGGCCACCGTATAAACTATATTACACAACTGTTTTTGTTTGACACAGGCTAATAACCCACATGAACAACCCGTACAGATGCTGTTCAAGTTATTATAGCTTACCTACCTGCGCACGCACACAGGTTGTTACCAACCCACGTCCCAATCGTGAAAGCTCGGCCATTTCCGTTTATCTCCGGTCTATTGCAATGCATAAAGGCCGAGGTGATCAGAATGCCCACGTGCACCAAAAGACCTCCACGTGCTGACATTTATTTAAATTAGTAGGACAGATGTGTACATAAAAGATGATCAGATACGGAATTGTTTAATACTTAATTGTTACAGCAGCAGTCGTGTATTTTAACAGTTTCTTTGAAAATAGAAATATGGTCAAGTATCTGAAGTCATAACATGTATACAGTCAAACTTGTGTTATGGACCATCCTGAAACAAAGACATAATTATGTTACAGAACCTATCTACAAAGACCACTCCATCTCCTATCGGACGATTCTCATCTATATTTAATCTTGCTGTTCTCCTTGGTGATGTTATAGACACGTGTGACTGTAGTGTATCTGGTAAAAGTAAAGTACAAAGTTAACTTTTAATCCACATCATACCATTCATATCCCCAGACCTCGGGGAAATGGTTTTCCAACATCAGGAGGAGTGATTATTTTACTCAACCCCAAAATAAGTAAGGGTGTTACATTAATGAAATCGTCAAGAAGGGAATTACAATAATGAATTGTTGAAACTTGAAATATCGTTTTTGATACATTCTACTTTTCGACAGCTTCGACTTAAAGCCCCGTTTCCATGACGCGTAATACGTAATGCGTTTTCGGCGCGTATTTATTCGAATAAATATATTTCGCTGCAGGGCAGGGCAGGGCAGGGCAGGGCAGGGCAGGGCAGGGCAGGGCAGGGCAGGGCAGGGCAGGGCAGGGCAGGGCAGGGCAGGGCAGGGCAGGGCAGGGCAGGGCAGGGCAGGGCAGGGCAGGGCAGGGCAGGGCAGGGCAGGGCAGGGCAGGGCAGGGCAGGGCAGGGCAGGGCAGGGCAGGGCAGGGCAGGGCAGGGCAGGGCAGGGCAGGGCAGGGCAGGGCAGGGCAGGGCAGGGCAGGGCAGGGCAGGGCAGATAAGTGTGTTTTATAATCGTTTAATTGAGCAAACGGGATAAAGTGAGACCGAAAAGACACATCCGATATTAATTACTTGAAAAAATACTTTGCAGAGCAGAGCATACAAGTAACAATGACAAATGATGGAAAATGACAATTTTGTCCAAAAAATATATTCCTTTGTTGAACCACAGGAACTTGCATAATTTAAAAAAAATGAAAAAAAAATGAAAAAAAATATTTCACTAGGCCTACTGTAGTGACAGTATCAATAAAATATATGTTTTAATAGATCTACTGAAAAAATATATATTTTTAATTATTATGCAAGTTCCTGTGGTTGAACTTTTCAATCATTCTGTCCATCTGATTTGAAAATTGAATGCGGCATTCAGACGAAAGGATTTGACCCAGGTGAATAAATCATTGTATGAGTTTTAACTATCATCTTTAGACCAGGTTACATGGTAAGCGAACCTACTCCTTTAGTTATATTCCAATACAAGTGCATTCCTATATGCAATCCAGAGTTATAATAATATGCACGTGCTGCACGTGATCAAACAAAACTTTAATATTTTCGAAATAATGCAGATAAACCGATATGAAGTTTTAAAAAATGTAAGTTATGCAGCCCGCAATTTCTGTATCACACGTGTCATTCAGGGAGGATCAAATTTAGCGGGAAATGATATGTATGATAAATATACACGTGCTGCACGATATGAAGTAATTAGTGTGCAACATTTACACGTAAACAGTTACAAGCATATTATATAGCACAGAAACATCATTGTGTGACCAACGAAGACTAAAAAATATTTACAGCGATAGTACAAATGTTTTTTTTATATATGAGCCAGTTTCCAAGGAAATACTTGCTATTTTGACAAAAATATTGATTTTGAGATTTAAATACTGTAATTTAGATTAATTCTTGACATAAACTGTTCAAAATAGTATAACTTTTGAGAATTATATACATTAAAAATTGTATACATGTATAGATCAAAATTGTAAATGTTCGTATTTAGATTTTAATTTTCTTTAAAAAAACAACGTTTGTTCTTTTTTATTGAGGCTAAAAGAAAACACCGCTTCTGTGATCTTCATAATCGTTGTCTTGTGTTTATTTATATTATACACGCACACAATTTCCACATTCATATGCAAGTATTTACAAAAAATACAATTTTTAAGTAAACATTCTGTATAAATCTTTTAGTTGACTTCATCGGTGGAATAAGACATTTTCTGCACACACCCATTTGCACTATCTATACTAAGTGCTATAATATAATAGAACATGGAACACGTTCAGCGATAATGACGATCTTATTTTATTTTATACCATACCCCTATTTGAGCCAATGGGAAGCCAAGAAATTGGTCACATGGTAAAAAAGCGGTTTCCTTAAACATCCGGTTTTTTGTCAAGTCTATTATTTTCTAAGAACCCTTAAATATTTGCTATTTTCTTGCTCAAGACGAGACGAAATGGATCGGGTTAAGTCTCAACTTCATAATTTCCAGGACACACTCGAACAAAGGTATGCATAACTGTTACCATTTTGCACTTCCCTTGGGCAAGCGTAAATCAGTAAACTGGTAAATTCTTCAATTTCGTGATTTTGGCCATTTTGGAATCGTTTTAGGGTATCTACTTTTGAGGATGTGTATAAAAAGTAATAAGAATATGTTAAAAATATCCATAGGATAATTAGGCCTTAGAATAATATTTTTTGATACTGTACTGACATGTCATCTTGCTGAACAATACCAAAACGGAAATCCATTGGAAAATACAGTTGAGTAACTGGAAATTGTTTAAACAAACATTATTTAAAACAATGGACAAACACATTCCACAAAAGAGAGTGAAAGGAAAACCTGATATTTCGTGGATGAATAAGAGAATAAAAAGAATGATACAGAAAAAGCAACCAGGCTTCGCGAAAACTTTAAAAACCTGTCAGTCATTCGGACTGACAGAAACAAAAAAGTTGTCAGTCCGAACGAACATTTGTCAGTCCGAAAAAATGAAGAGAGATGTACAGATAATGCATGTTCTTTTTAAATTATTCAGTGGTAAATTATTTAGAAATGCATTGTTAGCTTTAACACACAGTTAACAAGTGTTTTCAAATAGGCCTAATTAGATAGTTTGCCTTTTCACAATGGGCTCATTCAGCCCATTCAATGAGCATATATCAGACAGGACTTTCTGTCAAGAGAAATGTTATTTTCATTTTACCATTTAATATCAAACACCTTTAAACTAAATCACGTTTTTTCGTGTTAAAAAGCCCCCTCGGAAATCGTCAAAATAAAAATATAATCAGAAAAAAAATCGCGAACATTCCGGAATCCGTAACGTGTACTACGGGTTTTATCCGCATCCAAAAAATAATCAGTTTTCGCGACCTTCATTTCGCTGATTTATTTTACATTTTTGACTATTTTGGAGGGATTTCTTATTGAATCTAGACGAGGATTTACGAAAATACATTCGTGTTACATTCTTTACAATAATCTTCAACTACGATGTGCGAATATCGCCGTCCAGACTCAAAATCTCCGTCGGACCAACGGTCCGACATTCAGTCAAATTTTGCCGGACCAAAGCATTTTTTGTCGGTCAGGACCGACGGACCGACGGTTTTCGCGATGCCTGGCAACGGTTATATTTATAACAAGTCAAGGACGACCAAGGATCCCAAGGACCGTGAATCTTTCCAGAAGTATCGAAAAGCTAACATCGTTCCTATATTCAAAAAAGGGGACCGGTCGAAACCATCCAACTATCGGCCAGTTAGCCTCACAGCAGTGGCATCCAAAATGCTTGAACACATCGTACTATTGCAAATTATGGACCACCTGGATAGCAACTCCATCTTACATGAAAACCAACATGGTTTCAGAGCTCACCGCTCCTGTGAATCACAACTACTACTCATAACTGACGACATCACCAGGAGTATGAACCAGGGTCATCAGGTTGATATAGCCATTCTTGACTTTTCAAAGGCATTTGATTAAGTTTCACATCAACATCTGCCGAAAAAGATGTCCTATTTATGGAATAAGAGGAGGCACCAATAATTGGATAAACAACTTCCTTAGTGGTCGTTTACTACAGGTCATTGTAGATGGCTAATCTTCTGCGGCATCGGTAGTCACATCTGGAGTACCCCAGGGTACGGTTCTTGAACCTACATAATACATAATCTCTATTGTTCATTAACGATATTGCATCTGGAATAAACTCGACAATAAGACTCTTTGCGGATGACTGTGTAGTCTACCGCCCAATAATAAAAAATGAGGATCACAACATTCTACAAGATGATCTTAATAAACTAGTTAACTGGAGTGACACTTGGCAAATGGAGTTCAGTGTCGATAAATGTGCTGTAATGAACATAACAACTACAAGAAGAAATCAGAATTTGAATACAAGATGAAAGATCAAACTGTCCAAGTGGTTAAACACCTCGGAGTCGAACTGACCGATAATATGAAGTACAACTTACACATCGACAGTATAACTAGTTAAGCTTCAAGTGTCCTGGGATTCATCAAATGTAATATCAGACATTGTCCTAAAGTCGTCAAGGAAAGAGCATACCAATCACTTGTAAGGCCCAAACTCGAATATAGTTCAACAATATGGAATCCACAACAAGTAACACAGATCAAACAAATTGAGCAAATTCAAAGAAATGCTGCAAGATTCGTCTTGAATAAACCTTTCAACCACAACAAACCTGATAGTGTTACATCAATGTTACAGAAATTACAATGGCATTCACTGGAACAGCGTCGCTCAACATCAGACGTAATTCTTATGTACAAAATTGTTAACAACCTAGTGGCAGTAGTGAGTACCAACATTATAAATGTACCTCTACGTTCGTCAAGATACACAGATTCAGTTAGATTTGTGACATACCACTGCAGATTAACAGTATATCAACATTCGTTCTTTCCTAGAACTGTCATCCCTTTGAACAGTCTACCTACTAGGGTCATCAACCTGGATAGCCTGAACAGCTTTTAACAGGCCGTTCAGCCAATCATGAAGATGTAATTGTTTGAAGATTTGTACAGTGTATAAACATGTTAAGACATTTGTTTTAAGTTCACAGTTCAAAAAGTTATTTTTATTGTTTGTTTAATTTGTTTGGCCCGATCTGTTATATTGACGCGACCAAAGCGTTCATGTAACCGTGTAACACAGCGGCACGCGGAACCAGCTGACAATCGTGTTTACATTGTTTAATTCAGCTTTAAATCAGATTTAACTTGTAAACATTGAGTTTAACTATTGCAATTATAAGTGTAAGTGTTTGATATGTAAGTTTATGTCATATATATATTGATATTTCAACACAAGAACAGGTATCTTTTGAATTAGCGAAAGGAGATTGAGCATTCCCGTCTAGATGTTGGACTACACAGGAACCTGATATTTTAAAATATATGGCCCAGACACTATCCAGACAGGAATAAATCTGATTGTACCCCACTCACCCACCGCTTATACAAGGAACTCTTTTGCAACAAGGTGACAACTAGAATCTCCGGCTCAGACAGTCACCGGATATGGAAATCAAACTATGCAATGCTTACCTTTCACATATTACAACTTACACACTCGCTAATCCACATATTTCAACAGATATCAATACCCTGTGCGTCCATTGCGTTGCGACGAGATAAATTCCGAAACGCCCGTACCGGTCCGTACAGAACGCTGATTGTAGTTTTGGTACAGGTTAAAAATAATTGTACAATTGTTGTCCACCCATGTTGCAGTCTTTCTGATGGATGTGGTTTCCCATACATCTGTGACAAAGCAGTAAGTGGGGTATCATTGGTCACTCTGTGACAGTTCTAGTTGAATTCATGTATAAATTGCCCATTGATTAATTAATACTTTCGAAGTAACTAAAAAAATGGACCAATGAAATATACGATATAATATAGTATGACGTCATACTTTGTTTTATTTGATGGGCTACAAGCACATGAGTTCGCAAACGACATATAATAATAAATAACTGTATTTTCTGAACAGCAAATAAACATTTTTGCTCCAAAATGAAGATACGTCCTTTGCGAAGACGGGCGACGATATGTTAAAAACATGCATTTACTTTTCTAAAAAGTTGCATACTTTTGAGTAATTTTGTGATTTGATACATAAACATATATAATATATTGTTTCAGATTTGGGTGTTGTATATGTCTTGGTCCAAAACTTCATATGGTATCTGGGCAGTGTCAACATCGTATCTGTGAGGATTGTTTGTACAGTAATGGAGAAAGGAGGCCATGTATGAGAAAATGTCCACTCTGTGGTGTAGATAACTCTTTCCCTTTGTCAAAGTAAGTAATACTACTAATAATATAGACAATACTGTCTTTATTTTCTGTGGATGAGTTAACATACTTGGCAAACCAATTTTCATTATGGTCCTGTCCACATTGAATAAGTCATCTTTGATATGATAACATATTCGGTCATTCTGGAAGAGATACTACAGAAATGGTTTAGTTTTGTGTTTAGGTCCACTGTTCTCTACTATCGGAGCTATTGCTTTGAAACTTGCAACGCTTGTGCACCATCAATATGTTACCTAACCTTGTAAAGCAAGACCCATAACTCTGATCTGCACTTTGCAAGAGTTGTTGCCCCTTATAACATATATTGGTTGAGTGTCGTTAAACTTAAAGTTAACATTTCTCTTAAACTATGGGAGGCTATTGCTTAGAAACTTACATCATTTGTAAACCATAAATACATGCCTCTGTAAAGCAAACCCCATAACTCCAACCTGCCTTTTGGAAGAATTATGGCCCTGTTTGGACTTGGTAAAGTTTTATGTTTGTATTAACTTTTATTTAATAAAGCTAGTGCTTTGAAACTTGTTATGCCCCCCATCTTTGATGAAGGGGTATATTGCTTTGCACATGTCAGTTGGTCTGTCTGTCTGTCGGTCGTATAAAATTGTTTCCGTTCAATAACTTAAGAACGCTTTTACCTAGGATCTTCAAACTTTACATGGATGTTGGTCAGCAACAGTAGATGACCCCTATTGATTTTGAGGTCAGTAGGTCAAAGGTCAAGGTCACTACGACCTTCACCATTTCTGACTATTGGGCTGCCATGGGGGCATACGTGTTTTACAAACATCTTGTTACACCTTTCAGCCATCAAAACCTCACTCTATTAAGCAAGATGCATAACTCTGTCCTATTTTATGCAAGGGTACTTGGCCTTTTTTACAGTGACAATGATCAGATGAGCGTCTGCATCCGCAAGCCAGTGCTTTTGTTTATTTCTGGTGTTTGACTCAGTAACTATGGTTATGCGATACAAAGAATCCATCACTCATCTTCGAGATCAACATTTCTTAAATCATCATTAAAACAAGACATAAAACTCAAAGGCTCAAACCAAAGTCTGACTTCATAACATGTCTCGTTGAAGAAATTTTGATCTCGAAAGACATGGCATGACAGATCCTATACATTGTACTAGTATGTTGCATTTATACAATATTTTGATTGTTTTTAAAAATGATATTACATTACCAAAAGAATCATGTGTTTGTTACATCCCAAGTTGCATTAGAACATGGGTTTTATGCTGCCTATTTTTACAAAATTTTATGAAATGTTTTCTTGTGTTTTAGGCCGATTATACCGATGCAAGTTATTGAGATACAGAGATATATTGGAGTACTGGAGTGTACACAGGGTTGTGGTACACAAATGTGGTACTGGGAAGCTGAAGATCATGCCAAGTAAGTAGTCCCCATTTGTATGATTTAATAAAAATAACATGAATGGTTAAAAAAACATTCTAACACACCCAAACAGCTTTGCTTGTATAGACATAGAGGAAATGAAGGAGTGTTTGAATTAAGAAATGATGAATTTGTACCTGTACATTATCGTATAATAAAGGCACGGTCACGGGTTTGGATGCATAGTAATTAATTCACAAGTGCGTAGTCTGTACTCATTTATTTTATGAAAGTTTCATAAGGTTCAAAACCACCAAATACATATAAGTGACAAATTGCCACCCTCCACCCAAATGTCAACATTTTGTCCATGGGGACCTCTCAAAATCCATCAATCAATAGAAATAGCTTACAGCTTCAAGAAAATGAAAAAAATCACGGGGGGTTGTGTATCATATAAGGAAAATTTGGTTCGTCAAACAGTTTCAAACAGCAATGCAATTCTGTCATTCCTTAAGTTGCAATTCTGTCATTTCTTAAGTTAACTAATTTGGTTTATTTTAGATGCTGTCCTTCCGTATGCAAATCACCTAAACCTGTGGCGAAGTCAAAGCGAAGTCGAAGAAGTCATGTGTCAGATAGAGGGAATGTAACAACACTATCTCGCACACCAACATCCAGCAACAAACGTGTCACACGATCAGACTCACAACGACGTCGACGAAGTATTAGACTCACATAATCACTCTAATTAATGTTGTCATTTGATAGTGATAAAATATTTTGGTTATTTATTAAAAATTGTAATTACGGTATGCCCCTCCCCCTTTCAAAAAAGCTGTGCTATAGAATTGTTTTGCACACATGTTAGCCTTTCTGTGGAGAGACCAAACTAGATATGATTGATACCTGAGAACATAATTATATAACCGTACGTATGAAGGTTGATGTCACTGTGGCCTTGAATAATGTGTTAGGCAGGTATGTTTGAGATAGCCACTGGTGGCTGTAACCATTTGTACAATTTATGTACGTGTGACATTAGGTCAAAATAAAATATTTTTTGTTTCCCCCTTCCCGACCCTGGCCATTTAAGGTTATCATGAACTTTCTTTAATGTTTCTGTTATGTGTTTCCAGTTTGTTCTCCTAATGTTGTTGTAAGGTAATCCTCCTTAAAGTCCTTAACCCCTTTCATTCAGAGATACGCTGATTGACACCAGTATTGTGTTCTTACTCATGCCATTGCTGCATATGCAAACCGAACATTCTGTGGCTAAATATACAGTGCCCACCTAAAATAAGTATACAGTAAATAATTGTTGCAAAATTAGACTTGGTTAAATTATTCAATATCTATTTATCAGACAGTCATAATTATACTGGTTTCTGAAACTACAGTAACTAAATGAGTCAAAATAGAGATAGAAATAAAATTGAAGATGTTCGGAACTAAAATAACCATGTGATCAAAAAGGCTGAATTTTCCATCTTTTTGTGACAAAGTTACCATTCAAGAGGGACAAAGAAACTTTAGATTTTGCACCTAGGGTACCAATTAATGTATGGTCTTTCCGTTTAATAATCAAAACTATTCAGTTTCTTCAAATATGTTGTTGCTTTACTGTTCTGCAAATAGTATCATTACAGGCAAATAAGTGAGCAAATAACATCTGTATACTTATTTTTGGTGGGCAGTGTATTAACTCATTGTACAACCACATGCTTATAACAAAAGGGATAGC
This sequence comes from Spisula solida, assembly GCA_947247005.1. NCBI lineage: Eukaryota > Metazoa > Mollusca > Bivalvia > Venerida > Mactridae > Spisula > Spisula solida. Next base: position 4,908,379 of record OX365945.1, read on the forward strand.
GATTAAAGCAGTAGTAACATTTCTGTTAAAGCAACAAATTAACTTCATTGATCTGTATTAATAAAATTAGAACATAATTTTAAAAGGTACTGCTGTCTTAAAAACTTTGTCAAGAAGTTAAGAATTTATCAAATACATGTTGTTTTCCGGTCGGTAACTTGGTAAACTACAAATTATATTTGCTCAAATTATTTGGAACTGTTGATTTGAATCTTGTCTGTATACTACTACATTTTGATTTTCAATATTTTGTCATTTGCCTGAATTTCCTCGAGAACAGGTCATCTATTTTGATAACTAATGTTTTTAGTCCCCTACCGGAGGGGACTAGAGGTTTGCCGTCAGTCCGTCTGTCAAAAATTCTGGATCCTGCCATAATTCAAACATTTTTCAAGCTAGGTTTATGAAACCTGATATGTGGATAGAGGGCAATAAGGGGATTATGCACGTCTAAAAATAGTTTGATTCTGACAGAAATTGAAAATGGCTTAAAACCGGTAGGGGACTTCTGTATTGCTTGCAATTCTTAATTACTTGTTGATGAAATTTTGCATGGCACTTCTTTTGGAACGATTAGTCATTTTTAGCTCCACTATTCGTAGAATAAGGGGAGCTAATGCAGTCACCCTAACGTCGGCGTAATGCTTATGTTAAACTTAAAGTACAGGTTTTTTAAACTTGTATTTTCAAAGTTCTTTGAGATATTGCTTTCATACTTTGCATACTTGTTCGCCATCATGACCCCCCAACCCATATGCAGGAGTAGGTAACTCTATCAGACATTTTGTTGAAATTATGCCCACTTTTTCTACTTAGTGCAATGTTAATGTTTAGGTACAGGTTTTTGTGTCGCCTGAAAAGGCGACATATAGGTGTTACTTTGGCGGCGGCGCCGGCGTCACAAATTGCTTGTCCGGAGCATAACTTTGTCACCTTAAGTTCAAATGACTCAAGAATTGGTATGCATGTTTCTTGCAATAAGCCGGAGTGCAGTGCGCAAGAACCATAACTCTACCTGTCATAGTTTTTGAATTATTTCCCTTTGATTGATTTTATTAGAGCATTTCTTGTCCGGAGCATAACTTTGTCACCTTAAGTTCAAATGACTCTAGATTTGGTATGCATGTTTCTTGCAATAAGCTGAAGTGCAGTAAGCAAGAACCATAACTCTACCTGTCATAGTTTTTGAATTATTTCCCTTTGATTGATTTTATTAGAGCAACTCTTGTCCGGAGCATAACTTTGTCACCTTAAGTTCAAATGACTCTAGATTTGGTATGCATGTTTCTTGCAATAAGCCGAAGTGCAGTGTGCAAGAACCATAACTCTACCTGTCATAGTTTTTGAATTATTTCCCTTTGATTGATTTCATTAGAGCATTTCTTGTCCGGAGCATAACTTTGTCACCTTACGTTCAAATGACTCAAGAATTGATAGGCATGTTTCTTGCAATAAACCGGAGTGCATTGCGCAAGAAACATAACTCTACCTGTCATAGTTTTTGAATTATTTCCCTTTGATTGATTTTATTAGAGCATTTCTTGTCCGGAGCATAACTTTGTCACCTTACGTTCAAATGACTCAAGAATTAATAGGCATGTTTCTTGCAATAAGCCGGAGTGCAGTGCACAAGAACCATAACTCTACCTGTCATAATTTTTGAATTATTTCCCTTTGATTGATTTTATTAGAGCATTTCTTGTCCGGAGGATAACTTTGTCACCATGAGGTTGAATGACTTGAAACTTGGTATGAATGTTTCTTACCAAAAGTCCAAGTGCAGTACACAAGAACCGTAACTCTACCTTGTGCCATTTTTAGCTCACCTGTCACAAAGTGACAGAGTGAGCTTTTGTGATCACTCTTCGTCCGTCGTCCGTCCGTCCGTCGTCCGTCCGTCAACAATTGGCTTGTGAAGAAACTAGAGGTCACAATTTTAGCCTAATCCTTATGAAACTTGGTCACAATGATCATCTCAACAAAATCTAGGCCAAGTTCGATATTGGGTCATCTGGGGTCAAAAACTAGGTCACTAGGTCAACTTATAGAAAAACCTTGTGTAGTCACTAGAGGTCACAATTTTGACTTAATATTTATGAAACTTGGTCACAATGATCATCCTAACAAAATCTAGGTCAAGTTCGATGTTGGGTCATCCGGGGTCAAAAACTAGGTCACAAGGTCAAATCATAGAAAAACCTTGTGTAGTCACTAGAGGTCACAATTTTGGCCTAATCTTTATGAAACTTGGTCACAATGTTTATCTCAACAAAATCTAGGTCAAGTTTGATATTGGGTCATCCGGGGTCAAAAACTAGGTCACAAGGTCAAATCATAGAAAAACCTTGTGTAGTCACTAGAGGTCACAGTTTTAGCATAATCTTTACGAAACTTGGTCACAATGATCAACACAACAAAATGTAGGTCAAGTTCGATATTGGGTCATCTGGGGTCAAAAACTAGGTCACAAGGTCAAATCATAGAAAAACCTTGCATAGTCACTAGAGGTCACAGTTTTGACCTGATCGTTACGAAACTTGTTTACAATGATCATAACAACAAAATCTGGGTCAAGTTCGATATTGGGTCATCTTGTGTCAAAAACTAGGTCACATTGTCAAATCATAGAAAAACCCTGCATAGTCACTAGAGGTCACAGTTTTGGTCTAATCTTTATGAAACTCGGTCACAATGATCATCTCAACAAAATCTAGATCAAGTTTGATATTGGGTGATCCGGGGTAAAAAACTAGGTCACAAGGTCAAATAATAGAAAAACCTTGTGTAGTCACTAGAGGTCACAGTTTTGGCTTGATCTTTATGAAACTTGGTCACAATGATCATCTCAACAAAATCTAGGTCAAGTTCGATATTGGGTCATCTGGGGTAAAAAGGTAGGTCATTAGGTCAATCATATAAAAACCTTGTGTAGTCACTAGAGGTCATAATATTGGCCTAATCTGTATAAAACTTGGTCACAATGACCATCTCAACAAAATCTAGGTCAAGTTCGACAGGTGAGCGACCTAGGGCCCTTTGGGCCCTCTTGTTCAATTTTTTCCCTTTGATTGATTTTATAAGCATTTCTTGTCCGTGGCATAACTTTGTTACCATAACTATTAATGACTCAAAAATAGGAATGCATGTTTCTTTGCTGTGACATGAAGTGCAGTGCGCAAGAATCATAACACTAGCTTGTATAGTTTTTGAATGATTCCCTTCAGATTGATTTTATCAGGACATTTTTTTGTCCAGAGCATCGCTTTGTCGTTTTTAGTTCAGATGACTAGAGAACTCTTGTGAGTCTGATATGTAGCCCTATACTGGATAGTTTTCCATGACAAATGTGCATTTCGTCAGGCGACACATGCGACTCGCGGAGCTTTTATTAACCTCTAATATCTTCAAAGTGCATAGCCATATTGCTTTGATACTTTGCATACTTGTACACCATCATGACCCCAACCCATACACAGGGGTAGGTTACTCTGTCAAGCATTTTGGTGAAATTATAACCCCTTCAAAATCCTCTAATATCATCAAACTGTATTGATATATTGTTTTCATACTAAATTTGCATACTTGTTCACCACAGGAGAAGATAACTATTTAGCATTTTGTTGAAATTATGTCCCCTTTTGGTCTTAGAAATGCTTATTTGTTAACCTTCATGACCCAGAAGACCTACACATGAGTAGGTAACTGTCCTGCATTTTGGCCAAATTATCTCCCTGTTTCGACTTTAGAAGCCACAATCTCTACACAGCAGAGGGTAAAGCTGCTGTTATGGAGCATTTTGTTTTGAATATATAACTGTTATACTATCCTAGCATTGCACTGCGAATAGTGGAGCACGCTGTTTGTGGAGAGCTCTTGTTATTTTGTTTGTGTGGAAATTTTCATTGTATATATTTATATTTTGTTACCAATAAATTTGTATTTAAATCCGATGTTCTCTTTGTTTGTTATCATGTAGAAACTGATAGTATTTAATGGTGTGCAGGTGGTCCTGTCCATCCCCCCCCCCCATAAGGAGGGAATGGCTTAAAGTTTTCTTGAAGTTCTGAATCTTTTTATCCAAAGGGTCGGTCTTTCAAGTTGTGTTCTTTGGAGGGGGGGGGGGGGGGGGGCTAAGGTCTGTCCACCGGTATACACTAAGAGTAAATGAATTGAAATTTTCATTTGAGATCAATTAATGATTCATGTACATCCAACTGCAATGTGTTTTATAGAGGTTACACCGAGTTGTGCTTGTAATTTTGGTGTAGTTAGTGTGTACCATTTGTAACCTGCCAATCTTTGCTTGATTCCTGGTTGCAGCAGGTCATACACTTCCAGGAAAATTTCACCTCAGTGTAGAGTTTTATTGCCAAATGGATAAGTTGTTGGAGTTTGTACTGGTTAGGATTAAGTCCAGGAAAACATAATATAATCATAACACAACGGCCATTAATAATAATAACTTTTATTAAAGTTTTATTTAGTTTTATTATATTTACAACTACTGTATATAAATTTCTTATGAAAAAAAGTGGAATTTAAATGAAAACATGCTTACAAAAACTACATAGTTCAATATTAAATCAACATAATACAATTTTACAGTTTTAATGATAATTGTGACATAATTATTTAATTATTCTAACTAGCTTTAGATGAAAAGCAGTGAACAAATGAGAAAATGGTAGATGAACAATGGGTAAATTAATAAACCCTGGAAGTTATATAATGGTTAATGACTACATGTACAAATCTGATTATGTGTGTTACAGGCCTGGTTTTGGCAATCATTCTCAAGCCTGAAAATCCCAAGTTTCAATGTCTGAACCTCTATTTATCAATATAAACAAAGAAGGAAAATTCAGGATTCAATACCAGAAATCAGGCACAGGCCTGAAAAATACCAGGCCTGATGTTATTGCATCTTTCAGCACTGGTATAGTACGGAAAATTTGACATGACTCTCAACCTTCTATAAGCTTAATTCAACAGCTGATATGTCTATATTTATAATCCCAGTTGTATGTTTTTATATGAGGGGAGTATCAGAAGACCCTTGATGTGTTATACAATGTACTAACAAATCTAAAGGATCGATTTTGCATGCGGACATTGGTCCGAATCAAGTCAAATTCTCTGTGCTATAATCTTGTGTAACTGGGTCAAGCTATCTATACTTCCAGAAACCGGTACTTTTGTACCTTTCTACCATTTTCCAATGACTACAGTAAAAACTGGTGTTTACATTATTTCTACGAATGTTCTGAATACTCATGGATTTTATATGAAATTGTATAAATATTATCATACTCGAAGCTACTACTTTCTATAGTTCAGAATTCAAGTTTTCGGGAACTAGACGGCGTTTTCTAGTATTATACACGAAGCTACTATGATCTATAGTTTAGAATTCGAGTCGTCAGGAACCAGACGGCGTTTCCTCGCCATTCTCGCGGCAACATCTGTGTCCTGAAATATACGGACCGGAATACAGGTCATCTGGCTTAAAACTGTTTATATAGAGAAGCACAGTTAACATGCATGCACTATAGGCGGAATGGCTACATGGGTGTGAGATGCTAATTATACTATACTTAATAGTTATGAAAGTCTAAGCCGTTATAGCCCCACTATACACGATAAACCTGCTGTATGACATGAGAATTAAAAAATATATCTGCTGAAACTATAAATTGAAGAAAAAAAACTAACAAAAGGCTAAAACAATAGAGGATCCTGATAGTCACATATGACTCGAGGGAGACCATCACCATTGTCTGTAAATATGTAAGCCACCAGAGAAATGCTTCTGAGACATTTAAAAAAAATAACATTGTGTTTTCGGAGATATAGCCATATAGATGAAACAATTAAGCCCTGTCCCCAAGAGGTTGGTCATGATCTTTTTACCAAATTAACATGGCTTGAAGAAATTTAGTAGAAGGTCCCATTGGCTTGATTTCTAAATCATTGCTGGTAATGTGTCTGATAACTATGTGTCAAAAATCAATATTGTTTGAAGGAATTTGATAAGGAGACCCATGAAACAGTGCCGTAAACTTCTGAAAGTGAGCCAGCGGTCTCTGGACAGTATTCAAACTTAGAACTTGACTAACCCCTAATGTAAGAGGAAGCTTATCAAAGGAAGGTCACAAAACATTATAATGTTCAAGGTCAATTCTGTCATCAATACTATAATTCCTCTTGTTTGTATAATATTATACTCTTATCAGTGTAAAGCATAATATATCAAATAATTTGATAAACACTTGCATGATGATTTTCAAACAGTATGGAAGATATAACAAGAGAGCCATGATGACCATATATCGCTCACCTGAACATAATAGGAGAGATCATGTTTGTATACAAAGGCATTCATACCACCTGCTAGCTATTGGTGAATGGCAAGTTTTTATTGTTCATTCATCCAATAGATTGCCGGTGGGCATTTTGCATATAAATATGGTGATCTCTCCTATTGGAAGATATAACAAGCCTATAATTTTTATCAAGTTACATGATAACAAGGTAACTGTTGATGATGGACAAAATGTGATCACAAAAAGCTCACCTTGAGCACTTTATGCTTCAATCTGAGCTAAATAAAACATAAAACAATAAAATTAACACATAGCTTATGTTCACATGGCATAATGTTCTCTTTCTTTGGCATGATATTGCGGAGCTCACCATTCAGCTTCAATTGTTAACATAAATGACTACCAATATTTAACAAAAATTGACACAAAGAACTTGACATATAAAATCTTAAATATACAACAACAATATTATATTAGTATGGTGGTCATTGGTGGACATAAAATGGACAATATAAAATATAATGAAAGATGAAAAAGGACATTATAAGTAATATAAATTCTAAGCATATGAGTATAATGTTATAAAGAAAACATGGTAAACATGAACAATGTTAACTAGGGGATAACACATGCATACCTTTACAAATAAGTCACTCATACACTCGCATCAGGTTATCGACAGACAAATGACATCTAAACGACATAATAACATAATAGTCTGCCATAAAACTACATATCTATGGTATTGACATCTCAGCATTTTACCCCAATGAAAACTTAATTTGATATATTTATTTAACGTTATTCACTCTGATGCCAGTCTAGACCACATTGCCCATATTTCTCATACATGTACCCTGTCAAACTGATTTCTTGCACATTCTCCTCACTCAAAACCATACATCAAAGTGGAAGCTTGTCTCAAAGAAATACATGTTTATTGCACAAAATATTTCCTTTCTGAAAATGTTTTTCTTGATAAGCAAATGTATGCTTTGCATGAAAGAGTAATTTGTTAACCAAAAACAAGCAAGGTTCGGACAGGAATATAAACAAAATGTCTATTACAAGTAGTACAGTCTGTTTATTAAGGTCTGTCAGTTGTATACAAACAAATCATAACATGGAATTTTTAACTTTTTTAATAGTTTAATTGGATAAAATGGCAGTGAAAACCAATACCAGTACCTTGTAAATAAGGCCACATAATCATGACATGTATACATGTTAATGAACACAATGTTCTGTAAACAGATGACAAGGGCTAAATAAACAAGTTCACAAAAATATATATCACAAGTAAATAAAATGTGATCTGGTTAAAAACAAACTAGATGGGGTTTTGACATAAAAATGTTCGTCTCCCACAAAGGGCAATATAGCTCCATCAATCCTTATTTAATTTTTCTACAGTAAATAAATGACAAAGAATGTCTTAATTAATAACAAAGCAGTTTAATGAATAAGGTTACAAATTAAGCAATATATGTAACTTGATAACAACTTAAAACTAGCACAATCATAGAAATAAAGTGAAGAACTGGATGAAAGAATCACAAAAAATCTGGGATATAGAGGATATTACATGAGTGTCTTTCCATATTGAATTTATTAAACGAGTTGAATAAAATAATAAAATGCGAGGCTCTGCCGAGCATTTTATCGATTTTTTTCAACGAGTTTAATAAATTCAATGTGGAAAGTCACAAATGTAATGTTCTTTTTATCACATGTTAGCTTTTTCTGGCCGAAACATTAAATAGCTACTTATTTTTCACTATAATAAACGAGCAATTTTGACGACGTCGCCTATCCTTTGAATGACGTCGGGTGATAGCTTTATTACACTACTACTAGTGTATTATCAAAAATAAATAATGGCTTTATTACGCAGCCGCGACGTCAAACATGTGATAAAAAAGGATCTTGAATATACTGCACTTGGAGTAAGGATACAAGCTCACACACTTTATATAAACTAGGCATACAGCTCAAATATCATCTATAGTATTCCAAAATAATGTTCTTTGTATACAGTCGGGATGTGATATAACGAAACCCGATATACTGGCATATTCATTATATTGACATCATTTCATATGGACAAATGTTTTAAAACACTCTTTTTATCACTTCAGTATACTGACATATTCCTTACGATGACATTTTGCTTGGGAACAAACAGTGTCGTTGTATCGAGATCTGACAGTACTGGTAAATGTCTAATGCTGAGACATGTGTAAGACTAGAAGAATTATAGACATTTCACTCTCTAATAAATAAACTATAAATAAAAGCACATATAAACTATAAACAATAATATTGTTTTCTGTACAATCATAATGATACTTTCACCTACTTCTGACAAAATGTTTAAAAAGACTTACAACAGAAACTCATCAAGGTCCTACAGTATGATAAACTATTTGGAATGCAACAGTTTTTCTTATATAAATGCCTAGTTCACATCAACCACATTTGATCCTGTAAATAATGATATGACTGTAAGGCCACAATTTGCACAGACCATAGACATTACAGGACTGATGTATATGCTCAATGCTCGGACTGATGTATATGCTCAATGCTCGGACTGATGTATATGCTCAATGCTCGGGATAGACATATACAGTAACACAGCCGCCGCAAGGTTGACATGTACTAGGTTTTAAGGATATACAGACTAAAATACCAGGAGACCAAGGAATGAACTCTCACAGCACATTATTAACAACACCACACAGTTATATGTGAATACCAAGGAAAACACACACATATAACATGCGATCGTGGAAGCCATTTTGTTAAAACAACAGTAACACGGAGTCGGTGAGGTGTGTTAAATCAATCGACGATGTAGTACTATGATGATGTAAGAATTCTCAATGAATTGATGAACACTTCTCGCATGTGAAGACAATTTTCAATGTTTTACCTACAAAATTACAAAAATGAACTATAGATGAGATATATTAAGCAATAGCAAACTAGCATAGATATAATAATTATTGTGAAACACTTTTATAGAGCACCCCCCCCACACCTACAATGAAATGTGCATGGCAATTTTCAGGAATCTCTCATTGAACCATAACAATTTAAGCCCACTATTAAAACAATCGTGGTAATTAATTGAGAATAACGTGATTTGGTGACAGCTGAGCCAATCAACTATTTCTGTATTTCAAGAATCAACGATAGAGCTGTCATCATTCGGTAGACTAGTATATCCCCAGTCTGCAAAGGGCCATACTTCTGATACGATGCTCCATAGCACAATTTCCTTCCATTATGCATATCTTTATGTCAAGGTTGTTCACCTGTAAGTTTTCACAAAACCCTCCCAAAATTGTAGGAGTTGTGGCTACAAGATTTTTTCAATATATTCTATAGAGTAAATGAAAGAACAAAGGGCCATAATTCTGGCAAGGCAAATTATTTCCTTCATGGACATTCTACATACTGAGGTTATTCATTTGTGAAAATTTGAAGGAAATTCTGCCAAAACTGTAGGAGAAGTTGCAACCACTAGAATGCTTGTACGGACAAATGGGTCTACGGACAGGCTGACAAGTTGAATCCAGTATACCCCCTTACAACTTGTTGTGCAGGAGGTATAAAAATCATGTTAACCATCCTACATGTACACGAGATGTCCACAAAAGCCATCAGACAGCTGATATATAAAGAATGATAGCATAATGAAATTATGTGATGTTATAGAAGCATGTTTTAGAGAGTGAAACAGGAACAAACACACACTAACACACTCAGGTATCTATAACTGTGAGAATTCTACACTTCTACAATGTAACACATACACCAGGAAGGTACATGTACTAGATTAAATTTCGATACATTAATAGAGGTCAGAGGATCTTATCAGAGGGTTGGTTTTTTATTGAATTTATTAAATACTAAATAGAACATAAGAGGATCAACCCAGCACTCAATTATTCACCTGAGCACCACGGTCATGTGATAGCATAGGTTTTACCCCAGGCAAAGGCATGAGTGTGTCAAATATGGAAAATATGATTTTTTGAGTTTTCAATTTCTATTTTTAACTCTTGTGACCTACTTATACGACGGATCAGAACCACTACTACCTTTACAAAATATCAGTAGAGAAGAGGCCCAGCAAGGTTCATGCCAATGAAGTGTCATCGAAACGAATTCAGTGGTTTCGGAAATGTTATTTACATTGTACAGACACATTGAAGCTGGATGGACATGAGACATCTTTGTGATAAGGTGAGTAATAAATATGTGTTAATCTTGTAAAGTATGGTAGCTGAACACTATAGATTAATAATCCTCATCGTTCTAGAGATGACTTATCTATCTATAGTTTACACATACCGTGAAGGTACACATACCGTGAAGGTACACATACCGTGAAGGTACACATACCGTGAAGGTACACATACCGTGAAGGTACACATACCGTGAAGGTACACATACCGTGAAGGTACACATACCGTGAAGGTACACATACCGTGAAGGTACACATACCGTGAAGGTACACATACCGTGAAGGTATGCATTTTTGACAGGTCAATAAAACTCGTCACTGTTCAATTCGTTATACATACTGGTATAAGAATGTGATTGGTGCAAAACTTTGAATCCTGTTTTAATGACTGATTTACAGTACCTGTTACTGTATGAACCAATTCTAAATGTCTTTAAGAGACTACAGTATAACCTCTGTAGAGCAACACCCTTTTGACATTGTACATACGTTGTTGCTCTACAAAGGTTAAATTTAGAGAAAATATCAAATAAGGGAAATTTGGCAGGTGATGTTGTAGAGAGGTTTTGCTCTGCAGAGGTTGTACTGTATCGCTCTTATATTTAAAAGCATAAATGGAAATTTTGTATTGTCTCTCAATAGGAAAGAATATATGATAAATAAATAACTCTGACTCTTATATCAAATTTTCGAGCACATGCTCTTCATCAGGAATTAAAAATTCCTGATGAAGAGCATGTGTTCGAAAATTTGATATAAGAGTCAGAGTTATTTATTTATCATAAATGGAAATGTTGTAATTACATGCTGATATAAAAGCAAAGGTGTAAGGTAAAGGAAGAAAAGCATGCATGGAAGGCAACATTCTCTATTTATGAACATGCAGGCCACAACAACCCTTGCTAATATGTATGATGTTTACTGGGGAACATGAAAGTTGGAACAATTCTACATGGTATACCAGGGGTTGTATTCAATATTGATATCATTTAAGTGGAGAATAAGGATAGCCGATCATATTGCCTGTTACTGACAAAGAGTTCAATATGGTGTGATCTGATTGGTTGTTCTTATCCTTAAATCAAGTAAGATCAATAAAATGAAGCCTGATTTTATAATGCTTTAAAATTAACAACAAAAGGGCATATCTGTTGTATTTAAAATGTAACCAACAGGTTGGTAACCAGACAGAAATACCAATTCCTGACAATTAATACTGGAACTGATATTACTGATAATGAATAAAATGATAATCACAGCTTCTAACTTTACAAGTTTTACATGGAATGTTTCGTTGAAATGGATCATTGTAGTAAAACAGAGGTAACAAGATGGCAATAACCACCCTATATAGTTCACCTGAGAACACAGCTAATTTGGCTACGTTAGAAATATTTAGTCTCGGACCAAGATGAACCACTTTTAAATCAATTAAAGAAAAATATAAACATTAGGAAAAACATGACGTCTAAAGCATGCTATTTGACCCCTTGATTAAGTTTTATTCCTAGATTCAATCACTTAGTATAAAATTTGGCTTAGACATTATAAGGCCAAATAATGAGACCATTGAGAATGGATGATGAAATATGACATAGAGGTGATCTCAATAGCTGACATTAAGCACTAGTAAATCAGGTGTAAGAGAGATGTGTGTACAGTATGACTCTACGTACAGGCATACTTAATGGAGAACTTAACGGAAATCTATGACATCAACATTGGTTGGTTAGTTATTTATTAAAATAAGCACTAAGTCTACATGGTTTCAATTATGAAATTCTTGGTTATTGATGATGAACTAATGAAAAAAAGTCACTAAGAATTGCAAGCAATACAGAAGTCCCCTACTGGTTTTAAGCCATGACCATTATAGATTATTTTCAATTTTCTGTTGCCATGGCAACCTCAATTTTTGTCAGAATAAAATATTTAGTTGTGCATACTCCCTTCATTGCCCTCTATCCACATACTAAATTTCATAAACCTAGCTTGGAAACTGTTTTAGTTATGTCAGGATCCAGATTTTTGACGGACTGACTGACTGATGGACAGACGGACGGAGGACAAACCTATAGCCCCCTCCAGTTGAAAACTGGTAGGGGACTAACAGTGCACCATCAACATGATTGGCACATAGATAAATATGTCTGATATACTTATATGTACAGTCTATAAATGTGTGATTTCAGTTTCTTCGTTAACAAATTCAGATTCTAACTTTACCTGTTGATCATTTGGATCTGTTGGTTTAGGATTCAAATTCAACTTCTGTTGTGACAATGTCGATTCTAAGGTTGGAACGGCTGTTTGAGTTTTGAACTTTGACAAAGCATCAGGCCTGTCCGGATCATTTGCACATTCTTTTATTTTGTTGACGTACCAATCATGGTTTTCTACGGTAGCGAGCACACCGCCCATGTTCTTATGGACAACACTGGCACCGTATGGTATAGGTTTTCCGTGAATATCACTCAATGTGCCACCAATAGATTGTAGAATAGCCTCAGGAGCACATGTATCCCATTTCTTGCAGCCTATGCTTGCAAAAACATAAGCATGAGCTTTCTTTTCAATAAGTAACAGAACCTGAATAAGATGAAACATTGGAATACTGAACAGTTATATTATACTTACTAGTACAAAAGAAATACAAATGTCTCCATACGTTTACATGCTAAACAAATAATTTTTTACTGACTTTCTTCTTTAAAGGTAAAACAGAACAACTTCTTTAGTGCAACTGCTTTGCTGTGATTTAATTGTTTTCAGTTTCAAAACAACATTTTCCACTTAGAATTGGTTGTGTAATATATATATGGATTTGCCAGGACAGGTATACCAATATCATTGTCAAATTGAATGGCTTTTAAGCCTCTACGCAGCCTAAAGGTTAAAAGACAAAGAGAACTAATCAGCACATACCTTATGTCCAGCACCTCCAACACGAAGAACTTCTGTAGGTTCACATGCTTTAACTGTTTGAGTTATTGTGTAGTCAGAGTGAGATCTTGTTGTAGTTATAATATTGCCTTCTAGATGATCATTGCGCTCAAAACCAAATGAACCTTCAAAATGCATAAACAAGTTGGTTAAATGGGACACACTTCAAAATGTGTAAGTGTAAATTACTGTGTAATATAAATTGAGTCTGAGAAATCAAAAAGTGATCTTTGAAGGCTTTATGTATATCACAGCAGCAAATGATTCAGCAGCCCTAGTCATTGTCTTGATAATGAATAACATAGATGTTAAAAGCATAGACATCAATGCAGCAAAAATCATACCACCACAGTGTAATACAAATGTATCCATTACTTTTATGAGTCTCCGAAAGTGAAGAGTCTAATTTGTTAAACTCTTAACTCTAATTTTCAAAACAATAATTAGACGTCAAACTTGCATTAACATGTTTTACTTAATGCAATATTTTCTATTGTTTACTGATATAGCCCTTATATATCACCATCATCTCCTTCCCACTGGTATAAACTCCTGGAATAACTTATAAAATAACTTACCTATACCTCGTACACCCCAAATACACCGAGCTTTGCCGTATTTTGGAAATTCTTCATAACCATAAAATGGTTGATTGATTATACCAGCAGTGGCCACACCACGTACAGCAATACCAATCAACACAGTAACATGATCTAGGAAACCTGAAATAAAACATTCATGTATTATCCACAGGGGTTCCACTAACTTTTTAATCTCAAGGGTCATTTTGATACTTCTGATTAAATCTTACCATTTTACAGTCAAAATACCCATGATTTTAAGAGAAAATGACAAACTTTCAAGGGGTCAAAACCCCTACACCCAAGTCCAAAAAAACGTTGTGATGCTTGTACTGGTAATTGCTTAAATGTCTCACGGGATAGACACACAGAACATAACAGACATATTCCTGCTCAGTGCTGGGTTGGCACACGTAACACAATAGGTATGTCCCACCAGACAGGCTAACAACATGTAATGATGTTATACCTGGGTGGACACTCAGTCCATAATCATACATGTACCTTGTACTAAAGATGTGTATTTTGACTCTTAATAAACAACTGAACTCATACTATACTCATATATTGTGTCCAATGCTATCACAATTTACCAGTATACTGATAAAATAGTACATTCCTCACCTTGACAACGTAATGTTGCATGTTCTTCTTTACAGATTCATGACAAACTTAAATACCAGAAACTGTGCTTACCTTCTGTGAATTCTTTTGTTCCATCTAAGGGATCGACCCATATTACTACCTTAAAATGTACAACATATGGTCAAACTTTATACATTGGTACCACATAAAAAATATGATTATTCAAAAATTCTGTGAAAATCTATTTAAAGTCATTTACAGTTTTCCATTTAGTAATACATCAAATTGAGAAAAAAACGAATCAACAATTTTTTTGTGTTAAATGTTTAAACATGAACTAGAACTACCACATAGTGACTAATGATACCCCCACATACCGCCTTGTCACAGACGTTGACAAAAAACATCCATAAAAACTATTGCATGGTGGACAACAATTTTACAGTTATCTTTAAATTCAACAATATATGATGAAGTTATGGTCAAGTTAACATAAATTATGGTCATTTCAGACCTTTGAACTCTTAAGTGTGACCTTGACCTTTGTGATATTGACATAATTGTCACATCGTTTGATAGGGGTTAACAATTGTGCCAGGTTATTTTAAAATCCCAAAATAAATGGCATAGTTACGGCCAGGACCAGCTGTATCAAGACCATTTGTTACCTTTGCACTCAAAGTGTGACCTTGACCATTGAGATATTGGCATAATTGTTTCACATGAGACATTGTCTGGTAGTAGTGAACATTTGTGCCAAATTATTTTCAAATCCAATAATAACTGACTTAGTTATGGGCTGGACAAGCTCAATTATGGCTATTTTTGACCTTTGAACTCCAAGTATGACCTTCACCTTTGATATATTGATTTAATTGTTTCGCATGACACACTGTCTGGTAGTAGTGAACATTTGTGGCACATTATTTTCAAATCCAACAATAAAAAGTTATGCTCCAGACAAGCTCAATTATGGCCATTTTTGACCTTTAACTCTAAGTAAGTGTGTCCTTGACCTATGAAATATTAACGTAATTATCTCACATGACACACCGTCTGGTACTAGTAAACATTTGTGCCAAATTATTTTCAAATCCCACAATAAATGACTTAGTTATAAGCTGGACAAGCTCAATTTTGGCTATTTTTGACCTTTGAACTCCAAGTTTGACCTTGACCTTTTAGATATTGACGTAATTGTTTCGCATGACACACTGTCTTGTAGTGGTTAACATTTGAGCCAAATTATTTTCAAATCCCACAACAAATGACTTAGTAATGCTCCAGACAAGCTCAATTATGACCATTTTTGACGTTTGAACTCCAAGTGTGACCTTGACCTTTTAGATATTGACGTAATTGTTTCCCATGACACACAGTCTGGTACTGGTGAACATTTGTGCCACATTATTTTCAAATCCAACATTAAATGACTTAGTTATGCTCCGGACAAGCCCAATTATGACCATTTTTGAACTCCAAGTGTGACCTTGACCTTAAAGATATTGATGTAATTGTTTCACATGACACACTGTCTCATCAGTGCCAACAAATGTACCAAGTTATTTAAAAATCCTTCAATCCATACAGAAGATACAGCCCGGACCAATTTTGGGACAGACGGACCGACAGACAAAGTCACTCCTATATAGCCCCCCCCCCCTACTTCAGTAGTGGGGGTAATACCGTATAATAACAAGCCAAATGTTGCTGATGATTAGTAATTTTATGCCAAATGGAGACAAAGAGACATTATTGATCAATCCATATGACTTTCATTCTCCATAAGGTTTACTGACAGGCATGCATGCATCTATGTTACTGGTAGGCAGCTCATTAACAACCCATGGAAAGTTTCAAACGTAAGTTAAGTCACCTCCTCATTTTTAACATCAAGTAAATCCTTTGGACATTGGTGTTTCAATACATCTTCATCAAAATTCAATTCAAAAAATTCTTCAGGAATTTTCGTTGTAGGTGCAAGCTCCTGCAAATATAAAACAACAAATGTTGTTAAACAAGACATTACCTTGAATTATATATGATCACTATTATTAATCAGTCATTTTAAAGATTAAAGCAGAATTTGAATGTAAACTTAACATTGCATCATGGAAATATATCGATAATTGTGCCAGAAATGAAGTAAAGAAGTTTACTATGGTATAGAATGCTAGTAAGTATTTCTTAATTAAGAAACTAACTTGTGCAGAAAAAACACTCATTTCAGTTCTTCCCTTACCTTCTACTAAGGTAAGTCTAGCTGTTAAAAATGTGCTACATAATCATACAAATAGTATACAAACCTCCTCTCCAAATATTGCAATGTTTGGAAACTGTTTGTGTAAGGAAGCCACAATACATCTCTGAGCAGAACGATCTGCTTCTGTCTGTAGGTCATTCTTTCCACCCTGAAATATCAAACATTTATACCAGCATTATATTAATAATTAAACATGAACCTGTATATGTACTTCAGCATATGCACCAATAAATGTTTCGCTTATAAACCTGAAAACTTAACTAATGCAGATGACTAAGTGACAAAAATAGCTGTCACTGTAAGGGACATATGCCCCCAAAGTGCGATGTTGGTGGTATGCACAAGTGCTTTTAATAAGGTACTGAAAATGTCTAAGTTAAAAAAGGGACGTAACTCCTTACAAAATAATCCAATGATTAAATGACTTGTCTAGTTGACTAATGATGTTAAGTATGACTACCAAGTTACATCAAAAAAACATTGAAAGTAATCAAAATATTGAATTTTCAATGCAATATCATTGATAGTTAATAAAGTATTGGAACTTCCTCTACCAGTGCAGATACAGCATGATCTGAGACTGACCAGAGGGACAAACTGAGAGAAAGCCCCTGAAGGGAGAGACATTAGATACAGGCATGTCCGGTGCTGCAGAAGTGCGCCTAGCTCTTATTTCGAATAGACAGCCTGGTTCTTTAATGTGCCCGGTGTATAGCACCGATACACAGCTTCCTGGCACTTCCAGATACTTTGCAGATCACAAAGTCAGATATAGCGGGAAATATTATAAAAAACTTCAACCAAAATGTCTAAGTTAAGAAGGGCCAGAACTCCATAGGAAATCATCCTAGAGTTATGTCCCTTGTCTAGTTTGATTGTCTTATGATAATAGATAAGTATACCACTTGCTTCAATGCAAAACGCATTGATAGTAAACAAACTATTTTATATTACTATTGAACTTTAACCTGAACGTCCAGACAAATGGACAGACAGTTCAATTTTAATATGCCGCTCTTCGGGGGCATAATAATAACACACATTACAAAACTTTAGTACTTGCAAACAAGTACAACCCCAAATTAATGTGCATGCATCCTACCTACATGTGGAGTAAGTCATGTAATTTTCGATTCAATCATGAACACATCAACAAGTTCTGATAAAGGACACTTAAAAGTAGGACTACAAACTCAGCGTTTATCACATCTATGCAGCATGACACTACTGTATGTGGGACAGGTGTATTACCAGTACTAGTACAGAGTGGTCCTAGTTTTCAATTATCTCCCTTCCCAGTCAACAATTAGGACATGTAATCAATACACAAGTATACATGTATGTATATTCCACAATACAACACACAATTAATAAATTATTATTAAAAAATACATAACAAACCAGCAATAAGTTGGTTCTAATAGATCTACCAGAAACAAAATGATTTTATTAAATGATAAAAAATAAAAATCAAGTTCGTTCATGAAAAAAATGACCCACTTCATGTGGAAAGATGACCATGTAACGTGGCATTAAGCGGGTAAAATGAATAAACTTACCTTTTCAACAATCCCCAAGTCACCCTTTGATAAAACATCTCGTGCAATATTTGCCGCTTTATATGATACAGCAACAGATGAGGAAACTAGCCTCATTAACAACGGTACCGACTCTGCAACAGCCATGTTTGTTTATATCGGTGATTGAAATGTCGTAAAAGATGTGCAGACAATGTCTTGTCGAAAAATGAAAAGTTATTATGTCATTATGTTACAAGTAACCAGCTTTGTTGCAAATATTTATTTTTTATGTAGTTATTCAATAAATTAGCAACTTTGCAAAATGTTAACGTAAAGCGGCAACGTAAAGCAGTCTTCTACTTCCGGTAAATTTTGACACGCAATTTTTTACGTGTTTTTCTCAAGTTTCATATTAATTTCAATGATTTTACTATCTTTGAGTTTATACAACCATGTGGTCAATATTTTCACGTGACCCTGCAAAAGATTTTGCTTATATAATCGGTGAGAAGGTTGGAGGACTAGAAGACAAGTCTGTGTGGTCATTGCACCAAGGAAAGAAAAAGGTAAGACCAAACAAGTAGTGCTGTTTATGAGGCTTGTTGCCTTACCAAACTGCTGTGAAATAGCTATCAAGTGATTTCCTTTATCTATGCAATGACACGCTACCACTAAGCAATGCTCGCAGTTTCAGGCTACGCAAAGTTTTTGAGCTTTTCAGTCCGATTGGTAATATGAGTGAATGTTCCTCTTCTTTTAACAGAACATATTCAGGACATTCTGTCAGTCCGAATGAAAATTGGTCAGTTAGGACCGGAAGACTGACAGTTTTTGCGGAGAAACTGTATGCTTTTGGCAAGCATTGTTCGCTGGTAGTGTGTCATTGCATACATATAGATGTAGTAATGCACTAATAAAAGGAGCTTGGAAGTGCCTTAGTTAGGCAAGGGTCTCCAAGAAAGTAAACTAACTGAAGTTCCACAAAACTTATTGATTGTATTCTTTATTCAAAGTATTACATCAAGTTTTTTAACCTGCATATTACATGTAAATCAACAGACCTTTCAGAAGTCGACTGAAGTTTATCTCACTCTGCACACTGCAACAAAGCGAAAATCAGTATGTTGGCTCATTTGCATCATTTATTCACAAGCGCTGAAGCATAATAGTTTGTAGTGCTTTAGTTCGGCAACAGGTTCCTGGTCAATTTACAAAAAATATAACTACAGTTTGTAATGTTCACAATAATTTAAAATTCTATCGCAAAAATACAGACTTTTTCTCTCCAATTTTTATCTATAATATAGAAATTATTATTAGAATATTCACTCTATGGGCAGCATTAGTGAAAGGATAAAAAATGTTTTCCAGAATTTCTGGATTAATAGTACAAAGTATTACAATTGACATCAGAGGGTTAGACTTAGAGACAGAAGTTGGCATATTACTCCTAAAACTAGCATTATCAGTACAATAGGGTAAATTTATCTCGCCAAATATTGTAATGACTGAAGAGTGATTGACATAAATTTACTATGAGTATTGATTTACTATTTCAGGCAAATGGAGAGCAAGTTTCAATATTTGTATTTGATATAAAGGCCAGCAGTGAATCCCAGGTAGGAAATATTGAAAACTTTTATTGGTTATACGTCTGAACTTCAGGTTTTTAGCGTACCAAAAAGCCTGGTTTTCTTCACTTTCCCTATATATAAAAATGTCTATGTTGGAGGCTTTTAGGTTTTTTAGAATTTTTACTTTCACCCATGAACTTGTTCATTTTGCTTAATTCTTGGTTCAGTTACTAGTAATAATTAATTATGTACAGAAATATGTTGCAATTAATGATTCCTGGTGAGACGCCCTTTCTGGTTTTTGCTTTGTATATATTTTATTGTCTAATGAATTATTCTCCATGTCTACAGTTAACATGACTGTCACTGATACAAATCATTTGTCTAATGAGCTAAACATTTGTGCATGAACTGTGAGCATGAAGTTTTTTTATCATGTGTGTATTTCATAATTTGCATTCATTTTTCTGTTAAAGGCTTCCCTGGCCAAGTCATCTTTCAAGAGGATTAAGACGTTGAGGCATCCTAATATACTCACATTTCTGGATGGAATAGAGGTATAACACTATGTACATTTACTATAAAAAGCATCCAGTAGAAAGCTTATATTTCCATTTGCAATGTATTTTGACTTAATAGTTACTGAAAGAATGACCACAAACAGGCTGAGGGTCAAAGAATTTCCTCAAACAGAGAACAAGCTCAGATTAAAATGTTATAACCTTTAAATATGTAAAAACTAGAATTACTTATTTTACCTGACTTGTATCTTATCATTACTATTTAAATGTAAAATAGCTGCCTTAATACAAAATAACAGATGCACAGTAAGACCTCAATAATAAGTCCACCCTTTGTTTCCTTGAAAACTGGTTTCATTATTGAGTTGGTCTAAGTATTGAGGTCAAATAAAAAGCAAACAGTAAACATGGACCTTCAAATTGTTGTCTTAATTTTGAGGTGGTCTGAATATTGAGGTGGTCTTTATGTGCAGTTATACTGTATGTATAGATGTAGTTCTGGATACCATAACTAAATGGTTTTGTATTTATACTGACATTTTTTTAATGGAATAATCATCGTCAAAGACCTTGGACTAGTAAAGATGTACATGTAGTACATAAAACATTACAAATATGTGTCGTCCGATCAATAATTCATCAAATGTAAGTAGAAATGTTGTAAGTAAGTAAGTAAGTAAGTAAGTAAGTAGGTAAGTAGGTAAGTAGGTAAGTAAGGTAAGTAAGGTAAGTAAGTAGGTAAGTAAGTAAGTAACAACTTTATTTATAGTGGATAACATATTTGGCAGAGCCAATTTACAATATGGTCCGCTTGATAAATATGTACAATAAACAATAATAAAACAAGATTTTACAAAACATACAACAAAGTTAGGTTATGATACAACAAAAACAATTTGAAATGAAAACAAAATAGAATAAATGTGATACATAAATATATGAACAAATGAAATGTTCTTTGTAGTGCCATACACTAAAGTCTGTATATGTAGGAACTTCCATTACTATGGTGTAAGTGTAACATGTGTTGATTTCAGACTGATAAAGTGATATACATAGCTACAGAACCAGTGATACCACTACAGATATACCTTGAAAACAATGACGCCTCACAGAGAGATAATCAACTGGCTATATCATGGGGACTTCATAAAGTTACAGTATGTAGTATATTTCTTACAGGCTCCGTGAAAACTGTCAGTCCTTCAGTCCTGACTGACAAATTTTGATTCAGACTGACAGAAAATCCTGTATTTTTCTATTAGACAAAGAGGAACATTCACTCATTTTACCCGTTCGTACAGATAAGTTAAAAAACTTCTCGTGGAGCCTGCTGTTACATTGTGTAAATAACTTTATATTCATCAATGTAATCTTTATTTTTGAACTTCATTAACCTGCTTATTTCCGGGATTTATGATTTCTCGGTTAATGGTTCTATGATAGGTGTTTTCATGTTATGAAAGTATATTTAGCTGGATTTATGAATTTGTGAGAAACTTTATTCACAAATAAAAGCAAAGTACATAATTTTATCCCTTAGTAAATGTTAAGTGAATACTTCCTGACAATCATCTTACAGTCTGATCAATTTCATCAGGGTACTTTGGTTAAGGTCATAAACCACTAAATGCATACGCGGACCAAAATCGGATACACTCAAATAGTCCTTACAGAAACTTCTGTTTGCCTGGAAATGGTGATATGCAAGTGACAAATTGGAACTAGAATCATCTTATTGAGTTTAAAGGTATTATATACATGTAGTTGAATGAGTGAATGTGTTTCATCTTGAATATTTTGAGATTTTAGCATATTTGACAAAGCGAAAGTAGACAAGGGTAAAACCCACATTGGATCAGTCCGTGCATCAGTAAAAATTTGTCGACCGCCTTTGACGAACAAAATCTTTCTTATATTAAACATGACCCCCTGTTTTTTTGGTCTTATTTTGTAGCTGAAACATACTGCTTTTTAATGATATAGGTCTGTCAACTGGCCATAGACTTTTACACGATATAATCTGGGGCTGACAATTGTCACTTTACATTGAGCTAAAGAACTATTTTATTTAGTGGTTTGTGACCTTAATGTTGAATTATCTGTGTATCCCCAGTGCTGGCAGGTGGATATATGCATGACCTTGTCAATCTGTCAGGAATAATGTGGATATTTTTTATAAAACTTCAAAACAAATTCTAACTACTTTCACCCCAGATCAGTCTTAAGGCAATAATTAGTCTGGCTACCCGACAAGATAATTTATTTTGTTGATCAATTTTCATAACTTTATTTTCTTTTTTAGCTAGATTTTCTTTTTGACTTGATTAAGTTTGAGGGAGGCAAAGAGAAATAATTTCATGAAAATAGAGAAGACTGATAAGTTGTCTCCTTGAATTAAACATAGAGTCTGTATAGACAGATTAGACGATAAGATACATACATGTACACATTTCTGTGATGATGTTGTTTAATAGTGCAGTCTAATTACCTGACTGTTCATGTTTTATTTGTACTTTTCAGAAAGGTTTGGCATTTCTTGTCAATGACTGCAATCTAATACACAACAATGTATGTATGTCCTCGGTGTTTGTTGACCAGGCTGGTGAATGGAAGCTGGCGGGTGTTGATTATATGTATCCTACCACAGGTACTGAGAGTATTCCACCGGTCAAAATCTTACCTTACCTAGAACGATATGACCCTCCAGAGAAATCTGATCTCAGAAGAGGAATTAAAGGAGAGACCTGGTAAGGATTTCTATTTAGGTATTTTGTCATGTCAACAAACTTATTGATATTATCACATGTCATGATGTCAGAACTGTCGCATAGTACAATGTATGATAAATTTCAGACTGTGCAACATAATCATTGTTACTGAATGAACATGTTATTTTGGTTTTGTGGTCTGTACTGATGAATGTCTGGCATGCATATTACTATTGTTCAAGGTACATTGTTTAAGTTAAAGTAAGAAATGAAGTTCAGGAATGATTATGTGTAGACTTTATAGAGGCTCCACAGGGAGTACTGGTCCGCCCAAAAGTGTTACCTCTTTGAATAAAGCATTATTATAAGTAATATGTGTATTCAGTTTCATAAACTTCATATTTTTGTATCTATTTAGGTCATCAGATATGTGGGGGCTCGGCTGTCTGATCTGGGAAGTATTTAATGGTCCATTACCGAGGACTAATTCCCTAAAAGCTTTTGCCAAGGTAGACCTTTCTTCAATTGTATATTATAGTGCCTGTTGGTTCTTTATACCTTTCTAAATGAGAGTTCTTGTATTTCAGATATTTTGTAAAATAATACTCGGTGGTCTTGATATGATGGGTGTTTTAATAATTTGTCATGCAAGAAAATTTCATAGAGGCTATTTGTTGATTTTGGTGTAAGGTCAAATTTTATTTCACTGAGTGATCACAGAAAATCAATATTTTCACGAGTGGTGTAGCCACGAGTGAAAATAAAATTTTCTGTTGTCACGAGTGAAATAAAATTGATCTTACACCAAAAATCAACAAATTTTCTGTTTATTATTGAGCTGTTGGGTGGCATGGTGGTTGTGTGGATTACACTCTTGACTATCGATTGAGAGGTCCCTGGTTTGATTCTTAGCCTGGCACATGGTTATTTCTGAAATGATTTCCAGTGTTTTCTACCCAACTAGAGATGAACGGGTTGGTAACCAAGAGATACTAGTAGTCTCGTGTGGATCAGTGCTGTACACCAGGCACGTTAAAGAACCAAGGAGTCTGTTCAGATAGAGATATGGTTGCACACCTGGATTCCTTGTATCATATGACTGTTTCTTTCCTTTAAGTTAGAGGTCATCAGCCAAGGAAAAACGTATGATGGTGCACTTACGACTGTCTCTTACAAAGCTCAGCATTTATTGTTACCGGGTAATAGAACAGAATTATGCAATTACATGTATGAATGTATGCCACGATTGTGTTTCAGATACCTAAGAACTTAGTTGCTAATTATTGTGAACTGGTTAGTGCTAATCCTTCATCTCGACCGAATCCTGCCAAGTTTATATCAAACTGCTCAAAACCTGGTGGCTTTTTGAACAACCCTTTTGTGAAAACCATGTTGTTCCTCGAAGAAATCCAGGTAAGATTCATATTCATCTCTGTCCAGTTCTGTCAGTTTAGTTTGTAGATCTCCTGTTTGAATAAGGAGATCAAATATATACTTGTGAACATTCTTCCATAGTTAATAAGAATATCATATTGAGGACTTCTAAGGATTATTGTGATTGTCGAGTGGTCTATTGTGTTCGTATTTTATCTTGTTATGAGATCAGTGTGGACATAGCACGTGGTATATGTGACATAATCTTTGGCTAAGAACCCTAGTAAAAGTCTGTCAACACAAAGTTAAAATCAACCATTAGTATTTTATTCTTTATAATGATGATAACGACTTTATAGTGGATGACATATTTGGTTCTAGACCAATTTTCAATATGGTTCTTTGACAAATTTGAAATAGACGCCCTCAACTCTCAAGCTGCAAATGAGTACTATCGATGCCACTAAATATTTTGGTGCAAAAGGTCACAGTTGTTCCTGAATACAACTCAACTGCTATTTCTTTGAAAGTGCTTAACATTTTATAAAGGAGAAAGTTTATATTAACCTGCTTTACTATATCACTGTTCATTTTGTAGATCAAAGAGCAATCAGAAAAAGCTGCTTTCTTCACTAAGCTCACATCAGCACTAGATTCTTTCCCGAAACAGTTGAGTCGACATAAAGTACTGCCTCAATTACTGACTGCATACGAGTTTGGAAACTGTGGTTCAATGGTGCTTGCTCCACTTTTCAAGGTAAGTGACTGGCTAAATATCTACAACTAATTATGACTTTAGCTGTCTAAAACACCGAAGTGCTCATGCGGTGTGACAGACCAGACAACAGAGAACCAACTCCAGCAGTGCCACCCATAGCGAGGAGCTCAGGGTGACCTCAAGAGGGCTGCTTCCTTCAGTAGAACTTTGATGCTTCAAAATGCCTTCCGACTGATAAAATAATTTGAACAATCTACATGGCCCCCATCTCCCAAAACATCTCAATCTGAGCTAAATCTCATCTCAATTATTGTCATGTGTCTTTTAGTTAATTTCCATTGGAGTCTGGAATCAAAATTGGCATCACAATGAACAGAAACATTATTCTGAGTTTATTACAGTCTAAATTTTAAGCTCTAACTTCAGATTTATCTCAAATTCAGTCTTATATTTGAGCAAAATCTCAACTTGAGATGAGATTTCCACTTAAGATTGATGCTTCAGGAGATTGGAACCTGTTTGAGTCATTGACTATATAACCATGGGTGTAAGTTTTCAGCTTTATACTTGGTTTCAGGTTTTTGAGTGTGCACCTAAAAGTCTGGGGGGTATTTTCTCTATATAAATTGATAATTTTTCAGGATTTCAGGTTTTTCAGAATTTTTAACTTGTACCCATGTATTACAAATGCAGTACATCATCCTTTTGCTGGTACGGAAAATCTAGGGTATTCATGTCAAAACTGTCTGAGGCATTGAAGTTGTTTTGTATTTATAGATTTTGGCTCCAAGGACAAACACGCATTGGTGAATGATTGACATTGTGTCAGTATCATGTGACAGTATGTTTGTATTATAGGTTGGTAAACTGTTGGAATATGATGAGTACCAGACCAAGATTGTACCTTGTGTTGTTAAACTGTTCTCATCCTCAGATAGAAATACTAGAGTCAAACTTCTAGAACAGGTACTCTTTCTATTCTGTATCTCTCAAATGTACTTTCCTTAATTGTTTAAAAACCAAACCAGCATTGACTGAACAGTTACAAAACAAACAGTTTAAATCATAAATTGATTAGAAATATTGGTTACATGCTTGTATGTTTGAGGTTAAATCTCATTGATTGTATTGATTCTGCACATAGGGTTTAACACTATATGCCATTAACCAAGGTTACTCTTACTAGAATTTAAGGCAAACTTGGGTCGTTGTTGTATTTGGAAATTTTTTAGTTAAGTTTTTGAATGCTATGAGTTTTCAAATGCTTTTCAATTTTTCTTCCTCAAAGTTTGAGGTTATTGGCCAATCTGTCAGGGACAATTACCAATCACTGTCACAGTCAATTGCTAACAAACTATTCTATTTGACTTGTTATTGTGGTTATTTTCAGATTGAAATGTTCATTGAGCATTTAGATGCTACTGTGATTAATGAGAAGATATTTCCAAATATTACAAGTGGTTTCATGGATACCAATCCTGTTGTAAGAGAAAGTACAATCAAGGTAAATAGACTGTAGATAGCTTACCTAATCATAGTCTGGTTCCCTGTAGATAGCTTACCTAATCATAGTCTGGTTCCCTGTAGATAGCTGACCTAATCATAGTCTGGTTCCCTGTAGATAGCTTACCTAATCATAGTCTGGTTCCCTGTAGATAGCTTACCTAATCATAGTCTGGTTCCCTGTAGATAGCTTACCTAATCATAGTCTGGTTCCCTGTAGATAGCTTACCTAATCATAGTCTGGTTCCCGCTCTCTGATCTTACAGCAGTTGGGGAGAAGGGGGGGAGGGACACTAGCAGACAAGGGCAGATAATCCAGGGTAACTAAGTTGGGTTATTTTCCAGCATGGAGATATAATAGATGAAGGACAGGCTTAGACAGTTAGCTGGGGTGAGCTGTTGCTAAGTGTTGGAACTGTGGCTCTCTCCATGTGACATTTACTTTGTTATTATAGTACAGAGAATTTGACCTGATCCTAAACTTTATGGATGAATATATTACATGATTCTTGCATTGAATATATAAATTTCCGCAAGCAAATTATGCAATATTGGTCCTTAATATAAAATTATATATATAATAGTATTTAATATTCAAAAATTGTCTCTAAGCACCACTAAAGAGTGACTTTCAATATTTGATTGCTGCGTGCTGAATGTAAGTATATTTGTTGTAATTCCGTGCCCAGATCTCTTAGTTTTCTCTTTATATTGCAGGCTATGCTACACCTAGCACCAAAACTCAATTATAAAAACTTAAATGAAGATTTAATGAAACATTTTGCCAGACTACAGGCTAAAGATGACCAGGTAAGCATTTACTCATCGTTGCTGACTTCAAGGTTCACACATATTTAGAAAAATGCCTTGAAAATAAAAATTCTTTATTGAAAAAACCTTGAAAAGTCCTTGGATTTGGTGTATGAATTGTGTATGAAAAATATGTGAGCAGGGCTCGCGCTGTCGCGGGCCAATCGGGCCAATGGCCCGAAGAAATCAAAATTGGCCCGAAAAAAATCAAATTGGCCCGAACCATCGAAAAGTATGACTTTACAAATATTGGAAAATCCAGTTACTAAAAATAGCACGCTCGAGATTTTACCTAGACTGGTTTACGATCAACTGTTACGGGTGACGCTAAATGAACGAAAACTGGTAGACACAGTCCACGTGTCATAAAATTAGGTCAATAAACAGCTTGTTAAACAAACAAACTATACATGACTGTGTTTATGACAGTTTGTGAGATAATTAGCGGATGATTGTCTAATCAGAGGCGGCCTGATTGACTGATGAAAGAAATTGTCGATTGACCGTCACGGGTCACGAATATGAAATGCGATAAACGCATGATCCTAGCCATAAATCAGGTAATTATTGATCGTATTTTTCAACATTGAATTATTCAGTCTTAATCATTATATTACCATTTAAAAAGTTTTTTTACGCCAGTTTATCCAGGGAATCGTATTTATTTGTGAAGAAATTGACGTGAAAAAACAGCGGATCACGTGACTTCATTTTCGTGCATTTTCTAAGCTAAAATAACGTTAGTTTTGGTGTTTTACCCGATAAATTAACCCATGAACATTGTGTGTGGATAGCCTATGACGTTTTAAAACATAATTTGACTTATATTCCTCGAAAATCTCGACTCTCAACTTTTTAAGAAAATTTGTCAATTGTTGTTGTTGTAGTTCTATTTACGCTATTGCCGTAGCCTCTGGCCCCCTGGTCCCCCAGCCAAGGCTTTGCCCTGGACCCACCGGGGGCCCTCGCGGCCCCCTGACCCCCAGCCGCTATTACGGTTAAAAAATTGGCCCAACAGAATTTTGAGCCAGAGCTAGCCCTGGTGAGTACACTTAGGGTTACATTTGTGCATCAATCTTCATGAAACTTGAAAACTGACTCTTGGGTCAGTGATAAACAAGTACTCTTGTTATTTATGACATGCAGCTGTTTAGTTATGGCAGTTAATAGTGTCATCATGGCATGTAGAGGCACCTAATTTCTCATTGTGACTTTTACTATGATTAGTATTTCTTCTGTCTGTATTTGACTTTGACAACAAGGCAGTCATTTTGCAGGTTTTTATGTTGATATTGTGATCAGGGGTCATCTTTGACCTATTTCACAATTTTATGTATGTCATATAATTGATGTTTTGAATAAATCTTGAAATCTTGTTCATATTTCTAGTTTATGGTTTTCAGGGTGGAATAAGAACAAATACTACAGTATGTCTGGGTAAAATAGCGTCCCATCTTAATCCACAGGTAAACTTATGTTGCTATAATTTATAACCATTACATAGAATAATTGTGTTTAACTATGGTTTATACCTTATATTCTAACACCTAACAGCTGTACCTCTAGACATAAAGAGGAACCGAAGGTATACTTAAAATTAGGGATCTTACATGAGTGTCTTTCCATATTGAATTTATTAAACAAGTTGAATAAAATGATAAAATGCGAGGCTCTGCCGAATACATAAATAAAATTTAATAAATTCAATATGGAATGACATGAATGTAAGATTCTTTTTATCACATAAACTAAATACACAGTAAAAGTGTGTCAAGAATGCACACACTTCCCCTTTAGGAAACAAAATTCATAGGTGCAAAACGATTCCTTGAATAGTTAAATAACTGATTACAACACGATACAAGTACTTGGTAAGCAAGGAAAATCGTCTTTAATACCTAAAATTAACGTATTTATACAATGAAATCAACATCCAATGCTGTGTGTGTGTAGTTGTCAGAGGTTTTGTAAGTACATTTCGTCCCGATCTTATTCGTACCAACGGACCCACCGTTACGTTATTCTATTCTAAAAATGTATTCTTTTGCTTTTTTGACAATGTGTATGAATACATAAGTGACTTGCCCTTGTATATACCTCATTTGCATGTTTATCACACATGTGTATTAAAGTTCTTATGTAAATGGTTTATTAAACTCCCAGAGCGTATTTTATGTGATAATAAACGTTAAAACACAGCTGTTTGATGACGTCATCTACTAAACCAAATTACATAACATTCCAAATAAAAAATGTAGGTTGATGTAAACCATGTCTTGTTGAGCTGTGATATGCAGAGAGTACACAGACTGAGTTTTATTCTACACTAAAGCACAACTACTTATTCATTATTCCTTAACCAATGTTGTCTTTGCAATGTGTTTAATTTTAAACTTTTCTATTACTTTAGAACAACTTTGGCGTATATGACTACTCACTGTGTTATGCCTTAATATGAATAAATGTTTTATTTATCAGATGAGACAACGAGTGTTGTGTTCAGCATTTTTACGTGCACTCAAGGATCCATTTCCTCCTGCCAGACAGGCTGGTATTATAGGTATGGGAGTGACTCAACAATTGTTTACCATGTCAGATATCTGTCAGAAACTCATGCCACCATTATGTACCATGTTGATGGATCCAGAGAAAATGGTCAGAGATCAGGTAGAGTTAACTCAATGTTGTATGTATTTACGTATAATCCAACTCACTAAAATGCCGAACATAGTCTTTATTTGCCAGTCAGCTTTCTGCTGATATATGGCAGGCATACGAGTACCTCCACCAGTATTTGAATCCGGGTCCCAGATTAGACAGCAAGTGTGCTAACTATTGAGCTATGGGGACATACATCTAAAAAGGACTATTGTGGTCCCTCATTGGATGGTTTTAACATTTCACTTACACAACTTATCCAGTCTTGATTCATCTGTTCAAGTATTTGCTCTCTCTCTCTGATACTTATGTCTCCCTCATACAGCGGTGGAGACATACAGCGGTGGAGACATACAGCGGTGGAGACATACAGCGGTGGAGACATACAGCGGTGGAGACATATTGAATATGTGAGAGATATATTGATTGTGTGCTGGATGTCTGTCGGGATGTTTGTCCGTGCTCGTTCTATGTAACCACTGGTCAGTTTTCTAGTATGAAGCTACCTATGAATATGTAATACAAGCCTTGTACATATTGTGAGAAATTTTTGTCTGATAAATATTGCCAAAGGTATGGACTTTGTGGGAGACCCGAAGTTATACTTGATAATGGTTGTTGGATTTTGTTATTTTGCAGGCAGAAATATTATGGAATTATTGTTAATAATTCTTTGAAGCATGTTGGTACATATATTTATATCTTTCAGGCATTCAAAAGTCTGAAAAGTTATGTAGAAAGATTGGAGAGCTTATCTGAGAATCCGGATTTACTACAGGAGATGGGTGGGTTAACTTACCGATTGTTATTTATATACAGTCAACTCTCGTTATCTCGAATTTCACGGGACCGTGGATATTACTTCGACATAACGAAAATTCGAGATAGAATTTTCGGCATCGAAGTTGCAAGTTTTCCAGTTTCTGTCATTTTACGCCGCCATATTGTTACGGTCGTAAGAACGACATATTCGTGAGAATTGCTTGTTGTGATATTTATGTACATGTATACCTCCTCGAGAAAATGCATTTTATTTTAATTATTATTTTTACAAACAATTGTTCGAGATGACATGTTTATTGATGTTAGTATGTAACACGAAGTATTATGACATGTTTGCGCAAATTGTGGCAAACAAATATTTGTTCAACAATGGAAGGCGCGAAAATTACAGGTAAATCGAAGATTTCAGACTGGCGAAGTGTGAAAAACATTCGACACTAGTCGAATACGATCAGACTTCGACCCGACTTCGAGATGAACAATAGATTTAAAGTGCAAATTGGTTAATCGGGACCAAAAAATAATTCGACATAACGAAAAATTCGAGCCGAATTCGAGCCGAAACTTCGAGATGGTACTCGAGATTTCATATAGACAAAGAAGGAGAAAAATCGGGACTTGAAAAAAACTTCGACATAACGGAAAATTCGATATAAGCGAGTTCGAGATAACGAGAGTTGACTGTATCATGTCATGTATTCATTATATGTAGAGAAGGTAAATAAAAGTGCATGATATTTAAACAGACAGCAACTCACTTCAGTTTTCTATGTTACGAAGGATAATTTACGTTTACATATACTCACTCAAAAATAATTTACAATAAATGAAATAACTAAATAGATATATGAAGCATTTTGTTTTGAATATATAATGAGCTGTCCACAAACAGCGGACTACACTATTCTCAATGCCATGCTTGGGTAGTTGAAGTAGATTAATTGTTACTACTTTTATGCTTGGATAGTTGAGCACGCTGTTTGTGGAAAGCTCTTCTTTAAGTCATTGAGTATATTTTGTATGATTGTTCATTATTCACTTATATAGAGAAGAACGTACAGTCTGGTGGAACAGTAAACAATACAGCAGCTGGCTGGGCAGGATGGGCTATAGGTGGTGTCTCTACTCTCACATCTAAAGTATACAGTAAAGCAACCAAGAAACAAACTGGTAAGAGTTATCTATTGTAAACCAACTTAATTTCGCATATTCATATTTTTGCATTTTTAGCTCACCTGCCACAAAGTGGCAAGGTGAGCTTTTGTGATTGTTTTTTGTCCGTTGTCCGTCCGTCTGTCAGTCCGTTAGACTTTTGCCGTTAACACTCTAGCACTTTCAATTTTGCTTTGATCTTCATCAAACTTGGTCAGTAGTTGTACCTCAATGAAATCTAGGTCAAGTTTGAAGTTGGGTCATTTGGGGTCAAAAACTAGGTCAAAAGGTCAAATAATAGGATAACCTTGTTAAAGCTCTGGAGGCCACATTTTTGCTTTAATCTTCATGAAGTTTGGTCAAAATGTTTATCTTGGTGACCTTAAGGTCAAGTTCGAAGTTGGGTCATGTGGGGTCAAAAAACTAGGTCAAAAGGTCAAATAATAGGAAAACCTTGTTAACACTATGGCGGCCACATTTTTGCTTTAATCTTCATGAAGTTTGGTCAAAATGTTTATCTTGGTGACCTTAAGGTCAAGTTCAAAGTTGGGTCATGTGGAGTCAAAAACTAGGTCATAAGGTCAAATAATAGGAAAACCTTACTAACACTCTGGGGGCCACATTTTTGCTTTAACCTTAACCAAGTTATGTCAAAATGTTTATATTGATGACCTTAAGGTCAAGTTCAAAGTTTGGGCATGTTTAGCAGGTGAGCGCCCCAGGATCTATGATCCTCTTGTTTTTGATTGCTAGCATATTCGCAGCTACAAATGTTCGCATTCTAAGTCTACTACAAACAAAACATGTTCATGGTTTTCAAGTTTGGAACATCTTCACGGATATTTAACTTCGCAAATTCATACCTCTCACGAATTCCGCGAACTTAAACTGCGCAAAATAATTTTTGGTTTACAGTATTCCTCAACTAAAGTAACTGATTATTTGGGTGAAATCAGTGGCTTCATTGTCTTGTAGTATATAATGTGAGCCATGCTCGTTTCCCGTCGCGGCAGGTCATACTCTTCCATGAAAATTTGACACCAATGTTGATTTTCCTCCGCATGTGGAGAATCTGTATAAAACTGTTGAGAAACTGTGTTATACCTGAAAAAGCATAGAGTGTGTAATGTCACCACCAATGTGTAATATCTATATGATGTTATACTTGATATTTTTATGCCCTGTCCATTTATCAGAAAATGTCAATCAAAACTTTCAAGTTGTTGAAACTTAAATATTTTTGAAGTACATCAAGGTTCAAACTTTGTATACTTATTTACCATCAATAAACACCTTAAATTGTTACAGCCTCGTTACACTATCCAACATTTTAACAGAATTATGGCCCCTGATTGACTTAGCTTGTTTTTATGGACAAGGCTTCCACCGGGGCATAAGCGTTTATCTTTATTATTATAGTTAATATATGTAATGTTAAGGTTTTGTATATTGGTAAATTTGTAACCAACATTCAATTCATTCATTAACTTAAAATAAATCAATATTTAGCAACTACTGTACATAATAATGATTTGTAGATAAAACTACCATTCAAACCTTGTGTAATCCTTACTGCATCATCATCTCACTCTAGGTTCTCCTATGAACGGATCATCCCCTACAGATACACAAACACAATCTTCTAAACCGTCCCCGAAATCCTCGCCCTCTCCGACACGTACACCGGAACCTGAGGAAGATACAAGAGATGACGAGGGTGATGATGCCTGGGATGATGATGATGACTGGGGTGATATTGATGTAAGTTATTGCTAAATGAGTAAACTGTTGAATCCTAAATGTTGGAATTTGCAGGGGTTCCACTAGCTTCTCAATCTGAATGGTTATTTTGATATGTTTGACTAAATTTTGCCTTTAATAGGCAAAATACCCAAGATTTTAAGAGAAAATGACCCTTTAACCCAAAATCTTGAGGTCATGTGGAAATTTCAAGGGTCAAAACCCCTACTACCGAGACAAATGAAACCCTTGATTTAATTTTCAGACACCGGTAACAGAAAGTAGAAAGTCCCCTGAGCGTGTACCATCACATGATGCTAGGCTGCAGGATGATTGTGACGACGATGATGGTTGGAATAATAATGATGATGATGACTGGGGATCTATTGAAACATCTTCTATCCAGTCTGTATGTATCTGTCAGGGGTCCTATAAATCTGGATTAATCCAGAATGTTTTATTTGGTGCTTTAGAAAGAATGAACTTTTCTGCAGAGAATAAAAGTTATTCGATGAAAAAATACCAAATACTGACTGATTGATGGTCAGTTGAAACTTGCATCTTATTTTCAGGATTGGCTATTATGCCTCAGTAGAACCCCTGATCTGTATGCTTTATGTTGGATTATAAACTGGTGTCCTACATACTCACCTCTGTGTCCACCTGTTTGAGTCAACAGAAACATGATTGTATCACTGTTTGGATAGTAGATAAATGTATAAAAACAACTGGTTAAACCCATTGCATGAAAATCAATTGAAAAGAGTGATAAAGTAAATGGTCACAACTGTATGGACTCAAAGTCACAAATAGTAGAGTTCAGCAAGACATAGCAG
Organism: Spisula solida; assembly: GCA_947247005.1. Taxonomy (NCBI): domain Eukaryota; kingdom Metazoa; phylum Mollusca; class Bivalvia; order Venerida; family Mactridae; genus Spisula; species Spisula solida. The sequence goes on from OX365945.1 coordinate 4,943,229, forward strand.
ACGTTGCACTACTTTCTTTTGTCGGAATGTTAATACGTTATATGTCTTAGCTGTGCATTGACATTAATTCTAGCACACTTTTTGTTTCCTCTATGTGTATGTAGGTATAGATTCTGGTTGTGTTAGATTTAAGAAATAAAATACGAAAACCATAGTATACCGGCTGTTATACAATGGTTTGGAGTTCTGATGCGTAGGAATCAACCACAAAGGCAGTATGCCTGAGTGGTTAATACAAAGTGTCAGAATGAAAAACTGTGTATATAGCTTCAAATGTTTTATTTCGATTCTAACATGATTTAAATGCACAATCTTATCTTAAGCCAGTGTTACTTTGTGAGAGTATGTTCTTTACTCAACTTGTATACCTGCATGATGTCATAAATGGAATATCTGCACAGCATGACATCACTTCCATCGGTATATTGAACGTTATTAAACGCTTTTCTTGTTCTTTGTCTATGTAGGCAAAATCATCACTCATGTTAGAATTATATTTATTTATCTGTTTTTCAGTCATCTGCTTCTAAGAAACAAGATTATTCATTTGGAACTAATACCACTCAGTCTTCACATAATTCTAAAACCAGTAATAAACAGACAGAACAATCAAACAGTGACTGGGGGTGGGAAGATGACAGTATGTCAAACTTTGAAACAAATACAGCTGTGTCAAATAAACCCGTAAAAGGGGCTTTAAAACTTGGTGGCAAGAAAAAACCACCTGTGGAAGATTTTGGCTGGATAGAAGAAGAGTTTGCACCTATAGAGGATAAAACTGTTAAACCTGCTAGTTCATATAACTGGGGAAATTCTGGTGATGCCAGTGCTGGCGGCGGTAGTGATTTCTTTACCACAATGGATTCAGGCTCACAGGTTTGTGTGAAGTGTATTTTATTCTGCATGAATCGCCCTCTTCATTTGTATTGTCAGATTTCCATACAACAATGCTGATTACTCCGAAAGTAAAATGTCATTGTAATGAATATATCAATATACAAACTGATAAAATGTAAAACATTTGCCCCCATGAAAATCATGTTAGGGTTTGAATAGCATATTGGGTGGTGTTGTCTAGAAGAACTTACTTGACCATGATTGTTTGTTTGTAGCTCATCTGAGTAACAAATTTTTATAAAAATGAGTCTAAGTTATAACCTTCTTTCTAAGTGCTAAGTATAATACGAAGAATTTGGCCTGATCGTGACCTTTATGCATGAATAAACAACAAGGTTCTTACATTGATTTATAAGTTTCCGTAAGCAAATTGTGCAATATTGGTCCTTTAGATTTATGTTGGTTTTACACCTCGAGCGTTTTTGTGACACTCTTCGCTTATGAAAACATACAACCAAGGTTATCAATATAGACAATATATCAGCTCTTAAATAAGCTAATAGAATGTCGAGGATCATGTCAAATTCTTCGTACTATACAGTCATGATGTTTCTCTCTATTTTCCAAACTTTTATCTTCGTAGGGTATCAACAAAAAGAAATCTTCCAGTACTAATTCTTCAAGATCTGCTTCATCAAGGGAAACAACTCCTGCATCCAACCAATCAAGGGAGACTACTCCAGTATCCAACCAGTCAAAACAAGCTGTGATAGATGATAATGTTGGTGAAGGTGGGTGGGGTGATGACACGGGAGGCTGGGAGGATAATAGTTGGGATGAAATGTCAGGTACATACAATTAGATAAGAAACAAAAACTTACTTCACTATCTATATTAATTTCAACACATTGTCGCCTCAATTCCAGAATGTCAGGGCTCGACACTAACACTGGTCCGCTGGTCCGAGACCGGTGAAAATCCAGAAGGACCAATGAAAATTCTGGAGGACCAGTAACTGTCCTATTTACAAATTGGGCGCCTTTGCCCTGTCGGACCAGTGGCCAAAATAGTTAGTATCTAGGCCTGAATGTTCTAATCGTTGGAAAGCGCTTTTCAAGATCTATATTATTAAAAAGACTCAGAGCATAATTGTGACATTAAAGATGAACAATAAAATTACTGTGCAATTTTGTTCTATCTCTAGTGGCTGAGATTGAGTGATCAACATCTTTAAAGTAGATTTTCTCGATTGTTAAAGTCCAGCCCTGCGTTCAAGGAAACAATACGTGACGTACGTATCGTACCTGGTAGGGACATGTGATTGGTTGAACCGTATGTTTAAAAAAAATGTTTTCCCGTGAGCCAAGTTTGGCTAACCATATCCGGAGGTGGTGTGCGTGTATTTGTGTAATTAAACAAAATGGAGGACAGAGGCAAACAAAAGAATGTGAATAGTAAAATCTGTGCATCCGTACATATTTCGAACTAAGAACGGAAAAAACGGGAATTAGTACTTTTAAATTGTATGCCGCAAACGAAAGCGTACAACGAAGGATTATATCGACAAAAACCCGTGATTGTTAAACATGTTTGCAGGTTATTTTCCTTGAACGTAGGGCTGTTGTGTATGGAAAAAAACCGTTATGAGTAATCTCATCCAAATCAAGTTATGTTGCACTTTAGTTAGACTAGCTGTGCCCCATGTAACATAATAACTATCTTTAAACATATGTAGGGAAAGCATTAAAATTCTTAGTCAGATTGGTCTATATTGGCATTGCTCTAAAAACTACTGCAATGTTGGGCCATGTATGACCTCCTATTCTTATATTGATTCAGTTACTTATCATCATGCTGATGATCATTTGACTCAGCGTACTGTTTTATCAAAGCACTTATGGAAATCTTAAACTTACATTCAGATTAGAAAAATTCTTAATTATTCTTTATGAAATGCAAATAGTGGTAATGAGGTCTGCTATATAAACATTAATTCTCTTTTTAATGAACTCATACAAAATCAATTTGTAGTTTTAAAAGCAGTGTATGGAATTTAAATTTTAGTGTAAGATTAAGATTTCAGTAAGTGCTTTGATAAAACGGTACCCTGGTGAGCAATTTAGGACCATCTAGGCCGCCCTGTACTTATATTCTGTTACATAATCGTTGTATTTGTAATTGCAGCTTCTAAAGAATCTGAAGCAGAAAGAAAGAAAAGGGAGCGTGAAGAAAAGAAAATTCAGCGTCAAAATGAGTTGAAACAAAAACGTGAGGCGAGAAAGGGCGGTGCAATGAAATTAGGGGCTAAAAAATTAGCTTCTGACTAAGTGATATATTCATGTATCATTATAACTCTCTGTGTTTATTTTTGTTATTTATAAGTTTAGTCCAGTCAGGGCAAAAATCCAGTGATGCAGTGGTCGAGTCCACTATAATGGTGTAAAACCAATTATAAAGGCTTATACTGTACAAACGACTATAATTTCAATGCTAAATTTTCATAGTATATTCGCTCTACCTGTTCAAACAATGGTTGTTATCTTTTGTGTACACATAAACTGCGACGTCACTGTCACAGTATCGTAACTGGACTGTATAGCTGTTCTGTGAATAGTAAAGTTTAATGTTAGGAATCTTTTCCAGTGCTTTAGGTTGATAAGGTGTGTTTGATACTTGCTAGGAAAGATTGTGTAAGTAGATATTTCATTGGGTCAATTTGCATTCTGAATTTGATGTGTGGAAAAAATAGTGATTTTTATTTTTTTTAGTAGCATTCTTTGTATGCCAAACTTTATGCTAGAGGAAATATTAGCAAATTTAGTAAATTTCCAACATTCGTCATAATTTCCATGTTGCTAAACACTTGTACAGTATAGTTAGCCAACGGTAACACTAGACTTTGTTTTAAAATAAGAATGACAAATACATTTCTAAAGTCGAGTTATGTTCGATCTTGTGCATTATCACTATTAACGCATGTACTTTTTCAATCCATACTGATAACAAGCCACCAATCGACTGTGCAGTGTTGTTATTATCAATGTTTGTTACATTTATATCTTGATAAAGAACACTCAAGTCTATTTCGGGTGAAACGGTCTGTGGGACAGGGGTCTTACAATTCTGGGAAAATCTGGAAGTCCGGATTTGCTGCGCTGGAAAGAATGAACTTTTCTGCAGAATATATAAGTTATTTGAAGATAAAATAGCTAGAAATGACTTACATATGGTTATTGTTCTTTACAATGATACATTTGTTGTACAATCATATACAAATATTTTTGTAGCTGTTTGTGTGACTGTATGATTTTTTATGCCCCCACCAAATATTGGGGGGATATAGATTTGCCCTTGTCCGTCCGTCAGTCCATCTGTCCAGAATACCGTCTGTAGCTTAAAAAGTATTTGAGTTACAGTCATCAAATGTTGTATGAATATTAGTCAGCATGTGCATTTGAGCTATGATACATCATCAAATAGCAAGAGGGGGCATCTGGTCATATTGACACATTTCTAGTTACAATTTGAGTTATAAGTATATTATACTTATACTCAAAATGTAAAAAGCATTCATACTTCCATGTGTGGATGTTTCCAATAATTTTGTATCTTCCAGCACTCTGTGTTCATTGATTAATATTGTATGATTTCTTTGCATTCTTAACAACTCCAGGTTTTGTCTTAATATCTTATACTTGCTACTCTAAACCTACATAAATCAGAAAATCACAATTACTGTATGGATGGGTGTTAATATATCCACTATTGTGATCACTCAAAAATACTTGGTGTTTCACACAACCTCACAGACATGATCCTTGGGTGATGCTCTCAAAATTGTTTAAATGTTTCCTGTTTATAATATTGCTAAAAACATATCATTTCGTAAGTGAAAAGCTCTTCCTTGAAACTGGAAGGCCTGCAGTCAAAACTGGCCTTGCTTGTACACATACTTTACAGGGTATTTATCTGAAAATTCATGCGATTTGGTTGTTTTTATTAGCTCACCTGTCACAAAGTGACAGAGTGAGCTTTTGTGATCACTCTTCGTCCGTCGTCAGTCCGTCCGTCCGTCAACAATTTGCTTGTGTAGACACTAGAGGTCACAATTTTGACTTAATCTTTATGAAACTTGGTCACAATGATCATCTCAACAAAATCTAGGTCAAGTACGATATTGGGTCATCCAGGGTCAAAAACTAGGTCACAAGGTCAAATCATAGAAAAACCTTGTATAGTCACTAGAGGTCACAATTATAGCTTAATCTACATGAAACTTGGTCACAATAATCATCTTAACAAAATCTAGGTCAAGTTTGATATTGGGTCATCCAGGGTCAAAAACTAGGTCACAAGGTCAAATCATAGAAAAACCTTGTGTAGTCACTAGAGGTCACACTTTTGACCTAATCTTTATGAAACTTGGTCACAACGATCATCACAACAAAATCTAGGTCAAGGTTGATATTGGGTCATCTGGGGTCAAAAACTAGATCACAAGGTCAAATCATAAAAAAACCTTGTGTAGTCACTAGAGGTCACAATTTTGACCTAATCTTTATGAAACTTGGTCACAATGATCATCACAACAAAATCAAGGTCAAGTTAGATATTGGGCATCCGGGGTCAAAAACTAGGTCACAAGGTCAAATCATAGAAAAACCTTGTTTAGTCACTAGAGGTCACAATTTTAGCCTAATCCTTATGAAACTTGGTCAGAGTGATCATCTCAACAAAATCTAGGTCAAGTGCGATATTGCGTCATATGGGGCCAAGAACTAGGTCACTAGGTAAAATCACAGGTCTTGCATGTACTGCTATAACAGGTGAGCGACCTAGGGCCCTTTGGGCCCTCTTGTTACTTGAAAAAATTAACCTGGTTCTCCTACCTTCTATTTAGTACAACTGTCATGAAGTATAATTTCAAGCTTGTTTTCCTTGTCTGTATTTATCTTCAACCTTTGTTTTTGTCACCTGATAGATTTAATTTAATATATATTTTATTTCTAATGAAATAGGATTGGGCAACAGGCTTGGCCTATATTAGCCCTCTCCTTACATGGTACTTATTACACAATTTATAAATAATTGACAAACATATATATAGAATGAGTTCAATACATTTACAATTAAATGAAAACAGAAAAACGAAAGAAAAATAACATTTTGTAAACAGAACACATGATAGATCATTGTGATGAGGAGCAACCTAACATACAGCTATTTATTTTTTATCAAGCAGTGCAAAACTAGAGCGTTCTTAAGTCGTTTCTTCTGATGTGACATTTGAACATTTTAAAAACAATTCTATGTAGCAGTGTCGGAAATATTGTATTTGTTGGAAACATTGCAGACTGTTGTTTTTACTCATCACCTGTAGATGGAAAGTGAGTATTGCGCTGTGACTGCACTTTAAACAATAGACTGCATATACCGAAAGGTTATGGCTCAGAGGTTAGGTTCTATCTATATTGTGTCAAACATTGTTTAACAATGTGATACTCAAACTACGGCTCAATTGTTCAATGTTAAATACACATTTAGTATCAGCTATGTATACACTATGTAACGGTTTCATCATGACACGGAAATTGTAAACTTATGTTCAAGTTTCAATTCTTTATAAATATTCTTGAATATTATATGACTAATAAGTGTGGTAAGTGGATTTGCAATACTAATAAACATTCTATTGAGAACTCATACAAACCATTTCTGTCCCCTGTGTGCAGTTATTCAAGAAATTATAAGTTTACGATTTCTGTAAGTGCTTTGATAAAACTGTACTTATATGGTTTACAATGTTTTGTTATTGGCTATATGAAGTTCACACATTTGTGTTGGCTATTGTTTTGGGGAGTATGTCTGGGTTGGTGTACGTCATACATTTTAGTTTATGAAACTTATTATCTATGTTAACAATATGTTCTATTCTGTGCACAGGTGACTGTATCATTGATCAAAGAATAGAAATGTTAATAAATCAATTTCTTTAAAAAATATTTTTATTTAAGAAAAAATGAATTGGTACCTGTGTTTTATAGTAGAATAAAGCATGTTGACGAGTTTTGAATGTGTAGTAATTCAATTACGAGTGTGTGGTAGTTATGTGCCGTAGTTGTGTTTTAGCAGTAATCCATGCACACCTTAGTCTCCTCTATGTGTATAAGTGCTGGTTGTGTTAGAATCTTTATCAATGATACACTCACCTGTGATTCTGTGTACACAATCAATGCATTATATATACATGTCTGTTTAATACCTAATGGTGATGATTGGAATATTATATGGTATAAATTGTATACTTGTTGTTGTCCTTTATTTCTGCATTTAGAATTTGTTAGTTTCCAATCATACCCAGTAACAAGCACCATTAACGGTATCATTGAAAAAATATGCATAGTTTTCACTTCAATGATACAGCTAGCTGTGGTAACCTGATAACGAACACATTATTCAAGGAATAAATGAAATGACACTGTTACATTTATGAGATTACTGTACGTTCAAAGTATTTACTTACTTATTATTATTGTACCATATTTATAGAACACTGTTATCATGTAATTACACGTTCAAAAGTGCTGTACAATGACAATTAAACATGGTAAAAACGATATAAAATCTATATTTAAGCATGCAAGTATTGCAAGAGTTATAAAAATATATATGAGCCTGTAAGTATTGGCTGCTTTGTCATTTTGTTAGCATCGATGTGTCTTTGCCTTACCAACTGTGAACACAACTGTTCCAACAGGTTTGAATAGTGATTGATTTAAAGAATGCTGATCATACCATTATGTGACAATTTCACAATAATGTATAAACATGAAGATTGTGCTGGTGCCTTGTGGCGAAGATCTAAAGAACATTTTTTACCTTTGTTAGTGCAAGGTATGTTAATTAGTAGTACTGCTTGTTAGAATACGGTCCAGGACAACTTATTAGGTGAATTGAGAAATCAGAAAAAAGAACAATAAAAAATGCTTCGGCTAATTATGATGGACAGATATAGATATATCACATTGCTAGCAGAACAACACGTAGCATCTGTCATAAATGTAAAACATAGTAAAAAAAAGGTAGAATAAATGTTACTTCTATCTGCTTAACTGAAAAATTGCTGCTTGGGCTAGACTGGATAGAGTTTTAAACATTTACTTGTCCATAAAAAGCTAGTTTTGAATTGAATCATTGCTGAATATTTATAGAAAGATAACCGCGATTACTAAATTCTACCATTAGTCATACATGTGTTGTCTCCCTTAAGTGTTGTGCAACTTACCACGGAGCTAAAAATACTGCTGACGACATCACGATACCGTCTGGAACGCTTAACTTTTACGTAAATTTTAGATATTATCTGTTAAATGTTTAATCATGTCAATTTTATAACATTTATTAATTACCATTACACTTTGTATATCAAATTAATAAACACTTCCTCCAGAAAAGGCTGTTACATGCAGCAAATCGGTATGATATCACTCGGATACTGGGGGAATTTTTGGCTAAAAATAGTATCTGCGTTACAGTATATTAACGTATAAACGAGACTTCGACGCGTGAACGTTATCGGAAATAAATGCTGACACACCAGAGTCAAGTTACGCGAACGGATAGTTTTGTAAATCATAATTAGAGATTGTTAAATGCCGGCGATATGTTTTCCGACGACGACATTGACGAAGCTAAACTGCATCTAGCGGCACTGGAATCGTTCACGACGGGAAATATAACGCCTCTTCTGAAAGAAGAATTAAAATATTATATTCAATCAAGACGTTTATCGGAAGGCAAGCATGAACTTGTTGTAGATTTAAATGAAAAAGTGGAACATAAAAATGAGGTAAGCTTGTGTCGTACATTTCGGAACATAATGATTGATAATACAATGTTTAATGATAACTGAGGACGTATCTAAGTGTATATGTAATTATACATGTTACAAAACCATGGATCATAAAATCGTACGAATTATAGCGCTCGTCGCTTCTTATATGATAGTCAATGCGTTCTAAGTGTCTTGCAAAACCACAGAGGTATGACCGAAACATGTACGTACAACCAAGTCAAAGATCAACGCCCAGTCTTGAAGGAATGATTCCCACCGGAAGTGGTTCAGAAACATCATTTAGTTGAGGCGTCTGATTGTGATGCAATACTCACTGGCTACAGCTGCTGTTTTTTCACTCTGGGGTTTCCCAATTACTCATGCTTGGTTTTAACATCAGATTGCATGGCTTGTTCAAGTATGACTCCATCGCTAACTCGTACGGAATGGACGCCATTGTACGAGAACATGAATAACATTCTAGCGCCTCTTGGATGTATCGCCGTCCTAGCAATACATGTACAACTCCACCTAATATGTCTTGCAATGTGCACACACTGGTTAAAAGGTTTCGCCTTAACTTTCCACCTGTACGTTTACATCTACTTAATGTTTACATGAACAAATATATATAACTGGTTTTCCCGATACATGCATTTCATATTTTGATATTACACATTATAACAAGCAGATGCATTACCCACCAAAAATAAGTACACAATGAATACCGCGACGGAAAATGAACACAACAGTTACTCTTGAAATGTATGAAATAAGTTCATGTATTTTAAGAACATTGTCGCATTTTGTAAAATACTTTATCAATAAATGTGCAGAAGGATAACCAATCAAAGCTTCATAAAATGTCAATGTAACCCTTGGCATTCAAATTGCCTCATAATGGAGTTATAGCACCATTGCCTGCCGGTATGACATGACCCCCAAACTGTAACACCCATCTACAAAAAGCTCCATAGTTGGCGCAACACAGTAATCATATAATCGTGCATTCTTTATAGGCCTTTTTGTCAAAAAGATGGTAAGATAATCGTTTCCTGTACAATTTATTTTGGTACATTAAAGCCATAAGAAGCTCAAATAGTTGCAGTGTATACTTATGTTTGGTGGGTACTGTAATAATGTAATACTAGTATACTTGAAACACATATACATGTATCGGTTGCTATTGCTACTACAGCAAGCGCTTGATTTGCAAAAAAACACGCTATATATGTGTGTAAACATGATGAGTAATGTTATTTACCCTTCATGCAGTCCGACAACTACAGTAATACAAGAAACACATGCATGCGGGTAATTGTATCAAGCTACTAGTACTAGTATTTTTAAGTTCGTCAAATGTTGCGTCATTTGCGTCCAAAAAACACTCGTGAGAGTCTGCTATATAGAGGATATTTGTTTGTTTTGGTTGAATATGGTTTATATCTCATCGTGTAGTGATAAAATTCAATATTTTCAAGAGCGCGTAGCGCGAGTGAAAATATTAAAATTTTATCACTACAAGATGAGATATTAACCATATTCAATAAAAACAAACAAATATTCTATTTATTTAATGCTTTTATGGTGTCAAAACTGGTACTATTTATGCCAAATTACCACTGTGGTTAGGCTACGTATGAATATGTTATTCCATTCATATTTTTCACTTCAAAATCCGCCATCTTGGATTATGGTGAATAGGTGAAAACGACTTTTTTGAGAATTTTGCATTAAATCATACACAAACTTGTAGGAAATGGTCTAACTAAGAATAAAAACCCCCACATGACATGTTTCCGTTCAGTATTAAAAAAGTTACAGACATTTTAGTGTTGAGAGTTTGGTAAATTAAAGTAGTCCCTGTGAGGGGGCGGAGCTTATATCAGTCACATTGTAGGTGATAACCAATGACTGATATAGGTTTTATTTCACTGATAGAACTCCATATCTCATCAGTTAGCATTAAATAAAACTTTATATCTATTCCCGCGTTCATTTGCGATATTTCTATGCAGACTTTGCGACCCGAGGAAATAGAGCGAAGAGAAAGACGAAAGGCCCAAAATAGACGAGCATCTGAAAAATTCAGAATAAAGAAAAAATCGGAAATCTCACGACTTGAAAAGGTTTGCTAATATTTAACTAAGTACTGTGGTACAACACTCGCTGATACATATTCAACATGTACATACTCATAGTTCAATGTTTTTCTTAAATTCATGACAAAATGGCAAAAAAACAACATGATTTGAGTAGCATGATGTCAAACATGCAATCGTGGTCAATCTGCGATACTTATGCGACACTTGTTTACCGGAATCAACCTAGTATCATCATCCGATATAATCACATACTTCATAATAAAGCCCTTTCATGCCTCAACAATGTCGATTATCCTCCATATATGGATCGGTTGCTGCAGTTTCTTGTGGAAGGGTAAGTAAGTACTGGTTAGGATACAGTCTAGGAAAACTGGTTTAATGAAACCGTACCGCCGTAAATACCGCTAACTGGAAAACCGTTTAGAAACGGTGTTAAACACAGATGTTAATAACAAACCCTTTTTAATAACCATAATAACATGTGATAGTGTATCCTATCTTAGGGCAATATAAGCAAATTGATTATTGTCGTCCAATAACCTGGGATGGTGTACACACTCAACTTGTGTCATCTGGATACTGCAGGTAAACGAAACAGGTATCTATGGAGTCATGGGTTACTAGAAACTTACTATAATGTCATTTAGACCAAACAGGTATCTATGGAGTCATGGGTTACTAGAAACTTACTATGGCATTTAGACATACATGTGCTATGTGGAATGAGATGGATATCCGATGTTTCTAAAACAGTGTAGCAATACCACGTGACTTTTACATCACTAAAGGCTACACATCCAAGACGAAAATTGTCAACATTTGAAAACATAAATAGCCGTTAGTATTTTATTTCTATACCGATTTCTATGAAACATACATCACTCTAAGGGGAAATAGTTAAAAATTCGTAAACTTTCAACGCAATGTAGGATCCCTATCAGCAGCTGGGCCATTTTGTCTAGCATCCTGTAAAACCTTGGAAACTGCTTGAAACTGTAGTCCGACACTCCAAAGGTTTCACAGGTCGTTTGAAAAAACTACCTTGATGCCGAAAAAGATCCTTTATTTCGTAGAAGGCCGATAATTTTCCCTTAGACTGGCGAATGTTTAATAGAATTCAATGAAGAAATGAAATACTTGCGGTTATTTTTTGTTTTCGAAGCGAAGCAAATTTCGTCATGGATTTATAGCCCAAAGTCACGTGGTATTGCTACACTTTAGTATGTATCTAATAAGATATCCGGGAAAATTGGATTAATATTATCAACTAGTACGTCGAGCCACGGTTCCTTTGCAAACATTGAAAAAGGAAAACATATTAAATTGATAAACTATGTCATATTCAGTAGCCAAACTAACATTGAACTTACATGTATATGCATAATTATGTGGTACGTCAAATCTCTTGGTATAGAAAGAATAGTGTTTGAATTATTATAATATTTTACCGAACACCTTTTTAAAAGAAAATTAAAGTTTGACCAATAATAAAACAAAACAAAGTAACTTGATTCCTGTGTATTTGTAGACGTGTTTAGAACTACAGGCTAGGAACAGAGAACTTGTTAAGGAAGTCAATAATCTTACAGAGGAGAGAAATGCTATGTACAAAGTGTTGGGGATTCCAATCCCTGTATCCGGGGATAACTGAACATTAACTGTTGTTTGCGTAGTCCGGTTTAGTCTGGGCTAGATGGTCGTATTCTTTCAGCGGACACCGGACTGTTTTATATACATGAATGTACATTTCGTACTTGATACTGAAATGGTCGTTTTGGTAAACACTGTTTTGTTATGGTTTGCATTGGACCAGTTTTGTTGATGAACATCCTATGAACGTGCAAGCACCAAATGGACACACGATGGGAAGAACAAACTGATTGCACCAGATTTTGTTCAAATAAATTACTGTATACATGTACATGTATTTGTTTTGTCCATTATAAACATTTTCACCCACCAACTTTGTTTCAATAATTGACTGTACAAACTCATGCATTATGTATTCTCCATGTTTGCATATGAACATTTGTCTCAATTTCAGATGACCGATCAAATTAAGATGCTTTCAAGCAAAATTTCAGTATACAGAACATATTAAAATGTAGTTTGAAACACCTTATATATGGTATTATTGCTATTACATGCATACACTTATTGACATGTGACCGAGTATAGACAATACATCCAAGGTTACAAGAACGTCATGTTGCTGCCATTTGGAGAACAAGAGTACATGCAAATGTATATACAATTGTAAGTATTTTTTCACGGTGGGTAGTTAATGTTTGAATATGTTATATAACGAATTAAAATCATATTACAATACATGCATACTGTGTGGAACGCTGTCTAGGATTGTTAGTTCTTGGTGGGCATTTATATAAAGAAATATGGCTACGTGAGTATGTTGAATGTAGATTTGTCTGTTTCATTGTTGTTAGTCATACAAAGTAACGTTGAAGAGAAAACATACATGACATCATAGTTGTACATGTACTCTTGAGCCATTATTTATACATATATTTATGACGTCATTTACTTGAACATATTGTATTTATTGTTATTGTGTGGATGGAATTTATGTTAAAAAAATAAATGTTTTTACATATCCCATGATGTCATGGACGTACATGTGGCATATGCAAGATTCACTCGGCAGATACAATATAGTCTGTCTATACAGCCCCCCCCCCCCCCCCCCTATGTTTGATCAAATTGTTTCCCTTTGCACACTCAAAAATATATAATCAAGCCCAAAATAAAATCTAGCTAAAATTGAAAATAAAGTAATTATAATTGGTTGAAAAAATATATTACCTATTCGGGTAGCCAGACTATAAAAACACACCATGACTTAAATCCTAAAATCCTATAGTTCTTCTTCTTCAATAGAAAACACCATTGCCAGCATTAGGCCACACTGTCGTGTGATATGTAGACGACAATGCTTGTTCTGGTTTACTTTTATAGCGTAGTAAATAGATTAATCAGGTTAGTCACTTGTTTACATAACATAAAGTCACTGTGTACAAAAGCATTGCTATTTCCTGTTATTAATGTTTTATTTTATTAGATATCATGTGTATTATTATGTTATTATGTACCTTAGTAAGTCACTGGTTTTCACTGCCCTTTTCTCTAATTAAAAATAAAGTATTGCAAAGTTTGTATACAAGTGACAGACCGGAATAAACGCCACAACACAAGGCCAAACGATTCCAATCACTTGCTTCTCATCTTTATTGACGGGTGTCTATTAAATGCTTTTTAATTTTAGTCGGAATTTTTGTACATTGTATCTTCATGTTGTATTGACGTACTTGTTTACATAAAAATTATGTTATAGTTAGAACATATTAAGTAAATTTTAATGATTATAAAGGTCGGAGCGAGCGAAGCGAAGCGAGGCCTTTTTAGTCATTAAAATTTACTTAATATGTTCTAACTAACTTAGAATATAACATTCTGCATTCTGATTGGCCGATAGAAATTAGCGCCAACGAATGACGTCAAGTCTGTGAAGAGAAAATTTTAATGATTAAATTTTCATTTAACCGCGAAAATGCGGCGTTTTCATTGGCTCATAATGTAGGTTATGTTCTAAGGAGTATTGTATGACTCAATAATGTGAATACATGTATAAAACTTATATTTATCGTATGTGGTAATGTACTTATCTATTTAAAAAATTGCATTGACGTCCCAGTGATATAACTGTATTTCGTCATATTATGAAAATCCAATACATTGTGTGTTTATTTGTTTTGTGTTTTCTGCAACTTGTAAATTTTAATGCAACATAAAAATAAGTTCATATTTTCATGTATGTATCTCCATTTTCAAAAAATGTATATTTTCATCAAATAAACTCATCATTATACTGCGTATAATTGTTTATGGCTTACTAAGACTACAGCATATTATAGCAACCTATGTTGAACGTAGAGAAGTTTATCCAGGGGTGGTATTCAATACTGATCTTACTTGGCTTAAGAAAAAGGACAACCAATCAGATTACATCGTATTAAACTCATGGTCAGTAACAGGCAATACGATTGGCTATCATTATTCTCTAATTAAATAAGATCAATATTGAACAGAACGCTGACAAACGCTGGAGATTACCTTAACAACAACAATCTGATGCCTCATTACGTATACTCGACATATTTTAAAATAACTTATCCAAAGATAAATGTCAACAAAACACGTGTTGAAATTAATTATATTATTTACTCAACGTTTCGGCATGTTGCCTTCATCAGGAAATACATGTATATAATAGTGATAACTTATCGAAATTCTCGTACGCTCGGCATACGTTGGCGTCATAAGTTTTAGTGTGACAAGGCTTTGGACTATCAGATATACCGATGATGTGCACATTTACGAACAAATGCCGAGCAAAGCCTTTTATATTTGCAAGTCAGCTTTTTGCTGAAATATGACAGGTATAATTATATGGCAGGCATATGAGTCCATCCATCCGTAGTTGAACCCCGGTCGCCAGATTAGACGGCAATCGTGCTAAGCATTGAGCTACGGAGGTACACTTGATGCAGGTGGATGGTTATATGTACAGTACCTCTACTGTATCTCACAAACTTCATCAGCCGAGTACCCATCCTCCTACTTGACCAAGTGTTTCTTCACTGACTTATCTTGGAACATTCTCCAGGTGGTAGGTAACAGTGTCGATCAGGCACTGCTTGTTTGTGATGCCTGCCAAGCTGATTCAATCAACATGACACTCTCTCTGCAGCTTTAACAAGAGCATGATCTACATTCCTGTTTCTTCCTTTGATGTCCAGACCCTATGAGAATAAAACTCTTTTGTGCTCCATTCAACTTGAGCATGCAACTTGATTTGCTCATTTACAGTCACAGTGCAATCAAACCATTTTTACAATGCCAATTATTACTCTGCTTTCTTTAAGCATATCCATTTCAAATAAATAAAGGTTTCAGTTAAACGGCATACTTTTTACTTTAAGAAACATTTGAAGTTTGAGTATGGAATGGAGTTCAGCATTAAAAGGCTTAATATAATCATGGGGCCAGGAGTGGTATTCAATATCGATCTTATTTAATTGGAAAATAAGGATAGCCAATCATATCGCCTGTTTCTGACCATGAGTTTAATATGGTGTGATCTGATTGGTTGTCCTCATCCTTAATTCAATTAAGACCAATATTGAATACCAGCCCTGGTCTACAAACATCTTCCATACTGATTGAGTGATTGTGCAGGAAACCGTCTGTAGTGTAACCTACACTTCCACTGGTAACACCCTCGTTTTCCAATAGTTGACATGAAAAACAACATGTATTCAATATATTGGACACTTTATTTTATAATCATTTACAAAAACGTCACAACAATAACAGATCATAAACTTGAACCATTGTTTTTTTCTTAACACTCAAGTTACATGCTACATGTATACATAAACAATACTACGTTTATATTGTAGTCTTCAGTCATGCCATTTTCACATTTTCTACACAGAAATATTTTGAGCGGGTCATGCAAGGTCAACATTATAATATTGATGCTGTACGGATAGCAATTACATGTATATTGGAGAACCATTTATATCTTTCAACACGAATAATTTGAAGTACACACAATTTGTATTCCATAATATTGGCATCACTTCAATATAACCAACTTATAACATCAATATTGTCAATATCAAATAATGATAATAATATTGTTCGTGTATGGTCCGCTTTAAATGCTAACATATTGCATTTATACCCTTTATTTTGCTAGTGACACACTCTCGGACGCACCGTAAAACATAAACATATACAAACATTTTAACAAACGCATATAAATTTGTAATAAACATCTACAACTTCAATAAACTGTATTTCTAGGGACTAGATAATTAGTTAAATCACCAGAAACAAGTAGAACAGAAAGACTGGTACACATGTACGTCCTGCTGATCGTATAAATGACCGGTAAAACTTTGTCTCCTGCTGGACTGGTATTGACAAAAACTTAAATACTTTGACTAAAGTTAAAAACATTAGCTGCAAATATTTCCCAAGACACTGAAAAACATGATTTCTTTATAATTACAGAAGCTCTTTAGTGTTTAAATAAAGCTTTTAAAAAATTTAAAAAATGATAATTAATCTTAATTTACCTGTTTAGATTATTCACTTAAGGAAATTTTAAGTTTTTAAGAAAGTCTAAGTTTTCCCTTCAGATGCTTAGTGAATACCACCCCTGGCCATAGACACAACTGACCATTAAAAGACTGGGGAACCAGCCACAGGTAACTATCATTGATAAAGTGTAAACAAAAAAATTGTATAAATGTTATGTAATCTTAGATAAGATATTATGAATTTTATATAAAATCATTCTCTTCATTAATGATACAGTTACCTGTGGTACCTGTATGAGATAATAGATTGGTATATCATTGTATCCTGCTGATCAGACAAACAACTGACCAGTGAGATTTGCACCAACGTTATTGCTTGTTGAACACATTATAAGCACCAAAATCAGACTTAACAGCACCAACAAGAGGGCCCAAAGGGCCCTATGTCGCTCATCTGTTGTAGCAGTACATGCAAGACCTGTGATTTGACCTAGTGACCTAGTTCTTGGCCCTATATGACGCAATATGGCTCTTGACCTAGATTTTGTTGAGATGATCACTCTGAACAAGTTTCAAAGGGATTAGGCTAAAATTGTGACCTCTAGTGACTATACAAAGTTTTTCTATGATTTGACCTTGTGACCTAATATCGAACATGACCTAGATTTTGTTGCAGTGGTTCTTGTGACCAAGTTTCAGAAAGATTATGTCAAAATTGTGACCTGTAGTGACTACACAAGGTTTTTCTATGATCTGACCTGTGACCTAGGTTTTGACCCCAGATGACCCGATATCGAACAAAACCTAGATTTTGTTGAGATAATCATTGTTACCAAGTTTCATAAATATTAGGTCAAAATTGTGACCTCTAGTGACTACACAAGGTTTTTCTATGATTTGACCTTGTGACCTAGTTTTTGACCCCGGATGACCCAATATCGAACTTGACCTTGATTATGTTGAGATGATCATTGTGGCCAAGTTTCATAAAGATTAGATCAAAATTGTGACCTCTAGTGACTACACAAGGTTTTTCTATGAATTCACCTTGTGACCTAGTTTTTGACCCCCAGGTGACCCAATATCAAACTTGACCTAGATGTTGTCGATATGATCATTGTGACCAAGTTTCATAATGATTAGGCCAAAATTGTGACCTCTAGTGTCTACACAAGCAAATTGTTGACGGACGACGGACGAAGAGTGATCACAAAAGCTCACTCTGTCACTTTGTGACAGGTGAGCTAAAAACGTAACAGTAAATATACCGGTAGAACACAAGCATTGGGTTTTGATACGACTGGCACCAAATGAACACTATCTGGTATATGATGTATGTATGAACATAATTATGTAATGTATGAATATAACATATGAGAGTGACATGCTAAAGACCGATGATCGAAGTTTCAGAACCGCCAATAGTAACCACATCACTATTGTAGTAAGTAGCATATCAACATCAAAACAACAGACTAAAGTCACATATGAACAAATGAAAGAACATGTTTGTTCTTGAATAATGAATGAAAGTATGAATGTAGCCCTAATAAATTTCAAAATGCCCTTATGTATGGAATGCACAGAATGATGATGAAAACTATGACAAACGAAAACATGAACATATCTCGTAAAACGAAAACAAACAAAAACACAATAAAACTACGTCATAGCATGAAGATGCAGTAGAGAACACACCAGCATAAGGCCAACAAATATTAGTATGGTTCTTGTAACCCGTCTACCCTATTTCCCCCTATCCTCAACATTTAATAGGTATTTTGCTGGAATTTCCAGTGCAGAAAATCAATAAAATATGTTTAATAAAAATGGGAAAAGTTTATTCCATCTACCTACCCAATTCTTTTGTATGTTACCAGAACCACAATAATATTTTGATTTGGCCTAGTGAAACTATGACTGGCGACTGATATACAAGATGAAAACAAAATGAAAACATTATTTATATCAATAGTTATACAAGGTTTTTACTAAGTACTGGTTGGTTGTTCATACCAGTAATTGCATTTCGAGGGTTCGGTGCAACATAATTATAATTACTATATGTAGTTACCATTGTTTTTCACCGTGCCCTCGATATATTACTAAAGCCTTGTTGAACAATGGCATTTAAACATAAACTTAAAACCAAACAAATGTAAACATTTCAATGAGACTAACTTAAGTGTTATATATGACAATAAACCACAAGAATTCGAAGTTCTATCTGGCACTCCCAAGTTTTGTCTATACATGTATTCGTTACATTCCGATTGTTTTTCTAACCAAATCAAATTATTTTATTAATGTAACACAGGCCTCTGGAACAAACTTGATTATACAGAAAAACATAAATAGTCGTTGTGTCCCTATCATGTACATGGGTCGATAAACATACAGAAATACAAATGTAAGTAGAAATATACGTGTGTACATAGACGTAAAGTTGAAGGCTCTGTATTTTTAGATATAATTTCGAATTCCTGTTTGGAGACAGACTATGTACATACAGTGTAACATGCAGACATTATGTACACATACAGGAAGTTATTAAACTTACACATAATTAATATACCTCTAATATTATTTGTCAGTATAGTGTTACAAAACGTTCTAGCAAAGTTCGTAGTTAAATGACTGCATATACTCGTACAAGCATAATCAGTGTATGTAGAATGCGAACACATATTTCATGAGGATATACATGTAAGAGTAGAACTCAATCATTAAACACAGTATCCTATAGATCTAGATAATCACTACATATTGGACTATTTTACATGTTTAATAGAATGTGGGTGAAGTAGGGTCAGCCCTTCCGTGAAAGGGAGTGTCTCCCAGATCTCCAGGAACTGTAGCGTCGTCTTCAAACACAGGAATCAAAGGGAGAAAGTAGCGAGGAGTGTGTTGAGCTTCGTCAACAACTGTCATAATTTCCTCTTTCGGTTTGTCACTCATAGTATTCAGTATGTCTCCATCGACTTCGTCAAATGCAAGTAAGTCGTCTTGCCAACTTTCATCCATCGTGCAGGTGGAAGAACATGGGCGTGGTTCAGGATAACGAGCTGGGATCCAGTTCATATACTCCATTTCTCGAGGTAGATCCTCACACGAGTTAGATGGATGTACAGTGTTAGCCATGTCGCCATTATGAACACCACTGCTGCTTGTGTCATAGTATGTACATGTATAAGCAGAATGTTTTGGAATGTTTACTGACGAATCATAGAAAGTAGTGTTGGTGTTGGTGTTGGTGTTGGTGTTGGTGTTGGTGTAAGATGTTGAACACGGTGATGGTGGTGGTTGTAATGGAGGTAGATTGTGTTGACCCATTGATTTCAGACATTTTATAACCCTTTCCTTCTCTTGTTCAAGATCCTCCAGTTTCCGCTTCAAAGTGTAATTCTTGAGTTCCATTTCTGCTAATGTCTGAAATAAGCATGTCCATATATATGTAATAGCCGATAATGTACAAACATGTTTGTGCCTAATGGCATGGTAATATTTACCATCTGTACCTTTATCAAAGAACGACAATACATGACACTTACACAACCTCTCCTAATGATAATATAAGCCGCATCATTATTTTGTTCTATCTGTAACCATTTACTATAAAGGTTACTTCTTCAGAGCAACAATCTCTAAACAACAACCAAATTTGTGTTCCAAATGGGTGTTTAGACGTTGTAGTGTACATTTATCAAAGAACGCACTGAAACATTAATCAAAGTGATATAACTTATGGTTGCCAAGCTTCTAGTTGCCCAAATGCATAGACACGGAAACAAATACATGTCTACCTTCCGAAATACTAACTTTGAGACACACGTTATTTTTATCTTCTTATAAAAAACATTTAATGCCTCAAAATGTATACTCATAGAACAGTGTTCGTATTTTACAGATAGCAACGTGAAACCATTAAATGATACTGTTTTTAGAAAAATAACTCACCGTCTTTATGTGTTCGTGGCTTGACTTTCGTTTGTTTCTACATTTGGTTGCAGCTATTCTGTTCCTCTCTTTCCTTTGTTCTCTCCTCCTTTTGTCATCCTCCGTCAGCTGAAAATACAGCAACATGATATACATGTACTGAACAAAGCGCAGGTATGTATAAAGGTCGATAGGCAAAAACCTCATCTTGACTACATGGGGTGTTCAATATATCATGTGCAGGTCTTTTGCATTTTCTCTGTCAATATTAAGAAGAATTCTACGATTACTGTCTAAAGGGTGTATGTTTCTTCTCAATGTTTTCTATGCCTGGAAAATCGCGCAGCCTTACGTCAACAATTAATTAATGCATTTAACCTACAAGAGTGTATACTCGAGTATAGTGGCCTTATTTTCAGGAAATATAGTGGAATGGTCGATGGTTCCAGAAATGTAAAACAATATCCAGAATTCAACGGATTTTCCAAAAAAGACCTTGCATTATCTTTCGTTTGTAGGTATTGAACTATTCGCATAAAATTCATACTCATGTAATGAATAGTTGTTATTTATGCTGTAAATATCGCGCGAAAGCGAAGCTAGAACTTCGAAAAAAGATGAAGCCTTATCAATCGAATCAGAAGACCCGGCTCTCGATTATAGTCCCAAGCTCTTCCAATTGCCCAAACGAACCGGTCATCAGTAACGTCACTGTGACCATGGCACACGACGACCTGAACAGTAGTCTTAACCAAAATATACAGAACTACATACAAAATAATCTCTTTCAAACTTTACCTCAAATTTTTCAGGCTCTTTAAAAACTGGGGTTGGTAGCTCTTCTTTACCGGCAGCCATCCGCTTAGTTTGAATTTTGAGCTTCAACTCTTCTTTTAGTATAGGAAGAATTGACTTTGTATGGAATGATTCTAGCGTAGCTTCTAACAAACTGTAGTCCATGTTTTCTATATTCTCTATGCTACAGGCTTGTCCTCTTATATCGTTCATACTGTTACTTTCGTCCTGAAAGAAAACGCAGAAAAAATATAATTTTTATGTTGTAGGACACTTTAACCTTTGTTAAGTGCTTTGTTTTCTATTCCATGTATCAACATTGATCGTAAGCTACACCCCTGGCCATTGGACACCAGACAGATTGGCTTGAATTCTCAGCCAAAGCTGTCAGTGTCTATACACCCTCGGTGCATACAAATTCCAGCTTTGTGGTCTATGAAATCTGCAATATACAATTGCAGTGTGTTTTGAACAGTGTGTGTTTGTTTTTGATGTGTTTGCAAAAAGAAACAACTACAATATTCTTATAGACAATAAATGTTAAAGTTCGTTTTTTATGAGAGCATAAAAAATTTTGACACAGGGACAAACTTCAAAACCTTCCAAATCTAAATTCATTAAAAGGGTCATTCCGTTGTTTTTAAACTGTGAATGATCAATATCATGTTTTACTGACTAATTCCAACAAATTCGTAGACACACAAATATGTGTAACAGACTAGGCACATACATCCTAGTTACACAAACATAAATGTAACAGTTGAGTCTCGCACACCCTAGGTACACAAATATATGTAACAGTCTAGGCACATACACACTAGTTACACAAATTTATGTAACAGTCGCGACTCACACACCCTAGTTACAAAAATATATGTAACAGTCCTCATACACCGTAGTTACACACATATATGTAACAATCGAGACTCATACACCGTAGTTACACAAATATATGTAACAGTCGAGGCCCACACACCGTAGTTACACAAATATATGTAACAGTCAAGGCTCACACACCGTAGTTACACAACTATATGTAACAGTCAAGGCCCACACACCGTAGTTACACAAATATATGTAACAGTCAAGGCCCACACACCGTAGTTACACAAATATATGTAACAGTCAAGGCTCACACACCGTAGTTACACAAATATAATTATGTAACAGTCGAGGTTCGCATACCGTAGTTACACAAATATATGTAACAGTCGAGGCTCACACACCGTAGTTACACAAACATAAATGTAACAGTCAAGGCCCACACACCGTAGTTACACAAATATATGTAACAGTCAAGGACCACACACCGTAGTTACACATATAGCATTATATGTAACAGTCAAGGTTCACATACCGTAGTTACACAAATCTATGTAACAGTCCTCATACTCCGTAGTTACACAAATATATGTAACAGTCAAGGCCCACACACCGTAGTTACACATAGCATTATATGTAACAGTCAAGGTTCACATACCGTAGTTACACAAATATATGTAACAGTCCTCATATACACCGTAGTTACACAAATATATGTAACAGTCGAGGCTCACACACCGTAGTTACACAAATATATGTAACAGTCGAGATTCACATACCGTAGTTACACAAATATATGTAACAGTCGAGGCTCACACACCGTAGTTACACAAATATATGTAACAGTCAAGGCTCACACACCGTAGTTACACAAATATATGTAACAGTCAAGGCTCACACACCGTAGTTACACAAATATATGTAACAGTCAAGGCTCACACACCGTAGTTACACAAATATATGTAATAGTCGAGGTTCACATACCGTAGTTACACAAATTTATTTAATGCTAACTGGTGGGATATGGCGTTCTATCAGTGAAATAAAACCTATATCAGTCACTGGTTATCACCTACAATGTGACTGATATAAGCTCCGCCCCTCACAGGGACTACTTTAATTTACCAAATTCTCAACACTAAAATGTACGTAACTTTTTTATTACTAAACGGAAACATGTCATGTGCGGTTTTTTGTGTGGCGTTTACGCCACACAATGTTATTACCACTTTTCAGCTTACGACCAATTTAACGCATTAGGCCTCGGCAAATAAATAGTTCTATGATTTGAACAATATTACAAGCATGCAACACAGGTTACACGTATCATTGGACCTGATTTGTTTACATTACCAACATTTACTTATATTAAGACCAACAATTTTATCAGACTTTTATTTTTAGAGGATTTTTATAGCAAATCATTCCGCAACGGACTATATTTTTACTACCAACGAATGTTCTCACTGGTGGCGGGAATCTAATAGTTCCCACGGTTTTCAATCGTATACTGTAACGTATGTAAATCACTCCGCCGCTGCACATTGCAGACGATGACCTAATTATGTTGTATACAAACATTGATGCTATATATAGCAGGTGGGGGGAACTGAAATAGTTCTACGTACATATCGATCGGCCGATTAACGATGTTATCGCGGTAAGCGTTAAGCGCACTAGTCAATTTCTACCGTGCTTTATATAAGACCTCATAATTTTCGTATCTATTATCCGATTTTGAATATTTAAAGCTTGTAATGAAGCAGAGATATATGTCTCTCTTTTAGACAACATTCAACACGAAACCCTAATTATTTAATCCACGGCGACGAGTAAGAATCCGTTCCGCGTAAAAGTAAGTTTAAAATATCCCGTTTTATACCAAATAAACGTCGAAAATCATCAATTATTAATTTAATATTCGATCGATTTTGTTCGTTAAAGCTTGTTTTAAAAGCTAATACTTAAAGGTTTTATAAAATGTAAAACTTGTTTTTAAAGCATTAATCGGCCGATCGATATGTGGGAGCGACGCCATGTTTACCCCTTTTACATACGTTAATATAGAGTGTCATTTAATTAACATGCGTGGTCATACGGAGAATAAACAGTCAGTTATCTTGACACTGGTCGAATTCTCCAAGTCGTTAAAAATGGTATTTGTAAATATCCCTTCATTGATGCTCAGCAGTTACTTAAGTAAGTTCCAGGTAACTGCTGGTTCTCTTGGTGTCTTTAGCAGCACAAATGTTTGAGTAAGGTTGGGCTTATCAGAACTGTGACATAAAATTATGATACGACCTGGATTCGATATTGGATTTAATTGCATCAGTACGCCACACACCAGTACTTTCAGTGCTTTGATTATTCTTAGTTAGACCATTTGGTTGGTGTATGATTTAATGCAAAATTCTCAAAAAAGTCGTTTTCACCTATACACCATAATCCAAGATGGCGGATTTTGAAGTAAAAAATATGAATGGAATAACATATTCATACGTAGCCTAACCACAGTGGTAATTTGGCATAAAAAGTACCAGTTTTGACACCATATAAGCAGTAAATAAATAGAATATTTGTTTGTTTTGATTGAATATGGTTAATATCTCATCTTGTAGTGATAAAATTTTAATATTTTCACTCGCGCTACGCGCTCTTGAAAATATTGAATTTTATCACTACACGATGAGATATAAACCATATTCAATCAAAACAAACAAATATCCTCTATATATGTAACAGCCAAGGCTCACACACCGTAGTTACACACATATCATGTAACATTCAAGGCCCACACACCGTAGTTACACCAATATATGTAATATTCAAGGCCCACACACCGTAGTTACACAAATATATGTAACATTCAAGGCCCACACACCGTAGTTACACAAATATATGTAACAGTCAAGGCCCACACATAGCATTATATGTACCAAACAGTCCACGCACACATTACGACCATGTAATTTTCTCATCTATTGCGTTCTTTGTGTTGAGGGTTAATCGCTTTCCTTATCAACTTATACTTGAGAAAACTATCAAATATCAGTCTTACAAATGACCAAAGTGCTCAAGTTTCACACGAAGTTATCTTCACTCAGTAATCCTTGAATTGTGTACCATCATTAAATCAAAATGTCTTGTTCTATATATCATTCTCAATTGTTGATGGTACATGTTTTAAGAAATGTGCCAATAAGAGGTTTGGCAGTATACCATTGTCTAACGAGCACTAGATTTAAAAATAAGCGAAACATATCATGTTAATTTGGTGAAATTTCCTATTCATTGACAGTATCGCTGGCTTAGAATTAGAAGGTCTTAAGTAGGAACAGAATCATGCATATTTGAAATCTGCATATCAAGGCGCTTTTTATGGGCCTATTTTCATGACAAATAGTCACGTTGGATAAACTGAAGTTTAAAAAGCTTGTTTTTTCGTTTCCAGACAATTTTTTCTTGTTTTCTCAATAATTGATTTTGTACGTACGACCTTCTAATTCTAAGCCAGCGATATGCACAGACATACACAATTTTGTAAGGACAATCAGGGGGTACGGGTGCGTATTGTTTTTGTCTAAAAATGCTGTTGAAATTATTTAATTGATACAATTCAAAACATAGCCATTTTTATTTTTGCAACATCATTTGTTTTGACAAAATCATGGTATTTTCACAAATTATTAATTTATATCAAAATCTGTATGTTTCTTTACCAAACTATAACTTGATTCAGATATATTCATTCAAAATGTGCCAATAAACTTGTGTTTGGATTTCAAACAACAGAAACGTCCCGGTTAAATTGCGAATACCTCGACAAGATCCTGTTTTTAGTTTTATTTCGACTAGAATACGCTTTATTAAATATCCATTAGAATCGTCATTTTTATGAACTTGGATCTGAACATGCGGACATATCATCTTCCAGCGAGATTGAAACTTGACATTCAGCCAACAAAATAGTCGCGAAAACTGGTTATAATATATATTAGACGGAATACTATGAACACACCCAGAAATTACTCATCACTGTGGGTTTAATAAGGATCAAAGATCAGTACTCGTTTGGTCGTTCTGTATTTTATTCATAATAGTACCACAGGTATTTGCATATGCAATCAGATAATAATTTCAAGACAAAAAAACACAGCCTGAGTTTGTAAAGAAAAAATAGCGAAATTCAAATTTAAAAACGTACATAAACACCGTAAAAATATGCATAATATATAGTCAAAATAAACTATATTTTCCAATTTCATTAAATAATTAAATATAGATATATTATTCTGATTCTGATGCTACGCCACCAATCCCTTACATAATGCAAGGTGGTGGTCAGAGAAATTATAAGCATCCTACTTCCTCTTGAAAAAAATAATTGATGATTTCGTATTTTTACGACATTTTCTCACAGAACAAAAAACATTGAAATCTGAAAGATTGTGTATTATACATTCACATGAAACCAAATCAGGTATTCATTACACATAATTATGTATATAATGTTGTTTTTCTTTCTTCAAGTCCGCACGAACAGTGATTGTAAATAATTTTCTTTTTTGTGTGTTGTTTCTAAAACTTGAATTATCATAATTTGTGTTTCAAATTTCGAGTTTTTTTTAGATCTACGTACCAATGCTTTGAAACATTGTATGTAATACCAAGCAATTTTTTACCAAATACACCTTGTACATTGCGATTTCGAATATATCAATCAATAATAATTATTTGGGAGCTTCTTATACAGAAATAATTATAAAAATAAAGCTAGTTTCCATCCAACAGAGATAACGTTCGTGTTGATAGTAGATTAATAATGTATGGTAGTGTGTGTTTCTTAACTAATTTCACTCACTACAAATGATACACGCATCATTACATCTATACAGATTTTTTTTAAAAATTAATGATTCATTAAATGTAATCTGAAGAAGCCTAGTACAGTCGACAGATAATATTTCTCTGTTTGTTGTTTTTAAAAGAGACATATGCAGACATAATTTTAAGATATTCGAAGATGATTTCTTTTAATGTTGTATCGGGCTCGATTGGCCTTTATTTTGAATTTAGTTCATTCCTGACAATCTAAAAATGTCTAAAACACGTTAATTTTTTTATTTACGTCTCATATGGAATAAGAATCTTTGTATAAACAATACAATTAAATAAATTTGGTTGTTTTACATCATTATTAAACACAACTAGTAAGCCACCATGTTTGTCAAATACTGACATTTAAAAAAAATACAAATATATTTGTAATTATAAAACAATCAACAAAACGAAGAAGAAAACGTTAATACGAGCACATAATCTCAAGTTCATCATTCATATATATTTTTTTTTAAAAAGATCAACACAGATACCCATACTCTCCGTGATATTTCCTTTCAACGGTTGAGCACAGTTTACAATAAGGAAGTGAGTGTGACTAAAGTGAATATTGTTGTTTATAAAAAGTATTGAATCCATCAACAAATTGTTTCTTTAATGAATTGTTCAACCTTATGTCAAACATCCAAACCTGGAAATATTTCGTCAAGCACTCAACAAAGTTAGAAAAATATATATTTTTTTTTTTATTATAAATACCTGAAATTATTAAAACTACACGTACATGCATATGACTCTCATGCTACAATTATCAAGGTTTCTTTAGTTTTAGAAATATCATTATGAAAATTATATTCAGCTCCGTTGACCCTGGCATAATAAACACCGGTACAAATTTTATAATTTCCAACAACCTACACTTTATGAGTATGTTTTTTCAAAAACATTAGAGGTGTACAAAGAACAAATATATGTAAAGTGAGGAACATAAATTATGAAGGTTATATCTGACACTAATTAATTCCAATATAATGAGTCAGTGATTTTTTACCATTTTTAGTTTACAGACGATTCCCCCTGGTAGCAAAATAACCTCTATTTATTCCACAAAGTCATCCATGTATTTCCCCCAAAAATAATGCATACTTCTCCCATTTATAACTCGGGCAATTTTGTAAGTTTTGCATTGGCTTTAATAGATTTTTTAACTTCCTAAATTCTTTGTTACATGGTTAAAAATATTAATAGATAAAACAAGCTATTTAAGATTTCCCATTGGATTGGTCACGCTAAATATTCCCTATTTTATTAGCACACGCAGTTCCATTAATGATTATTTAAAAAAATCACTGCGAGTTCTAGTCCGCAGTTTAGGCAAATCTTAACTAGTTTTGTGTAAACACAATGACTTCTATGTGGAATTATGTATTCATAAAATATGCCAAAGCGTGAACACGTTATTCCCTTAGTGTACAAGTGCTCATATTTTTTTATTTTATTAGTGAAGAAAGTGGCCGTCATGTTACAGAAGTTTTAGGCATAATT
Organism: Spisula solida; assembly: GCA_947247005.1. Taxonomy (NCBI): domain Eukaryota; kingdom Metazoa; phylum Mollusca; class Bivalvia; order Venerida; family Mactridae; genus Spisula; species Spisula solida. Next base: position 4,972,067 of record OX365945.1, read on the forward strand.
TATATATAAGTCTTGTTTTCATGCATCGAGTCTAAATTGGAAACTCACACACAAATGCGTACTCAATATATTAATTTCTTGAATAATATCAGAACTTCGCATCAACATGACATGTTGTGCATTTTTGGCTAATACAAAATATACGTTTATTGAAAAAGTAATGTATAGTTATCCATGATAGTATTCTTTGTTAATTTTACTGATTCATGTACAAGATGCTGTTCTCTGCATTAATAATTATGTTGTATGATAGAACAAATTTATGTAGCAAACTATTATTTTATTACATAAATTTGAACACATACGAAGGTATACAGTAAATAATTCATTATTTTATAATTCACATTTTTTAATGTTAATACGATAGGATTTATGTTATTGTTAATAAAGGTCATTTTCTTTGGTCGCTTTCACCAACGTTCTGAAATCAAAATAACCGACATATTGATCAACGTCAGAAAATCTGTGCCAGTCTTTTTAAAAATAAAAATATTACTTTTGAGTTTGTTTATCATTTGCTCACTTGAACTTACATGAAACAAAATTGCATGCACTTATAATATTAATAAATGTGAATTATGGAAAAATAAATTCATAAACTGTACGGTATTTTTTATTATTAGAGATTATATATGTCACCCCTCTGTAAACATCATGTCTAAAACTTGAAACTCGATTACCAATGAATTAAAACAAATTGGCATGTTTTTATTAACGAACACAATTTAAAAAGTTTCTATTTCTGTTCAATAATAATTTGCAATATATTATGTAATTGTATTTTCCTTACTATGTTTTTATCACAGACGTTTCAGACATTACAAAATTATGTTCAGTTGAGCAAGATTCATCAAGTATTTCTTCAATCATTGATATTCCGTGAAAAAAATTGAATTTGGACTGTTTATGTGTTGGCAAAATATTATGAATTGTGTTTCATCTCGATTTAATATTTTAAAACATTCTTATACACCCCTGATTGTATTCTAAAAATTCTGGGAAAAGTCTTTGTTACAAAAAAACTTAATCTAATGACTAAAGTGTTTTCGATTAATCACATTTGTAGATATTGTCTTGATAAATTTTCTATTAGCATATTATTTTGTGTAGGTATATTATATACCACAGGTTTTCATATCCCTTCATTGAAACTCTTTTATAAATATTTTCCAATTATACTGTCCATAATATCAAATATTATTATATTTTTTACGCATAGTTATTTTTCTAGTTCATTATTTAGGATCTTACAGAAGATTGATGTATACATTATGCCAAATGAGTTTCCCCGTAAAATTAGTACATGTATTCTTGTTATTATTATTACTATACGAACTAATGCGGAGGTTCAATGTTCTGTTAAAATTCCGCTAGAATTCCTTTGTTTTCATGCACGCATAATCGTCCTCTCAGTGCGTATCAAGTCATCGACTCAGACATCAGGTCATATTTTAAAGCACTAATTAGTTCAATTTAAAATAAATATATAATCTAGATCTATACTAAAATATAAATCTTGATTTTAAAGTAGAATCTAGATCTAATTAATATTCATTTCCGTGGGAGAGGCAAACAGTGTTTCGTCCAATGACAATGTTGTTGAAAAACCGCAAAACTCATCAACGAATGCATACTCAGTATACATTATATTGCGTGCATGCATAATCTTATAATCAAGGTTAAACTTACCATTATCTTATAATTATATTAGAATCTACACTATGGTTATAATGTATCCAAATAAACTGAGAGGACCCACAATGCTGGCACCTTGAGGTGGCATTAAGCGTCACAGAGGTCACCGATCTACCGTGACCTAAATCTAAACAATGAATTCCAACACCAGCTTAATGTTGTTCAATTCAATTGAAGCAAGTAGAATCTACATATACATTGATATGTCTTGTTGCATAACCAATTATCTTTGATTCTTTTTATTAATTTATTTCATAACTAACTCCAACAATGTGCAGTCGTTTCATGAGAGACACAACTTTATTCTCGCTGTCTTCTAAAATGACTCACCAGAGAAGAGGTCCGTTCATATTTAATAAATCGTAAACAAAAACAAAAATTATTTAAACTAATTGACCAAATTCTATTTTTTGGGAAGTAAATTCACTAAATTGTGCTTCTAGTTTGCGTTTTTATTTCAAAATAGTTTCCTGAACAAAATTGCATGAGAAATAATGTCCCCAGATTTCGCGTTCCTACGAAAACGTTTTCACTACGTCTGCTTCAATTTTGCTGATGCATCGTCGAGAAAATGGCGGCACGGGAAACCCCCGAAATTGAGTAAAACATTTTCATCAATGCAATTAATTGTACGGAACAATTTATGAAATATTTAATGTTGAAGTTAAAGTCATACAAGTATGTATATAACTAGAACATTAAATTGTAATTAATTCCTGCAAAACAGCAGAAATTCCTGCGACCCAACCCCATAACGTATCATAATGCTTTCTCAAAAGGCACTTAAAGCATTCTAATATTGCACAAATCAACATTCTTTAAGCGGAAAGAATACGCACACGCGTGCATTTTGTGTTTATTATAAAAACTATCACTTAATACATGCATTAACCACCCATATCATTATGATAACTTCAACTTATAACTTTCGGGTCCCATAGGTCTAGTGCGTTATCCCACAAAACTTGGAATTATATGTTTGTTAAGCCATAAACTAACTAATTAATTAGAGCAATAAGCGCTAATTGATCAGAGCAACAATAAATCAGCTCTAATTAATTTCCAATAAATCTTCGAATGATTCAAAATCAACGTCTGATTGGTTTTGATTGAATACTGCAATACGTATATATAGATCTACATTGATATTATAATATTGGTAATAAAATAAGTTCACCTTTATGCGAGACAGCATTATAATGTTTAAATCCAACAGCTCGATAAATGATACTATAGATATTTAAACATAGAATGATAGGTAATGATAATAGCATCCATTCAGTATCCATTCACACTTATGAATGAACAGCTCAGCAAATTTTGGAACGTGTCTGGGCATGTTGTAAATCCACGTGCTTTCGAAAACAAGGGAGGTAATTTGTAAACATACGAAGCGAGCACTTCAAGCGTATCGTCTACGATAATAACCGAATGTATTCGCATAAAACTAGGCCACGTCACCAGGATTGACGCTACTTTTTCTATTTATATCGCAAAACGGGAAAACCAGATTTTGAGGCACGAATGCAGCAAGATTACGTCAGCTGATCAGGGTCTAGGAATGTAACCCCTAATATCTAATACAAGGGCGCTGTAGCTTGCAACAGATGCATTGTTTGGATGCATTACTTATTAATGTTTAACTTAAACTGATGAAGAATGTTTCAATGGTGCATAGTTGCTGTACATAATGTAATTAAACTATGCTAGACTGGCGACCGACTTTGTGAGCAGGTGCGGGTCCATGGTTTAGTGTTGGGGGCGCGTAAATAGTTTGATGTACTAACCCTATTATATTTTTCACTATGTTAAGGCGATTTTGGGGTGTGTCGTACGCCGCTTCGACCACCCCTTTTAATCTGCCCTTATAGACTGCATAAGGATATTATTTCGTGAAAAAAGTAGATCTACGTGAGTTGCCGACTGCATCGTAGGTCGCCCCCGCTCCAACAAGAGTAAAATCGCAGAAGCATAGGTTATTTCACTTTTTTGCGTTTTCACAGTCAGTGTATAGGCCTATGTATATTGGATTCCCTGCAAATGAAAACACGGACACCTCTCTGCTGGCACACGATGGTGTTAACTAATGTCACACTGAAAAAACAGAAAAACGCACAATTAAGTGCTCTAAATTGTCCACGATATTTTTTGCTTAAATCTTTATTTTCTTTTGCGTTTTCTGAAAGTTTGAATCTTTTGGACAATGAATTCAACCGTGAAGCAAAAAAATCCAGAATCTCGAAACATGTTTGTTTCCTATGAAATAAATACTCACTAATTTCCACCTGTGAACTACGTGATGTTCAAATTGACTATTCCATTTTTAAGTATAAATAAAAACAAAATTCAAATTAACTACTGATAGTTTGTCCAACTCTATTGAACTGAATAATGAAACTTTTTCAAATGTTAAAGTTTGTCATCAGGATACACTATTTGGTTAAATAGATCTTTAAATACTCGACACTTAAACAATTTTTACTATTGTTTTGTGTTTATAAAAAGATATATTTTCATTTTTAATAGGTAAACTGAATAGAGAATCCTACATCGATTTAATTGACTTTAAAATACTAACATATTAAGTGCTTACGTCAGTGCAGTCTTGTGGATAGTCGTGTTAAATGGAGAATCCATACTCCTATGAAGTCTAAAGTCATTGGTTGGTAACGTAGCTCACCTCATATCTTCAGTCTGATCAACAACATGTTTGATAAGGAAAAACATGTTGCGATTGATTTTTTAATCATCAAAACAGTATTTTAACCAATTGTTAGTTAATTAAATAGCCCAGATAACATAGATTCAACACATTTTTGAAATGTCTACTATTTATACGTATGTATCAGCAATGGCAATAAAACCCATCTATTATAAGATTTAAATCTCTACGATAAACAAAATACTTGTATATATAATACAAACTTGTTTGAACATTAACACACAACAATGCAGAATCATATTACCAAACAATATTTAAAACATAAAACTTCTAAGTGTTGATAGTGAAGATATAACACTTATTGTCATGGTAACGTAGTTCACATTAAATTGACACACGTATATATATTGGGCATCTTCACCCTAACAACACTTTATTTACTAGTTAAATGATTTTGTTTTACTAAATTGTAAGTGCAAGTCATCGTTAGTTTTGCCACGAACTGCTAGTTACATAACTTTTATATTCGCTTAAACCCCGACTCCTTTTCAGTCTTCGATTATGCCTTTCTATATGAGAGCTATATTTCTGTTCGAATGCTTGAACTGTATGGGCTTATTTGTGCCATACTGTTATATCCTTTTATTATATTGGTACATATGAAAGTATATTACGACTGTCACTTGCAATTGAAATAAACATCTCATTCTACGATGACTTTCACAGAAATTAATATCGTTTTATTGATCACTGATTGAACTACAGAAATCAACTTAAGTAAATCATGTAAACATGAAAGCATGTTGAACATTATTATTAAAACGATAACAAAATAAACAATGATAATGGTTTCAAAGGAGCATCACGTATATATCTAATATACAGTCACGTATCACATGTTCATTCAACTCTTGTTGACATCAATAGTTCACTCAGTATGTTACTGTATATTGGTAACGTAGTTCACGTGAGGCGTACAACGTTTTGTCACTCACGCATTCCTTTACTCCCTGTACATCCTTCTTAAAGTATTCATATCATTTATCAGCCTCCTCCCTATCTATGTACGCTTCTGCTAGCAATTTATATTTAGTAAACAGAAATAAAGGCATTTATTATAATTTGAACTACGTTACCATTTTGTGAACTACGTTACCATATCTATATTACTTTTGTGCTGAATGATACATTTGTTTTTGTGGGAAATCGGTTGGGAACTACAGAAACACCTTTAACCTTACATAATATTATAAAACAAATAGTTGCAGCAATACGCAAACTAATTTTGCGATGTATTATATGAACACCGTGTTAAATACTACCTTTAAATACATACAGTGTTGTACGAAAATGCCAAAGACTCACCATTTATGCTTTACAGTACCCACACCGTTCAGTACGGGTGCACTGATACAATTTCGACTGAGCAATTAGTCCTATGTATGAACAATATAACTTTTTTAGACGCGTGCAGTCACGTAGTTCACAGTCACGTATTTCACAAATCTTTGTTATAAGTGGTACAATTTTATGTGAATCGGACATAACCAAGTTTTAACAACTTCATTATAGATACTACATTGGAAGCATCACATTCACACTAAAGCACGTTCCTGCTTTTACTCTATAATAGTGGAATACATGGTAACGTAGGTCACATTTAAGTGTCAATTTTGACAATTCTAACTTTATGCAGTATACTTGAGTTTTAATCTCAGCTTTTGTTAAATAGACGCACATATTGTTATTTTTACATGTACTCTATGTTTTCTGGGACTGTTAGTTTTGTCGTAAGTACATGCATGGGCTATATTTTATTCGCTCAAAAACGGTAACGTAATTCACATATAATTCTGTGACATGCCAAAATCGCAAATTTTTTGTTTGTTTTGGTACCATAAGATGTCAGCATCATTATAAAATCCAATTTCAACCTTATGTCTATTCAAAACCATTCTAAAAAGATTAAACAAGAGTATGTATCAGTGTAATAAAACAAGACAAAATACAGCACTGCAGTTTGTGACAGTGAATTTTTGCTATTTTGTGACCATACATAGTCGAAAAAAATATGTCAAACTTGATTGTACCTGAATAATCATGTTACTTATGTGTAGATACTGACATTGTCTATGTCAGAAAACATAAGTTTATCAATAATTTGCTATTTTTCAATATACAATTGCGCTGTGACAGCTATTTTAGCGAATTGTGCGCTTTTCTGGTTTTTCAGTGAGGTCTACTTTACTTGTTCAGTCGGCGCTGGAACCGTTTGACGATCAAAATCATAGGATTGTGAATAAATAAAATTGTATAGACCACGAGTTGACGCAGGGATCTAACATTGCCTGTTTATTATTATGTTTGTTGACACAAATTCAAAGTTTAACGTCCAAGAAAAGTCGCATTTAAGCTTCATGAACACGACTCGTTTAGGTTCATCCGAGCATGTACACATATTCAACATTCTGTCTTAGTTTGAACTTGTGGCAACTGATAAAAGAAATGGAACAATAAAAAACCATGGTTAATCATTTGGTCAACTTATGGTCTAGAGTCTATAGATTTTATGTACAAACCTGTATTTCGGAAAAGAATTCTTATCTCTCTAATCGATCGCCGACCGTCAAAATCATCATTTTGCACAGAGAGCACAACCAAGAGGTCCGTTTTCTCACTTTGTACGTCCGATATATGCAAAATTGGTTTTGTATAAAAAATGTTATGTCATAATCGTCATTACAACTATATTTGAAATTTTATGCTTGAAACAGTATTTATGAATTTAGAAATTAACTACAGATACTACTTATACTTATACAAACCATTATAGCTTGAACTGATTGAATTTGAAGTTATACATTTGATTAATACATCTCCATAATCTTTTGTGTTAAAATGAACATATTTGATCCATCCATAATATGTTTAAGTGAATGTTTGTTTATTTATATCAAGTACCATCATTATTCGCATATATGTCTACCCATTCACGATACATAACTATGCTCTATTTTGTTCCATGACGTTTATCTATATTTATGTTGTATCCTTATTTCATCACATTTATTTGATGTTGTATATACTTTAGTTTATCATGAGAAACTGTACAGTTAAAATGTATAAACTATCTATCTATGTATCTATAAAAAGTATGACATCTACATTATGTTCCTTGCGCGCTATGTTCGCACAATAAGGCTGTTCAAAGAGGGTTAGGCTTACTGATAAGGTTTGAACGAGCTTTCATATATAGCACGCAATACCAGTTTGATATTAATATGCCTTTAAACCCCATCCATTTAAAATCCTCAGAAATGTGAGCTCTACTACTGCAAGAATAAATTTGACAAGTAATAGTTTATCACTTTATTTGGGTTGATTTCAAGTGTCTCACAACTATCACTACCAACGTACATAAGAACCCACGTGATGCACCACGTGATGCACCATAAGAATATATTATATTGGTTTCATATACGTATGTTACCCCCTTAGGCCAAATCCTGTAACCGCCCTTGTGGTAAACTCTAGATTTAGCAGGATTCATTAGCTCATCAATCGTCGGATCCCATGTTCGATCAAATTGTAAGAGAAACGGAATAATCACAACAGCCTGGGTTCCGGCGATATACATCCTGTCACCAAGAGAATACACATAGTAAGACTTTGCAGCCCGCCCTTAAACAATTGTTACAACATGTTTTTAGCAAGATGATCATTTTGATCAAGTAGTAACCATTTATTATTAATTCAACCTCTCCATAGCAACAACCTTTTACACCAACTAGTGTTTGTGTTTCCCATAGGGGTTTGCTTTAGTGAGGTTTTACTGTAATTCTTCATCTATATGGTCTATATTAAATGAGGAGTCTGTTGCTTAGCTGTCAGTGTAAAATCGTGGGTTTCATGTCTCTAACATTGATTAATGCTTATAATTTATAAAAGGGTTGAAACATTTGACTAATGAGCTTTTGATAAATGTTTAAACGACTTCATTTCAGACAAGATTTAAAGCGCAAAAATTTCATTTTTTCAATTTGGTCATAAGATCTACAGTGTATTAGAGACACCGCGGAAATGTAGATCTAAACAAAGAACTCGCTAATGTCTAGAAAATGAGAAGATAGACCTGCTTCATTCCCAGCGTCTTGGTATGTGTAACACATATAATTATGATACTTTTACGCTTATAAAATGTAGCATCCAACGGCATAGCGCGATAATGTGACAATACAAGTTTTTGGTAGAAGCACATGGTTTTCAGAAATGATTTGGGTCATTTTTAAGCCTTCAGCAAGTATATTACAGTGCTGCTTCAAAATGTCTATTAGGTTCCTAAAAACAAAGCCGGGAGTATGTCACACTACGTACCTGCATGGGAATTGTAAAAACTGATAACCTTCTTCGTCTCGTTCGCTGTTACCGTGATGATCAGCCTAGTTGCAAAGATGAACTTTGTTGTCTGCTCAAGCCTTCCACATCATCATGTACATGCCTTCTTATGTCGTCTTAGTGGACTACTAGTGTGTTACAGTAATCTTATGGTTGACATAGCTTCTACTCTGATTGTGAGATACGAGGGTACTTTAACACTATGGGAGGAACGGACACCGGGTGCTAGAGCACCCAACACCTGGTCCGAATTGTGTGAGGTTGATCATGAACCTTGACATTTACAATGTCCGGTATTGGTGTGAGTAGCTATAGGACTGTTCAGTCACTGAGGTGTAAAATGAATAACTTTAAAAAGGAGGAAATCATGTGAACTTAAACCAGTAGACTCTATTTAAACGACCTTTGGATACAATTATATTTTTGCAAGAAGTTAAGTACATGCTCATGTATTAACAAAGAGACTCTACACTGTCTTCAGACAATGCCTACACACATACTAAAGTGTTTCATCAAGGACTGTCAATGTCTTTGTAAGGACGCTCACACACACACACTCTTGTAATATGTGCTTCATGTTGCATCATGTAAAACAATCGATCACCTTCAGTTCGTCTACATCACCGATTCATGTCGGTGAAGTTGACCTAGAGATGAACTCAATGTGTAAGTTCAGTTGTTAGAGGAAGTCCTTATATTATTAAATATCGCAGTTTTGTGTCATACCAGCTTTGTATACATACGTATTAATTAGTAACTGTATCACCCACCGAGACCGAGTCTGGTCACGAAGAGATGAAATATCAGCTCGCTTACAGCGATTGTCTCAAATGGTATAGAGCTGCGCTGATACATCAGGGAAACGTGCACACGTTCCGATACACCAGAGCAACGTGCTAAAGTTCCGATACACTAGAGCAACGTGTACACGTTCCGATACACCAGAGCAACGTGCACACGATTCGATACACCAGAAAAAAGTACAAGGTTTCCAAAACGCCAGGGCGATGTGCACATTTTCCGATACGTGCACAAATTACGATCGTGACACAAGGGCAACGTGCACACGTTCCGATACACAAGAGCAACGTGCACATGTTCAAATACACCAGAGCAACGTGCACATGTTCCAATACACCATAGCAACGTCCACGTGTTCCAATACACCATAGCAACGTCCACGTGTTACAATACACCAGAGCAACGTGCACATGTTCCGATACACCACGTGTTACAATACACCAGAGCAACGTGAACATATTCCGATACACAAGAGCAACGTGCACATGTTCCAATACACCAGAGCAACGTGCACGTGTTCCAACACACCAGAGCAACGTGCACATATTCCGATACACCAGAGCAACGTGCATATGTTCATATACACCAGAGCAACGTGCACGTGTTACAATACACCAGAGCAACGTGCACATGTTCCGATACACCAGAGCAACATGCACGTGTTACAATACACCAGAGCAACGTGCACATGTTCCGATACAAAAGAGCAACGTGCACGTGTTCCAATACACCAGAGCAACGTGCACATGTTCCGATACACCAGAGCAACATGCACGTGTTACAATACACCAGAGCAACGTGCACATATTCCGATACACCAGAGCAACGTGCACATGTTCCGATACACCAGAGCAACATGCACGTGTTCCAATACACCAGAGCAACGTGCACATATTCCGATACACCAGAGCAACGTGCACATGTTCCGATACACAAGAGCAACGTGCACGTGTTCCAATACACCAGAGCAACGTGTGCATATTCCGATACACCAAAGCAACGTGCACATATTCCAATACACAAGAGCAACGTACACATATTCCGGTACACCATAGCAACGTGTGCATATTCCACTACACAAGAGCAACGAGCACGAGTTCCGATACACCATAGCAACGTGCCCGTGTTCCGATACACCATAGCAACGTGCACGTGTTCCAATACACCATAGCAACGTACACGTGTTCCTATACACCATAGCAACGTACACGTGTTCCAATACACCAAAGCAACGTCCACGTGTTCCAATACACCATAGAAACGTACACGTGTTCCAATACACCATAGCAACGTACACGTGTTCCGATACACCATAGAAACGTACACGTGTTCCAATACACCATAGAAACGTACACGTGTTCCTATACACCATAGCAACGTACACGTGTTCCAATACACCAAAGCAACGTCCACGTGTTCCAATACACCATAGAAACGTACACGTGTTCCTATACACCATAGCAACGTACACGTGTTCCTATACACCATAGAAACGTACACGTGTTCCAATACACCATAGAAACGTACACGTGTTCCTATACACCATAGCAACGTACACGTGTTCCAATACACCATAGAAACGTACACGTGTTCCTATACACTAGAGCAGCGTGCACATGTTCCGATACACAAGAGCAACGTGCACATGTTCCGATACACCATAGCAACGTGCACGTGTTCCAATACACCAGAGCAACGTGCACATATTCCGACACACCAGAGCAACGTACACGTGTTCCTATACACCAGAGCAACGTGCACATGTTTCAATACACCAGAGCAACCTGCACATGTTTCAAAACACACGAGCAACGTGCACAAGTTCCAAAACAGCAGAGCAACGTGCTTATGTTTTAAAGCAACAAAGCAACGTGCACGTGTTCCGATACATCAGAGCAGCGTGTACATGTTTTGTCACATCAGAGCAACGTGCACGTGTTCTGATACATCAGAGCAGCGTGTACATGTTTTGACACATCAGAGCAACGTGCACGTGTTCTGATAGATCAGAGTAACGTGTACATGTTTTGACACATCAGAGCAACGTGCACGTGTTCCGATACACCAGAGCAACGTGCACATGTTCCGTTACACCAGAGCAACGTGCACATGTTCCAAAACTCCAGAGTAACGTGCACAAGTTCCGATACACTATAAAAACGTGCACATGTTTTGATACATTAGAGAAACGTGTACGTGTTCCGATACACCGGAGCAACGTGTACATGTTCCGATACACCGGAGCAACGTGTACATGTTTTGATACACAAGACCAACGTGCACTTACTTTGGATTTGATCTTAGGTTCATACTAATTTATTTTAGGTCGATTGTGAAACAAGTTTACAAGTTTCTCCAACTTATATTAATCACTCTCGACAGAAGCCAGTTTACCTTTTTTGCTGAGCGTCTAGCAAGGGAATTACTGGTACCATTGTTATGTAGTCTTTGGTATGACGCGGCCTGGGATCAAACCCGGGGGCTCCCGCCTTCGAAGCGGACGTTCTACCAATAGGCTATCGAGGCAGTATCTTTGATCTTGTACTTAAACTAGAGTCACGGTTGATCCACAATAGTGCAGGACGATTATCACAAAAAAGGTTCAAGAAGAACACTTGCTTTCAATTTCTAACATATTTTATTTCGTATCAATTTACTAGGTGCAAAAATTGTAAAAAATCTACGCTAAAAATAATAGCATAAAACATAGGCAGTTAACACTAGGCCAAACCAACTGTATCTAGCTGCACGTTAAGCGCCCTGATAACTTGCAAGGCCAGAAAAACATTGAGTGTGTACCCCCACATGGTAGTTGTAATTTGTCTTAACAGTCTGAGTTAACTTACTAGTATAGTAAATTGTAATCAGTTTCTTTTAACAAAAAATATCCAACAGAAAAAACCCTTCCCTCCCAAGGACGTTAAGCATAGATGCAGTTTGGTATGGCCTGATATCATATTTCCTTAAAGTTGAATACTTTTTAAACATCAAATTTGTAATAACATCTGTATAGAATTTGCCGCTCAATATATTTAACATGAAACTATAGCCACAATAACATAACATCATTTACAAAGAATTTATGAGAAATATTGGAGAAGATGTCAATGACTCAAACATACAAAAATACAATCTAATAAATCACTATATATATCATACAGTAGGTATTTACCTCCAGTGCACAAAATAAATTGCATCCAACAATGACATAAACATGTATAACAAGATCTAATCTACAATAATATGAGATCAGATACCAAATGAACGTTTGTCCAATTGCATGGAATTATCCTACGACACTGCACAATTCCCCACTGTTCAAACAGTAGCCCATCCCCTTGAATAAATGCAACAGCTACCACAACCTTTGCCCGGCATATACTATAATTATATCAGTGGACCTTCATGGCTCAGTTCAAGTCCTTGTCAATCTTACAAAACCTGCAGGAGTAGAACCTATATCAACTGGTCCCGTACACTCATAACACAGCCATTAACATCGTAACAATGTCCAATCTAAGAACAAAGTGGACACACCACTCAAGGACAGCGAAGAGTTTCAAGCATTATCACATATCATACTATGGTAAAATTCAATGATTTGCAGAATGTTAAGAGCACAGTGAATACCATGCACAGAACATATGTAGTATTCAATGACAGTGAATGAAAACAAATGTTCTGTGACAATGTCATAATTCAGTTCGCCTTCTACAAACACTGATGACAGTTCTCGCTAGCGAACTCACTGGTCAGCGGCAATGAAGTCAGTTCAGTCATGATTGTTGAATTCACGAGTTAGAACTTGCTGCATCGAGTTGCGAGCTTGACGGCATGCACAGGGACATGCTGTTGTTGTTCTCATTGTCTTGGTTACTGTCCTTCTCAACAATGATGCCGAGTGGAGATATCATGTTGAGAGGTCTGTACTCCTCGTGGTAATGTCTGAAATTATCCGGCATAGGTTGATTGCCCGAGGCCCCAAAACAACTGCTGGTGCTTGCTGTAGGCATGTCTGTAGGGGGATTGACTGAGGGTGGAGGGGGATTGTTGTTGGTACAGTTATTATTTGGACACGGGACAGATGAGGTCTGGTGATGGGGACACCAGGGGACACGTACACAATTTTTCAGATATTCTTCAACAATATGTTTCTCTGCCTCGAGATGACAAACTTTCTCCAGTAGTACCTTGTGTTGGGATTCCAAAGTCTCTAATGTCTGTGAAAAAAAACAACATAATATTATTCACAGTTAACAATAAATCTTCTGTTAATCAATAATGTATCTGCCATTTCAATTAATATCGCTAGTGCATGTATGCCCCTACTGACAATGTAACTATATGTACATGTATGTTAAACATTTGGCGACCAGTTGACCACTTATTTTCCAAAATACCAGGGACAGGACCCCGCCCCTTGGTCTGTACAATTTCAAATGTTCTATCATGAAGTAATCAACTTCATGCAATCAACAATAGAATATCCGATAGTTTTTGCAAGAAATGCGCATATTGGTTGTGACAGTTATCGTCCGGGCCGATATGATAATTTCTTATTCATAGATTTATTGGCCGAAGCCCAACCAAAAAAGTAGATTTAGAATTTCTAAATGTAGGATAGATAATTACTTTTTCTGCAGCATTATACTGAAGCCTCCTCCTCTGTCTGTAACTTTGTGCCGATAATTTGTTTCTTTCTCTTCTTCGCTCCTTTTTCATTGACACATGGTCCTAAAATAAAGTGAAATAGAAATCATTAACGTACGGAAAAATGTTTTATAAACTTCATATTTTTACATGCCGAGGATATATATTCTTGATTTGGAGTTATTATTTTACTGTCGTATCTAGAGTTCGGTTAGTTCTACCGGTATCCGAGAACGACTTGTCTAAAATTGGTACAAATTATACGACCTTTTGTGATAGATCTAGGCCTACAGAAATTTCAGAATCAATATCTGGGGGCATCTCATTTTCCAGAAAAAGAAACCCGATTGTCAGATCTAGATCTAAAATATTAATGTTTAATGCCAAAATCGAGTAAAAGACAACGATAGATCTAGATCTGCATTTCTCCACGAAACGTTGAAAAAGAGCGGGAAACAAAGTGCGCTGCAGAGTTACGATAATTTATGTAGATCTAACCGTCGATATTTAAACTCGGAGACAGAATCTAGTCCTCTCTGGCGGACTTTGAACTATGATAATAATAAAGAATGTGACAAACTACATGACGTCTTAAATCTAGGACATCACAGATCTCAAGTCAGTGCCTATCAACACGTACACAACGTCGTTATTAACGTCAGTGGACCACTGGTTCACGTTCTAATCGACACAAGATAATTATAAGGCAGACAACTTTTCTCACTCTGTCTTAAAATTATATTTGATTAATTAGATCTAATGCAAACTAACTTTTCAGAGGCGTGTGAAATTTCTAAAAATATCGTCTGCATTACGTTGCCAGGCTATTTATAAACCTTATCTCAGTGGCACGTGAACAGAAAATGACACATTACACTATCGTTATGAATACCGGCACAATGACCTTGAGGTAATAACACCAAACAATGAACTAATACCCACGGCACATACCACACAATCCGTTATAAAACCTTAAATAGTTCAATACACGACTTAATACCACTGTTTAGCACAGGAGATACGTTCTTTAAGCTTTAAACAGACGAAATAAACTCGGGGAAATCCCCGATAGGTGGCGCTAATGTATGCCTAACATCGACATAACAGCTGATTCACAGCTGATTGCTATACGAGCGACCGAATTTCCAATGGTTGTGAAAAGTGAAACTAGACTACTTTACGTTATTTAACACCAATAATCAAGTTATATAACAAAATATGGCAAATTTAAACAAAATGTATATGTTCTCATTCATCCAATGGCTCCGATCGGTCACATAAGTTACGCCGGTTCACGTTAAAAACCCGGCTGACGGAGAAAATTATGTCGGTCAATGTATGCACTATAATTAAACTGAATAGGTTACCTGACAGTGTACGTTGTTGTTTTGCAAGTCTCTCGTCTTAAGGAAAGCACCAGTGTCGCTGTCAGAATCAGCACCACTAAATGAATCATTTGTGTCCGTATTGCATTCAATAACGAGTGTTTTAGATGGACATTCAGCTTTTATAGACGGTTTATTATCCTCGTCAGTCAGGGCACTTAAAGCTTTCATTGCGGCAAATCGGTCAATCATTTCCTCTCCAGAACTATGCCGGCTTCTAGGTGTACTAAAACCTTGACTAATCACACGAACCATGTTGTTTTTCAATAAACTCCGATTTTAAACCAAAATCCAACACTAGTTTTCAGTGAAAATAATCTCCGATATGACGAGTAGAGAAACAAGTTAGCGGTGTTTACAGTATTGATTCACAAAGCGTAATGAACAAGACCTCGCTGTTGATCAGCTGTGAAGGGTCCATGCGATATGTGCGTGATCAGTGGTGTACGTAAGGGTTTATATTGGTAAGTCGGTAACAGGCTTGCGTCAGCCATTCCGGGTTTTAGTTTTCAAGGACGGCGGTCATATGTTACAATATAACATCATCTTTTCGAGAATTTTCGAAAGCTTTAACAACTAATATGAGTTATGGATGGATAGAGGGCTGATCACAGCTGATTATTGTAGTTTTTTTGCAGATTTAATTAATTCTAGATTTCTAATTGATCTCGGTGTACATTTATAACTTTGGTTAAATTGGCTTTCACATAGTTGCCGAGTGCGTGTTAAATGATTCTGCTGTACTGTATAGGAATATTTGAGCGTTTAAATTATAGAATATAATACATGTATATTTAAAATAATAGCATGCATTTAACCGGCAGTTGACTTGTGCAACATATTAGTACTGACCGAGGTTGTAAAGGTCACGCTGGTCGCGCTTGCCGCACGACACTCTTTAATTTAACAGAGCTGGATCTAGATTCTAATGATTTAAACAAAGCATAAATTCTCTAATGATAAGATTATTGCTGTCTTTAGTTAGTGAGCTACTACATTGATCTGGGACTTGCTACGCCCCTGTGTCGTTGACCGGGTCGTCGAATGTGTGACCAGACTAGTGTAGTTTGTAGTGGTTGATGTGAAAGAATGTCAAATATAATTTTATTTTACAGCATATTGCACATTAATAAAACAACTGATTTTTTATTTATATTTCTATAGCTATGTACAGATAGCCTAAAAGGCATATTTCATCATATAAATAAAATGACGTGGCTTTAAACTGACAATCGTGTAGTAAATCGATCAATGCCCCCTCGTCTTTCTACATGTATGATGAAATGTTTCACGTTATGTGATCGTTATAGAATTTGACACTTTCGATGATTGGACACGTCAGGAGAAACGTAGCTTACATTCATTCGCCGTTCCTGTGAACACTCAAAGATCTCAACATAACATGCACTCTAGTTCGTATTTTTGGTCCCAGATAAACGCTATATTTAAAATTAAATTAAAGTAGCGCGCACTTACATCGTTATATTTTTCGAACGTATGTACGTTTGTTCCAAATTCTTTCACATTGAAACTACTACAGTATTTGTATAAAGATTACCTTACACTTACTGATAAGAAAAAAACTTGTCACGATGGGGGAGGGGGGATTAGACACCAATTTTAAAAAAAAACTATTTGCATTTACTGACCAACTTCGGAGTCGTACTCTTTATAGGATATAGCCATAACATGATTAATTCCTGATATTTAAATCGCAATTAAAAACTGGAATTTTCCATTTATTTACAATAATGATTACGCAAATGTGAGGTCTACATGTTGCTGGCTTAGAATGAGTACAAAAACGTTATTTTGAAAAAAAAACAAGAAAAAAAACTGTCTGAAAAAAACTACTCTTTACTTATGGAAAAATAAGCGTTTTCAACTTCAGTTTGGTCAACACGACCTGTTCCGATTTTCATGAAAATAAGCTCATAAGAAGCGCCTTGTGATTCAGATTTCAATATAAGGTCCTAACGACATTTTCATTCAAGAGCCAGCGGTGTATACGAAAGTAGGAATTCCAAATATAGTCCTAAATTCTTAAACCTGCCGTCCACTAGGACCCGAAGGCTAAATTTGCCTAAGCGGGATGGTTTGGCATGTCTTCGCGGCGTTCTGGAACCCTTCTGTGTCGTTCCTGTACGCTTCTGGACACTTTGGGACCGAAAAATTTTCAGCATCCAAATTTTAAAAGTTTTAAATTTCGACGCCGAAGGTCTTGTTCGGGAATGCTTCAGGAGTGCTTCGGGGTAATGGAAACCCATCGGCAACAGTTCGGAGTGTTCGGGAATCCATCGTCATTCACTCGGCACTTTCGGGCCTTCTGTGAGGTTTCGTAATCATTTTAACCACCCGAGCGTTTCCCGAAGGAAGCTGGAGCAATGCCGAAAGCTCCCCGAATACGACGAATGGATGAGTTATACACACGGAAGCTATGTCATGTTATATCATGTAAAGAAACATGCCGAATAGTTGCCGAAGGCGCCGATTGTGAACGGAAGGGATGCCGAGTCGAAGCAGTATTTCCCGAACTATACAAGAGCGACGGCGGAAGGGATGAGGTCAGTTTGCCGATAGTTTTAATCTTGAATATATCGTTTTCATCATGGTCCTACAAACCAAAGGCAAGCTAAAAATATGGTTGTGTCAGCATTCTATCGGCATCGATTCGTAAACACTTCCGCATATTCTGCAATGTAACCGTAACATTTTCGCACTCGTATATATAAACTCTGGTGCACTCGATCGCTCGATCGATCATCTCTGTTCGTTGATAATTATTAACATACATGCGTTTATATTTATACAGTAACATGTAGCTTAAAGGTACAGAAGTCATTTGAATATTTGACTTAACTTTTTTATAAAGGACAAATTACTTTTTGCGTAGAAGCAGAGCTTTGGACAAGGGAACATAAATCTTACCAATTCTTACACAGCGTGTTAAGAGTACTCTCCCCTTAAGTACAATCATATAGCGTACAATTCACGATGAAGTAAATTAGGCCTAAAATAAAATATTGTTTGTTTCCCCATCCCCTACCTACCCGATTAAAAAGGGCCCTACTCAAAATATTTTATTGCCCTAATTAAAATAATATTTTTTTAATTAAAAATTGGAAGTGAAAATTTTATTTTTTTGTTTACTGGCTTCTTTCTAACGATTAAATTTAGGATTGTTGATTTTCACCTTTGAGTTAATTCTAAATTTCATTATTTTTATGCTTTAACCAATAACTATCATACTGAAACAATTAAAAAAAATATTTACCCTACCTACCTACTCATTCTAAATCTGCTAGGGTCGGGATGGGGAAACAAAGAATATTTTAAGTTCGGCCTTAGGGACTCGAACTGGACATACATAAAGACAATTATCTTTGAGGGCAACTCTCAACTCGGAAGGAAAAGAAGGTTCTATACAGCTTCACACAGCATAGAAACATTGAAAACTTGGTCAGAGAATGCCTACCACAAGTCGCCTAGTTCTACTGACCGAGCTCTGAGGCATGCCTTATATTCTTCATAGTCTATCAGTACTTGTTTTGAAATTCACCATAGATGCAAACCTGGTAACGGTCACACGACACAGAGATGATTTCATCCACTTTAATGACTAGTCTTCTATTCCGAAATGTTGTTGAGTCTGCGTAGGATAGTGGTGCGACCAATAGTGTCAAATGCTGCTGAAGGAATGATATACATGTATACATACCTTGATTCATTTCCGCACGGATCCCAAAGTGTACTATTGGCGTGGATAACCCTCGTATAGTTCAGCATTTTATTTCAGCAACAAATTAAACAATCTACACATTTCATAATCATGAAGAATATTATGTAATACACCTAGACGTTCGAATGACTCAGAATACATGTCCATTTTAGTTGCAAACATGATGTCAACTTTTTGTTCGATGAAACTCTATTTTTTGAGAAATAATGAAAACTAGTAAGTAGCCGGTAGAATAAAGCAGTCACGTATGTACACATCCGAACAAGTGACCGAGCTTTATCATAGATAAATCACAGGTACATATTCATTATTTCGATTCTAACATAACCAATATTCCGCATTTGACAACACATCAACACAATGTACATAGCAGTTCGCGGTACTATTTTCTTCAAGTCCCGGAAAGCTATACATGTATTAAGTTATTTGCCGTAGATGTGTTTTAGTTGAATCTGCTGATTGTGTTAGAATTATTAATATAAATTAATCTAATCAAATGCTTTACATGTATAAGACATAAAATTGTCTCAAATAAAAACAACACATTATGACTGGTTACATTGCACATGTATAAAGTTATTTCAACATGTCTCGATTTTACCCGCTACTAAATTTATGGCATTGAAATGCCTTTTCAATACCTGAATTAACAAATGATGCGAAAGATGGGAAGTAATACATTAAGGACATATACAGCCTCATAGAATATATTCTGATCCAGTTACCTAGTGATACTGGGTAAGGATAATGAACACCAGAAACATGGTAGTATCTTGCAACAATACTTTCAACTGTAAACAAAGGTAGATAACTTATGAGCTGCGTCCCATCTGTAAAAGCTTTAGCCATTGGATAGAAGTTTGGAGGCGGGTCATTGAGGGAACGAATCAGAATGTTTGTATCAATCGCTCTACATATACTGTAAGCATGATCAAATCCACCGAGGCATATGTTATATTTATCATCAATACCCAACAAATAACCAATCCAACGCCAGAAATAAACATAATCATCCAGGTCCTCTTTTGAGCAAGAAATTCCAAATTTATCCGGATACATGATGATAAGTCCCATGAATCCGCACTGTACCAAGCCCATATCATACTGAGAAAGGTAAACACTGGCCACGTGATCGCCTTCACCCTGTTCATAACACTGGCTAGAATGACCTTTCTGATCTGCCATGAGTTTTCTTGCCATTTTATGCATATTTCTTACTGAAATTATCGATTGATAAGACTTTGAAGTTGAGTCCCAAACATTTCCATAATGCCACTTGATCACATGTACCGTTGTGTTCAGGTATCGCTTTATTGAAGTCATTGGTGTAGAAGTCATTCCTGTACAAACTAACACATCCAGGAATTGTTTGATACAAAGTCCACAAGTCAGTGAGTAAAGCATGGCAGTCAAACACTGCCCTATATTCTGTCTGAAGAATTTCTGTCCACGTTTGAATTTGTCGATGTCTAAGTTTTCAGGTGACAAGTTAATTTTGTCAGCATCTTCATCGTATGCAGGGATATTATTTCCATCAGCAAATTCTCCGAGATGAGAACACATTTCATCTTTCAGTCGGACCTGAAATATTCATAAATGAAATTGAATACAATAATGAATAATCATGCACGAGAGATGTCCCAGGAATATTCAAGTATATTATTTATGTCATGTTTTTCTGACGTTGCTATGCCTTCAAATTTTACAGATACATGTATCATCGTTTATACATTACGAAACTAAGTCATTTTTGTAAGAATACAAACCACGGTATGAATCCCGATACACTGCTTCTCAGTTCCTTGAGAGAATTGTTCTATTTTCATATGGCTCTGACGGAACTGAAAACCGATGTTCACATAACGCTCGGACGGAACTCAAATTTCATGTATCCGGAGTGTTACTTTGGTTTTCCGTTCCGCCAGAGCCATATGAAAATAGAACAATTCTCTCACGGAACTCAAATTTTACCTCCATGTGATTTGAGTCTACAATGCAATCATTTGCTGGGCAATGCGCACAATACTACTAAGACGTAACGTCAAGAGGTGAGGCACACAAGTGTAACGCTTTTTGGCGTCAAACAGCGTACAATAGCGTCAGTACTTAATACGATGGAGAAATATTCGCATTAAAGTGTATCTTAATACAGGATACACCAAGATAGTATAGTATGCGCATTGTAACGTGGTTAGTAGGCTATTCGTTCTCAAGATAGTTTACGTCAAGTAGTGACCGGAATGATCGTCGACGTCATAATTTGTTATTCATTTGCGGTAACTGGACATTGTTAATTTATTGTTTTTAAAGTTGTCTTTAAGTTATGAATCTTTGTTAATATGTGTTACTATGCCAACCGTCGTCAATTTTAGTGGTTCTTTTCAACCAATTATGTCTGACTTCTTTACGTCAATTCAAAGTGTAGATCTATGTAACGTATGCTTACTTTACTAATTTACGCATGATGTATCATAATTCATTTTAGGTCCACCTAATTCTTAACATTGTCTTTGTGATTTTTGTTCTTTATGTAAACTCAATGTTCGTCATAGAAATCCACTAGAAAACGGGAGGTAACCGTGACAAATTTCCACCGTGACAGCTCCCGCCTCAAAGAATTAACTCCCCTGTTTGACAATAAATTACGTCTCACTGGGTCGATACATAAAGTGATGCTTATTGTGCACATATGTATAAATGTAGATTTTCCTGAATAACGAAAGTCTGTTAAATAAATAAATGAATAGATTTACCTGTCTTGAAGCAGAATTCACAAAGAGTCCGTCTACAATGTATTATACAATGAAAGCAGAGAAAGAAGAGTAAAGAACCTAACTAGATACAATGAACGAAAAGAACACGCACTCCGTGTTTATACATTTGCTTAAGCCTTTTAATATTAATACAAGATAACCATTGATGCAAAGCATCAAAGGGCGCCATAAAAGAAGTTCTGAAAACTGTAAAGACATATATGATTGATCTTTATAAGAAACAGGAGGTGTTGTATTTTTCAAAATATAATGGCAAAAGTGAAATACAAAAAATATATTTTCATCTTGAATATTAAGGATCTTAGTTTGTACCTTAATCCTCTTGTACAAGCATGTTTTATAAATATACGCATGCTATTCATTGAATTTTATCAAATGGCAAACAATGCAGATTCACATCATTTACAACTCATTTCAGTGTGATGTGATGTGTAGTAACTTCATAATGCTAATTTCAGTTTATTGGCAATTAGTATAATGTAATAGTCAAATGGTGTATTGTGTGTAAAGTTTGTATAGCTATATATCCGATAGCAATTCAGTATGTGCAAATTCCATATTTGGTGCATACTATTTCATTGGTTGTATAAATTTAACAAACAAAGCTGAGTGTAAAGGCATTGCTATCAATTTGAAAGTTTCCATATGATAAGTTAAAAAAAACAAGAATAAAATACAACAGGTATATGAACTTTGTTTTATTTATAATCAGAAAACTATTAACAATACAAGACATATGTGTTGCATAACCATGACACATAGAACGTGCCAAATCTGTATAGACAACCAAATGTATTTGTTTAGAAGCAACATTATTTAAATCTTTATAGACACTAGAATCAATTGCTTTCTAGACACTAAATCTATACAGATGTCAAGTTTATTCATGAGTCTATACGCTTAGATGTATTCAAATACGTATAGCATGAATCGAGAACAATTGATGTAGAAGATGAGTCTACCAAGACTCAAAAACTTTACCGAGGACCAGTGAGTTACCAGCTAATTCAAATCTGTATAGAAACCATTTTAAGTGTCTAGATACCTGTAAAAGCAAATGCGTTCAAATCTGTATAAACACATCTCTCCATTGGCAGAACGACTGGAATCTATATCTAAGACAAGTTTTAGCCATTCCAAAAATAGTTTCCAGGGCATATCCATTTACCATGAAATGTTTTAAGATATAGCATTTCAATGTAGACTGCAGGGTCGGTCAAAGTTGTGCATTAAAAAGCTGGATAGCTATAATGTCGCTGATATGCAGTACGTACGGGTCATTCAATTTATATCGCATTGTATATTGAATGACCCTCAATTAAACAAATAGTCGGTATCAATTTTTCATTTGTTACTTTGTACGTGGTTTTCAAAATTGGTACCGACTATTTTGTTTCATTGAATAATCTTTTCAGAGAAACCTGAACGTGGCACATCTTAATCCATACGCTGCACTTCTTGGGTTTTATAGTTACAATGTGGTAGATACATGTATTTATAGAAACTCTAATACGCCATTCAAGAGCCGTGCCGAGTAACGGTTTTTCCTGTTCTAAAAATAGACGTCGTACCCAGTGTATTTACTGATATGAAGCCGCTGTTCGTAAGCGATACGCTCATTGGTTGTTTATTTGCTGTGGACACTGCAGAGCAATGAATTGTGGGGAGTAGGATATGTAAGATTACGTAAGGTCTGTTGGTCAGCCGGTACCTTCATGATAATGAGATATTGGCCGGGGGCGACACAATTAGCTTTATGCAAAAAAGTAATTTCGCCGGCCGGATCAGCGAGGTTCGTAAGGGGAATTTATGTATGTAAATCAAATAAAGTTATATTATATAGTTAAATTGAGGCTCCACGCGGGAAATTATTTATGAACTTCTTACGAATTGAGGCTCAACACGGGGAAGTGTTCATAAACTTCATACAAGTTGAGGCTCACGGGGACACCATGGGGAATTGTCTTCCAGCTCATTAACATGCGTGTTATAACAAAGTCCTCCAATACAGACGCCCCGATCCATCGGGGCGCCAACAAGGGTTTGCGTTTTTTCATTGACCAATCAGTGACTATAATTAATGTAGCCTACCTAATTAACATGCGTGCAAAAACTTAAGAAATGTTATTTTTGGAATAGTGGTTATTATATTAAATGTCCTATTATCCACCTCCATGTATGTGTCTTATTGTTATTTCTTAATCTCTTGAGCCAAATACCTTCACAAACTACATTAGTTAACTTATGATGCAATAGACTGAAACTCGAAGAAAGGCGAGACGCATTTGGCATAATACGTACAATGGGTGTTCCAAAATTTCATAATTCGTAAATAACATCACAGATGATGAATCTCCTTTATTATAACCCTTCTGACATACTAGTCAGTGCAGAAAAGCTACATGAATAAACAATTTTTTTTATAAAAAATTACTAAAAATGAAAATGCGTATCGCATTACTTCGAAGACCACATGCATGTACTTGTAATGATACAGCTTACGACGGTTTTCTATTTGGTCACCTTAAAAAATAATAGTTAGTCATGTTTTAGGAAAAGTGAGTTTATATAGTTGACAAAATTTTAATAATGATATAAATCTATTCTTAAAAGAGTACGATATTCAAATTTTAATAATGATATAAAACTATCCTTAAAGCCTACGATATTCACATAGCTTAGTAGAAAAACATTCAATATTATGTTTGGCACATAATAAGAAATAATAACTTGAACATAACATTGCAACTTTTAGAATGACGCGGGACACGCTTGTCTGACGCTGTTCCTGCTCGAATCATTCAGACGGTTTATGCACGTTCTACATAACCTAGCTGGGAGAAAAATATGTCCGTGTATAATTTTTTCGTCGAAGACAATCATACGTCGGAAGAATACATACCTTCCAAATATGTCAACTTTCCATGCTATGCACGAGGACCACGTGCACATGTGCTATTTTGGCACGTTCCGTTACGCATGGGTGATTTTGTTCATGAATATGTCTTTTGTCGCTGTCAATTAAAAGATTATCGAGCACAATGTAAACATTACATAACCTAACATTAATTGATTAAATATGGTGCATATTACTTGATAGTTTCATATTTTTAAACCGTATATTAGATCCATTCAAGCTATTTTCTTTCCAGTTCGACTGTTCTTCTCCATGCTGTCATTGGTCTGCCAATTTTTCGTTTCCTTTTTGTTATGGCTGCCACGCTATTTAGTACAAAATATTATGCCGTACGTGGCCTTTCCATTTTCTGAGTTTGAATTTCGCTATCTTGGTTATGTGAAATTCTTCGTTTCTATTTTTGTTAACGCTTCACAGTTGAGGTCCTAGATATTTGCTGTATTTGAAAATTGTCGTATAATTAAGCTTCATCAACACGACTCGATGTCTATCCGTGCAAGTACCGTCGGTCTACATTCCATCTTAGTTTGAACTTGTGTCAATTGATAAAACAAATCGGACCCGGAATACTTTTTATATGATTTTTGAAATGAGAAAATAAAAGGCAATGGTAAATCTCTGCAACAACTCGTGGTCAATACAGTTTTATTAACAAACCTGTGTTGTGAACAAAAACAATGATTTTCTAACCTCTGGTTCAGAGGCGACTGAAGACCCATCGTTTTGCACAAAGAGTGTCCCGTGTGTGCCAGCAAAGAGGGCACCGGTACCGTTTCTCATTTTGCACAGAGGGCACCGATACCGTTTCTCATTTTGCACAGAAAGGGGTCCGATATGCATATACTGGTGATACAATGTGTATGTGAATGTTTCTACATCTAGGTTTGTTTCATCTTGCTAGGGATCTAATATTCAGTCTCGTCAATTTCTCGTTTATTTTCAAACCGATTCTGCTTGTATTTCCTTCAGTTTCTTAGTTGCATATGTTGGTATTTTGCGTCACTCTAAGAGAAGAACTACGTAGTCAGTTCAGTCTGGGTCTTCTAGCTTTCGTGTAGAATTCCATCGTATTCGTGTTGAATCGCTGGTTACAGTGATTATTAAATACTTTAGACTGTTTTGACACATGAAGCAAAGACTTGCAGCAGCAGTTTAGCTTGATT
This sequence comes from Spisula solida, assembly GCA_947247005.1. Lineage (NCBI taxonomy): Eukaryota > Metazoa > Mollusca > Bivalvia > Venerida > Mactridae > Spisula > Spisula solida. The sequence goes on from OX365945.1 coordinate 4,998,248, forward strand.
TTTTGCTTTTAGATGTTTGTAATGCTTTTTCCCCTTTTTAGATCACCTAGCTAGTAAGCTTTCCACGGTCGTCGTCTGTTTTTTTGTAATGGTTGTAGATTTTTGTAATGCTTGTGTTTTCCCCTATTTAGCTCACCTGGTGAGCTTTTAGGACGGGTTTCCATCGTTCGTAGTCTGTTTTTTTGTATGTATTACGTAATATGTTAATCTCTGGTGTTGTTACTTGTTTTTGTGTATGGATTATGTAATGTGTTATTCTCTGGTGTTGTTACTTGTTTTTGTGTATGGATTATGTAATGTGTTATTCTCTGGTGTTGTTACTTGTTTTTGTGTATGGATTATGTAATATGTTAATCTCTGGTGTTGTTACTTGTTTTTGTGTATGGATTATGTAATGTGTTATTCTCTGGTGTTGTTACTTGTTTTTGTGTATGGATTATGTAATGTGTTATTCTCTGGTGTTGTTACTTGTTTTTGTGTATGGATTATGTAATGTGTTATTCTCTGGTGTTGTTACTTGTTTTTGTGTATGGATTAATAAAATATGTAATGTGTTTTTCTCTAGTATTGCAACTTGCTTTTAATGTATATATTAAATGATGCAAATGTTTGAGTCTTGTGCCATGTATGTAATTACAATTTGTCCTCATGTCTTATTGCCTGTATATATACATGTATAATGTGCTTTGCGATTTAATGATCCATATGTTTTTCTACACAAGCTATAATCCACAGCTCTAAAATAAGTATTATTATGCGATGGGGGGGGGGGGTAATTTTAGTACAAAATTATCTCCAATGGACAACACATAGTATAACACAACGTAATAAAAGTTTGTTACATGTTTAATAGATTCAAATAAATTCATTAAAATATCATTAACAACCGTCATCATCAAACATCATTCATCATCCCTCAATATAGCAACACACACATTACTATACAACCATCTCAACATATATATATGACTACACCTACAATATCTTGATTAACCAACAGAAGATACACATTTACTAATACATGTGTATTTCATAGAATAATTCTCTGAGACGCAAACATGACACCATGAAAGTTGCCAATCAAGTGAAAAATTAATTACTTGTTAAGTATATTCTTATGTCAGCTATACTTCAATTAAAATAACATTTATTTCGCAGTGACTATCTTTAAAGCAAAGACATCTCTTCAAAAGAGGATATTTAAGGTATACTCAAATACTGAAGAATGTTTGAATGACCCATTGTTTAAAATACAATTATTGATTTCCAGAATTCTAGAATCTAAAATATTGTTTTCTAAATTGATGAATGGCAAATGCGTTTTTTATAACATTTATTATTTTCATGTTTAATGTAATGATGTTTTTAATATCATTTACACCGGGATAAAATTTATATTTTTTAAACTATGCATGCCAAATTGCCAATAGTCAATATAGTAATCATTCTCTTTTTCCTATTCCAATCCATTCCTTTACTTTCTCTCAGTCTGTACTAAGCACATCTTTTGACTTACATTATGTTAATGTATCATGGGTATATTATATGAAACAACTATGCCAGCATATGTGCAATAAACCACAGGAAAAATATCATGTGAAATATACTCACAAAATTCCACTAAAATGTTCGACATAATTAGTTATACTAGACCAAACATCTTGATCTAACACAATTTAAATGATCACATATGATTGACAAAAGATCAAATAGTAGCCTCATACTGCAGAATTTAGTTTCATGAAAAAATAATAATTGATTCCAGTATATGTAGATGAAAAAAAGGTTGTTATGAAACTATTTTGTATTTACCAATCTATCAATATCTACATATAAAATAGCTTTGAGGAAAATAAATACAGGGAGTTAAAAACATCATTCATTTGAACTTGGAAGTTATTTTAATTTGCTTAAAATGGCACAAAAGAATACAGGAAATATAAAATGCCCATTAAGTAAGGAAACAATTATACACACAAGTAATTCACGACCATTTAGCAGTACAACAGTAACATTATTGCTAGTAATCTTCGATGATTTCAGTTATTCTAAACTACAAGAAAAACACTCAATTTTATACAATTTAGCACTAAACTACAAGAAAAACACTCAATTTTATACAATTTAGCACTAAGTGTGAAACTAGGTCAAACAAATAAAGTTTCAAAGCACAGCGTGTAGAACATTTTTTAAACCAGGGAGATTCACTACATTCACTATAATACGTACAATAATCATACATATCACATACCATTTGATTAACAATATAGAGATTATCTATGCTTTGTAGTTAACAACCTAAACTAAAGCTTACAGCAACTAATAGTAACAATCAAGTACCAGTGAGAATAGTGTTGACATATTCTACTGAAACTCAGTAATCGCTGGTCTTATGTCTGACTGTTTTCTATAGTGTGTGGAAGAATTTTTATTATAGGTTGATTGTGAAAAACCTGTCAACTTATTTTAATCACTCTAGACACTTAATTCCTGATGTAATCTATTACCACAATGTTATGTAAAAACACAAGATATGAACTGGCAATATGAACATATTATTGCTGTGTACCAGGTCAATATCATCCAACTATAAAATAAGCGTCAATAGTAAAGTTGACATTTACAATATAGAGTGTAAGGTTAACAAAGTGTTTGCTGTACAACCCTCGTCAATCCAAACTAAATGCTTTTGTTCTTTGTCCTGGACGTTGTACATAATATTATGTATCTAAAACAAATCTATAATAAATAAACACATACACACACTGACCCATCCCAAACATTATGTTAGGCATCCTGAACCCCAAAAAAAACAAAACATTAGGTTGGAAGACTCAACAAACAAGCACTTTTTAAATGATCCCCTTTTTTAATACAGACACAAGCAAACACATGTTCCATCAGTTTCAATATGCAGCGTGTTAAAAAGTTCAGTGAAGAAAACTAACATGGATGTACAAAGTGGAAGTGTTTAAGTACATTGACTACTTGCATAGGAGAACTGTAAATTTCCAGAATACAACCAAGAATAAAATACTAAACCAAAATCAGGTTTTGACTAGTAATAGTACCACAATTCAACTAAGACAAGGTTGTGTATCACCCCAGACAAGGTTATTAGGTATCACCCGTGTGTGCGGTGTCTGACAGCATTTAAAGCTGCCACACCCACAAAATGAGGAATTTCATTAAAGATATGTCAAAGACACACATAATTAGTTACAGTCACATAAATACATTTAAAGCTACAATATATATCACAATTGTTTCAGGTTAATCCCACTTTACATACCCTATATAAAACCCAGGAGTTAAATTGATAAAACCCTCTACTCCATAGATATACATTGTGTGCATCAGTCCCCAATTATAGTCCAATTAGCACTACGGAGATGAAATACACAGTATAACAAGTATTGTCTCAGAATACTGCAGGTAAAAAGATAAGGGAGTAAAATATCAAAATAAATCTAAGCCCGCTGCAAAAAAATATAAAATTCTTCATTAAACACAATTTTTTTCGTAAAATTATCTAACTGGAACAAATGACTGCAATATAGCCCCCATATAATATGTATCTGGTGGTATAATAATCATCCTTAGCCAAAAAACACAGAATATAATGCTTGCTTATTTCACACTAGTACATATGTGTGCAAACGTTTCAAAATCCACAACAATTGATAGAGCCCTGGTTTGTATGACCCCAATGAGACAAGGACTGTGCTAGTGGTCTAGAATTCTCAGATTTCCGGACACAATCTTATTTTCAAGGATGGCACCTGAGGGTATGTCGATTCTATCTCCATGGTTCGCTATGATAATCACTGTACCCTGAAGAAGAAAAAAGATGTTGGTTTGTCTTTAAAGAAGGTTAATTGCTGTTTTCTAAGTGTTAAACAGTCATACACAACAACACGTTGACCTAACCAGTTTCCCTGGAAAATGATCAACCAGGTGTGGTATTTACTAAGCATCTTAGCAGAAAACTTAGAAATTTCTTAAAATATTAAAAAAATTTAAGGTTGATCAGCTAAGCAAGAAAATCAAGATGATTAATATTTCACATACACTCAACCAAATTTCTAGTTGGTCACTTTTCAAAATGATGTATTTTTGTACACAACAATAGTGAAACATATTAGTGTGTTTGAACTTTACAGGTGACGCTGAATTCCTATGGTGAATTACATTGTAACTATGAAAAATCAAGATAAATCTCACAAGCTGATGAATTCAAATTTGGTAAATCTCCTTAACTAAACAACCATTTGTTGTGAAACTTTGCCTCATACTTAATTTTTGTCTAATTGTCGCCATCAATATATTGTTTATTATATTTAATGTTTAATAAAGGGGCTGTTAATAATGCAGTTATTGTTTATTAGAGTAAAAAAATATGTCAAAGAATAGTAGACTCTTCGTTAATTTTTATTTTTATGTTGTATACACTTAAAACTGATAAAACCAGTGATTTTTTTCCTTCTCTGTTAACTATTGGTAAACGGTTCCTTCGCAATTTGAAAAAGGCTAATATTTTCCCAAATTTGAAGGGAAAAATTCCCAATGATTATTTATACAAGACTACGTTCAATAAACGCTCATGCCCCCTGTGGAAGCCTTGTCCATAAATAAGTCTAAGTCCAAAATTAGGTCAAGGTGAAGGTAAAAATGGGGTCAGGTGATACAGGTGTGTAGAGAGTGTTCATATACAACATCCATGCAAGTATGGAAGCTTTGTAGCAAGCCATAATGATGCTAGAAGAAGCGGTCAATTTGGGTTAACCAGGACGGACGGACGAACGGACGGACGGACAGGTGAATCACTATATGCCTCCCGATCTATCGATACGGGGGCATAAAAATATATTTCCAAATCGGACATAAAATGACAAAGTCATGAGCATTTTTGACAAGAGGTCAAGCATAAAAGTTTTGGCCTATAATCGAACTTGGCCTAGATATTACGTCCATAAGCATTGTCAGCAAGTTTGAAGACGATCGCACGAAAACTGTTTGAGTTAGAGTACAGACAAATTACTGGACGCCGCCGCCTGCCAGCCCATCCGCCATGGGTGTTCACATTATACGTCCCGTTTTCAACAGGCGTATAAAAACCTCAGCTCAATTACCATCTCAAACTAATGAGATATTTCTCATACGAGATATGATTCATAAACTGCCCTGCATACAATAAATGGGAGGTAACAAAACTATCACATGTACGTGTATACTGGATGTGAACTAGAAGAAGTGTTACATACTTTCAAAACAAATGTACATATATTCATCTTTACATACCTTCAGTGATACATTCTTTCCAAACGTCACATCCCCGGACACTGTAAGATGGTCTAGTTCTAATATATCAGGTATACTAGCAAATCTACTGAGGAAATCTTTAACCTGAAACATACAATATAAATACATGTACATGAAGGCCATAGTTTATAATACAAGAGGGCCATGATGGCCCTTGAATCGCTCATCTGAATCACCTTGCTCATGATATTTTTATATAATGAAACTGTAGCCTCTTAAAGAAGACAAGTGCCCTAAATTTGAGGAAGGACCTTATTAGGATGTTACAGACCAAATTTTATGAAGATCCATCAAGCGGTTCAAGAGAAGAAGTCTTTTAAGAAAAATTCTATATATCTCTTATGTAAAATTAAGGGAGGCACAGGGTAGGGCCAATATTGACTCAGGGGTCATGATTTGAGCAATCTCTGTAAAGGTCCACCAGACAATGATACTATCAAAATATCTAAGCTCTATGCCTAGTGGTTCCAGAGAAGAAGATTTTTTAAAGTTTTTCTATATTTCTTATATAAAATTATGAGATGTCTGGGGTGGGGCCAATATTGACCTGGGGGTCACAATTTTAGCAATCTTGGTAGAGATCCACTAGACAATGCTACATGCTAAATATCTAAGCTCTATGCCAAGGAAAATTTAAATCCCCCTATGTCAGGAACATCCAGGCAAAATTTCATCAATATTGGTTAAAGGGTTTCAGAGGAGATGTCATTTGAAAGTGTGGACGGACGTACGATAGTCGGGCAGATGGACGGATGACGGACGGTTTTTTTTGTGCAAGGGACGATGCAGAATCTTATAAATGTAGAATACATCTGTTTTTAGAATTTCAAGTGCACAAAATCAAGCCCATGTGCTTTTAAATTATAGTATTCATTATTTCCAGAATTAAGATACTAATACACAGTGAAAGTCATCATCAGTAAATAGATAGCAATATTCAAACACCTAATTATAGTAATAAAATTAAAGTGACAGGTACAGAACAATAAAATTGAAAATATTGGTAACTCTAAAAACTGAAGCATCTGATTGGTTGACCTCAGTCTTAAGCTTGACCAATGGTGAGGCTGAATTACCTTTGAAAAATGTGATCCAAGTTTACTCAATGGCACCGACGGGAATGAACGTTTTGGACTCATCTCTAACGATCCAGCTTTCAGACTGTACAGGTTACTCATAATGATGAGGAGATCAGAAGTTGTCTTCACGGGTAAAAATCTACTCCTAGGTACATTAATACCTGGAAATATAAATATGCAATGTTTAATTTATCATTTGCACAAAATAACCAATGAAGGAATATCACATCAATTAAGCATTATGAGGGCCATAGTCAGACTTGATGTTATGCACACAAGCATCGAAGCTGGTCATTATGATTGGGGTCCTCGTGATTGTGGAAATTTGGACTTTAATGCCATTTTGGCCATATTTATATTTTACATTTCAAATTAATGTTAAGCATGTGCATACATCGGCATCGCTGTCTACACCCCTGATTATACATTCTACTATAAAATATAAAAGCAAATTTTTGTGTATCTTGCAGAAAACAATATTTTGCAATTAAAGTATGTGCATGTGCAAGTTTGGTAGGACAATTAGGCAAACAAGACATTCATTGGTCAAAAAGCACTTAGTAATACATGAATACATTGCAATTTCGGCACAATTAATAAGATTTTTATAGTGCAACCTAGTTTTTGACAACGAGTGACCCAGTAACAACTTGGCCTAGAATTTACAGAGACACACAATCATTGCGATCTGGTTTTATAAAGATTATGTCAAAACTGGGATCTATAGTGTGATACCAAGGTTTTTCTTTGACTAGTGACCTAGTTTTAGACCCCAGATGACCCAACTTGACCTAAACTTTACATAGAGACCAGCATTGTGACCAGGTTTTCTGAACTGTGACTTCTCGACTGTAAACGGTCAAATTGTTGATGATAAACAGTTGCAAAAGAGCCAAAACGATGAACAAATAACGAAACTTGTATCTATTGCATTAAGTATTTACCCATTGCACCATCAAAGCTTTTAATGGCAGCACCGACAGCAGTCTCCAACTGTATCACATTCAAACCATTGTCTAATGTCTGAAATATCAAATACATCTTTAATATACCAGGGCAGAAATTTACTTTGTATATTATTTATGCATTTCATTGATAAACTGATATTTATCAATTAATCATAAGTTTAAATTTCACTGTGGGAAATTACCATTTTGAAGACTTTACTGAAATTGTTTCACTGTTTTTTCCCGTCGTTCCCTGAGGCTGATGCCAATGTAGTTTTATGAAACAATATGCTGCTGATATTACCCGCTTCATCTGGTGAAAGTGTGTTAGCCTGTATATTCCCCTGGGTCCTGTTTTATCAAAGCACTTACGGAAATCATAAATTTACATCCAAATTTGAATTCTTTATAATTCTTAACTGCTACAAATTGTGGTAAAGGGATACGCAATATTAACAATGTTTCAGTTAATGATCACATAAAAACAGTATCTGTCCCCTAATTTTAGTTGTATAATGAATTTAAATTTGACAATAAGTTTAAGATTTTCGTAAATGCTTTGATAAAACAGTACTCATGAGGCATAAAACCGAATCAATATTGTGTAATGACATCATAGTTTTGTCATTTGACGTCATAACATTACTACTATTTAGCACATTTTGTTCTATTCAAGTCATTTAAATTCTGCTTTGATCAATACTGATTAAAATAAAGTTTTAGAAAAAATGTGTTTCACTTTGAGATGACAGATAATGATGTTACAGAATTGACACGAACCTTCGGATTTACAATAATTTCCATATGTAATGATCTGTCTTCTATAACACGCTTAACAGCTTCCAAGTTGATCCATAAATTGTTGGTGTTGAAAATTCTGTGATAGACATAAAATATCACTTCAAATTAAAATTTCTGCAGAATCATATTCAGGTTATTCCTTTACTCCATAAAACCCACATACCATTCCTGTCAGTGCTCACCATCCCTGTACTAGTTATTTGAAACTACTTGGAGATTGGTATCGGTTGACAGAACTGAGACAGGGATAATGCAACATAATATGTCTTCATGAAGACAAATAGAATACTTGATATGATACGCATGACTGAAAGTATTACATGCCAGTCTAACCTACAAAAGTTGCTGATTACATGCCAGTCTAACCTACAAAAGTTGCTCATCTAACAACCATGTTTTCATATGAATACCTTGTTAATAAAAATATCCGTCTCAATGGATTTGTGGTAGAATGTCAGCTTTGAGTGTAGGAGGTCTCAGGTTCAAAGTTGTTAAAAATGTTACTGGTATATCTCCCTATTCTGATACTAAGGATTGTTAGCTCCATGTAATAGCTGCTTCGAGCCGATGTCGAATAATGCGACGACTGAGTAGTCTCATTATGACTAAAATAGTGTTGACCGGTGAAATAGTGTTGACTGGTGAAATTCTGTTGACCAGTGAAATTCTGTTGACCAGTGAACTAGTGTTGACAGTGAAATTCTGTTGACCAGTATTCTACTGATGACAGTGAAATTCTGTTGACCAGTAATCTACTGATGACAGTGAAATTCTGTTGACCAGTAATCTACTGATGACAGTGAAATTCTGTTGACCAATAAGTTACTGATGACAGTGAAATACTGTTGACCAGTGGAATACTGTTGACCAGTGGAATACTGTTGACCAGTGGAATACGGTTGACCAGTGGAATACTGTTGACCAGCGGGACTTAAAACACTTTTTTTATTTAACAAACATTCATGTTTTTTTGTATATTGCTATATGACCAACACACTTACTTGAATTTGCTGACACTTTTAAATTCATCAACCTGAAGAGAAAAAACACAATAAATGTAACAATGTCAAAGACATTCTAGAAGATATGGTATAAGATATATTACACTTTCCATCTTAACTCAAGAAGAGTTAAAGAAACTGAGCATGAATGTGTGGTGTGATGATTACTGAGCTGTGAAACATTGCTTAAGAAATTTATAATTAATATGAACCTGTGTTTTATCGTAGAATAAAGCACAGTCACAAGTTTGGATGCGTAGTAATCACATCCGAACAAGTTATTGTGCTTTATTTAAAAAAAAACACAGGACACAGGTACATATTCATTATTTCGAATCTAACATAGCCAGTATTCCAAATTTAATAACCCTTAAAGACATAGTACCACAGCACTATTTTCTTCCTCGGAAGGTTAATTTGTTGTTTAAGAAATAAAAATCTGTTCGCGTATTTTGTCGGTGAATAAAACACGGGCAGGAGTTTGGATGCGGAAAAATTAAATCACGAGTGCATAGCACTACATTCTAATAAGGTTCTACTTGACCCAGAAGTAGGGATTATTTGTCTTGAAATTAGCAAAGTTGTACATCATCATAATGCTGCAATGCTGTTATCCTGGCCCCATGATTATACTAGTAAAGCTTTTTTCATGCTCAACTCAACTTGAGTACAAGTCAAATAGTTCATGCATGCAAATGATGTACCGACTTCATTTGACAGAGAATTGACAGGATCCTCGACCTTCTATCTGCATAATTCAACAGCTGATGTGTATAAAATTAAGCATGAAAATCTCAAAATTGTGAGAGAAAAATAAGCGCTATAGGCCGGTAGCTTTCAAATTGGGAAAACTATAATTATGCACGATAATTTGACATACCAAATTTATCAACAAATTGTTAAATAATTTCATGTATAACAAACCAATTTTCAAGACACTAAGCGCTCACTGAAATTTCGGACAGTTCTGATTTCTTCGGTAAATAAACTATTGCAATGCGACAAAGACCGATGTTATCCGCATGGAATAATGGAATTAGTCTGGTTCACGACATTCTTACAAAATGCATCTTTTTTTGGATTTTTTTTTTTAAATCATGAACCATCGAGAACAGGTCACGTGCCCCTCCATGGACTTTTTACTTTATGCTATCCAATATACCTGCTCGCTCAAGGCTCGCAGATAATGAAACTTGATAAGCTGAAAGAAAGTCCAACAATTAAATAATCTTTAATGTACCAGAAATTATTGCTCTTTCTTCAAGGCATCCATGTAATATAAAAGTTTTAGTGAATTATGGCACATTTGACTATAATAATAATAATAATAACGACTTTATTTTCAGAGGCAACACAGTTGGGCAAGCCCAGTCTTCCCTGTGTTGGACACATTTAAAGTTTGAGCAAGAAATTGAGTTGAGCTTGAAAAAAACTTTGTAGTCTTTGGGTCTGGTATTATAATTTAGAAACTGTAGTATACCTACTTTTTAATTATAATACAATGGTTAGGAGTTCAGACGAATAGGAATTAACCATGAAGGCCTTGGTGGTTAATAACAAGCATCAGAACGACAAACCATTGAAAAACAAAGGTAGACTACAGCTTTTGAATATTTTATTTGGATTCTAACAAGATTTAAACTCGGAATTATATATTAAGCCAGTGTTACTTTGCGAGAGTATGTTGTTACTTTGCTTGTTTATCTGCGTGATATCATAAAAACGACATGACGTCACTTTCATTGAATTTCAGACGTTATGCAATGCTATGTTTGTTCTTTGCGTAAATAGGCAAAATCGTCAGTCATGTTAGAATTCTAGCTTATCTGATGATTGGAAGCAAGTTTTACAATTATGAAGATTATATCATTTTATTTTAATATTTTGTACATCATGATGACAAACATCTTTGACACATTTTTTTTTTAATTTTGTGTCCAGTTAATTTACATTCTTGGGCATAATGTTTCATAATATATATTTTGTTAATCTCTTTCTACAATATTCTCAATTTATTGTATAAAGGAGTTTGTCACAATTACTGTAGTAATTTTATCTCTTATAAAAGAGTGTATTGTGTAAGAGAATTAAATGGTAAATGTATAACAGTATATCAGATTAGGTTAGTTTACATGAAATGCTAGGTTATTATCTCTGATTATTTCCTAAACTTGATAGTGATATGTCTCTATATGGACTGATTTGTTTCTATATATTTAGGCCAAGATAGGTGAATTCCTAGCTCATTATCCAAGTTTTGTTTGAAAAGGGGACATGGGAGAGTTTTATTCTTAATATTTTATTTTTAAAATGTTTGTACACAAGGGTTCTACTTGACCCAGAAGTAGGGATTATTTGTCTTGAAATTAGCAAAATTGTACATCATCATCATGATCATCTTAAGTGATTGGCTCACTCCGAGAGGAGTATACTCACAATTCACAATTATACACACTGGCTCCTACAATATCAGCTGAATGGTCCTGTTTGTATACATTCAAAAAGAGATATATTTCAGACGAAACAGACAAATTCTAGCCTTTTGTAATCAAACACACAATACATTTGTACCAATTTTCTATAATGCTTGTTAACTTTTTTTCGACGAGCTAAAAACAGTCAGGATGACATTAAGGGGGATGGTGGGGACTATAATCTAGGAATTTATTAAATCTGGCCTTAAGGTGTATAATTTATGAGGATTAAGATTATTACTAGATTTTTACTATCATGTTGTTATCATATTTATGTAATATAAAACTTGTAATCATCATGTTCTATAGTAGCAAGTGACTGTACTTTTAATCTACACATTTCACTTGATTTATATTACATGTATTAAGCTACTAATTCTAGGTGACTTATCAGTAAAATATCAATTGAAATTAATTATGCAGACATGTAACAACATGACTTGTGACAACAAGAGTGGCTTGATCACAACATTAATTCAGGCTTTGGAGCACGACTGCAAAACTGTGTGCATGTTACTTAAACTATAATATTAGATCATTGCTTAGTACAATAAGTATGATTGGAACTCAGCACAGCAGCTGTTAAAGGTAAGGGTATATTACTTCAATCCTATATTGTGCAGTTTTATTGCATGACTGACCTGTCATAAGCAGGGCTGTATCTAGAGCCAAACAAGCACTGAGGCAAATATTTTCTTATGTTGGTAATATTTCAAATTTTCACCAAGGGCAAGCGTGGCCATGGGCCTCACATACGTAGTATGTGCACTGAATAGATAAGACATCTCCAGACAGCTGAGTATTACTCATATACAGTATGCAATAATAATGTTAATTTTGAAAGATAGATAATTTTGCAATAATACTATGGTAAATGAGAAAAGAACTCATTTTTTATTCCGGTATTTATCTTTGAAATATATATCATATACAGCGACATGGCTTGTTTCATGAAAGATATGTTTATTTACAGTATTTTATTCACTGAATAACTTAAAGTTGTGTTTTATCATTTTGTATTAAAACATGTACTAATTTTTGATAGATGTGTTATTGTTTGTATGAGCTGATTATGTTTCTTCAACTTGCACTGTAAGCACCAAAAATCTGTTATATAACATCATGGGTAATACAATGTACATATCATTTATTGTCTGTTTGGATTGAACTTGAAGATACATGTCTTTGTTACAGCTACAGTCCAGGTAAAAGTTGTTTTAAACCATCTGCCATTCAGTGATCGGAGGGAAAATATACAGTCAGTGGATGGTAAAAAGTACAGAATAGATAGGAAAGGAAAGTTGGCATCAGGAATTGATACATGTGAACAATAATTCGAAAACTAGTATGCTACTATAGAGAGATCACACAAATATAATATACAGTATCGAGGAAAACATTAACGATCTGGCACCACCGACAAACCTCTGAGAAACAGTGCGTAACAGTTCAACTTGACGTAGTAAACTTCGGACAGAATGGCGGCCAGCAAATCGGAAGTGTTTTCCTTTCAGGAAGTGACACTGACTCTAAATCAAGTTGAGAGAGCACACAAACATCCACTACATATTGGTCATTGTGAACCATACGTTTCTATTCAGTCACAAAACAATTACACTCAAACTTCACAACTTCAAATCTCATCAAATCAAACAAAAATGACAGATTTTTATCAATCTGCTGCAACATGACACATGTTTGTATTGTACATAGTTTTGTAATACCGTATCTTCTACAGTAATCATTTCTTGCACTTTATATAGATCTATCATAAAATATAATTTACGTACTATTTTTCTACTTATATATCATATATTGGCCGGGTTTTGGCGCTAACTATGGTTACCATTGTTCAACTAGATACTGTGAAAACCTTCAGTGGTTTAACTACTGGTATGGTCAAACTATCGCTAGTTCGCTTTCATTCATGCTTCATCTTCACCCTCTTGAAACTACCCAAATACAAATATCAGTTTTGGCGCCTGGGGAAACCAGACATGCGCAGATAAATTGAACCACACTAGACTACAGTTAGCTACAAAACCAAGCCGTTATAAGTCTCATCTTAAAGATTGTTAAGAAAGTTACTGGAGGACTTAGGAGTGGGGAATCAAAATATAGAGCACTGGTTTACAAGTTCAGCAAGGTTCCATTGTACCATGGATTGCTACAGATATGGCAACCCAAGCACATATAAGACATCACCAACAACATTACAGAGACTTATATACTAATATAAGCTGAACAAATGATCCGACAAACAAATGAAGAACAAAGAAGGAAGAAAGGAAAGAAACATACGACTGACCAACCGCCCAAACCAACCAACTAGTACCCTAACAACTAGAACGAATAAGCTAACACATGCTACCAGAAAAGGTCAATAAAGTAGGATGTATGTACATGTCAATGTTAAGTCACCGGATAATTTCCGCAGCTGTCACCCATAAACCACTTGGTGCAACTTAATAGGAGGTTATAACCTGTTTACATTGTGAGACTGTAGAAACAATATGTTTTAACAGCAGTACTTGTTCACATAATTACAGGGTGTTAAAAAATGTGTTCTCAATTTTGAAGTTTCAATTGTTTATTTTTCTGACGTGAGAAGAATGTTAAGTTTTCAAGCTAAATTCCAGAGGGTTCTACCATTGTTCTAATCTTTTGAGCATTAAATGAAGCTACTAGAGTAAGAAAATAAAATTATACACTGCGAACGTAGCTCAGATAAAATTTAGCCTCTACACCTACAAGTTCGTGCATCTTAGATTTGAAATTGGCGCATCTGCACAAAAACAAATACACTGGGACCAACCATGTGATAAACAATATCAATTATCTGTCTATTAACAAAATTCAAACACAAATTGAATGCCAAACAGCAAAAAGCTGAAAATCGGCCTCAATGTTAGATGCAGTCTGCAGTCTTGAGATAAACATTTGTGACCTGTAAGTTCGTGCACATAAACTGATGACGTCATTAAGAACGCACGGGAAAGATTTTGCTTAAAAAAGTATTGTAACATAAAGTTTGATCTTACGTCAGTAAATTAGCACCTTTTCCCGTTTGTAAATATATCGCATCTAATGCAAATTATGAGATTAACAAATGTCTCCAGATTTCGCGACCGGAACCGGTGATTATGTAAACAGTAAAATCCCTCCTCGGATAAAACTCGCCGTAAACGTAACGAACCCTGTTTTTGTCAATTTCTTTGCATTGTTCGGCTGAATAAATGTCTTGTTAGTAATTTAAATTAATTTAGGCTGGAAAATGAGATTATTAGCAAAGCAATCTACGTTTTACTAAAATGCACGAACTTGTAGGAATGCACGAAGTTATAGGAATAGAGGCTAGTACGAATTTAAGTTTTGAGAACAAACTTTTTCAACACCCTGTAGAAGGATTATTTCATGCGTGGATCAGTCAATGTATGGGTAGATATTGTATGCAGAAGCTAGAGTATGTACAATATGTCACACATAAATCTGTATATATAATATAAACAACAGACAACAGCTGTATTGACATGTCAGATTATCAGAGATTTTCTATTATGTCAGTAATAATGGTGATAATAATATATCAAAAATTGCCTCAATTACCATCATGTTAAATATTCATTAAATGTTATCTGAAGAAGACCAGTAAAGTCAAAAGCTTATATGTCTGTGTTTGTTGTTTTCAAAAGAGACATAATTATATCATATATATACATGCCAGGTCGCGCAGAACCATTTGCAGGAGATTGGTGATGAAAATGCAGGAGATTTCAATGAAATGCAGGAGATTTTCCCTGCTCGAACTACCGAATAAAATTAATGAAGTTAATAAGCAGTTTTACCTATTTTACTTGACGTGTGACAACTGACAACACCATGTTTGCATGCATTCTTTGTGAAGCAATTTAAAATAAATTTTGTGATCATTTTCATTAATGCAATCAACTAATATCTGACTCTGAGGCTCCAGTATGTTCAAATCTGACTCACAGTTCAAAATATTTGTAAGTTACAAAAACAATGCTGACAGTGGAAACAATTTTTTTCTGAAGCATTTTCAGATTAATTCATAAAAAATAATTTTAAAAATAACTTTACAAAATAAATGATATATTGATAACTTATTTACTCAAACACAAGAATGCATTTATAAAACAGAAATAAAAGCAATTAAGTTCATTTAACAGCTTCCAAAAAAGTTATCCAAAATTAATGTTGTCCAAGTATTCTGCAAGGGGAAGTAACTGCTGCAGAGTTTAGTTCTGTACAGTAGTGTAGTACGGTCTAGTGTGGACTTTAGACACGACCAAAACCAAAACATTGTCGACTGCCCAATTACGATGTTTTATGACACCTTATCAGGGTTATTATCGATTGTTCATTGAAGTAACCACTCTCATCAGATGTCATACAGGTTTGACATGTTGATTAATTGTTTATTCATCACTGGAAATTACGAGTGAAGTGAAAATGGCTCTATAAATTTGATGCTTACTCGATTTTTTACCAATGCGTGAGATTTTATCAATTTGCGTGAGTCCGGGAGTAGACTGTCAAATGCGTGAGACTCACGCATGATCTGGGAGGTCTGGCATGTATGCATATATATATACTAGGTGTCACTGAAAAGTTACCACTTATATATACCTCTGTATTTTGTATACAATATGACCTACCAGTATAAAAGTTACATTGGAATATTGTTAAATAGGATAACTGTGACTACACAGTAAGGTCAAAACATAGTCGTGTTTGGCTCATAGCACAGTGTTACATGAATTTTAAAATATAAGAGTCAATCGGGTGGTAACTTTTCATTGACTCTGAGTACATACACATGTACATTGTATATAGAGATCAAATATATTTCATACAAATAACTCACAGTCAAATTAGTTTGTAAAGATCATCTGTTGGAACAGAAACAAAATGGTCTTTGTTCACAGGTGGTCTCTGTTACCAGGTTAAACATCATTGAAAATAGTTTGATACCAGATAACATTAATGGTTTTTGGAGACAGGTTTTGTAATATTGGTCTTTGTTCACAGGTGGTCTCTGTTACCAGGTTAAATATCATTGAAAATAGTTTGATGTGAGATAACATTAATGGTTTTTGGAGACAGGTTTTGTAATATTGATCTTTGTTCACAGGTGGTCTCTGTTACCAGGTTAAATATCATTGAAAATAGTTTGATACCAGATAACAATGGTTTTTGGAGACAGGTTTTGTAATATTGATCTTTGTTCACAGGTGGTCTCCCTTACCAGGTTAAATATCATTGAAAGTAGTTTGATGCCAGATAACATTAATGGTTTTTGGAGACAGGTTTTGTAATATTGATCTTTGTTCACAGGTGGTCTGTCACTAAAGTTTGATATACACTACACAAATACTTACATAGTCCTTGGGTACTTGAGCAATTTCCAGCAATCTCAATTTTCCTTCATAATCAACTAACGTACCACCCTGTAATATGTAATAGTTTTATTAATGTTTATATTTGTATATTTATAACAACAATCATAAAATTAATACAACGTAACATCTGAAGCACATCACTCTTTTGAGACAAAACCTCAAGTGACAAAATTTCTTAATTATCCAGTATCATGCAATGCAGAAAACATATCAAACAGACCAGATGTCATATTTGTAACAATTGTTTTTCCCCAAAGTGAGTATAGTGCAGATTTTTAGTGCAGAGATGAATCAATATGGGTCATCTACTGTTGATGACCAACCTCCATGTAAAGTTTGAGGATCCTAGGGCAACTTTTCTTGAGTTATTGAACTGAAACCTGAGCCTGACCATTATGCCTGAAAATATCACAAGGTTTATGTGTTTAATATACCAATTTCTATGAGCAAATTGTGCACTTTCAGTTGTTTGGATTTGTGTTAAGTGTTGTATCTCATGTAAATTCTTAAAACTTTCAGCTCATGAAAACGTGAAACTGGACTTAATTACATGCAATAAATCTGCAGCTAATTATTACAAAATAAGCTATAAGAAGGTTTAAAGGTTTATGTTAATATCTTTGCACAATACTGTAAAATCATTATACTTTGAGAGCGTTTAATTTTTGTTGATTTTAATGTTAAACTCGATCACAAAATTTTATGCCAATGATTTTTTGAACACCCAAATACATTACATGGTTTAGCCTTCCATCGACGAAATTACGACCCCACAAAAATGGATTTTTGTTAAAATCCAAAAAATTTAATACCCACGAAAATATATGATTTTACAGTAATTGTATTTTACCTTGATATCAGCTCTGGTTTTATCTGTAACTTCCATCAGGAACTCGGGCGATTCTGAACTTGCTGCCCCTACCAGGAAGTTCAAAATATCTTAACAAGGAGTCAAGGAATATTGCAGGGTAGGCAGCACAAGGTATGAAGTACATGGTCTTGTGTTATTAGTTATCAGAATGATTCAAAGCTTAGAAGTTATAGTATTATACTGTAGGTGACAGCCGTTATTATATTTTTTGTTATAGTTTGATGTTTTTAACTTAGCAAATATAATGTCAAAACGCAACCTAGCAGCACTGTGTATGCCAAGAATATTTCCTTGATCTATGCTCAGAAGTACAAAATTCAAACGGGGAGGATGAATTGTGCTAGGGAGTGGTGTCACACATTAAGTAAAATTGTCTTCATACTACAGATGAATGTGGGTAGAAAATCCACCTCTTACAACCAGGATCAGAACGTGTTTCAACATACTTATTTATAATAAGTGTAATAAATGTGAACATAACTAAAAGTTGTGGTAAATGATTTTTCAGAAAATTATATTGTAGACAGCAAGCATTGATCATATATTTTGTATTTTTTAATGTACCAACAATCAATGACCAAGTCATTAAAAGGACTGCAGACTGACATTATTTCCAAGAGTGCCTGAAACCAAAATAAAAATGTTTCCTCCAGCGCTTTGATTTAAAGTACCAAACACAGACCAAATATGGATGTTACGTTATAAGAAGGATACTGAGATCGACTGTAGCTCCAAGATTGTCAATGTTGGATATAAACATGTACTTCTTTCCTTGTTTGATGAATTCCTGCAGGAGTCCAGAGTTGTAGAAGCTGGCATATATATCACCGTGACCAGGTGGGTACCAGCTAAAATAGAAAACATAGAACATATCAGGTCCTGGCACAGATCACGACAATTTTATACAATGGGCAGGTAAAAAATGTCTGTGTTTTGTCCCATCAAACATCAACTTTCAACAGTAACACTTATTTAATTTGTTATGTACTGGTAATGACTTCAGACTATTTAAAATTGTCAATTAACAACAAATTTCTGTTATGCGATGTATTAGGCGGGGTGATTTTTCAAACATTCAAGAAAATACAATGCCTTATCTTAAACCAACAACCTCCAGAATGGCAGTCAAGCATTTTGCCAAATTTGCACACTCTAAAGCTGGTTGTATCATATTACAAAGAGTCAAGTTTTGTTCATAACAAGGATGCCAAATTTCAATATTTTAAGCCCACCTAAGTAAGCAAACTTCTCTAAATGTCTCTGCATCAAAGGTTTTAAAGCTTTCAATGCATATGGTTGCCACACAACAATTTGAACTATGTCATGCATTTCATAGCATTTCAACTCTACTCAAGGACATCTTATAATCCAAAATACAATGACTTTTCAAGGAGTAGGAAAGAAATTCAAGGAATCTTCATGCCCTGAGTGAGCATTTAGTGGGTAATTTCTGGTGTTAGCTGATTGTCATTTATTCACTAGCATTATGATGCGTTATCCACATGCAAATTATTTCATTTATGATTATCACAAAACTTAATACTTTGATGTGGATGAAATACAGACTGATGTAAATACAGACTGATGTAAATACAGACTGATGTAAATACAGGGTGTTGGTCTAAAGAAGCATGCACATTGATATGACATATTACATAATGTGTAACATTCAATACACCTGGGAGCCATTGTCTTGGTCCCTATAGTGCTCACCAGAGTAACAAGTATTTTTACCATAATTAGTAAGGTTTTTATAGAAAGATTCGCAAGAACATTGTAACGTCATTAAACTATCTACATACAATCACATGTATAATGGTTGTAGAAATTACAACACACTGGCTATGACACTTAACATTATAAATTGTCTTCATTTCAACCTCAAAAATTCAGTTTCAAATGCAAATTTAACTTCAGAAAAAAATTTACTTTATAAAATCACAATTTCTTTTAAAGTCATGACGTCAACTTCATAAACTTCAATAATTTAACTTCAGAATTCACAAGTATGATGTTATAATACAGTAGATTGTTGATGTTTTCTACAAATACCCTAGAAGCCTAAAACAGGTTCTTTGGACGTCACATAATGATGATGTACAAGTATACAGTACATGCCTCGTACAGGAAGATGGCTCAAACTATTTCCCCAGTCCGAAAGCAATTCGATGCATCAAAGTTCTACTGTTTAGTGACATATTGAAACAAGAGTGTCATCACCAGGTGTTTGTAATTCAGGACCTACTCAGTAACTATAGTGTGAATAAACAAGTGGTGCAGCAATATTTTACCTGCTGTTATCAGCGCTAAGAATACACATATAATTATGCAAGTATTTTTCTGATTTCAACATACAGTAAAATTACTACCCTCATCACTAACTTACCATTTTGTCCTCTTTTCAGGAAATCTTATGACTCGTGATTAAGAAACTCTTTTCTTACAGTTCTTTATTACTGTCCACTTATTCAAACCCCAGTGAAATGCCTTATTTTCAACATCCACAAAATTTGTAATTTGGCCCTGATCTGCCGAAGCATCACAGTCTGAGCTATAATCTAATCCCAATTATTGTCATGTGTCGTCATGTTAATTTCCATTAAAGGCTGAACTCAAAATTGGCATTACAAAACTGAAAACTGAGTTTTCACAGTAAAATTTCAAGGGTTCAATCATCAGATCTTTCTCAAATTTGAGCCAAACCGCAATTTAATTTAAGCTGAGATTTCTACTCGAAATGCTCTGGGTGATTGTGGCCAGGTTAATGGCTATAAGCATATTTAGGTAATACAGACAAAACAAAAGCTGAAACACGACAGGACAAAATTAATATACTAGTACATAAAGAAACAAAACACAACTACACAAATAAACACTGCATGACTTAAGCAAAATAACAGAAGAAATTTAATACACATCATCATCACTGTCATGGAATAGTGAAGAGATTTTAACCTGATCCTAACCTTTATGCATGAATATATTACAGAGTTCAATCATGCGATGATTTACAGATCAATTTCTGCAAGCAAATTGTGCATTATCGACGGATTGGATTGTGTTTGTATTACACCCCATGCATGTTTGTAATGCTTATGAAAATATATTGTAACAATTGTACAACAGAGAAAAATATAGACAATAAATCAGCTGTTAATTATGCTAACATCAGGTAAGGGGATCAGGTTAATATCTCCACACTATATCATCATACACACATAGTATCTTACCCTTCGGCACTTTCTGGTCCAAAGTTTGTAGCTATAGGAAGCAGTGATTCTCTGTTTATTCGAGGAAATCTGAAAATCACAGAAACAAAAGGTCATCTCTAATAACAAATCACTGTGCATCAAATAGATAGATAGTTTGTGCATTTAAACTGTACAGTTTCTCATGATAAACAAACGTAGGTACAACATCAAACAACTACTGTAAACCAAGAAATTGAGTTCACGAGTGGTAGAATTCCGCGAAATTAAGTAGCCGTTAAAGTCCTAAAAACATAAATGTGGGCATTGAAGGAAACTTAAAAATGCGAAGATTTGTAGTCGCGAATATGCCAAAGATAAATTAGTATTCACGAAAGTAAATTGGTTTACAGTACTATGTTTAATACATTACTTCAATGTGACTCAAGTGTGTTCTATGTTACAAGATAGCAAGTTTCACATCAACACAGTCATCTCTGCTTCCTATATGACCTTTACCCTAATAATTTACCTTGAATCCAAACCCAAGTGTCCCCCTGCCAATCTCCTGTGTCTGAATGATCCTGATCTCCACCTACTAACCCCCTACATTTGTCTGACAACCTGCTTCAGCCTGCCAGTCCCTTGGGGTCAAAATATGATTTATTCAGGTTAAACCCATTTTTCTTAACAACTTTTCAGCCATATACAGCAATTAATCTAATAAGATTTCCTGCAAAGTATCCTTACAAGTACTTACTGCCCCATCGACAAGAAACCAGTAACTTTTCCACATCTGGAGAAAAATTAACAATGTTGACAAATTTTCATGAAAGGGTATGACCTGCCATGACGGGAATCCCATCCAGGTCTCTGGGTTACAAATCCAATGCATGAACTACTGGACCAGGGCTATATCTATAGGGTCAAAATGTCATTATTGCATTAACAACAAAGTAATACCTGCTCTGTGTGAATGTGAATATATTCACTCCAACTTGATTGTACTTCTTCAATATTTGTTCAGTGTCTTCATCTGTGTTGAAAGAGTTCATCAGAACAAGTGGTACATCAGCCTTGTACTTTCTGTTCAATGTCTGAAATTGTTCATATAATATTAGTCTTTAGTTTACAAGTTGGACTTCAGCCTTGTACTTCCTGTCCAATGTCTGAAAATTGTTCATATAATATTAGTCTTTAGTTTACAAGTTGGACTTCAGCCTTGTACTTCCTGTCCAATGTCTGAAAATTGTTGATATGATATAAGTCTTTAGTTTACAAGTTGGACTTCAGCCTTGGACTTTCTGTTCAATGTCTGAAAATTGTTGATATGATATAAGTCTTTAGTTTACAAGTTGGACTTCAGCCTTGGATTTTCTGTTCAATGTCTGAAAATTGTTGATATGATATAAGTCTTTAGTTTACAAGTGGTACGTCGGCCTTGTACTTTCTGTTGAATGTCTGAAAATTGTTGATATAACATAAATCTATAGTTTACAAGTGGTACGTCGGCCTTGTACTTTCTGTTGAATGTCTGAAAATTGTTGATATAACATAAATCTATAGTTTACAAGTGGTACGTCGGCCTTGTACTTTCTGTTGAATGTCTGAAAATTGTTGATATAACATAAATCTATAGTTTACAAGTGGTACGTCGGCCTTGTACTTTCTGTTGAATGTCTGAAAATTGTTGATATTACATTAGTCTATAGTTTACAAGTTGTACGTTAGCCTTGGATTTTCTGTTCAATGTCTGAGATTGTTGATAATTATGATATTAGTCTTTAGTTTACAAGTAGGACGTCAGTAGGACAATCAAAGAATACCATTCATCTTTCTGCAGAATGCACAAAATAAAAATATCCTCAGGCCTGACTTTTGCATTGCATTACAACATATCTAGACCCGATTTCATCCATTTCCTTGCCCGTTGATGCGTTAGATAGCGAATTCGTGTAGGGACCAGAAAGCATTTATAACCTGTTCTCTTTGTACTGTAATAGACGGATGATGGGGAATTTCAGAACTCTGTATTTTGTGATATAATTTCTTAGGCCTGTGATATTATGCATCACCCTGTATATGAAAATGTTAATAGAGAACTGGACTGTGAAGGCAGCACTCAACTTAACCAGCTGAGCACAGAAAACATAACAACATCACTTACCAAAATTACACGGCACAATGCCCAACACATAGCTTAACTGAATGAGAAAATGAACTGTATATGACACAAGCTAAGAGTGAACCTCGTCCCTACCAAACTTGTTCCTCTTTCAGTGCAGTCTCAATCACTAGGCTTATAAGGTTCAAGTGTGTGATGTTTAGATCAGTACTGATTGATATGCAATCCATATCAGACATATTTGATTTAAATTCAATTGAAATTCAATTAAAATTCAATTAAAATTCAATTGAAATTCAATTAAACTTCAATTAAAATTCAATATTAATCAGAGAACACACCACACAAACTGCTGAATAGGACTTAGTATGAGATAAATATTAACAACCAACATCATAACATGTATATCTACAGACAGCCCTATATTTTAGAGAAAATATACATCACATTATTTTTACGCAATAATTTCGTACCTAATGACAAAGGAAACCAAGAATATGATGTTTCTATCATAAAACAAGGGGGAAAATAACCACAAGGTTTCAGGCATCATCAATCTTTATCATCACAAAATGTGTTTTACATGTTTGCTTTTTATTTTTTTGTGTATTAAACCACATAATGACAATAATCATTTGTCTGTATTGTAGCAAAAAAATAATGGAATCATAAAATATGAGCATTTTGATAATAAAACTGATAACACGCCCACCACAGCTTGACAATGCATTCATACTGATGCACAGATGCATATCAGTAATTGCTAGGTAATGAGTAGCTGTTCACTACTAATTGGTCATTCAAAGTACGATAAAAGTAATATGGCTGTTCATTCACGTGTCACACCTATTTAAATGTATATTTCAAAATCTCATACTGGCCTACTTGCAACTCCCCCAGTAAAATGACAAGGCAACATGCCCTAGAAAAATGTTCATACAGACATTATGCC
Organism: Spisula solida; assembly: GCA_947247005.1. Classification (NCBI taxonomy): domain Eukaryota; kingdom Metazoa; phylum Mollusca; class Bivalvia; order Venerida; family Mactridae; genus Spisula; species Spisula solida. Next base: position 5,022,431 of record OX365945.1, read on the forward strand.
CCCAAGAAAAATGACCATACAGGCAACGCCTCCAGAAGAATGACCATACAGGCATTGCGCCACCCCACCAGAAAAATTACCATACAGGCAATGCCCCCAGAAAAACGACCATTACAGGCAACGCCCCAAGACAAATGACATTCAGGCAAAGCCCCACTCCCAAAAAAGATGTCCATACAGGCACCCCCCCCTCAGGAAAGAAAACAGAATTTCTCAACTTGGAGGATAATGCATTTATTTAATAAGAGAAATATTCCACCCCTGACTCCTATCTGTCAATATGACAGTAAGTTGAAGAACATAGCAGAGAGTAAACAACGATGATCTGTGAACTTCAGCAATTCAGCATCATGTGTATCCATTAATTGGACAGAAGAAGAATATTGATATATATACAAGTAACAGTAGTATGTAGCTGAGGGGGACACTAGTAATTCAATCCAGTTGGAAAGGGATTATATAAATACAATACAATTTTTTTTAGTATATCATATCATATTTTTCTATTGATTTATTGTAGCGTATAGTTGCATAAACCGCCCTGCATATTGACAATAACAATCAATTATAATGACAGATAGTTAAATTATCATGCAATATACACCCAGTATGCGCTAACATGATGGATAACTCATGTAATTAAATCCACTTTTATAGGTTGTGAGAATTCCATTTAAAAGTATGATATACTCCTAACAACGATTAATCAACACACATTTCCATGGTTTTAAAACAAAATTTGCATTTTAATAATACATCAAATAATGACATGCAATGTTAAATATTACTGTAAATCAATGAATATTCGTGGTATGTACTCTGGAATATTAATGTAAATTGAAGAATATTCATGGTTTGCAATATGAAATATTACTGTGGTTTCCTCACTATGAAATATTACTGTGATTTTCACTATGAAATATCATTGTAAATTGATGAATATTCATGGTTTGCACTATGAAATTTTAATGTAAATTGATGAATATTCATGGTTTTCACTGTAAAATATTACAGTGAATTCATGGAAATGAGATATACTAGAAACCCTACATCACAACATGAAAACAAGATAGATTTCCTAAAAGCTGTCAGTCCCATCTGATTTGAACAGACTATGAATATTCATGGTTTGCACTGTGAAATGTTGCTATAAAGTATAAACTGATGGAGATTTATGGTTTTAATAAGTACTTGTGTAAATGGCTATACCAATAAATTATTATGAAAATAATCCACATTTATATGGGAATTTCACCAAAAAATCAAAGCTCAATATGAGCTGAGATTTCTACTTGAGATTCTTCTGGAGATCAATGACAGGTTTTAAAATGTTAGAATCTGCTACAATATAATACAATCTTTATTGTGCGTTGGATACATGTACAAACAAAGAAACATTAGCTATGTATAGCTATTGTCTGACATGTATATAAAATATTCGAATAAACCAGTATACCAGTTCTTAGGATATAACCTACATTATAAACCAATGAAAACGCCCATTTGTGCTGGTTAAATGAAAATTTAATCATTGAAATTTTACACTTTACAGACGTGACATCATGATTTGACGCTATATTCTATCGGCGAATCAAAATGCTATACATTCTACATTCTAAGTTAGTTAGAACGGGTTAATTAATTTTTTCATGACTAATAAAAGCTCTCGCATGAGGAAGTGCACATTTTTCATAGAAAACTATCAAGACTTAGTATCGGGCAACACATCCTTATCACAAGTGTTCTCTAGTCATCTGAACTAAAAATGACAAAGTTATGTTCTGGAAAAAAAATGCCCTGATAAAATCTATCAAAGGGGAATCATACAAAAACTGCACAAGGTAAAGTTATGATTCTTGTGCACTGCACTTTGAACAATTGCAAAAAACACGCATATCAAGAGTCATTCCACCTGATGGTGACAAAGTTATGCCCCGGACAAGAACTGCTTATAAATCAATCAATTATATATATATTGAATATAAATCAAGTAATTCAAAAACAATGCAAGGTAGAGTTATGGTTCTTGTGTACTACACTTGGGCTTATTGCAAGAAACAGGTATACCAAGTTTCAAGACATTCAACCTTATGGTGACAAAGTTATGCTCAGGAAAAGAAATGCTGTAATAAAATCAATCAAAGGGATGTAATTCAAAAACTATGCAAGTAATCCTTATAATTATGTTCCTTTTCAGGCGACACAAAACAGACTCACTTCGCTTGCTCCCCACTTGTTAATCATTAAAAATTTACTTAATTTGTTCTTACTATAATGTATACATACCTCAATTTGCTGGACATTAAGATCGAGGAATGTGAGCTCATTGCGGACACAGATCACGGATTTGGGACCTTTACATCCCATACTTGTACCGAGACCACCATTCAGCTTCACTACAACCAGTTTATCTAACAGATTCTTGATTTCTTCAGGCTTTGGCATCTCTAAGGCTTGGTAATTCTTTATCTGTAAAGTTAAATAGGATTATTTTACTGGTCACAGGAAAACATAAATACACAGCATATATCATCATTACCAGTATTTCACGGGAATTGTAGATTTTGCAGATGACTTGTACCACCAAATCCAATTCCTACAACTTTTTTTTAGAAAGTTTAATATATCAATGAAATTTCAAGCCCCCCAAATTTTTTTTTCACAAAATCCACAATTTGTTTGCTGATTTTGACCAACATTTGATAACATTAGGCTGCCAATTGAGGAAGCATAACTATCAGCCCCAACTGCTGAAAATATCTCTACTCATGGAAAGATAAGAATCTCCTTAAAATTTCCTAAGTGTATCAGCTAAATAGGAAAATCAAGATTATCACTTTTTACACTGTTTAGAAGCATTATGTAAAGCTGCAATAATCACAAAGAAAACATTTAATTGTAATAAGTGCTTTAATCAAGATTTAACAAACTATGTGTACATGTACATGCATCTCTGTGTTTTCAATGCTGCACAGAGAACACCTGTACGTTCATCATACAAGCTTATAGGTCATTGGAAAGCAGTTTTATACGTCAATAAAGGGCCATTACTCCTCGCTAATTTTTATTGAGACTTACTGCTTCATTTGGTAAGAGTTTGAGTTTCTCCCAGTCAACAGATGGTCCGGTCTCGGTAAGATATCTGTTAAACAGCTGCTCAAAGCCCTCAAAGTCTTGCTGAACTTGCTGAAAAATCACAAAAAAATCATTATTACAATTTCACTATAATATCATTTATAGACGACCACAAGAGTTTGTCCATTGTAACCGTAAAAGCTCCTTGTTTAACTCAATATTATTATTACAATCAACTAGAAGGGTTTTTGGCACAAATTGTACGTCTCACACAAGGGGACATAATTCCGGCAAAAGTCATCTAACCTAAAATTCCTGACAATATGCACTACAACGCTTGGTACCAAGCATTCCTGTGAAATTCAATTGAAATCAGACCAATGGTTAAGATGAACAAGCACGGGCACACTGTGCGACAGACAAACATACAGCATAAAATCAATATGTCTCCCCCTTTATATGTGGGAGACCTAATATTTAGTAGGAAGGGTTGGTAAAAAATCTTTGGAAAGTTGTTTTAGCCTAGTAGTAACCTTTCTTGAACAATGAACACAACACCTTACCTCTCTATTGGTCATGGCTGTTTTAACAATCTTCTGCAGTTCCTTATTCATGGCTGTCTTTGCATCAAGCCTCATCTTTTCTTTAAACTCCACATCACTCGAGGACCTTCGATGTCCCTTCACAAATGCAGTCTAGAATAGAAGAGATACAGGTACATAACCAGTGATTTTTTTCCTTCTTTATCGGACCCTTTCCTAATTGCAAATAGGCTATAATTCTCCCAAATTTGAATGGAGAAATTCCCAATAAACAATTTAAAAAATATATTTTCAAAATCGGACTTAAAATGATAAAGTTATGAACATTTTTGACAAGAGGTCAAGCACACAAGTTCAAAGAAACCAGTAAACATTCATGTATGTAATCTCTTTTTCTGTTTTATTTTGCCTTTCTGCTTCATGGAATTTCCCAATTTCAAGTTGTCACGACACGAAAATTCCCAATCTGAACGGACCCGGACCCTTTCCCAAAGAGGCAAAAAAATCACTGATAACCCCGGTGCTTAATGTTAAGATGGATAAAATTCTTATCCCAGTTTACAGTAGGTTTGCAACAATCATCAAGTGAATTAGTATATAACCGGAGATTGTTAGTACATGTAACCATTTCGTCTACTGGGTGCCACTACCGGTACAACTTACTTGTTTCGTATTTTAAGGGTTTTCATCACAGGTAACAGTATCATTGATAAAGAGTAAAAAACTTTTTTTTTTATAAAAATTAGGTTATCTTAGAAAGGTTCATAACACGGAAAATTAACCAGACAGTCACTGAGGTGCATTTTATAACATAAATTTTATATAAATCTTTTTTTTTTACTCTTTATCAATGATACTATTACCTTTGGTATTCATAGGTATCTTTCCACAATTCATAAAATAATTTGATAATCACACAGTTTTCCTAAGGTGATAATGTTTAACCATTGATGATCTTGGACATATATGCGTATTGCATCTCCCTTGCTTGGTATTCAGAGTAGAAACTTGAAGTTACTAAACCCTGGAACAATTGACCTAATGTCAAGATAATGTGACAGGACAGTCTACATATCACCAAATACTGTAAGCATTTTTTTACCTTAGTGAGTGTTTTTACCCATCAATAATTAATTTTTTTTTAAAAATACATGTACCAAAATTTTTTATTTCATCAGTTAAAAGAACTTAAAGTATAAATATTACTTACATATCCACTATTACCGGTAATTCCATTTGTTCCATTTGTTAACATTTTACAAGATTTTTACTTCCTAACATAAAATTAACAATATTAATATTTTGTTGTTACTCCATATGCAACCGAAAGTATAATTATCTTAAACCCAATTTATAGCTGCCTATATTTAAGAACATTTTTGTAACTTTCTAAAATGAACAGAAATGAAAAGTATTTCAGCAAAATTGATAAATTGAGATTTTAATTCGGTCAGTAACATAACACGTTTCAATAATGTAATTATGGAACTGAAACTTTAGAAATATTTCAGTATCCTGTGACAAAAATATCAATCATCAGAAAGATAGTACATGTTGCTCGTAAAGACGTACATGATCGGTTACACGGACAGACACACATAAATTGATTACAAGGCATTTATCAGGCAAGCTGCTATTCAACCCAGGCATAATAGTCCTCACTGATAGACTACATTGACGAAACATTATGTCATCATATATTCAAAACTATGAAAACGATAATATGAAGCACATACATACTTATCTTCATTTATAAATTTAATCTAACTCCATGGGATGGATGCATCAATAACTCAATACTATATTACTGTACTGTATATGATTTTTATCATGTACGCATACTGGCAATGGTAAAACGATGATATAAATCTCTACGTTTCTATAGTACAGAGATATTGACCTGATCCACTAACCTTCTATTAGTTTTTTATGTTTGGAACATCTTAACAGATATTTAGTTTTGCGAATTCATAACACTCACGAATTCTGCGAACTTAAAACTTGCGAAATAATTTGTTGGTTTACAGTATATTTAAACAAAATTTCAAAAGTGGGGGGTGCTAATTATGCACAAGATATAATACAAACACAAATGTAAAGGACCGATAATGCACGATTATTGCTCTCGGAAGTTGATATATTCAATTAAGGCAAGAACCTTGTAATATTATTCATGCATAAAGGTCAGGATCATATTAATATCTCAGTACTATACATTAGAGAAAAACAATTATTGACCACCAGTACTTATCTCCCCGGAGCAGCTGTTACTTGATAATGCATCAATAAAATGTAAGGAGATATAATGTACATAAAACGTGAATAAACGATTGCCACGACGACAATTGAATCCAAGGATTTCAAAAGAAAGACAATTTACACATATAGAACGATATAGAAATCAAGATCACATAATATCTATGAAGCTTATCTTTAAGACACAATGTTATCCATTGCAGGGATTTATCAGGGATATCAAAATAAAACCTGAAATGAAATGTACAAACAAGTAACATTTGATGTGACATTTAAACTGTCCTAAATGTGGGTTAATTGGAAACAAATACTGTAAAATCATATATTTTTGTGGGAATTTAATTTTGATAAAATCCATTTTCGTGGGGGTCATAAATTAGTGGATCAAAAATATGTAAGGGCAAAACCATAATATGTATTTGGGATTTCGATTGTTTGTGGGCATTAAATTTCGTGGTGGAGTTTAAAAACGAAATGAATGAGAATTCAACTCCCTCGAAAAATAATTATTTTATAGTATAGCATATAGTTTCTCGTATTCTTCAGCATCTTCATACCAAAGGGATGTTAGATACAAATGCATTATTACAGTATTTTAACAACCTAGACATCTGAGTTTATACAACAAAGATATCCCAAGTTTATTGAAAGTAAAACCACCATCAAAGCAAACATTCTGACACTGTTTTCAATCATCATTAAAGCGAGGTTTTTAGAAAAGACACATCATATTTTAAAATCATCAATCCGTAGGATATTAAAAGAAATACATAGTCAGCATTTCATAAACTGGGTTAATCTTTTACCACCCATAGGGGTCCAGACTTTGATTTTTACCACTAAGATACAAACTGGTTACAAAATATGAACTGGTTATGAGATACAAACTGGTTACAATGTATTTATTACAAACTCGGAGATACTTTTGTTATAACATGTAAATAGTAGAACATAATGTAATTTTGTAAATTGTTTGCCATTGCCAACCTTAACACCAATGATGATTTATAGTTTTGCGGACAATAGTATTTAATAGCTTTGTTCACAAATAAACATTGACAATTAAATGCATTTCCTACATTTCAATCTCGTGCATAATCAGTTTTAATGAATGTATTCTTTTTAATCTACACTGATAACAAGCTGCCAGTCAACTGTGCATAATATTGATACTATCCATTTTTGTTTAATGATAAGGTTACAGTTTTCTCCGTCAAACTATATATATATACGCATGTATCTTAATGTTTATTTATTATTTTATTTCAATATGGGCAACACAGTCTACAACATAATAACTATAACTATCATTTCAGATTTTTGTTTGACAGCACAATTGGTGCCGATGATTCTACAGTGCCAGAAGTACCCAGGCTAACAAAAGCCATACACATAGAGGGCCTCAAATAATAATTTAATGTCTTGGCTAAATAACTGTTAATAATCTAAGTGAAGAAAACTAACTCACAAACCCCAAGATGAGGTTTAAGGGATACAACTAAAAACTGCCACAATTTGAGGATGAATTTTTTTGCATGCATCAGCATGTGATTTCATAACGAAGTCTTGATCAGACTATATTGTGAAATTTGAATACAATGACAGTATACACAACAACAATAATATAGGCAATACAAATGAATTCCTAACAACCCTTTAAAACAATGCATTAACAACAGACTCTAAGTTTTATGTGTGTAAATAATGCTTAAAGTTAGTAATGTGATATTGTTGTTATTTTGGTGCTTTTATGAGTTTTAAGTCTCTTATAATTCATTGTTGTAAGGTTATGTACATGTGAACTGTTTTATACTGTGTAAAGTTTCATGCATGTTCATAAATGAGACAATAATAAAGAATATATTTAATAATAATAATAATAAGTTATATATATATATACAAACTTATTATTATAAATTAACAATTATTACACATGTAGTTATTACACTCACATTTAATTGCCATGTTTTAAATCCATTATAATGCATTTTGAAATCATTTAAGTTTACACAAATTCGGAAATAATTACATTAACACAAATTCTACCGTTCAAACACTCACAATGATCAGTCGACATAATGTGCATGTTACATTTACATCATTATCACATTAATTGTCATTGAAACTCTATTAAACTTTTTTTCATTTCAAAACCATTACACTGCGGTTAGAAAACACCCATATTTGTTTTTTTTTCATTAAGACAATCCATCAACTACATGTGTATTATCCAATTTACCGCTTTAACTTATTACCTCAAAATTTTCCACTTTCATGCGTCTTAATCTTTTAATTCGGCAACATTTGGTAAAGTTACGTTAAAACATCTAGATACATGTATTCTGTGCAGTGTATTTATGTTAGTGATAATTGCATGCATATAAATAACAATAACATTAAGAGGCAGGGAAGATTGTACACATCATCTACAAAACCTGGTGGACGGGCAACAATAAAAGGCTGCATGGTTAGTATGATATGGTAAGACGTGTTCAAAAATTAAATGCACCATAATGAATAAAGAATCAAGGTGACTTTTTAGAATTCATTCTTCCCTTGAAATGCATGCAGAGTTGTCTGTAGACAGATCTTTTACCTAGGATTTGTATAACACAGCTATACAATCAAGGCAAGTCTTCAGTAAATGTCATTTTAATGATTTAAAATAATGAAACAAATATAATAATATTTTTATAACACAGAGTATGACCAGCGAACTTAAGATATATTATTTCTTTTATGAGAAATTAAAACAAAAACAACTTTTATATGTGTTTCAGCAAGCAATTTAGAAGCATATTAAACAATGAAATTATTATGCTATAAACAACAAACCCTGATATATGCAACCATGACTAATATAATATTATACCAGAATGACAAAGTACTGAAAGTACAAGCTTAAGGTGGGTGCAACATTGTATGTAAGTAGAATTCAGTAAAAGATGAAGGTGCAATTACAGGGCAATTAGAATTGTTTCATGAAAGTGAAACAAACTGACCAAATTGTCAGAAAAACAAGACTGCGTTCAGTAAATGCTTATGCCCCGGTGGATAAATAAGCTTTGTCCATAATAACTCATAAGTCACTCAGGGGCCATAATTCTGTGAAAATGTTGGATAGTGTTACATAGCATTGACAATTTATGATGGTTAACAAGTATGCCAAGTTTGAAAGCAATGCCTTGAAGGACTTTTGAAACTATTTGAGTTTCAACAACTTGAAAGTTTTGGTAAACATGTTCGGACAAACGGACGAACGAACAGACAATCAATAATTATCCATCACATCAGTAGATGCCGGGCATAAATTTAAAAAAAACTGAGATATTTGATCAGTCATATCATGAAACATCTCAGATTCCACATATAGTGTTACCATATGAAAGATGTGAAACACAATAAATATGTCAACTGTAAATCACCTTAACAACATAAAATGATTAATCATTAATGTCACAACCCTTGAATAGAAAGGTTCAAAGATTTTATTTTGCATAAATATCATTCAGTTTGGTAATGTTACACTTAGGTAACAGTGATGGGTAAAATGACACTTTGCTATATTCACAGGTGGAAGTGACACTATGACATCATAAGTGATGAAAATGACACCACAACAACCTCAGAGGTGGAAGTGACACTATGACATCATAAGTGATGAAAGTGACACTGTGACAACCTCAGTGGTGAAAGTGACACTAAGAGTCATCCTCAAAGGTGAAAGTGACACCATGACATCATCAGTAGTGAAAGTGAGATCATCAGAAGATTGAAGTTCAAGGCATTAGCAACAAACAGCAACAAAAAGACTTCCCCATGCCCCCTGTTGAATGCTCAAGAGAGGTTGTGTCTAAACACACTGGTTACCGCAGGTAAGGTTTAATGAAGAACTATAATACTATACAGCCTCTCCAGAGCAACCCTCTGTAGAGGGACAACCTCTCTACATAACATACAGTACAACCTCTCCAGAGCAACCCTCTGTAGAGGGACAACCTCTCTATATAACATACAGTACAAACTCTCCAGAGTGACCTACTGTAGAGCAACAATCTCTCTATTTAAAATACAGTACAATCTTTCCAGAGCGACCCTCTGTAGAGCAACAACCTCTCTATACCAACACTTTCAAAATTTCCCTCTAGGCTAAAATTTACTCTAACAAACCTCTATACAATGGTCCATATGTGCGGCTCCAAAAGGGTGTTGCTCTACTAAGGTTGAACTATACTACAAAATTGCACACAATTTCATATTAAACACCATTTATATTTGAAGTTTTCTGAATCAGCAGCATCAACTGATTTAGTGATAATTACAAAAAAATATTTATGAATTTAAAACTTACTTCAAAGACACGAAGAGAATCCATTTTTGTTAATAACAATTGTCAACTTTAAGGTAATTTCTATAAAAAATTAACTCCTGGCACACCCCAAACTTTAATTCATTTTGTTGTTGTTTTTTCAAAATAAAACCAGTATATATATTAATTATTTGTTATGTACTTGTAATTACTGCCAGAAAACACAGACTGTTACATAAATTAATTAGCATGTTTGTTGATGTTATCAATGCTTGAGGCAATTAATTGCAGTCTGTAATTTTAAATGACATAATTTATAATTTATTGTCTATACTAAATGAAAGGTTGAATTAACTTTATGACTCTATCAATGCTTTATGAAGCATACTCATGTAAACTTATTAAGTATATTTGCATAAAATCAAAATTAAAACATATACATGTAGATGTTTACGTAGGGCCGTTTACAATTGGGTCGATATAGTTATATAAGGAAACGGGCTGAAAAAAATTGAGTAGGGGGCGATGGGTAGGTGGCGTTACCGCAAACAAACGTTTTTTAAGGATGGCCTAACTTTATGTTGTCTGTATGATACGTGACTACAAATTCAAATATCAAAATTACGTAGAAAAGTATAGCCTTAAATATCAATTTTCAGACTGAAACTATCAATTGTATAATTATATTGTTGGAAAGTCAACATAACCCGAAATTAATTACTGTCGACAATTTTAACAGGAGCAAATTTTATGATACATCATAACTGGTAGACAAGCACATTAATCTAACAATTAACAAACGACAAATGTTGACACATTAGCCCATCATAAATTAATTCTTAGGTTATCATTCAAATTTTAATTTTGTTTAATTAAAAAGAGGGCGGGGAGAATTATAATTTTATAGTTTTTTTTTTCCTTTTTTTTTATTTTTAGCACACCGGAACACAATTAAGGGTTCAACTTGACCCAGGAGTAGGAAAGTTGACTCTTGAAATTAGCAATACCGTGCATGCAGAATTTAGTTGAAGGATCCAATCAACATGAGATATATTTTAGTTTAAACTGACAAATAATAAAGCTTTTTTATTCAAAATTTAATATATAATAATCAGAACATTTAACACACAATGTAATTTTTTTTCATTGACTTGAAATAAAAATGTCTAAGGCAGCATAAAAGAGAAGGCAGGCATGGATGGGTATCTAGGACTTTATTTATTATCGCCTGAATACTACATTGTACCATTAATGAGAGCTTTATTGACAGGACAACATGTAGACTAATTAATTGATGACAATTTTTAAAACAAGATGGCTTTGGGCCCTAGGTCGCTCACTTGTTGTAGTAGTGCATGCAAGCCCTGTGATTTGACCTAGTGACCTCACACTTGGCCTAGATTTTGTTGAGATGATCATTGTGACCAATTTTCATAAAGATTAGGCTAAAATGGTGACCTCTAGTGACTACACAGGGATTTCCTATGATTTGATCTAGTGACCTAGTTTTTGACCAAGGATGACCCATATCAAACTTGACCTAGATTGCGTTAAAATAATCATTGTGACAAAGTTTCAAAAATATTAGGCCAAAATTGTGACTACTAGTGACTATAAAAACATTTTCTATGATTTGACCTTGTGACCTAGTTTTTGACCCCAGACGACCCAATATCGAACTTGACCTAGATTTTGTTGAGATGATCATTGTGACCAAGTTTCATAAAGATTAGGCTAAAATTGTGACCTCTAGTGTCTACACAAGCCAATTGTTGACGGGCAAACGACGGACGAAGAGTGATCACAAAAGCTAAAAACCTGTACCTAAACTTTAATATTTGCACTAAGTAGAAAAAAGGCATAATTTCAACAAAATGCCTGATAGAGTTACCTACTCCTGCATATGGGTTGGGGTCATGATGGTGAACAAGTATGCAAAGTATGAAAGCAAAATCTCAAAGGACTTAGAGAATATAAGAGGTTAAAAAAACCTGTACCTAAACTTTAACAAAAGTGTTACGCTGACGCCGACGCTCGGGTGACTGCAATAGCTCCCCTTATTCTACGAATAGTGGAGCTAAAAAGGCATAATTTCAACAAAATGCCTGATAGAGTTACCTACTCCTGCATATGGGTTGGGGTCATGATGGCAAACAAGTATGCAAAGTATGAAAGCAATATCTCAAAGGACTTAGAGAATATAAGAGGTTAAAAAACCTGTACCTAAACTTTAACAAAAGTGTTACGCCGACGCTCGGGTGACTGCAATAGTTCCCCTTATTCTACGAATAGTGGAGCTAAAAATGAGTATTATTGGTGGTTCAATTCAATTTCCCACATATCAATATTTCAAAAATAATAAATCAACCAAACAATATCTTTGATACAGCGGTATCACTTTTATCAATGACAACTTACTCTACAAATTCTGCATGGGATGATGGTGCTATTGGACCAGGGAAAATTCACTGTTGCTGAAGCATTGTTTAATACTTAGCGCTAAGAATCTGATTTGAGTTTAGTGATAGGAAATAAGAGTTTTATGTAATGACAGCAGTTCTCACTCACAGTTGCCTTGTTGCATTCAGATATTGTTGAATAGATTGGTTCATCATAGTGACTGTGTTCAGGCAGAATATTCTGTACAATGGCAAACATCAACACAAAGTATAGCAGGAGCGCCATCTTTAGCTTACAAGGCTTAGGAGGAACAGATCGCTTGTATCAGTTACGTTTGTTCAAATTCGACCAGGGCAGGGATTTAGGAATAGTTTACCAATCTGCCTAATATTTCTTCTTTAGTTGATGAGAATCTGGAGTGAGGAAATAATAAGTTAAAGAAAGAGAAATTTGGTCCAGGAAGACTTACACACTTGAGTGTATGCGCAACCCCATGCTATACACTTGAATACCAAGCAAGGCAACTAATTGTGTCAGTTGTAAGGTATTCTCAATATCGACATTACTCAATAAAACCCGTTTTTCCGGAAGCGAAATTTCACGGTCAGGGGGTTAGCGAGCAATAAGCGGTATAGCGGGAGTGTATATAATTATTCTTTTTTCAACGTTTAAACATGAAAACATATAAAATAATTATTACACTTTATCATTAAACATCTTTGTTTTTAAACTTTAGCAAGAATTATCCTAAAAAATGCTTTATATTTGAAATATTGCATTTTATTATACACGGCCGCTTCCGTGGCTCGATACCGATGTCGATAAAAAATACGCATTTTTCAAGTTAAACATATCATTTAGGCGAAAATATTATCAGCGAGGTCGTAAAATTGTGTTGTCATCGTTTTCTAGTAAGGAAGTGGCTAGAGGTCCGGTAACCGGACCTCTAGACAATGCGTGTAGGACAGGCTAGAGGTCCGGTAATTGATTTCATATGTATAAACCATATATTTTATTTCGTGTCAAGAATTTAAATGACATAAACAAGTGTTTACCATATTGTATTTGACAGAAATGTAAAACATTGACTGGGAATAACAGTGATCTCGAGTGTTTCGATAGTTTCGTCTGTGTTGAACAACAATTGATACACATGGACAACGACTAGAAGTCTAGAGGGGTACCACACATTGTATATATTTGGGTCACTTTTTCACACACACGCCCGTCAGTACAACAAACTCTGCAAACGTCTCAATAAAGTTCTATGCAAGATCCACCCTCATAAATGTTGGTACCACGGGAAACAGCGCATGAACAACGATGACATTGATCCTTTAAACCCATCTGCGACGTTTTCGAGAGCCTAGGAAATTATCTTAAAATGAGTTTGTACAAACGTGGTTTTTTATACAACAGCACACGCATAAGTAAATAAATAATAATAAACAATTTACCCCATCTTTGATATATTCCATAAAAAGTAGATCTACATTCCAACACGCACGTTTTGATAAAACTTCGCGATCCCAATATACCAACATTTAATTGAAACATAATTATTATGAAGATCTGATTAAAACTGATTTGTTTGTTTGCAGTTTCAAAACTGATGTGTGAGCAAACAAATATTAGAGCAAATACCATCGAACAAACAAAAATAAATTCAGCAATTACCGGCAGCATAATAACTTATTTAAGTGCCGCACACTTCTAATCAACTTGATTGCTAATCAATTAACTATTTTGTACAAGATTTCTGTCAAATACTTACCTGTGTTTTGTATAGCAAGGTAAATGCATTGGAAGTCTCGACAGGATAAAATAGATATTGTTTATACACATGAAATAAATTACCGGACCTCTAGCCTGTCCTACAAGCATAGTCTAGAGGTCCGGTAATCGGACCTCTAGACTCCAGGTCTAGAAGTCCGGTTACCGGACCTCTAGTCACTTCCTTCTAGTAAGACTTTTTACAAATTCTTATCATTTGGCTTAAATAATCGCGATTTTTGTACCTAGTTGCTCTATACGCTATATCCGTTTCCCCCCTGACGTACATTCAGAATATCTCGCACATTGTCGCTCAATTAATTCCGTAATCCCGGAAAATGGGTTTTAAGTTGTAATGTCGATATGGTGAATTGACTATTCCAATTATCCCTGGTCATTCTGCAACTCATTAAATTGTAACTTAATACCATTTAGGCCTACAAGACTGGTGGGATTATCAAAATAAGCTATCAATTTAAAGACTGATAACAGAAATACTTCAAATACTAAAGTATGCCTACGTCCCCCAAAGTGGTTTGACAATTTATTGGCAGAAAAATAACCATCCGAAGTTTGTGTTTATCCGATTGTCATGCAATGTCACTGACATTTCGTCACTTCAACAAGGATTAATTCGCTGATAATACTCACCGTTGATGTCATATTTCTATGAGTATTGCTAATAAATATGCAATGAGAAAATATCAGACTAAGGTACAAACAAATTGCAACAGAAACGATGTCAATGTCAACTTGTTTCGTCGATGTCACAAAAACGCTTGCATCGACCTTGACCGATAAGATTCTTCTCGGCAGTTTACATTTGGCGTAAAGAACCGAGGTAATCCGATTGGATAATACCAGGGGCGTATTTGGTTGGGGCTTTGGGGCTGGCCCCAATTCCACGAAAAAACTTAAGTTATTGCTCAGCTGAGACTGCTATTTTAAAAACATATTTAGTTGGTTAAATGACTTTCATGTATACTTGTATATACTGTTTCATCACAGTTAGATGCCTATTTAATAGAGCAATACATAATAAGTCCAATTTTTACAGAAAATAGTATTTTAAAGTTATAAACATTTAAAGCAAAAACTTAAGTCTGTTATAGCAGGCTCAAGTATGAAGTTTTTTTATTATTCATTACTGTTGGATTTCCATAAGCATTACATACAAAAATCACCTACCATATCATTATTTAGCAATAAATACACAGTTTCTGGTAGCAATCTACTTCACAAGACTATAATTGTAGTCATATAACAAATTTAAAATAGCAGTCTCAGCTGAGCAATAACTTAAGTTTTTTCGTGGAATTGGGGCCTGGAGCTGATAAATTAGAGGAATGTTATTTGGGGTTAAAACATACAGCGCAGGAAATTCGTTATATTTATCCTAAGTTTGATGAATTAAAATCTCTCATTTCTCAATATCCAACTTTGGACTGTTTTTGTATGAGTGAAACTTTTTTAAATAGCACTTTTTCGGACAAGGAAATTTCTATCAAGGATTGTAATATACACCATAAGGATCGGCTGTCTAAAGGTGGTGGGTTGATTATCTGTGTTAAAGAACATTTAACACGTCATAGGCGTATTGACCTAGAAAGTGACAACATCGAATCAATTTGGCTAGCATTTAAATTTCAATTTTCAAAACCACTACTTCTGTGTTATGCATATCGCCCTCCTTCTGCTAAAGTAGAATGGATACAAAAAATTTCTGATAGCTTAGAAAAAGCCTATATTGAATATAAAGAAACTATTATAGTTGGTGATTTTAACTTTGATTTGTTGAATACAGACTGTAATCCTAAAGAAATTCAACTTCATGGAACCAGACTATGGAGTCATTTGGCTTTCCTCAAATGGTTCAACATCCTACGCGAGTAACTAAGTCTAGTTTCCTTTGTATTACCGTAAGTGATCACTATCCTGTTACTGTAACTAGAAAATATGAGTCTTTTTAACAGGAAATGCATACTATTATACAGTATACATCAATGAAATCATTTAGCGAAAACAACTTCCTTTCAGACCTTTCCCTGCTACCATGGTTCTTAATTTCCTCCATAGAAGCATGCTCCACTTAACTTGAAACAAAAAGGTAAAAATACCTATTCAACCTAGCTGGTTCAATTCTAATATTTTAAATGCCATTAGCAAACGAAACTATTTCCACAAAAATCGCGATACGACTAGTTTTAGGAAACGGAGACAACATATTAAAAGTCTAATTAGAAAATCTAAGTCTAACTTTTATAATGAGCAAATAAATTCAAAATCTCACAACCCTACACATTTGTTGAATAGTTTAAGAGATTTATGTTGTCAGACAAAAGCAACACAAAGTACACATAGCCTAATTGATGTTGATGGCTTATTGGTTAAAGGCTGTAAACAAATAGCTAACTTATTCAACGAGCAATTTTGTGATATTTTCAAAGCAGTCAATAATTATAGCGATTCAGACTCGACAACAGACAATGATATTGAATCACGTGTAACTGATTTCTATGAAACAAAACTTGTAAATGAAGATAGGTTCTATATTCCACATATTTCTGTTGATTTTGTTTTCAAACAACTGCAGTCGCTGGATATTTCAAAAGCAACAGGCATTGATAACATGAATGCTAAGGTCTTAAAAATGTCAGCACATATCATTGCATCTATCCTGTCAAACATCTTAGACTATAACAGTACTATCCAAAGACAACATGTAACTAAGTCTTTTAAATATGCCAAAATTGTTCCTATTTATAAAAAGGGAGACTAATCTGATGTAACCAATTACAGACCTATTTCAGTTCTTCCAATTCTATCACTTATTCTAAAAAGACATATACGCATTCATTTAAAATATTTTCTTGAAACAAACGGTCTTATTTATTCTAAACAATCTGGTTTCCGTGCCAAACATTCCTGCCAAACTGCTCTTATTGGCTTAATAGACTGATAACTGGATTAAAGCTAATAACAACAATGAAATAGTAGGAACCATTCTATTAGACTTTTCTAAAGCATTTGACCTTGTAAATCATAAAACCCTTCTTAAAAAGCTATCTTTAATTGGTCTTCATAATTCAATAGTACATTGTTTTTTTTCTTATATAGAAAATAGGGTCCAGGCAAACTTACATATCGGGCACCTTTTTAGATCCTGGTCATGTAGTATCTGGTGTACCTCAAGGTTCTGTTCTCGGTCCAATACTGTTTCTCATTTATATCAATGACTTACCATACTGCAGCTGACATTTTTGCAGATGATGCTACCTTATCTGCCCATGATAAAAATCTAGAAAACATTGTTTGTTCCCTAACTTCTGATCTTCAACACATAGATAAATGGTGTAAACAAAACCAAAATTATGTTGATCAACACCTCTAAAACTAAGGTCGTGGATATTTTTATTTATTTAGGTCTCATCTTTGTACAGCATAATAATCATAATAATAATAACGACTTTATTTATTGTGGATTACATATTTGACAGCAATATCAATTTTCAATATGGTCCACTGGAAAAAAACAGACAAAAATAACAATAACATTGAAAAGCATATATAAATGACAATGTGCATAATAAACAACATATAGTGAACTTCAGTTATTAATGGCATTGGTGAAAAATAAAAAGTCTGAGAATATAACAGATATAATGCAATGTAATTTTCAACATAGGCTTATTTACATACAACGCTGTCAGCCCATTGTGGAAATTTGTACTCAATGTATTTTGTCTTAAATGTGTTTAATGTTTTTGCATTTCTGATGTTTTGAGGGAGGGAATTCCAAAGTTTTGGCCCAGCATATGAGATTGACTTTCTGAAGATTTGTAGATTAGGTTTAGGCATGTATAGGAGATTGTTTGTGGCTGACCTTAATGTTTGATTGGGGTAATTTGTATTTTGAAATTTTGAACTAAGGTATTCTGGAGCCGTATTGGTCAAGCTTTTAAATACAAGAATGACCTTTTTATAATCTATTCTTTCATAGACAGTCATCCATCTCAGACTCTGAAAAAGCTCTGCAGATGGCGAATCAAAGTCTTTGTCAAGAATAATTCTTGCAGCACGTTTTTGAATTTGAAATTTTGATAGCCTGTCAAGGAGATGGCAAGTTGAATTTCCCCATATTGTGATACAGTAGTCAAGATGAGGAAGAATATAGGAATTGAAAAACAATTTTCTGGTTTTCTGGTCGAGATAGCATTTTATTCTCAGGAGGAGAAAGAGAAGAGAGTTGCATTTTTAAGGGTTTGTTCAATATGGGTGTTGAAGTTAAGATTGTTATCAATATGTACTCCAAGGAGTTTTTCTGTTGTGGAAAACTGCAAGTGGTCATTTTGAAGGGTAAGGGGTACATGTGTGTTATGTTTGTGAGATGCTAATGATCATGGTTTTTGTTTTTGTGCTATTTAAAATCATTGCGTAATGATTGCACCAATTAGAGACTGCATTCAATTATTCTTGCAATTTTGAGTGTACGCCTTGAGGACAATTACCACATGCATATAGTGTTGTATCATCAGCAAACATGTTTGTTTCTGATCTTCTGATATGAAGTAGAAGGTCGTTAATGTAAGGATAAAAAGGAGAGGTCCAAGCACAGACCCTTGAGGAACTCCAGCTGTTATAAGCTGGGGTGTTGAAAGGTGTCCGGAAATTGAAATCTGTTCGTGTCGGTTTGACAGATAGGATTTGAACCGTTGCAGAGCAAGAGGGCTGCAGTGGTAAAGGCCGAGCTTTTCAAGAAGAAGAGTATGATTTACCATGTCAAATGCCTTGGAGAGATCAAGGAGGACAGTGCCGACATTAGTGTGCTCATTTATTGCGGATAGCCAGTCATCTATGGTTGAAACTAAAGCAGTCTCACACGAATGATCTGTGCGGAATCCTGACTGACTGATATGAAGAAGTTTATGTTGTTCAAGAAAAGCACGAATATGAAAAGCAATGTGTCTTTCTAGAATTTTCGATAGCACAGGTAGAATGGATATTGGTCTGAAGTTGTTAACATCCTGAGTTGGCCCTTTCTTGTGGATTGGTGTAATTTTCACATTCTTGAATGTTTCAGGGAAGACACCTTTTCTTATGCTCAGATTAAAAATCTGTGAAAGTGGTTTGGCAATAATATCTGCAGTTAAGTGTAGGATACGAGGCCCAAGCTCATCAAGGCCAGTAGACTTATTACTATCAAGACGTTTTAGTTGTTTGAGAATATAGTCTTCAGTGATGTAAGGAATTGTATATTTCGTGTCTTGGGTTAGTTTGTCAGACGTGTAGGTTTGTATTGATGAAACATGATTTGTGCTTAGCGAGTCTTGTGGTTGTGATGCCTTGAAGACATTTGCGAAGTGATTGTTGAATAATTCTGCTGCTTCTTTATTATTTGTGATTGGATTGTTTTCGTTGTCACAGATATGAGTTTTGTTTTGCACTTTTGATCTACCAGACAGAAGTTTCAAATTGTTCCATAGTGATTTTGGATTAGAGTTATTATTTATAGATTGCGCATAGTATTGTTTCTTGCTTTTATAGGAGAGTTTCTTAACTTGCTGGCGCCAATAATTATATGTTCTATTGTTACCTGATTGTTTGGATTTGTTGCGGCATGTTATCGCATTTGCTATGTCGGAATTAAACTAATCTGGTTGGTGTGTGTGTTTTACTCGCTTTCGTCGTATTGGTGCATGTTTGTTTAGCGTTTCAGTAAAAAGTTGTGTGAAATATTCTATTGCGTTATCTGGGCTGTCAAATGATTGCACAGCTGTTAGAGGCTGATGCTAGAGATCAAGAAGAAATTCCTCTGTATGCATGTGTTTGGAGGAGCGATATGCGATGGTATTGTGAGTTGGATTTGAATGCTTAGTGGATGTTTTGCGAGTAAAAGATATGAGAAAGTGATCACTGAGTGTTTCTTTCATGATGTTGGTTTCAAGTATGTGCTGTTGAGTATTAGTGTATATGTGATCTATACAGCATACATACATTATACATATCAAGTCACAGTAAAACATTGCACAAAGCCACTCTAATAAGAATTATAAGATACTATTAATCACAGTAACACTAGTATAAAATTGTTACTCTACATACATTTACTTAAAAGGATACTATAAAAGTATAATTACCATTAAGTTATTTACATAATTATGTAAAATCAAGGAGCAGTTGTTAACCTTTGAAGCCAAATTTTATTAAAAAAAGAATACTATAAAAATTGAAATAGAAAACGAGTACTAATGCACAATTAAAAAATGGTTTATGAAAGCGATTTTACCTCGGTCAGACCGTAGATAAACTGATTAACAGCTGCTTCTTGAAAGGAAATAAAACATATCACAATGTAATTACAAATAATATGGGTATTATTTACAGAGGTAAATATTTCTCCTATATAAAATTTTATGACAGGTTTTGGCACAAATTCTAATAACTGCCTGATTTGTAAAAACAAACTTCAGTTTGTATTGATCAGAAAATGAGTTAAAATCGTGAGTTAATGGTAAAAGCTTTCTGCATTAGACTTGTGCGTTCACTATTATATACAATGCAATCAAACAAAACATGGATCTCCGATTCAACTTCACTACAAAAGGGCCATTTACGCTCAGATATACTTAATTTATCATATCTGCCGGTTTCAATCCTGATTGGTGGAACTCCACATCTAAATTTGCTGAACGCCGATTTATGACTTGGTGGAAGTATCATTTTACAATAAGGCTCTACTTCAAAAACAGTTTTATAAGTACAATAATTTCTTAATTTATTACGACCTTTTCCTGATTACTATCAGGTCTTGAAATCGATTCTTTTTTAATTTTCAATATATAAAGACATTAAAAGTTCAACAATGGTATCACTGATACGATATTTTGGCACATGGTTGAATACATTTGTATAATCAGAAAGTTGACATGAATGTAACTGATTTTTTACAGCAAACATCCAATTTTTACAGCCATAACCGGCTTTGTTGTTAGCCCAGAGTGCTATTCGCTTATTTAATCTTGTTTCTGGTGTACATGTATTACATAATCTGATCCAGAAACTTGCCACAGTCTTCCATTGGCGGACTGAAGGGGGTTTCCATGCCATTTCCCCCGCCAATGCCGCGTTTGGTGTATAACGTCCCACGTCCAAGAAATATCGCATGGCACGGTTATGTACATTGTCTATACAGGAAAAAGACTTAACACACCAAATGGTAGCACCATAGCTAATTACGGGCCAAACTAAAGAATCGTACAATTTAGTGAAGACGTCGTATGGCATACCTCCGACTAATTTACATTTAGCAATTAAAATCCCTAGGGCACGACTAGCACTCTGAGCAACAGCTTTGACAGTAGTATTATAATCAAGGTGTTCATCAAGTACCAGACCTAAGTATGTATATTACTAACAATTGACAAATAACTAGCACCACATGTAAAATTATAATCAATGCGTTTTACAGAGGGTGGGCGAAAATGCATTACATTATTTTTTGTACCATTTACGGTCATGTCATTATGGCAGCACCAATCATTTAAAGCATTCAACAATATTTGCAAATCATGGGCATTTTCCGACAACAATACAATATCATCAGCATATAACAATACAGATATTTTTTCATTATCCATCTCAATACCAATATTCAAACTTTTGATGTATATTACTAAGTCGTTAATACAGAGATTGAACAATAAAGGTGACACAATACAACCCTGTCTCAAACAGGAAGTAACGTTAAACCATTCTGTCTTAAATGAATTTATTTTTACACAAGAACTAACCGACGAGTATAAAGATTTGATGGCGTTTAACATATTGCCAGAAATTCCAGTTTTCAATAACCTCTCCCACAACTTATCCCTATTAATGAAATCATAAGCCTTTTTGAAATCTATGAATGCGACAAAAGTGGACTGTTTAATCTTTTTCCTTGTTTCTATTATGTTGGTCAGTGTTGAAATTGTTTATAGCTTCTAAATACCAATATCGCCAAATCCATTCTAACCTACCTAGCATTCTTTTTCTAGACTCCAATATTGATGTTTCTAATTGTTCATGTCTTTGTATATATGTTGGCTACAAATATGCTAAATGCTATTTCATGCCCGAATAAACTTTGTATTGTATTGTTTCTAATTGTGAAAAATTACTTGGTGTGATAATTACTAGTACATTATCATTGGACACTCGCGTTGCATCTGTTCTAAGAAAATGTAACTTTTATTTGTATCTTCTGTCCCGCATCAAATGTTATTTGTCTATCGATGTTAGAAAACGTTTTTATAATGCCTACATATTACCACACTTTGACTATTGTTGTATACTCTGGGGAACGTGCTATTCTTCATTAGAAGATAAGTTAGTAAAATTTCAAAAACGAGCAGCAAGAACGATACTAGACAAGGACATCTATTCAGTCTAAATATTTGTGGATTTAAAGTGGATGACATTTCCTGAAAGGGTCATCTACCTTAAAGCTGTACAACTGTATAAAACTTTGAATGGCATAGCACCTGAATATTTACAAACTTCTTTTATATTCACATCAAAAGTTCACTCTAAACAATTTAGGTCGACATCTAGCCTTCAAATTTATTCTCCTCGCCCTAACACTGAACTTTTCCGTAAGTCTTTCGAATATTCAGGATCATCTATTTGGAGTGCTTTACCCAGTCATGTCCAGCAGTCTGCTACACTCAATCAATCCAAAGCCCTTTATATAAAATGGTTCTATTCTATAAGGTAGCACAATGTGGAAAATAGTTTTGCTACCTCTAAGTTCATGTACATGTACACTTGTGTTGGTATGTATTGGGATTATAGTCATGGGCGTAGGAGCGTCTTCAACATTGGGAAGGGGGCTAACATTTGGGAAGGGGTGGGGGCGAAACAATTTAACCCTATCATAAACTAGTAATGTAAGTAGGGGGCGGGGTCCGGGGGCATGCTCCCCCGGGATTTTTTTTAAACACTGGATCCATCTGGTGCGTTCTGAGATAATGATTTGGTAAGATCAATCAAAATTAAATCCTTATTTTGTAAACAGTATTTGTACTAATTATTGCACAGATGCCCGAGTTCTGAGAGTTAAGTGGTTTAGTAAGGGAATTTAATACATCAATGACAAATATTAAAATCAATATAGGAGCTGGTGCAAACTTTATCTTACAATGTATTTCTGTAGTCCTTGTAGCTCTGTTGAACAGATATGTGTTATGTGATCAGGTGTTAACATATTTCATTGATTAAAATTATTCGCGAGCGAAGGGAGCACGAAAATTCACATTTTATACTTTTTAACCAAGGATAAAAGGCAAATTACCTATTACAAGACTATCTTAGGCGGAACATTATGAATATGGTCTGAATTATCGGGGGGGGGGGTAAATGATATGTTGCCCCCCCCCCCTGTCCTAACATTGGGGGGCCTGCCTCCCTGCCCCCTTCTCCTACGCCCATGGTGGTTGTTATGTATGTTAATTCACTTAAACAACTGTCATGTCTACCATCTTAAACAAACTATATGACATATTTATAATTTCATCATATATCCATACGCTTGATATTTTGTGCATTTGTTATTAGATTTATTGATGTCATGTTTCTGTTGTTTCAATGTTTTACTGTTGAGGGCCTTACGACAGATTGACAATTATGTCAAGTTTGTTCCCTCTATAAATAAAGTTCCTAAACTAGGAACAACAAAGGTCCCAGCACTATTCACCGTAACTATGATATGAATCTTGTCAAATGCTTTCTACACCCCTGTATTTCGTTTGCAGGGGAGAGCACTGCTAAAAACTAATCTCCAACTTCTTATAACGTTTGTCTACCTTGTTAAGAGATGATTGTGAAATCCGGATAGATAACACAACTCGTGACCTACTACGTCACACAGTAAACATATAACTTGTTCCTCCCCATTGATTGTACTAGTTCAGAGTAACTCAACATTGTCAACTTGGTCTTATTACATAGGCCTAACATTTAAATATGTCTGAAAAAGGTAAGTTATTTTCGTATTATTTGTGTATTATTTCTTGTATTGGACCACGAAAGTACTGTATGTATCATATTGCTATCTAATTCAGTGTCCTGGCCTAATTTAAAATAATTTGTGTACATTTAGGGGTCTACATTAGGACCTACCAGACATGTCAACCCACAGGGGTCAGTTCCATGTGGTAGTAACCTATGTTATAATTATAGTATTGATTATCTCAGATAAAACGTAGAGCTAAACAGTATAAAAAGAAGGAAGCTGGCCACTATAATGTATAGGGCATCAACTCAATTAAATACCAATTAATTAATATCTCGGAGAAATCAAACCTGGTTATAATATATTTTATAACATGAATCTAGAAATATTAGAATCCATTTGAAATTGGAATATTAATTAGTTTTGTACTTTAGGAACATTGTGTTCTAGGCCTAAAATAAAATATTGTTTGTTTCCCCATCCCCTACCTACCCGATTAAAAAGGGCCCTACCCAAAATATTTTATTGCCCAAATTAAAATAATATTTTTTTAATTAAAATTGGAAGTGAAAATTTTATTTTTTTGTTTACTGGCTTCTTTCTTACGATTAAATTTAGGATTGTTGATTTTCACCTTTGAGTTAATTCTAAATTTCATTATTTTTATGCTTTAACCAATAACTATCATACTGAAACAATTAAAAAAAATATTTACCCTACCTACCTACTCATTCTAAATCTGCTAGGGTCGGGATGGGGAAACAAAGAATATTTTAAGTTTGGCCCTATGTTCTCATGACTTAAGCAGGTTTATTATATCGTCCGATCTGTGTATAATACAAAGATTTGTATATCACTTACAGATTTGTGTGTCAATGACAATGACAAAGATTGTCATTTGATACACAAATCGGGATATTGCATAAATATGCAATTGCAATAAATTGTTTAAAACTAAAAAGTCTCTGATGCATATCTTTGAATATGTACATATCAGGGATGCATATCTTTGAATATGTACATATCAGGGGCGGATCCAGGATTTGGCGTTATTAGGGGCGTACATTTATGTATTGACCCCCTCAAAGAAATGTGCGAGCGAAGCGAGCTAGAAAAAATGTATCTCTGAGAAGCATTCCACACAATTTCGTTCTTCATCTTATGATATTCATTGATAAAGTAAATGTGAGAGCAAGGCGAGCAAGAATATCAGCATTAATTATTTGAGCAGCATATCCCGCATACTCATTGCCTACTTGACAAACTTAACGGATAGTGGTTGTGCGAGCGGAGCGAGCAAGAAAAAATGCAATCATCTATTTCAGCAGCATAGCACCACACACTTATCACTTGGTAATATTCACTGATTTAGTAATTGTAAGAATTGGAAAAAATCAGTGTGTATCTGAGCAGCATACCCAACAAACTCATTGATAAATCGAAAACTTTCATTGAATTTACGTAGATCTACAGCGAGCGAAACGAGCAAGAAAAATGGTTGTTTATATAGCCAGGACTAACGATAATCGACTGGATAATATTCACTGATATATAGCTGCTGTGAATATGTCATGAAGAAAAAATGCACTGTCTATCTGAGCAGCTTACCCTGCAAATTCCAGGGCTTCACTTTTGTTCAAGCGGAAATGTGAAATACTTGGGATCCAGCGACTAGGGGGTCCAGTGGCTTTCTGCCTCGTGACGTTCTAAAAAGAACCACGGAATTCATCAGCTGCATTCTGAGATATATTTTTTTTAATGAAAGGACAGGTTTATTAGAAAATCAAGCCAACTGTTTTAATCTTTTATGACTTGTCGGACATTTTTAATGTGCAAGAATCTCTGTAGCCGATGTTTGGCACCATGCTACCAATTAGCCATATCTTGTTGCTTGCATACAGCATTAAGTTCACTAATTGATTATCGTTTTATTGACGCGAGCGTAGCGAGGGAAAAAATTGCATATCAATAAAAAAATTATTGTTCTTACATCCAAAATATGATAAATTACCTAGGCTTCGGCGATTTTAGGGGGGGGCGGACCCAGCGTACGCCCCCCCCTAAAATCGCCGAAGCCTAGGTAATTTATCATATTTTGGATGTAAGAACAATAATTTTTTTGATCTGCCTATGCATATTTTAATAAACAGTCTTATTTTTCTTTAATTATCTTGCTAAATGTGCCTGTCAGGAAAAAGTAAAAACGCAAGAATCGCACTAATAGGCATAACAAATGATTATTGTGCTGAAACATGTGTTACATACACATGTATACTGTTTCTGCAACGAAATGCGCTTTTTGCTCATTAAAAAAATATTCCCATTTTTCTTATGACATATCACGGAAATACATTCTGTGTATATCCATGGACATATCCTGATTTGTGTATCAAGGTATACACAGATCTGTATAATTATGATATACAAATTGGGAGGATACACAAATGGGGCGATATAATAGACCTGTTAAGAAACAAATATTGTATAAATGTATCATTTCCACCATTACAAAAATTTGGTAGATTATTATCCAGTAAGAAAAATAGAACAATAAGAAATATTATCAAATTGTGGAATTTCATTCACCCCTGAGAAATTTATAAAGATTTCAACTTTTAGATTTACAAAAACTTTTATTTTACAATTAACAGTTATTGTGTGGGTTGGCATAGATAGGGGACACACACAGGATATATTTTATCTATCACATGCGCACATGTTACTTCTATGTGAGCACATATAAGCTATCATGTGCGCATGTGTAATGTTTTACATTCAGCATGTAGTAGTAACACATGCGCACATGATAGCTAATATGTGAGCACGTGCGTAATAGCTAACACATGCACACATGATAGCTAATATGTGAGCAAGTACGTAATAGCTAACACATGCACACATGATAGCTAATATGTGAGCACGTGCGTAATAGCTAACACATGCACACATGATAGCTAATATGTGAGCAAGTACGTAATAGCTAACACATGCACACATGATAGCTAATATGTGAGCAAGTACGTAATAGCTATATCACATGCGCACATGATAGCTAATATGTGAGCACGTACGTAATAGCTAACACATGCGCACATGAGAAATTAAATATTTCCTGTGTCCCCTCTATGCCACCGTAATTATGTAATACTGTACAATTAAATTTGATATCCCAGATATTTGGTTCTGGGTCCTAAAATTAATTGCAGAAATATTCTCACTTGTTGAAACATGCATACATCTATTAATATTAGTCTAATTAGATGATAAAATCTTTTTTTAGTTGTTCGAAGAACAACTAGTTTTAACACACGTTTCAAAAAT
Source organism: Spisula solida (assembly GCA_947247005.1). NCBI lineage: Eukaryota > Metazoa > Mollusca > Bivalvia > Venerida > Mactridae > Spisula > Spisula solida. The sequence continues at coordinate 5,050,098 of OX365945.1, forward strand.
CGCACCCCGTTTTTACTGCCTGTAACTGCTTTTCTTCCTACGCGGCCAATAGAAGGAGCCACCTTAGCGAAAGTAAAGCGGTGAGCCAGCAATTACATAACTTTCGCCAATGCAGAAGAAGCATGTTAACCAGTCATGCAAAATAGTTCAACAATTTCAGCCTATATACTATAGAGCTACCTCCTATTTCTTCTATAGGGCAGTTGGATTTCCCAATAAATATTAAAAAAACTTATTTGCAGCGGCGTCCAGCAGTTTGTCTGTACTCTAACGCTCAGAGTTTTCATCTGATCATCTTCAAACTTTGTGACAATGCTTATGGGCATAATATCTATGCCAAGTTCGATTATAGGCCAAATCTGTCTAGGCCTTATTTGGTTATGGGCTTTTAATTACCAAATAAGTATGAAATTGGCCTTGTCTGTGCTCTAACGCAAACAGTTTTCATCCGATCGTCTTCAAACTTTGTGACAATGGTTGTGGGCATAATATCTAGGCCAAGTTCGATTATATGTATATATTTTTTTTTATTATAGGCCTAATTTTGAGCTCACCTGAGCACGAAGTGCTCAAGGTGAGCTATTGTGATCACCCTTTTGTCCGTCGTCCGCCGACTGCGCCGTCAACAATTGGACTGTTAACACTCTAGAGGTCATAATTTTCACTTAATCTTTTTTAAACTTGGTCACAATGTATGTCACTATAAAATCTAGGTCAAGTTCGTAATTGGGTCATCTGGGTATAAAAACTAGGTCACTAGGTCACATCAAAGAAAAGCCTTGTTAACACTCTAGAGGTCACATTTTTGACAAAATCTTAATGAAACTTGGTCAAAATTTATGTCTCTATGCAATCTAGGTCAAGTTCGTAATTGAGTCATCTGGGGTCAAAAACTAGGTCACCAGGTCAAATCAAAGAAAAACCTTGTGTACACTCTAGAGGTCACATTTTTGACATAATCTTAATGAAACTTGGTCACAATGTATGTCTCTATGAAATCTAGGTTATGTTCGTAATTGGGTCATCTGGACGGATATAAGGTCGAGGATCAAGGCTATGCTTGGCTAGTATAAGGTCAAGGATCAGGTTAAAATCTCCGTACTATATACATCTGTAATAAAACTCTTCAATTTTCTCATCCAGTTCATCCCTTAGAAAAAAACAAAGTAAATTGAAACAAAATAAATATTTCCCCTTTCCAAGCATCCTATAATTATGTGGATGATGATCATTACTAACAGCCTTAAGCTCATTATCAGGTGGCTTATAACACTAATTGCTGGCTGAAATGGTACGCTTAATTATGCTGGCACTATTAATACTTCTCTGACGTATACCTATAATTATGTCTCTATCATTATATTTATATTAATGTCCAAACATTCCCCCTGGTACAAGGTGTAGCTACTATAGAGAGGTTATAATGAGTGGTATTATGATTCAGATCCTCACATTGTCAAGTATTAGCAGGCTATATTCATGAAATAACTAATGAGTTTAATTTTACTGAATATTGGATTGTTCGAAACTATATTAACCCTTACCCATCAATATTCCTGCTAATCCTCCATCCTATCAGATTTGTTATTTTAACCAGTCAAAACATTTTTATGGTACAGTAAAAAAAAACACAAAAAGTCATGAGGTTTAATTATTCAGCTAAATACAATCTCCTTATAGGAGACTCATACAGGCGAAGTCTAGCATTATCATTTACTTACTTCTGTATGCAAGGAATTGTAAAGTCTCAGGGGTTCAACGAGCTTCTGAATCTGATGGGTCATTTTGATTGAAGTTAACAATTTTATTGGCAAAAATTAATAACCATGATTAACATAAGAGAAAATGACCCTTTAAACCAAACTTAAGGGTAAAAATTTGTGGCTTTTTGGAAATTTCAAGGGTCAAAACTCCTACTTCCTAGTGAAATGGAACCTCTGAGTCTTTGAGAAACTCCAATGTTTTGTATTTGTTTATTTGACAGCTGGACATGAAGATGGACCTCCATCGTACACTCAGGCTAACCAAGGACAGGGGGGCTATCCTGGTGGATATCCACCGCAACAACTGGGCCAGTTCCCTCCACAACAACCACAATATGGTGCTCAGTTTGCACCACAACCACAGTTTGCTGGACAACAACAGATGGTCCACAGCAATGTTGTTGTAAGTGGTCTTATTTCTACATAGTTTAGATCGGATATGGAAATTCAGACATACTGTCCAGCAATCTCATTAAAATCAGATCCTAACTTTTGCTGCATTCCTTTACACTGTTCGAGATCTGACTACACTCCGTAAGAGGTCATGTTCAAATCTCTCTGGCGCACAATATTGTCACGCAGCCTTAGCCTCATCCCACTTTCAGATTTGTGAAAGAAGCGATTTGATTGGATAATGTAAAGTTCACATCGACATGACCCTATACTGAGTGTCGTGACAGATCCTATAAATGTATCAGTGTAAAGCAGTGAAGTATAATAAGGGTCTGATTTTAATGAGATTGACTGTCCAGTTAGGATATTGTGAGAGCGGCATTGTCATTAATTTTATGGGTAAACAAAAGATTACAGCCATTGTCTGAACAGGTAGAGCGAATATAGTATTTTAGTTTGGCATTGAAATTATAGATGTCTAGATATAAGTCTTTAGACCGTAATAGTGGACTCGACCGTTGCATCAATCTATATATTCTTACCGTAACTTGACAGTAAAGGCATGGAAGAATTGAAGCCGATTTATAAAAGAGTATGGTTCAAGAGCCTGTTTATTTCTATTTAGAATATAACCTACATTATGAGCCAATGAAAACGTCGCATTTTCGCGGTTAAATGAAAATTTAATAATTGAATTTTTCTCTTAACAGACTTGACGTCTTGCGTTGGCGCTAATTCCTATCGGCCAATCAGAATGCAGAATGTTATATTCTAAGTTAGTTACAACATATTAAGTAAATTTTAATGACTAAAAAGGCCTCGCTTCGCTTCGCTCGCTCCGCCCTTTTTAATCATTAAAATTTACTTAATATGTTCTAACTATAACAAAGTTTAGATCAAATTTGGAAATTCAGACTTGCTTGAATGAATTGAAACAAATTTATAAAGGCCTAAAGTTCGAAATCCTGTTTATTTCCAATAAATCAATACATACACGCCATATATTAGGATGGTCAATAAGGGAGATTTGCCTCAGCAGGGCTTTTTAAGGGACATTGGGTTAAAAAAAGGGACAATAAGGAAATGGATTTAGTTTTACTCTTAATCAATGATACAGTTACCTGTGGTCTACTCGTGTGTATGTTTTAACTGTCAACATCCTGGAACAAACCACATTGACTATCAATCAGATTCAGTTTGTCATTGCACTCTATCCGGTTACTTGGTCCATTAATCATACTGGTTGTAAATTAAACCTCGCTGGTAATATTAAATACAATGTACATATATACCATGCATATCTTCTTATCAATAAAATGTCAACCCTTTACTAGGCCAGAATAAAATTTTGTTTCTCAGTCATTAGTCGCATTGCTCTCTCCCTTCATTGTACAATCCTGCTTGAATATTTTTTTGTCTCTCGCATGATTGTAGAATTAAGGACACCTTGAATTCCTCTATGTTTAGTTAGAAAAACCTACACAGGAAACTATTCCATGCATGTTTAACATATGTTTCTAAAAGGTTTGAAATACATGGAATATTTTTCTGTGTATGGTTGGTGTTTAGATCTCTCACAGCATTGCGTTTATGTCTTATTATTACAGGTAGCCCAAGTTGGTCCCGGATACGGAGGTAATACATACCAGGCCGCACCACATGACTACACAACACAAGCATGGATAGCATGTTTATGTTGTTTCTGGCCTACAGGAATCCTGGCTATTATGAAAGCAACAGAGGTACTATAAGGTTTTAGTATTATATTTGTCTGGATGGATGTCAATTTCAATGGAACTCCAGTAGTTTTGTCTGTACTCTAATTCAAAAGTTTTCATCTGATCGTCTTCAAACTTGGTGACAATGTTAATGCGCATTATATCTAAATCAAGTTCATTTATAGGCCTAATCAGCCTGGGCTTTTTTGCTTATGGTCTTTTAATTACCAAAATTTGGTGACAATGTTTATCCATGGGCATAATATCTAGAACAAGTTAGATTCTGAGTCCTAATGACCCAGTCCTTCATGGATTACGGCCCTTGAATTACCAGAATATTAAGAAATTGGCAAATTTAGTTTGTTTATTTTGATTCACCATGCCACCATATTTTGTGACATTGTTGCCTTTGTACATTATCTTTTTGTGAGCTATAGACAGACATGCATTTATATAGGGTACATGTATAGTCCGTGCATGATAATGTGGCAGTCACGTGACACAATGTGGACAATGTCAATTGATTGAATTAGGTAAACCATGGTTAAGGTTTGTGATTATAAATCATTCTAACCATCCACCAATTCAAACATACTTCATAGCCGAGTGGTTTAGTGCGTAGATACTTCCTGACGAGTTCGATATTTTTGGCCGCGAGTTCGAAACCTTGTCAAGTTATATGTATTTTTTTAATTTCTTTTTCTCATCTTTATAAATTTAAAAGCTAAGAGTTTTACAGAAAAATGGCTTAAATAATCAGTTCTATAGTATCCAATAGTGATACAAACCTGTAATTAAAGTTATTAAGTCTATTATTAAAGAGTGTATAGCCTAAATATACATGTACACAATCAACGTGCTGTGTACACGTATTATAATTAAAGCACAAGAAACTACAGATACATTATCTGAGTGTGACTGTAACTCAGACCATGATGATGTAAAATTCTTTTGTATTGTAATGATTGTGTGTTCTTGTCATAAAAGTTTAATTGAATTAAAAACAATTTTATCATGACCATAACAAAATAAGAAAAATATATAATTAACAAATTATAAACTCTCTCGAAAAGAATATGAAAATAACATTAACAATATTGTGATGAATTCAAAAAATACTAAAGACTTCTTTGATGGGTTGAACTTGAATCGCTCAGTTACAATTCCTGTGCGTTACCACCTGAGCTATTACAGCATACATAACTACTTGCAATTATTTAGTGCTTATATTACATTGTTATTAGTCAAGCATGACGATAAGGCCAAGCAATTTTACTGCCTGGATAACTGTCTATGTTAAATGTTAAATTTCGTCGTTGAATGGATGGTAAAGGATTAGCTGCACAAGGCAGTCATACTGGTCTGAAAGGTAAACAAACACTAGTCCATATTAAGTCTGTATTTAAACAGTTACCACTTACATAGTATTTTATGAAACGGACAAACAACAAACAATTACATTCTTTTAAAGTTATCTGTAATCCATATCATGTATTACCTGTTGTGAAATAGACTGGACTGCCACATTATCTAGCACAAACTATAAATACCATGTTATCTTGTAACTGTTGTTAGTGGCTAGGCTTCATAACAATACTTACTCTTGACCCAGGTTAATAACCCACATGAATCACCCGCGAAGAGGTTGTTCATGTTACTTACTAACCTGCGCACGTGCGCAGGTTGTTCAAGTTTGGTTACTAACCCGCGCCCGTGCACATATAGACCTCCACATGCTGTAAAGTATTTCAATTAGTAGGAAAGATGTGTACATAAAGAATTAACAGTGGCGGAAAAATTGATAAGCTTTGTTACAACAGCAGTCTTGAATTTTATTAGTGTCCTTGAAAATAAAAATATTGTCACGAAGTCATAAAGATGAACAGTCAAACCTGTTTTAGACCACCCACAAAACCCATCTACAAAAACCACTTATTTATCTACCATCGAATTATTCTCAATCGAATTAAACCTGTTAAGAAAGACCACCTGCAAACAGAAAGCACTATTTTGTTGTTCCAGTTGATGGTTATTATAGACAGGTTTGACTGTATCTGGTTAAATCACCAAATTAAAGCCTATTTTTAGACATTTGTATGTTCAACCCACTGTACCCCTTCCACATCGGTCGACTCTTTCATACACCAGGGTTAAATGGAACATGGTGGGTTACTCTTGCAGAGGGACATTAAGCAGTGAAACATACGGGAATCAAACCCGGGACTTCTCAATCTCAAAATAAGCGTAACCTTGGTCACCACTCCCAACTCAAAAACATGCCAACAAAAACATTGGAGCTGTCCCTCTTGGGTGTACTTGTAGACATGTTTGACTGTATACAGAAATCACACAAAACATAAATTCCGGTGGTGTCACACTTACATATGTTCACAGTAAAATTAACATATTCATTTGTTAAAACTGCAATACAATCATATGTTTTATTTTTAGTTACAAAATTCGCAATTAAATTAACATTACTATTTACCTGTACGTACATTTTGTTGGCTTCATGCTCATCCAAAATGTCAAAATTTTATCTGAATCGAAGTTTGTGTCATGTATGATGCACATTGTAGGCAACATTTGTGTAAGTCAGTTACAGACCTCCTATGCGGTCTTTCACGTGCGCAGGTTGTTCATATTCAGGAATACCTCAGACTCAGTCAGTCACCATTACATGTAGATTTACATGGTTTGCAGATAAGGTGAAAAATGTTTCATGTATTACAAAATAATTATACTGTAATACACTGAATGATATCTGATGGATGCATTATATTATATTTGTATCGGTTTAAAATACAGCTGTCATTTATTGATTTCTCTCAAACCATAGAACTGTTCTCTTCATATTTTAAAGTATCTTTAAAGTTATGTTTTATATGAGTTTGTAACTTCGTATGGTGAATATTTTAGCTGTTTCAAGATGTGCTATACTCAGTGTAGCAATACCACTCGACATTTGGCTACAGTTACAAGAAGAAATTTGTAAACATTGGAAAATAAAATAGCCATAACTATTTTATTTCTTCGTCGATTTCTTTGAAATATACGCTACGCTAAGAGGGAAATTGTTTGCTTTCCATGAAATATAAAATCTTTTTCAGGGGCTGTGCCGTTTTGTCCATTACCCTGTGAAACCGAGGAACGTGTAGGTTTCACAGAGTAATGGAAAAATCGGTAAATCTGCTGATAAAGATCTTATAGTTCATAGAAAGCAAATAATTCCCCCCTTAGCGTGGCGTATATTTCATAGAAATCGATGAAGAAATAAAATACTTATGGCTATATTTGTGTTCCAATGTTTACAAATTTCTACTTGGAACTGTAGTCAAAAACCATGTGGTATTGCTACACTGATACTCTAACATTGAAATGTAAAGATAAGAGAAATTGATGGTTTAAATAAAGTGTTACTAGTATATGATTAAGAAACAAAATATGAAATACTGTAGTATACCAGCTGTTATGCAACAGTTTGGAGTTCTGGTCCAAAAGGAATGATTGGTTAATGCTCTTGACTATTGATCGAGAGCTCCATTGTTTGAATCTCGGCCAGAGCACTTGGTCATTTCTGAAAGGCTTTTCAGTATTTCCGACCCAACAAGAGATGAACATAGAGGTAGTCTCGCGTATATCAGTGCTATACACCTGGCACGTTAAAGAACCAAGGAGTGAGCTAGGGTTATGCACCCGGATTCCTTGTATCACACCTCTTTTTCTTCAGTGATTTTAAGTCTGCCCTTGACAGACACACCTACCAATAATTCTCGAAAAGAGGCGTTAGGCTGTATAAATAGATAGACATTGATTATTAAATACTTAATGTCATAATGCACAGATGTCATAATGCACTATCTGTGCATTATCACTGTACATTTTAATTCTTATTACACTGTAGAAAAGTGCATTACTGAGTGTTTAATACAATGTAAGAAAACTATACAAGTTAAACACTTATACACTAAAATTAATATCTTTAATGACTGTAAATGATAGAAAGTTTTTACACATCCCATGTGAGATTGCTGTGGTTTGTTAGAAGATTGATATAATAAACCCCCTATCAATGCATAATGCATGTTCATGTATGGTTAAAATTTCATCTACATGAAATAAATAGGAGAGATGGATGGATTAAAGTAATGTATCATTTCCATAATGTATCTCTCACTCATAGTTGTACGGGATGATTTACAAGTACAATAACTCACAGTTCTTAGAAACGTTTAATATTTAAGGTTTGAGATGTTGTGTGAATTAAATTGTGCTTCCTCTAATCTCTATCATAACTGTATTATCATGGTTTATGGTCTAGAGACTGTTTGTTTTAACCCTCTTCCACTGGTCATTTCTTTCCTTGATGGTCATTTATTGTCTTATAAATTTATTTGTGTGCAGCCATTGACCTTGCTATTTTGACACATGAAGACACATTGTGTCAGGCCATTATAAGGAATAATGAAGACACACTGTGTCAGGCCATTATAAGGAATAATGAAGACACACTTTGTCAGGCCATTATAAGGTATAATAAAGACACACTGTGGCAGGCAATTATAAGGAATAATGAAGACACACTGTGTCGGGCCATTATAAAGGGTAATGAAGACACACTGTGTCTGGCCATTATAAGGGGTAATGAAGACACACTGTGTCAGGCCATTATAAGGGGTGATGAAGACACACTGTGTCGGGCCATTATAAAGGGTAATGAAGACACACTGTGTCAGGCCATTATAAGGAGTAATGAAGACACACTGTGTCAGGCCATTATAAGGGGTAATGAAGACACACTGTCAGGCCATAATAAGGGGTAATGAAGACACACTGTGTCGGGGCATTATAAGGGGTAATGAAGACACACTGTGTCAGGCCATTATAAGGGGTAATGAAGACACACTGTGTCTGGCCATTATAAGGGGTAATGATGACACACTGTGTCGGGCCATTATAAGGGGTAATGAAGACACACTGTGTCAGGCCATTATAAGGGGTAATGAAGACACACTGTGTCGGGCCATTATAAGGGGTAATGAAGACACACTGTGTCAGGCCATTATAAGGGGTAATGATGACACACTGTGTCGGGCCATTATAAGGGGTAATGAAGACACACTGTGTCGGGCCATTATAAGGGGTAATGAAGACACACTGTGTCTGGCCATTATAAGGGGTAATGAAGACACACTGTGTCGGGCCATTATAAGGGGTAATGAAGACGCACTGTGTCTGGCCATTATAAGGGGTAATGAAGACACACTGTGTCTGGCCATTATAAGGGGTAATGAAGACACACTGTGTCGGGCCATTATAAGGGGTAATGATGACACACGGTGTCAGGCCATTATAAGGGGTAATGAAGACACACTGTGTCTGGCCATTATAAGGGGTAATGAAGACACACTGTGTCGGGCCATTATAAGGGGCAATGAAGACACACTGTGTCGGGCCATTATAAGGGGTAATGAAGACACACTGTGTCTGGCCATTATAAGGGGTAATGAAGACACACTGTGTCAGGCCATTATAAGGGGCAATGAAGACACACTGTGTCGGGCCATTATAAGGGGCAATGAAGACACACTGTGTCGGGCCATTATAAGGGGTAATGAAGACACACTGTGTCTGGCCTCTATAAGGGGTAATAAAGAGACACACTGTGTCGGGCCATTATAAGGGGTAATTAAGACACACCGTGTCTGGCCTCTATAAGGGGTAATAAAGAGACACACTGTGTCGGGCCATTATAAGGGGTAATTAGGACACACCGTGTCAGGCCATTATAAGGAATAATGAAGACACACTGTGTCAGGCTATTATAAGGAGTAATGAAGACACACTGTGTCGGGGCATTATAAGGAATAATGAAGACACACTGTCAGGCCATTATAAGGAGCAATGAAGACACACTGTGTCGGGCCATTATAAGGGGTAATGAAGACACATTGTGTCTGGCCATTATAAGGGGTAATGAAGACACGCTGTGTTGAGCCATTATAAGGAGTAACTTGTTGGAAGCTAATAGAACATTGTTTAAGGATGTACCGGGTACCTGTGGTTAGGACGGTCCAGTGAACTATTTTAAGCTTTCGTCAGGAAATAATTTGTTTTACGTTATTTGTTTTCAGTCACGTGATGCTCTCGCACGTGGAGATATGAATCACGCACACGATGCTGCCAGATCAGCGAGGACCATGGTGAGAATCAGTTATATAGCTGGCATTATCAGCGTGGTCACGGCACTCGTCATCATTGGTGTGTATGTTGGCGTTATCATGAATTCATTAAACAGCTATAACTACGACGACTAGTTGGTCAGTGAACTTGTTGACTTCAGACACAGGCTGTCTAAACCTTGGAACTGTCATCATGACTTGTGTTATCATTTATATACAGTATCACGTTAACTGTGTTTGTAAGATATTGACCAATACGGTTGTTTGACCATTGTATGGTAACATTGGACTGGTAATGTACGAATCTATTTAATACCTGGACCACATGAATATTCATGCTGATTCGTTGTCCTGTCAGATATGTTATTTTAACCATTCAAAACATTCTTACAGTACAATTACAAAAACATATAAGGTTTAAAGCAGTGCAGGTAAATAATCTTGGACGATACTGACATACATGTATAAATATTCCTTTGATGTCCTGTGGCACCAAATAAAGTTCCGAATCATTATTTTATGATAATATTAGGACAGGAGGAATATAGTTCAGTACCAGGTCAATATTGCCATACAAACCAATAATCCATTCAGAAAAAATATCCATATTCATTCAATTTCCACCTTGATAATATGCTAGTGTTCTATATACCGTATGTATAAATATACATGATTTATGTTGAACCTGATTTTGATAATCAGTGAATTGAAATGAACACACCATGTACCATGTTTTGAAGAATAATTTTATTTGTATACTAATATACTATTACTGTAGAATTTTTTATTATTATTTAGAACATTCAGGAATATATTGCTGTCTACAATAGTCAATAATTGCTCCTCATTGTAGTACATAAAGTCTTATTTCATGTGACCTTCATCAATTGGACGTGTCTACTGGGTCTATATATTTCTCTGTTGCAATGTACCCTATTGTTTTTTGCTTCAAAACCATAATTACAGTCCGTTTATTTAGGCATGTCACTTGTATACCAACAATGCAATACAAGAACATTGTATTTGTATTATTTTCAACGTTTTAATTTGAGAAAAGGGCTGTGAAAATCACTGTTATGTAAACATTTGACTGACCTGAATAATCGATTTATACATGATGACATTACAAACTGTTAACTAGTATATGCTCTAATCAGCATCATCATGATATATATTTTAATTGGGTTACCTATACACTAATTGGCTTTAACTAAACATATGTGCTGCTCGTCTATGTCCTGTGATAGCATTATGTATACATTGTATGTGATAAAAATATACTACTTGTAGTTTCAAAAATATTACCCAATTTCAATTCCTTATTTTTTACTGCTTTTTAATATACATTCCTTGGCTGTGATGGACCTATCAAACCTGTTGTTTTTTAATGTTTGATTTTAATGAATATGTTTCGTAATTGCACAGATTGTACTATGTAAATGTAGTGCAGAAATAAAATGTGTTATTTTATTTTAGTCATCCACACACAGTAAGCTATGTAATATTGTTATTATTGCTTTATTCTCAAGACATTGAAATTTTCTAATGAATAATGTGATTTTTCTTGTTGCCATTTTAACAATAAATAGTGTCTTGCTTTGCATATGCTTCTCAGGTTCATGTAGTTCAATATTTTTATAAAAAAATGCCGATTTCGAGAGCAACATTGTTTTGCTTGAAATGTTATCTTCGGCAAATAGAAAAATTGATTTCATTTGATTTATACTCTTGGTCTCTTGATCCTGTATCAAAAACTTGAAACATTGCCAAGTTCAGACTGTTCTAATCAGGGGTGTTAACTAGAGACATTTTGATGTGAAGGCCCAAAAGTATTAAAAATAAGGTGTCTGGGGAATGCCCCTCAGAATTTTTTTCACTTTTAAATAAATACAATTTTATATACTATATATTAATAAGTATTTCATTTGAGTACAGACTAGAAAATAACTGTACTAAAAGTACGCTATTGCCTCTTATCTCGCGTATTCAATATGACCAGGAAGATAACACTTGGTGTTCTTTATAGCTTGCCAAATATTGATAAATCCATTCTGTGTAGAAGTAGGATCGGTCGCTTATGTAAATCAATAGATAATACTTGGGATTGTAATAATACCGGGGGTTTTCCATGTAATTCTACACATTGTACAAACATCTATCATTAATATCCTGCTCTAGTTGTTATAAAACACAGAATTGAACACCTGAATGAGGTAAGTTATGTATACAGCGCAACCTCTGTAGAGCAACACCCTTTGGGAACTGCAAATATATTGGCCGTCTTTTAGAGGTTGTTGCTCAACAGAGGCTAAATTTAGAGTAAATATCAGCTTAGGATAATTTTAAAGGTGTTTTTATAGAGAGGTTGTTGCTCACCAGAGGGCTGCTTTGGAGAGGTTGTACTGTATATATACAGAGTAACCTCTCCAAAGCAACCATCCATATAGCAACAACTTGTCTTAAACAACATATTAAATCATTTTGTTACAGCAATAACCATTTACTATAAATCTTACCAAACTTTGTACAAACCCCAAACTTTGTACAACCCACAAACTTTGTACAACCCACAAACTTTGTACAACCCACAAACTTTGTTTTTCCTAAAGGATGTGGCTGTGAAGAGGTTGTACTGTACATGTATGTGTGCTACTGGGTACTGTTTTATCAAAGCACTTATAGAAATCGTAAACTTATGGTCAAATTTAAATCTTTATAATTAGTTATCAATTACAAAGTGTGGTTAATAGAGCTGCTATACTAATAATAATTCAGTAAATGAAATCCTTCAAACCATATCCATCACCAATAAGCAGTCATTTATGAATTATAAGGAAATTAAATTTGATTGTAACTTTAAGATTTTCATAAGTGCTTTGATAAAACAGTACCCATGTCAAACTTACGCATTTCATGTTTTTGTCTATGTATCATATTGTTGAAAAATGTATTATTGTGTGTTTCATGCTATGTGATATTAACCACTTATTACATGAATCAAATGTTCATTTATGTCAGATGTATAATGTTATTCTTGCAATAAAAATGTTTCATTGATTATAATCTATTGTTACCATATTATGAAAACCTTGACCAATTGGAGAGTTTATGTTCGTATACAGAATTATTCATATGCAAATGTGCCCACCAGCTAGCTGGTGGTGAATGGCAGGTTTGTATTGTTCATTCATCCAATAGACTATCGGTGGACAATTGGCATATGAATAGGTGATCTTCCATATTCTGTATGTATAGCTCGACGAAGATATCTCTAGCCTTATCAATAAACAAACATTGACTTCATAAACACTGCTCAGTCAACTGACCCCTTGTTATCAGCATAGATAAAAGTGATTATGCACAAGTTTGAAAAAAATGGACATTAAAAATGCATTTATTTTCAAAATTTTATTGGTATACAATAACTAGTGTTATCATCAGGGGTCTATATAAACTGCCCAGGTAGATAATAACATGAGGTTATGACGACTTGCTCAAGCCAACATGACCAGGCCCCGATCTCCTGAAACATCTCAATCTGAGCTCAATCTCAACTCAAATTTTGTCACCTATCGTTTGAGGAAGTTTCCATGCAAAATTGTACTCTAAATTGGTACGGTATAACAAAACAGAAATATTATTCTGAGTTTATTACAGCAAAATTATGAGAGTTCAAGATTCATATTTATCTCAAATTCAGACTTTGAAATGATCAAAATCTCATTTTGAGTTGAGATTTCTACTTGAGATGCTTCTAGAGATCGGGGCCTTGCCCCATGCTCATAAAGCTTTATTAGATTGTTGAATGTAAAAGGGGCAAATCATGTTTTTATGCTCAAGTTGAGCAGAGCATGAAACATGATTTGCTCCTTTACTGATCAAGAATTTAGATCATCTTTACATTTAATACCAGGAAATATTACACTGCTTTCTTTATGGCTACCCATTGAATATAGAAGTTTCTGTATAACATGGAACATTTTTGCGGTTAGAACTGTTTGAAGTTTGAGCATAGAATTGAGTTGAACATGAAAAATATTTTTTAATCATGGGACCAGTTGTTACCAGCTTGAAGTCTGTTGGATACTCAGTAGAGCCTGGAAACCTTCATTATAAGACATGTGATGTTAGTACCAGGGTATGTTGTTATACACCGGTAATACACCGGTTATACACAGGTAATACACAGGTTATACACAGGTAATACACAAGTAATACACAGGTTATACACAGTGATACACAGGTTATACACAGGTTATACGCAGGTTATACACAGGTAATACACATGTTATACACAGGTAATACACAGGTTATACACAGTGATACACAGGTTATACACATGTTATACGCAGGTTATACGCAGGTAATACACAGGTTATACGCCGGTAATACACAGGTTATACGCTGTTAATACACAGGTTATACGCATGTTAAACAGTACTTTGTATCAGGTATGTCTGAACAACTGTGAAACCTCTTCAGAGCGCCCCCCTATAATACTATTATGGGGATATAATTTCATATAGGGAGATACAATGTATGGGGATCATACGTTGTTCTAGAGAGGTTGTACTGTACCACTGTATTCACTGCTTAATTACCTCCCTGATTAGAGTTTGAATATTGAACACGAGGATTGATGTAGCTGATATGAGAGATATATTTCTCTGTTTTTGGTCCTTGTGATTATAATTGTCTTCCTCTATATTAAATTCTAGTTGATCGTAAACAACTACGGTTTGAATCTCTATTTGATTAAACTTTTAAGTCGCTTCAACACATATATTTAGGTCACACAACAGGGAAAATATATAGGGTCCACGTTTGGTTTATTTGCTTTTATTTATCCTCGCCACCAGAAATCCATATGGGCGAGGCCCCCAGAAGTGGCTAGTCACTTTAGTTTTTGGGGGATAGTGCATGATACAGAAGATGCCTCAGTTCCAGAAGCATCCCTGGTTCTTTTACGTGCCGACGTAAAGCATCATACATGGGACCTCGCTTAACGTATCGTCCAAAGACAGTTAGTAATTTTAGTTAAGTTAGGTGGGAAACACTGAAAAGCATTTCTGTTTTTGACCGTCTGGAGTAGGGATCGAACCCACAACCTTCAGATCAGCAGTCCATTTGTCCACCTTATATATCGAGATGATTTTATGCCACGTGGAACCAAGATCAAACGACCACGTGTGTACCACACAATCCAGTTAGTTGTCTAATACACGAGTGACGGTGACGGTGGTTGTCATTCAGGTCCCTCCCTAGTCACAGTTGTGGATGTGCCGTATGATACCAACTCATAGGGACAAGTTCACAATATAAGATGTTATGTTGTATTTACTCCTTGTTGTTTACGCGGACGTGATCAAGATTAGTCCATGTGACCGATCGAATTTCATTACCAAATTAGTGAACATCTCCAACAATGATTTTCGGTAAACTTGATATCTAATCAATCCGAAATCAGTTGATAGACTTGCGGGTCACTTTGACAAATGACCTTATTTTCAGCATTCAGGAGTTGTGGGAAAACTTGAATAATTCCTTTACTCTATCGGCTTGTATTATGACTTAAAGCAACATATGTGCTGATACATACGTGTACATATTAAAACGATTTTATATTTAAGTCTAAGCATATTAAATTGTGCAGGAGGATGCCAACATCCGTAAAAAGATCACTTCAAATCGGACAGATAAGCCCGCATTCAACAGAAAACTCAGATAAGAAACACAAAAAGAAGACGCATCATGTAACAAGAAACACATCACGAGGACAAGCATGACAATAACCAAGAAAAAACTAAATAGCTACTAGACTATGTCCTGCTTCCAACTGGCAAACTGGCCCAACAAAGCTAATACATTTATAAGAGTCCGAGTGTTTTATGGGCACTCTTTGCTAGCGCTTGGTAACGGACCAGTCAATTAAAACCACGACCCTACCCCGGGGAGGGCGGGTGATAGGAGGGGAACTGTCCCGTGTGTGTATCTTTTCTATGTCCCCGCACTGCCGTGTGAATGCGGGGCTTTTGTTTCGCGCCAAAATAGGGGGAGGTAGCCGTTACTACACCCGCGAGGTAAAGGGCGGGGTAATCAAGTTGTGTTTTACCATCTATATGACAAGCGGGATTTTTCCAGGGGTGTGAAAAAGCAAAAGTAAAAATCCCAAATCTTCGGGGTTGGTGGGTTTCTATTGACTGGTGCATAACTTGGAAGGCAAATATTATTAGGCCGTATCTACTCGCAATTTATTTGGTACAACATTTCGGAGTGACCTATCGTTAGATTCCTATTCGTGTATTCACAGAATTAAAGTTGACAAGTTTAATCTACAATTCCTTGAATTTGGTGGTATGTCATTTTGATAAGCTCAGTAGAAGCAGCAGGTTACATACGTACGTGAGTATGTACATGCAGTCACTGTTTACTGTCATCGGTCGTGTTACTGTACTTATCATTTCACAATGAATGTAACATAAAAACGATTTAAATACTTAATATAGCCGCCTGTCTTATACGTATGATACATTGATATTTGGAAATACCTACATACTTACGTCACTGATCACTTGATAAAGTTTGACAGGATATGATAAACACTTGATAAACACTCATTATGATATACACTATCAGTGTAAAGGGAAATAACTTCTGCATATTGTTTGTACATTCAACCCGAGTTACTTCTATTTAGCATTTGTTCTGCATACGTATATCACTCAAAATTCTATAAGTGTCAAGAATGTAGTCCCTGCTTCTCTTACACTCGCTTAGCATAACATAATCTATGTAGAAAATACATGGGCGTAGGAGAAGGGGGGGCCAGGGGGGCCAGGCCCCCCCAATGGTAGGACAGGGGGGGG
This sequence comes from Spisula solida, assembly GCA_947247005.1. NCBI lineage: Eukaryota > Metazoa > Mollusca > Bivalvia > Venerida > Mactridae > Spisula > Spisula solida. The sequence goes on from OX365945.1 coordinate 5,067,020, forward strand.
GGGGCAACATATCATTTGGCCCCCCCAATAATTCAGACCATATTCATAATTTTCCGCCTAAAATAGTCTTGTAAAAGGTAATTTGCCTTTTATCCTTGGTTAAAAAATATCAAATGTGAATTTTCGTGCTCGCTTCCCTCGCAAAATGATTTTAATCTATGAAATATGTTATCACCCGATCACGTAACTGTTGAAAAGAGCTACAAGGACTACAGAAATACATTGTACGATAAGCTCCTATATTGCTTTTAAACTTTGTCATTGCTATGTTAAATTCCCTTACTAAACCACTAAAACTCTCAGAATTCGGGCATCTGTTCAATAATTAGTAAAACATATTTACAAAATAAGGACTTAATTTTGTCTGGTCTTACCAAAAAATTATCCTAGAACGCACCAGATTGATCCAATGTTTTAAAAAAAATGCTCCCCCGGACCCCCCTACTTACAATACTGGTTTATGATAGGGTTAATTTTTTACCCGGTATTTTGACAAGCAAACAACTAAGTAGATATACCTTACCTTAGTGAAAATAAACACAAACTTTCACCATAGCTTATTAACACATAATGTTACCCCCCCCCACATATCAAAAAAAAAATTTTTCGTCCCCCCCCCCTTCCCAAATATTTGGCCCCCCAATGTTGAAGACGCTCCTACGCCCATGAAATATTGTGCAGATATTAAAATATAATGTATTCGGCTTAGGCTAAATTTAGAACAAAATCGCGCGTTTCATTTGGAATCCATTGGCACAATAATAAGCCAACCGGATGTGGGGCAAGTATCAAGAATAATGTAGAAATGTTTAAGTTTTATTCTTATACATGTATTGCGTAAGGCAAGAATTGCTAAAAACGGATCACATCCTGCAAACACAAGTGCTTAAATGCAGCTTAAATATTAGTGTGAGTGAGGGCTTATCGGCACCTAGACATCAGCTTGTGAAGCAATATTTACATGTATCCGTATACAGTATTGCACACCTGCAACATTATGTTAATTTTCTGAAAATTTAGTCAGTCCATCTTATTACATTTGCAAAGTATCTGCAAGGAAAATGTGACGTAGCTTTTTTGAGTAACGTTAGTATAATTTAGTAATTTATTCCTAACACACACTAGCCAGAATAAAAGTTTAGTTTTGTAATGATTTTGTATTAATGTGCAATCTACGTGGTTTGAAAGCTATATAGTGGAATTTGGTCTTTTACTTATTCACACTTTCGTCAGAATTGGCATGAACGTAACATTCACGTGTACGTAATACAAAATGTACTACTTATTGTGGAAAAGTTTATAACGATACCTGTAATGTTAAATCTATTTGAAATAGACTTTAAATTATTGGTAACCTGTGCCCCATTATACCGGACATAAAAAACCAAAACCTAGATACTTGATAACAAATGTCTTTTGACCCCTGCAAAAATGACATTAAAATGCGGACAAAACCCGGTATATATATAAGTATAGTGAAAATCATCGTCCAGTCTAGATACAAAAGGAAAACATAACAGACAATTTACGATCAGATCTACTGTTAAAGTATTTGTAGGATCGTTACATAGCTTGTATATGTTCAAAGAATGTGCGAACGCAATATCGGATCATTGTTTTAAAAGCCACATAGTTTATCATTGTGTTCATATTAGCGCTGAAAATCTGAAAATAAAATGTTCTGTTCTGTTCTGCTGTGGGTAGAGTATTCGCCTGTCATCTGAACGAACCAAGGTCAAATACTGGATGGGGCATATCATGTACTCCAGCGACATTAGCTACAATCATGTCCTCTACACGTGAAGAAGTTGTCTATAGCTTATCGGTGACCTATTGTTAGCCTGGTAATGGTTGGTACATAATACCAGTACATCTAGTTATATGTTCGTCATCTCACCACCGTACAAATGTACATATATGTATATATAAAATATTCAAGATCATTGAAAACTAACAAAATAAACAAATAAGGTCAGTATCGTACTGAGGTCAGTTTTTGATCACTTGTTTGATTTAGTTTTTCATCAATACATTTCTACGGAAATCATTTTAAAATGTTTGTCATTTTAATTCCACCATCGAATTTTATCGTAATGTCTGTGCTCGTATTTGAACCACTTGACAGAAACTAGTTCACAGTTGTATGTAACATCTATTAACGACAAATACTCGTGTTTGTTTCGTGTCGGCTCGGTAAATAAGCATTGACTATTTATTATTGTTTTCAAAGATACGTATTTAACTATTGCCATACATCATTTTAATAGACCCGAGTTTTACTTTAAGTTTAGATGAATAGAAATGGGTTGATTTTGTAAACACTTACACAAGTAAAGCTGTCGGAAGGTAAACATAAGTTAGAGTATGTAATCAATGGCGACTTTCAGCATGTACTGGTACTACCAAGATAAGGCACCGAACTCAGGGTTCATTACTTCAAAATGGAGACTAGGTTTGAATAAGAACTAAAGGTACCATGTCGGTATTAAAGTTTGAATACGAACCACTGGACATTCAGAAAGCATATCTTGTATTGATAGATCGATGATCCTGGCTCAGTACCGATTAAGTTGCACCGACTCACATACATATCGGGAACATATAACGTTATATAACATTCCCATTAACAATATTCATGTGTTAAACACTTTCAATTTTGAATTGCTTGTAGAAACATAAATGATTCCTTTCTTGCCGAGATTGGCGGACAGCAACGCTTCAAAGGACAACTCTGGGTACCAACCAGAATGACCCGCTTCTTATGATGGTCATAATATTGAGGTTAAACGAAGAATACTAAAATGGATTTAGATAGCCTTGTCAATTTTGAGGTGGCTTTAGTGCTGAAAACTATATAGTGGTCTTTCAGTAAGGTGTTACTACATACGAGGTGTGTACAAAACGTTCGTAGTCACATATCATAAAATAAAAACAAAACAAGCAATATTTCCATGCAAAACTTTATTACCAACAGCCTACATGTAACTCGCTACGACCACCAGGTTTGCTTAAACGCCATAAGCCCTGACGTCCGATCGAGTTTATTCACCGTTTATGTTTAATTTACTTTTATTCCTTTATTTAATTATATTAGCATGATAAAATAATACAAATATTGTCATAGGATTGGAACATTTTATTTGAAAAATGGTTTTGCATAAACAAACAAATGGGACACAAATCGCATTTGTTTGATCCGTTTAGAAAACACTACCGAATTTTAAATAAATGAAAATAAAATATTGCATTCAGTCGACAGTAAATACTTATATTTAAATCAACATATTTAGTAAATGAACTCATACAAATTGGAGCAATGAATATTTAAGTTTCAGCTTAATGCATTAGAGGTGCTGTACCTTTAATTTAGACAGAATATATTACATGAGTGGCTTTTAAAAATGTTGTAAGTGACTTAATGGCATAAATATGTTTTCTTGTTTGGATTGCACATTGTGCTCGCAGTTTTGATGTTATAACTAGCGGGAGATTTAATGTTCATGCAGTAGAGCGATAGGAGGTGAGTGAGGTTTTTTACTTTTTACTGGTTTTAAATAGTTTTTATATTCCTGTTGAAAACTAACCAAATTGGTATTTTTTCAATCGACTTTAACAAAAATTCAACATTGTTTCTATTATGCATAATGACTAATTAATATAAGCGATTGTTATCTACGCAAATGAACTTAGAAATGTTAAACTTTGGCTTTCGAGGTACATGTAGTTTTCAACACATAGTAAGTTGTATAACATCATGTCACGCGTTAACTTTGACATGGAACATGCAACGGATCCCTTTTAAATGTATGCTATGTGGAACTCAAATTTTTTAACATGAATGTTTCTCTCAAAGCAAATTGTACACTGAATAGTTTGTTGCTTGTTACACAGGAACTCGCATAATTAAAAAAAATTAAAACAATAATTGAAAAAAATCGCTACTAGTGTAGATCCTGTGTTGAGGATGCTAAATACCTTGGTATTGACATCAGTCATGATCTTAACTGGAACTTATAACATCAAAACATCATTTTTTTTTTTAAATTATGCAAGTTCATGTGTTTGTTACTTGCCCATAAATTGACAAAGAAGACTGATTGTTACCAAAGTAAAACTTTCTCGTGAAATAAAATTCGACAATTTCTAGATTCTGACCATGATCAATCATACTAAGCATTCATGACCAAGATGGAAATGGATGGCTATGTACAAATAATGACTCCAGACATAGTAGCAACAGCCATGAGATACAGGAAATAAAAACACATGGATGAATCGAATGCTGTGTCACACCGAATACTGAGCACTGCCTTCAATACAACTCCCTTTAAAAAATGAAATGCTTTGCGAAAATGATACTACATGTACTCGTATATTAGTGGTTGTTGAAATATAGCTACGTGATCTAATCTGTTCGTATTTCACATTGCTAGGCAATAGTGCTGTACTTGTGCATTAAAGGGTCGAATCCGACTATAGGTGCCAACTGTTGATGTAATTGCATGGTTAACATAGGAGAAAGGCTAGTTATTTCTTTGGCCAATGTCGGCGTGATAAGTTCATGAAAGCTTACCACCTCCGTCATCATGCCTATGCCATTAGCTGCCAAACGTAGGAAGATACAGACGGTCTCAATGATAACCCTAATTCTTTGTCTAATCTAAATCTAGATTTCAATGACCCGTCACACCGAGCTCCAGTCCTCCACGACCTGAGTATCTACACGGCGTCCCTGATGCGACCTTAGGGGTCTATGCTGCAAATTTACGACGGGAAGTTGTTTTCGAACATTCATGCCATGCTAGTATAACAATATAATTTGTAGATTTCAAATCTCATTTTCTTGTAGTGCATGTAATTATTTTTGTGTAAATAGGTCGTGAATGATCAAATTTGTAATGCGTTCGACCGCTGCAGTCGTAGTGTATGGTCATTTAGTTTGATCACGGCCTAATTGGTTAATAACCTCCGGCTTCGAGGGAAGAGATAATGAGTTTGTGTCATACTAGAAATCCGTGTGCACTACCAATTTTCCGAAAAGACTTATTGGTTCTTTAACATGCTCGGTGTATAACACTGATACAAACGCGAGTATCTCTGCGTTTCAAACCAGTTCATCCGTAGTTAGGTGAGAGACACTGGAACGCATTTTTTAAAATTAAGGCAGAGGGCAATACTAGTGTTTGTTTTAAACAAGGTGATTTGACTCACAAGTAACTTTAGCAATCACCATTGCCATTACAGTCACGTTTAATACTTATACATGTAAGCTGATGTATCACTGTCGTTATATACATGTATTGATATAAACTTATAAAAAATATATGACACCAATATAAAACTGCTCAAGTTGTTTTTATATGTTTTCAATGGTGTACAATATGTATCAGACATGCTTCAAATTGGTAATTTATTGACGTTTGTTTGTATTCACTATTCGACGCGCATATTATATCCCTTGTTCACTTAATATGAGCCATAAATATCTAAATGTACAAGTCAGTTTCTGTTTTCAAATGATTTAATGGGCTTGGTTAGAATTTTAATTTATGATGTGGTTATAAAGATACCAAGTGCAAAGCCTTTCATTTCAGCAAATATAAGAATTATATTACATATTTTGTATGTTACAAAAGTATTTGATAGTTCTTTTGACTGTTGATTGCTACTCGATATAGTTTGAATAATAATGTGAAATCGATTATATAATTCAATTAGATTAACATGTTTACTTAAATCCGTATACATGCTCTCAGTTTAACAAATATCCTTACATCCTAGATGGGATAAACTACATTTTAGCTGAATGTCAGTGCGTAGAAAGGTTGCATGAAGATTACTTGAGTTTCAACAAGATTTATGTTCATTGCACGCCTTAAAATGCAAGAAAATTAATAACATTATGTTTAGCGGCTCGTTGCTTATATGTGATATATGAAGATTTGTATGGTCGTTGAAATATTTGCCAGTAGTTAACGATTCAAATAAACTTCTTCTTTTCATTAAAATTGAATGCCGCAACTCCATGTACATATTTCGACATCAATGAGCCTACATTCAATAGATCCGCTGTGTGTAGTTATTAGTGTTTAAATTGTGATACAGGGTATAAAGTTATTCCATGTTTATGTTGTCATTCAGTAACATTATTCTAAAACTGCATAGACCAACAAGGAACACCTCTAGAGATTCGTTCGCCGGGAATTGGAACCCGTGAACTTCCAACACTGAGAAATACGCGATAACGTGGCACTATGTCCACCACCATGGTCGACTTGAAAGTTAATCAACTGTTCACCCTACAAACAAGTTGTACATGTACAATATATGTAACCATGGTATGTCGAGGAATCCAACCAAGTTCTTGAACAAGGTGGGAACACAAACTCAGGTATGCGGAATACTACATTGTTGAGTAAAATTCCAGTTATCTCCCATTGACTTAAAATACCTGAAATGAAACAAGTAGAGTATACAAATAAATACACGTGCCATGAAAATCAATGTGAGGGGTCTAATTGTTTTTAAATGCCGAGCATAGCCTTTATTTGCAAGTCAGATTTCTGCTAAAGTATGCAGGCACATGAGTGCCTCCACCCCGTATTTGAACCCGGGTCACCAGACTAGACGGCAAGCTCACAAACCCTTGAGCTACGGAGTTGAATCTAAAAATCATGATACCGGGCCAGCCTGTACTGAAACTATCCTTATACATTGACCACAAAATATAAAAATAAAATAAAAAATAGAATGCAAGGGCCGTTATTAGTGTCTAGGTTTTGAATTGCGTATATCGTGTTGCAATATTTCAGTTTATCGTAAAGACACGAGTTACTGATTTTTCATTCATATGTTGCCTTTTAAGACACTGGATACACTGAACTATACATTTTCCATTTAAGTATAAATTGCCTTTTGAATATATTGATTTCATTAGGCATGTACTTAAGCCATAACGTAACTCTACTCAGTTAATAATTTAAATACATTTCTGAGTTATTTGTGAACAGAAAGCTGTTCAATTACTAGAAATTATTTCTCTCCTAGATTAAAACAGTGTATTTTTAGAATTATTATTCCATGTACTGATATAATGGCACAGGGGATAGTTATACGTATTAATAGAACTGGGCTGTAAGTTGTTTTATGTTTTCATAACTTTGGTGGTGAATATAGTTACATGTGTATAACAATCTCTAGTCACAGCTTAAATGGTGATTTTCGTTAATTATAACGTATGATCATGCGGCACTACCCAGACTGCTTGAGCGACAGATGGTTATCCTCCTTATAAAATAAAAGTTTGTAATGAAATCCGATAATAATTATTATCTAATTGCAATAATCGATTAAATGAGAACGATATACTAGTAGCTTACGAATATAATGAACGACCCACGCGTAAAAAAATGCTGTCAGAATAATGCCTTTTTATGAGATACCTTCTAGTTCGCAACATTGTTCAAGTTTGTTAGTGCATTTTAAAACAGTAAAGCATTTGGTTATGAGTAAGAAGTACTGTAAGAATTTTAAAATATAACCGGAGAGCTTTCCTCTCCAAGTCTGCATAATATAATTATACCGTAAACTTTCACTGAAAAAACACCTTCATAACAAAACTACCTTAAAACTTAACCACCCCATTCAAGTGCATTTTCACTGATCTGCTCTTTATTCAACCCTTTTAATTTTAAATTGACGTCCATCCCAATAAGAGGATCAGTTTCTAAGATCTCAGACTAATTTATTAATTTTCCGCAATTAGTCAGAAGGTATAAAACCCGTACTTCCCCCAATACACACGGAACTCATGCCGTACTTAAATGTTAGGCAGTGTCCTTGCAATAAATGACGACGTTAGATATATTAATCATATTGATGAACTTGATGATCGCCGCAAAATCTCCAAATGTTGTAAACAAAAACAATATAACGTGATAAAATTCATTTAGTATTGTTTGTATATATAATTATCATTTAGATTTACGGAACAGATTGTCTGATAAGACAAACAATAAAAGGTGTGGCGGACTGTGGACAGAAGAATATAGAATATATCATAATCAATGTGGTACCTCGGTATAGAACTCATATCTTATCGTAGAGTCGATTTAAAATACAAACGTACTGTTATTTAAGTGACGCCAAGTAATACCAAAATAAACGATCGCCGCGATTTGAACTTTGAAGTTGTACAGTGATTAAACACAATCACCCTTTTTCTATTTGTTGGCATCGGTTTAGACGTAAATTGTTGATATAGCTGACAAATGTGTTTTGTAATCAATGTTGCTTTGTACTATTATCCAAATTACCAATTTGCACCCAAGTGTGGTATAGTGCGCAAGTTCAACACACAGTCTCACACACATACGCATACAAGGACAACTATGGGATACCCATTTATCGTGCACGAGGCCATTAAACAAACACGTGATTCGAACATGTCTAGTGTGCTGGTAATAATTGTTGATTAAAATGGCATTATTGCATCTTTCAATATTTTGTCGGATCCCGACAAATAGAAATTGGACGAATTTTAGATCCCGGTTATGGGGAATTTAGACGCCACCATTTCGTTCATTCGTTCGTTCGTTCTTCCATCCGTCCGTCCGTCCGTCCGTCCGTCCGTCCGGGCCAACATCCAATGGTTTATGAGGTTCATTCCGTCCATAATTTTAGTTAAATAAAGAAGGAAATCCACATAAACCAGTCGGTTTTTGTGGAAAAAAAACACATAAAGATCAAACGAAAAGCCCCGTAAACCCCAAATGTTGGAACGTCCGTCCGTACGTTCGTTCTTCGTTCGTTCGTTCGTTCGTTCGTTCGTTCGTTCGTTCGTTCGTTCGTTCGTTCGTTCGTTCGTTCGTTCGTTCGTTCGTTCGTTCGTTCGTTCGTTCGTTCGTTCGTTCGTTCGTTCGTTCGTTCGTTCGTTCGTTCGTTCGTTCTGTTAGGTGGTATCAAAGTTTCGTGAATTGCATGGACCATGAGAAGTGTTCGAATGTTTGCTGGTATTAGTTCACGATGACCGTAGTTCTAAACACGTAATTTATATTTATTTATGATAAGTCAGGATCTAGCTACTAGCACATAATATACAATCTACATTTATCTCTGGCCAACATTCAACAAACCACAAATCGTAATTGTATTAATATCATTTATTTTCTATTTAGTAGAATCTAAACAATTAAGATGGAATAGAATATAAATAATATTCCGCTGAATGTTGTTTACTTAAGACATTGATTGAAGAATTTCCTTTAATCTTATGTCGTTTGAAATGTTTGGTATGATGGTCAAAGGCATTTCAAATGTCGATAATACCAATAAAACTGTATAACTGGTAATCCTGGATATACGTATGTCAGTTTTGAATCCGAATATCTAATGTCCTGTCTCCTATAAGACTGTTTCATTGACAGTGCTTTACAAACGTCGCTTTTGATAGGCAACATTTAATGTGTGTGTTATTGTTGGCTTACATTTACCGCAGCTGACGCATGTCCTTCGTTAATCTGTGGATATTATTATACTGATAGAACAGCTTTGTTTAAATCTCATTCCTGAAATACGAATCAAAGTTAAATGTTAGCATAGCATAGACAGCTAAAAAGATGCCAATAGATTTTAATTGATTAAAGTCCATACAAAATGCAGGATGACCTAAGACAAAAAAAGATGGCGACTAAACGCGAAAGACGAGACACCCAAAGACCATCTCCGGTGAACTATAAAACATTATATTCATAGGAGAATGTACGGTGTCCCGTTAGGGCCATCGCTGCATAGATATAAGAGGTCGATAATACGAAAGTGAAAAGTCGAAACTACGATGATGAAAAGTCGAAAATACGATAGTGAAAAGTCGAAACTACGATGATGAAAAGTCGAAAGTACGAAACAACGAAAGTACGATCATTGTGAAAAGTCGAAACAACGATGATGAAAAGTCGAAACAACGAAAGTACGATAGTGAAAAGTCGATATTATTTCGTGTTTTCACCATCGTTGTTTCGACTTTTCACAATCGTTGTTTCGACTTTTCACCATCGTACTTTCGTTGTTTCGTACTTTCGACTTTTCGTCATCGTAGTTTCGACTTTTCACCATCGTATTTTCGACTTTTCATCATCGTGGTTTCGACTTTTCATCATCGTAGTTTCGACTTTTCACTATCGCATTTTCGACTTTTCATCATCGTGGTTTCGACTTTTCATCATCGTAGTTTCGACTTTTCACTATCGTTCTTTCGACTTTTCACTATCGTACTTTCGACTTTTCATCATCGTAGTTTCGACTTTTCACTATCGTATTATCGCCTTCCTGTTAGGCATGCGCACGTTGACCAAATAAATGGTCAAATGATGACTTAAGGCCGGGCAGGGCTGGACTAAGTGGTAGTGACTAAAACTGACTATCCCATAGAGGCTAGGATGACTGCGCTATGTGATGGTTACTTCATATTCATGTAGTATGTGATGGCGGTCTAGGTGATAAAGAGTATCCCTTGTGACCCAGTAATACTGTACGTTTGGATGATGAGTATTAATTAGAGCATAGTACGGTTTGATGTTGTCAAAATGAGTACTCCATTTAGCATATGGTGTCTGTACTCGTGTAAACCCTATTATTTTTTGTTCTGGTGCGCACCTCAAATGACTGGAAATAGTCGCATGGTGTTGCTGTATACAAAAAAGGGTCAAGTGATGGCGAGTACCTAACTAGGCCTGGGATTGCTGTACTTGGAGGGTGAGTACCCAACGAAGGGCTGAAGTATCATTTCCCATAAATACACGGCGCTATAATTATGCAGTATAAAACTGCAAGTCTACCCATTAGAGTGATTGATTATAAAATCGGACAATAATTATCATTGAAGGTAACCGATTCCATGTTAAGGGAAATACTTCTGATCATAGGCTTCGGAAAAATATAGTGTCCACAATTCACCAGGAAGGCGATAATACGATAGTGAAAAGTCGAAACTACGATGATGAAAAGTCGAAAGTACGATAGTGAAAAGTCGAAAGAACGATAGTGAAAAGTCGAAACTACGATGATGAAAAGTCGAAACCACGATGATGAAAAATCGAAAATAAGATAGTGAAAAGTTGAAACTACGATGATGAAAAGTCGAAAGTACGAAACAACGAAAGTACGATGGTGAAAAGTCGAAACAACGATGGTGAAAAGTCGAAACAACGATGGTGAAAACACGAAATAATATCGACTTTTCACTATCGTACTTTCGTTGTTTCGTGTTTTCACCATCGTTGTTTCGGCTTTTCACCATCGTTGTTTCGACTTTTCACCATCGAACTTTCGTTGTTTCGTGTTTCGACTAACTTCTATGCAGCGATGGCCCTAACGGGACACCGTAAGAATGTGTAATGTTTGTATACGCAATGTTATGTAAACAGGTGACTGCCCTTATTAAACGATGTATACGTCGTTTCATATCATTGTATTTATATCATAAAATGCGCTAGATAGCTCGAGTTAAACATAGCATGCCAATAGAATAGTTTGTAGTTGGGTAAATCAAGACACCCTCGTGACATTATAGAAGACATCCATAGATTGAACTACATGGATATATCCATAATGACAGCTGTTCTAACGGTTGTCAGGTCAATGTGATATATGAATGTCACTGAGAATACTAATCACTATCTGATTTGAATAGACCAGTCATTAATAATAATACTTTCATTGATCCATTCTAATTTATTTGAAATGATAGTTCAGCGTTCGATGTATTTTCAGCGATAGAAACCAAACTTGTATACAGTAATGGTAATTTCCCCATTAAGATTGACTAGTGTGCGTTGTCATGAATAGCAAAATGATAATGTTTATATGTACATGTATTAGAAATGAATCAACAATCTTAAATAAATCTGTCATTGTATTTGGCAGTCCCGTATCTTTATAATGAGAAAGGTATATTATCGTAATCCATTATCATGCCCGTGTTATATAAACAGTAATACTGGGCTAGGGCGCATTGTTAGTCCGTCACAATTTATGCTTTATGAAATAATTCCACTTCGATATCAAAGATACAGGTTACAGAGGTAATGGTAGTTTAATCGATTTGTTAATCAAAGTAATCACCGAGTTATGTATTGTTCAACGTCTTTTATTTGTTTGATTAGTTCTATTATATAGCAAAACAAACCGTCTATATTTCTTCAAGCATGTTTTAAACATTTATTTAAAAACTTTGAATGAAGTGATCTGAATCAGTAGAATGTTGACAGTGTTCTTCAGTCGTCCAATCGTTATACAAAGACGTTCGCGTATATATATAAGACATTTGTCTATACAGAGCAAACATCATTTAAAACACATTGAATATAGAGACACCTACATTTGAATATGTTAACTTTCGGAAATTACTTTACGGAGTTTTATTTTACAGACATTTTTAGTTAAATCCTATTAAATAGGTAGATTCTATTTCAGAAAAGAAAAGGAGTTGATTATTTAAATGAACTTGTGTAATCGTTTCTGACTAGATGACTATAATTATGGCGCGAAATATATCAAGTGATACAAAGGATCGTGCTATGGCGTCTTTATCAGCACGGACATCATCGAGAAATTCGACATCACCTTCACGTCAGATAATCTCGCCGTCAGCAGGTCAATCACCAACAACGTCACGTCTATCAATGACGTCAACCTCGTCACGTCTGTCCGTGACGTCATCAAATGTGTCCTTAGCGACATTGGAGACCGACAGAGGAAGTAATTTGTAGGTGTTCTGACTTTTTGAGAAAAATGTAGATTCTTAATATTGGTTAGACTACATGTGATTCAGAGAAAGCGGTTGAATCAGGTTGAACTTAAATAGTACTTTTGATAACATTAGATCTAGATCTAATTGGCTTGAAATTTATATTCACAAAATTTATAAAATGATTGTTTGGCTTGACGCGCTCTAGCAATATTAGGGGAGATGGGTGGGTATCCAGTTCTAAAGACTTTAGTATCTGTATCGATTCTTCAAAAGTATCTCACTAATAAGGATGCGACTTGGTGTTATGACTTGTATGTTAATGGCATGAACTCAATCTATAATCCGAGAGAGCACTTATGAATTGTTTATTTTCATCACTAAGCTTGTCACTTCTGAGTCTGGTACGAGTTCCAGTCACGGATAGTTTAAGACACGAAAGAATATTTACAAGTGTCGGTGTTACATGCTGTATGTACCAACGATTTTGAGTTCGGACGTCTTTGCTGGCGTTGGTTTGAGTTCGAGGTTGTCATTAGCGGGACGACCACCAGGTCATGGATGACCTTATAGAAGAATACAAGGCGTGGGTCTTGGCGACCGGCTGCTCTAATGTCTTCCATCCTTGGAGTTAACTTTTTTGTCGTAGATCTCTTCAAAGCTATTGTAGTTATTTCTTTACAGCAATGTGTATAGCACTGTTAATAGCAAGAATTAATGCCATCATGGTTTAAGGTCTTTGGTATACTTAATTGAAAACGTCACGGGTTTTGTATCGTTACAGGTTTTGGTAGATCCCTCTGTTAGCAGGTGTACGCATTTTAGATTTAAGGAAGAATATCTAACGATTGAATTAACACCGAAACAACCGCGTGTGTTTAAGAGTCTTCTACGTTAACTTTAAATAATACTAATAAAACGATATGTCACCAGGCTTGCCGTTGCGAGATAAACAGTTTCCCAATGACCTATCATGGCTCGGGTTAATTCTAGATAACACTATTTATCTCGTGCATAAAGGACATCAACATAATTTATTTTAAGATTTTAGATTATTAGATTCAATGTATAAATGGTCTTACAGTACCTACACATAAAACACGTTTAGCTCCCAGATGATATAATTCCCATGCTATAAGAAAAAGATGATAAAACAATCAGACAGGGAAGGGAGCACCCAACTTCAACAGTCGAGCACTGAGAAAAAAACATAAAACACACACATCACAATTACACGGCACAATACCTAACACACAACTGAACGAACAAACATTCAGCCGTCAAAAAGTCGAAAGTTCAAGTCCCAGCTGTCAAAACCTGAACGTCATTATTTTAGATATAAACAGCTGACTGACCTTGTTTCAGCTGTAAAAAGTTGTCATGTTCTTTAAGGACGTTGTCTACTGTCATATCCTCCACGTGTTGAAAACGTGTCAGATGCTTCAGAGGGACCAAGTTAGTGCTAATTGGCAATCAGTGCAAGAACCGAACTGGTAACGCTCTTAGTGTGCAGTCTATATCATGTTGGGTAGCTGTACTGTATATGGTTCGTAACACAATCATTTCTATAAATGTTATTTGGTTTATATTTTCAGTGAGCCATTGTTCCGTACTCGGTGGGACGATGAAGCGGAGATGGACAAAGGTTTGAAGATTCTCAAACGGAAACAGGCGGCATCGATTCGTCTACGTAAGATGAACGATGTGTACGATCGCCTACTGGAAGGCAAACTAAGAGTACTTGATACTAAATTCTCTAACGTGGCCAAAGAGTTAACAAAAGAAACGCGGTATATTAAAGAAGAAATAGATGACATTCAACCCCTGCTGTTTCCAAGGATAGAATCAGCCGCTCCATCCGTGTCATCTAGACAACCGAGCAGCATAAATGGACGAAGTCACGCGGATAAGATCTGTCAGTCATGTTTATTCGATCCCGCGAACACTACAGCAAGATGTCGACATTTCCCCTGCTTTCTACCAATGACTTACAACAGTATCGGTGTGTTTCCCAAACCACAGACATACTCGGTGGTCACCAATTACAAACAACTTCTCGGCAGGTGTGGTGATTTACGGCCTGCGACATCTAAACGTAGAAAAGTTGTAGCAGAAAAAACAGAAGAAGTGAAAGTTGAACAAGAATCGCACGCTCCTAGAACAACAGTGAAGGAAAAAATACGCGGACTGAAGCAATTAGTGAAAGAAATGAAAGAACGAAACGATAAAACTAAACCACGTGACTGGGCAATTAATTACGGTGACCCATTACCGAGACGTGTTATTCTTAAGCCCGTGAAAACAACTTGAGCGTGACAACAAGTCAACCAAGAAATAATTCAAGGATCCTCAAAGCAATTTAGATGGTGATCCGCGAATATCGTATAAAATGCTGTATGTGCACATTGTGAGATTGAAAGTGTAGTCGGACATAGTTCTGTTAAATGTATACCAGTAATTAGACAGTGCTAATAGTTTGAAGTTCTGCACCTTTGTCCTTAACTGTCGCTACATTTGATGTGTGTACTCTTGCTATGGACATTATTAGGTGATCATTGACTGTGTAGTTAGCAGTATATTCATGGTGTTATTTCTGACCATAGGCAGTACAGCTAGCAGTATATTCATGTTGTTATTTCTGACCATAGGCAGTACAGTTAGCAGAATATTCATGTTGTTATTTCTGACCATAGGCAGTACAGTTAGCAGTATATTCATGGTGTTATTTCTGACCATAGGCAGTACATTTAGCAGTATATTCATGTTGTTATTTCTGACCATAGGCAGTACAGTTAGCAGAATATTCATGTTGTTATTTCTGACCATAGACAGTACAGCTAGCAGTATATTCATGTTGTTATTTCTGTTTCTTTTCTGCTCACTTCACACCAATCAAACCAACATAATAATTGTCTTGTTTAACATGAACGTTAAATAAATGATCGTTTTCACCGACAATTGAACATTATTCAATTACACGTATATCCATTGCGAAATGAATATCCGTTCATGAAACTGTACTGAACATATCACGGTACTTACTGTATGACCAGTATAAAATGTAACCAGGG
Source organism: Spisula solida (assembly GCA_947247005.1). Classification (NCBI taxonomy): domain Eukaryota; kingdom Metazoa; phylum Mollusca; class Bivalvia; order Venerida; family Mactridae; genus Spisula; species Spisula solida. Next base: position 5,082,836 of record OX365945.1, read on the forward strand.
TTTACAAAGAAGGACCAGGAACGCTCTATTGGTGTGTTTGTTTTCAGCTATGACGTTCGTTTACTAAGCTGGTTTTCACTGAACATTTTATGTAGACATAATTTCTCGTGACCTCCAACATTGGGCGTAACGTCAAAGAGCTCACACACTTGCAGGTATAATTCCCAATTTCAGTTAGGCAACTCCAGAATATGCCAGTTTGGTTGTGGCGGTAAAAACTTCTGCACAAGAAGTTATTGAGGTGAATTTCCGCCATCAGCAGAAATGTTCATTGACTGACGGCAGATAATAAAGCATTAACTTTGTTGTTGTTTTACTACAGCAGGGTTATTCTACGTGTGCAACTCAATTTTTTAACATAAGTATTAAACTTAAATATGTAAGTTTTCCCTTAAGATGCTTTGTTAATACCAGCCTTTAAGTGATAGCAAATTAAAGAAATCGGCAATCTTATAACCACTGAATCAATCTATTAACGTCCATATATGGTACATATTACATGCAGTTGAATCTGAAAAGTGGTAGCAAATCTAAGTTACTGATATCTGAAAGAAAAAATCAATCACAGAATACTTGAGAATTTAAACATTCGGCATTGAACCTCTACAACACTCTACGAGTGCGGGAGGTCTCGGGTTCGATCCCTGGCCGCGCCATACGAAAGACGAAATAAAAATGGTACCAGGAATTCTCTTGCTAGACGCTCAGCATAAAAGGGAAACTGGCTTCTCTTCTCTCATACCCTTGTGGCGAAGGATAATATCAGGAATGAGGTGTCGAGAGTGTTTAATGTAAGTTGGAAAACTTGTTTCTCAATCGACCTTAAAAGGGAAACTGGCTTCTCTTCTCTCATACCCTTGTAGCGATGGATAACATCAGAAATGAGGTGTCGAGAGTGTTTAATATAAGTTGGAAAAACTTGTTTCTCAATCGGCCTAAAATAAATAAGTATAAACTAACACTCTACAATGACAACAAACTAGACAAGGTACGTAAATCGTGGTGTTGAACTATCACAAAACTGTGCGCTGATTGCGACCCTTGGTGAAGCAATGTACACGAATAGTTCTGCAATGACCTGGAGGTTATAATGGCAGACAGATTCAGTTCTAATATGCAGCACATCTTGAAAACAAATAATACAATTTATGATCACATGATAAGCAACGATTATTCGGAAGATTGATGTTTATTGTCAAATGAGTTTCCTCGTAAAATAATGTCTTTATTATTAATAGTACTCTGCCTGCCGTTGGTTACATTTTCATATGCGTTAAAGCACTACTTACGACCTTATAAGAATCGTGCATATTTGTAATCTGCATCTCAAGGCGCTTTAGATAGATAGATAGATTTATTTCGGTAAAGGTTGTACATATACATGATTAATAAAACAACATGATCATAAATAAAAATAATTATTTCATGAGTATCAACAACCATGCCATGCACCAACACTCAGGATTACACATAAAAACAGTAAACTCTTTTTCCATTGTGGTCCTTGAGTTGATGGCATGACATAGAGAGGCAACAATAAATTATATATGAATACTCTGTTTATAATAGAAATGCATGAATATCACAGAAGTAATCATAGTTAATATCACAGTTAATTATGCTATCCATTATTAATTATAAATATACTGAAAAAATAAAGTTTAGCAAGTTTTTCAGGGTACTACTATTTTTACTTGTATGGCGATGTATGCATACGTGATGTAATTAACATGTCTGCCTTGACCTAATTGTCAAAATTTCAGTGGTCAATTTGTGTTTTCGTGGTTTTGAAAAGCCATGACGTCATTTATAAAGAAAACACGTGTAACACGTGCAGGAGAAAATCTGACCCGTGTAAAGGATGAAAACAAACGCGATATTGTCAGTCTTATGTCACAACTAAATAAACCGGTGTTAAAATTGTAAAACATTCAACGGTTGGGAGGTTCAAGAATGACAGTGAACGACGTCAAATGGCTATTGGAATGTTCAATGATGCCAAGATGACAAGAGGCAAAGCAATACATTTTAATGACAATTAATTTATCATTAGTCGCCTAAAGACTTAATATTCGCTAACAGGAGACGTCAAAGGTGGGTCGTGTTCAGACAGACTAACAATAACTACGTCACAAGAAGAGCATTAGATTGCAGTGACGTCAACACGCAACATATTCATGTGAAGTCACCAGCTAGCTGTTCATGTCAGGAACGCAAACGGCATTATTGTTTGTTATAAAATCGACCAGAATAGACAATCGAACGCTAGAATTTATGGACGTCATGCTGACGTTGGTATACCGTTGACACGACGTCATTGTTAGTGTTGATTTGCCTCGGCAATTTTTATCGCATAACGACTCGTAGGCAATAAAATTACCATCTCCGTACGGATTAAACAAACACACTAGAATTTTCGCCGATTTAACAAAGTTTGGTCCTTCTCGGGAGTAGAGGAGATGAGGAACAAAATGCCATCCAAGGTGCATGACCTTGAGCAAACCTTGAACAAAACTGGTATAACATTCCCCTAACCGTTGTTTGCAAGCATCGTAAGAGCAAGAGACAGACATGATCGACTGTAATGACTCCTTAAGGAGGATATAATCGACATCACGTTTCTTGTGATTTTTCTAATTTAACCCTATCTCCTTACAAGTGACGAATTTCTGTCAGGATAAACATTTCCTTCACTTAAATGGTTGAATTTCAAATGGAATGAAATGATCTTAAGATTGAAAAACTTTCATGCAACTTCATAAGTATATAATCACATTGAACTATCACGACAGTTATATTTAATCACAGTTCACAGCCTCGTTGAATGCAAATTAAAACAAATGGAAAATATTATTTAACATGGACCTATACCAAAATGTATTTAAATCAATAGTCAAATAAAACTAGAAGTCGTAAATGCAAATGGAATAAAATCAGTGTTGATTATCTAAAAGATGTGTTTTAGATTAAACTTTTAATGTCTTCTTAAACACAGGATAATCAACCATAGAAGTAACGGCAACTGGCAGCTTATTCCACAGTGTACAAACGTTGAAGCAAACATATTTAGATCCAAAGCTCCTGACTTTGGGTAACGCAAAAGCACCCTTCTCACTGAATCGTGTGGTATACATATGAACAGAGTTTTGCAGTATAAAATGTTCTTTCATGTAGTTTGGAGCTGAACCATTATTTATTTAAAAAACTTGACTTAAAACAATTTGCTCCACACGTTTGTTAACAGGAAGCCAATTTAGCCGTTTAAAATGACTTTTCAATGTTAGTAGTACAGTCTAAGTCCAGTACAAATCTTATCAGTTTATTCTGAGTAGTTTGGAACTTATTTTGTAATGATTTAGTTAAACATTTGTACCAAACAGAACATGCAAAATCAAAATGACATTGTACTAGCGACATTCACGTGACAAGGAGCTTTTTGGTATCAGTGGTCAAATAATTATTTTTCCGATATAAGAATTTCAGTTTAGCATTGGCTTTTTATAGTATGGAACTTGCCATGTCAGTAAATGAAAGGGGTTGGTCCAATGTGACACCAAGGTATTTGACAGATGACTTGGATTCTATGTCCAACCATTACAAGAAATATGAAGATTGTCGTTAGATCGGAGTTTGTGATTTGAACCAAATAAAATTGACTCGGTTTTTGCCAAGTGCAGAGAGAGTTCATTTGATAAGAGATCTCTATTTTAAGTCAGTAAGAGTGACTTCCCCTGAAAATCGGGGGAGATAACTCTGCACTAGGCAATACTTACTTCCCTTGATTTCAGAGGAGTCAACTCTGTCCGACCTATTTTAAGTCGGTAAGAGTTACTTTCTCTGAAAATAAGGGGAGTAAACTCTGCACATGGCAAGAGTTACTTCCCTTGAATTCAGGGGAGTCAACTCTGCCCGACTTATTTTATGTCGGTAAGAGTGACTTCCCCTGAAAATCACGGGAGAGATTTCTGCACAGGGCAAGAGTTACTTCCCTTGAATTCAGAGGAGGCAACACTGTCCGGCCTATTTTAAGTCGGTAAGAGTTACTTCCCCTGAAAATCGGGGGAGATAACTCTGCACTAGGCAATACTTACTTCCCTTGATTTCAGGGGAGTCAACTCTGTCCGACCTATTTTAAGTCGGTAAGAGTTACTTTCTCTGAAAATAAGGGGAGTAAACTCTGCACATGGCAAGAGTTACTTCCCTTGAATTCAGGGGAGTCAACTCTGTCCGACTTATTTTATGTCGGTAAGAGTGACTTCCCCTGAAAAGCAGGGGAGATAACTCTGCGCAGGACAAGAGTTACTTCCCTTGATTTCAGGGGAGTCAACTCTGTCCGACATATTTTAATTCGGTAAGAGTGACTTCCCCTGAAAATCAGGGGAGTAAACTCCGCACAGGGCAAGAGTTACTTCCCTTGAATTCAGGGGAGTCAACTCTTTCGGACCTATTTTATGTCGGTAAGAGTGACTTCCCCTGAAAATCGGGGGAGATAACTCTGCACAGGGCGAGAGTTACTTCCCTTGAATTCAGGGAGTCAACTCTGTCCAACCTATTTTAAGTCGGTAAGAATGACATCCCCTGAAAATTAGGGGAGAGAACTCTGCACAGGGCAAGAGTAACATCCCTTGAAACCACGGGAGGCATCTCTGTTTGACTTATTTTAAGTCGGTTAGAGTTACTTCCCCTGAAAATCAGGAGTTATAACTCTGAAAAACATGGGTTTTAACTCCCAATAGGCAGAGTAGTTTCCCTTTGATTTCTTGAACGTAATGGTAGACTATTATTATACCACTGCTTAGTTACTAGAAACATACTTTCTTTCATGCATATTACGTTTTTCTTGTTGAATAAATCTAACCAAGCATGTAATGCAACTATGTTTTCCTGGAAAGCTGGAGTATGTATTATTTATCCTCTTTTTTAATGTTTCTTGTATAATGGCCAAAACAGGAGATAGATATTAGTAAAATTATTTTATTTAGGTGCAGAATTAAACAATTCCTTAATCAAGTTTCGTGCCCCCGGGCCAACGAAGTAAACTATATACCTACTATTATTACACCTATACATAAATATCACCATTCATTCATGGTTTGTGAATGAACAGCTAATCAACGGTTTCCATGATGGTATTTATAATGCATCATATGAAAACATATACATTTTGACTTGCGATATGCATATTCACTCCAAATTGAAGAATAACCTATGTTTCCTCATAGTGATTATAGTAGCCCTCTACACAATACATCAACACTACATGTAAATGATTAATTATATTGATTATATTATTTAGCTGATACCTGAGTAAAGTCGCTAGACGCCTGTCTTGGGTCGGACCCCTTATATGGAACAACTATTTACATATAAAGACCGTTTTTAACAATGGCTTCTTTTGGTACCAAAACCTAGACTTGAGTTTTGCAGAAAATCACTGGCTCACTCAAGTGCAAACGTATGGAACTGGCTTTGTTATGATATAAGAGTACTTGGAAGTGTTGTACACATTCAAACACAAATATATATTTAACAGAACGTTTCGCTTAATTGAAAGATAATAATATGGTCAGAACGTCCGTGAAATCTTGTTTATCCATTTGTTTTACAATGTATTTAAAAGTATGTACATGTATTCAATAGTTTTGCAAACGCATATCTTAAACATAATTATCTCTTAGTCGTGTACATGACTGTACTTATTTTAATTGTTGTTGTTGTTGATTATGTAAAGTGTTGTTGCTACTTGCTGCTATAAAATTAATGCACATATAATGTAAATGTGATTATGAGGCTCACAGGGAAGACTGGGTATACCCAACTGTGCTGCCTCTTTAAATATAGTCTTTATTATTTATTAATTTCCTGAGAACAAATGCTGGTCGGACCCCCACTTAGATAAATATTTCTGGATCCGATTAACCGGTTGATCGCGACTGCCCTACTCGAAATTTCTGATATATTTAAATTTATATTTAAATACAAACACGAATAAATACAGTTTAAACCAAATACAAACCGCTTCATCCAAGATCACTGTACTGGGAAACTTGGCCTTACATCCAGGCAAACCTATAATATCTGTTCTTGGATACGTCTGGACTAAAATTAGAACACTAATACAAAAAAGACTACAAACGAGTATTAAGCGCCAGTCTTGCGACATTTAACAGCTATAACAAACGCTGAATGACATAGTTTCAGATGTAAAAAAGGTTGAATGACCTAGTTTCAGATGTAAAAAAGCTGAATTACCTAATTTCAGATGTAAAACATGCCGAATGACCTAGTTTCAGCTGTATAAAAGGCTGAATGACCTAGTTTCAGCTGTAAAAAAGGCTGAATGACCTAGTTTCAGCTGTAAAAAAGGTTGAATGACCTAGTTTCAGACGTAAAAACGACTGAATTGCATAATTTAAGCTGTCAAAAGGTCCTAAATTTTTTCAGAAAACCCGTTGTAAATCCCAATGTTTAATTGTAACGAACAAAATGAATAGAAAGTCTTATTTTGCCTGTCACGTTCCTTTACCGGCAGATTCTACACAGTAAACATACCCACCGTGACAGAGTGACGTATTTCTTCGCGTCTTTTTTCCAACCTCCCTAATATCCTTAACAATAAAATAATCATGGTTTGGCTAAATTCATTAAAACAAATTTATCCCGACGGTCAAAACCCAAAACTATAAATTGTACCCAGTTTAAAATTTGCTTCAACTTTGATTAGATGCGAAGGCATCATCAGCCGCCACCAAACTCCTACGCGACTTCCATTACCACTAGGCTTACGACGCGTGACTTTATATAGTAACACTGTGAGGAGGTTGCAGATCTGCATGGAATTAAACCTATTAATGATAGTAACCGATGATCGTTTGCTTTATATGAGTCTATGGAGTACATAAAATGGCATCTTGAAATGAACGAAACATTAACTGATTATACGTATACGGCTCAATTATCTTCTTATTTAATTTCGTTTCAATCAATTAGTAACACGATATTTTGAAGAAAGTGTCGAGCGTCAACATAGGGGAGCTCCATTGAACACAATTCACATTAAATTAAAATGTGTGTAAAATTCACACATGGAGTAGGCCTATGGTATACAGATATCAGACAATTATCAAATGCCATGGTGAACACAATATGTAATATTTGAACTATTCATGCCAGTCAAATAACTATTTATTCAAACCGAAATACTTTAAGCTTCCTTTCAATGGCCCTCATCTCAGTGTGTGACTTGATGACCATACCTTAAATTATAATGTCCAAAATGGATGGCTTTGAATCTCCGGCCAGTGGAAGGATAGATATTTCATTATAAGGTCCTCAACATTTGTATAAACAGCTTTTATCAGGATAAACGTTATAAGACGTACTATATAAATCGAGATTACACTTATATCACACAGTCCCTATAGATAATAAAGTAAAGGCGAGGTGTTATTAAATTTTGAAATGAAACATTTCAGTCAAATGATTCTAATATTACTCAGTAAGTAGGCTATTTAAAACGAGATGATAATATGAAAATCTTTCAGAATTTCTATGTTGAAAGTTGAATTTGAGTTTAGATTTATATTCATATAAATGTGTTTTAGATAATAAAAGCATTTGTATATAGTGATATGCATAGCCAACTGCTCAAGACACGTTTGTAAACATATATTTGATTTAAGTACAAATGTAATTAATTTTGAAAGTTAATTTTAAATAAATTAGCAACATATTCATAATTAAACGTTCGCTTTGAACAATAACTCAACATTAGAAGACAGTAATTTAGAAACGTAGATTCTCATATAATTACGTGCGAATTTCACATTCGTGGAAGAAAAATATTCATGGATAATCCAACGATTTGTTGCTTTATCGTCACATTTATATCCGGATTAGATGTTGCGGTATCTGGTTCAATCTATGGTATCAGCGTCCACTGGCGACCAGTAGGCAGTAACTCGGTAAGGATCTGTTTGCATTTTAAAGTATATACTTCGACAATGTCTAATTGGCCGCCAGTCCTTATGAAATACAATATTATTCAATCAAGAAATCTAAAGTGGTGTTATTTTTTCGCGCACTAATCTATTTATTTCCAGAAAGAAATAATGAATTCGTGTTTAAAATCATCCATGCGGATGTTTCTAATAGTATTTTGCGCTAAAATTTAAGGAATTAAACGTGTCGCAATTTTTAAAACAACGTGCGACGCATTTGTCTGGTTGTATAGTGTCGGCACTCAAATTTTGAGGGTTTGAGCGCGTTGCACACTACTCATTCTCGCCAAGTTTAATATTTTTCATAAAGCCAATCCAAAGAAAATACATTCTTACCAATTATTAAAATCACCGAGGTCGTTCACGGGAACCACGTGCGCATAACCCATTTCACACCACCCGTTCCGCTTGGTTGACTTTGTACATGCATGCGTGATTTCTTTCTGGAAATCGATAAATGAGTGCATGTAATGAACAATTAACACAACTTTAGAATTTCGTGACTGAGTCTATATCGCATAATATGATATGTCATAGGGTGGCAAATTGGAAATTCGTCGAAGTGTACATAATTATCAAAATTATATTTTTCGTAGCTGTGATGTTACTTGTACATGCAGTTTTAAATTTCAGACAATATACAATCTTCTTTCCAAATACCTTGATTATGCAATAGTATTAGCTCTGGCTTATTGGCATTATGTAATTACTGTGAAAAAATATTTTGAAAAACACTGAAATAAAAAATTTAAAGTGTCTTTTGATTTAAATTGAATTTAATAGCACTATCTCTTAGGTTCTAAATTTCCCATGAATGTTTTTGAAATAACTTACCTCGTTACCATAGTAACAGCTTTCTCCTGAAAATTAATACGGCCTATTCTACACATAATGAGATAAAGAAGGTTTATATTTAAGTGGTTAAACAGTGTAGAAACTTTTCTCGAAAAGCTAATAGTTTATGTTTTAATATATATTATTGAAATAAGAACACAGTTCTAAAATTAGTGTGCTATTTTGAAAAAGTTATGCCAAGAATGTTTGGAATACTAGATTTATGAAATGCTTGTTTCTGTTCCGCAACATTTCGTTCGGTCATTGAGGACAATTTAAACAAACATGATCTGGAAACTATAACACTTATATTACAGATTTCACTATCATATCACCTGATACAAGAAGAGAATATCTGTAAAAGGACTCACCAGAATATATCTGCATGTGCCCAAAGGTTTGAAGGTAACAACAAACCTGGTGGATACCCGGTCAACTATCACTGGTCGTGTATATCTGGATGTACCGTCAGTACTGTGATTACAAACACCTCATATTTTCACTTCACCGACATCGATGAGTTCAGCAGTATCCAGTACGAGGCTGGCATTGAGGTGGCCACATTTACCTTCGCTCCGGCAGATGATATATCTAATATCAGAATCGGGTATGTCTCTTAGTCTAATATTGAACATATACTGTACACATATGGTTTCAAATCAGCTCACTGTACCCTACATTAAGAGAAGGTAGTGCAGCGGCCAAGTTTAGCCGCATCGGATATGACGTCACAGGAACTACGAGGGTCATTTAAAAATACGTAGACACATCAATGTACTAGTTTATTTTGCAAGATAAGTAAACAAATCATTAGTGTGTTGAAGCTTAATATTTATTCGGTTAAAATCCAAAATTTCATTGAAATCGGCCCGACCGTTAAGCGAGGAACATGTTCAATAGATTGTACCCATAGCGACTACGGGGCAAGTCCCGACGTCGTTGCTGACGTCATCAAATTTTGTAAATTCACCACATTTCTAAATGCTCTGCATAATACACTAAATACTTCTCCGACACTAACCCCATTCTGTATAATTATCCATGTACCATGCTGGACTAAGCTGAACAAAATAGGATGAATTAGAATACGTTATTTCATCTGTTGTTGCCTGTCGTCATACTACACAAATAGGCTATACAATAGGAAACGCTTTGACGTTCATGAAGGCCAGATCGGGAATGTAGAGACCATGTTTGAGTTTGTTAAGTCAAGAATTACCCAACACCAGAGCTGTTGATTTAACACGATGTGTTCTCATTTTGTCTTGATGAAATAACCTTTTTTAAGATGATTCAAGCTAGTATTTGGGTTTATCCATTCCCCAAATACTAATTTAATCATAATCGCGTTGCCCCGTGGTTTCACTGACGTCACGTTTTCGTACTGCCAGTAAAATAGTGGCTTGGTGTGATAACCAAGCTCTCCGTAATGGTTTTGCATACGACGTCATAATTTGAAACGTATAACTACATAGTATCAAAGGATACACTCAGAAATTATTGACAGGTTTTCTTCACGTGAACGGAAATTGATGGCACAAAGGTATCAACACAACTTTTAGACAAGTCAAATCGACGGGTTGCCCCGTGTGCTCAATTTTACGTTGCTATAACTACCCTATTTTAGACTATTACATATATTTTTCTTTATTACCATATGGATTTAATTTGTTTATGATAGAGCATTATTTCTACCAAATTTGATGAAAATCGGATGATAGATAGTTAAGCAATCAATGGTGTCTACGTATTTTTGAATGACCCTCGTAGTATCCATGTTTGCTGTGACAACTACATAGAAAAACTGGGTACCAGCTTTCGTAACGTCATATCCGTTGCGGCTAAACATGGCCGCTGCACTACCTTCCGACGGTAATGTATATTGTACTTCAATGTGCTACAACAAGGACTTGGCAAATGCGGAAACCATGTGCCTATAATATTGAATACCGGCCGGTATGTTGTTAAGTGGAAATACTGACGAAAAGTGAAATTCCTCTAGCATAAATTTCGGTCTATAAATAATCGCGGCTACAAAGAAAGAAATTGATCTCTAACATTTCCGCAAGCTTAATATCAGAAATTCATTATTCGCTAACTTTTCCACTCACGGAAACATCCACTTTTACTGTATTGAATATAAGACTGATACAATGCAATGATTTGCCCAAAATAAAAATGCATCATACTGGTTCTTACTCGACAGCAAAATGCTAGACTTAGAACTATTTTCATGAAAATGGTTGATCTAGATAAATATAATTCTGCGTTGAGTCAGAAAACAAGTTATATAAAGTCATGGACAATGTATCATAGAGAACGTTCATTGAGGTTACACGGGAACAACTTATGACATTTAACTATAACGAATAGGAGAGATCATGTTTGTATACAAATGCATTCTGATTTCATACCACCAGCTAGCTATAAGTGAATGGCAGGTTTATATTCATTCATCCAATAGATTGCTGGTGGGCAATTTGCGTATGAATACGGTGATCTATCCTATAGACTAAACTATTTTCACGAAAAGATGTATCGTTATGTGGTGGCGTATTTATGCTTACGTATAAAACAAATACAAAAAAAAATGTAATAAAAATAACAAAAATACTGTATAATAAGACGTTAATAAATGAGTATTTAAATTCATTTTAAAGATTTCAGTCCAAGAATGGAACCAGAGTGCCGGGACTTGGAGAAGGACATATAAACATGGCAATCCGGAACGACACAAACCGTCCAAATGTTGCACCGATGTTAAACGTGTTTCCTGCATACGGGTAAATTAGTATATATTAACATCAGTCGTAATATGTATTGTTTTATTTGAAACTTGTAAATATGTAATAAGTCAATATGTAGCCTTTAAATAAATTAATAAATACTCGGAAGGGTTTATAAGAGTTTTGTCACGAAACAGCATCTGATGGAACCAAGGCAGATATAGCAACAACATATAACGTTATTCCGTCAGGATTTACTATGTTGTTTTTTCAACAACAACGTAATGTAAAACCTGAGACAACGGACTTTTACAGGAATCCAATATTTACTACTAACCGTTACTCTGCGACATGCCACTGCCAACTTCTCTACATCTGGAGGACATGTCGGTAACCAATGTAATTACTTTATCATCCTTGGGATTGAACCCGAAACTAGATCTACTGGGTGACGGTATTGCGGCCTTCTACTACTAACTGAGCTAATCGTCATCAAATTCGCTCATACTCAAACTGTTACGAATAGCCAACTAGTCGGCTCACACAAACTTCCATTCCAGTAACAAATTAAGAGTCTTAAATACATGCATTGTTTCCAAAGGAGATTGGGAGTGTTTTGTCCATTTTTTGAAGGATACCACGTGGTTGTAAAATGAACATCAAGTTATTTCCATTTGATGGTGATGGTGATTTTGTCCGCTGTCACTGGGAGAAGTTTCCAGATGAAACATCACTCGAGTACAAAGCCGTTCTGAATGAAGTAGGTTACTTTTTCATGATTTTGTTAAATGTTGAATATTGGTCCGTGTTCTTATACCTTACCACAAGCAGCCAATCAAAAATGCTTATTAAATACCCACATAACACGATATTATAACTGCAAAATCTTCTATGTGTTGATGGTGGCCAGAAAGTAGAAGAAGAATAACGAAATTGGGAACCAGTGCGCCGTTTTGTCCAACACCCGGTAAAACCATGGAAAATAGAGGTTTCACAGGGTACTGCAAAACGGTCAAGCTGGTGAAATAGATCCTGTATTTCATGGAAAGCAAATAATTTTCCTCTTACCATGGCCTTTTTTTTAAAAAATCGATGAAGAAATAAAAAACTTAATGGCTATATTTGTGTTTCATTGTTTACAAAATTCTGCTTCGACCTGTAGTCAAAAGTCACGTTGTATTGCTACCTTGATTAAGGCCCCATCACGAATGACGAACGTTAAATACGAAACCTGACTAATAGAGAAATGTTGTGCTTTCTTACGAATTTTGACTGCAACGGACACCATAGACCCGCTCACAGACGCATCCGTACGAACACCCCTAACGATTAACAAGAATGAATTGAGCGGACGTCCAGTATTCGCAACTTGACGTCGAGTGGTGTTCGTTATAGGTGACGGGGCCATTAATTATTATCGAGAATACACACTCTATGTTCGTGATATATTGTGTTCAGCTTCTGTCTAGTAATCAAAAAGCTCTTCTCACACTTAAAAGTTTTTGTCTTGTACAGGACAGATGCGAGTTGGATATCAACGCGGATTCGTCATTTAGTGTCGGGGATAAACTTGAAATATTTCTGTATGCCGAAGATTATTCACCGTACCCTGTCAAGTTTAGCGGTGTATCTAACGATATAACTAGTGGACCCTTCAGTCGGACACCCTTAATGGTACGTAGGCCCTTTAATTATTAACACAAATATACATATAAATGTTTGGGGTTTGGTGAACCATCAATATATCAGTCATATTGTGGTTACTACGTCACATTATCCTTACTCTAGTCTACATGGTAGTTATACCGATACACCACTTTTCGTCAGATGTTCCGTCAGAGCGTTTTACATTGATTTTCCGTTCCGTCTGAGCCATACGAGAACAGTGACAATTCTCTGACGGAACTGAGAAAAGGTGTACTGGGATTTCTATTGTAAAATAATTAATCATAGAACTACTCAATAATGAACTTGCAGTATTATCAGAATCATGATAACGACTTTAATAACATACTGCTGTCTGGGGGCAATACCTAGTTGTTCCCAAGGCCGGACTGCATTTGTGTATTTATACTGATGGTACTATTTTTAAAGGGGTTTTAATATTTATTATATATTCTATTCATATGACGTTGTAAACGCATATACATGTACATTCATTTAGTATCACTGTCTGTAACATGTACGCTTAGTTGTTTGCGATATGAGGTGTAATCACGTGGCTAAACTCTGCATAAGTACAAGTACGTCTCTAGTTGTCTCATATTCACATACAATATACATGCATATAGTCGTTCAATGTAATACTGTATAATACGCATTCTTCCCTTCCAACTTTGGAGAACCTGACTCAGTACAGGAACATGTTTTTCTTTAAGTTGGTGGTACATATAAGACCGGATGTGAATCATGCATTATGCGCTAATGGACCAGTGTTTACAGTTAGGGGGACGCTCCCGCCAAACACCAAGAGGTCTTATCAGCTACCGTTCCATTACAACGAAGTTCTCCTTCCCTTTGAAACACCTAACTCAACCGATACGTACGTATGACATTCAATGATTTTAGTGACATGGTCCACTATTTATTCCCAGTTACATGTAATGTGTAATTTAAGTTCACATGTTAAACTTTCAATCACAGAACGACGTGCGTCTTTGTCAGTGAATATAGAAGGTTTGATGTTTTGTAATAAAAAGATCGATCGTGTTTTGTAACATGCGTAACATGATATAGAATCTATCATGATTTTGATCCGTAAGACATCAAATTTGTCCAGATCAAAGGTACATGTATTTCAGTAATTTGACAATGAAACCGACGGAGGTCAGCTCAGATGATTTTCGTTCATGCGTAATTCTTTATCTTGAATTATACCTCAGTACGAAGTCTTCAGAGATTCTTTTCTAATTTAACTTTCTTTTCAGGATAATAACGTCAAGTCCTCGATACATGCACTTTGATATTGACCGTAACTTGAGTAGTACGCAAGCGGAAGGTGTTTGGTATTCCAATGACTTCACGGACGCCACAATGAAAGGCATACATCAAGCTTGTGGACTCGCCTATACACACGATGGGTAACTTGATTAAGTATTTCACATTGGAGTGGTAAAATATATGGCATGAATTTAGAACCCAAGGTGTCGTTCAAATACTTGTTCAGCCAGTTGATTATAATTACGATATACATGTACATACATTGTTGTTCAGATTTCAGAAGTTTTGACATCATTTTATCATAATGTATGAACATTCAAAGCTGACTGTACCATGATGCCCATGTTTCTTTGACGACGTTAGGGAACTTGACCGGCATCGCATTGCAATGGTGACCATTTTCTAGCAGAATGCTACATGTGCGCATATTAACGTCAATTCAATTCAGTAAATGAATACAAAAGTTACATCTACTTGAAAGTTTCAATACAATCTAAAGTTACAGTCCACCGTTACAAAAATGACGTCACAAACCACGTGGTTATATGTGGTTATATGCAGTTTTATAGACTTATATAAAAGGCTTGCAGTTATTCTATTGAAGACTTGACACCTTGCATAACCACGGTAACCCTAACGTTAGTTAACATTGTCGTTACTTTTCAGTATTCCAGGAGAGAGTCGATGTGTCGTGTTAATGGTGAACGGTAAGAGATGACAGATATTTCTCGCTAATTATATTTAACATTGAATCATGCTGCTCCCTTAACGTCATATTTCTTGTGAATCAGAATGTACTCGTATCCTAATGCGCCCAGGATATTGTGATGTTTACAAACATGATTGCAATATTGGTTTTACAAATTACTAACGTTACAGTAAACATATAATTATGGTCAGTTTCATAGTTATACTAAAATCATCACTGATAAATCATGCACATCTGATAAATCCACATATGTGGAATATACCCAAGTTTTCCGCCTTTCTCATTATCGTGGACGCACTAAACAGACTTTCACCTTGACTTATTATCCTTTCGTGTTTATTCCATCGTTTTAGAGCTACTGGTTTTAGCCATTTTGTTTCAGACCCGGACGAATGCGACCCCAACCCGTGCAATCGAGCACCTGGTGGTATCTGTGACAACTTGTTTGAATATAACACATGCACATATCCTGGTGAGCCACGGTACAATGGTGGACGATGGTCAAATGTATGCACACGTGGCAAGTAGTTTTTAAGTATAGTCACTACAAATAGCGTATTTGCTGGACAGTTTCAGCGTCCGTAAGGGTAGAGCATTAGTGACGTGATATCTACAAAGTAGTTGTGTAAGATAGGGACATCCCAATTAGTTTCAAAGAAGAAATGCAATATTTTGTTATGAGAAAGTTCGTGTATTTAGAATATGCTACAGCAGTTAAGTTCAGCTGATAAGACCATTTCAGGCATTTGAAGTTTCACTACATCCAGTTTTTACGTTTCCAATTTTGATATTTACTTTTTTTCCAAACCATCAAACTTTAAAAACAAATTCTATAAAGATCTATTTCCACGTTTTGGCATCATTGGCTTTGATATTATACATTTCTTGTACAATTGACGTTTATCTAGAATTACAACACCGAATGGCCCTTTTAACGTGGCCTCCTCTGAAACGACTCCTCGAATCAGCAAGTCTTAAGAAATGGTCCTGGTGATGTCAAAATCGACGCGGCACCGATTTTTAGATTATATCCATTTCTTTTACAGAGATAATTGTGCAGAAAGCAGATGACAACCTTGGAATGAAAGTTGGGATTCCAGTTGGAGTGTCCTTACTTCTACTGCTAATAGTCGTTGCAGTAACATGCTACTTAAAAAGATACTTGACAGAAAAACTACAAAATGCGACTGTTGAACCAGAACAAACTGGAAATGTGTCTAAAACTGCTTAATGAATTTTATTAGTCCCCTACTGGTTTTTTACCGGAAGGGACTATAGGTTTGCCCACCGTCTGTCAAAAAATCTGGATCCTGACATAACTGAAACAGTTTCCAAGCTAGGTTTATGAAACTTAATACGTGGATAGGGGTTCAGACCTGTAGAGGACTTCTGTATTGCAATCTGCTTGCAATTCTTTATCAAAATTTATATTTACCATGTCAACTTCATCCAAATGCCTTAATCAGCACATTTTACGTACAAAATGGGGCAAACGTAATTCAGCTGTGATTTGGCAGTTACAACTTACTGTAAAAGCATTATATATTTACAAGGTTATCATTCCGATACGCTGCATTTTTACCAAAATCTGTGAACTTGAATGATTTTATAAAATATCATTCTTGGAGAAGTAATGAAGGTTATGTCCTTTCCTGATATTGTGTATGGTGTCCTTTACATGTAAAATACTGGTTCATAATCAATTCAAGGAAAACTGGTCAACCCCAATAAATGCATAACAAAATACAACAATATATGGTATAAATACATTACTTTTATTTTCATTTATTAAAATGTACTTTGTTTACAAAAGTGTATTCAAACATGCTTAACAACTATTACAGGATTGTTATAATGTAATTGATGCCTTGAATGTGGGTACAATTAAACACAACAGACAGAAGAAAAACAGTAGCAAAACAATGACGCCTGTCTTTTGAGTTCTTTTGAATTCTTACTAAATTAACATAAAAATTTAATATACAAGACAAAACAGAAAATAGTGTAGCACTTTTAGGAAGATTTTGCAACTCAACCAATTTCTAGTAATCAATGAACCAACAAAGACTGATAGAGGTGTATTGTGACATCGAATTTGACAAAAACCAGAAACTCAGGAGTAGCTACACAATGTATTGGTAAAGCTGGGAAAATAATCCTATTTTCACCAGTACCAGTATTATATATAGTATATGCTAGAGATCAAAGGGTCAGTAGTGGTTCCATGACCCTCATATACACTACTACAATAGCATGGATCCCCTACTGATCCTTTTGCTAAAAATCCAGCAATACCATATGTATAATGATTCCCTTAAATGCCCTATTTGTCCTACTCAACAAAGGAAACTTTTGAATTAGGAAACATACACTCCAAATATAAGCACTGGTAGAATGTCCTTGATATTTACATTGCTTTAGAGACAAACCATTTTCAGTGTACATAGTAATTTTTAACAATTAAATAAGCAATTTTTGTAGTAGCTAAACAGAATCTAGATTAGGTACAAGAATCCAAGTCAATAACAAACAATTTACGTTTTTTTTAAATCAAATTTTCGGATTTTTTAATACAGATTTCGACCCTGATTTCCGCTACAACTGGCTCTACTCAGATAAATTGGTGTAAAACAGACAATGCATAAATATGGTAGACACTTTGTGTCTAATAATTGAACATCGAGAAAACCTGCTACATCCCAAGGTTATACAATTCGAGACAAATCATGATGTTAAACGTTATTTCTTTCTTCCTAACCTTTTTGGTAAATACTTAACTTTTGTAAATAGTTTACTTTTCAAGAAAATGTGTTCAATATTCATACAAAATCAGACAGATAAAACAATAAGACCAGTTTTAATATTATTTACCAAAATTTGACTTACTTCATTCAGGTGGTTTCATGTTTGTGAGACTATCTCAGAAACCGATTTTCATATGGACATCCCTTGGGACCCAAATTAGTAACAATGTAACTAACACAAATTTGTTCAATGTGGCTAGTCAGATAAAAATACTGTCACATGTAAATTGGATGATCAATAAATAAGGAGAAAATGTTTATTACTTTGTTATGATCCTGTTAATTTTACTCCAACTTAAGAAGTATCAACATATATTAATAATATATGTTACATGTTTAAGATTACAGCAACAGTATGCTAACATGTACAGTTGCCAAGGTAACCCACCCTCTTATTATATATCAACCAGAAAATAATGTTCACAAGGTTTTAAGCATTATCTGTTAAATATTGATCATCCCACGAACATACAAAACATGAGATGAGCTCCCTGTCCCTGCAAATCTTGTAAGACTCTATACTGATCACAATGTAATGCAGTGAAAGTAAGAAAATCTGTGTAAATGGAAATAATAAATAAACAAGACATTCTAAAGGTAAGATCATACACCCAGGCTATGTTGTCTCTATAATAAAATAATTTAAAACAAGCAAAATAAACAAGCAAAACACAAATGTAATGCAACAAATAAGATGGACAAGGCTATGTATATCTCAATTCTGAATTGTTTCATACTGATAAGCCAATTGTAATGCAACACTGTATTAGAGTCTGTATAACACAAATAGAGCACAATCAATATAGACCAACAACATCAGCCTTATATCACCTTGCAGTGGATGTGTACATGTTGAATGAGGTGGGTTTCAAGTTTGCAGAAACAGCAAAGAAGCTTTTTCATTCAGGCTTAACTGTTTGTGTATTTTAAATTTACCAAATTTACTTTTGAACACGGACATATTAACATATGTTTAAGTGCATTGAATGCAATGAATTCATTGATTACTGACAAGAACAAATTGATCAATATATAACTTACTAAGTAACGGTATGAATATAAGAATACTGAAGATACACAAAACATCTCTATGGGAAGACAAATACATTCCTTATTTATTAATCAAAATTAAAGCCAACACAGAATAACATTTAGAAGACGCAGTTTATTAAATTAGAAACAAATAAACACAATAAAAGAACAAACCCAGACCATTGTTAATGAGTATTGTCTATGAATAACATGGATAGAATTGGGTTGAGGCAAGAATGGAGTCGGAGATATGCCTGTATACGTAAATGGTCCTAAAATCTCGACATTGCTAAGCATAATACAGAAAGCTAAGTACATACTAGTATGTAATGGTATGTGAAGAATGTTTCTTTCATTCTGAAAGTACAAGCACATTTATACTTCGAAATATAAACAAAAAGATGACATGTTTTTTTAATAGGAGCATTCTGGTCAGTGTTATCAAGTATATATTCTGCAGAAGAAAGTTCCAAGCTGGACATCACCATTAACACAGCAGTCAGATACACCAATCCTGAATCTTGTACGACAAGAACACCAGGATCCAGGACAAAGCTGTGGTGGAGGCAGCTGATATTCCTTTGATGCATTTGGAAAAAAGAACTGTGAATGACTCTAAAGATGTTGACTTATCTAATATATGACAAGAGAAATCCAGAACGATCTTTGTAACTACCTGTTATAACATGTATGTTATTTAGAACTACATGTGTACAAAGGAAATGG
The DNA here is from genome assembly GCA_947247005.1 of Spisula solida. Lineage (NCBI taxonomy): Eukaryota > Metazoa > Mollusca > Bivalvia > Venerida > Mactridae > Spisula > Spisula solida. The sequence continues at coordinate 5,102,607 of OX365945.1, forward strand.
GTGACATCTAAATGAGATTTTCAAAAGTTATTTTGTTTGAATGGAACAGACACCAAACTTGATATGTAGTGTATTATCTATAGCTGTACAAACCAGGAATGGTTTGAAATTATTTGTAGTGTCAAAAGTATCTTATTAGAAACCAATATGTTTTGGACAGACACACAATCATACATGTACAAACCAACAGACTGGGATTGAATCTAAATCACAATGCACAATCCTGAAAATGAGTCGCAAATGTGTTTCAGGTGCCATTAGCACACCTCAGTACACCAAATCTCTATCGCTAAAATTCAGATTGTGAAATTAAAAAAAAAAAATTTGTCAATTCTAGGAATTTTTCATCAAATAACTTCTTTGTTCTGCAGAAAAGTTCCTTCTTTCTAATACTGCAAATCCCGATTATTCCGAAATGGTTTGACCGCTGTATTATTTAACACTTTAGTACAAAGCATCCGTACAATGCATACCAAGTCAAATTATAGCGCTGAACCAAACATTATTAAAAGTTATTAACTTCATTGTAGATCCACAAAATAAGGTTTATCCTATATTTAAATAATATAATTATAATATAATAGTGTTAAGCAACATGTACATATAGAAACGAGAGACACAGGATATAATCAGTAACAATGTGGTATAAAAGAGTTGTATAACGAACAGCCAATAATAAGTAGAGGTGGGACTATGCATGAATATACATATATTGCTACACAAAACATAACTTAATACGGAACATCAAGTGTCGTTCATCTACTACTGTGAAGCACTGAACAATAAATTTACCCAAACGATGCATACACAAAATATAAACTTTGAAGATTACACGATTATGTGTTTTTCAAGAAAACAAATTGTCTGTGGACCCTAACGACTATTACTGTTTTCACTGATTCAGAATGCTAGTTGACCAGCTCATCATTGCAAATAGTATGAATATTTGATTTCCCCAGAAATACAACTTATTTCCAAAGGATTCCTTAGTATGAACTGTAATGAAACAAACTATCCATTTCACAAACATTATGGAAAAAGGAAAGATGTTAAGCAGGGTGTAGTTAAACTGAAACTAAATATAAACATGAATAGTACCATCGAACAGAATGGCCCAAGACTGATCAGATGATACAGTGGCAAACAGGCCGGTGTCTGCTGGACTCAATAAATGTGTCATAAATATGTTTTTTAACAGTAAAGAAAGCAGAAAGTGTTTTTCAGAATGGAACAGACAGGGATTACCAGTGAAACTTTGATTATCTTTATCGACGTAGGAATAACCGTGACACGGCATCAATAGCATTATGTAATAAATGTATGGAGACAACAATCATTCAGCATATCTAGCTAAAGTAAATGGTCAACTAATCAGTCAGATCCATGCTTTTAGCAAAATAAACAACTACAGTTGTCATAGCAACATATATGCCCTGTGCATGAGATTGGCCTTTGACCTAGTTAAGACAGGTCTTGATACATGCAACAATGCTGTTTGTTCCCAACAGTAAGTCATCGTAAGGAACATTTCAGTATTACTGAATTGATACAGAGCGTTTTAAACCTTTATCCCCGTACAATGATGTCAGAATATGAATACCCGCTATGCCATTATATCGGGTGTCATTGCATCAAGACCAGACTGTACCCTCAACGTCAATAGGATTCATCAACTAGTCATAACCTACATTCTTTAGATAGCAAGAATCATAGGTATAGCCATTCATGAATTCTAACAGAACTTTGGTTTACTGACAATCGGACAGACATGTGCAAAGCAATGTGCCCACACTCCTTTGTCGAGTGGCAAAAAAAAACTTTGGGGATAGTGAATACATTGACTAAATGTTTTGACTTTAAGTGATTACATATAATACAAAATAAACATTAAAATGTCTCCATATTTGGCAACTTGAGGCTCCAACTAATAAACATATATAAACACAGTTATGTATTTGGTAAGTGTATCTATTGCATCCAACATAATACATAAAAGGTCAGCACATGAACAAATAAACTCACAATATTAACTAGCACACTTAATTAAACATCGATTCAATTATCTCTGTAAATATGTAAATATATAGCTCACACAGCAATCAACTTATTCACATGTGAAGTATTATGTTTCAGCATTCAGCGAACTTTCTTACTTCGGCAAAATATAACAGAATACATATTTAACACAAGATTTGGGTATACGCAACATGTTCAATGAGATGACATATATTTTATCACATACTTCAAGTTAGATATGACAATGAATTATAAAATGAAATATCTCATAGCAAGTACTATATAAACCTTTTTACCAGCTAAATGCTTCATACACCAGGAAGATGCCTATAATGGTCTAAATGAGCATTATGATTGAATGTAAGTCAGTGGTTAGTTTGCCTCTAGAGACAGAGCAAGAATATCAAAAGCTGTATTATACCTTTTGTTACACAATGGTAGGTCGATTTGAGGCTTAGTTATTAACCACTCAGGCAAACGGCCTTCATGGGTAATTCCTATGTGTTAGAACTCCAAACCATGTATAACAGCCGGTATACTAAGGTTTTTCATAGTTCATTTTTAACATTCATTGTGCCCTTAAATTAACACTTCCTTGACATTTCTAATATAAGCCACATTTTGATCTTTAAGGTCATTTTCACTCTAAATTATAGGTATTCAGACTACAAAATTCAGTGAAATATGATCAAAATGAGCCTTGCCATTCAGCCTATAGTGCCACCACTGAGTCACAGTACCACACTAATGCTTTGGATCTGAATTGAATTCACACAAAAATGTGTAATATAGCAAACAATTTCCTTTTGAAAATTGAAGTAATAATTAAATTGCAAGTAAGTACTATTTCTTGACTTAGTATATTAATACATTTTACATGAATAAAAACCTGTTTAAATACACAGTGGATAATGAATCGTCTAATACAAAAAGATAACTTCTGATAATTATAAATAAATAAGACATAATTACACTCAACATAAGTCATAAAAGTAAGTCATATTGTTCAATAAAATCATTCTGACATAACATATCTTGTCCTCTCGTTCATTTGCTGTCAAAGTACATGTGTTTTAAACAATTTATAATAGATAATCAACTTGCTCGACACCCAGGTTAATTTAGAGGCCCAAGACCAAATTTTGGTTGAGATTCAGTGTGTTTGATACAGTATGTCATGCATACAAATACTGTTATCCAGACTTTGCATACTCCATATGAAAGTCACATAGTCACTATATAGTAAAAGTCCAATCTTGCAACTTAACTTAATCAAAACTTGTCTCAAAATCAGACTTACTTTCATCAATATGTTTAACACTGAAAGTCCCTTGAACGAAACATAATCATCTTGTTAATAATCAGCACATGTAGTTTATTGTAACTATTTTAGTGATAAAATAAAACATCTAAGTCCGGTTTCATAGACAATATTTGTATGAAGCATATTGTAAGTTCTATCGTTTTTATATATTTAAGCATACAGCCAAAGATGTACATTGACTCAAAATCATCTTGGCCAAGGTTATCACAGAATTTATCAAGATTTTACAAGAATATCCTTACACTCCTTGCAGAACAAGAGTACCATGTACAGGTGCCCATTTTATTTTTGACCCAGTAAAAAAGGAATATTTTTAACTTAAACACAAAACTTAACCATCAGTGCATACGCAGGATAGAGTCATGTAGTTTGCTTTAATGAGACTGGTATTGATGGTGAAAAAATGCAGCTAGTTTCCAAGCAATACTTGCCGAGTGATGAAAATAACTCATCGCCCACTCCCCCCCAAGTTTAACGGAACTAAGATATGTCTATGAAATGGGGCAGAGATGTATAATTCACATAAATGAAGGTAAATGAATAGTGGTGTATATCACGGATATAATTATATAATACGGTTGCTTTCGAAGCATTGTATAATGAAAAACAAAATTAAATGGAACTATGACTATGGGATGACAGAACAATGCTTGGTATTACCAAATTCGAAATGAAACGTCTGAAAATCTCAAAATCTTTATTCTGCTGAAATAAATATCCTAGGTCTATCCCCAAATATATCGTAATTGACTTCAGTGAACAGTGATTAATAAATCAATTACAACTCCATTGATTTAGAGAAAATTGTTGATCAACAATCTGTTGAATATTTCTCATGATTCGTAAGTGATACTCATCATTCATGATCAAGTCACTTTCTGTATTAACATTTTAAAATGACAAAGAGAGTATAATATATATTATATTATAATGATGCTGTTGTTCACAATTACACCAACAGAAAAGTTGCAGGCTCATACATGTATACAAGTTAACCTGTTTTTCTGTGCATAATGTCGGAGAACACAAGATGTCCGCAGAATATCTATATACAAAATTTGAAGATCCTAGTGAATAGTTTATTTACACAATTCCTATCATACAAAAACTTTCGCTAAAGCGTCTGCCCCTGCACTAGCTATATATGGTTTCGAAGGATGAAAAACCACTGCATGTATAGATTCGTCAAATTTTTTCCTATGTGCAGTGATTTCTTGGACACAAGTTTTACTATCTAAATTCCATAATCTTATTGAACAATCGTGACCTGAAAAACAAGAGAGAACATTAACATTTAAATACCATTTTAATAAATCACTAGAACACAAATTATTACTTCAATATTTATACACACTCGAAGTAGAAGCAGTGAATATGCCAACAGTAAACAAAACTCAACACAGACGTAACCAATGCCATTTTTGTCACATTGCATAACTTAAAATGAAATCGGACACAGGAATTGGATTTTTAGCAAAGCAATTAATGTTTTATTAAAATACATGATCATGTAGGAATGCACCAAGTTATAGCAATAGATGCTGCCCAGCTTGTGTAATATGTGAAGCAAGGACTGTCCACGATAGCACAGTGTATGGAGCCTGGACTGTCCACGATAGCACAGTGTATGGAGCCTGAACTGTCCACGATAGCACAGTGTATGGAGCCTGGACTGTCCACGATAGCACAGTGTATGGAGCCTGGACTGTCCATGATAGCACAGTGTATGGAGCCTTGTCCACGATAGCACAGTGTATGGAGCCTGGACTGTCCATGATAGCACAGTGTATGGAGCCTTGACTGTCCACAATAGTGAGGTGTGAAAAGCCAGGACTTCAGCTGTTAGATCTTTGTTAACTTCAGACATTAGTATGTTTATGCCCTTTCAGGATATTTGCAATGGTCATGTCATTATTCTCTATCTGTTTTTACATCAAATGGCCTGTATACCAGAACCAGTCCATATATGTAATTTTAAATGACAATTTCATCAGGATTAAAATGTGCCTCTGCAGCTAAATGATTAGCGCCTTGTCATCTAATATGGTGACCGAGGTTCCAATACAGGTGAAGGCATTCATATACCTGCCATATTTCAGCAGAAAGCTGACTGGCAATGTTCAGCATTTTCTTTATTAAAGCACATGAGATTCAACAATTCTAATAATTGACAATGTAAGAATATCAACATACTCCCTGATAACAAGTAAAGCCCATTTGGATCCACAGCTAAACATGTGACTGCGTCTAAATGAGCTACCATTGAATGTATCATTTTGCCTGCAAACAAGTGACAAAGCATTCTAATAATTTACATCAAGATTCGAAATATCACGCTGTAGTTTGAAATTGAAGCTTTTTGCACAAATCACTCAAATATACAGAATGTTTTTTTTTGCTAAATGTTAAAACATGAACAGAAAGAAAACAACATGCTGAATATTAATCAATGAAATTTTCAGGGTTATCAACAGAGTCAAATTAAAAATCCTGAAAATCATATATGTTGCTGACCATTTTTGCCAAACAAGAGGCCTTCAAGTCATTTCTGAACCATAATGTTTTTTTTGTATATTTAACTCTGTTCGTATTGATTGGTCAGAGTAAATTGACTGTAACTTTGCCATGTCTTTGAGATATTTTCATCAAGCAACTTTTATTTTGGTCAGATATCATAGAATTCTGGATTAATCAGGAATATTGACACCCATGCATTTTAGCCAACACAGGCTTTAAAGCAAATATTTTTTTACTAGTTAAACTTGCAAGATCCCTATTGGAAGTCCAACTGGAAAAACAGAAATGCATGTAGTTTCACTTTCATCTAAGCTCATGCCAATTTAAACATCACATTTGTCACATGATGGAAATCTAAGATTCTATCATCACATGAACATATCATGTAGAAGAGTACAAAATTGTACAATAAAATATGAAACCAATAATCTTACCAGTATTTATATCAAAGAATCGAATATGTCTATCTTCATGCGCAGTTATTGTAATTGGTAAAGTAGGATGATTTACTACACAATTTATTTGATTATTAGATCCAGAATCTGAAATGAAAATAGAATACTTAAAACATAGATACATGATTCAACATGATCACATAAATTTATCTCGTTCAGGCCTCAACAATTTTTTTTAAAGCACTCGTCCTGCAATATAGACAAAGAAGAAAACCCCAAAATCTTACTTGTCCTGCTATATAAATAAAGAAGGAAGATATTGTGCAGGACGAGCGTACGAGTGGATTCATTGAGGCCTGTCGTTGCCCAATCATCTAATTAGTTTGCACCTATAGTTGGGATTTAAACCAATACTGTACAGCACCTTGCCTAGCAATGCGAAGTATGAAAGCATTCGACTGCACAACCTTTTTAGAACATTCTTATCTATTTAAGGTTGATTTTGAATTGTAAGTTCAACAACTTAAGACCAGACATTTTCGACACCTCATTCATGATGGCATCTATTGTCATGAGGGAAGAGTAGACACGTTATGCAAGAATGATGTACACTGTTATTCGGATACTACAGCTAAATAGATCAGGTGTATGGAGTAATAGGTAAGCTCTCATAACAGAAATAAATCAGACATGACTCTATACTAGACTAATCCATAAGAAACACACATATTGGTGGGGGAGCTATCCCATTGTGAACTTACAATATACCCGAACTTATCCACAGCAACAAATTTTCAAAAACTGAAATAACCAATGCATTTAGAATTTTTACTATAAAAGCCTGGTTATGTAATATGTATAAACACAACAATGATGATGGAAGTATATTCTAGCAATATAATGACATGTAAATACAATGTACATGTTTATGGATTGATGAAATGTAGAGAAGTTACCTGAATTTTGCTTTGTTTCCAAAGTAAGAATCTGTTTATTAGTTTCAAGGTCAAACAGGTATGTGTTTGCTGAGGTAAATGAGGCGACCATTTGACCAGGATCACAACGCACAAAGTCTACGGATGTGGGTACACCATCTTCTGTAGAATAAAATGAGAGATTGGAAGTGTTTTAGTATACATAGGATAATTATAACAACTTTGTCAGGCTTCCTTGAATTCACAGAAGTGTAAATCAGTAAGTACACTGAAGAGTAACAATTACTGATGGCTGGTATTTGTAAATCCAAGGTTCAATTTGCAGTGGAGAAAAAATGTCAACATATAACATATTCATATTGCTTATACATAATTTCTCCTTTTGGTTACGATGCACTCAGGATTATGAGGTCTACCAATACCAGCCATTAGAGGTAGAGGTCTGTAGAGAGTCTGTCTCCTAATATTAACTGAGTTCATCAGTTAAAACTCCACTTTGGGCAATGTTGATCAGCACTTTTCTCAAAATTATCCAGCCAATAGGATAACTTCATCAGTGAGTCCCTTAAAACACAAGAAAGCCAGTACAGTAGGACTAATGTCATGTTATATGTAAACCAGATGTTTATGTACTTACCACTGTCTACAGTGAATGTGTTTAATAAAGGAGACTTTGATCCCGGACTCCACAGTCGAACTGTTCCATCCGCGGAGCATGACAATAGTTGTGATTTTGTATTGTGTATTGAAAGACCCCACACTGCATTCGTGTGAGCTACCATTGTGTCTTGTAAAACTTTAGAATCTGAAAAGAAAATGGCAAAAGAATGTTCAATAAAGGCCAATAACTCTGCTTCAACCTGTTCACTACCAGAACAAAAGCTCATGTACATGTGACATAGAAGATTTATTTTCATGTCGGTCTATATAACAAATACACAACTTAATTAGGTCCAATTGATACTTGATCATAATATGCTAGTCAAAACGAATAATGTACACACAAATATTTTAATTTTTACAACAACTTGACAATAATGAACTTTTAATTTTTTTTTCCCATATCAAGCTAATAAAATTTGTGAATTTCATGTGAATTCAAATACTAGTAGATGTACAGAATTGAGAGCTTATCTTACTGAGAAAACTGCCCCAGTTGTTGACATAAATACCTAACTGTTCACTGGACTCACCGAAAGAATCATATGGGTCTATATTTGAACTTGGTATATTCCAACATTGAATGGTGGAGTCCATTCCACCACTATAGCATTGTTCACCCGAGGCACTCACTGCCAGACATAACACAGGGCCCATATGCCCCCGAAATGTGTATACTGGCTCAACATCTAATGACGCTGCCCTGCAAACATACATGATACAATCATTGGATAAAAGACAACAAAATCATAGAAATTACACAACCACTAGGTTTTCATGCCCATTACATAGACTACACATATTATGTCAGTCAGTTGAGTAGGACCAACTGTACAAGTGGTGAAATTATACAAGTGAAAATATTGGAAAAATTTACAAAATTCACTAACACTCCAGAATCCCTCTTAGAATAATTTTTTACCTAAAAAGAATGCTACAATGAATCAAATATATCTGCATTTTTAACAGTTAAATGTCTGAAATTACTTTTTATCCTGCTGAATTAACCACTTATAAAACAATAATCATGAACCACATCAATCTATATATGCATGGCATGATCTGTATGCTAACATATTTCACACAATATCATATATTGAACATTTATATGTGTATTTTGTGTATGAACTGGAGGCAATTTTTACTAATAAACTTCTTTCAATATTGCTGAAAATTTGGACTAGAATTGGAACCCATCTCATTAAGTAAGACTGATTGTCTTACTTAATGAGATGGGTTCCAATTCTAGTCCAAATTTTATATAAAACTTCTTGTTACGAGGATTAACTTACTTTTTTGCTGGCACAGTTTTCTGTAGATTCCATAATTTTAACGTATGATCCTCGGAGCCGGTTATCAATACCGGTTCCGTCGGATGAAACGCTAATGTTCTAACACCGTCAAAATGACTTCGTAATGTATATTTAGCATTCCAGGTTTTTCTGAAGACTTCTGTAGGGGCAGCAATCTGTAAGTTTTCAATGAGGTATGCAAACAATGTCTTTCAAGCACAATGTACAGAATTTATAGTCAGTGTTGTTATCCATTGTCACATTGATACTGGTTATTTGCACAACCATTTTCTAGGGACAACTTACCAGATGAACTGTCATTTAAAGTTTGTCAATTAAGTTGACTAATGACAGAGATCTTTAAAAGTTAAAGGTATTAATTAATAGATATTCGGAATATGTTTTGGCAGAACATTAAAACTGAGAAAAAGGTCAGGAAAGCTAAATAATAATCAGTGATTCTCTGAACACATGTCTTATGATGGTACCAATTTAAGCAATGTTTTTAGGAGAGTAACAAATTATAAACTGTATACATACATCATAGTTGCCAGGATCTGCATCATTATTGACTGTAATCTCAGCTAGTTCACCTAAACCCACACCAATAGCTTCAAGTTCCTCGTCAGAGTTACTATTCACAGTAACACCAGCTTTCCTATTGCCTCCAGCAAGATTCCCACCACTCTGTACACCACCTACAGTTTATATAGGTTCAAAGTTAATAGCAGAAATACTAGTTAATCAAACAAAATTTGAATCTCAGAACTTTTTAAGGTAGGTAGATAGCCTTTAGGAGCATATTGGGGGCAGATACGATATGATTGTTGCAACAAGGACTTACAATATAAATACATTTACATATCTGAGGCAAACTTTTCAACTAACTACCAATAAATATAGGACTGTATCAACCATGCATGTTTAAACCTGTATTAAATACAGAATATCGTTAAGTAATCATTAAGTAATATGCTGTTGGTTTTTTTAAGGTCGAACAGTCATAATTCTGTCAATATTATTGCTTTTAAAACACACCTTGAAACTTTGCTTAATAAGTCCTGGTATAAAGTTTTACCCAAAATAAATAACCAAATTAAATCAATTTGAGGAAGGTTTGAGCAATATAGAATATCCAGCAGTAGCATTGAACACAATTGAAAGCAAGTCAGTCACATTGCGATTACGATAAATATTTAAGATGCATGGTCACATTAAAGTTCACGAGACAGACACGTGTTACAACTATTAGAAAATGTCAAACTATAAGTATATTTTAGTACCAGAGTACATATTCAGTCAAAAAATGCTACATGCAGAGTGACTAGTGAAAAATTTGTGTTAACAAAAACTCAAAATGAAATGCCCATCTTACATTATGGTCAACCACAAGCTACCCATCATGGTTCATACAAAATTCTCACACCAAAATTCAAGGACTATTCAAGGACTTTTCAAGGTAGAATATGCATTTTCAAGACGTTTTTCCAAACATTCACCATGGCTAAATTGTACAAAAATGCAATAATTCACTGCCACTTTATACTCTTTTTCTAGTAATACCTGAACATGCTCAATTCATCAAATAACAGTGACATTCGCACTCATATATTTTTTTTAAATTTTATTTTTTAGAAAAAGAGCATTTTCCTATTTCTTTTTTACACGGCTATTAAATGTGCCATCTTGACAACATCAATAACCTTTCATGAATATTCAAGGCTGTTTGCCTGAATTCAAGGATGTTCAGTTAAATTCAAGTACCATTTTGGCCTTTTTTTCAGGGTAACTTTAAATTCAATTCAAGTACTTTTCAAGGTTGAAACCAAATTCAAGGACTTTTCAAGGCCTGTACAAACCTTGTCCATAATTAAGATAGGAAATATTTGAAGCAATAAAACAACATGGAGGAAGTTTGAAATCAAGGCAAATTAAGATGGGTTATTTCTAAATATGTATTAAATATCACATTTTGATGTTTTTTATTAAAATCAATTTCATGATTTGCATAATAATTATATAGAGTGGCACAGTCCTTTTCCTTGTTACTTTGGAAATGAGTTTTAGTGGGTCAAACTTGGGTAATATCCCAATCATACTTTAGTTGGGATAATAACACTAATGTTAAACATAATTGTGCCATTGAAGGTCACATAAAGCACACAAACAGACAGAAAGGAACGGAAAGTGAATGTAAGATGGGACAGTAAACAATCAAGCCAAAGTCACACAGCAATAGATATCTATGTATATACATGTATATAATGTTCACAAAGCATACCAGCAACAAAATGTCAGCAAATATCATTTAGTATCATTTCTGAAGCAAATTAGGCAACAATATCGAACACACCAACATATTCACATCATAAGATAACCAGTACTAACCAGAAAACTGCACATCTTATACAGTGTAGCAATACCATCTGACTTTTGGCTACAGGTCCAAGACAAAATTTGCTTCACTTTGAAAACAAAAATAGCCATAAGTATTTTATTTCTTCATCAATTTCTATGAAATACATGCCACTCTAAGGGGATTATTATTTGCTTTCCATAAATATAAGATCTTTTTCAGCAGCTTGGCTATTTTTTCCAGCACCCTGTGCAAACCTGTATTTGATCAGACTACAGAACTTCGCAAGCCTTTTCTTTTTCAGCTGCTGAATAAGAACTTATGTTACATGGTAAAAACAAATAATTTCCCCCTAAGCATGGTGTTTATTTTATAGAAAACGATGAAGGAATAAAACACTTAAGGCTGTTTTCGTTTTCGAGTGAAGCAAATTTTATCTTGGACCTGTAGCCAAAAGTCACATGGTATTAATACACTGTTATAATGTCCACTATTATTTGTGAGGATGATAAAACTTGAATGATGTCAGAGAAACTACCAACCCACAAAAATATTTCTCAACCAACAGCTAAAATCATTATTCAAATTTCTTAGAAGCCTAGTTTAATATTAGGGCTGCAACGTTTCCATTATTTTCTTGCATTTTTATGGTCATGTTTCTGTTTGGTACGAATGTCAGATCATATTGTTCATTCCGAATCAGAGAACACATGAATTTTAATTCCTGATCAATTTAGCTACACAGCTCCTGGACTAATATATATCACTGATCTATAAGTCTGTTCAACATACAGTTTAAATCTGTTTATATATGGTCATTACAAGCCATCTTACAGTCAGTTACTGAGAATGTACCGCTATAGTTTTACTTATATAAACACACATAACACCCAATCACAGGAAAATAAGTCATGGCAACTCCATTGAACAGAGAGACCATAACCTGAACCATTGCAGCCCTCACATTATGCAGACATGGAATCTATCCACACGCGAAATAAATCCATTTTGGTAATAAGATAGGCCATATATATGCAACATTTCTAAGATGCAATTCAGTAGCAACTACAGCTTCAAAATAACAAGTTTGAAACTCAATAATTTTGTAGCCAAGAAAAAAACCAAATTCAAATTGATCAATTCAAATCTTTAAACCTAGGGGGACAATGTTTTTGTGTAAAAATTTCAGGAAAATTTGATTTCATTTTTCTAAACAAACAAATCAGAGTCAGAAAAGTTGATTATATTTTTAAATGACAAAATATAAAACGGTATGGTATAAAGAAGAGAATTTCAAACAGAACAAACTTGCTGCATGCAGTCATACAAGGTCCAAAGTTAACCCCCATTGTCTTAGGATAGATTACATGTTTGATATGTTAATGTTTGGTAGAATCATGACTCATCATGCATACCGATATCATCTACTTCAGACATGTTAATCTGGTTCACTGAGGAGCTTGCAGCCCCAGTCTGGCTCGATGACATGTCCTCACTCTCGGTCAGATTAGCTAACATTGCTTGCAACGTAGCGCGTTTTGGTCCTGCAAAATCATTGGCATTCTTGAAATGAAACCAACTCATAACACATGCAATAGTTCACAATAAACATATGTGGTACCCTCTATGTTAGATCAATAATGGGATGTAAATCAGGGCTCTTTATGAGATTTCAAATGATCATAACTTTGTCAAATGATATATTCTCATCAAATAACATAATTTTTTTATAATTTTCTGCAGAAAAGTTCACTATAATAGTTCATCAAATACAGATTTTTGGATAACCATGGATTTGTAGAACCCCTGATTAATCTTAGTTTGGATTATACATTGTAAGTGCCTAACAATAACAACTACCCCAAACTCAATGTGTGTTTTTTAAGAACTGTGAATCTAAATTAGCATGATAGTTTAAGACAATCATATGCTGTACAATGTCAGTCTAAACTCAGAATATTATCTATTCATTTCATGATTTGATCTGACCAAGGTAGCTCCACAGAACACTATGGCCCTGCAATGACTTTGTATTGTAACCTTGACCTGGATCTTGAGCAATGACGTGATCAATGTGTGGTTAGCATTTGTTTTGTTTTTGTTGTTTTCAATATTGTTTTAAGTCACATTGGTCAAAATAACTATATTCAGTTATAAAATTATGGTGACTACCCAGTCACATTATCCTGACAACAAACAAACCAGGAGTTATCTGGAACTAGCTTTGCTGAGCATGGAATAGAGCCCGAGTCCTCTCGCACTCGAAGAGGACACCCTACCATTACAATTTCAAGGCTAACACATTTGTTGCACATTTTGTCATGGAGACATGATTATTCCCAGTAGAAACAATGGAGTTTATGTTGCCAGGGCATAAAATATACGTAGGTAACAGAGAGGGTACCATAGCCAAAATAAATATGATCGTATAATATCATATATACACGTAAAAGTTTTAGCATAAGCTGGAAATAAAATTATGCATACTGTATAAGTGGAACTACTGACAAATTTTGCAAATTGAGTAAATTTGATAATATTTCATGTAGCGTCAATACATGACAAGTTGAACATAGAACTCCGCTGAGAAATTTTAATTCACTAATATTTCAGCACACCAAGAGCGCTAGCTTGTTGACCTTTAGAACTATCCACTTATACAGTATAATACAATGCTGTACTGAATTAAAACCAAAAATTTAATTTAGCCTGTGTCCTTCACCTGAGCAGGCAACCGTATAGTCAGAATTTATCACATAACCTGCGGTCCAGCAGTGCCGTAAATAACGTTCGGCACTCCCAGAGTGTACAATAAATATTTAAATTAGTCTTGACGTGACGTAAGCCAATCCATGCCTTGATCGGATCATGACGTCAGGATAACACCAAATTATTAATACTTGAACTGGACAACTGGAAAAAATCTTAATTTGCAGATTAAGTAAGTTATAAAGATTTCATTTTAGCTAATCAGTTGTTCACACTTAGGTCCAAGTTCAATGACATTTCTTGTTGATCATGAATAAATTTTGCTTCAATATTTTATGAGATTTTATGAATATGCTGGATAAACGGACGGCTGAAGTTCATCATTCATTCTTTGAAGTTGCTCTTCATGCTCAGGTGAGTAAAATAAAATCGATAAAAACTGTGAAATAAAATTAATCACTAAACTTTAAAATGGTGATAATGGTAACCATTAATGAAACATTACAATTAACATAGATGTTGTACATGAAAATTACTTAAATCTTTTAAAGTAATAAAATTATGGCTTACAATTCAATTTACGAAACATCTTAATAACATGATTAACACATTTATTTATCTGTAAAAATAATCAATGCATAATAGCAGGAATGGCAACACAATATATATATATATATCTACTCATTCATAACAAAATAAAAATGCAAGCAAAATATCTAACAACAACCATGCATCTATAAGCCACCATAAGCACAACACAGTCATTGCTTGATGAGTTCCAACAACATGTAAAGCATTAAATCAACCCATAGACGCTACACAGTTAGTGCGTTTCAAATGTTAAGTTTAGCTGTACATAGAACTGTGTTCAATTTCTGAGCAAAACATTCAAATAGAGATACCGGGTTACCTCAATAAACGGTACCAGTTAATTCACACAATAATAACATATTTGTCAAAAGATCACACAATGAATTTGAAGCACACAAACCATCACTGAAGCGAAGAGAATGACATAAAGTATGATCCAAAAAAATGGTTAAAAAATTGATGAAACCTGTATTTCCATAAAGTCGTATATCCCAACACAGAAGACACTTGCGAGCTATTTTAAAGCGGTATGTTTGTATATGAACGTACATTGTCTGGTTTAAATGACAACTTACTTGTCTTCCTTGTTTTCCGTTCTTTTTTATACTCTTCCTTAAGTTTGGAGATAAGCTGCTGGTCAACTCCCCACTCTTCGTTCGGAGACCCCAGGTCTTTCTTAACTGTGTGTGAAAGAGGTACACACGATACGTTCAAAATCCAGACCAAAAAAAATCAGTAATTTACTAAACACCATTTACCACCATTAAATCAATTGTGTGTATTGAAAATTAAGGATACATTCAAAATTGAAGATCATGTGACGTAGATTAACAACAGTGCACTGTTGTAGCTTAAAATTAGATTTTTTGTTGAAAGGAGGTAAGAATCATAATAAACACGCTAAAAACTATAAATTAGAATCATAGTCGTGCCTTCCACTCCACTCCACTCCTATATTATTGTCGTAAAATCATAGATGTAAACAAATGAAACACAAAAATAAATTGATTGTTTTTATATGACGAGCTTAGAAATATCTTCCGACATACTGACGACTTGACATACTGACGACTAATTAATCATTTCAAATAAACCTAGCTATAACAAATACAGTTACAATATGAGTCAGTATTGAAATAATGAAGTCGTTTATACTTCAACTCGGAATTGATACCAACAAAGTTCATTGTTATAGACAGTGACTTTGATCTCAATGACCAAAGCAATTGATTGAATACATTTTGCAATCAAGTTAATCAAGTTGATCATGTAAATCTTGCAAAAAATATCAATTAACTCAATGTTTTATGAAATCATTGACATTTAACATAAAATATTAAAGTTTAACCTGAAATTGCGAGTGCTGAAAACATAAGAGCTCATCAGCAAATGAAACAAATTACTGAAGAATTGCAAGCAATACTACAGTCCCCTATCAGGCCAAAGCCATGATGCTTTAAATGATAGTACTTAAAGAAAATAAAATTCTGAACTAAATTTATTAACAGGAAACTCAAACTTAACTGAACTTAAACAACCACAAACAGTCCTAACTTTTTTCCATCCTAGCCATCTTTATAACAAGTTTCATTACTACAATTTAAGTTCATTCCTATCTTAACTTAATAAGCAAAAAAAAAACATTTTTCAATGGCATTGACCCTATGTACAAGAGACCTAGTTTTTGATCACAGATGACCTCTGTTCAAACTTGACCTAAATTGAATCAAAACAAACAACTGATTTAGATCATGATGATGCTTCCTTATCTGTGCTAAAACATTAAGATTTAAGCTGTTGACCTAGTTATTGACCTAAGATTACCCATATTGTTTGCATGTTGTATTTTGAGTTTGACATACACAGATTTTGTTTACAAACATAAATGCATGTTACATGATCTTCAATTCTGAGGGAAAAATGGTGAGCAGTGGAAAGATTTTACCTCCATAACAAAGAGCAATAATGCACACAATCAAACAATAATTCCCCAGCCGTTATCTCACACAGGTCTAAAAATACCATAATACACTTCACAAGGGTGTGGAAATTATATATCAAATTTTGAAACAGATTAGTCTAAAAAGGTTGCATCTCTACAACTAATCATTAGCTCAAATTGAAAGAAGTAACAACAGGCCTCCATAAATCTACCTGTCCGCTTGTCCTGCAAAATCTTTTCTTCTTTATTTATATAATAGGACGAGTAAGATTTTGAAGTTTCTTTGTCTGTATTGCAGGACAGGTGCGTTTAAAAATATTTATCAAGGTCTGAACAGTAATATTTTGTGACATTAAACGTAGGTTCAGTAACCATGGATACACTAATCAGATCAAAATACTTCAATCAGAAACTAAACCATTGAAACCTTCACAAGTTAGATATATAATTAATGCTCCTTATAATTTGAATGAACATTTATTATCCATAAAAGAACCAAGTCGAACAAAGTGACAAGATACATATAAGAATTCCACACCCCTGCATTAAATTTTTAGTGTTTAAATTTTGTATTTTTAATGTTTATTTCTAGCTCAATAAAAGCACTTTCATCTGTGAATTTTATAAAAGAAGCTCTCAATAATAACCCAGTAATCAGATTCAGCAATGACACTACATTATAACAACATTCATTTAGAATAGTAATTGAAACTTCATGAACTTCTGTTTAATAGTTATTGAAATTTTATGAAAAGTTTTTATATAATATTAAGCTGTCAGTAGCAAATATCGTATCAATGCATGTCTTTAGAGTTTGAGCAAATACAAGTGCTCATGTATAGCTTGTTTTAACCTATCTTACTCAACTTTCTCACAATCTAACCAGATATAATACCTGCAGGCTGCTTTAGGATATGAATCGTGACAATCTAGCTCAATAATAGCTGTAAATAGACCAGCTAAAGACAACTTCGTAGTTTAACAGAATTTCGTGGAATTTCTGGAACATGTTGAACAATCATACTGTTGACTGTTGCGCAAGATAAGGCTTTGAAGTTCAATTTAGCAAATAATGTCTCTAGCACCACACATACACAAACAAGAAGAAAACCTGGCTTAAAGGCAGAGACATTGTAACCACATATATCCACACACACTCAGCGCCACTGCAGTAACCCCAAACTGAGTCCTTCAACCCCTCATTAGTGATCAAACATAAAAATCCTTATTTCGCCAAAATACTATTTTTGTGCTATGTTATAATGGCCGAGTTTGGAACAAAACATACAAGTTTTATAAACTGGTTTTTACAATAACAAGAAGGAACAAAAGTAGTTAAATAAATCTGAGAGAATTATCTACTTTCTATTGTTACATCTAAACATCTACGTATTTCTTATTTTCAAATAATAACAAAAAACCTATGGGAAGAAACCCTACTACGATATCATATCAGGTTAATTGAACTAACAGGTGTTTGATTAATTAAGTCATTAAATGCACACTTTTGAACAGTAAACACAGAAGACGTCTTTGACATGGAGCAACAACGCCCTTCACACGGAGCTAAACAAGTATTACTTTACACACCAGAATGGGTTTTTCGCAATTTCTATCGATTGTGATGTACTGTACAAAAACACAGTTAAATAACGGCACAGAAAATATAAACTGTGAACAGGTGAATGCTAAATAAGGCCAAACACATTTTATATACCTTCATCGTCATCATCATCATCATTATAATGGCCGTCGACATCATCTGTGTCGGCTTCTGAAACCAAAGCTATGTCGTTTATACTTTCCATTACGTCCTAAACATTCCCATTAAATAACAAATAACTCTTTACTTGGTCACATGATCGATCATATATATTCACTTTTGTTCAGATCAGATATTATTTAAGTTACAACTTAATCGTCACATTAAGTCCCTAAGAATCAACTTGTTTATAATGACATTCATGGCATATCTTTAACAGTAAGAGTGATGGTCAACAAAATATTTTCTCAGAAACAAAAAAAATGCTCAAAATAAAAGGTTAAAAACAGAAAAAATCCTTAAAATTCAACATAGTTAATTCTTTTTCGTTAAATGTGTACATTCATTCATCATTTAAATGTGACATGCAAGACATGGAAGTATGTAAGCTCAGTGAGATCAATGTAAGTATAGGTTTACCAAGTATACAAGCGTGACCCTAAAATAAGCAGAATTCAAAAATAGATTTAAAGAGCATGAATATTTCCTTGGGGTGAAAGTGAAAAACTGTTAGAAAGAAGAAATCGATAGATGCGGAACAGTTTTTCACTTCACCCCTCGATTTACTGGAGAAATTCTCTCAGACTTTCACCAAGATAGCCACTAACTACAATACTATCTACAGCAAACAAATGTACTCCGATTACATGAACACTTCTACTATACAGAATACAGACTTCATATTATATTAAGCAACATTTATGCTTCGTAGAATGTGCCAGCAGTCAAACATGTGTTAAGCAGTCAGCAAAGGGAGACAATTGTTCAAGATTTCAAAGGTTTTTCAAGATTTCAAAATTTGTGATTGTGTAAATCATCAAGCCAAGGGAGACAATCAAATGTGTCTGATTAAATCATTCAGTCAAGGGAGACAATCAAATGTGACTGTAAGAATCAGTCAATCAAGGGAAACAAATAAATGACTTTATAATGTGATTGTGTAAAGCAGACAATTATTAAAACAGCTATATTTATTCTAATAATGACTCATTGAGATTTTATTATATTGGTTGCCTTAGACAGGTTGTTGCTTTATTCGGCTGACTTCCAACACGACTGTATATATTTAGGTATTCATTTTGTAAATGAAGACTTCTCACGACTTTAAAACGCACTTATTAATTCCTTAATTTTGAAATCTTTTATGTACAGTAAAGTTCCACTTCTTTGAACAGATGGCATTGTGACTGAAAAATGTTGGCAACCCTTTACTCCATAGATCATTATTGATCTACTATCATTGACTCAGAGACTGGTTATCTTGTGTACACCATCTTCATACTGGTTATTTGAAATTAACATTGAAATATCATATATCTGTCTCTATGGAGAGACGGGTTTCTAAACAGAGAAATATAAACTTGTATAAAAATTGTACACAGTGCTTGCGAAAATAAGACTATCCCAATTATCATTCTGTTCATTTTTGCAAGTCAGGGACATGTCATAATGACAGGCTGAACTAGTCCAAAGGTTTAAGACAATGACCATCCAATGAATGCATTCTGACTACACATCAGTATGCAAATGACACAGTTCTTGCCAAACCCAGATAATTATTTACAGACAAAATAGATTGTGCATGGTGTGTGCTGGAAGTCAAAGAAATAGGAAAGTTGGAATCTAGTGGAACATGAATCTGAAGTCTGTATTACTGGTACAATAAAAGTCATCACTTTTATGACAATGTTGAGGCAGACTTACCCCAGTCGCGACCATCACCATGACTCTGTGCCTCCCCCGCACCTTCTCCAGTCTCAGATACCAGGAAGTCAAACTCTGCCAATACTTCTTCAGCCTCACCATCATCCACACCGGCCATACCCTCGATACCTGCAGTCTGGAGTGTATGAAAGCGAGTAAGCGGAGTTATAGTATGTTTATTCAGGCCTGTCACTTGTATACAAACATTGCAATATCATACCATTGTATTTGTAGTGTTTTTAACATCTTAATTGAAGAAAAGGGCAGTGTAAACTTATAACTTTTTCACTAATCTATACATTGACACATAAGATCTATTTTAAAATAAGACATTAATCAGAGAAATTACAATGTTTGTGTACACAATGCTATGTAAACAAGTGACTGACCTGATTAAATGGTTAATAGTAACAGATGGATCAACACAAAAAACTGACATTCACAAATGACAGTTCTTACATAGAATATATCAACTTCAGGGACCAAATTGTACATTATCTGTCCATCAGATCTGTTCATAGTTCACCTGTAGTATATTTGTAGTACTCCTTGCATACAAGGAGTTGAAAGAACAATCCTGAATTTACCACACTGCTTTGTATCTCACTTCCAACTCATCTTTCATTTTGAATTTCTCAACATTAACAAGCTTACGATCAGTCAGATCAGGAAACAATACTGGCTTAATATGAATATATTTAAATCATACCTTTATTATTTTTGACCGGCTTTTTTCAATTCTTTCATCATTTTCATCATCAGCAGAAATGCCTTCTTCGTTTTCGTCACTGAATAACAATAGATAAAGTGAACATAATAGTCAACTGCGAGGTTAACATATCAACCATTCATTACAAGCATGGTTACAGCAAATAAAATATAAATAACAAAACTATAATGACTACATAGATCAATATTTCCAGATGGCTAGTAACTTTGGACAATGATGGTGAACATTTCTGGAAACTTTTTCCAATAATTTCAGAAACCGTATACAATAAAATGACTATGTCTTCCTAACTACCCTTCTGTGAATAGTCCCCATTGGTGTGTTCGTAACATTGTTCTGCACATTCTGGACGATGGACTACACAAACGAACACATCTATCTGTGCATCCCAAAAAGGTGGTGCAGTCAGAACAGTCACATGATTCAAACAACAATAGCCACCGGAAACTTCACGATATGTGTCATTCTGATCACCTTGGCCTATATGCATTCAGAGGTACAGATAAGGTTTTAGTCCATTGCCATTATTGGGTATTTTACCCCCGACTTTTGATATAGGGTAAATGATGTTTTATGTACTATTTTCACCATAGCGTAATTTTCTATTTAGTCAACTACAATATTAGCCATCTTTAAAGTTTTACTCCCTGTTCAGTTTTGTTCATAAGTTGAACATTTTCATCACTGTCCATGACAGTCGTTACGAACACACCCTATGTCTCCCCTTTAGAGTATATTATAACTCTATGTCTTAATAAACGACTGAAATTTTAGGAACTCAAATAATGTTGTGAACATAATAGTTTACTTGTTTTAATTAGGCATTCACTACGTGGGATGGATACAAATGTACATAGTCCAAGACAAATCATGCACAAAGCAGGTATAACTCATAGATATAACTCATTCTTAGTATATAATTTTGTAATAAAATATCAGATTTTTCAATGCAATACATGTAATTAAGTAATTATGAAAATGTATGAATCGGCTATCTACATCTAAATACAGATTTTTCATGGATAAGCTGGATTTGAGTGGGGAATATTCCATACAATAATGATAGTACTGATGTGATGACCAGAGCAACAGACAAGGTCACAATATACATATAATTGATCGACCATGATAGAATACAATGAGTGATTTAACAACAAAATGAGTGATGTGACAACAAAATGATGATGAATCAGAAACAGTATACAGTCACGTCACGATACAACCAAGCTGGATTGTTCTCAAATAAAATGTTGTTATAACAACATATGACAGTATACGAAATTGATTAAAAAGAATGTTTTGAAATATTTGTCTTCATAAAATGATGTTAGTATATCGCGTGTCATTATATCAAGACCTGACTGCACACAAAGCGTACCTTAAGTTTTCCTCATCATCATCAGCAACATTTTCATTGGCTAGGAAATCAAAAGTAGCTAGAACGGACGCCTCACTGTCGATGAGGGCTCCCTCAACATATGAAGGCATCTTTCCTGAGCCTCTGTCAAGAGATTAAAGAGTCATGCATACAGAATTGTTGTCATGCATTATAGGACAAAAGATATATTCAGAAACATGTCATCAATATCAATGCTCATTATTTGTTTCAGCTTTATTTTTCTATACCAGGACAGTGGTAACATGCTCCCTTGACAAATCAAAATATGAAATGTAAGCAGAATTATGGGGTAAAATGACACAATATTTCATTGTGGTAACTATCAACAATCAGTGTTATAACAGAGTAGACAAGCCAAGGGAATTCACAATGTTGCACTTAAAACATAGCATCATAGAAACCTTGATCAAACCATGGCATTTTTTTTAAAACAAATAATGCTTAATATCAGTATTTGTAAAATCAGGAGGAAAAAATTATTTGTTAAATTTGTAGGTTACAAATACAATACAACTCTGGTCAAATGTTTACCCCGGATTTGGTCCCTAAAAAGAGCACTGTGATTCTATTCAGAGCTTTGATTGTTGCAATTCTAAGTTTTGGAGAGATGGAACAAGTTACAAGCTTGAAACAATTGATAAACATTGATATTAAATGTTCAATCAAGTTAATTATATTGAGACTAGAAATCCAGTGTTCCCATGCACATTTATTCTTGGGGTAAACTTACCCCCTGGACTTGAAAGTTGAGGGTATGGCCAGTTTTCTTGGGGGTACAAAACTATACAATAAATAAATTAAAAGCTTCAATGAGCTTTGCCTCAAATTCCAAGGACTGTGGCGCTAGTCAATTTTGGGAAACACTCGGGGGCCCCTTTTCATTGTAAAATCTTAATAAAGAGCGCTCTGATAACCATAATGTGGTAGCCTGTTTTGAATATTTACTTTGGTACTAATCTATCAGTGTCTGTCATCCTTGGTTTGTTTTATTTTGACCAGGCACGGTCTCTGTTTTCGTTTTGTTACTGAAGCCGTTGTCAGCGCCATATTATGCCAACAAGGCTAGAATGGTGGAATGAATATCGCACCGTTGCTTTACGAGCCTGATTCAACGTTATTATTCAGAAAATAAGTAACCCGTCTACAGTACAGTGTAAACCATTTAGACGTCACAATAAACCCCCATCATCAGCCAATTAAAAGTGATAGTTTTAATTATAGCAGTAGAACAACAAATGTGGAATTACCGACATTCGTCAGGTTTCGTCCCAGGAATTTTCGTATGCGCGATCTCGCAGAGTACAAAATTTTTACGTGAAATTGAGCTTCATTGTGTGATTTACGTAAAACTTTACGTGAGTGGAAACACTGAAATCTATACTTATATTTATTTGTTATATTATATTGATATACACAGTCAAACACAAGACATGACTAGTTTTCAACTTGGCAAATTACTTAGATATAAATGTTATAGTCCAAACAGAGTATATTAACTTTAGGTATCAAACTTGAAAGCAAAGGAGAACTTGAGAGAATATTTCTTTTTAAATACTGAACATCAATAATTATGTTCATGTATTTGTATATAGATAGCTATAATTACGCATGACATTGACAAGACAATATACATGTATTTATATACAAGAGTCAGACAGTGTGTGCACATAAACATCAGGGTACTGTTTTATCAAAGCACTTACGAAAATCTCCAAGTTACGCTTGAATTTAAATTCCTTATAATTCTTTAACAACTGCAAATTGGTGATGGATATGGTTTGTAGAAGAATTTAAATTTGATCGTAAGTTTAAGTCCTTTGATAAAACAGTACCCAAGTGCTTAGTATTAAACGTAAACATTAATTTATTTATAAATATATGTAACTACATAAAACAAAGTGTGTCACAATACAGAACATATACACAATACAGAACATATACACAATACAGAACATATACACAATACAGAACATATACACAATACAGAACATGTACACAATACAGAACATATACACAATACAGAACATATACACAATACAGAACATATACACAATACAGAACATGTACACAATACAGAACATGTACACAATACAGAACATGTACACAATACAGAACATATACACAATACAGAACATATACACAATACAGAACATATACACAATACAGAACATATACACAATACAGAACATATACACAATACAGAACATGTACACAATACAGAACATGTACACAATACAGAACATATACACAATACAGAACATATACACAATACAGAACATGTACACAATACAGAACATGTACACAATACAGAACATGTACACAATACAGAACATGTACACAATACAGAACATGTACACAATACAGAACATGTACACAATACAGAACATGTACACAATACAGAACATGTACACAATACATAATTTAATAATTTTTATAATGAAACAGAATCTTACTATAAGCAACAATTTTTACAATTACCATTTACAAGCAGTTATTAACAGTTAATAATACACAGTCACTTTCAGCACAAATGTAAATTTAAGTTTGTAGTACTTAGTGCTGTATTTCATGTATGGCAGTTAGTTGACCAAACCAGTTTTACAGGAATTAATTATTAACCAGTACTGTCCAGTACTAACTTGCTCTTCCACAAGCAACTGAAAACTTCTCCACGTGTGGAGGAATGTCACAGAATTAATCACTTGCCCTAACCAGTATTTTTAAACCCAGATTGCTCACATTGAAAGCAAGTATTCTATCTCTTGTATGACATCCATGTAATATATCTGAGTGAAATAATGCTTGCTACATGAACATTGCTGCATTTAGTATGATGTACAGTTAATGAGTTATCTTACTTCTATTATATTACACATTTTCTTTAAGGAAACATTTTAAACTATAATACATAAGACACAATATACTTGAATAAGATAATACATGTCGTCATGACATAAATCTAAAGACTATAGAACTATCCCTGACACAATCAATCAGCTATACACAGCTAGTAGCATCATAAATATCACCAGTATGCACCAGATTGTAACACACAGTAGAGGGAAGTAAGGCAAAGCTATATAATTATCCTCATAAATAGATGCAATTGTGTAGTATAGTATAGACTGATAGAATCAGATTATAGATTTATATATATGGCCATTAATACTGTCAAAGGCATAGAGAAGCATATATCAGAGTTTGACATTTAACTATTGTAACTCAGTGTAGGCAAAAAGGCTAGTGTTTTCTGTATGAATATTTCCTATATATATGGATGTTGCCTATGCCCTTGCAATTGGGACTTTGGATGCAATTTTTCACAAAAATGAGATATTTATGAAACAATTACAAATATCAAATATACTAAAACAATTACCCTCAATCAACTCACTTAAGAAATTTCTAAGTTCAATATTTTTAAATTTCATTCAAAATTTGGGAAAATATTCTGTTCCACTAAGCAAAACTCAAATTATCTGCCATACAGTAGAATTTACCAAAAAACCAAAACAGACAGTTGTTACAATAATTGGTTACCCAACTCTCATTACAGTTTAACATAGAAGCATACAGTATTCTCATTCCTTCATGCCTCGTCATTACAGTAAACAACAGACCAAGATTGACTTTTCAACATTTTGCAAAGATGCCGACTGATTAATTTTGATGATAGGCAATTTTATAACCACATTAATTTAAAACAAATCTTAAAGTAAGCTACCAGTATTAAGGGTATGTGGGACAATTTGACTGGTTATCAGACAAACAATTTCATTAGCCCATTTATAAGCATTCAAAACTGGGAGAGATTAAACATTGCAACAGGAGTTTTGATTTAGATAGACTGAGTATGCAGGGGTTCTACTGTGGCATAATGCCCAATCCTGAAAATGAGTCGCAAGTATATACTGGTTGATGTTAGCACAAATCCCTACACCTCAACAAGGTTCCAAACATTGTTTTATTGTTAAAATTCGGATTATGGAACTTCAAATGACCATAACTTTGTCAATTTTTTATTTTGTGCAGAAAAGATCATTCTTCCTAATGTAGAAAATCCGGATTTCCGGATTAATTCGGAATTGTATGACCCCTGGTATATTATGATCACCTATCTGTTACAATTGTTCATTAAAGTTTTTCTAGCAATTTTATTGCTTATAATTTACCATGCATTCAAAGGTAATTGATTGACAACAGGCGGCACCAATACTATCTCGGATACATAACATATACTACACAACATTCAAATGACATCACTTTAATGACTTATTATTTATTGATTGTGGGTATTATTGAGAGATAAACATAACTAACCTGGCTTTGCCTGAATCTATAGCTCTTCTATTGTTCATACTATCACCGTTGACGAGAGCTGGCTGGGCACCTTCACCTGTGTCTGTTTGTGGCTGTAGTCCTAGAAGGGATCGTACACGAGCTGAACGTACATCAATTATGGTATCTGTGTAGCCAACTTCCTGTAGATATCTGTAATACACAAATTATACCATTCATGCTATGTTAAGATAGAAAAAAATGTCAAATAATTTATATTCATTTTGGACCAATGGCCACTATGTCAATTTAAATATTGTCATTGATTTAGGGAGATGAGCTATAATTAAATCAAGAAAGCTTTAATCACATCAACACCGAAAAGGTTGCGCAAATAGTCATTATCAATGTGGCTCGCCATAATGATTTCATACAATGGAATGGGTGACCTTGATCTTTGATTTACCAATCAATATAAAGATAATCAATTAATTATAGTAAATCTGTATATCATATACATGGATCCTAGATCAAACTGTTTTATAGTTATTGATTGTAAGCTAGTCAGCATGGTCAACAAACCTACCCACATATGCAAGCAATATACCAGCTAAGTGCTTGTAAGTGTGACATTACCAGTGCTAGAGAACAAAACTATCTCATACTTACTGTCTTAGGAGTTGTCTTCCCTGTCTCCATGTAGCGTTAGGAGCTGGCGACGCTACTGGGTTTGTCTCAATTACTTCATCTGTTAAAATACCAGACAAACCATATATACATATATATGTCATCATGTAATAACTATCAGTCTATGTATAATATATCAGAATACTCACTATGTACATGAATGACAATGCAGGATAATAGCAACCAGTTACAGTCACACTTGTAACAAGGGTTGCTCAAAAATTAGGTTTATTGCTTATAGTAACTTAACAAAGCCAGTAATTGTTTGTGTATCTTGAGTTCTTAACACTAAGTTTTTGTTTAGATGTTGTTTTAAGTCCCACAAGTAAACAGTATTTTAGTCATATTGAGACTACCTGGTCAGATATCACTGACACCAGCAGAACCAGTAGTACTTGAACTAAACATGCTGACTGTCAAGCAAGGGAGATTAACCAGTACAATTCTTAATGACTGGTAAGTTGTAGACAGGATCGAATCCTGACCTCTTACGCTCAAATTTTTAAAGGGACAGAATCCTTGTAGGACAATGTAGTCATACATATTTGACAAACACTCCCAGATTTGAGCACTTACCTTTACCATCTTTATCAAACGACGGAGGCTTCAGTTCATCTGGATTGAGTTCTGAGCCATATTTCAATTTATGATACTTCGCCCTAAAATATAAAACAAACCAATGACTGAAATGAGTATTTATGTTATAATTCCGTATTTTTTCCACTGTATGAATCAGGGGTCCTACTAAGGCATAATGTAGAAAATATGACGCAAATCTTTTTCCGGTGCAATTTGCACAAATTGCTACATCAAAACTTTAGTTTTAAACAATGTTCAACAGTTCAATTGTTAAAATACAGCCAATAAAATTTGAATTGACCATAATTTACTAAACTTAGTAAATATTTTTTCATCAAACAACTTAATTTCTGCAGGAAAATCTATTTTTTCTAGAGCAACATATCCAGAGTTCAAGATTACTCCAGTTTGTAGGGCCCTGATGAAGACTATATCAACAATATATCAAATTGATTAAGTATTAAAATGGCTAATCCATGTAAGCATTTATAACACTTTAACAGGCTTACATACCTTTCCTGCTTTAAAGCAAACTCCAACATTTTGATTCTTCGGACTAGATCTTGTTTTAAGTTTTCTTGACCTTTTCTTTCACCTTGCAGGAACGCAATTCTGGCCTGTAACAACAAATATAAATGAATCATACAATATCACATAAATAATTCACATAAATATCATGATTTTAAAGGTGCTGCCTCACAGTTTGAGCTAAAATTTTTGTATATCCTGATTTTCCAACCTAACCAAGTATTGATGTAATAGAAAGCCACTTACAGATGCTTTATGAACAATTTGGTGCAGATAAGCAATTTTAACCACTCTCGATATCGCCCACTGAGTATATTTTTCTTGAAAAAACCACTAAGTTTCCTTCCAACATGCTTTGTGAATTATGTAATTCACACATGATTGAACTGTAACATCAACAAACTTCAGCGTATACATCAGTGAGGTATTAATGGTTTGTTTTTTGATACATTTTCATCAAATGCGAACAAATTTCAGGCAATTATATATAAGTAATAGTAGTGTTAATTCTATAGGGTATTAATTCCCTATAGCATTTTTGATGTAAAAATACTAAATAACTACAAAATGCCAAGTTTCTCAAGATATTTTAGATGTCAGTGTGGTTGTTTATGGGATATACAGGCAACTATACCAAAATTACGCGAATATTTGACAATTTTATTTTAATTTTGAAACGTGAGGCAGTCCCTTTAATGTGAGAACAAATCACAGAACAAAATTCTTCAATGTGTGTGATAACAAATGCGTGAAGTCACCAGCTTTCGTCTCAAAACAGTAATGTTGTCGGATTAAATATGTTCTTTCTGACGTTGTTTTGACACAGTCGTCATTCGTTGTCTTCGAGATCAACATTTTTTAAACATGAAAACTAATTATTCAGCTTGCCAAAGACTCGCTAAATAACACAGTTTTCCAGTCTTATTTAAGAAAACTCATGGCAGATCCTATATATCACACACCAATGCATTTTTCTACAGAACATTAAATTTTGTTATGCAGAGCTATAATGCAGTGTGCATTGAACATGCAAATGAGGTAATTTGACATTCTTCGTTTATTACGATGCCGTCATGTAAGTTATGTATTATAATTAAATACAACAACTTCGTAATTAACACTATGTTACATATGTATTTTTTTGTATACCGGCACTAATTATATAATACACAAACTATGTATTTTGAATAACATTGCACTTACAACTACATGTACTAATCATGGTCTCAATAAATTTGTATATTAGGTTTAAATGCACTCAGGATGCAACTAAAAATTGATACCATCAAAGCCTTGAAGGTGTTCATTGCGCACAATAAATGAAACTGCTGCATTACACCTATTGATAACTTCATCAAAATGCAAAGCTAGGTGCATGCTTCAATGCATTTTAATTGTATGTGTTTACACACTATAATGCTTGAAGCTATGATAAATGAGTATCTAAATTGCTTATCATAAACTAAATGTTAAATATGTTAACAGTATCAACTCCACGGCAATGACATATTGAGAAACTAGTCCTACCCTCTTGTAGTGCATGTGTTTAAATCAATAACCACAGCTTGAATACTTCAGAAAGGAACCACATTAAAAAAAACAAGAGCTGTCAACAAACAGCACGCTCCACTTTTCGCAGCGCCATGCTGCGATAGTACAATCATTATATATTCAAAACAAAATGCATCATAAAAGCAGCATTTCCTCTGCTGTGTAGAGGTTGGGGCTTCTAAGTCGAAAAAGGGGGATAATTTGGACAAATTATGCAGGACCATTACCTACTTATGTGTAGGTCCTCTTGGTCATGAAGGTAAACAAATAAGCATTTCTTAGTCCAAAAGGGGGCATAATTTCAACAAAATGCTGAATAGTTATCTTCTCCTGTGTAGGGGTTGGGGTCATGATGGTGAACAAGAATGCAAAGTATAAAAGCAACATTTCAATGCACTTTGCACATATTAGAGGTTAAAAACCTGTACCTAAACTTTAACATTTGCATTTCTAAGTCCAAAAGGGGGCATAATTTCAACAAAATGCTTGATAGAGTTACCCACCTTGTGTAGGGGCTGGGGTCATGATGGAGAACAAGTATGCATAGCATTGTGTGAATGCACTTTGAAAATATTAGAGGTGAAAAAACCTGTACCTAAACTTTAACATTTGCACCAAGTTGAAAAAGGGGGCATAATTTCACCAAAATGCTTAATAGAGTTACCCACCCCTGTGTAGGGGTTGGGGTCATGATGGTGAACAAGTATGCAAAGTATCAAAGAAATATGTCAATGCACTTTGAAGATATTAGAGGTCAAAAAACCTGTACCTAAACTTTTAACATTTGCTTTTCCAAGTCCAACAGGGGCAATAACTTCAACAAAATGCTTGATAGAGTTACCTACCCCTGTATATGGGTTGGGGTCATGATGGTGAACAAGGATGTAAAGCAATATGTTACAACACTTTGAAAATATTAGAGGTGAAAAAACTTGTAACTAAACTTATAGTGTTGCAGTCACAAGGGCGCAGGAGCATCCTCTACCAGAGCAGAAACAGCATGATCTGACCAGAGGGACAGACTGAGAGAAAGCCGCCGAATGGAGAGGTACAGACATGTCCGGCACTGCAAAAGTGTGCCTAGCTCTTATTTCAATAAGACAGCCTGGTACTTTAATGTGCCAGGTGTATAGCTTCCTGGCACCTTTACCCAGATACTTTGCATAACACACAGTCAGATAAAGCGGGAAATACTATAAATACTTCAGAAATGTCAAGTTCTAAAGCCGGGGATTGAACCCACGACATCTGGATTGACAGTCCAATGTGTTACCACTGAGCTAAATCTGCTTTTGCACTAAGTTGAAAAAGGGGGCACAATTTCACTAAAATGCTTCATAGAGTTACCATTAATTACCAACCCCTGTGTATGGGTTGGGGTCAAGGGGGTGAACAAGAATGCAAAGTATCAAAACAATAAAACAATGCACTTTGAAGATATTAGAGCTTAAAAAACGTGTACCTAAACTTTAACATTTGCACTAAGTAGAAAAATGGGGCATAATTTCAACAAAATGCCTTCTCCAGCATATGGGTTGGGGTCATGATGGCGAACAAGTATGCTAAGTATGAAAGCAATATCTCAAAGGACTTTGAAAATATAAGAGGTTAAAAAACCTGTACCGAAACTTCAACATAGCAACGCTCGGGTGACTGCAATAGCTCCCCTTATTCTACGAATAGTGGAGCTAAAAATCAATGAATGGATACCTTTGGATCAGGAACTAGATATTGTTTTCAATGTTTTTAATCACTAGTCAACATGTCAAATTAACTAAAAGTTTCCTTTCCTCTGATTGACTTGACACCAGAATGTACCAGCACTAACCTAATAAATAAATTTAAGCATGTCCTAACGTCCTGTCTTGTGAAGTTGACATGTGTGCAATAATGTCCCCATACATAGATTAAAGACTCGGCGATGATATCAAGAGACCGACTTAGCTTCGACATCTCTCCTGGAATGTCAGTAAACACCCTCCAATCTGATGGCAATCAAGATTGGGCGTCAAATACGGGAATTATTTTATACTTTTAATTTGACTGTGTACGTAATTCCAATCTTCCTGCCAAAAGATTCACTCAAATAGATTACTCCACAATATGATTGATCCCAGTTTCATTATTAGTCAAACTTTGACCCAGTGACCTACTTGTTTCATTTACCTGTTAGTTTCCACTTTTTATTCTATTAGAAAAGTTATTTACATTAAACAGTATCGGAATTACACTGGTCATTTTATTTAAAGCTCACATCTTATTATAATTATTGGCGTCAAGGACTCCCATCTGCAACGCATGATAATATCCCTGACAGGAAAGACAATTGACTAGCGACATAAAATGTAACAATACTGATCATATTCACAAAACATAATATTTTCAACATGTATGACATAGATTAATGCAATCGGATACACATGAAATGAATAAGTACATAGTAGCAAGATGAGTGAGGTAAGTCAAGTAGAAAACAAGATCTAGGAGTGTAGCTGTCAAAGAGTCTGAAACAGTGAAAGACAGGAATCAAAATTATGAGGGAAAATATGCAACATCAATCTCAAATTTCGGCTTGTGACAGTAAGAACATAACCATATATTCTGATATATTGATGGGTTGGGGTGTAAATGGCAATGTCATTCGAGAAAAGAATCCACAAGAACGAGGTTAACCTGCAGTTCCGCTCTTTCAACTTCGAACTGACTTCGTTCCATTTCGAACCTAGCCCATTCTGTCTGGAGGAAGTGCAGAATGCCGGGCATGGTGTACTGGGTTCTCTGATTATTATCATCTTGTTGCCTGCCAGACATTCCAGGCCCTCCAGACATCATCGGATTTCCCTGACCCCCAGAAAGTGATCCTGGACCTTCGTCTATCATTTTTCTTGCACAGCCGCCATTAGAATCTGATTATTACAGAGGGCGCTCTGCAGATATTGACGTCATGGTGGAGTTTGTGGCTTAGTCGATTATAAAATTCACACAATAGTGGAGGAGTAAGAACATATTAATGCTTAGCGCCAGTATTGTTGAATATAGTCATTTAAGCCAGATCGATAGCAATAACGTTATTGATTACTTATTTATCAAACTTTCAAAATAAATGAAGTATTTAAACATAACTGAATTCTAAATGAGCCTTTTTGGGGCTGAAGTTCGATTAATTATATAAAATGTATTTTGTGTAGCAAGCGCAACCCAAATCGAAAGTAGATGGAAATCTTGTGAAATCAATCTTTCTGGGCGATTGTTGAGAAGTGGAAACAATGTCATGCAAATTCATTTAGGGTAAGTCTATGTTACACATAAAAGGGTGTTAGATCTTGACGATTTTTATAAATCAATTATATTTTGTAAAAATAGGCCATCCTATTTTAAATGAGTCATGTTTGTTGAGGTTGTACTGTATCAGAGGGGTTAGGCTCATTTTTTGGACTCCATAGTGTTGTATATAAAATCCCTGGACTCAATAATCCTAATCTCTGTGGCTTGTACCATTGAAGAAAGATCCATTAACCAAAAAAATAATATAAAAATAGCCTAAAGGTAGGTCCAAAAGAAAAATAAAAGTAGGTGCATCAATAATGACTATGCCTTAAAATAGGTACATCAATAATTCATTAGTAGGTTTGAGAGTGTTATGTGTTTTGGAATCATTAAGCCATATCCAAATAGTTTATACCCAGCAAAATTAAACATTAAGATGGGTTCATAAAGTTACAATAAAACAATAAAAGTAAGCCTTAAATTATTTAAGGTATAGTCCAGTCAGGATAAAAATCCAGTGACACAGCGGTCGAGTCCACTATAATGGTGTAAAACCAATTATTAAGGCTTATACTGTACAAACAACTATAATTTCAATGCTATACTAACATACTAAACTTCGCTCTAGCCGTTTAGACAATGGCTGTGATTTTTTGCGTACACATAAACTGCAACGTCACTGTCACAATATCCTAACTAGACTACGCACTCGTGATTTAATTTAAAACCGAAAAAAACCGCGACATTTACAATATAATGAATTCTGTATACATACATTCATATATATAAACAAGGATATCAATAAATATCAAGCATTATCAAACAATCAAGCCTTAAGATAAGTGCATCAACAATTTAATAGTACTTAGGGATATGTATTATTATTTACTCATTAAAAGCCTTATTCCTGTGGTTTGTACCCAGCTAGTTTAAAAATTAAGGTAGGTGCATCAACAATAAAAAAGTATTGTATATAGATCAACAATTTAATAGTATTGTTGGATTCGTTTTTTGTTGGTTGATTTTGGTT
The DNA here is from genome assembly GCA_947247005.1 of Spisula solida. Classification (NCBI taxonomy): domain Eukaryota; kingdom Metazoa; phylum Mollusca; class Bivalvia; order Venerida; family Mactridae; genus Spisula; species Spisula solida. The sequence goes on from OX365945.1 coordinate 5,136,859, forward strand.
TAATTTCATTTCTTAGTTGAATTTAAGTTATATATGGCCGCCTATTCACTTTTAGGACCAGTCTTTCTTGACTGTACATATTGGGTTTGTTTACTGATGGTTTTGCTAATACCCGTATTAGAAAATAATATTATACAGTTGAAATCAATAATAATTTATTATGTTTTTTATTGTTGCCAAAAGAAAAGATGATTAAGTATATACTGGTGGTAAATGCTCAAGGCAGTGTGCAGTTTGCGAGGTACTATAAAGACTTTGATACAGAAAAACGAGTACAGTTACAGAATGAAGTGGTCAGTTTGTGTGCATCAAGAGCTCGAGATCAGGTATTGTTGTTGTTTAATGTTCTTCTTCTGTTGTTTTAGTAGGGCTGTTGCGAGTATTCGGGTACTCGGATATCCACAATTTGGGCTAGAAAATCGAGTACAAGTATTTGTCATCCCCGAGATCGTTGGATCGCGATCTTTGATAAAAATACATACCCTATACAAATAGCTCTTATATGAGTTACCATAAGTTTATAGGATAACTTTGGGACAAAATACTGACAGTAAACAAGACTGTGAGCATCTTTAATTTGCAATTCGAAAGTAAACTTGTACTATATTTGAAGCTAGCAACATCATTGAATTCGAATAAATTATGGTCGGACAAAGTCTCGTTTATTAAAGTTCCTACCGGTAACTAGAAATGAAACATTAATTCGTTATTCAATTAAATTGTTTACGTCATATCTTGATAATTAAGTACATTTAGTTCATGCCAATAAATATTATATTGTCAATTATTAGATCACGCCATACGACGAACCGTCTTCAATGCCTGAAGGAACGTACCGAGTTCACATTGAAGGCGTGTCATTACTTCGGTATTTTCATTCAGGATGATAAAAAGGCAGTATGCAAATGCTGTCTAAATGTATCACTAGCTAGTCAATGGAGTGAGAAGACAAATTGTTGTTTGGTGTTATTAAATGTCTTCATGCACCCTTATACATGACAGTACATTAGTGTTTCACAGAGTATGTGAAAGGTCTCTATGGCAGTATTTATTTTCATGACATATGTAAATGCTGATTCCTGGTTCTATCTGTGAATTGCTCACCCCGAATCGTGGATCGAATCAAATCGGCACTTACCTGACAATCCACAGCCCTATGTTTTAGTACATGTGTCCTTTAACATAGAAAAGCATTTTTGTAGCGCTTTCCAAGGAAGATAATCCCTCCCAGCTATATTCTATTTAACAGGAGTTAACTCCATAAAGGCTCTCAGTAGCGCTTTGCTTGTTTAAACTTGCTTGGGCAACAGTCTCCAGATCCTACTCAGGGGCTGCAATGTCATACTATGTTCCAAGTTTATTTTTTTTATGCCCCCCTATCGATAGATGGGGAGGCATATAGTGATTCACCTGTCCGTCCGTTCGTCCGTCCGTTCGTTCGTTCGTCCGTCCTGGTTAACCCAAATTGACCGTTTCTTCTAGCATTAATATGGCTTGCTACAAAGCTTTCATACTTGCATGGATGTTGTGTATGAACACTCTCCACACGCCAGTATCACCTAACCCCATTTTGACCTTCACCTTGACCTAATTTTGGACTTAGACTTATTTATGGACAAGGCTTCCACAGGGGGCATAAGCGTTTATTGAACGCAGTCTTGTTTTTTCATGCATATTTATTTTTATTGGTATTTTTAAATGCTTCAGCTTCTTTAATGATTTTTAAAATATCAAAAAAAAAATGACTCTGTCTAAATTTTGAATAGTTGGGAATAACTCGACAACAACACGTGTTCCGTATTTTTATATTATAATTTACGTTTTGGCTTGCGCCTTCATAAATTTTGAATAGAAGTTCCCAATTCAAAACTTAAGTCAACACGGTCAGTGGCTACAAATGGTGGCATAATATTGTATCAAGTTTTTGTTTGGAGTATTATTTCTGTATGCAAAAATTTAATTTATTGTTGGAAGTCATATTTTACATGCTTTTTGTACAACGAGGTATTATTTGTTTAAGATTTATATGTTTATTAAAATAATTTGGCAATAAACACATGATTTGCCAATGACATGTTGTGACTTTGTTTTCTTCCAGAGTACTATTCTAGACTATGAAGATTACACAATCGTTTTCCAAAAATTCAGCACAGTGACATTCCTTGCTGGAATTACTCAGGATGAGGTAAATACTATTTCTATAAGGCAAAAGATAAGATATTGTTTGTTTCCCCTTCCTACCACCTGAGCAAAAAGTCACCTAACCAAAATATTTTTGACCTTCTGAAAAATGTAATTTTATTTTATAATAAGAAGTCAAATAATTATGACTGTTCAACAACAAAAATTATTGACAACAAAAAAACATTTCTCAAATATTTTTGTTACCTACCCAACCCTGATTAGTCAGGACGGGAAGGGAAAACAAGCAATATTTTATTTTTGGCCTAAAGTGTTGTCATTTAGAGGTGTCAAATGCCTGTCTTAACTGCAACTTTAGCAGCATCAAAGCATTGACATTATACACACATTTTAATTGATAAAATTATATCCTACCGTAAAAGAACCATTGAGTCTATTAGGAAAGAGGTAGGACAGAGTGCCCTGATCCCTTGTATCACACAAACTTTCTGTCTCTTCCATCAAAGCATGAGGTCATTGGCCAATTAGGCAGAAATAAAACCCAATGGCCATGCTCAAAAACTGTCTCAGTCAAACGCAAAACATAACCTATATCACAAAAGAAGTTAACCAGTGCACCTTAGGAATTAGACTACCAAGGGAAGTAACTGCCAATAAAAATGTTTGTGAAGATTGTCATGTGTTCTTTCCCTTGTTTCAGATTTCAATTGTATCATACTGGAAAATGTTGGCTATTGTTTCAATAAAGCAGAGAATTAGAAGGGTGTTCTTATTCTCTGAATATAGGTACTCTCTCACGAGCTAAAATGGAACCACTCAAATTTAAATTTTTGGATAATATTTGTCTTCCATTGCTTCACAAACTTGTGTTGAAGAAGTTGCTTCACAATCATATTTCGTTAAGCAACATACCTTATTCATTGGGCAATCATTTAAGTGCATATATAATGCAAGACCGGGTACCTCTTCCCAGTACCTGCTCAACAGATAATGTCCAGTCAAATATGCCAATTGTGTGTAATGCATTGTAATGAAGCACTTAAGTAAGACATTATGGAAACATACCTGTGTTTTATCGTAGAATAAAGCACAGTTTTGAATCTGTTCGGATGCGTAGTAATTAAATTACGAGATCACATTCGAACAAGTGACTGTGCTTTATTTAAGAAAAAACACAGGTATACACATTAACTAACAAATCTTATAAGTGTGCATTTGTATATTTACCCATAACTTGGTCAAAATTTGTTTGATTTTGTTGAAATTTTCAACATATGCAGTTTATATATGTGGATTTACAATTCAATTGATTTTATTACAATCTGATAACAATTTTCACAAACAGAATAAACAAATGATGACATCAGCAAAAGCTAATGTCACACGTTTTTGCCGTGTGTTCATCGGGTGTTTATCAGGTTGTTTATGCAGCTATGTATCCTCTTTATTGATCTAGTTTGTGTTCAAGTGTATGTACTTATATCACTGAGAAAGAAATAAAGAAAACAATAATAAGAATAAAGCCCAATTTAGGTGTATAACAACTCACTTTTTGTGTTATAATACAATTTTGGAAGAGTTACCTCCCTTTGACCATAAAATTTAAACTGTATTTTTAAAAGTTAAAATCACCATTTTGTTGAGATAAAAGTTAATTGTAATTGACCATAAATAAAAGTTATTTGCACCTACGCGTACATTTCTCCTGCATTTAACATGTTTTGATGTTTCATGGTTCAGTGATCCGTGATAATTTTGAAGTGATGATTTGTTAAGTGTTTATATTCATTATTTCAGTTCCAATATATATAGCCAGTACTCCGCATTTGACTACACTTCAATACATAGTAACCACAGCACTATTTTCTTCCTCGGAATGCTATTAGGTTATTTACCGTAACTGTGTTTTTAGCTCACCTGTCACAAAGGGACAGAGTGAGCTTTTGTGATCACTCTTCGTCCGTCTGTCAGTCCACAATTTACTTGTGTAGACACTTGAGGTCACAGTTTTAGCCTTATCATTATGAAACTTGATCACAATGATCATCTCAACAAAATCTAGGTCAAGTTTGATATTGACTCATCCGGGGTAAAAAACTAGGTCACGCTGTCAAATCATAGAAAAACCTTGTGTAGTCACTAGAGGTCACAATTTGGGTCTAATCTTTATTAAACTAGGTCACAATAATCATCTCAACAAAATGTAGGTTAACTTCAATATCGGGTCATCTAGGGTCAAAAACTAGGTCATTAGGTCAAATCATAGACAAAACTTGGCTTAAACTTCAATATGCCATTGGGTCTATGTGATGTAAATTACAAGGTCGCTTTATAAACCTTGTACATGCAATAAAGGCTACCATTAGGGGGTCTGCATGAACTACTAGGACAGGTGAACGACCTATGGCCCTTTGGGCCCTCTTTTTATGGTAATTCATGCACATCTCGGTGTCCTCTATGTTTATATGGGTGTAACTGCTGATTGTGTTAGAATACCGGTTTACCAGAAGAGTAGACTTGAAGCAAATCCCAACAGATGGGTATTGGACATGCAGAATGATACTGGGAATCTTTGATATGGACTTTATTGGAATCTACATCGTACATTCATACACCATGCTTATATCTTACTATGGGGATTTAGATATGATTGATTGCTCTAGAGTAAGAAAAGGACTAAATTTCTACCCTTTTCCTTTCTATAAAGTTAGAAAAACGATCAAATTTCCACCCTTTTCCCTTCATTAACAGTAGAGTTTTTGTTGTTTTGAAATGAATACTTCAGTACAAATGTTTGCCTACTGTGAAATAGTAAATATACTCTGGCAAACATCTGAGACTGAGGGTACGGCCATTAGATCCACCTTAAGGTCACGAATTTTTCCAGACATAATGTTTATGTTGATGTATAAATGTTACCAACCCAGGTATTTGTTTACAGAATGAATTGGCTGTCCTTGAACTTTTCCGCCATTTCTGTGAAACTCTGATCAAACACCTTGGAAGCTTGGTATGTATCTTTCTGCTTTATTATTTCTAGTTATTCATATTTATAAAAATATTTCATTCTCTTGTTACCAATATTTAAGGTCAATTATTCGAGGGGATTTAATTTCGCAATCTAGTTCATCTGCAAAATTTATGAAAGTTAATCCCCCACACAAATGAATGATTTTACAGTATATAAAGTCTGTGACTCAGTGTACAACATCTAAGTAATAAATCATACTGCCTCCTTTCAGTAACTTGAAGAATATAGCAGACATATCTTATATAGTGTGACCACAGGTATAGCCCGTTTGCAGCGAAAAAAATCGTCTAAATCTTGAATGGTTAAAAATCTATTCATCAGATGTTGATAAAAATTTACGTAGAATCATAACATTCTACCTACTCCCATTTTAAATTTCATAATTTTTAATTACTTATTTAAACAAGTTTATTCTTTATTGCATATTGATATTACTTGCATTTGAACACTTTAACGCAGGGAGGATATCTGGTATTCCATTGATGATTAACTGTCTTTTTATTAACTGTTATAATCCGTGATCTGCGAGATTAACATTGCTGTGATGAAAGCAAAATTTATGAGGCCCATATAAGTCGATTTATTTAGGTATGTCGCTTGTGTGTATACAGATTATGTATAAAACATGTAATATCACGGAAAAGCAGTGAAAACCAAACCCTTATTTACTAAGCTACAAAAGCTATGTATATACTTATACACTGACATACACGTATATAATAATGTTAAATTAAGAACTTGAAAAAAGCATTGTAATGTCTATGTGCGCAATGACATGTAATCTTATGACTGAACCAGTCCTAAATAATTGAGTAATATACATCTACCCAAACCTTTAGGATATGTCTGAAATCGACATTCAAAATTGTTAAAGACGCTGTAAAATCCATGTTTTATAGTTCGAGAAGGAGGCTGCTAGACGCAAGCCATTTTTACGTTTAGACCCGTAAATATGATACACATGGACAGTACAGATGTACAGACGGGCCTCGTATATGCTATATTAAATAGGTTACAAATACGTAAATCTACCGTTAGACGTGTCACGTGACCATAAAATTGGCTGTTGTGTATCGAGTCTTCTAACATGAAGTTTCATTGTAAACTACAAATATTTTACATAGAACTTATGAACAAAACTTTTTTCACACATGTCCGATGTTGCTTAGATTTAATTGTATATTAGGTAGATACATTTCATTTACTCGTGCAAAATCTCATACTTGTAGGTGCAGTAAGTACTGAGAAATCTTCATTTTAGACGATTTTTTTCGTCGCAAACGGACTATAACTGTATCATCGAGTGAGAGTAAAAAAATTATGTTATCTTAGATTTTCATGGTATCAAGGTCCATTTTCCTGTGTTATAAACCTTTCTAAGATCACTCAATTAAAAAAAAAGAAAAAAATGTTTACTCTTTATCAATGATACAGTTACCTGTAAGTGTGACGTGGTGTGTAGATGTATTTCTTCTCATAGACCTATGTTTCTTTTTTTCAGACTGAGCTACATGTATCCTTTAATACACTCAACAAAATTTACAAGCACCTTGGAGTTTGAACAATTTTACTCAACAAAACTGTTTGATAACAGCTAGTACCAAGTGTACAGTTGTGTAGGCAAATATAATTTAAAGAAGAAATAAGAAATTTTTTTAGACAAAAAAACTGTTTCTCTTAAAATTACGGTAGATCTGTTAGTAATTATTTATTCCAGAAAGTCTGCTTAAGTAGATTGACTGTCATGAACATATGGCAGCTGAAGTATATTAGTTATTTATTTTATCTTTTTTGTCATACACATAAACAATTATTAAGTACAAACATGTAATTAGGTAATGTATCAGAAAACTAGCTTTTACAAAGACTTATATTAATTTGTCTCAAGAGATATTTATTTATTACAAGAAAGGAAATATTGACGAATTGGAAGGATATATTAAATTATATTGTGCAAAGCCTATTGACAACAAAAGTACATGTAATTGAGACTTTGGACTGGTGCTACACAACATGATCAAATTTTTAAGGCAATAAACCTTAATTCAATGTACAGTTTGTGACAAATCTGGATATTGTACATATGATACTTGATGAGATGATACTGAATGGCTATATATCTGAGACCAGCCAGGCCAGAATACTTGCACCTATTCAGTTGTTGAATACAGCAAAAAGATGACAAATATACCAGGTGAGACATGTTTCTTTATTTTTATGCACCCGAAGGGTGGCATATTAAAACTGAACTGTCCATCCGTCATTTGGTCCATTTGTCTGGGCATTCAGGTTAAAGTTTTTTATAAAATTCAATAGTTTGTTTACTATCAATCATGGTATTGCATTGAAACTTGGCATAACTCTAGGATACTTTTGTAAGGAGTTATTTCCCTTTTTAACTTAGACATTTTAATTAAAGTTTTTAAAAAACTTGAATATTTTGTTTACCATCAATGATATTGCATTTAAACTTAACATACTTATTTATTGTCATAAGTCAACTCCACTAGACATGGCATAACTCTAGGATCATTTTGTCTGAAGTTATAATTTTTAATAAAGTTCAATATTTTGTTTACTCTCAATGCTATTGTTATGTAACTTGGTAGTCATAATTGACATCATAAGTCCACTTTACTAGACTAGTCATATACCTTTAGGATTATTTTGTAAGGAGTTATGGCCCTTTATGAACTGAGACATTTGGGTAACTTAAAGTACTTGTGTATACTATCAACATTGCACTTGGGGGGGGGGGGGCTCATGTCCCTTACAATGACAGCTCTTGTTATTGAACAGCTTACCCTAGACAAGCATGTTGTCGTGTAGTGACTGCAGTTTACATTCTTACCTGTGTGGGGTTGAGTGGTTCCATGTTTACATTTTTACCTGTGTTGGGTTGAGTGGTTCCATGTTTACATTCTTACCTGTGTGGGGTTGAGTGGTTCCATGTTTACATTCTTACCTGTGTGGGGATGAGTGGTTCCATCTGCATATTCCATAATGACACGCATGTTAATTAACATGCGTGATAATGATAACAACTCACATTGTTGTGTTCTTATATGTTTAAAACTTTGTATGACTGATCAGGACCATGACTGATCAGGAACATGACTGATCATGACCAGTTGTGCATATCTTTGGCGCAAGATGCTTGGATCAATTTTAAGGGAGTTAAGGCTTTTTACACTTATAAGTTTTGTCTGCACTTTTCCAATGTAACCATTGGTTGGATTTCAATGAAAGTTTGCATTACTTATCATTATGAAGTCTAGTTGTGCATATTGTCAGAGAACATTATAGTGACTGTGTCAAGCAGTATCTGGAGGTATTCATCACATTCAGTGATATTTCTTGTTTACATTTCAGCTGGATGTGTTGAAGCCTGTGATAAAAAAATCATATTACATGGTGGATTCTTTGTGGAGGAATTCAGCTAAGACCAAATCAGGAAACTCTCTGTGACTTGTAACATATACAATAATTTGTACTTACTTATTACTAAGTGTGCAAACCAGTTAGACAACATAATGTCAGAAGGCATAGAAATGGAGAATAAACAATTAATGGCATTCAAAAGAATTTTTAGCTCGACTTTTCAAAGACAAAATGTCAAGCTGTTGTTGTAACGGGATAACATGTATCCTATTAAAACTCTACATGTTTGTTCACCATCACAAGGGGAGTCCATACTGACAAGGCTGCACCCTATATTTATGAGTTATCTGCCCTGATTACTGTTAACATTTTCAATCACAGGTTAGCAAGAGTACCTTAAAGTATGGGAAAGTCGAGCGTCCAGCACTCGTAGGCAGTGCTCTTGTTTAAAAAACCAGCCAATTACTGATAGAAGCTAAGGTTGTATGCAAGCCATGCATGCATGGAGATGATGTAGCTTGTTAATTTGACAATGGCTAGTCGGTTTTGAACTATACATGCACAATGTTCACTCTGAATGTATAATCCCTATGCCTGCTACAGATGCTGAAAGTTGACATCAACAGGCTCCACACACTGTTTGATTGTATTGTATTGTTCGTGTTTTGTTTCAGTTTTAATAATTAGTATCCATAAATGCTCATTTATTTATGCACAAGATTTTACCCGAGACTTTGAAAAATCGTCTGTCAATAATAAGATGAAGATGTTTCAGTATTTATTATATATGTATGATACATGTAGCACATTATACAGAATGTTCTCTCACATATCATTGGTTGTATGATGATCGTTGTGCTATCACACTGTCAGTATTATCTGTTGTCTCTGTAAATATAATAAAATATTCTACATGTACATGTACTCTTGTTTCCCCCTCATGTAATATACTAGTACACACACGGTCCCATCTCCATGATCTCAGTCACACGAAAATCGGATGCCTGACGAGTGTCTTACACGAAGTTACTGGATGCCTGTTGAGTTAAATTGTTGAATCGTCAACATTTTGTCCCAGGGTGAGGACAGTGCATCGACTCCTGGGCACTGTTTAATCAAGGCTCTTATTGAAAGATTTTAACTTGCGCTCAAATTTAATGATTTTCATTATAATGATTTTTCAACTTTAAGAAAAAGGCGACATATATGGTTTGTAGGAGTTCATTAACTTAATCTTTGTTAATATTTCAGATCCCATTACCATAATTTGCAGTTGTTAAAGAATTACCAATAATTTAAATTTTGATGTAAATTTAATATTTCCGAAAGTGCTGTGATAAAATAGTACCTGGAACTATGTGTTTCTTTTGAGGAGCCTAATTACCTGATCCTCCCCACATGTTTGGACTACATCTTTACAAGGGAAGAACCGGAGTGGATCACATGTTCTAGAGTCTAAAACTTATTTGAACACATTCATTGTGTGGGTCTGGTTCTCGATTTCCGTACTATTTAACCCACAGGTAACTGTACCATTGATAAAGAGTAAAAATAAATACTTTTTTGCTCTTTATCAATAATGCAGTTACTTGTGATTTACCCCACCCTGGCAAAACACTGGTATGTGCCTAATTGGCGTATCTATGAGTATGTGTCCATGCCAACGTGTTCTGTTTGATATAGGTATTCATGATGACACAATTTGATAGTTTTGAGATAACCCTAACAATTACAAACACATACTGAAACTCCTTGCCGCTTCGCTCAGTAATAAAGTAGCAACCCTTAAATGGCCTTAATGTAACTCTGTGGAGAGTTTGTAACAGTTTCATTATTAGGCCTACCTACTTGTAGATTGAGATTTTTTTAAATCAACCACTCACAGCAGTCATAGAAGAAAACAGTAAATAAAGTGATACACATTACCTTCGCAAGCAGCCTTCTTTATGTCATCCCGAATTGTATTCAAAGCATCAAATGATGCCACAGTGAAAACATGCTTGGCGTCCGATGCCATACTGTCCAACTCGTTCTTATTGACACTAGAACCGATACCAATAGCGAGGATATCAATATGCTGTTGTTTGAGTAATGTAGCTTGTTGTATGGTTTGGTTAGGGTTGGTGGAAGCCCCATCTGTTAGGATGATAACATAGTTCTTGGAATCCGCTCTATCACCATGTGCTGGTGTAAACATGTTATCTCTAGCATACTGTATAGCAAGATCTGTACGAGTACTACCGGCGGCATAGGGAACCTTCTGTATTGCGCTTAGAAGTGGTGACTTGGATGTGTACTGATTTAGGTAGAATTCTAGGTTTGGATTATCAGAGTATGTAATTAAACCAATCTGTACATCCTTTGTTCCTATGGAGAAGTCGTTGGCAACTCTAGCAACGAAGTCAAGCTGTTTGAGGAAGTTATCACTGCCTTCACTAGAAGATGCATCAAGTATAAACACGATGTCAGCTTTTGCTATAAAGGCGCACGCTGAAAGTATGACATTGAAATGAATGTATTAGTAAACTATCATTTCAACAGTTGTAATATCTACTAACTATAATAGTTTTAGATTATCGTCGTTTTAAGCTTTCGAGTTACAATGTTTTTAACCAAACACATCACACATACTGACCAGGCAATGTGTCAGAAGAATGTCAAATGACCTGGTAAACAGTTACTGGGAATCGACCTTTGAAAGAGGCTCTTCGTGTTTGCATTATAGCAGAAACTCCTATTGCCTAATACATGTATAGTAAAGCATTCCAGCATATCCCCTTATCGAAATAAGTAAGTTGAAGGAAAAAAAATGTTTTTACCCACATTTCCCGCCTTCCTTATTATCGTTGGTGCACTATAGTTGAAAGTTCGTTCAGGTTAGTGATGACTTAAATTAAAAAAGGACAAAAGTATGTGTCCATGGAAAAACTACATGGCGAGGTAAACAGAACATGACACGATAATGAGAAAGGCGGGAAAAGTTGTTATATTCCACAAAGGTGGATTAATCAGATGTGTACGATTTGACCAAACTGACTCATGCTTGTGAACATCACATTATCCTGGGCGCACTATAGACCTATCTTCAATCGCAACCACAGTTGGTTTTATCATTAAGGTTTCCATTTCTATACCATTCACCTTAATCATTTGAAACACATAACTTTATATATACCGATACATATTTTGAATAAGATATTTAGCTTACTTTTGCAAGCCACGTAGGTTAATTCAGATTTGATTGTCGCCAGTGCGTTAAAGTTCTCCACATTGAGGGCATGGTTGTGGTCCGTAGCGATGTTTTCAATTTCTGTTTGACTAATACTTGAACCAATTCCTTAAAATAAAAAGAAGAATTAGACAAGTGTATAAACTGTAAGCGATCACTTTTGTTTCAGTAGGGAGTATGTACATGTCTTTCCACATTTTTTTTCAGTCACATATGAGTTCATGTGCATACATAAACAATTGACTTGGTCAGTTTCTTGGAATATCCAGCCCAGCCAGCAACACACAAGATGCACACAGGTGGAGGAGACGTGCTGTGAGTTTAGAAACCGGGACAGCATTGAGTTCGTGGAGTTAAACTCAATGACATAACTCGTAAAAACAAGCAATTCATGACTTTAATGAAAACAATATTGACATTCCTATAAGTATAATTATGTTGATGTTGCAGCCTCCTAATCGCCATTTTTAAAGGTCGACAAGTGTATGTGAGATGATGTCTTCCATTTCGAACATCTGATAAGCCTATAATGTAGATGTTAACTTACCAACAGCAATAACGACCATATTTGTCTGGTTTTTCAGCATTGCCGCCTCTGTCTTGGTATCCTGTGGTCTGGTTGATGCACCATCAGTTAGAACAATCACAATATGGGAGGCATTTTGTCTGGCACCTATACACCATCAAACATGTGTTTATCATAGTTAATATAGATCTAAACATAAGACATAGTAAGTGATCTTAGTAAAACAAGGATATTATTATAGTTACACCCAATGCTTATACAGTAGACAGCGTGACCAATACTAGTATATGTAAAGTAAATACAAAATAAAACATGTGCTCTTATATAAGTACTACAAGGGTTGAACGGGCGACTTCTAACCAAACGGCTTTAGGGTCAAATCAGACTGTTGACGACATATTACCAAACCGTACTTAAACCCTGAAATGAATCCCAGTGCTAGCGTGGTAGTTACCCAGGCACCAGGCAATACAAGGACCTCATACAATTCAACAAAATGTTTTATCAATAACGTACACGTATGTTTTAAGTAAAGCCAACCAATAATACTTACCTTTTGATGCAACGAAACTGTGTTTTCTAACGTACGCCAATGCTTCGTTTGTGTACGTTGCTCCAGTAAGATACTGTATCTTGGCAACTGCTGACAGCAATGTCGATTGATTCTGATATCTATTCAATGGGAATTCCTCTTGTGTATATGTACTGAACACAACAACACTTACCTAAAAATTAAAGTACCGAGTGCAATGTATGAATAAATCTTATTATAGGTGAAATAACCTTTCATGTGTCGTAGGGTAAACTCCATACATACGAGTAGTACTTTGTATAGATTTCGCAGTAGTACATTTTTTGTAGTTGCATATCTAGTAACATTATATAATATTTAGTAACACATACCCTTAATTAATATTCATAATTAATTTAACATTTCCTTTTAATATATAAGTACGTATACAATCAAGTATTACTAGTGTATTTAATTCGCAGAAGTCATCCGCCATATTTCGACATCCATAACAGTAGATATTTTTATGGAAACCAATTTTTGTTGGTTTTAGTTTAAAACATGCAGGTAACCGAATTGTTTTATATGGTTTTGTTATGTTGTAATCATTGCTTCTAAAGTTCAATGGCTCAACATTACTGAACTATATGCCATATTCTTACATTAACTTGCTCAAAACTTCATTAATATAATGGCGGGGTTAAGTCAATGATCAATTAAATGTATCAAGGACAGAGCTTCGAACAAAAAGCTTGTTGTCTAAAGTCGGAGACAATACATACTATACTGTGCCAACTAGACCCATTCGTTTATCTTATTTTCTATTGATAGAAATAAAACCAGTCGAAATTAACTTAAAAGTTTGAAAACACTAATGTGTAATGCTGGTTAAGCTGAGTGTTGCCTTCCCTGTCTGACTTAATATTATCTTTTTTATCCCAGTAAATGGATTAATGAACTTGACAAAGCAGTTTTGTTTTATAAAAACATTCAGTGTACCCAAATGATACCAAAATAAATTGTTCAGAACAAAACAATAAGATAAAATACTGGGAAAATGTTTAGGCTTATTTCGGACCATATATGATTGAATCCAACCTACCTGTATGGCTTGTGGACCAATTGAAAACTGATAGATGAAATCTCGGACGAAGTCGAGCTGTTTATGGAAGTTTCTACTTCCTTCACTGGACGATGAATCTAATACAAACACAATGTCCGCCGGCTTATTGCCACATTCTGTAACAATAAAAGTGGAAGTTTATGACATTAGAAACATGGACTTTCGGCTTTTTCAGGTGAAATTTAACTTGCACTTTCAGCTTTATGCCAGCTGAAAAACTTGGGACTTCTAGCGGTTTAAAAGTTTTAATTTCGTGTTCAGTTGTGTGTTGGGCATTGTGCCATGTGATTGTGGTCTGTGTGCTTTTTATGTTTTCTGTGCTCGGCTGTTTCTTCCCTGTCCGATCTTCCACGCTTGCACTATCTAATCTTGCATGTATACAATCATGTGTATTTATCCTATAATGTGTTAGATCCGTCGAGTTTAGAATAGGCATTTAGTATCTAAAATGAAGGCAGTGGTTGCGGCTACGTGAAAGTGGAAGCCCCCGTCTCCCTAATGTTTGAATATGGACATTCAGACTCCAAGAAATAGGCGTGAATACTTGTTTATAGTAAAGCATTGACTTATAAATATAAGTTATAATAAGTTTTTCAATCGATGTAAAAAAATAACTATTAAGGAACATATTTAAAACGCCTACAATTTTTGTAAGACTGTCCATACCTGGTGCCGGAGTAGATACTGGTGTTTTCTCTGAAATAATTATATAACACTGCATAAATACAGAAATAACAGTCAAACAAAGTGATGAATATGATCAATATCTAAGAGTCCGTTTTTTTCAAGTGGTTTCCAAGGGTTAAATCTGGAGATCCGTAACCTTCTAAACAAACACATAATTATGCTTTAGCGTTTTGGGAATATATGTAGTTGCTTGGATTGTTCTAGTACACTGAATCCCGACGAATTTCACACAACTCTCGACCTTCTATAACATAATTTACTAGCTGATATATTGTCTTTATAGTTTACCCTACTTCTTTGTCCAATCAAAAGCCAGGGATTTTTGGACCACTTATTCATTTATTAGTGCAATGGGCACAATATCTAGTAAGTGGTTCATGAAGTAAATCCATTTATTAGGACAATTTGGCTGTTTCCATATATGGAAAACTAGACCCGCCTTCTCTCTAAATTGTACTGTTATTCCTATATCGGCACTTACCAGCTTATATACGAGGGGTGATCAATAAATACAAGGAAAAAGCCCTAATTTCTTTATTTGTCATTGTAAGTGGATGAAATTTTCTATACATGAAGATACATGTGTTTCAAGTTGAATCACCGCTATTAACCAAAGTCAGAACGAATGCGGTTTCCTGTGGCAACATCACTCGACATTATGCGGCCCAAATTTTCATAGTTTCCAACGTTGAACTTAGCAAACGATCATCATGATGGCGTATCATTCGTGCGTTTGTAATCATTTCTAAAGGGCGGGTTATGAATATGTAATGATATAGTATTACATTCATGATTTCAAAAACAATTTTTAATGTTAACATTCCGTTTCAGAACTTTTTGCTTCAAAGTCGTTGTCAGAAAATGAGTGTGATACAGAAATCGGTAGAAGTGTTGCTGCGATTGAAATGCAATATTGCACAATGCAACAACTATGTACAAAACAGGTGTATGTTTGGTATAGTAATGCTATCATATGTAGCCGTGTGAAATCAATGCCGACATGCAAATGGGCTATACGACGTCAATAACATATTACGAAATCAATACTAATAATCTCCAATAGCTAATTCTTATAATTTACATGCAAGTTATAAAGGAAAAAAATATTTTTGATTTACATGTCTATGAAGTGTATTTGGTTGTACAGCTATTTTTTAAAAGTCGTTGACTGCATTATACATTATGAATTGTGACACAAAGGAGTATGTATACTGTTATATGTAACATCGTCGCCATAGTGTAGCCATAGTAACGTTATAGTTTCTATGTTTTTTCGACCAAATATTACCTTGAGTTTAATGTTTTATAGTTATGCACATTGTGTATTTGTAATACTTCAATCTTTAATATGACCAATTATGTTAAGTGTTGGTCATGTTATAAAGATTTCAAAGCATTTTCCCGCGTATTGTTTTATCATCCCTCGTACATACAATCTTGCCTTATTTTACCCTCATTACTCCATCAATGGGCATGCTATTGTTTGCAAACAAAAGCATTGGAAATGACACCAAAAAGTGGGCGGGTAAACTATAAGCCGGTTATAAATCACATATTAGAATTATAAACAAATTAAGTGCTGCGGTCGCTTCGCTCCCTTGCACTTAATTTGTTTATTTCTATAACCTATACATATAATCCGGTTGTATGTTTTCATAAGCAGGAAGTATCACGAAGACGCCCGAGTTTTAATACCAACACAAATTTTAAGGACCGATATTGCACGATTTGCTCGCGGAAATTTATATACTCAACACAAGCACCTTGTACTATATTCATGCATAAAGGTCAGGGTCACGTCTAATTCTCCGTGCTATAGTTGCTGCCTCTCACAATGAATGTCACGTTACATGGTGTCTTACATAACCATATGACATAAACGGAGGTAATTGCAAATGGTTTCTGCACTGAAATGTAAGTTTATACCTCCACAGGATTCGGCCTTTATTTCTTCTTGGAAGGAATGTAATAGATCAAAGTTGCCTACAGTGAACACGTGGTTCTGATCTGTGGCTACACCTCGTAGTTCCGTTTTGTCCACATTATCTCCGATACCAACTGTTATTATAGTCACGCCCATTTTCTGAATGTGGAACACAAATATAAAGTTCGTTTACGTTTGGATATTGAAAATGGGCAGCGAACGAGAATATGACTAACCTACAATGTTAAGCAGTTTATAAATGTTTTAAACTATAATGTAGTGCAATTATCTGTACGCATGGTACTTTGTTTGCCAACATGTAAGGTGTTTATCAAGGTAAACAAGTACTGGTATACCAAGTTTGAATGCAATGCCTTGGTGGACTTTGAATATATTCGAGTTTCAAAAACTTGAATTTTTTGGTTAACATTTCCAATGGGACGAATGAACGGACGAACGAATGGAGAGGACAATCACTTAATAATGCTTTCGCATTAGTACAGTCCGGGGCATTAAAATAATTGGATATCTATCGGGGTGGTTGCCGTTACCATATTAACATGTTACCTTTAATAAGTCCGCTTCATGTAAGGTACTAGGTGGGTTACTGGACTGACCATCTGTCAGCAATATAAGAATCTTTGTAGCATTAGCACGTGCACCACGTTGCTGAGTGAAGTGATAATATCGCACATATCTGAGGGCGTTATCAGTGCCTGTTGAACCACCAGGGTATCTAGCTGACTGTATATCAGCAATCATCGAGGCCTTGTCTGTGTACCTTTAATTTGAATTTAAATGAATTCAATTAAGGTAGACTGTGAAACAAGTTCGTATTACTTATAGTAGTCAGTCTCAACACATCATTGCTGCTTGTATCCATCGACACGAGCATATAAGAGAAGAGAAGACAGCCTTTCCATTTTCTGCTGAGCGTCAAATTAAGCCACGGAAACCATGACATTATACCATATTTATTTCATTTCGTCTTTGGTATGACGCGATCACGGAACGAATACTAGACTAAATATAGACTGTCTCCCGTCTCTATCAGACTATTGATGCGGTTAACTACGAGTCCTCGTATATAAACGTACCTTTAAATGATGAACACAATGTATATTCGCTTTTATAATACCATGACGAACTCTATCCCAAAAGATTTGCAAATATGTTTTCATGTATTTCAAAACTGGTTACAGGTTGATAAAAATAGTGTGCATTGCATGTGTAATAAAATACAAGTTTTAAATGTTTAGACTCAGGGAAGTGAAATTTGTCAACACGCCATTATATTTATGTACATGTAGAAACTTACGTATTCAAATAAAACTCATTTGTAACCGCACTATTAAACTCAATCAAAGCAAATTGCACACTGCTAGGTCCGACATCAAAAGATTTGACAAAGTTGGTCATGAAGTCTATTTGTTTGTGAAAGTTGTCGCTTCCTTCACTACTCGAGCCGTCCAGAACAAAGACAATATCAGCGGGCTTATCACCGCATTCCGAGGTAGTTTTGCCTGAAAACAAGGGTACAATTTGCTAAGGGTCAAGTCGTGGCGTGTTCATTTCAGCGTAGTTCATTTGTAATTACCTCCCTTTTTGGTCATATTCAAATTTTGAAAGTCATACAATTTGTCTTTCGTTTTTGAGGGTCAGTATACAGTCTGAAGTATCCTTGTTTGGGGGTTCGGATGATACAGTCTGTGTCTGTCTCGTTCGTGGATGGCTAGGTGCTGGGTCGCTGCCATAGTTTCTGTATTGCTATCATTTGTCTGTGCATTACAGTATTTAATTTCCTATTTATTTTGAAACAATGTTCATTTAGAGGTCTTCGTTTTACAATCGGGCTTATTAATACAATACTAGTACATCAGTATGCATGTGCGAGTGTACGATTATCATAAATCATTCAAAAACGAAATACCGTATGTCTACATGTAAGTATGTATCTATGCATGCTGAATAAATTTATCTATCTACGAACCTTCAGTCAAACGTGCCATGAATAGGCTTAATAACTTTAAAATTATGTGTTTCATTTACAATTGGTAACTTTTTCGAAATGATCAAAATTTGAAATATCAAATGCAAGACGCTTTATCACTTACATGCTACGGACTCTAGTTCATTTTGTAGCGTGTTGAGCAGGTCAAAGTTAGCAACGGCAAATGCATGTTGTTTATCTGTGGCTATATTGTCTAACTCAGTCTGTGATATTGAGGATCCGACACCAACTGACATCACCTGCGCAATTGTGATAAAAATTTACTGTATAAATATTATTCTAAGCGTGTAAAAAACGTAAAACCGAAACGTAAATAATATAAAAATACAAAAGTAACACGATTTATTTTCATCTATAATCTAAGTGTGGAAATAACAATAACGACAATACGTGTGACTACGGGTTAGCCAAATTAAGGTTTGAATCTTTATGAGACTGTCCCAGACTGGCTTTGCAATGTCACTCGGAAGATTCTTGTAACTGGTTGCTCATGGCTTGTTCCACATACTCCGAATTACACTAACTGAGATCGTTTACAGTCTCTTTGCCACTACTGTACATTTTGTGTTACAAAGTGTTACAAATGTGTTACATTTATAATATCTTAGATAATAAGACATAAATTTTATAAAAGAAAAATAATTTGTTTACGTTTTATCAATGATACAGTTACCTGTGCTATTGTACATATGGTCATAAAGTTGTATTGAACTACAAAGTCTTGCGAAACTTACAACAACAGCAAGTCAACAAATAACAATTGGCGACAACACATAGAACCAAACATCTTAAAACAAGATTTCAAGAACAAATGAGATTTCGCGAGATTTCAGAAGACTGCCGCGAGATATTGTGAGATTTGGTACATCATTCCAATATCTTTATTTTTGTCTTTGCATAGAACAGAGCATAACTAAGTCACGCATATATCACCTTAACTCCAGTATGTTTAAGTAGATCTGCCTGTGTTTTAGTTCTTTGTGCATCGGCGGAATTTCCATCAGTTATAACGATAGCCAGCTTGGAAACAGGTGATCCTCGTCCACCATTCTCTGGTTTGAAGCTAAATGGTTAAAAAGAATTGATGCGAGTAAATCAATATGATAAATGCAGCAAACAGCAACTTCAGAAAAGGTCAAATATGAAGATCAGATAGAGCACTTTAGAAAAGTCTTTGGACAAAATTTTATTAAGACAGTAACGTAGTCAAAGCGCTGAAAGTAAGCTGCTTAACTTGTTCTGTAGTGATCAGTTGCATGGAGTTGGAAGGAGAGGGAAGGGGGAGTGCCGCATAGAGGTGGTTAACAAAGTGACGGGACACATAAACATGACCGGAATTATCAGCACAGGAAACACACTAAAAAGGTACGGGTAATAGCATAGGTGTCCATATACTCATACATGTATAGCGACATTTAACTGTTGTTTAGAAAACTGAACCATGATATCGCTTTAAAAACGTAAATTTAGATCATGAATAGTCGAATATTCATCCGTACAGCCATTACTAACCTGTTTAGCCTTACACTTTCTAATGCATCATAGGTGTGTGTAACGCCACCATAGTAAGTCACATTGTTGATAGCGTTCAGTAAATCCGCTTTCTGGCTGTATGTGTTCAGAAAGAACTCGTTGTATGCATTGGTTGAAAATGTCACGACGCTGACTTGAATGTTGTTAGGTCCAATTTGAAATCTGAAAATGTATGCAATGACAATGCAGCATCTTTTTATAGCGATAATCAATTTTCACGTCACTAGCTGTCACTACCATCTCTCAAGCAACGAACTAGATACATTACATTAGATTTGGGACGGGAACCAGACTACCCTATACATAATAACTACATATACACATATTTGTGAGTAAACCAATCAACACTATTTTGTTTTCAGTGCGGTGCATTGGATTGTTTGACATGCTTATACTATTTAAGAATTGTGTTACTATTGAAGAATTGTGTTTTGCGTTGCGTATAAACAAAATTATAGCCCTTAAGTTCCAATTTGATCAGGATTTGTTTTCTAAAAACAAGTTCTAACCTATTGTCAAATAATCCCAATCAACATGTTTAGATCTACCTACTTTTCTGTGACGTTTCTTACAAGATCGAGTTGTTTTTTGAAGTTATCATCGCCCTCACTTGACGAAGAGTCCAGTATAAACACAATGTCTGCCTGCTTACTGTCACAAGATTCTGAAACACAAGGGTTACCAGTTTATTTGTAAGATTTCATTAATTGCTTTTTTTCAATTACAAGACACCATTTGTATTACTCACTCTCCGTGGCATTTGCACGAGGAAATCACCATCATTAGCTTGTAAAACACGTTTACTGAAACCAATTGTATTGTACTATTAGTTCATCCGGGCTATATACATGGATGTTTGTTAATATTATTTTTGTATGGTTCTGTATCTTTTGTCCGCGAAAGAGTATTTCGTTGTCTTTGGCCTGGGTTACTGAAGTGTGGTCAAACAAAATCGTCTTCAGTACGCCCAGCCACAGTGCCTGCCTGCTAAAAACAAAACACACTAAACTAGAAAACCTTGCCGCCACTAGAAATATGCACCATTCAACAAAAAGAAGCACATCATTAAAAACACCATTCACAAAAACACATTCAACATCATGTCTCTGAAGACGTATTTGTTTTACTTTTCTGTCCTGTTCCACAGCGTTTAAATGTCTGGTACACAAATGTTCGTTTCTCTATACAAAACCATGGATACACCACAATTCTGTACCACCGGGATGGATCATACACCGTGAACACTATACAACGGTGTCTGCAAGTCTTCACCCACCACATTGGAACTGTTAGGGGTTGCATATATATGTTATCAAATCTAGTTGGCCTTCCTATACATTATGACACTTTTGCCTTATGTGATAGAAACAAAATACAACACGAACCTATTTTCTCTGAAACACCTGAAAAAAGCAAAACAATAAAATAACAACATTTCAATATATAGTATTTAATGTAAAATTAAAGTACAAATTGGTATCTTTTTCCAGAAGGCCCTATGCCGGCATAATTATGACATCTGCAATGGGCTAATTTATGTCAAGAATCTTAACTTGTTTGATAATATGAGTTGTATCTATTATTTTGAATCTTTTAAGAGTAAATATGCAATTTTGGAACTACTTTCCTCTGCGCTACTTCCAAGTTGTGGACCAATTAACCACTTACATGTTGCTGTCTGAATTTCTCCTTGAATGGATTGCAGTGAATCAAAGGACGGCACTTTAAACATGTGTTGTTTATCTGAAGCTATTGTTGTCAGTTCTTGAGTATCAACATGATCACCAATACCAATAGAAATCACCTGAAGAGTGCACAAAGTTCAATATTTATCTGTAACAATGTAAGTCTTGGACGCCGGTGGAACACGTTATACATAGTGCATGAAAAATCACCACGGGTCTCTAAAGCCTGTGCTGTATGAGAAATAGAGAGTTACCTTTTGAGGTGAACAGTAGCTATAGTTAGTAGTCAGTCAGATACACTGATAGCCACTGCATCTGGGAAACGGGATTAGCCCCTAAACAACAACAATCATATCTAAGTTGCTCGATTGCTACGAATCAGCTGAACGGAAAATGTTGCTCCAATGTCATTATGCACCTGATAGTTAAATTGTAGAGTGGGTGATTTTATTTCCTAATCAGACAAAATAGCAATTCCCCTACCACGGTGTATAACCATATCTGTACCCTCTCGGTGCAAACTGATATATCGGTACCCTCTCGGTGCTGGCACGGGTCTCTCTCAGTGCAAAACAATGAAATGAAAGTACGACGGTCGACAAGAGAGGTAAGAAAATCATTTTTTGTCCACAAATACGGGTCTATGCAAAGAAATCGATAGCCCACGGAACCCCCGATTATTAACCATTGTATTCCTACAATTTGTTCTATCAGTTGTAACATGTTCTGACGTGGCTGGAATGTTGACTGGGGTACTTGTTCGAATAAACATCGAGCCATGTTTATGAAGCTTAAATGCGACTTTTCTTCAATATAGCAAAACTCTAGTACCTCAGACGTAAAGCCGTTGATCATATCTTGCCACTAAAAGCTTTTTATTAGGTAACTTCCATCAAATTTCGTTAAAAACACCATACTTTCGGTTTAGACGCGGCACCGGTACCCTCTCTGTTATCATTGTTTTGCACCGAGAGAGACCCATGCCAGCACCGAGAGGGTACCGATATATCATTTTGCACCGAGAGGGTACCGATATGGCGATACATCGTGCCTACTGAACAAACCACAGAAACCTGATATTTGTCTCTGAATATATGGCCCAAAACTTTAGACACCGTTACATATACAATGATATCAGGTTCCTGTGAACAAACGGACTTAACTTTAAAGTTTCTAAATTAGTTTTTAATTAATTGGGACGGAACTGGCACACATAGAAGCACAATTAGCATATTATTTGGCACACACAAAAGACAGGGAAATTGAAAGACGGTTTAGTTTATACTAATTTATTTAAGGTCGATTGTGAAACAAGTTTTTCCAACTTATAGTAAGTAAGAAAGAATGGATGGACAACGAGAAGGAATGGGGAGAGGAAGGAAAAAAAGAAGAGAAAAAGAAGATAAAAGAAATTAGGAAGAAATTAGGACTAGAGAGAATAATAATTATGTATTTGTTCAACAATTAGTGTTTGTGTATTATCAGTATACATGTAGGTGGTATACAAACCTTAACATCGGTATAATGAAGTACAGCTGCCTCGTCTTTTGTTTTATAGGGATCCGTTGATTCACCATCCGTCATAACAACCAGTATTTTTGGAACACCCGTTCGTGAGCCATGGATAGGGATAAAACCATTATCTCTGACGTATTTCAAGGCAAGATTGGTGTATGTATTTCCTTATAAGGCAATCAGAAATAAGTAAAATTCATGGCGTTTTCTACTGTATCTGTATGAACTCCTATATATATATATATATATATATATAGTAACATATCGGTATTGCATTTTCATATTGTAAACTAGTTTGAAAAAGCCGGGCTTCCAACTTATACGAGTAGCATTCATAACACTCACTTTGAAAGACCGTCAGACCGTCTGATATCTTCTATTGCAAACTACATAGTATATCAAATGCATTGAAATAAACACTGCCATTTCTTTATACAATGAAGTATTTGATAATAACTAATTGAATACATTAATAATAGTTATATAAATAATTATGTGACACGCCATGTGCATAGGCTTAATTTGTTTCTGTTAAATTTTTTTTGGGTTAGGTCCATTTTGGGTCTATTCTGACTATACTGTGACTATACTGTGACTATACTGTGACTATACTATGAATATACTATGACTATACTGTGACTATACTGTGACTATACTGTGACTAGTCTTTGACACATACATACATGTTACTTTACCTGGTCTATAAACGACATTTTGTATTCCTTGAATCAAAGACGATTTATCGGAATATTTATTGAGGTGAAATCCAAGGTGAGGAAATGAAGAGAATGTGAAAATGCCAACTTGTACGTTGTCCGGACCTGTAAAGGAAAAACACACATTTTGAATTTAGCATTAACAATTTACATTTGCAAATATTCCATAAACGTGTTTGTAAACTAAATACTAGTATTACATAATGCATTTGATTTCTAAGGCTATAATTATTATACTATATTTAAAACCATTTTAAGATCGAAAAGCAGGTGCAATTAAATACGTTTAAATGTGAAATTTAAATTACGCGTGTGTAAGATGAGCCCCGGTCGAGATTCGAACTAATTTACTGTTACCTATATCATATGCATTTGTAAAGTTGGTCACAAAAGCGAGTTGTTTTCTGAAGTTTGTTTCACCCTCACTGGTCGATGAATCAAGCAGGAAAATAATGTCTGCCTTATTGTCCGAGCATTCTGTAGAAATAAAACAGTTGCACATTTTGGTAATGTTTTATCAAAGCACTTATGAAAATCGTAAAATTACATTCAAATTTAGAGTCTTTAAAATTTGTTTACAATTATAAAGATTGGTAAATGGAGCTGCAATACTGATTATGATTCAGTTAATGAACTCCTACAAACCATATCCGTCACCAATTTGCAGTCGTTAACGAAATATAAAGAATTTAAATTTCAGCATAACTTGAAGAATTTCGTAAGTTCTTTGATATAATAGTACCGTTATGTATATCTAAACAAGCGAATACATTTGCTCCAGTTGGACCAATATTGTTTAGGTTCGAGTCCGACAATAGGTGCAAACTATTACATAAGGGCATTATGAATGAATTGCTAAATCAAAATATCATTCAAATATTAGCTTTTAATTTTTTATTTCATTTTCCTTTTTTTATATTTTTTTTATCTTGACTGATTTTGAATAAATGTCCAACACATTTGTTTGAAAATTGTGCATTAGGTACTGAGTGATACTTCTGCAACCTTTAAGCAATTTGTTGGCACCAATAAGAAAATATATTGAAAACTGTCGACAGTAAGAGCAAGTTTTAAGTGTACTGGAATTTTAGTGTGAAAATTTACAAGACAAGTGGTGGCATCATAACATTTCATTAATTCTCTTACAGGAATTCACCATTTTACCTTCAATAATTTATTCTCTATATCACACTTGGAAATCGTAAGTTTCCTAGACAACGAATAATAAAGTTACAATGTTGACCTTACCTAATTTAGCAGGTATGCCTGGAACAGAAAATGGAAGAACACAATTGTTGCAGTAGGCATGAAACAAACAAACGCCGATAAACAGTGAAACCCCATAACCCCCGCCTTCTCCATATACGGGGGATATGACATTAAATTTTGCTGGAATAAAATGGACTTGTTCTTCCGTATACGTAAGCAACTGGCGTTTTGTCCCAAAAATGGAGAGGGCATTAAATATAGTCAATATCATTCTCAACTATAGGAACACTCCAGAAGCCATGAACCCGGTTACCTCTGCCTAACCCCGTACCCCCCGGAGTCTCGAGCCCAGGAAAAGTACTTTCCAGGGTTGCAGTCGAGCTCTCTACCAACTAAGCAGTAACGTATCCACGATAATTAATACATGATATGGGATTTATATTTAGTATTCACACCATTTTCCGTAGTCTTCAAACTGTTCTATTACAAAATAAAACATATAGCGAAAATTTTATCACGTTTTATATTGTCAACCAAAGTTAAAAGCAATAAAAGTAGGAGCCAGGACTACATTCAATTTAACATGTTTAAAAAAACTTTAATTTGGTAACCTACGAGATCGATTGTGGTATTTAAATTGAAACGACAACTATCACAACCGCCCCAGTCTTCACAACATGTGTCCTAACATGTGTCGTTGTTTCAGTGATCAACTAACATATTTTCCACTCGAAGCCAGGAGTCAACGACTATCAGTCGAAAGCAAAAAAGATCTAACACTTTAGATGGACTTACATTGTACTGAGATGTTTTGTATTTCTTGTTCGATGGTTTGCAGAGTGTTAAATGACGGTACAGTGAAAGCATGGTCGGTATCTGATGCTATGGTCCTCAATTCATCAGTATGAACTTGATCTCCGATACCTATAGCGATAATCTGAAACAGACAATACCTCATACAATCAACTTGCATTCTGGAACAAAGTACCAACAGCAGTTCAGCAGAAAGTCGTAAGTATGAAATAAATAATTCCCTAGATCGTTGAAGGACTCGAACTCGCTATCTGCGTCGACTCCCTGGAGGACTTCCAGTCTCTCCTCCGGGTCTGATTGATATAGGTGGATCCCTTCATAGTGTATAAAGTTTTAACAATTTTAAACATGAACTTTGAAGTTTTTACTCGATTTGAACCTTTGATCGCCATCACTATGAATAAAAGGTCGCTAAGCTATTTACGGTCTAGCAAGAGCCCTGCTCAATACTAGGAGGAATAAGGAGAAGAAATTGAAGACATGTACAATAAAACGAATGTTACAAAGAACAGTGTAGTTCATTCGCTATCCAGGTAATACTATGATATGATTATGAGTGAACATACAAATTTATTTGAAACGTCAATGAAACATTTTGTTTAAATATCTTATGGTGCTGATGTCTTCCAAGTTTGCTACGTATTTGTTGGTTGATTAAATATTTTTACAAGCACACTGGATTGTGTTTCAATGAACATTATGAAGTGATTGAAAGTGGCTTTGAAGTATTAAATAATTTGTTTCTTCAATTCAGTCATTACCTTGATAGTATTTAGGTAATAAATAGTTTATGGTTATGCAATTATGTCTTGTTTAAAGACCTTTAACCGTACACAGTATATAAAGAAAACAAAGGCCTTATAAAGCACATATCACTGGCTTAGAATTAGAAGGTGGTAAGTACTTGCGACCTATAATACTCATGCATATTTGTAATCTGCCTCTCAATGCGCTTCTTATAAGCATTCTATCATGAAAATCATGTTGACCAAACTAAAATTCAAATAAACATGTTTTTCCCATAAGTAAAGAGTAGTTTTCCTGTTTTCTCAAAGTATGGATTTTGTATTAACGACCTTCCAATACTAAGTCAGCGATATTAAATTTACCTTGACGTCTGGATGTTGAGTATGAAGTTTGATAGCCTCCGTGGAAGTGGCCTGTGGGTCTGTAGACTCACCATCCGTCATTACCACCAATATTTTAGGTACGTTAGTACGACCTCCATTCGAAGCTTGAAAACTGTTTTCTCCAACGAATTTGAGCGCCAGGTTGGTGTACGTATTGCCTGTAATTATAATCAGTACGCATATAAATACTGTGAATCTACCTATGGAATAACTTGTAATCCGTGTGTTCTTTTTTGTGTCCTTTTGGACCTTTCTTGCTCTGCTGTTTCTGTTGAATGCTACCTTCCCTGTCCGATATGTTAATAACTTATTATCTTGTTTGAATAAATCTTAGAAAAAAAACTTCACTGAATCACCATGGTGCAATTTATGAACATGCCGGCAATGCTGTGTTTGTTTTACTAGACAATGGCCTCGATGTGACTACTGAAGCAATGCTTTTGAACTCATCCGTTTCGTTATGCAACCTTTGTACGGACGTAGCCCAAGTACGGAATTCAGTTGGAAGCAAGGCATATAGTTTGATTGACCATATCTTCATAAATATTATAAGATTTTGAAAACAGATGATGCAAACGAGACAAAATAAAAGGTCCTTGTCCAAAGTAGAAAATTGGAATCAACACTCCCACTCACAGGGATTATACAAGGAGGAAAGGGCAATAAAACAGGAAAAGTCAATGACCAAGGCAATAGAGAAACAGAGAGATGAAAATAAAAGGCAATTCAACTTAACATATAGTAGTTTAATGTACTAGGCGAAAAGGGACAACAACAACAAAAACAGAAATAGAAAACTGTCAGTGAGACTGAAGTAATGTCATTGTGACATATAAACTAGATTAAATTACTAAAGCTACTAGATTACTCACCAAAACTGTATGGAACATTCTGTATTCCGTCTAACAATGTCGACCTGTTAGAGTATGTGTTTAGATAGAAGGAATTATTGGGCTGTGAAGCGAATGTAACGATACTAATTTGTACCCTATCTGGACCTAGAGAAATAAAACAAAACATATGGCTAAGTATTGTAGGAAATTTAGACTACGATATACACTACCAGAATGTTGTTATTGTATTCCTTGGAATAGAATTTTCTTGGAGTGCAACCCGTTATTTTGAAATCAAGAAATTTACTGAGAATTCAAGAAAATATATAATTGTATTAATGCAATTTTATGTCAATAAAATATATGTTATGTTATAATTTCGGATTTACAAAAAATGTTCATTTAGATAGAACCTCTTATTATGTTTTGCGTGTTTATACCTATTTCGTATCTGTTTGTAAAATTTCCGACGAAGTCTAGTTGTTTAGCAAAATTATCACGCCCTTCACTAGTTGATGCATCTAGTAGGAATACTATATCCGCCTTGCTATACGAACAATCTAAAATGTTTATTTCAAAATGTTATACTAGTACATGGTTTAAAACAGTTAACAGTTCAAAGCGTTAAGCTACTAGTAGGTAATTTTAGGTAATGCTTTATCAAAGCTATTACAGAAATCATGAACTTACTACTGCAAACTGCAAAGTGTGGTAAATGTATATGTGATATTAACAATGATTCAGTCAATGAACTCCTACAAACATTATCCGTCCCTTTACAGTTGCTGAAGAATTATACAGATTTAAAAAGAAAACAACGTAAGTTTAAGACTTCCATAAGTGCTTTGATCAAACAGCACACACATACGTTTTTTGAAAGTCTTATATATGAACCGTTATCCATCCGGAGGGTGGGATCCGAACCCACAACCCAACTGCGACGGTACCTAGCACGGAAGTGACTGAGACCATATCTCCAGTAACGTTGTTCAAATGACGCTGATATAGTCGTTGTTACTACAGTACATGAGGGTTTATTTTGAGTCGGCAAAAATAAAATCTACTGAGACTGTTGATCTAGAGCTATGAGTAGGGATACAACACCCATGATCGTGCTTTAAGAAAAATCTAAAACATTTGGACATAGTGTGGACATGACTGTATTCATTGTAATGAAACTGTAGAACTATCCCAACCAGACAAATATCTAAGTTCACCTCATTGGGGTGATGGTGTACGTAATTATGTATCAGCTGATCTAGGAATTATGGATACATGCATTGTGTTGTTTGGCACTCACTGTGACAAGACATCTCTATTCAGCAGTTTAAGGTGTCTGTAATGTTTGACAAGTTCAAGTTCATCTTGAACTTGTAATGTTTGACAATGCACTTCGGAACATTAAAACAAAAATTTGGAGAATAATTATTGTTCGCGATAACGAACAACAGCTTATATCACTAACTTACCCGCATCCTGAGCGCTGGTGCCAATGCAAAACACAGACAGGAGGACAACTAATACAACCTCCATCACAGGTTTTCTTCTCGCTACAAATACTCACATAGATGTATGTCTTATCTATTTATAAGTACTCAGCTGATAAGACGATAATACTTCATAATATTCTACAATACAGCCGACCGACAGTATGGGTTAAACATTTCTGTGTTTGTTCCTAATTAATGACACTTGCTAAGTCATGTTAAGGTGAGGGACTCATAGTACCATGACCGCATACATTTCACTGTCAAAATAACTATTCAGTTGTTCCAATAGCACATAAGTATGAATAATGTATTAGACCATAGATGTCTGCTTTTAGCCGATTAGCATGTAGAAAAATGCCTGGATTAACAAATACTATATACATGTACTGTGACATGAGCTATTTCTATTATTTGAATACTGTCTGCTTTTATACTCTAATATAAACATTGGAAACGCATATCCTATTTCATATCACCAGTCCTGACTTATGTTTAGACACCGCTACCGCTGTTTTCATGTTGATGTTAACTCATTCACAATTGTTGAACTTGTTGTCTAGTCTGGTCCATGGTTTGCTCATTTGGCGTTGTCAAGCTCTCCCTTTGTGGCGCTCCCACCATAATATGAGCACTACGTTTTTTGTCGTTTGACACTTTTTCGTTATGTCTTTGGGGCGCACCACCATAACGAGAAAATGTTTTCCTTATTTGGCATCGTCTCGTTAAGTCTTCGTGCCACCCACCATAACAAGAGGACAGTGCTTTGCTCATTTGCCGTTGTCTCGTTAAGTCACTGCCCCCATACAAGCACACCATGCTTTCCTCATTTGCCATTGTCTCGGTACGTCTTTGTGCTCACAATAACTAGAGGACCATGCTTTCCTCATTTTGCGTTGTCTCCTTAACTCTTTGTGCCCAACCATAACAAGAGCAACCTATTTCCCCATTTGGCGTTGTCTCGTTAAGTCTTTGTGGCCCCACCATAATAGGAGAACCATGTTTTCCCATTTAGCATTGTCTCGTTAATTTATTGTGCCCAGACATAACAAGAGAACCATGTTTTTCCCATTTGGCGTTGTTTCTTTATGTCTTTGTGCCGCACACCATAACAAGAGGACAATGCTTTCCTCATTTTGGCGTTGTCTCGTTAAGTCTTCGTGTCCCCATAACAAGAGGACCATGCTTTCCTCATTTTGTCGTTCTCTCGTTAAGTCTTTGTGTCCCCATAACAAGAGGACCATGCTTTCCTCATTTTGGCGTTGTCTCGTTAAGTCTTTGTGCCCTCATAACAAAAGGACCATGCTTTCCTCATTTTGGCGTTGTCTCGTTATGTGTTTGTGCCCCCATAACAAGAGGACCATGCTTTTTTCATTTTGGCGTTGTCTCGTAATGTGTTTGTGATCCCACCATAACCAGAGAACCATGCTTTCCTCATTTGGCGTTTTGTCGTTACGTCTTTTTGGGCACAACTATAACAAGAATACCATGATTTCCTCATTTTTCCTTTTTGTCTCGTTGATGGTACCATAGCAAGATAACGGCGTATATTGGGACACCGTTTATAAGTGTTATTCTTTTGTTTGTGTAACATTTCAGTCTTCGTGACAGAGCGTCACAGTGACAGAACAAAGACAACGCCAAACGAGGACATAATCATTGCTTTCGTTCTGGCACTTTTAGCCCTCATGTAAATGTCCGACTGGGCCCCAACCGCGACTGGTTCTCCAGATGGGTGAGGGTACTAGTATTTTTAATTGATAACTACACATACATGTTTTAAACCAAGTTTATTGACCATTTTAACAATAACAGGAAATTGTAAATATTCTTCAAAAACCAGGTCTGAAATTTAAAAACAAACGTTATGATTTGTAAAACTGCTTCTACATACAATCAACTGAATTCACAATAAGTCGCTTTGAAAAGGAAAATATAATTAACACAGTTATAATGTTAAAACTAAAGTCATACAGAATATATGATTATGTATCTCATATGTATCTAACTTGTTCAATTATAAAACTTTAATACAATGACGTGTTATTTAG
Source organism: Spisula solida (assembly GCA_947247005.1). Taxonomy (NCBI): domain Eukaryota; kingdom Metazoa; phylum Mollusca; class Bivalvia; order Venerida; family Mactridae; genus Spisula; species Spisula solida. The sequence goes on from OX365945.1 coordinate 5,168,396, forward strand.
AGCAAAAAAGAAGTGCATCGTACTCTGACACGATGCATTGTTTACAATAAAGAAATACTTACAATGTTCCCCTCTTACCAAAAGAAGATCTCGTGATGTTTAAGGTTAGGATGCACCTGAAATAATGTATGAAGCATCAGTGACATGTTGCTATAGTGACAACAATTACAGTGTAACAATGTCTTTATACTATATTTGAAATGATGATTTTAAAATACAATCAAAGCATAGCTTCGGTAAGCCTGAAACTAGGTCATTAAGCTGAAACTATGGCATTCAGCTTTTTTATAACTGTTATTTTTTAACTTTTTAGGACTTCTGACAGCCAAAATATGTATTTCAGCCTACATGTATTTGCTGTCGAAACTAGGTTTTTTATTGCTGAAACTAGGTCTTTCAGCTTTTTGACAGCTGGGACTTGGGCAGTTCATTTCTCGTTAAGTTATGTGTTGTGCATTGTGTCGTGTAATTGTGGTCTGTGTTGTTTTTTATGTTTTCTGTACTCGGCTGGTTACGTTGAGTGCTGCCTTCCCTGACCGGCTTTCTATTATCTTTTTGCCTGAGTTAGTAAGGCGGAACCAAAAACAATACTTACCGTTACAAGCTTCTCTCTTAATATTTTGTCTAATGTTTTGTAAGTCATCGAACGTATGCACAGAAAATACATGATGTGCATCTGTGGCCATGCTTGTCAGCTCATGTTTGTTAACAGCGGGTCCTACACCAACTGCCATGATGTCAATGTGCTGATGTTTGATTAAATTAGCTTCAGCCAGAGTTTTTGAAGCGTCTGTTGAGGGTCCGTCAGTGATGTAAACAACAAACTTGTTGACTCCGCCTCTAGCACCGTTCACTTGAGAGAACATATTCATTCGAACGTATTTTAGAGCGAGGTCGGTTCTTGTGCTACCCGGAGAGTAGGAAATTCTTTGTGTAGCGCTTAGAACTGCAGCCTTGGTGGAATACGTGTTTAACTTAAATTCCAGCGATGGATAGTCTGAGAATGTGACAATGCCGATTTGAACTTTATCAGGACCGATTTGAAAGTCATTCTCAACTCTCGAAACAAAGTCTAGCATTTTCTGAAAGTTAAGACTTCCTTCACTCTTTGAAGAGTCCAGGATGAAAACAATGTCTGCCTTTGATAAGAAGTTGCACGCTGCAAGATAAAAATACAACTTTGATTATAGATGTAATAACTTTACTAGACAGGGAAATATAACATCGAGTCATTCAGGGATAGACATTATTAACAAGCCAATGAAACTCGAATAAATGTACAAATATGTACATGCTAGATCTCTACCGGGGTATAACGCATTCCTTTACTATAATTTGTGAAATATAAAGTTAGTGTCATTGATACCGATAGAACGCTACATTGTCATCCGGGCTATTCTTGTTTAATATTTGGTCCGACCATTGGATACGATTCTACACATGCGTGTGAACAGGCAACAGGTACTTGCGGGAGCGCTAAGTAGTACCGGTGGAAGAACAGGTGCATATACAAATGTACAATCACTTAAAGTTTTATTTTCACGTGCGTTTTCCATATAGGTTCTCTATACACTTTGTTTCATGCAGTTAAAAGTAAAACATGAAACTTACTATCACATGTTACGTAGGTAAGCTCTGATTTAATAGATGCCAGAGCATTGAAGTTGTCGACTGTCAGCGCATGCGCAGGATCTGATGCGATAAATAAGAGTTCTGTACGAGTGACGGCTGACCCAACACCTGGAATATATGAAGTTTATGAAGATGATAACACATTGAACGTACATCTCACTATATTAATATGTTCATATCAAGACGATAACACATTGCACGTACATCTCACTATACCAATATGTTTATATCAAGATGATAACACATTGCACGTACGTCTCACTATACCAATATGTTTATATCAAGATGATAACACATTGCACGTACATCTCACTATACCAATATGTTCATATCAAGATGATAACACATTGCACGTACATCTCACTATACCAATATGTTCATATCAAGATGATAACACATTGAACGTACATCTCACTATACCAATATGTTTATATCAAGATGATAACACTTTGCACGTACATCTCACTATACCAATATGTTCATATCAAGATGATAACACATTACACGTACATCTCACTATACCACTATGTTCATGAGCTGTAAGAGTCAGGATATGTTAATACGTTGGATGTTCAGAAATAACGTAAACTTTTACTCTGGTGTTCGCATTTGAAATATAACGAAAATAACAAATACATCATCATAATTCGGACACTTTCGGCGACCAGTCAACCAAATTAGGTATATCTGTAATAAGTCTGTCATAAATTATAGCTCCTCAAAATCAGCCACTACCACGCACCCGGGGCAACACCAATGACGTCATTGACATTACAATGTCGGTGTCGTTGAATAACCTCCACGATCTCCCTCCCCCCGCCCTAAGTCTCGAATATGGTAATTGGCATCCAATGAACTTCTCAAAAATGTTTTTATACTAATTGTGATCGTAATGTCTGATAATATTGATGGTAGCGTGCTGAATATCGTATATATTTCTTCTATTTCTTTCTAGACCGTGCATTACATTTTTGTGCCTGAAACACGCAACGTAAACGTCAACGCTGTGACTATTGGTGTTCTAATGTGACCTCCATATCTTTCATACCATTTAATAATTATCATTTTAAGACCAAATTATTCTGCCAGAACTCATTATATGCGTATTATTGATCATATTGGAGATTTAAGTGTTGTTTTCCCCTTATTCCTTTATTAGTTATTACTTCGCGATTGTTTGTGTTAATCAATAACTCCAAGACGTACGTTATGGATTGGAAAACACGTGCTATTCACATGCTGTGTATTTCTATCCATAACGTTTAAATGTCGCTAAAACGTCTGTATGCAGTGTTTTGACATTGCTTGATACATTTTGTATATTGGCTGGGTTTTAAACAGAAAGTTTAACCTGAAATAATACTATCAGCAGTGAAAGTAATGACACTAAGTGGAAAAAAATAAGTAGCCCCGGGTATGCCTAACCATGGTTATTAAAATGACGGGTTTACCTATAATATCCATAAAAAGGTTTTGAAAAATATGCCATCAGGTGGTCAGATAATTCCGATTTCAAAAAGCATGTTCATATATACTCTGTCTACACAATTGATCGTTATACAGCAAAGGTCTACGTTATTTCAGGTCATACCGATACAGATCCCAAAGTCCTACATGCCCAAGATAAAACACCTCTAACAGTCCGAACTCTTCGAACATAACTGGCGATCCGCAATGCAATATATGCTGTGCAATTATTCACATACCCTTTCAATTTGACCTTCACGAGCCTATATACCGTCCAGGTGCTTTGTGTAATAAATGTGGAGGTCAACTCTTTCTGAACACGGAACAACCTTGTACCATTCTTCTTAGGGGAGGGTGCTGTGAATGTTTTGTATGCCAGTGGTAGGAAAATGGATAGTGTGATACAATTGTTTTACCCGTGTTGTTCTATGTACCTGGGATAAAATCTGTCGAAACATAATACGTACCCAGGGTAATGACCTTGACATCAGAACTGTTTTTCAGCAAGTTGGCTTCACGTTGTGTATATGTAGGATGTGTAGACTGACCATCTGTGATAACAATAACCATATCAGCAGCATCTGCTCTCGCTCCTACAATATTACGTATATAACACATTACCAATGACGATCTCAACAATTTAGGTCAAACAATACAAGTATTCCAAGCAGATTGACTTGCAACTAAAAAACATATACGAGGGTCGTTCATTTAATACCCGGACGATCAATATTGCTGGAAAAGTAATAGACTGATACTGGTGAAAATTTACAGGAACACATTAACACTATTCCTTAATTTACATACGAAATTTCAACTCGTTACGATGAAGGGTTTACATAATATTAGTGTTTTAATAAGTTTATGTAACGCGTGTCGGCCCAAGTCGACGTCAAAATAGTATGACGTTACGCCATTTTCGCTCCTAAAACGTGACTCTTTTCCTCTATTTGATCATCGTTTTGGAGCCATAAAGTCACGCGAGCACACAAATTTACCTTTAAGATCTTTAGCAGTGATGTTAATTGTTGTATCCATGATAATTCGCAAGATTCCGTCATTACTATAGTAGTTATTCGTCAAGTAGTGTTTACCGTCCAACAAGCGTGTAACCGACAACACTTTCCTGTTTCTGACGTTAGATTGACCCGGCCTCGAATCATCGCGAGATGATTCTTGTCATCATGGAACCATTTATCAGCAGAAAATCACCTAGACGAATATTCCCAAAAGGCTTCTTTAAAATAGATTCGTTAGTTTTACAGGTGTACGACTAATACTTTTACGAAATTGTATCATAATCCGTTTTTTCCCAAACAAATTCGATTTCATTGCGATATTAACGAAAACATGCCCTTTGTCACCAAACATCGCTTCACGCGCAGTAACAGTACATAAATGACATTATACGTTATATATAAAATAACGTAGATGTAGACATAACGTTATATGATGTTTTCCGTTGAAAATAGTAATCTATTCCACGCTCCCTGCGATATCAACACTCTACATTTCACTTAAAATTTGGGCTGGGCCGGGTAACATTTAGTTGGGTTACTATAGTAACCACATTTTGTGTTCGGTTGGATGAAATTATAGTTTTGTCAAATAATCAAGTTGGTGAGTAAGTCTTATTAAAAAAAAAAATTATAATTGCATGTTTCAATCAAGCGCTCTGACGATCGTCCGGGTATTAAATGAACAACATGTTCGCGGTTCTATATATATAAACAGTAACAATACCTTTAAACTAAATCTCTCTTGAGCAAGAATATATTAACAACAGTCAAATCTTCGCTTTGCAAAGGGTGTCGGTCATGTCCCGATCTCCGTAAAATTCTTAAGTATGAGCCACACTGAATCTCAATTTTAATGTCCATGCGAGATCTGATTCGAATTGGTATCACAAAAAAATAGCTGAGATTATCATAGCAAAATGTCAAGAGCTCAAACTTGAGAGTTGTTTTAAATCTAGACCCTTGATTCCAAGAAAATCTCAATTTGAGCTGAAACATGTCCTTGAAGTTATATGTATCAATATATATTTCTTGAGTTTCAAGTGGTGGGTATATACGGACATAAATAAGCTTTAAATACACTGTGATTACCCTTTGCAGGCAAGAAGCTGTTTTTCCTGACATATTCCAATGCTTTATCTGTGTTGGTCACTCCACTTCTGTATATGATTTTGGAAATGGCTGCAACAAGTGATGCCCGGTCGTGATATTTGTTCAAGGGAAACATTTCATAAACACCACTGCTGAAAACAACCACGCTTACCTAGACAATAGAAATAGTAACTTGTTCTCAGTTCGACCTTTGACTACTTGAAGTGCTATCTGTTATTAGTATCAAAGGATTGCGAGTATTCTACCGAATATTTGCATCTGAACAAAAACATGGGCACGTATACTATTCCCATGTGCATTCTGCTTGGTCATCTTAAAGCCTCAATAATAATAATTTGATACTACATTGTATGCTAACGCAGGCTTTGTTGTTGGAGTTGTGCTAGTACGATAATTTTACAAACATGGTTGCTCTCATAGGTAACTAAGGAGCACATTATTAGTTCATGTAACACTAGACACATACTAATATTAATGGGATACAAATTAGTGCACGTTTGGTTATAATCAAATCGTAAATAAAACGTTTATCGCTCAGATAAGAACATATTAGCCCATTTCTGGTCATTCAAGGGGTCGCTACTCTGGAACCCACATAGGTGGTTAAAAAAAAGAACTAAGCTTTTATGGTTAAACAAGTTATACATAGTTAGCCAAGTTACGATTAAAACTAATATATATGACGATACACAGTAGTGTTAAAGTGGTTGGAGCGAGAATCTTGTTTCCTTCGAAGTTAAAGTGTATTTAAATCTAACCTGAACGGCGGTGGGACCAATTGTGAATTGATAGATAAAATCCTTTACAAAACTTAATTGTTTGTGAAAATTGATAGTGCCTTCACTAGCTGACGAATCAAGAACAAACACTATATCCGCCTTCTGCTTCCCACAGACTACAAGTGATAAATATAAACACAAAATGATTAGATAAATCGTGGATATGTAAATACAAATTGGTATGTACGTGTATGTCAATTAAAACAGCCCCTTATATATCATAGTATTCAGCTTCTCCAGACTGACCTACACAAGTACAGCACTATACAGTGCAACCTCTCCAGAGAGGCAACCCATAGAGCAACAATTTCTCTTGAGCAACCAATATATGTTCCAGAAACATTTACTTTGAATTTTATCTCCTCAGAGCAACAACCTCCAAACAAAAACAAAATAGAGGGTGTTGCTCAAGAGAGGTTTAATCCCTTATTGTTATCAGTATTAGTATTATTGTTATTGTTATTATCATTATCATTATTATTATTAGTATCCTTTTACTAATCAAACTTCTCGAAGCAGCAACTTTTAACCAGAAGACGTATTACACCTCTGTAAAAGGGTTCAGAAAAATGTCATAGTTTGAACATACATGTGTTAAAGTGTTTAACTGACAAACGTTGTAAAATGTTTTAAGATTACCCTTAATTTGCAAGAACTGTCTAATAGCAATACGAAAACAACAATTTCGTGGAACCTATATCTGTTATCAAAGTTGTCAAACAATTACCATGCATTACACCATACGATAAAGCACAGGCCTAAGAAATTATATCACAAAATACAGAGTTTTGAAATTACCCCATCTTCCCGTCATTACTATATATATTTTTGATATAATTTCTTAGGCCTGTGGATAAAAGTATTTATCTTTCAAGTCCTTGAAGTTTAAATGTCACTTAGATATCTAGGCTGTAACACTAATTAAAATACCCAGTATGGTGTATAGTCTTCTACGCATAAGTTATAGTTGTCATTACTTGTATCTAGGTGTCAGGGGCTCACAGGGAAGATCTGGCAATTGCCTAACTATATTGCCTCTACAAATAAAGTCTTTATTAAAATTATTATTATTATCACTTACCTAGAGTTGGTTTAGCTGGACCACCTGAAATGGATGTTATATTACTGTACATGGTGAGTATATAAACTATGAGTTGCATGTAACAAGACTGTTTCTTAGAATATTAATTGATTAAACAAACTAACAGTCACAACATTACATAACTAACATTAATACGAGAATCGTGTAAATTATGGTACATGTACAAGAGTTGTTTTGCAGAGGTTAAGTAAGGTACCGTACAATGTGGTTTGTTGCAGAGGTTAAGTACATTGTGGCATATTGCATAGTTGTTGTTGTTGCGAAGGGGTTTATGTAAGATGAATACTTTCAATAGTTATAACACAAGACAATAAAAACACATTTTGAAGCGTTCGAATGCCGAGCATAGCCTTTATTTGCCAGTCAGCTTTCTGTGTTTGCAGTCACCCGGATTTGAACCCGGATCGCCAGATTAGACTGCAAGCGCGCTAACCATTTAGCTACGGAGGTCACACTTGCATGTCATCAAATCTACAATTCAATTGCCGAGTCACAGATTGGATCCAGAAAGGACAAGTTTGATATGACGACTGCAGGATAACGTGCCAGACCCTATAGTGCTATATAAATAAACATGTTGCCTTTTATTACTTAACACTCTGGTTTGACTTACCCCCACATGCTTGTGTTTTTATTTCCTGGTGTAATGTATGTAATATATCATAACTACCCACAGCAAATGCTGTGTTGTGGTCTGAAGCGATACCATTTAACTCGTAACTATTCACATCCTGTCCAACACCTATAGCTATGATCTTCACTCCGGCATTCTATAATGATACATTGTTTTGTTTATTTATTAGTTTGACCCCTATTAGAGGGTCACCCAATTTCGCCTACGAGACATCAATTGGCTGAGTACATTTACCTCCATTCACGTCTACCAGCGTCTTACAAGAATCATTAGGTCAGGGAACCTTATAATACACCAACGTATGAAGAAATTTGACCGCCCGATATCCAGTTGTGTGTGGAATGTCATCAGTCAGATAAACTTTGATTTTTGATAAACTTTATTGGACTAACTGGTGGATCACACCAACGGGCAATCTCGGAATCGATATTTGATGGACGCTAAGGTGCAGACGGCACATTTATAGTATACATTGAGTCAAGGAATTTAGGAATTGCCATGGGATTATCCGAGATGTTCCGAGTGCTGTCCGAGTGATGTCCTTAACTTAAATTTTGAACACAAAGGCGGCACTAAACAGTAAGCTAGCTTTGCATGTTTTTGGCCGGGTAGAAATTGAGCATTTTAGTAGATACAAGATGTTTTAAGAGCTTTTTGGACTGTAAATTATTTATGGAGAATGGTTTTGAGGCTTGATTTTAATAATTTAATGATTTTGTAAAATTTTGACAAGCGCTCAAGTGGTCCTGATTGAAGCTTTTGGAAATATTGAGTAAAAATGCGAAACTAGGGCTATTCTGACTTTTCATGGAGATTTGATGCAGAAATCAAGGTGGGTTTTAATTTTGCCATTTTACTCCAAAAAAGTGCTGGCTGACAGCTATATAGCTCATTGGATTTTGATTGCCTAATGGATGAGCTTCAAGAATCTGTGCAGTGTATAGCCCTAGTATTGGCGAGTAATTTTCTGTGGTAGTCTGAACAGTTCCCGAATTGGCGATTTTCAGCATCATTTTCCGACCAATAATGACCCTTAGTTCCATAAGGCCTGTTTTCAAACAGTGATGTATCTATTGGAAGATACTGTTTTTTTGTAATGCCTAGTTAATACAAATCAGAAAATGATATTAATTTGCTTCCGGCTGCTGTGAGGAATTTTTGGGACATCAAATTGTATTTTTAGACAGCAGACAGTTCACCGAGACTCTAATCTACTGTATAGTGCCGCCAAATGTCCAATATGATTATATATTAAAATGAAATGAGGATTCTAATACATTTTAAAAGTGTCATTAGTGTATGAAATCCTTAATGTATAAACAACATTTAATTATCCCTAAGAACTAGCGTGCGAAATGCATTGAATTACTCTTATTCCTATTTCGTCACATTTGTGAGTGTTTATACATAGTGAACAGACGATGGTCCTGTACCGCTAACGCCACTGACATCCTAAGCCCAGAGCCCGCACATCAACAAATGTTTCGTACACGTATATGCACAAGTCGTTAGATAATGTATACTTTAAGTTCAGATCCTAATAAATTACTCTCTGAAAAGAGCAATGGGTCAGTGATTGGTTAGATTGTAGTTTTACCTGTAGTATAACTGATTCTTGTATGGCTTTCGAGGCATCTGGAGAGTGACCATCGGTCAGCAATACAACAACCATTGAGGCATTAGGGCGTCCACCATTCTTCAAGTTCAAATGGTAGTAGCGTGCATAGTGTATACCTTGGTCGATATTGCTGGCACCACCCTGATACTGGACAGACTGTATGGCCGCTATAAGGTCAGCTTTATCGGTGTAGCTGTATACAGGAATAGTATTCATAGAATAAGGGAAACAGGAAACGTGTTTCTTTCTTGTGTATTTATGCACGTAAACTGACAGAATACCAAATACTAGCTTCGATAAAAGATAATAACAAATCAGGCAGGGAAGACAGTATTCAAGTTCAACAGAAACAGCAGTGCACGAAAGACACAGAAAGAACCTTGAATATACAAATATTGTTAACTCTACATGAAAGTGGCCTCAGTCAAAATGACGAATACTGAGTTATGAAGAGTGTGATAGTTTCCGTTTGTTGCTATGGTGCTTTTGTCAAGCCAATGAGTAGGTTACTAGTATTACTTTCCTGCAAAGAGGAAAACAGTTTTAGACGTTTAAGTGATTCATGAATTTTAGAATTTACAAACTTCATTATTTACAAATGTATCATACGAAACAAGATTAGTGCTACTGATACACAATGTACTATATATTGATATAACTATGAGAAGCATCCGCTATGAGAACATTAGGTGACCGGTGTTTTCTATATGCATGTATACCGATCGTTGTACATGTGTCCTGCTGCCACCACATGGATAGCATTAGAATTAATGGCTGACTTATTATAAAGGGTTTACTGTACGTAGAAATACGTCATTAACTATAGACATGCTTACTTATTTAAATGGAATTGGCTATGAGCCGTCGTACTGAACGTGATGAGGGACACTTGAACATCACTTGGTCCGATGTCGAATTCGTTTACAAAGTCAGTCATGAAGTCAAGCTCCTTTTGAAAATTAACGGCCCCCTCGCTTGTTGAACTGTCAAGAATGAAAACCATGTCTGTGGGTTTTGACCCACATGCTGAGGGTGTTGTACCTGTGAAACAAAGCACGGTTAGTATTCGCAGAACCTGTTATCAACCACAGGTAACTGTATCATTGATTAAGAAAGAAAAAAAATATTGTTTTTGTAAAATTTATATATTGATAACGTTTTTTTAATTCTAATCAATGATACAGTTACCTGTGTTATCAACCAGACAGATTTGTTTTGAAAAAAGACCAAGGCCAACACACCACAGATATGCTATCATACAATGCCTCTGATTGGGACACCTAATATACATAATAATACTAGCAGTGTTTAATAATGAAGTACAATATCTTACATTATCGACTAGCTTATTAACATTGTATACATGAAATGTAAAAACATTTATTTAAACATACTCGATCGTACTCAGTGTTTCGTAATCTAAATACATGTACATGCTTTGAGATAACTATGTTTTTTTTACAAAATGTTCTGATCGCCAGTAATACTTGTACATGTTTTGTACTTAATTCTGTCTGTGTCAATACTCATACACATATGTACTGTTTTATCAAGGCACCTAAGATTATCTTAAAATTACGCTCACATTTAAACCCTATAGAATTCACTAACATTAGTAAATTGTGGTAATGGGGTCTGTAATATTTATGATGTTTCAGTTAATGAATTCCTACAAACCATATATCAAGAATTATAAAGAATTTTAATTTGTGCGTAACTTTTGAATTTCCTTGAGTGCTTTTATAAAACAGTACCATGATGTTACAAACTATCAAAGTACTGAAAGTTCTAACAAGACAGGCAGTGGACATATTCTACTGCTACCCCGATGTCCTATAAACCAACCGGAAGCAATTTGCGATAGACATGTTCCTTAGCCACTGATAGTTCATGTAGTGAGTGGTAATCATATACATGTATTTTATTTTATATAGAGGATATAACACGAGTGTCTTTTCATATTGAATTTATTAAACGAGTTGAATAAAATAATAAAATGAGAGGCTCTGCTGAGAATTTTATCGGTTTTATTCAACGAGTTTAATGAATTCAATGTGGAAAGTCACAAATGTAATGTTCTTTTTATCACATGTTAACCTTTTCCGGTAGAAACATAAAATAGCTACTTTTTTCACTATAATAAACGCGCAACTATGACGACGTCGCCTATACATTGAGTGACGTCACGTCAAAGCTTTATTACACTAGTGTACCTATTATCAAAAATAAATAATGGTTTTATTACGCTACCGCGACGTCAAACATGTGATAAATTTAATATACGTATCATCTTACACGCAGCCACTTCTAGTTCTCTTTGAATTGTCGGCAATACAGTGAAGTTAGCAACTGTGAATACATGTTTAACATCAGATGCTATTTGTTCAAGCTCGGTCCTTGCCACTGATGAACCAATACCAATCGATATTACCTGGAATAAAAAAATATGTGTGAACAAACACAGGTAACTGTATTGATTTTTTTATATAAAATTTATGATATATAAGATACCATGAATTTTATTTGAAAAAATCCTCTTTATCACTGATATAGCAACCTGTGTGCACAAAGTAAGTCAAATGCAACAAAGAACATCCAAGCACAACATTAGTTAAAATGCTCTCATATTTCTTGTGCGATTGGGATGTTGTTTAAATTGATTGTGAACTCTATTATAAGAAATAAAACCATACTCTATGTATTCTCACTTTCAAGACTACATGCACGATTCAGCTGATTGGTTTTCACTGATTAACTTGCAGTTTCATAATAAAGTGTGAATGTTCCCACTGGTCTTGAGGTCAGATTGCATTATTGTAAATATGTAAACCTCGTAAAATAAAGCTATTTCTTTCTTATTTACTAGTATTAGTACTTGCTTGATCACTTACTTAGGGTACTAGTACTTACTTACGTATACTGAGGATTTATATAGCTAGTAGTTGATGGACTTACCTTAACCCCCGTGTAATGCAGTAATGTCGCCTCATTTATTGTAGATGTCCTGGAATTCGAATTGCCGTCTGTGAGGACAACCACAAGTCTAGTGACAGTGTTGCCTCGTCCTCCATTTTGTGTTCTGAAGCTGTTAGTAGAACACAAATTAAACATTCGTTTAGTCTATTTGGTAAAAACGTACGAAGACAGGCGTACATTTCCTATAAAATGACTAAATTGTATCATGATATAAATGCGTTATTATGAGTTTACGAGTTTGTTTCAATCAATTATACAATAAAGGTATGGACTGTAAATGTACGTGTAACTCAATTTGTGTTTAAATCAATAATACAGTAAGTAAGTAAGTAGTAAATAAGTAAGTAAAGTCTTTATTTTACGAGGCTTACATATTTACAATAATGCAATCTTCCATATGGGCCTCAACTACGAAAAAGGTAAGGAGCATAAATGAAAAAAATATTTGACTACATGTAAGTAAGCTAAAAGTGATTTCGAATCATTGCAAACACAAACGGTCAGGCTTTCTGAACCCAATTTTAGTTTGTTAATTGAATCTAATGTAAGTCGGGGGAGGTAAAAGGATTATACCGGGTGAGAACGTTCTCTTCTACAATAATACCTTATCATTTATGTCCTACGTCTGGCAGGAAACAATGAACTGTTGTCGATTTCCCACAGAAACACCAAATAAAAGAATATAGAATAAAATAATTCTTTATATGACCTTTGACCAAATTAGTACCGATTGGTCACCAAGGAAACCATTAATGGTCAACAAGCTATCATGTATATCGTAAAACACTAACACAATTGTAAAACCATCAGGTGAGTATATTTCAGTTAGAACTCTTCATTTTGAAGCAACAGTGTACCTGTAATCACGTATAAATCTGAGAGCACCTGCTGTATTCGTCGTGCCACCATGGTAACGTGTAGTTTTGATAGCAGTCTGGACAGTTGCCTTGGTATGGTGCGTATTCAGGTAGAATTCGTTGTAAGTATGTGAACCAAATGTAACAAGACTCACTTGAATATTGTGCGGACCAATCTGAAACCTGCCATACATAAATAAATACTATGCACATGCGCCACCAATATTAGTCTTAAAAGCGCATGCGCAAATAAACTTGAACGTTAAATTTTCTTTACACCATATGTGACTTTTGGATATGTAGTGATGGTGCATAACATGTTAGAATGTGGTATGGTGGTTCAAAATTAATTGGTACGGATGAAATTCCAACAGTTTGTGCTAATGGAAATATCAAACGTTGAATAAATAGAGGATATTACACGTGTATCTTTTCATATTGAAATTATTCAACGAGTTTAATAGATTCAATGTGGAAAGTCACAAATGTAATGTTCTTTTTGTCACATGTTAGCCTTTTCCGGCCGAAACATAAAATGGCTACTTATTTTCACTATAGTAAACGCGCAACTTTGACGACGTCTCCTATACTTTGAGTGACGTCACGTCAAAGCTTTATTACACTACTGTATTATCAAATATTAATAATGGCTTTATTACGCTACCGCGACGTCAAACATGTGATAAAAACACGTAGTCTCTAATTACTCATACAACTAATACGTTAGATGAACATACTAGTTTACATGTGTGTATTAAATTTGCGTTTCCTTTAACTAATCGAGTGTGGTTCCACACGGTTAACGTTATCACATCGAATATTCATTCTGACAGTATTCTAATGTCATCAAAACTTAGTATGTTACAAATTGCAATGATATCGATCGAAGAACGATGAACTTTAGATATGAAATATTAATGCATTTGTACTATGCCAAATATGAGAGAATCGTTTAATAAAACTTGGCTGCGAGAAAGCTCGCAAAAAGTAAGACAGAAAGTGATGAGTACTTGTCAGTGACGTTGGAAACAAAGTAAAGCTGTTTGTTAAAGTTGGTATGTCCTTCACTACCAGACGAGTCTAACAAGAAGACAATATCAGCCACTTTGCTATCACATGTCACAAAATCTGCGAATTAAACAAATTGACAATATCTGAATATTTTCACAGTGCATAAACGAATAAACTTTCGGTTATCGCAAGCAGTTATACACGTTGAAATGTATAGTCTCCCAATAAGTCATACAGTGACCAGCAGTTATATTACTTGTGCTTTTGCTCGCATTACGTCATACACGTTGATTTATATAGCGTCGCAAGAAATGATACAGTTATTATATGTATGCGCTGTGATTAGGCTATGTGACCATTACCTTAACTCTACAAAGAACATTTCGGCATGTACCGCCAGTACAATTATCTTTTTTTGTATATGTTTTAAGTTCCATTGATAGAATTTCAGTCCTATGAGAACTACCATGCCACCTCTATTTTATCTTGACATTGGATGAACGCTTCACATATAAAATAGCATTGAAAAGATGTCTACCATGAAACATGTGAAAATCGTGCTTGTTGCAACGGTAGCCATGTTTCCTTAAGGAAATGATTACCTTAGAACAGCCAAGAAACAGGCCCGTATCTGTGCAGCAAGTCATAAATAACTGCTTAGACAGTCATGTTTGACTTGCATCGAATAAAAGTACATGTAAGAAACAGTTTGTTTAGCTTTAGATTATATTACTGTAAAATAATCTTACCTGTGTTTGCGGATTTACCTGAAAACATAACATGGTAAAATTTATTCTACAAAATAAAGTCCGTCATCGTGGCGACGGCAATTTACAGGACAGATGTGTCAGGACTGATATAAGTCGATCAACCTTCAACATATAATAAATGAATAAGAGAACACAGTGGTTGGACCAAAATGTCGGTAATCCACATGTTATATAGAGGATATTTGTGTTTTTCGGTGTAAGATCGGTTGTTATTTCACCTCGTGAGCAGCTGAAGTAATATTTTCAAGAGTGGCGTAGTATCGGATTATAATTCACTGAAATTCCGCGATAAACCACTCATAAGCATACATAAAGCATGATAATTGTCTATCAAACGGATCGGTCCATGTTATAAAATAGTTTTTTTAAATTAATCGAAACCATTTTTTAAAGTTGTATTGAGACTATCCAGTCATAATTATCCTGACACTGACCTTCCACTGCGCATGCGCTAAGATCCATGTAAGACGCTGATCTCAGCGTAGGCATTCCGCCTTTTGTTTGCTGAATCTTTTCTACTGGGTCATTCAGCTAGTTATAATTTATTATACTTTTCGACAGCTTGGACTTGGGCGGATCTGCGCTTGTTTAGTTGGGCATTGTGCTTGGTGTGTTTTTAATGTTTTCTGCGCTCGGCTGGTTAAGTTGAGTGCTGCCTTCCCTGTCTGACTTATTATAATCTTTTAGCTTCATTTGGTATCGACGGATGCGGGACCCTCGTAGGCTCTCAGGTTCTAATGCAGCTTGTTTGTATACTTATTTTATTTGTTCTTTGAAGTTTAAAATGTTTTTGTACTGTTTGTTATTATAAATGTCTTATGCCCTTAAAGAGCCTTGACTTGAAAAATAAAACTTGAAAACTTGAAACTTGTTGACTTGTGTATGTCGCTATTTTGGATCGTACCCAAATCCTCCCATTATTGATGAACTTTGTTTATAAAAACATGTTAGCTACCTGCGGACGAACTTGGTTAGCACGGTTGATGTCAATTGAGATACTCAGTAACAGTTTTACGCCGATTGTGTTGCTTCGTTTCACCATTTTGGCGAGTATACCTACTACTATCGAGGTAGGACAGCATATTGCATACAAAGCAAGTATACGTACATGTAACATTCTGTAATTCTGCAGCTATAGTGTATAGAGAGAGCAATTAAGTATACGTACATTTAACATTCTGTAATTCTGCAGCTATAGTGTATAGAGAGAGCAAGTATACGTACATGTAACATTCTGTAATTCAGCAACTATAGTGTATAGAGAGAGCAATTAAGTATACGTACATTTAACATTCTGTAATTCTGCAGCTATAGTGTGTAGTGAGAGCAAGTATACGTACATGTAACATTCTATAATTCTGCAGCAATAGTGTATAGTGAGAGCAAGTATACGTACATGTAATATTCTGTAATTCTGTAGCTATAGTGTGTAGAGAGAGCAAGTATACGTACATGTAATATTCTGTAATTCTGCAGCTATAGTGTGTAGTGAGAGCAAGTATACGTACATGTAATATTCTGTAATTCTGTAGCTATAGTGTGTAGAGAGAGCAAGTATACGTACATTTAACATTCTGTAATTCAGCAACTATAGTGTGTAGTGAGAGCAAGTATACGTACATGTAACATTCTGTAATTCAGCAACTATAGTGTGTAGTGAGAGAAAGTATACGTACATGTAACAGTCTGTAATTCAGCAACTATAGTGTGTAGAGAGAGAAAGTATACGTACATGTAACATTCTGTAATTCTGCAGCTATAGTGTATAGAGAGAGCAAGTATACGTACATGTAACATTCTGTAATTCAGCAACTATAGTGTGTAGTGAGAGCAAGTATACGTACATGCAACATTCTGTAATTCTGTAACTATAGTGTGTAGTGAGAGCAAGTATACGTACATGTAACATTCTGTAATTCTGTAACTATAGTGTGTAGAGAGAGCAAGTATACGTACATGTAATATTCTGTAATTCTGTAGCTATAGTGTGTAGAGAGAGCAAGTATACGTACATTTAACATTCTGTAATTCAGCAACTATAGTGTGTAGTGAGAGCAAGTATACGTACATGTAACATTCTGTAATTCAGCAACTATAGTGTGTAGAGAGAGAAAGTATACGTGCATGTAACATTCTGTAATTCTGCAGCTATAGTGTATAGAGAGAGCAAGTATACGTACATGTAACATTCTGTAATTCAGCAACTATAGTGTATAGAGAGAGCAAGTATACGTACATGTAACATTCTGTAATTCAGCAACTATAGTGTGTAGTGAGAGCAAGTATACGTACATGTAACATTCTGTAATTCTGTAACTATAGTGTGTAATGAGAGCAAGTATACGTACATGTAACATTCTGTAATTCTGTAACTATAGTGTGTAGAGAGAGCAAGTATACGTACATGTAACATTCTGTAATTCTGTAACTATAGTGTGTAGTGAGAGCAAGTATACGTACATGTAACATTCTGTAATTCTGCAGCTATAGTGTGTAGTGAATCGAAAGAAGGCACAGTAAATGCATGGTTATTATCGGTTGCTATAGTAGACAGTTCTGGTAGACGAACCTGGCTGCCAATACCGATTGCAATCACCTGTTTGGTGAAAATATATGTAAGTATTTTCATCAAGTCAATCCTAAAGTCGCATGCAAAACAAACATCCAAGAACGTGTTAATTAAGCGGTACATGTATTACTATCTGGAGCCTCCAGTGGAGGGTTGGTCACGTGGTCTTAAACAGCTCATACAGCCAAGGCTTACATGTATCGAAGAAAATGTGAAATCAACCCGAGAAAAGACCAGTGACGTGGTCTGCTAGTATTATTTACATATACGGCGAAAGGGTAACCATAATTACTATTTCAAACGAATTGTGAAAAAGCATATTTAAACTTTTTAATGCTACATGAATTTCATTATTTCTCACATGATTTAAAGATGAGTTTATGACTTTACTTTCGCTGTGAAAATACACCTTCATGGATCCGAAAACTTATATTCGATCATGCAGGATGTCAGCAATATTTTATTATGAAATCATATATTATTTAAACGAGGATGGAATAGTGAATTTAAGTTCACGAATTCGTGAAATTGATAGAGCATATATACATAGCATATTGACATAACCATGTGATGGTCCACGTCAACACCGGTTTTTCACCGAAATTAACTGTATCAAAATGTTACCGTTATTTTACCTGTTTGATTGCATGTCTGGAATGCATGAGAGTTTGAAAGAGAATGAACGTGTGGGAAAGAAAACTTTTTAAAAAAAATTGAGTGCACTTTTGTCACTATTGTTATGAACCAATGCATGAATGTATTAAAGAATGAGAAAAATACCGTAATGTCCGAATACTGTAGAATCTTGGCTTCCGTGGCAGTAGCTGATGGCAGACTAGACTGTCCGTCTGTCAGCACAACCAAGATCTGTGGTACTCCATATCGTGCACCGTGAGCAGGTAGAAAACTGGTTTGTCGGACATACCGTAGTGCAGCATCCGTGTTAGTACCGCCTGAGAATGTAAAAAGCAATCCACTTAACCAGCCGAGTACAGAAAACATAAAAACATAGCAGCGTCATGTTGTACAATTTACCAATATTAATATGCTCTCACAGAAGTATAAATGTACATGTAAAAGTAAACGTCGAATTTAATATTATCCTTTACAATTATGATTGACCATGTAAATCTTCTAATAATACAAATCCAATTGATTCTTACTTATTGCAAATTAATTTAGATGCAAATCGGGAACATTAATTGTATGGAATAAAATAGCGAATTGAGCTTGAATAGCAACACTGGGTATTGTTGACAGAAGGCCTGTTGGTTTTTCATTTATAGACGTTTGCTTTTCTTTTAAAAACTAATAAAAATAATTTAAAAGCATAACTGAGTAAAGGGAATCCGGCCGTCAATATCGAACGAAACGTGACATACAAAAAAATGTACAATGATAAATAAGTTCCTTTGATAAACAAATAATTTATTTATTGATACATTTGTAATTGCAATACCATTTTCGACTGATTAGAGACATTGACACCAGTCTCGTTTTAATTAGAATTTTTTTAAACATATGGCGTTTGGAAGCAATGGTTAATGTAATGCTGAGGGAGATAATAAACGTTGAGGGACGTTTGATGTAAAAACCTACTTACCCGGATAAAACCGGACATGCGATATTGCATTCAACAATGATGTTTTATCATGGTATTTGTTTAGATAGAATCCATTGTGAGCAGTTGTAGAGAAAGTGACCACGCCCACTTGTACATTGTTAGGACCTGGATGGATATAGAAGTTCACATTGAACGAGTTGACGTATGTTGGGGCTATTGCGGTGACAGTTTATGTATTACCTGCTACATGGATTTGTAAATAATTACAGTGGCAACACATACAACAAAGGTACCTAGTTTTGATAAAGGAAGTATTCATGACTGAATAATGGCCTTATTAATAAACATATAATAAATAAAACAGTAACATAACCATGGAAAATAATACGCTCGCACATGTCCATGTGGTATTCTCATGGTCTTTAAATAGGCTTAATTTTCTCTACGATGATCAGATGACATTGTCGGCGTTCATTGGTCACCAAACTACCATCGTACTTGCTTGTTTTTACACAAACAAAATAATAATAGAGTTCAAAGTGCACAGGACTCTAGACGTTTATATTATAATATATTTACCGGAGACAAACGGAAATTGCCGAGTTTTCACGATTGGGAAGCTACGTTGTTTCATTACCTTGGCAATATTACAGTCAGGCATTTTACCTCCTATTTTACGTTGCGTGTCCAACAAGGAGATATACCATGTATACAAGCATTATTTACCAATAACAACTTTGGTATAATTCGAGTTTATAACACTTTTAAACTTATAGTTTATTATATGCTATCAACTGGTTATATAGTGAAAATACAGTGAAAATAGCAGTGAAAATTGAAGCTGGTTCCATTACAATATAGAAAATGAAACGTGACCGTCAACGGCACCGGGCTTCAAATTATGTGCAACGCCATTATTATAATGTTTCCAACTAAGCCAATTACTATATCATTATACAAGAAGTTGAAGCATATAATAAACAGAACATTTGTTGATTTTTGGTGAAAGATCAAATTTGATTTCACTCGTGATCACAGAAAATGAAATTTTCACGAGGTGCGTATTCTGATTTCTGTATCACTCGGCGAAATGAAATTCGATCTTACATCAAAATAAACAAATATTTTCTAATTATAAATACAATAACATAACATATAGTGTATTAACAAAGAACTACATGTTTATAGTCAAACACAAATTATGTACATACAAATTAAACATAACACGAGGAAAATTTGGAATCATTTAACTGAGAAGTAGGTCGTTGTTATAGGAGTGTAAATACGCTATAATAGGAGACTGTATGGTTTTAACAATAAAATAAAATAAAATGTAGCAACATACATATAAAATAATGAGAGAAAGATAAGTATCAGCCTACCAATTGTATAACTCTTGGAGAAGTTTTTCACGAAGTCTAACTGTTTGTCGAAGTTAGTTTTTGTTTCACTGTACGATGCATCAATCAGAAAAACAACATCAGCTCTCTGTGTCATACACACTGAAAACAAGCAACACGTTTATCATCAGGGGGTTTAACTATAACCATGTTCGTGTTTTGAAGTATATCAGATATTTTGATCTTGTGTTGTTCTAGGAATAGCAAAGGGTACCGTTGACATTCATTAGGAATTAGATCCATAGACCTAAGCCGACGATGTTTTGTGTGATTATTGTGTAGTGGACGTAGGATTTAATAGATATTGAGAAGCTTCAGAATTTTGGTTTTGACCCTCTATGCATGATTGTAGTGTTGGTATTTTGTGACAAAACGTGTTTTGTGGTGCTCAATGTTTAAGGGGTACATGTAGACATGAATAAAGGTATCAGTGACGGGTTCAGGATTTGGTGTTAGGGAGCGTTAATATTGACATGCCAACCCCACCCCGGTTTTCCTAGAAACAAAATGAATTGTCAATCCAAGCAGCATGCCCCCAGAAGTTATTTTGTGAGCGAACCCGGAATAAAATTGCATAACATATAATTCGACAATTTCGGGGGGCGTATGCCACCACCTAAAACCACCCTTGGGTATGGATAATAAAGTGTTATTTTATTCAACCATTTATTAAAATCAAAATAGCAAATGGAAATTTGGTTTTAGTATACATGTATATACATGTGTACGTTGGAGACAATGTCTCCTCAATATAAAATACGCATGACTTACGATCGTGTAATTTAGTCAGGCTGGTTTTATCTTATCTTTAATCAACTAACAGAAATGTGACAACTACGTTTACTTGACTATGAGAGGTATACACCATTTCAAACATGTTCGTTCATACACCACAACATTTGTAATTGTGTCGTGACACAAAATGGGTCAAGTCTTGAATGTTTCTATTGTGTGTGTTCTATTTTTGGCTTTCGGGCTCTGTTGTTTCTGTATAGTGACACGATCCTTGTCCGGTCTGTTATCATCGTGTTTGCTTTTACACCTGGTATCTGGGCTATCGAAGAACATATGATGTCAATATCTGGCACGTATACACAGGAATATGTTTCTCTATAGCTTAAAGAAATGGGCATGTCGCGTGCGATGATAGTTCTACGATTGCTGGAATAATAATAATAATAATAAAAATAAGCTTTGTCCATAGTTTGTCTTTGAGTATGGTTATATCGTCCCAGTTTATGACAATGCTATTTATAAACATCCGCGTGCGTCCCCTAAACACAGAAATTATTACCACATGGATAAGAAAAGTAAACGGGTATACTCGTATAAATGTGTACTACACATAAAATAAAATTACGAAATAAACAATCGTCAAATAATGACAAACGATACCTGAACTTGTGGCCGCATAGCTTTCCGATATAAATACAAACACAATCACAAAATAAAGGGCCGCCATATTTAATTAATGACGAACACTCCCACAGTACTGTATGATAACGTACATAGATTTGATAAGAACGCGAGTCGCAGACATTTTCAAGACACGATAACACAAATAAGGGCCGTCGTGAATGGAAGTGTACTTTAGGGCAGAAAAGCTGACCTCAATTTGACCTATATAATGGCGAATCCCTGTGTATTCTGACCCACGGTATTTAATAAAAAGGGGATGATTGCGATATGTGCACTCAGTGGCATCATTTACTATCGCCGAGGGACTAAATGTTATGATAATAGAATGTCCACATTGGGTACGCTAGGCTGGGGGGTCGAACGATTTGAATAATTTAAAATAATGAACATCACTAAATGGAAAAGTCACAAAAAGACACCTTGAAATATGTTACCAAGATGTGTGAAAATTTTACTAAACAGTTTATAACAATGAAATAATAAAATAAATAACATTCTGTTCCTTGTTAAACAGTATTTTGTATGTAATTACATGTATCTTATTATATGTTTATTGCATTTGTACGTTCACTCTGTCATTTCAATTTGTAAATATGTATGCTAACATATAATTTGTGTAAGGGCCGGAGGCCTTTGTACAATAAACCTTGAATACATCTGCCCCATCGAGAGCACATACTTCTTATCAATACCTCGGGAATGGCACCCGTTCCCAAAACATACCTCTTTCTGCAGTTGGTGGTCGTCTCATTTCACGGGCCGTAATCACGTGACTTGGTCTAGTATTTTAAACGAATAATGGCGGATATTCTGCCTCAGTAAGTATAAGTTATCTCTTGTTTAAAGTCGACTTGCTTAATTATGTGTGTGCGTATGTGAGTCATTTTTTAACTAAAAAATACGTTTTTTTTCAAAGATTTGTTTGCACAAAAAATGTTTCAATATCATAAAAAATAACTGTTTTCTTGGAGATAAGGTAGCATGTACAAAAATGTCCAAAAATACAGAAATAAAGTGAATTTTAAAAAATCCCATTTTTGAACGTACAAAGAATTGTTTCCATGTGAATTTATGTAACTGGAAACAATATATAACAAATTTCAAGTAAATTGAATTATAAATATCCGCCATTATTCGTTTAAAATACTAGACGAAGTCACGTGATTACCGCCTCTGCACAGCTCGTCCCCACAAATTCTAAATACGTATGTACTCCGAAGACTTGGATAACAGTGGCAACTGTTGAATGCTGTCATTATACAGAAATGCATGTGCTGCATGTTCTATATGAGCCGGAGCTACGCTCTTCAATATTTTTATATGGCGTAATTTTTGTGACTTTTCGTTTTACAGTAATGCTCATTGTTCGATTTTATTTTTATCTTTCACTGAACTGATTTGCATATAAGTTCTAAAAAGTTTGCAAAGAATAATTATTATTTCATTCACATTCCAAATTTTACTACATTGTATATCCATTTATTGATAGTCGAGAAATAATGAAAAATATAGGTGTTGTGTGGGAGTGTGATTAAGTGTATATACATCTAATATGTACATCTATATATTATAATGGTCAAGAACCGGCGTTGCGTCCAGTTGTCTTATAATGAGGAAAGAGCTCTATAAAATGCGCTGTTTGTGATAACCATGCCGCAGCATGCATTCAATGTATACAATCTTAATTGTTCTATCGTGTTAAGCTTAGACTTTGTAACAGTTAAGACTTTGTTTGGAAATTCAAAATTGTAAGGTGAACATGGGTATGATTGTCTTTATACCATATGTTTAGTGAGTACACTGTGCGACGTAATTCAGTCATGCAAATCATTAATGGGTCAAATAATTGGATATTTATTAAAACATCGACATTCGTCGAGTATCTCTTTATATATACCATTTTATTCCACCTTTTCAGTGATGTATACTGTAGGGTTAACGCATGCTTTTTCGGGCTATAACATCTGCAGAGTCCCGAGGGACGGTTGGTGCCCAAGCCCGAGGGACTCTGCATATGTTATAACGCGAAAAACATGCGTAAACGCTATTATAGCATACAAAACATCAATTAATGCGTTTGTATTTCAAAATAATGATATTTTGGCGGGAGATTTAGTGGCGACGTCGCGAAAACAAACGTAACGTCATACAAATTATTGTTATGCGCATCGACTTCCGGGATCGGCAAATACCAAGAAAACATGGATACTGCGCATTTGTTTAAATTTATAGTTTAAATCTTATAGAAAATTAATAAGTAGGCAGAAATAAAATGGGAATTACTGTTCATATGACACTGTATAACGTTTATAGTCGCAGGCGTGGCCCTGAAATGAGCATACGTAAAACTGGACGTTAACAGCGCGTGAATCTTTATGTTTACGCATGGTTTTCGTCCCGTTAACGTATAGGCAAAATCACCGTTTTTATGCTATAATGTAGGGTTAACGCATGCTTTGTCGGGCTATAACATCTGCAGAGTCCCGAGGGACGGTTGGTGCCCAAGCCCGCTAGGGCGAGGGCACCAACGCTCCCGAGGGACTCTGCATATGTTATAACAAGAAATAAAACATGCGTAAACGCTATTATAGCATACAAAACATCAATTAATGCGTTTGTTTGTCAAAGTAATGATATTTTGGCGGGAGATTTTGTGGCGACGTCACGTAAACAAACGTAACGTCATACCAGTTATTGTTATGCACGTCAACTTCCGGGATCGGCAAATACAAAGAAAACATGGATACTGCGGGTTTGTTTACATTTATAATTTAAATATTATGGAAATATTATAGAAAACTAATTAGTAGTTAGAAATAAAATGAGAATTACTGTTCATTTGACGCTGTACAACGTTTATAGTCGCCGGTGCGGCCCTGAAATAAGCATACGTAAAACTGGACGTTAACAGCGCGTGAATCTTTATGTTTACGCATGGTTTTCGTCCCGTTAACGTATAGGCAAAATCACCGTTTTTATGCTATAATGTAGGGTTAACGCATGCTTTTTCGGACTATAACATCTGCAGAGTCCCGAGGGACAGTTGGTGCCCAAGCCCGCCATGGCGAGGGCACCAACGCTCCCGAGGGACTCTGCATATGTTATAAAGCGAAAAAAACATGCGTAAACGCTATTATAGCATACAAAACATCAATTAATGCGTTTGTATTTCAAAATAATGATATTTTGGCGGGAGATTTTGTGACGACGTCGCGAAAACAAACGTAACGTCATACCAGTTATTGTTATGCACGTCGACTTCCGGTATCGGCAAATACCAAGAAAATATGGATACTGCGGTTTGTTTAAATGTATAAGTTAAATATTATAGAAAACTAATAAGTACTTATTAGTACTTAGAAATAAAATGGGAATAACTGTTCATATGAAGCTGTACAACCTTTATAGTCGCCGGTGCGGCCCTGAAATGAGCATACGTAAAACTGGACGTTAACAGCGCGTGAATCTTTATGTTTACGCATGGTTTTCGTCCCGTTAACGTATGGGCAAAATCACCGTTTTTATGCTATAATGTCATTTTACGAACAATAGAAACAATGACAATTGATGAAGAACAACATTAATATATACAATGTACATGTGAAATCACGCACGTTAATTTAATTAACGTGCGTGGTGAAATATAAAGTTAGAGAATACATAGGAATAATATGATACAGGAATAGATACATTTTACAAATACATGTTTTGTCATTGCTTTGTGTCAGCTACTCAATGTTTAATCATGGGCTTCTTAGTAAATAATTACCGCGAACTGTTACTAACAGGAGTTCTCACGTTGTCTACGTGAGTGCGATTTGCAAATATCATGGATGTATTTAATTGGTAGTTCCAGGAAGCTTTATCGTAGGATACTGAATAGAAATTAAGAATACGGGCAACTGTGCACTAAACAAACATTCGGCAAAGGACTGGCTATCAGCTGTATCTAGAAAGGTCCCTACGATTACTCCACAGACGTGTGTTACGCTCTGCATGTGTGACAGTTTTTACGGCGAGTATACATAGCGATGTGCCAAAAGATAACAAAGATGTAACAACAACAAAGATGTAAGAGAGGCGTAAACACGAACAAAACAAATCACTGATTATGACTGAGTGTAGGTGTTACCGATTTATTTTTATCATTGAGGCTATGTTGCACAATACTCGGCAATAAGATATCGTGACTCTTTTTGGTAGTTTAAAATCTTCGCAGTGCTTATTTGTTGATACTCTTCATTTTTGAGGTAGACCTAATGTGAAAACACACTTTTTGTCGTATTTCTATTTATCGTTTGAATGTAAGTTCATTATTCTTTTATATGTATGTTTAGAAAATCAAGACTTGTTGATATATCGACAGTTCGTGTCACGTTGATAAACATCGTTAGGTATGAACCTCTTTTTAATAAACTGTACAAATTTCGGACACTCATATTCGGACAGTTCAGTACACGTTTTATGAAATTTTTAGAAGGTACTATTGTAGAATACACTTTTACCTTTATAATACAGTGTAAAACAGTCATTGTTAACTCGTTTTGTTGGTTGTGTTTCAAATATTTGATTGACAAATAGCCTTTAAATTTGGTATGAGGGAAAAAACACTGCAAATCCATTCCCCAGCTGATTATGATTTGTATACCGATGTTTGCTGGGCATATACATTTGTCCGTCCGAAAATGTTGTGTCACATGTAACTTGAAAGCTTCAGTGACTCAGTATCTAGTCAGCATGATTAGTTGTGCCACTTATTCGGATTCATCAATTAGTTATTTAGCAGAGTTATTGCCCCTGAATGATGAAATTATAATTGTGCCACTCAATGATTTCATAAAAAAGAGGCCAGATTTATGACACGTTGACAAGGTCAATTGTAGTGTTCCGATTTATCAATTTAAGTCGACAAATTATTTGCCCTGAAGTTAAATAATAAATTTTAACTGCTATTTATTTGATAAATTGGAACAGCACTTCAAGTCAGTGAAGATTGATCTGGGCAACTAATAAATCTTGTAATCATGGACGGAATTTATGTCTGTGTTGTAAATGATTGATCTCAAATGATTTATATATAATCAGTTAAATATTTGTTTTAAGTATAAAGCAACTTGCTGGCTTAGAATTAGAAGATCGTAAGTACTACTTAAGGCCTTATCAGACTCATGCATATTTGAAAAATATTGATTTTGTACTTACGACCTTCTAGTTTTAAGCCAGCAAACTGTTCAATTAATTTTATTCTAAAACACAGTAAATTCACTCTTGGACAAAGTTTATATACCTGTTACTGTACATAGTATAATCCTATGAAAGAGTCCAGGCCTAGACTATTTTGGCCACTGGTCTGACAGGGCAAAAGCGCCCAATTTGTAAATAGGACAGTTACTGGTCCTCAAGAATTTTCACTGGTCCTTCTGTTAGTGTCCAGCCCTGGAGTCTACAACACATGTCATGATGCTTTGGCTTCAGCATCTACATGTATAGGACCAAGACAGACCATATCTGGTACTGTACAATATCTTGGACTAGACAAGCTGTAGTTCTTCATGGCATTTTTTATGGGCCATGGGTACAACAGTACACTTCTGTTACATAAATAATATAAAATCTTATAAGTCAATCATCATTTTAAAGTGATGATCAATCATAAAATTGAAAGTGATTCCCAACTCTAGTCTATTTGCAAGTGGCAGCATTTGTGTCCTATGGGTGCATAACTAGTTTTAATATATTTTTGATGTCTTTATTTTGCTGCTCCCTGTATGTTTTAAAGTCTCCCTTTTGAATACTTGTAAAATCAGGTATCATATTTTTGTTCTTTGTAATTATTGTCAGGCTGAACTTAAAATATTCTTTGTTTCCCATCCCGACCCTAGCAGATTTAGAATGGGTAGGTAGGTAGGGTAAATTTTTTTTTTAATTGTTTCAGTATGATAATTATTGGTTAAGGCGTACAGTCAAATAATGAAATTTAGAATTAACTCAAATGTGAAAATCAACAGTTCTAAATTTAATCGTAAGAAAGAAGCCAGTAAACCAAAAAATAAAATGTTCACTTCCAATTTTTAATAAAAAAATATTATTTTAATTTGGGCAATAAAATATTTTGGGTAGGGCCCTTTTTAATCTGGTAGGTAGGGGATGGGGAAACAAACAATATTTTAGTTTAGGCCTCAGATAAAATGATCAATGTATTTTGTTTCAGTGTGGAAACAACTTGATTAGACGTTTTGACAGGTATGTCAGCAGCAACAAAAAGAAAGCATGTTGTAAAAGAAGTATTGGACGACTTCGTTTTGCCTGAAGGAGATCAACAAATTGTCAAGGTAAAATATTTATACTATTAAAGTTGTTGACAAATATAATTTCAGGATTGATTGATTAGGACGTGCAGATTTTATTATATTATATTGTACAGAGTTTACATCAATTATGTGAATATTATAAAAATGGGGATAGAGGAATAAAATAAATCTTGTATGTTCTATTACAATACAAATTAACTGGAATACTACTGCTACGTATAAATCCAAATTCTCTCGTTTTGTTGATGTAATATGTAAGTAACTTAATATACTTGTATGGCATGACAAGACTTTTAACAGTTGTCGGCTGTTTCATTGATACAGGTAGTATGATTTATATGTTAAAGATATTTGCTGGTCGAGGAAACAATCTACATGAGGTGGAGAATGGTAACAGTGAAAAGTTCCTGGTCAGTATGCCAACAAAGTTCCGCAAGAATGTCTGGATTAAAAGAGGTATATCTTCGAAGAAAGTGTGTTTACAGATGCAAACATGGCTATTTTCCAAGTTATACCTACCTGACTTGATTTAATGCCGCTTGACATCACTTTTAATCAAATATGCCCCCTGAAAGTGCTAAGCGCTAATTTGCTCTACAAGTGTCAATCACAGTCAGCGACGCCAGTTGTATTGACTGTTTCCCTGCTCTTCTACACTCACTGAACTGCGCCTTAAGGAAACTGGTTTAAAGCAATTTGGTGCCCATTCGGTACCCGATTTACGCTGTATCAATTAAGTACGCATTGACATGCGGAACCAGTATGTTATATGATGCGTAATTATCAGATTAGCGCAGTGTTATTAATTTAATAGAATGCACACAACCATGGTGTGAAAATGGCACTTTATGACATATGGCATTAATATACAGATTAAAGGGCTCATGGCACATTGAAATAGAGGAATTGCGCCACGCCATGCTTCAAGGGCCTGGCTAAAACACCACTTTCTACATGTATAATTCCTTGATTTTGTATTTGTAGATTCAGATACTTGTATCAACTTTAAAGTCTTACTATAAGTTTGTGCAGATGTCATACGACTCCTCATATTTGATATTACAGTTCAGCATATTTTGCTTAATAAATGTGTCAATATTCACACAATATTTTACTCTGCAGGTGATTTTGTACTGGTTGAACCCATTGGTGAAGGTGATAAAGTGAAGGCTGAAATTGTCAGCATTTTGTACAAGGATCAAATCAAATACATCAAAGAAGAAGGCAAATGGTATGACATATTCATAGAGATTTATAGAATGGTATCAATGTAGTTAATCCTGTGTTGCCTGCCAACCATATTTTGTAAGACTCATCAGTACTTAAGCTAGACTAGGTATATATACATATCATCATAATTTGGATGTCTGATACTAAATCACTGTGTCAAGCAGTATCTTGGTGTATTCATCACAGTCAGTGATATTTCTTGTTTTGACATGTGATTGCATTATAATAGGAAAATTAGTATAGAATAAATATATTTGAAAAAAGTCAAGGCGTTCAACAAAGACCCATTTCCCAGCATGCAATGTTGTATTCAAACATTTCCGTGTGTATTTTAGGCCGGCTGGATTCAGTGATGAGAATGGTTGTAAAGTGACGGATGGTATGATACCTGAAGATATGTTACCTCCCAGTGACTCCGACTCTGATGAGGACGAACATCTTGGTGATAAAGTGATCAATACCAACAGACCGACGGTAGCGTATGAAGAAACGGACAGTAGTGAGGAAAGTGATGAGAATGATTGAAGTGTGTATAGAATGTTGGAATTGTGTCAGTGTATACTTAGGCGGCTGCAGTGGAATCTTCCAGCTTACTTGTCAGGCTGGTTGGACAATTCCATTCATTTTTTGAAGGGATGGTTAATATTGTCTGGTCCATCTGCTCATCCTATGGACAAAATTATCATCAACAGGGACTGTTCCATTCACTTTTTGAAGGCATGTCAACATTGTCTGGATAGTCTGCTCATCTTATGGAATTAATTATCATGTACAGGACTGTACCAATAGATACAAGTTTGAGAAAGTGTCAGTCAGGACTGACAGACTGATTTATGCAGTATAAGTAAAGACACAGGGCTTTCTCTCTAATTCTGTGATACAACATTTCACCATCTCCAATAATCATGCTCACTACAACAACAACAACAACTGATGACTGGATTCCATGTCTGAATGTATACCAACAGTCTGGTTTACACTGTTTATTGAAACATGTTTCAAGTGAATCCTGGATGCCTACTTTATAATGTCCAACATTATAATATTACATATTGACATAACAGAACAGTTGTCAGCTTCAATTGGATGGTGCTCCCCAGTACTTATTATATACTATTTAGGGGGCACCTAATATTTATCTGGGGCTCACAAATAGGGAAGTGTCAGGACCCCCATTTGAAATATCCACGCAAAAACTTTGCATCATGGGACCAAATACTGTTGAAAATCTTGTGTGAATGCATTTGTATGATGTTATTGGTACATTTCTGATCAATTCTTCCATTGCTTTTTGGTGAAGTAGGGTTGTTAATTTAAAAATTGATAATACCCTATTAATTCATTGTGTTTATTATCGCCCATTGTTATACATTCAATATAAAACCAGTAAAAAATTTTTAGATAGTAAAAAATATTGTATTCATCCGCATTGCTTTTTCAAATGAGAAAATGTCTGAATAATTGTGTTAAACACTGTGTATTTACGCCAATTTTTAATTGTGTGTGTGTTAGATCATAGTAACATTGTTGTTTTTTTTGGTAATGATTTAGAGGCTGGCAGCAAAACTGTACCACCATAAACATCTTCACTCATTTACTCCATACATCCTCTAAAATATCAAGAATGATCTCCCTTGATAAATCTATTTCTGTAATAGGATTGTCTCCCCTCCATACACATCATTGGAATATGATTAATTGAATATGTTGATGGGTATATGAATTGACCTATCTATGGAGTAAAGGGTTATTTCTATGCACAACTTTCATCATCACATTTTATAAAATAAATAAATCTGCAATAAATACAGTTTTTGTTGTTTTATTGTTTGATGGAAGAATATGTGTGTTATTGTAGTTGCCAAAATTTGCACAATGAGCTTGAATATAAAGTTTTATATTTACAATATTATTATTTATGTAGAATTCAATATTTTTATAAGCAATCCTTTGGCCATTGAAGTCGTCGTTCAATTGTACACTTTCCTCTGGAGCTGTCTGTGTATCGGGTCGCCATCTCAGCTATCTGTCCATTCTGGAAATAAAGTTATATTATAAATTACTCGGGGTTCCACTAGCTTATGAATCTGATGAGTCATTTTGATATTTTTGACTAAATTTAAGAGAAAATGACCGTTCAAACCAAAATCTTGAGGGTCAAAAGGTGGCTTTTTTAAAAAAAAATCAAGGGTCAAAACCCCTTCTCCTGAGTCAAATCGAACCCGTGTATAAGCAAACGATACTTTAAACAAATGTAAGATAATGACTTTTAAGGAGATGAATTTGCAGCCAGGACATTTATCTTTTAATGATAATTTAGGTGGCATGGATACATGTTGTAAAACCAGTTAATATTTTGCACCTATAGTAGGATTCAGAACCTGTACAGTATGGTGCCATTGCCTAGAAATATGAAGTATTAACTCATTAGACCACTTGGCTGTTGCAACAACTCTATAGAACAATGTATCATCAACAACAACAATCATGCTTTACTGGAAAAACAGCATAATCAGGTTTCTCAGGCAACAGCAGTATATTGACTTCCTGGATTTAGCAGTATCATGATTTTCATACGACAATTGTGCAAGGTTTCTCCTACAACAAGATCAGATATTTCTTGCAACAGCAGAATTATGTTTCTCCGACAATAGCAGAATTATGTTTCTCTGGCAACAGCAGAACTAGGTTTCTCTTGCAACAGCAGAATTAGGTTTCTCTTGCAACAGCAGAACTAGGTTTCTCTTGCAACAGCGGAACTAGGTTTCTCTTGCAACAGCAGACTCTGGTTTTCCAGACAACAACAGAACTAGGTTCAACAACATAATCTGGTCTCTGGCAAAAGCAGAACTACGTTTCTCTGACTGCAGCAGAATAAGGTTTCTCTGGCAACAGCAGAATCAGGTTTTCCTGGCAACAGCAGAACCAGGTTTTCCAGGCAACAACAGAATCAGGTTTCTCTGGCAACAGCAGAATCAGGTTTTCATGGCAACGGCAGCATAAGATTTCTTGCAACAGCAGAATCAGGTTTTCTGGCAACAGCAGAATCAGGTTTCTCTGACTACAGCAGAATTAGGTTTCTCTGACAACAGCAGAACTAGGTTTCTCTTGCAACAGCAGAATTAGGTTTCTCTTGCAACAGCAGAATCAGGTTTCCTAGCAACAACATAATTAGGTTTATCTGACTACAGCAGAATCAGGTTTCCTGGCTACAGAAGAATCAGGTTTCCTGCCAACAGCATTATTAGGTTTATCTGATTACAACATAATCAGGTTTTTCTGGCTACAGCAGAATCAGGTTTCTTCGGCAACAGCAGAATTAGGTTTCTCTGGCAAAACAGAATCGGGCTTCTCTGGCAACAGATAAAATAGGTTTTTCTGGCAACAACAGAATCAGGCTTCTCTGACAACAGCAGAATTATGTTTCTATGGCAACAACTGAATCAGGTTTCTCTGACCAACAGCAAAATCAGGTTTCTCTGTCAACAGTAGAATCAGGTTTCTCTGACAACAGCAAAATCAGGTTTCTCTGACAACAGCAGAATAAGGTTTCTCTGACAACAGCAGAATCAGGTTTCTCTGACTAAAGTAGAATCATGTTTTAATGACTACAGCAGAATCAAGTTTCTCTGGCAACAGCAGAATCAGGTTTCTCTGGCAACGGTAGAATCAGGTTTCTCTGACTACATCAGAATCAGATTCTCCTGCAACAGTAGAATCAGTTTCTCTGACAACAGCAGAATCAGATTTTCCTGGCAACAACAAAATAAGGTTATCTGGCAACAGCATAATCAGGGTTTCCTGGCAACAGCAAAATCAGGTTTTCCTGGCAGCAACATAATCTGGTCTCTCTGGCAATAACGGACTCAGGTTTCTCTGACATAGCAGAATCAGGTTTCTCTGACAACAGCAGAAAAAGGTTTCTCTGACCTCAGCAGAATCAGGTTTCTCTGACTCAAGTAGAATCAGGTTTCTCTGACAACAGCAGAATAAGGTTTCTCTGACAACAGCAGAATCAGGTTTCTGTGACTAAAGTAGAATCATGTTTTAATGACTACAGCAAAATCAGGTTTCTCTGGCAACAGTAAAATCAGGTTTCTCTGACTACACCAGAATCAGGTTTCTCCTGCAACAGTAGAATCAGGTTTCTCTGACAACAGCAGAATCAGATTTTCCTGGCAACAACAAAATAAGGTTATCTGGCAACAACAGAATGAGGTTTCCTGGCAACAGCAAAATCAGGTTTTCATGGCAGCAACATAATCTGGTCTCTCTGGCAATAACGTGCTCAGGTTTCTCTGAAAACAGCAGAAGCAGGTTTCTTTGGCAACAAACGAATCAGGCAACAGCGGAACAACGTTTCTCTGACTACAGTAGAATGAGGTTTCTCTGGCAACAACCGGATCAGGTTATCTGGCAACAGCAGAATCAGGTTTTCCTGGCAACAACAGATTCAGGTTTTCCTGACAACAGCAGAATCAGGTTTTCCTGACATCAGCACAATAAGGTTTCTCTGACAACAGCAGAATCAGGTTTTTTCATGGCAACGGCAGCATAAGATTTCTTGCAACAGCAGAATCAGGTTTTCTGGCAACAGCAGAATAAGGTTTCTCTGACTACAGCATAATTAGGTTTCTCTGACAACAGCAAAATTAGGTTTCTCTTGCAACAGCAGAATTAGGTTTCTCTTGCAACAGCAGAATCAGGTTTCCTAGCAACAACATAATTAGGTTTATCTGACTACAGCAGAATCAGGTTTCCTGGCTACAGCAGAATCAGGTTTCCTGCCAACAGCATTATTAGGTTTATCTGATTACAACATAATCAGGTTTTTCTGGCTACAGCAGAATCAGGTTTCTTCGACAACAGCAGAATTAGGTTTCTCTGGCAACAACAGAATCGGGCTTCTCTGGCAACAGATAAAATAGGTTTTTCTGGCAACAACAGAATCGGGCTTCTCTGACAACAGCAGAATTATGTTTCTATGGCAACAACTGAATCAGGTTTCTCTGACCAACAGCAAAATCAGGTTTCTCTGTCAACAGTAGAATCAGGTTTCTCTGACAACAGCAGAATCAGGTTTCTCTGACAACAGCAGAATTAGGTTTTCCTGGCAGCAACATAATCTGGTCTCTCTGGCAATAACGGACTCAGGTTTCTCTGACAACAGCAGAATCAGGTTTCTCTGACAACAGCAGAAAAAGGTTTCTCTGACAACAGCAGAATCAGGTTTCTCTGACTAAAGTAGAATCAGGTTTCTCTGACAACAGCAGAATAAGGTTTCTCTGACAGCAGCAGAATCAGGTTTCTGTGCCTAAAGTAGAATCATGTTTTAATGACTACAGCAGAATCAGGTTTCTCTGGCAACAGCAGAATCAGGTTTCTCTGGCAACAGTAGAATCAGGTTTCTCTGACTACACCAGAATCAGGTTTCTCCTGCAACAGTAGAATCAGTTTCTCCGACAACAGCACAATCAGATTTTCCTGGCAACAACAAAATAAGGTTATCTGGCAACACTATAATCAGGGTTTCCTGGCAACAGCAAAATCAGGTTTTCCTGGCAACAACATAATCTGGTCTCTCTGGCAATAACGGACTCAGGTTTCTCTGACAACAGCAGAATCAGGTTTCTCTGACAACAGCAGAATAAGGTTTCTCTGACAACAGCATAATCAGGTTTCTCTGACTAAAGTAGAATCAGGTTTCTCTGACTACAGCAGAATCAGGTTTCTCTGACTACAGCAGAATTAGGTTTCTCTAACAACAGCAGAATCAGGTTTCTCTGAAAACAGCAGAATCATGTTTCTCTGACAACAGCAGAATTAGGTTTCTCTTGCAACAGCAGAATTAGGTTTCTCTTGCAACAGCAGAATCAGGTTTCCTAGCAACAACATTATTAGGTTTATCTGACTACAGCAGAATCAGGTTTCCTGGCTACAGAAGAATCAGATTTCCTGCCAACAGCATTATAAGGTTTATCTGATTACAACATAATCAGGTTTTTCTGGCTACAGCAGAATCAGGTTTCTCTGGCAACAGCAGAATCGGGCTTCTCTGGCAACAGAAAAATTAGGTTTTTCTGGCAACAACAGAATCGGGCTTCTCTGACAACAGCAGAATTATGTTTCTATGGCAACAACTGAATCAGGTTTCTCTGACCAACATCAAAATCAGGTTTCTCTGTCAACAGTAGAATCAGGTTTCTCTGACAACAGCAGAATCAGGTTTCTCTGACAACAGCAGAATAAGGTTTCTCTGACAACAGCAGAATCAGGTTTCTCTGACTAAAGTAGTATCATGTTTTAATGACTACAGCAGAATCATATTCTCTGGCAACAGCAGAATCAGGCTTCTCTGGCAATAGTAGAATCAGGTTTCTCTGACTACACCAGAATCAGATTCTCCTGCAACAGTAAAATCAGTTTCTCTGACAACAGCAGAATCAGATTTTCCTGGCAACAACAAAATAAGGTTATCTGGCAACAGCATAATAAGGGTTTCTCTGACAACAGCAAAATCAGGTTTCTCTGACAACAGCAGAAAAAGGTTTCTCTGACAACAGCAGAATCAGGTTTCTCTGACTAAAGTAGAATCAGGTTTCTCTGACAACAGCAGATTAAGGTTTCTCTGACAACAGCAGAATCAGGTTTCTGTGACTAAAGTAGAATCATGTTTTAATGACTACAGCAGAATCAGGTTTCTCTGGCAACAGCAGAATCAGGTTTCTGTGACTAAAGTAGAATCATGTTTTAATGACTACAGCAGAATCAGGTTTCTCTGGCAACAGCAGAATCAGGTTTCTCTGGCAACAGTAGAATCAGGTTTCTCTAACTACACAGGTTTCTCCTGCAACAGTAGAATCAGTTTCTCAGACAACAGCAGAATCAGATTTTCCTGGCAACAACAAAATAAGGTTATCTGGCAACACTATAATCAGGGTTTCCTGGCAACAGCAAAATCAGGTTTTCCTGGCAACAACATAATCTGGTCTCTCTGGCAATAACGGACTCAGGCTTTTCTGAAAACAGCAGAATCAGGTTTCTCTGACAACAGCAGAATAAGGTTTCTCTGACAACAGCAGAATCAGGTTTCTCTGACTAAAGTAGAATCAGGTTTCTCTGACTACAGCAGAATCAGGTTTCTCTGACTACAGCAGAATTAGGTTTCTCTAACAACAGCAGAATCAGGTTTCTCTGAAAACAGCAGAATCAGGTTTCTCTGACAACAGCAGAATCAGGTTTCTCTGACAACAGCAGAATTAGGTTTCTCTTGCAACAGCAGAATTAGGTTTCTCTTGCAACAGCAGAATCAGGTTTCCTAGCAACAACATAATTAGGTTTATCTGACTACAGCAGAATGAGGTTTCTCTGGCAACAACCGGATCAGGGTATCTGGCAACAGCAGAATCAGGTTTTCATGGCAACAACTGATTCAGGTTTTCCTGACAACAGCAGAATCAGGTTTTCATGACCTCAGCAGAATCAGGTTTTCCTTGATACAGCAGAATCTGGTTTCTCTGGCAACATCAGAATCAGGTTTTCCTGTCAACAGCAAAATTAGGATTCTCTGGTAACAGCAGAATCAGGTTTCTCTGACTACAACATAATCAGGTTATCTGACAACATCAGAATCAGGTTTTCCTGCCAACAGCAAAACAACGTTTCTCTGACTACAGCAGAATAATGTTTCTCTGGCAACAACAGATTCAGGCTTCTATGGCAACAGCAGAATTGGATTTCCTTGCAACAGCAGAATCAGGTTTCCTGACAACAACAGAACTAGGTTTCTCTGGCAACAGCAGAACTAGTCTTCTCTGGCAACAGCAGAACTATGCTTCTCTGGCAACAACAGACGGCAAAAGCAGAACTAGGTTTCAATGGCAACAGCAAAATCAATTTTTCTGGCAACAGCTGAATCAGGTTTTCCTGGCAACAGCAGAATCAGGTTTCTCTGGCAAAAGCAGATCTAAGTTTTCCAGGCAATAGTAGAATCAGGTTTCTCTGACAACAGCAGAATCAGGTTTCTCAGACAACAACAGACCTTGGTTTCTCTTACTACAGCAGAATCAGGGTTTCTGGCAAAGGCATAATCAGGCTTTTCTGAAAACAGCAGAATCAAGTTTTCCTGGCAACAACAGAACTAGGTTTCTCTGGCAACAGCAGAACTAGGTTTCTCTGACTGCAGCAGAATTAGGTTTTTCTGGCAACACCATAATCTTGTTTCTCTGGCAACAGCAGAACTAGTCTTCTCTGGCAACAGCAGAACTATGCTTCTCTGGCAACAACAGACAGCAAAAGCAGAACAAGGTTTCAATGGCAACAGCAAAATCAATTTCTCTGGCAACAGCAGAATCAGGTTTTCCTGGCAACAGCAGAATCAGGTTTCTCTGGCAAAAGCAGATCTAAGTTTTCCAGGCAATAGTAGAATCAGGTTTCTCTGACAACAGCAGAATCAGGTTTCTCAGACAACAACAGACCTTGGTTTCTCTGACTACAGCAGAATCAGGGTTTCTGGCAAAGGCATAATCAGGCTTCTCTGAAAACAGCAGAATCAAGTTTTCCTTGCAACAACAGAACTAGGTTTCTCTGGCAACAGCAGAACTAGGTTTCTCTGACTGCAGCAGAATTAGGTTTTTCTGGCAACACCATAATCTTGTTTCTCTGGCAACAGCAGAACTAGGTTTATCTAACTACAGCAGAATTAGGTTTCTCTGGCAACAGCAGAATCAGGTTTCTGTGGCAACAGCAGCATTAGGTTTCCCTAACAACAGCAGCATTAGGTTTCTCTGACAACAGCAGCATTAGGTTTCTCTGGCAGCAGTTGCATTAGGTTTTTCTGACAACAGCAGAATGATGTTTCTCTGACAACAGCAGCATTAGGTTCCTCTGTGAACAGCAGCATTGTGTTTCTCTAACAATAGCAGCATTAGGTTTTTCTGGCAACAGCAGCATGCATTAGGTTTCTCTGGCAGCTGTAGCATTAGGTTTCTCTGGTAACAGCCGAATAAGGTTTCTCTGACAACAGCAGCATTAGGTTTCTCTGACAACAGCAGCATTAGGTTTCTCTGACAACAGCAACATTAGGTTTCTCTGACAACAGCAGCATTAGGTTTCTCTGACAACAGCAGCATTAGGTTTCTCTGACAACAGCAGCATTAGGTTTCTCCGGCAACAGCAGCATTAGGTTTCTCCGGCAACAGCAGCATTAGGTTTCTCCGGCAACAGCAGCATTAGGTTTCTCTGACAGCAGTAGCATTAGGTTTCTCTGACAACAGCAGCATTAAGTTTCTCTGGCAACAGCAGTAATACGTTTCTCTGACAACAGCAACATAAGGTTTCACTGACAACAGCAACATTAGGCTTCACTGACAACAGCAGCACTAGGTTTCACTGACAACAGCAACATTAGGTTTCACTGACAACAGCAGCATTAGGTTTCGCTGATGTACTGACAACAGCAGCATTAGGTTTCACTGACAACAGCAGCATTATGTTTCCCTGGCAACAGCAAAAACAGATTTCTCTGACAATAACAGGATTCCCTGACAATATTTTCAGATACATTTGTAATTCAAAAAGTCCAAAAAGACTCTTAACAACAGCCAAATTGTATACCTCCAACTTGATTCTAATGCAGAGAGGTTATGATAAGAACACTCAGCATAGCCAGTTCCAGGTAACTGATGGTTCTTCTGGTGTCGGGATAATATGACTGAGTATTGCAAAAATACTGTTGATCAGTGGACTGTGGGACTATAATAAAAAATAGTATTTAAAAACATTAAAGAGAGGTGATATTGTTTTTACAAGTATTGTACAGTTACCTGAATGGATTTCCAACCAATTTCTTGACTTGTAGTACGAGGGAATCTACGATCCGCTATAGCTGGTAACTTCACAATGTCTGTTTTCATCATGGATGGTCGTGATGAAACGGGCAGACCTTCCAACACACAGTTCATCTGTAATAAATATAAGATGTCTTACAATTAGTTACTTACGCACATGAACGAAATTAATATCACAGGTAAAGACAACTTAACTATAAGTTAAATAAATCGGGGTATTTCAAATACATGCATTGTTTTTTACGTCATGTGCCGACTATTTCCAGTTATTGTGCGACACGGGGCTAGTCGACCGGTGTAAAGTTGGCAGTTATTACAGCAGAAATTCTGTTGAGCTTTGGTGTTATACTGTTGTTACTTCGTGAACTGCAAACTACTTACCGTGATAATTATTTTTCAAATGAACGTACTATCATTGTCTCATTGAAAACGAACGTTTCGGCTTTCAGCTGTTAAAATCATTGTATTGTTCAGTTGTGTACATGTATTGGACATTGTGCCGTGCCATTGAGGTATGTGATGTTTTTTTTGTTTTCTGAGATCGGCTGTCGGCTGTTAAAGTTGAATGCCGCATTCCCTGTTCTATTTACTATAATCGTTAATACCACGAGCACAAGACGGGAGAACAGTACATGTCCAACAAAAACTATGGGGATCGTCATTTACCAACTGAATACAAGGTATTTGAAATCATTTTGGACACAAGTGGTACCAGTATTGTTCAAATAGCGTATTCTATGATCTAACGGGTTTTACAAGTATGTGAGCTTAGCTTTCACCTGCCACTAGCATACACAGATGCGCTTCCACAGCTTTCCGCAATTGAAAATACAAATGTAAAGGAATTTCCAGAAATATGCTACAATTAACGCCCAGGCAGTTGTTACGTAAAATAAATACTGTGTACACAAGATTAAGTCATAAAGAAATTGTCAATCGAAAAAGCTTAGTGAATCATCAGCAATATTAGTCACGTGAGAAGGATTTCCGAGCAATTCCGATAACTTTTTGACCAACCCATCGTATTTTGCTTTGTATTTATTTTAATTATCATCAGTGTTTTCAAACGATATTCAAATGTACATTGTATATGATATTGATTTTTAAGCATGGTATTATACTAGCCTACGACAGAAGTAGCACATACCTTATCGTATTCGTTGATCAAGTATCCCCATGTCTCCGGCCATCTGTGCTGTGCTGATACTCTCTCACGTCTAATATGGTCCTTCCTGTAGGTCAAGAAATACAATTATCTCTTTGCGATCGAGATTTGTCATAGGATTTGTTTAAAAGTAGCTTAAAAACTAAAGTTGATTACTTTTTTCAATGTTGCTTGTGATTGCAATGTTTAGTTCTGGCCTCCACCCAGATCGAGCGATCTAAAGCTCAACCAAAGGTGAGCCGGTCGGGCAAGGTTCTTTAATGTGCAGTTGTATATCTATGTATTTATTACAATTGCTGTTAATCTGTCGTGCTTCCGGGCATACATATGTGATCAACATTTCGACGGAAAAAAAAGAGACTCTCATTTGTCAATTTGAGTTAAAATTAGAGTGTTTTGCCAAAATATCTCCATGTGATGCAACCCGTTACACATACCCAAATATGTACATGTATTTATCTTATATATTATGTGTAGAAATGACGGAGAAAAACTGATTCTCATTCAGGCGGTATGACTGAAAATTAGCGGCACTTTGTTGGATACGAGAATATCTTCTTTATTTTCGCTTCAGTGGCTTAGTTCCAGTTATAGAAACTTGACGTACACTTGATTCCACACATGTATCAAATTTAACGGCGATCTATCGACCAGAGCAATATTTATTATCAAAAAACAAAAATAGACTATATGTTGTAGTGGGCTTGCTCATGTTGCGCTGAAAAATGGTGTTTGATTATCTCCAAACAACGAAGCGTGGAGTGTTAAAGTGTTCGTGTCTATAGGCGTCAACTTTCCATCTGTCTGTGCGTTCTTTCATCCTCCGGTCTGTCCTATTGATTCCTAACAATTATTTTCTTTAAGAAACAGTTCTTTTTTCCAAATATGACTAGATGGTTATACATGTATTTAAATGACACAGTGTCTGTTTTTTATTATTTTAATCAGTTTAATGAAATGAGAGTAAATCACTCTGTCCGTTCGAAATGCTCGCAAAAAAGGTCATACATTATCTTGTTTCGGTTACAAAATCAATGAAAAAGACTACATTTCACAAAATTATGTATAAACATGTATTTCACAAAATGAAAACCTATATTTTCCACCATTTGTGTTGTATTACATTTTTGTAAATAAAGGGGTTGCTGAAACCATAGACATGGTTGAAACTTGAAACCATATAAAGGAAGGATGAGAAAGCAAATATCTTTACTTATCATTATGTACATGTATACTGAAGGACATTTTCATCGGATTTTGCTGGGTCCGGTGTCATGTGAAATGCACCCCTTGCACGATATCGCGACGCACTACAACGCGATATGGACGGACTATCATGCGTTATGAACATCTTAAAATGTATAGACGTAACGTCAAAATCTGCGACCCATGCTGGTGTGGTAATTAAAAATGTGAAGTATTTAATTACTATTCATCCTATTTTCTTTACAAAAGTATCAAAATACACAGAAATATTAAGGCTTTAATAAATTATAAAATGTATAATAGTTTAATAACATTAGTAAGTAAAAACACACCAATTGCGTGTAAAACATGCCGAAAAAGCGTGCGTCATATGTAACATTTATTTTAGAGACGCAGTACCTTATATTAAATTATTCTATTGAGCGGAACTGAAAATTCGGCAAATTTTGCATGCGTTGTCTTGGAACGTGAATACGTTAGTGGTGTAATTTGACGGTTGTGCATACGTTAATAAACGAGATGGATGTGTTTTCAGGAGCTAGTGTGTTGCGTCATTTTCCCTTAAAATAGCTAAAAAATAAGACATTTTGAGCTTTAAAATGATGACAAAAATTTATTAACTCACAACGTTAATGTAAACAAAGCCTTTTCAAGTACGGAGAATTTGACATGACTCTCGACCTAATAATAACATTATATTGGCTATAATATTTATTTATAATTCCTGTTGTATATTTTCATAAGCGGACAGTATCACGAAGAAGCTCGGGTGTAAATCTAAAGGACCGATATTGCACGATTTGCTCGCGGAAATTTATATATTCAACGCACGAACTTTGTAATATATCCATGCATGAAGGTCAGGATCATGACAAATTCTTCATGCTATTATCTATTCAAAAATTTCTAGTCTACGTACTATATACGGAAAGTTTGCAGCGGCTTTACCATCTGTATGGCCCTGGGGGAAAGGGCTTTTACCAATGATTTGAAAAAATAAAGTAAAAATCCCCGCCGTACCACAGGGTAGGTTGCCGTGGTTTCAAATCATTGGTGCATTAGTAATGAGCCCAGTCTATTTCACACACAGGTTACTTTATTGTGCTATAAATTAATTGTTTAAAAACATGCCGTTGTAATATAACGAATAGTATACTCATTTTATCTCATGGACCAGTCCAATGAATATTCATTGGGTCAAAATACCTGCGACAGGTTGAACAAAATCGACTTATATCTGTTTAAAATGTGAGGTACTTTGTGTACAATCGGATCTTTCTGACATTTTCCACATTTTCACAGGGTGCTGGAAAAAACAGCACAGCTGCTGAAACATACATTTTATTTCATAGAAAGCCAATAATTCCCCCCTTAGCGTGGCGTATATATCATTGAAATCGTTGAAGAAATAAAATAACGTAACTTATGGCTATTTTGTTTTTAATGTTTACAAATTTTGTCTTGGAACTGTAGTCAAAAGTCACGTGTTATTGCTATACTGCAAAACATCATTATCCTGGCGCACTATAACAGCTGATAATAACGCCGTTTATATGATTTCACAAGCTGGAGTATCACAAAGACGCTGGAGGTGTAATACGCAAGAACCTTGTAATATATTTGTACTTGATTATATACATTTATTTGTTCCTTATAACTCTTTAATATGTATCAACACCATACCTTCTACCGAATACTACATGTATCTATAATTCTACGTTGCTTAAACCGTTAACCTTCTTCAAACCATATATTTATTTTTATCATGCATTGCATATATCACACGAAATTACGTTAAGCTATTGTTAAGGTGACTTATAGGCCCATTGGACCGGGTGCCTCGTACTGGTGTATAGTAAACATGTTTGTTGTAAACATGTATGCACAAGTCACTATAATTAACAATTTACTTTCTTATATTCATACAAAGAGGTCAGGATCAAACCAAATTTGGAATTCAAAATAAATAAAAAATGAAAAATGAAAACGTATCCGATAATATAACATGTAAAGAAAGAAACATATAATATAAGGCTATGAGTGTAATATCTAATACACCGATATTATAATACCACTTAGACTAATAATTATTATATAGGTCAGTCAGTTTAATGCACTTGTTATATGTTAGGACAATGTGTTGTGTGCTGATCAACTATATTCTTGGGTTAAAAACATCAAGGATAATTGTAATAAACCGACATGATTGTGCTAATAGGTTTTTGTTCTGGCTGTTCATTAAAGTTCTATAAATTAACGTAGTTATACTATATCAAAACATGTAATAAACAAGCACGCACGCAATAATACTGTCATGGCAATCAATATTACATGTACAGGATGACACAATAACACACTACACGTAAACCAATTTTCAGCGCAACATGAGCAAGCCCATTACAACATATAGCCCGTACTTTGTTTTTTGACAATAAATATTGTTCTTGCCGATAGATCGCCGTTACATTTGGTACATGTGTGGAATCAAGTTTACGTCAAGTTTCTATAACTGGAACTCAGCCACTGAAGCGAAAATAAAGAAGATATTCTCGTATTCAACAAACTGTCGCTTATTTTCAGTGATACCGCCTGAAGGAGAATCAGTTTTTCTCCGTCATTTCTACATATACAGATCGGATAAATACGTGTACATGTACATGTTTGGGAATGTATAAAGGGTTGCATCACATTGAGATATTTTGGCAAAACACTCTAAGTTTAACTCAAATTGATAACAAATGAGAGTCTCACATTTTTTCCGTCGAAATGTTGATCACATATGTATGCCCGGAAGCACGACAGATTAAATAATGCGTAGCCCATTTTGGGATACATCTGTTGGTTCCCTTCCCGTGTACATTGTTGTGCGATATCAATTTGAAATATTAAGCATACGTAGGTTTAATCCGCGATTTTCTTTTTATATTTCGATGGCTTAGAATGAGAAGGTCGTAAGTACCTTATAAGACTCGTACATATTGATAATCTGAATTTCAAGACGCTTCTTATGAGCCTATTGTCATGAAAATCGAAACTGGTCATGTTAACTAAACTGAAGTTGAAAAAACTTGTTTATCCATACGTAAAGAGTAGTTTTCAGACACTTTTTCAGCGTTAACTGTCTAGCTTGATATTTGACCTACTTTTGACCACTTTAAAAACCAATGAAATGTTTCTAAAGAAATTGGCAGAAAATAGCTAAACCAGCCCGG
Source organism: Spisula solida (assembly GCA_947247005.1). Classification (NCBI taxonomy): domain Eukaryota; kingdom Metazoa; phylum Mollusca; class Bivalvia; order Venerida; family Mactridae; genus Spisula; species Spisula solida. The sequence continues at coordinate 5,213,295 of OX365945.1, forward strand.
TAGGTTAAAATATGTTTAATCACCACAAAAGATACCGCGAAAAAATACATTTCTGTTGAACATGTAAACGAAATGTATGTAGTAGATACACACAGAGATCTGTTATTCGCGTTACTCTCGATACTAAGTGTATCATATTGTTAACTGTCAGACCTTAAAGTGACCTTAAAGTGACCCGGGTCACGTAAGGGGTGAATCTATATCGGTAAATACCGCTCGTTGAATCTTAGTACCGAAATTAGCTTCCTCGGTTAAGCGTTCGTCTACTCTGTATAGTTTTATAAGCAGAGTGTCACGAGTTAGTTTTTTCTGATTATCCGTTTTTCAGCGTTAGCTGTCTAGCTTGGATGTTGGCCTACTTTAACAACCAGTGAAATCTTTATAAATTTCTCAGGGGTGAATGAAGTTCCACAATTTGATAGAATATAATAGTGTATTCTTTTCACAAAAGGTTATGCTCGATTTTAAATTATTGCACTGTTCTCTTGTGCTAAACTTATAGTACTATACTCACCTTTCAGTTATTCCATAGCTTTAGTTGTACGATATACTCTAAGCAAGAACAATGTTGAACTTTAAGCGACCTGTTACTATACCAGCAGCAGGTTATGTGAATGTCGGTCAAGTAATGTAAACAAGGGCGGTTCAGTGTTAAACATACTATTGTTTTAAATTGGTTTTAAACTTCTAAACACAAAATACAATGCAAATAATTAGTTTGTTGGAAAAAATGTTTGATTTTACATGAATACTCCGGTACTGAATAAATTAACATTATTTTGTATCTTGTAAAAACAACGTGCATAATTAACAATATCTGACATCAATAGATCATGTACTTCAAAATCAAAACAAAAATAATATTTTATTATACATATAAACTTAGGGTGTGCACTTAGTTTTTTAATGAGAAGAATACAATAACGTGAAAATGCAGGTTTCTAGGGTAAACTGCACAAATGTCATGGACCATACTTTATTTGGTATATTAATTGTGCAGTCAACTTAATTGTCTGTAAGATGTGATAGCATATTTTATAATTTTATAACACTATTTTGTAATGTAAATATGTTCATTCCAATTATTTTTTTTATAATTATACAGGTGGATAAAAATTATCAAAGGTTGACAAAACCCCTCCGCTCGGCCACATGTGTGGTAGACAAACTTTTAGCTCATCCTTTTCAAAGTTAATTTTTTAATATGCGCATGTTTTCCAGTCAGTATCCCCCATAGACTGTTACTTCATTTTATATAAGTAACGGGATCTGTCTGTCTTAATACAAAAATCTACAGCGTTTAGTTTGGTATATAAACTAATTAAAACTAATTACATTCGCAAATGTATTGAACAAATACATGTAACAATCACAGGCTGTCATTAAACTCAACGCTGTATTTTTTTTAAAGATATTTCTTGTTCCATTTTCTTTTGGTCTATAATTTCGACGTTTAATTGAGGTAAGTCCCGTCTACAGTTTTTTAGACATAATGCATTCTAAATATCAAAATCTGACTTCAGTTTGAAATCACTATCGCTAGCCTGTAATTGCCGGATATAACGGACCGTAGAATCTAGACTACTACACATACCTATATCATTATTCATTTTTGATCAACTGACAAACAATATACATGTATAAATAAACAGATTCTAGTTTGATTTGTGTTTTTCAATTTCAACGAGATGACATAACATCCGCATCTTCATTGAAAACAAGTACACATATCTGCTATCTTAACGCTGCTTATCTTTTTAAAGATATTTCTTGTTTCTTGTTTTCTCAAAATAGCGTTTTTGTACTTACGACATACTCATTCTAAGCCAGTGATTTATTAGACCTTTATGAAAGTACAAGTAAATAACAAAAAAGTTAGAAAAGTTGATATTTGGTGCCTTGTGGGTGTTATATATATAAAAATGTAGCATAATGTCATATTTCTTACATTACTTGTATCCTCTTTATTCATACAAGTAAAAACGATTGACAGCAATTTGACATTTAGAATCTACGGTTGGCCTAGCCTATATCTACTATTATATATAGCTTAATGTTTTGAACAAGTATGCTTGCAAAATGATATTAGATCTAACAATATTTACTTTTACTTTAAAATATATTTATAACTGACCATATTTCATCGTTGTGAACGATATTTAATCGAGCCAGGCGCTTCCCTCCACTAGCCTGCGTGTCCGCCATCTCTCTCGCCTCTTTTACGCCATGGATACGACGTCTTATGACGTCATCAAATATTGACGTCAGTTTACGTCATCAAATATTGACGTCAGTTTCTAACGTTCTTGAGACAATTTACCGGTAAAGTAGCGTAAGCAGGGAGAAATTCTTTTAATAGAAGCATTAAATGTTTCACCTCGATATTAAAACAGCGTCAATAGCAGATAGACATAACATTATAACATCACATTTTATGTCAACGTCATTTATACGATCGTTATGTTAGCTGTGTATAGCAGTCAGTTTAGTTAAAAGGTCATAGTAAGGAGACTTTGACTTGACCCTCGATTTTTATTAGCATAAATTAACAGCTGATATATTGTCTATATTTATAATATATCTAAAGGACCGAAATTGCATGATTTGCTCGCGGAAATGTAAATATTCAACGCAAAAATCTTGTAATGCATTCATTCATTTAGGTCAGAATGACGACAAACTCTCCGTACTATGCCACACTCGAAACAACATGTACATTAGGAGACCGTTAACATGGGCGAGCGCTACGTAGCGTTTTCCACGGGAGATAATCCTTGCCTTCTACATTTAATTGAACGGGAGGTAATTGGGCAACGGACCCTAGGCCTACAGAGAATCGACTCCGACTCATAGCTAAGGATAGACTGGCACCGCTTGTCTCATTTTCCGAAACCGCCTGTGGTACCAGTCTAATCTAGGAATCTATAGTCTATAGTCCAATACGTCGATGTGAAGAAACGATAACACCCCATATACACGTATAGTGATACTGTCGTTTTTCTTGGCCCGACTCAATCAGTGAGGGAAATTGGCCGATCATTTTCACTTTCCTGCTTTTGATGAAGTTCTGCTATTTAAAATACACGGTTTTGCCTGATCGGGAAACTCGCATTTCAATCTCGAAATTTAATTGCCAAAACGGAAAAGCGAACAATGTCAATATATATCTCAGAATCTAGATAATTCAAAATGATTCTGAATAGTAGGCCTAGGGTTTTAGATAAATCTTTTATGATACTAAATGAGCAATCAGATCATATCTAGGCTAAACATCCTCGTGTGAAGGTTATTTTCCTAAATTAACGTTTTTATTGCCTGATCAGACATTTATTGGAGCAATTTTACCCGATCGAACAAGAGTACTTTAGGAGAATCCCGATCGGGCAACCCCCTCCCCTTGTCAACCATAGTCCATATAATTTGGTGCCGTGTTCCTGTCGAGATGGACTGACTGGGCTGTGTGTGTGTTCAAACCCCATCAGGAATATTTAAGCTATGGGCGACGGATTGCACATACATAACGGATTTGGCATATTAAACATTGACAAACTGCATTACACTATGCTTACCTGGTGAAGCATGGCGTGTAATATAGGGTACAATATAACACAATGACAATCATTGTATTTCAAAGAAATTTATTTGTATCTAAAACACACATTAACATCAGATCCGAACTAGCATCTGTTTGTTGGTGACCCAAGAGAACATATCAAATGTCATAAATTTGCATTAAAAATCCATTATTTTTCTGATACATGTAGTTGTTTTTTCTAATGTGAATACGTCGCTGACTTAAAATAAGAAGGTCGCAAGTGTTACTCACGACCTTATCAATCTGGTGCATATTTGAAATCTGCATCTAATGACGCTTCTTATGAACGTACTTTCATGAAAATCGGATCAGGTCATGTTGACCATACTGAGGTTCAAAAAGCTTGTTTTCCATGGGTATGTTCGTGACGTTGTGCTGCACATTCCGGACAATGGAACCCACGAACAAACCGGAACACTGTTCGGAACATGTTATCTCTGCGCCCCGCCCCCAGAACAGTCATGTGATTACAACAACAAAAATGGCCGCTTGTGTCATAAAATAATACTTTTACTTTCCAATTAGGGGCCATTGCTGGCAAACAGTCGGATTTAAATATGCATATTTCTTCCTCCAATATTACGGCTGCAACTACAATGTTGGTCACCTTAAACATTTTACTTCCTGTCCCGTTTTGTTCGTAAGTTGTTCTGAGTAGAACGTTCGGCACACTGTTCAGGACAGTTGTGTTTGTTCGTATGTTGTTCGTAGTGGAACATTCGGCACACTGTTCAGGACAGTTGCGTTTGTTCGTAAGTTGTTGGGAGTAGAACATTCCGCACACTGTTCAGGACAGTTGTGTTTGTTCGTAAGTTGTTCGGAGTGGAACATTCGGCACACTGTTCAGGACAGTTGTGTTTGTTCGTAAGTTGTTCGGAGTGGAACATTCGGCACACTGTTCAGGACAGTCGCGTTTGTTCGTAAGTTGTTCGGAGTGGAACATTCGGCAGGACAGTTGTGTTTGTTCGTAAGTTGTTCGGAGGGGAACATTCGGCACACTGTTCAGGACAGTCGCGTTTGTTCGTAAGTTGTTCGGAGTGGAACATTCGGTACACTGATCAGGACAGTTGTGTTTGTTCGTAAGTTGTTCGGAGTGGAACATTCGGCACACTGTTCAGGATAGTTGTGTTTGTTCGTAAGTTGTTCGGCGTGGAACATTCGACACACTGTTCAGGACAGTCGCGTTTGTTCGTAAGTTGTTCGGAGTGCAACATTCGGCACACTGTTCAGGACAGTTGTGTATGTTTGTAAGTTGTTCGGAGTGTGTTCAGGACAGTCGCGTTTGTTCTTAAGTTGTTCGGAGTGGAACATTCGGCACAATGTTCAGGACAGTTGTGTTTGTTCGTAAGTTGTTCGGAGTGGAACATTCCGCACATTGCTCGGCACAGACGTTACGAACACACCCCATAAGTAAAGAGTAGTTTTCATATAATGTTTTCTTGTTTTCTCAAAAAAGCGTTTGTACTTACGACCTTCTTTTGTAATTTGTCTTTGGATATATCAAAGAAATGATTTGTTACAAATGTATACATCGGGTCATACCAACAGAAAGGTCGGGCCAATGTTTAAACATGCAAACTTTGTACAAAACATTCACGTAATATAATAGTCTATAAATGTATAAAAACACAAACAAAGAGAGTGCAATATAGAATTAAATATACACAGGTAACGCGAAGGTTAAATGAAATAATACTATATAACTCCATATAACCCAGGAAGTCACCGACAATAATACATTTAGCGGTTTATCTCTCATTCCATTTCACCCTATACTCCATGGAGACATATATTTGCAATTCTGCCCCACCACCTTACAGACACACACATGGATTTTTCAATATATAGGTAAATATATTAGGAGTCTATGTGGGTAAGAGGTCTATATGGTAGAGGGTTAACACGCGGCAAAAGTAATGTACAGTTTTATCTATAACATGCAAAACTGCTTACATGTTGACACGATATAACGTTATTGATGTCAGCATAAAAAAAACAATGTAATAAATTACATGTACTTCGAGCAGTGTCTGATGTTAATTAGTATGCGTGTTTGATGTATACCGTTGTTACAATGTAGATGTAGAATAATTGCTAAGTATGTTACTATTGTTCTAGAAATTCATCACTATTCTATTTTGCTTTTTGCTAAGTATGCAAAATATCCAATCCCGGAAATGACCGAACACTCTACTTGAAATGACACGACTTCAGTAAGAACATAACTTCCAAGTTCATCTAAAATTCTCTCTGCTTCTCATCAACCCCCCTGTTTAAGCTAACTATTGTCCAGTCAGGGTAAGAATAAAGTGACGCAGCGGTTGCGTCCACTATAACGGTGTAAAAGACTTATATAGGCAGCTGTAATTCCAATGCTAAACTAACAAACTATATTCGCTCTACCTGTTTAAACAATGGTTGTAATATTTTGTGTACACATAAACGACAACGTCACCCTCACAATATCCTAAATGGACTGTAAGGTTTTCAAGGTCCCAAGTGTTGCAGTATTTATTAGGACAAGTGTCGTGATACATCATAATACAATCAAGTTTGAATGCTTGATACCAAATTAATATTGATAAATGTGCCTTGGGATAATATTTGACTTGTCAGACATCGAATATCATATTGTCGAGAACTAATACAAAGTAGCTAGTATAGTTGCCGGTGCAGTTGTATCACTGCACATTCTGATCACCTCGGCCTGTATGCATTGCAATAGACTAATATATTATATTTACGTATATTTACCGGAGACAAACGGAAACGACCGAGCTCTCACGGTTGTATCACTGCATGGTCTATGAGATTACATTAAACGTATGTTCACAATCACACTCCAAAGAGATCATAAACAAATCGTAAAAGAAGGTTAAAAACGATCATATGGTACAATCATCATTGAACCATGAATTTCATAGAAATCGTGACAACAGCAGATAATAAAAGTGCATAACACGCATTGCACATGACCGGAAGTTGCGTAGCAGCGGAAATATCACATCCGTCATCCAGTTTCTCCGACATTAATAACATCGCTCCTAAAGCCCAGTCTGAAAGTAGGAAACATGACATGTTATGTTGGTACAAAACATCCCTAATAGGGGATCACGAAACTGTAATGAACGTTAAATATGCATTCATCATGCTACTAATACTACAAACTTATGTAAAGCAATTTGAGTGTTACACATCTCTTGAAGAAGATCACGTAAGGTCGAAATATTGAGAAACAAAATGATTCGGCAACACTTGATTATATTTGTATGATTTTGTACCAAGTTCAAACTGACCATTGTATATTGTTCGTTCGTCTGTCCGTACGTGCATTGAATGTTGTCAGTTAGTTTGTTAATGCGTTCTTCATTAAGCACGCAGTACTCGTGTGTAGAATAAACCGATACATACGAGGATCAGTCAAACATAACTGAGGGTTGCTGAATAATGCTTAGAAAAATAAGTGTTCGTATACTGATAAAATACTGCAAATAACAAACATTAACTTCAAATCATTCTGACAAAGCAACGCACAGTTTGATAAATGAAAATAGTCAAAATACCATCGCTGCAATCTTAAAAAGTAAAGACGCCTATCCATTCACTGGTATTCAATCTATAGATTTTACCAACTGTGATCATCAATGTTACTTATATGTGTATGTACACAATGGGTATTTTCGACTGAGCTGTTTCGTCGAGCAGGCTATAGTCCGCTCCCCGTGCCAAACTTGCGGTCCTCCTATATGTCACGGTCTGAACCTGTTCACAGTATGGATCAGGGAGGGTGAAGGCACTCGGCTAGTTCAGTCGGTAGAGCATTCGCCCTGTAAGCATGAAAGGCCATGAAAGGTCCCGGGTTCGAGCACCGGTCTGGTTGCACATTTTTCTCACCCTGTGACAGTACTACTACTGCAATATTGGGGACTAAAACCTGCTATAACCTGCTCCAAGAAACAGGCCTATTTGTATGTGTGTTACCTATATTAACACCACCAATACTTGACTTTATGTAAACTTTATTTTTGTCCTCATCAAAGTTGTAAGCATCTAGGAGCAATGATGGTATATATAATCCCATGATACAATATGGAGAGGCATACTCCCTAGATAAACCAGTCTCCACCACTTCTTGCAAACTCTGCAAATACACAAATGATATAAACATGTAACTATACCAGATTTATATAGCGCCCTTTTCATGCGAACGCACGTTCAAAGGCACTTTACCCATGTTGCAGCCACAAGGGCGCAGGTGCATTCTCTACCAGTGCATATACAGCATGATCTGACCAGAGGGATAGACGACTGAGAGAAAGCCCCTGAAGGGAGAGAGAGACATTAGATACAGGCATGTCCGGCGCTGCAGAGGTGCGCCTAGCTCTTTTTTCGAATAGACAGTCTGGTTCTTTAATGTGCCCGGTGTATAGCACCGATACACAGCTTCCTGGCACTTTCAGATACTTTGCAGACCACACGGCCAGATATAGCGGGAAATATTATAAATATTTCAGAAATGTCAAGTTCCGATGCCAGGGATTGAACCCACGACCTCTAGATTGACAGCCCAGTGCGTTACCACTGAGCTAAATCCGCCAATATAACGTCAATGTGCAACATTGTACATGTTACTGGATAGCTCATAAGAAATCTAGTTCAAACTTTGTATTTTTCAAAAATTTATCCATTTAATCATGATTTAGTATATTATTACACAACGATGAATGCGCCATTTACTCCATTTTCCATTTTATTGGTCTGTATTAAATGAACCTCGGTGATTGACTCAAAATAGAGGTTTACAGTTTATGGCATACTTCTTAAACTAGTTGAACAATGTTGATGAACGATGTTTTGCATGAAAAAAGGTATTATAAAGGTTGTCAAAGATATGATTACTTCAGAAAGATATCTTAGGAAAGTTCATTCGTGGTTTATACACTTTGAAAATGTGGCCACTTTTCTGGAAATACACATTTTGAACAAATATACCAATGCCTTTAAAAAATCTTCATCAATAATACATTTGCCTGTGGTTGGGTGCACTTTATTTTAAACATCATTGGAAATTCTCCAGAATAGAATGAATGGATCGATTGATCAATTTCGCTGACAGAAATGGCGATTAAACAACAAAGGGAAGAAACTCGTGTATAATTACATACATACTATGAAATTACCTTTTTACAGTATTCAACAGCGTTCGATTTCAGCAGTGTCAAGTCAAGTATCCCCTGTTCATCCACAGCTTCAAGATATGTTGGTGAATATGTGAACGCTGAAATCGCGTAGAACACGAGACTTGCAACGGGAGGTTGATAGGTGCGTCCGATTGCACATGGTTTCGGATAGCACCAGTTGTCGTCTGCAGTTCGAAGAAATATTTCTATAATTTCAAGGCACTTATTAACGTTAGCAGACCCCTGAATATGGACGGATTCGTCAAAGGACGCGAATGTTTTGTTATCTGAAATAAAGCATAAATCACATTTTATTTCAAGCTATTCATTATTATACAGTTATACACATTTACATTGTTGTATTGAACTCTCTCCTTTTACACATGAAATTCTTCTGCATCATAAGGCAGTGTCCGATAAAAAAATTATTTTGCTGGTAGCCCACTGGGCCCGGAAAAGTTTCTAGTTGCCCAGAAATTAACTGCGGACATAACATTTGCTCCATATCCACAGTGAATTTATGGTAATGTGTTAATGAAAAGTGTTAATAACGGGTTTCCTCACTCAGTCTGATCAAAATTAAAGCCAACTATCGGGTATATCAACATTAATAAACTTCTCATATGGTTTGTAACTCATGATCTATTTCAATACAAAATTTGCAATGCACATAAAATGCATACGTATCGTAATATTTTCTATATTAAATATGTACATGCATTAATAAAACACGTATTAACATACAAATGCATTTTAAAAATTGTAGGTCTGCACCGATGCTCGCGTCATTGTTTTGATTTTGGTCGCCACATATAGCAGTATACCGCTTACAACAGCGGGTGGGCGAACGTAAGGACAGACGGACAAACTGAATCCAGCATACCACCCCTTACAACTCGTTGTGCGGGTGTATAATAAGTACTATTCCGGATCATGTTAACTTATTCCAGGAATGCTTCTACCAACCGTTGAATCAGTTTGGGTAAGAACGAGACAATAATTCACTAGCGTTAAATGCCTTGTATGTACAGAATGCAGTTACTAGGATAAAGAAGTACAAACTTTATGTTATATACCTACCACCTTTCAGCATGCATGGGTTTTCTATGGTTGCTTCGTTTCCTGTACGGAGAGCCAACAAATACTCGTTGATTCTAGATATAATATAGTTCTGACCATAAAACAGGTAACTATGGGCATACAGTTGATATGTGACACCTCCTAATTGCACGGGAAACATGTTTGCATATACGGAGTGGTCTGGTAAAAAGGCAATCTGTGTTGAACCCCCACCCATCTCGAGAACCCCTACAGCTTCACGGCGGGGTCTGAAATAATAAAAACAAAACGTTTGCATTTAAGTTCCAAACTCACAAAGGCGTATATCGTCCCGGTGTTTCTATGACATGTTGCCCTGGCTAGTATCATTATTTTGGTACAGTTTAATATTCAATGTGACAGATATATTCACCAGTACTGGTGACAGTTGACCATAGAGCATATATCAAGATCATTTAATGATCATTGTAAATAACTTCTGTTTTGCCGTTGACAATATACATGTATGTTTTACTCAACAGCAAAACAAACGCAACAAATTTCATTTCGTTATTTTTATTGAAATATGACAGCACAAAGTATTCCATGAAACATATCACCATATTGTTCATTTCGCAAGTTAAAATCAAATAACCATGAGGTCGTATTTAAAATATATCTTATTTTGTTAAGTTTTCTTATATTCTACTTGAAACTTCTGACGTCAACCATAAAGATGCGTTAGTTTTGGTTGCCAGTCAGTATGTTATGAAATTAAAACTGATTGAACATTATTATTTTGGTTGAGATTGGTTGGAACTCGTTTCTTGTTCTGATGAATTGGTTGTGGGAAAGACATTACAGGGTTAAAATCGTAGTAATTTCTGAATTGGTATGTAAAAGCAATACTTGGGGGAATCCCCCAAGTAATAAACGTAAAAATAAAAAAGTAATAAAAGTTTCTCACTCGTCCGAGTAAAAGAAACCCCTGAGGTAGTTGGCTGCAACCCAGGCATACACCCCTTCTTCCTCTCCAGATATGACTCGAACATTGTTCTCTGGGTTGAGAAACACTGTCTGTTGTCGTAAATAGGTTTCTATAGAAGACAGTAGATCATCTGTCGTGAGAACAGGTAGTGAACGGAGTCCTGGAAACAAAATAGTGATATTAATTTTAAAAAGTTACATTTTCCAGGTTTCCTTTAGCAGCTCATCCGTTCAGCCATCCTTTGACATTTTTACTTCCCCTGATCATTGGACTATCTATGAAAACCGGCGTTTGAGTCTACCTGGGGAGACTATTTCTCTCCTGGTGGGTGTGCAGCTAATATTAATCTGCGGTGCCCAGGACTATCGAACATGTGCAAACACAGCCCCTCACAGGTACCAATTCACACCTTGGTCGAGTCGAGCATGTGGGTTATTCTTGCTCAGAGAAATTAAGCAGTGGTCCAGACGGGGGTTTAACCCGGGACCCCTCTACCTCTAGGCCACCACTCCCCGTATAGTCCGTTTATGGATACTTCAGAATGATGGTAAAGAGAATCAATAGACTTTGTATACACAGTTTAGCCAGCCAATGAAAACATGTTTTACAAAAACATTTGACCAATAGATGTTGTTAATACAGTTTTAGCCAGGCAATGGAAGCATGTTTGACAAACAATTGACCAATATGCATTGTGTACACAGTTATTGCCAGCCAATTAAAGCATTGACCAAAAGACATTGTGCTTACATTACGCGATATTTTCAAATTCTTTTCCCGAAAAAACAGATCCAGCCATTTTAGAATATTTTACACTTTAACTTCTTTATCGATGACACTACAACGTGTAGCAGCATGTCAAAAAGTCGAACATGCTTCAGTAGCATTGGTTCACCGAAAAGTACGTAATAATCACCATTAACGGACCATGTTCGGTGCTGACTGCTTTGCTACCGCAAACTTTCTCTTTTGAGCTTTTCTAATACGACGAGAGCTTCAGGCAACAGTCATCAATCTTTGAGTGTAATGTATGTTTTTGTTTTTGCTTGCTCTTAGTTTAAATACAAACTCCCGAGTATCTTATCTGCGGCAGATTTATTCGAGGAATTCCAGCATATTTGTTTTGATTGATTTAATCTATCTGACAGGTTAATTAACCAAATCAGATCACAATCGTTCAAAAAAACTTTCTACGAGTACAATGTCAGATATGAGGTTATACGCCCGCCCAGACTGAAGAGTTTGTATAACTCCAGACTGTCAACCGGGCTTTGTTCATGTTTAGCAGGATAATTATGTTATTCTGTGGTGATGTCGAAGGCCAGGTGCTTGCAAAAGAGGAAAGTAACTTTATTGAAATATTAAACTAATTGATGATGAATTCAGTGACACGATACGGTTTGTGAATGAAAAAGTTAACCGGACAGAACTAATCTACGATCCGTAACTAAGGCCGGTTTTCATAGTATTTTATATATTGATAAGGTATAAACATTAATGAGCCGTTCTCCAGGAAAACCGGGCTTAGTGACAAAAATATGAAAATTATGATAACACAGCATTAAAAAGACATGTCTCTTTTGAACAGTCTCTGAAAATTTGAGCAAAATATAACATCAAATTACAAAGTTACAGACTTTTAAAACGACCCCCCTACATTGTAAGTGACATCGCAAACGTCATTCCAACGTTATTTGACGTTACGTTAACAAGAAGTTCGTAAATCCAGTTTTTGATGAGTTCTTGACGTAAACTTTTCAAAATTGTATCACATTTTAGAATTTTATTTCTTTTTTAATAAAACTTTTATTATCTTAATCGTGAATTTTAGCTTTTAGAGAAACGTAGCTACTGTTTTTATCCACTAACTTCAGAACTTGGTCACCATAGCAACGACAGAATATATTTTAACATGATTCATGAGAAAAAATAAATCTAAGACATAGTTCTATATTATCCAAGAACTTAAACTTAAATCAAAGAGCATGACTTTTTTGTCATTTAAGAGGGTTTTCTTAACCTTATTACATAAATACTAATACAATGTCACTAAGCCCGGTTTTCCTGGAGAACGGCTCATTTGTATGCTGTATTTTAACAAAAAAAATTGAAGGCGCAATTCGTTAAGTTATAAATAAAAAACAACAATAACGAACTGATTAAAAAAGAACTGATACTTTTCGAAAGTTTTGTGTATAATAAGCATAAAATCGGATCGTAAAAACAAATATAAATCTATTTACAAGAACGCATGCACGGTTTCCCCCCTAGAAACACTTTGAGTTGGATACCTGATAGATAACATACCGCTTAATTATCAGCAATATTGGCTTTCATGAGAACAACCTGATTAAATAGATTGTACCTGTCTGGTATCGTTTTTACTATCGATATGACTTAATTAAATCCGACTTAACCGTGGTGCGTTATTTCTAGTCGTATCAGTTTAAGTAGCATAAACCTTTGTATCAAGCAGTGGTTTGCTTGCTGAACCATAAATGCACTGGATGTGCATAGAGAAGCCTTTAGATCGAGATCTCAATAGCGTTTTTATAAATATATATTGTGTCGTCACCATTTCACGCTATTTTGAAGTCATCATGAATCTGGAAACATTGTTCTCAGACTCTTAACATTTTACGAAACTCTGTACATCATAAAAATTTAGACTTTCTTGACCAAGGTTTACCAGTTTGTTAACGAAATGGGCAAACTAGATGTTTTCATTTAGGAACTCTTGTACACAAAATCACATCTGTAGATGTATTAACAAAATGTATCAAAAGCAATCATGAAAATCAAAACCATGTCTTAAGATAATTATAGTAAAAAACGAAACCACGTGGCATCTTACCTGCAGTTGCTAAGAAGTAAATTGGTGTTTTGCTGTGCTTATTATCTGGGACGGCGTCAGACGCAGCTAGAAGAATGTCATCCAAATAGTCATGCAAGTTTTGAGCTATTTCACTAATTCCCGGTTTAAATTTTACATCGTTTATCAATTTAATATCGCTCCTGACGATATCTTCCTTATCGTTTGTCCCCGAATTTGTTTTCTTAACAATACGATGATTCCATCTGTACACTTTAAGTTTGGTGCCACTACTGCCGCCATCCAAGATGATTCCATAACTGTCGTCTGCGCTGACTGCTTGAGAATACGTGGGCGTGGCGACAATATACGTGCTCATACATACTAGAAACACCATATGCATTTCCTGCAATATAAAAAAATAGGAAATATGAAAAATGACAAAGTCGTGTGACGTCATCACTGAATGACGTCATAAATTAGTTTCAAGTTTCAAGTTTTATTTTTCAAGCCAATGCCCTTTAAGGGCATAAGACATTTATAATAACAAACAGTACAAAAACATTATAAACTTCAAAGAACAAATAAAATAATTATACAAACAAGCTGCATTAGAACCTGAGAGCCTACGAGGGTCCCGCATCCGTCGATACCCGTGTCCCTCTAAAAAAACCAAAAAAAAAACAACAGACACGGAACCCCAACCGACCCACATGACTAATCAGCAAACATTTGGCAAACATAAATTAACAAAGAGCAAAATTTACTACGGTGGAGACTGAGCAATTATAAATAAAATAAGATTACAGTTAGGTACAGACTGACATAATTTTCTTACAAAAAATTGTTAGTTTTAGTAGAGTATTTCTATCAGTATTGTTCATCAATTCTGAAAACTTTATTGCGTTGGGGTATGTGAAGTAATATTGACTTAAATAATTATTCCGATCATCATTAAAATGAGAACATACAAAGAGATAATGAAACTCATCGCCCAAAAGTCCTGAATTACATAAATGACAAGTAAGTGGTTCCTACAAAAATACCACTTCCGGTAGATTCTATATGTTATTAGAAATGGAATATCGAATGGTGTGTCAGGTAGACTAATCACATGACCAAGCTCAATAAAATGAAATGTAAAAAAGAAAGATCTAAAATAATTTCCAGACTTTATTTTGATGACATATACTAAAAGAAACAAATTTGGTGAACAAACCTACATTATACAAGTACCATGGGAAATGAAATCTTTTTAGTCGTAATAAATAAATGTAAATGTCTATATTTGCCTAGAAACAAATTGTTCAGGAAACGATTGCACGCCTCTAGGGACTATTTTCTCAGCCTTCTAACACATCTACTAAAATTATCTGAACAGTTTCACGTATTCATCCGCTCCCTGGAGAACACTGTTTTATTTTCTATTAAGATTTACGAAGGGCAACGAAACCAGCGTATAGTAAATGTGCCAAAATTGTGTAAAAAACAACAACCGTTCCGAGTATGACAACAATTATTCTTTGTTCGTCCATTCGACTTTCAGTAAGATAAGATAAGATAAGATAAGATAAATTTATTAACGTCTCACTCTTGTACATGTTTGTTACAAATATACATATAAAATGATAAAAATGTAAAACATGCACAAAACCACTCAATTTGAGTTATGAGAGACAATATTAACGGCATAAAATTTCAAGTATACTTTCAGTATGTAACTCATTCATCACAAACCCAAATTAATTTACATACATTATATGTTTAACTGTACGTTCTATTTGGTCAAACGCATTTTCTTTTTCTTTTAAAGGTGAATTGTTTGAATACAAAACAAAGCCGTCCAGACATACGAGGTGAGTAAAGGTGCGTCTAGACGGTACATTTTGGTGTACAAATCGAGGATATACATTTCACAAGATGTACGTCAAGCCTAACATGACTTATGCAGCACACGTATGTTATTTCGCTCCGAACACTTGTGAATATCAGAGTTGTTCATCTCCAGAAAATGTGTGGTAGAAGTACAACACGTAACTACACAGTACATTGTGACTTACAGGTCAAATTGTATACACCAAAATGTACTGTCTTACTACCTCAATACTTGATTATGATAATAACGAACATATATTACAGTGTTATGATTACATGCAACATATAAACAGGACAACTCTACATCCATATCATCACAGCACATTTTCTATCATTTAATGCATTATGTCGGCATTTTATCCTATAATCATTCAAAATGTCAAATATTTGTATTCATACAAGCGTCTATAGCACTAAAGCAAAAACGTTTAAAGTATCTCGGTAAATGAGTACATGCAAATATTTATAATATTCAGTAATTGGGCAATCACACGGGTTCGAGAGTTTTAGGCAAAAATCACAATAAAAAGGATAATCTTGTTCATTTCCTCTACCAACACTGTTCTTTCAATATATTTCAAACCCCTATTCCGGATGTTTTCATTTCGCAGTTCATTATTTTCACTTCTTTTCTTTTGGTAGCATTATCTATGACATTAACATTGACCTTACTAGTGCTGGAAGGTCACCTTGTTCTCTTGAAGTAAGGGAAAGGTTTCCACTGATGTATATACGTGGAACAAACAATATCATTAAATGCCTCAAGTTTAAACAAATTGCCACTGATGAGCTTACTGTCGTACTCTGAATTTGTTTCGAACCCATGGTCTCGGAAATGCACACATGTACAGAATAATTGCTTATTGTATTTTGGCTTCTGAGTCACGTATTTCTAGAACACACCTACATTCCGAGTGTGATCCTTAAATGTCAGGCACATGGCACGAAGACACATGTTAACCAGTATCCAACTATAGTTGGTGGATCGCCAACCGATAATTTCATAGCTGACCCCAACCGGAATAGGAAATTCGGCCGTCCGCTCCTAAACGAATACAGTAACCACTGGGTTCAGGGATACGGTATGTAACGTGTTTCTATTACCAGCATTAAAAACAAATTGCATTCATACACCTTACGACAAAAGGGAACCATTTTATGCATTGTTTAGCTTGATCTTTCAGAATCAATGTTGAGCTTGAACCTTCGACAACAATTCGATTTTCCTCCAATTTTGGAGAAGTTACTCTTTCCTTGTGTAAGGATAAGCTAGTACGGGTAAGGATAGTCTTTCTCCTGACGAAAGTACAACACTGCAACATTGAATCACGAATTTCCAGACATTTATAAAATTCTGTCGAGTACAACCGTCTGTCAGAGACATTCCACGGGATTTATATGCAATCATATTTATCATGTAACTGTCTAAAACAAATGAATATGGATATATATGTTATGACTGTGAATAACGAAGGATGTTCCCACGGGACCAATGTATTTGTCGTTTACCACAGTTTAACGCATAACTGTCAGTGAACGGTTTTATGGTGATATGCTATTAAAGTATGGCGGGAAAAAAGATAAATGATTTTTACGCGGAGTTTTTAGGCAAATTGTTATGACAGAATTGTCAAAACATTAAGTGTATTTTATCAATAACTCATATTGTGTATTTCCATTTCAATAAAATCTACGTAACGTCTACAGACTGTCTAGGCTACAGTGTGCATTGTGTTTGGTGACGCAGTTCAATTTTTTTAGGACTTTCGGCTGCTTAAACTAAGTATTTCAGTCATTTTTCAGCTGAAACTAGGTCATTCAGCTTTTTAATTGCTGAAACTAGGACATTCAGCTTTTAATAATTGAGACTATGTCGTTCAGCTTTTTTATTGCAGAAACTGTGACATTCATTTTTTATAGCTGAAACTAGATCATTCAGCTTTTTGTCAGCTGGGACATGGGCTTTCGATGTTTTGACAGCTGAAACATGGCTTTCAGCGATTAAGTTCATTTTCTCGTTAAATATGTTGGGCATTGTGGAATGTTTTATGTTTTCAGTACTCGGCTGGTTTAGTCGGGTGCTGCCTTCCCTGTCCGATTTTCTGTTATCTCGTATTAGGATCATCTCGGTCCTCTGGAAATAAAACAAACCTGTACGGTAACAGCTGAGATGTTACTAATTTCGGACTGAAAATGAATTACTTTGCCCGGATAACCAGTTAATGTGATTATAGACGTCCTGGAATTCAATATGCAACGCTTGTGTTTTCTCAAGCGCCGACTACAGTCAAATCGCATGTCAGTACCCTAACACTTCATTGAGTTAGAACAATAAAAGTGCTGACAAAACAAGAAACCAGAGTATATAGAATTACTTATTATCTATTTCTTTATATGTCACTGCAAGCTTCATTGCACCGAATTTGGCAGCGGACAGTAACCAGACCCCTGTGGGTATTACCACTTTTATCGAACTTTATCGAATTAGCTAAGCATATAAAATCCCAAGATTTGATTAATCAGCTAATTCAATGCGTCTGGACGATCAGATCATTTCAAGCGTCTATTCTACGAACTTGAACCATTGATAAAGGCATTCAGATGTAAACATTGGACTTTCTAATTTTCTATTCATCATGCATTTCGATATCCTGCACGAATAGAGCTGGTGTTATTTAGGGAAACTTGTGAATAACCGATGTAGTAAACGTGTGCGCACTGCACTGTACGATGGTCTACTGCATAAAGTTTCATTGTTATATGAGAATAAAAACTCATTGGCAGCTGACAGCATGATTAATGCATTGACAGATATATATTCTATACAGATTACAATCATTTCATGTTATAAATGTAAACCAAGAGCAAGCTACAGTATAGAAACAATAAAGTAACCAAAAGTATTGGCAGAAGAACCGACAACTCACCAGATAAAGGAATATAATGAATAATCATATCAAAAACGCTATTTTGAGAAATCTAGAAACACTCTCAGAAAACTACTCTTTACTTATGGAAAAACAAGTTTTGTTTTTCAATTTCTGTTTGGTTAAAATGACCTGTTCCAATTTTCACGAAAATAGGCTCATAAGAAGAGCCCTGAGATGCAGATTTCAGATATGAATGAGTCTTATAAGGTCGTAGCACTTACGGCCTTCTCATTCTAAGCAAGCGATATATTATTGTTCTTGAATGCTACTATTTGTTCATATTAAAACATACACAAATGTGAATAAACTTTTATTCTCACCAGAGCCGCATTTGAGTTATTCTCGGTATCACTAAATTAATCTACTATTATATGTATTGTAATCGGTCTATAGTAGTGTTATACACATACAGCGGGTGACACGGTGACCAAGGTCCCTGGTTTAAATCTCGGTGTAGGTTATACACATACAGCGGGTGACACGGTGACCAAGGTCCCTGGTTTAAATCTCGGTGTAGGTTATACACATACAGCAGGTGACACGGTGACCAAGGTCCCTGGTTTAAATCTCGGTGTAGGTTATACACATACAGCAGGTGACACGGTGACCAAGGTCCCTGGTTTAAATCTCGGTGTAGGTTATACACATACAGCGGGTGACACGGTGACCAAGGTCCCTGGTTTGAATCTCGGTGTAGGTTATACACATACAGCGGGTGACACGGTGACCAAGGTCCCTGGTTTAAATCTCGGTGTAGGTTATACACATACAGCAGGTGACACGGTGACCAAGGTCCCTGGTTTGAATCTCGGTAGGGGGCATTGGAAAATTCAAAAACACTTTTCAGTGTTTCTCACCCAACTTGAGATGAACTAGTTGGTAAGGAAATCCCGTGTGTATCGGTGTTGTACATCAGGCACGTTAAGGAACTGTGGTGGAGTCTATTCGTAAAGAGCTAGGGCAGCGGATTCGGACTCGTTGTATCCCACAACTGTCTCTTCCCTCGAAGCAGGAGCTCATTGATCATTCAGGCAGGGAAAACTGAATGACCACGTTCTTACGACTGTCTCAGTTGATCGCAAACAAACAGCAAACATACAGCTGATCCAAAGACCATCGGTTTGTTTGTTTTTATCCGGGGTTTCACCTAAATCTAAATCTCACCGATTCGATTAATGTATCACGATTATAAGTTCACCGAGAGTCATTCTATACATCTCGCTCTTGCTCAGAACAAGTTTAGATGTTTATTCAGAGTAAGTACAACATAATAATACATCAGTTTATTATTTGCTTTCAATGGATTATGGAGATTTTTCAGTGAAAATAACAGTGAAAATAACAGTGAAATTACCACTTCGTTATTTTCAGTTTTAGAAGCTGGTTCCAGTATCGTGCAGAAAAAGAAACGTAACGTCAACGGCGCCGGGCTTTAGAATTATGCGTTACGTCATCATGACGTCATAATTCTCACGTCGGGACGTTCTAATTTCGACGTGATTTTTCCAATTAAGGCAATTACGCCACATATTTAAGAGGAATTGAGGCATATAATAAACAGAACATTTGTTGATTTTTGGTGTAAGAACAATTTTATTTCAATCGTGATCACAGAAAATGATATTTTCACTTTGGGAGCCCTACGCATATAATCAATATTTTCACTAGTTCTGGAAACCATAACTAAATGGTTTTTTATTTACACTGACTTGTCGACTTTTTGAAATGGAATGATCATCGTCAAAGACCTTGGACTATATTTGTGAAATATAATTTTCTGTGATCACTCAGTGAAATAAAATTCGATCTTACACCAAAATCAACAAATATCCTCTATATAAGTTTGTTTAGTTCGAAAATGCAAGTATTTGATCACCTGTAATGTTGTAAACACTGATCCACAAATCCTTACTTTCATCTTGAAGTTGTTTCTAAATATTTATTTTAAAGAATGCTGGTAAAGTTAATGTATGTATAACATGAATGTTCTGTGATGTTAAATGTTGGTCCGATGTCAGCGAGAGGGGGTATGTGTCAGCGAGGGGTGTATGTGTTTATTCTTTTGCCAAGAATTACGTAAATATGTTGAATCCTTGTTAAACCCCACATCACTACCGGGGTATTATGCCCTGACAATCAGGGAAATCATCTTAAGAACATGAAACACGTGCTCTCCATGGTGTAAATCTGAGGAGATTGTGCAACTGGTATTGATTCTAGGAGGATATGATGTGTAACTATTTACATTTACATGATTTTTACATCGTCGATGCTGATATTTTTTGTAAACCTATAATATATGGCTTCTATCTTATGGAATCCTGTTTATCCATTGTAGCGTCGTTAATCGCGACACATCAGTACATGAAAGTGTAATATCGCGATATATAATACATGTATATATAGTATCCCGATGGCATTACGGTACATTGCGCGATATTAGAAAACCTTCCAAACAGCACACCCGACTATTGCACAATCACCTAAACCTTCCAAACATCACACCCGGCTATTACACAAACACCTAAACCTTCCCAACAGCACACCCGGCTATTGGGCAATCACCTTAACCTTCCAAACATCACACCCGGCTATTGGGCAATCACATAAACCTTCCAAACAGCACACCAGCTATTGCACAATCACATTAACCTTCCCAACAGCACACCCGGCTATTGCACAATCACATAAACCTTCCAAACATCACACCAGCTATTGCACAATCACATAAACCTTCCAAACATCACACCAGCTATTGCACAATCACATAAACCTTCCAAACATCACACCAGCTATTGCACAATCACATAAACCTTCCAAACATCACACCAGCTATTGCACAATCACATTAACCTTCCCAACAGCACACCCGGCTATTGCACAATCACATAAACCTTCCAAACATCACACCAGCTATTGCACAATCACATAAACCTTCCAAACATCACACCAGCTATTGCACAATCACATAAACCTTCCAAACAGCACACCCGGCTATTGCACAATCACCTAAACCTTCAAAACATCACACCAGCTATTGCACAATCACATCAACCTTCCAAACAGCACACCCGGCTATTGCACAATTACATTAACCTTCCCAACAGCACACCCGGCTATTGCACAATCACATAAACCTTCCCAACAGCACACCCGGCTATTGCACAATCACATTAACCTTCCAAACATCACACCCGGCTATTGCACAAACTCTTAAACCTTCCCAACAGCACACCCGGCTATTGGGCAATCACCTAAACCTTCCAAACATCACACCCGGCTATTGCACAATCACATAAACCTTCCAAACATCACACCCAGCTATTGGGCAATCACATAAACCTCCCAAACATCACACCGGCTATTGCACAAACACCTGAACCTTCCTAACAGCACACCGGCTATTGCACAATCACCTTAACCTTCCTAACAGCACATCGGCTATTGCACAAACACCTTTAGAAACCTTCCCAACAGCACACCCGACTATTGGGCAATCACATTAACCTTCCCAACAGCACACCCGACTGTTGCACATTCACCTAAACCTTCCCAACAGCACACCTGACTATTGAACAACCACATAAACCTTCCCAACAGCACACCCGACTATTGCACAATCACATGAACATTCCCAGCAGCACACCCGACTATTGGACAATCACCTAAACCTTCCCACCAGCACACCCGACTATTGGACAATCACCTAAACCTTCCCACCAGCATACCCGACTATTGGACAATCACCTAAACCTTGCCAATAACAGCATACCCGGCTATTGGACAATCACCTAAACCTTCCCACCAGCACACCCGGCTATTGGACACTCACCTAAACCTTCCCACCAGCATACCCGGCTATTGGACACTCACCTAAACCTTCCCACCAGCACCCCCGGCTATTGGACACTCACCTAAACCTTCCCACCAGCACACCCGACTATTGGACAATCACCTAAACCTTCCCACCAGCACACCCGGCTATTGGACACTCACTTAAACCTTCCCACCTGCATACCCGACTATTGGACACTCACCTAAACCTTCCCACCAGCACACCCGGCTATTGGACACTCATCTAAACCTTCCCACCAGCATACCCGGCTATTGGACACTCACCTAAACCTTCCCACCAGCGTACCAGGCTGTTGGACAATCACCTAAACCTTGCAAATAACGACATACCAGGCTGTTGGACAATCACCGAAACCATGCAAATAACAACATACCCGGCTGTTGGACAATCACCTAAACCTTGCCAATAACATCATACCCGACTATTGGACAATCACCGAAACCTTGCAAATAACGACATACCAGGCTGTTGGACAATCACCGAAACCATGCAAATAACAACATACCCGGCTGTTGGACAATCACCTAAACCTTGCCAATAACATCATACCCGACTATTGGACAATCACCGAAACCTTGCAAATAACAACATACCCGGCTGTTGGACAATCACCTAAACCTTGCCACGTGCATACCCGGCTGTTGGACAATCACCTAAACCTTGCCAAAAACAACATACCCGGCTGTTGGACAATCACCTAAACCTTGCCAATAACAACATACCCGGCTGTTGGACAATCACCTAAACCTTGCCAAATACAACATACCCGGCTGTTGGACAATCACCTAAACCTTGCCAATAACAACATACCCGGCTGTTGGACAATCACCTAAACCTTGCCAATAACAACATACCCGGCTGTTGGACAATCACCTAAACCTTGCCAAATACAACATACCCGGCTGTTGGACAATCACCTAAACCTTGCCAAATACAACATACCCGGCTGTTGGACAATCACCTAAACCTTGCCAATAACAACATACCCGGCTGTTGGACAATCACCTAAACCTTGCCAATAACAACATACCCGGCTGTTGGACAATCACCTAAACCTTGCCAATAACAACATACCCGGCTGTTGGACAATCACCTAAACCTTGCCAAATACAACATACCCGGCTGTTGGACAATCACCTAAACCTTGCCAAATACAACATACCCGGCTGTTGGACAATCACCTAAACCTTGCCAATAACAACATACCCGGCTGTTGGACAATCACCTAAACCTTGCCAATAACAACATACCCGGCTGTTGGACAATCACCTAAACCTTGCCAAATACAACATACCCGGCTGTTGGACAATCACCTAAACCTTTCCAATAACAACATACCCGACTATTGGACAATCAACTAAACCTTGCCAATAACAGCATACCCGGCTATTTGACAATCACCTAAACCTTGCCAATAACAACATACCCGACTATTGGACAATCACATAAACCTTGCCAATAACAACATACCCGACTTTTGGACAATCACATAAACCTTGCCAATAACAGCATACCTGACTATTGTACAATCACCTAAACCTTGCCAATAACAACATACCCGACTATTGGACAATCACCTAAACCTTGCCAATAACAACATACCCGACTATTGGACACTCACCTAAACCTTGCCAATAACAGCATACCTGACTATTGTACAATCACCTAAACCTTGCCAATAACACATACCTGACTATTGTACAATCACCTAAACCTTGCCAATAACAACATACCCGACTATTGGACAATCACCTAAACCTTGCCAATAACAGCATACCCGACTATTGGACAATCACCTAAACCTTGCCAATAACAGCATAACCGGCTATTGGACAATCACCTTAACGTTGCCAATAACAGCATACCCGACTATTGGACAATCACCTAAACCTTGCCAATAACAGCATACCCGACTGTTGGACAATCACCTAAACCTTGCCAATAACAACATACCCGACTATTGTACAATCACATAAACCTTGCCAATAACAGCATACCCGACTATTGGACAATCACCTAAACCTTGCCAATAACAGCATACCCGACTATTGTACAATCACATAAACCTTGCCAATGACAGCATACCCGACTATTGTACAATCACCTAAACCTTTGCAATAACAGCATACCCGACTATTGTACAATCACCTAAACTTATCCAACATCCAACCAGGATAGTCAGTTTAATTTGTGGTGTAAAACATGGAATTATAATGACATCTCGCGCGCCGTACAGTACCACGTATCTCGCTGATATTGACATGGTTTTGACATGGTATTGACATGGTATTGACATGTTCGGTGTCAGCAAGTTGCATGTTTGAGTGTGATAGATTGCCTCGCTTTCACAGAATAATAATCCCATCACTTACAGATTAGTGAATTGAATTTTCTTGGCATCAATATATGAAATCGATCCGTTGCAATTCTCACTCTCGTTAATTAAATCAACGGTGTTAGCAATAATCAGTTTGTCAATATATAACTGTGAACGTTGTTTTAGGAGAAAGTTGATGGCGACAACTTATTGAAATTTTACGCGCTGTTGTAGAGAATGTTGTTGTAAAGTAATTACGTGAAATTGAACGGAAATGAATTACAACAGAAGCGAGATGTTTTAACTGCTGTCTGTCATTTAAGACCATTTAAACAAACAATTCGCCCCGAATTGATACGATACAGTGGACTCCCTTACGCCGGTACTCGGTTAAGTTCGAACGTTGGATATTGTGTTCCAATTGTTTATACATAAACGAGTACATGTACAGACAGATTATCCTTGCTCATACTGTTACTAGAACTTTATAACCCTCCGTAACATTTTGAATGGGTATTGCTATTGAAATGGTGCACGATGTACATATTCAACCTTGTGACATGCTGCATTCCTATTAGATCAGTGACGAAATGACAAGATACAGTCTGAAATACTGCAATAAATAGAATAAATGGCTACTCTGAAAACCATCGTCAACACCGAGTACAGCGGTCCCTATACCAGACAGTCCCTAAACAAAGCGGTCACACTATACCAAGGGACATGACTGTGTTACCAACCAGTACTTACTATAATTTTATAGTATTCGGTTGGAGGAGGAACAAAGTCCGTGTTCTGTACATTCGTCTAACGTCCAAACAACTTTATAACTCCATGAATTGCCATGATAAAATCTTGCAACAAATATGGCAGAATTATGGTAATGTAAATAAACTAATTTGGAATTTATAACTAGTTGAACTAATGACAAAGGTACGTTATGTCGGTCGGGGATTGGCGCGTTACTATGGTAATACTATGGCTGATGGCATGCTACAGGTTTGCATTATTGAAGATAAATTTGTATTGGTTGTAGATAATAACTAAATGTTTGTAATGATATAAGAAATGTATCATCTAAACGCAATTATAATAAAATGAGAACTATGGTATACGAATATATTGAATGACCCTCGTTCAGAAGAGCAAGAGACGGGTTGATAAATGCTTTCTGAAAAAAAACTGGTTAGTTTAACTGACCAGTGTATATGAACAGAGTGTCTAAAAATATATGGTATCTTGTTTAGTTTCTTTCATAAACATATAGATCTAATAAACATCCATTCACACAAATTAAACGGGAAACATTTTACATGAACTGTCCTAGATTTATGTGATGTGGTAGTTTTTGCAGGTCCGAGTCTACACTTAATTACATATCTACAACCATAGCATACCTTCAATACTGCCATGTCGTATTGAAATTTGAAATATCATACTCGACACAACCTTACATGCCAAGGTGATAACAAACTTCAAACGGCGCCTCATAAATGCTTGTGTTTCATAATAAGGGACGAACGCATAGGCCTACTATGCACAATGCATTTTGTCCGTTTTGTCCAACATTTATTATGAAAGTCACTTAATTATCAATATACAATGTAAATCAAGACTGTTTAGCAATTCATTCAGGAATAAAATGCTTCTCTCTTCTACAAGCGGACACACGGGATATTTTGAGACACCCGTATGTATGAAAAAAGTGTTGACAATCTGCGCTAAATACAGGCTGTGACGAAAACTTGGACTTTATACAGCTAAAACTTGAACCTTCAGCGGTTCAGTTGTGTGTTGGGCATTGTGCTGTGTAATTTAGGTTTGTGTTGATTTATGCTTTCTGTGCTCGGCTGTTTTAGTTGTAGCTGCCCTCCCTGTTCGATTGTTAGAGTTTTTTTTTCATTCAAAGTATATATTTAAATGTACTACAGCATTTATGACCACGACAGTGGACTTGTTAAATATACGGTGAATTTGTGCACACTTTTCAAGGCGGTACCATGGTGATTGATTATGCTATTGTCATTGTGACTATGAATAACCAGGATATGTACATGTAGTTAAAAATAAATAAAATGTTAGACATTAAACTATGCATGCGCATGTAGTGTTAAACGCGAATGTCTTCTAAAATATGTTTGCCAAAAATAAGCCGAACACATTGAAATGTTTAAAAACATGCCAAAAATTAGCCGATAACATTTAGATGCTTAAAACTACATTGTTATTACCTTTCATTCACATAACGATCCAGTCACTATATACAATTCCAATTTTTATCCAGATCCCGAGCGATAGAAACAATAGTAATTATATCCATTTGTTCATTTTGCGATCATCTGTGTGTGTCTACTTTAATACAATCCATTACGACAGAGAGTAGCAAGTTAAACAATGTCAAACAAGCAACATTTAGACACAATCTAGAGCCTGGTATTGGAGCGGTTTAGGATATCGCTATTGCAGCGTTACTTCTCACGTACGTACGTATACCGATATCAGAGTGGATACAAACTCACTAGCTGCTGTTTGGAATATTCAAACTTTATTTTACAAGAAGGTGTACATAATGCTTAGTGATCACCAGTCCTGATGTGTCCAGACAATTTTGAGGATTTATAGAATTTATGTTATATTATAAAACGTTTAACATTATATCATATGCATAGCATACATTTATAAGTATAATAGTCCATGTGACAGACCGAATTTCATTACCAAAAAGGTGAACAGATCCAACAATGATTTTCGGTTAGCTTGATATCTCAGCAGTCTGAAAACGGTTGATGGACTTGCGGGTCACTTTGCCAAATGACCTTTTGGCGGCCATCTTTAAAGATGGCCGCCATTATTTTAAGCAATCATAAGCTTTGGGAAAACTTGAATTATTCCTCACTCAATAGGGCTATCGGCTTGCAATATGTCTTAAAATGTTCGTATTTCAACCCAACATATGTTGACATATACATAATAATATTATGATAAGGAATTAGTTCGAATTTATTGATATGCTAAGAAAACTTTGATATTTTTCCCTTTTTGTCATCATTTTTTCTCTTGCAATTCTGATTGGGATTTGTATTTAGCCAGTTTTTGTTTGCTACATTCAGAGAATAATTCTAGGCATCCATAATATACATTAGATTGATAGATTTTAACTTCGTAGTCCAAAATTGGTCAGGAAAATAAGACAACTAATGCCTAAATTAAATAGATATTTTAGGGCATTTGAATAGACTGTTTCCAACAATCTCAGGAAATTTTTTTATTCCATGGCTACTTTGTTGATACTATGCGTATATATATGCCTAGGTGTCCAGTACAGTGTCACAAGGGTGTTATTGTGGTACCTGACCCCTAGCTGGATGGTTTGGCGGCTCGGATCCGGTCAGTTGTATGAGTTCATATGACATTATTTTCAAAAAAATGGATATTGACAGGAAAACTTGAATAACTATTCAGCGAAACGGAAAATAAACATAAACATGACTCCAAATGATTGGAAAATAATTTGATATGAGTTTATAAATTTATATTTTTGTTTATAAAGTTCCGAATATTACATTAAAAGTTCATTATTTTAACGTTGTTTTCATATTCTTCTTTAATAATAGTAAAGCATGTAAGAATTCATACCTCCCACTGTTAAATTCTATTCGTTTCGCGCATTCACTAAGAAATGAAAATGTGAAAGCAGGAACGTATTCGAAAGGAAACAATAAGGGATAGAGGGGATACAAAATAAACAAAATTATATATTGAATCAGTTGATCTTTGTCTAGTGTCTAGCTTACTACTTTTCTGACTCAGGTGGACCTTAGTAACCTTTAAAAAACCGTTCTTAATAGAATTTGTAAAAATATACACACACTTTTAAAGCCTCCACAACCCTACCACAACCAAGGTTGTAATTGGTGACACGATGGTGGCTGAGGAGTTAGTGCTCTTGACTACTAATCCGAAGGTCCCTGGTTCGAAATTTCATTGACCAGTGTTCAGTATTTCCCACCCAACTACAGATTAACCTGGTTGTTAACCGTGTGATATTCTCACGAGTATCGGTGCTATACGCTGGGCACGTTGAAGAACCAAAAATGAATCTGTTCGGAAAGAGCTAGGGTATCCCATCCAGATTCCTTGTATCACACCACAGTCACTTCTACTTGCTGTCTCTTCAGCAAAGCACATGACCCCATATGGAATATTAAGAAGTTATCCTTGACTAAAAGGTTTAGATAATTACAACTACAAATACAACTACAAGGTGTCAACCACGGGGATATTTATCCTGCGAGTTATCAATGTTTTCAGCATCACCGACTATCTCTGCCATGCCTGCAGGCACTACCTTTAGATGTGTGCATCCACAATTACATATGGGTATACTTTTTTGTTGGGTTGGGTCATACGATATTGCTCCGTGATGTACATCCCAAAGATGAGCACACTTAGTCCTGAACTCATTGATTACTAGTATGTGTCGGCTACAGTCAATCCAGTTTTGTACATATTACGGATGGACAGCGCCATTCCTGACCATATGGGTTATTAATGCATACCGGTACGACAGATGAGTACAGTAATTTGTAACCATACGAGATACATATCACATATCGGTTCATTCGTTCCTGTCCGTATTGAGTACATACTACACATGAATACAGATATTCTTGACCACATATGATACTTAGTACACGTACTAACCATATGAGTACTAAAACATGCTACATGAAGGAACAACCATTACTGACCATATGAAGTCCATTCTACTGATAGGTACAATTGTTCCTGACCATATGGAGTCCGTAGTAGATGGGTACAGCCATTCCTATCCATGTGTGGTACAGACTACATATGGGTACATTAATTCCTGGCCATATGGAGTCCACAGTACAGATGGGGACAGTCATTCTTAACCATGTGTGGTACAGCCTACACATGGGTACATAGATTCCTGTCATGTGGGGCACATATTTTTATAGGTATATCAATTCCTTATATGGAATCCGTAGTACAGATGGGTATTGGGTATACAACTATTCCTGACCATAACTATGTCATACATTACTGACAATACTTGATACATACAGATACATACATACAGCCTTTCGTAACTATGCAGTTGGGCACGGGCATTCCTGACCATATGGTGTACATCATACAGAGGGATATAATGAGTACAGCCATTCCTGACCATATGTGGTACATTCTGCTAATGGTAATAATTCCTGGTCATATGGGTTACATAACATGTTACTAATAAAGATAGGAACTTCCATTGATAATGTCTATATGAGGTACATTCTACTGATAGACACATTCATTCCTGATCTTATTGGGGGTACTATGGTCACAGTCATTTCTGATTTAATACTAATAGGTGAATATGCATGGGCATTCCTTACCATATTGGGCTTGTTATTTTATCGGTATAGTCATTCCTGGTCCTTAAAGTACACCATATTTCTAAGTAAACCATCCTTAACCCCATGGGGAATATTCCACCGATTAAATCCATCCATTTTCTTAATATATAGAAGAACCTTCCTTCGGAAATGCTTCTGTCCATTCCAGTCCCAATAAGGTATACTAGTATGCTACTGCCTGTACATCATTTTCTCTCTCTATGGGAGTAAAGTCCACCACATAGTACATCCACTTTGGTTCCTATGAGGTACATTCTGCAGTCAAGTTCAGCTATTGCATGTACTGATAAGGGATAACGACCAATGACAGGAACAACACTTCCTCTCCTAATGGCTATCCCCCACACCACTTTGTCTGTGCTTGTGTCATGGGCTATCCATATTCAACAGGCGAAGCTATACCTACAAGATCCTATGATGTGTCTTACTTCACGGTTTGCTGCTATTCCTGTCTCAATGAGGTACATGTAGATAAGTAATTCTCCACCAGATTGGTTCCCTACAACCATTGGGTGCAACTACCACTGGTAACAGTTACCGAATAACATTAGGCATAGCAACTGCTAGTCCTACTGCTTTCCTACAATCAAGGGGTACGACTAACGCCGGTCATCATTGTCATGAAAAACAGTGTACATCTACCCCTAGCCCTGCAATCAAGGGGTATGGCTCTTAATATAAACACTGGCCATAAATGTAGGAACAAATAAACTTGCATCTTCGATACTAAAATTATATTGTATGTAAAAAGCACCCAGTTAAAGTCAATTTTCAGACATTCGACCATTCGACCGACTGTACATTTACTCATTGAGTCTCACGTCAGTTGTTACACTCGCTCGGCGGTGTTGGCTGCTGGCAGGCTTTTGACCCCCTCAGGTATCCATTTATACATTTGGGTAAGTGGGGAAGGTGGATTATTCTTGCTCAGAGAAATTAAGCAGTGGTCCATGTTAGGATTGAACCGGGGACCTCTCGATCCCGAAGCATGCACCCTACATCTAGGCTCCCCACAGAAATCGTTATAATTCACGCAGCAGTTTTTAATCTTTTAAGTTAAACATGACTGTCAGTGATGGTAATCATATAGACCAAGAAGGTAAGTCTGATGATGCCAGATACAGAACCCTTTGCTTGAGATAATAATATAGTTCATTATGACTTCTCTAAAACGTCACCAAAACGTACTTTTCAGAAGACAACATATAACTTAGGAACCTAAAATTTGGCATAAATTCGTGTTGAATAAGAATGCAATTCGCTAATGATTCACTATTTAGAAAAGAAAGAATCAAATATTAAGTTATACTGAAACACTCGGCCCATGGCGTGTATGATCCGGTACTAATAGCCAGACCCTCGCCTGCAAGACTTCTAGCTGGTGTCCGGTATCATACCAACATCCTATTAGGCAAAGGATTCGATTTTCAGATACCTACCCATGTATAGATATGTGCATATGAACAAGCAAAGCAACTTTGAAATAATAAACCAAAATTGATGGTTGTTCCTGAGATTATTGGAAAAGATATATGCATGCGTCTTAAAAATATCCATTTAATTAGATATCAGCTGTCATATATTCCTGACCAATTTTTGACTTCAAAGTGAAAATCTATCAATGTTATGTATATTATGGATGCCTAGAATTACCCTCTAAATATAACAAACAAAAAATGGCTAAGTACAAATCCCAATCGGAGTTGCAAGAGAAAAAATAATGAAAAAAGTGAAAAATATAAAGTTTTCTTAGAATACCAAAAATTTCGAAGTAATCACTTTATTATAATATTATGATTTATATATCAGCAGATGTGGGGTTGAAATACGAACATTTTAAGACATATTGCAAGCCGATAGCCCTATTGAGTGAGGAATAATTCAAGTTTTTCCAAAGCTTATGATTGCTTAAAATAATGGCGGCCATCTTTAAAGATGGCCGCCAAAAGGTCATTTGGCAAAGTGACCCGCAAGTCCATCAACCGTTTTCAGACTGCTGAGATATCAAGCTAACCGAAAATCATTGTTGGATCTGTTCACCTCTTTGGTAATGAACCTTCAATTTTCAAGGCCTGGGACATGGACTATAAGTATATGTCTCATTGGAAATCATTCCTGCATTGATGTTTATTGCCTAACACATAAATATTTGCAATTGTGAATTTGTATTTGTTGCTATGTACATTTATCTGTAAATGTTGTTTCACAAGAGGCTCACAGGGAAGGTTGGACAGTTGTCTAACTGTGCTAGTACATGATGAACACAACTCTGGTCAAATCCAATATAATTTTATGTTAGCGGTGTGAACTAGTGAACTTATCTTCAGCACGATAATTTCAAGGAAATAATAATTCACATGGACGTTATGATAAGGTATATATCAATATTAAACACAGGCGAAGATGTTTATCAGCGAATATTTGCACTCAGTGTATGGCTTGCACGTGCTTAGTGTTACAGTCGGAATGAAATCTCACACAGGGAGGTAGTCCTACATTTTAGATTAATTTTTCGGAAGAAAATCTACAAAACATATTGGGTATTTATAAGTGAAGAGATTTTCGGCGCAAAAACATAATTTATTTTACCAGACTTTTATATACACACCTCCAACTGGACCGGTTACCGGATTTTATAACATCTGATTAGTTTATAATAATTTAGTTTATACTAATTTATTTAAGGTCTATTGTGAAACAAGTTTTTCCAACTTATAATAATCACTCTCGACACCTCATTCCTGATGTCATCCATCGACACGCGGGTATGAGAGAAGAGAAGCCATTTTCCCTTTTATGCTGAGCGTCTAGCAAGAGAATTTCTGGTACCATTTTTATTTCGTCTTTGGTATGACGCGGCCAGGGATCGAACCCGAGACCTCAACCGCTAGGCTATCGAGGAGGCATACCCGACTAACATCAGACATAAGTATCTCACCAGTCCGACTCATCGTTTGTTATGTGTATCAACAACAAAGTGGGGGGGGGGTTCTTATCAAGATATTTCATTAAATTTAGATAGCCAAAAATAACAAGACTTGATTTCTGTATCAACATGATACCGCGATAAATCCTGATATCCCAAGAAAAAAACAGATGGCGGGAACAATGATGTTTAGGCATGCGCGTGGCTACATGATGGCTGATAATACACGTATAAAAATATATGTATAAACTGTGACTGTATTAACACCACCCACTCGTAAATCATAGTATGACGGACTCTACGGCAAATGTACCTATCAGGGATGTATAATGAATTTTCGGTTTAGGGGTGGAAAAAAGGAGGCAAATGAGTATGGATCTCAAATCCGTGAACTGAAACAACTTATTATGGTAGAAATATATCCTGCAATGACGTTGACATATATAAGCAGACGCATTTGAACAATTGTAGTGACCTATTGTACGCCTATAGGCTATACACCAGGGTACTGTTTTATCAAAGCACTTACGAAAATCTTAAAGTTACGCTCAAATTTAAAATCTTTATAATTATTTGACAACTGCAAATTGGTAAGAGATTCGTCTTGTAGGAGTTCAGTAACTGAATCATTATTAGTACTGCAGCTCCATTTACCATACTTTATAATTGTAAACATGTTATAAAGAATTTAAATTTGATCGTAAGTTTACGATTTCCGTAAGTGCTTTGATAAAACAGTACCCTGTACCGTTCCATACACACCATGTTTGCAAGCAAAAAAGTATAAAAATCAAACGTACATGGACATGTACATGCATTAATATTGTAGTCTATTTATTACTATATGGCACTTATTTATTAAGAATCCGCGAATGCGTAATAGGGAGATCATACCTCCTTAAAGCGGGTTCACACCATGATCGTTTGTACCAGCGTCGGGCAGCCTCTTAAAAGTCGAAATAATGAGCCAAAACATCGGTAAAATTACTTTCGCGAGGAGGGATATTTTAGTTTACGCTACGAGCGTTGTGTATCTGGCACACGTAAACTTTTGGGAACGTTTACGTGCGCTTGACTGCGTTTGACAGCGGGTAGTTATTTTCTATAATTTGGGGATTCACTTGCCCGATCGGGAAATTTTGCTCCAAAAATTGTCTGATAGAAATGCACTATAAGTCTGTTAAACAAAAATAATAATTTTGATGGCTATATATCTCCGAATCTAGACTATTCAAAGGAAACTTTAAGGGTAGGATCTTGGACATACACTTTGTGATATGAAACATGTGTTCAGGGTGCCGCTTCGTCAAATATCTTAAGGATGCTGGATCGGTTTAATGCGCATGCGTCATTTGTCATAGTTCGTTATGTGCCTTACAAATGTAAAAATGTGTCAAAATAATCTTAAATAAATCAAATTGAACAGTTTTGATAAGTATTATGCAATAAAATTAGAAAATACTAATCAAAATGACGGTTTCCATTCCGAGAAAAATAATACATTGCAAAATAGGTGGGTGGGGTAAAAAAATAAAAATATTGCTATTTATGCCAAATGACTTTTTTGGGAGTAAGGTTCGTTTGGTAATGTTTGTTTATTGTGTGTTGATGTGTTTTCGCGATATTTACATGTTCAATAAATTTTATTTTAGGCGTTTTAATTGATTTTCTCAGCATTTTAGCCACATTTAACCAAAATAAAAACAAAAATTGTGTAAAAGATACCTCCGTGACATATATTTTTTATTGCATAATTTTGGAGATCTATGTCACTAGACCTTTTTAACAAAATATTTAAAAAGTTTAAGGTGGGAAAAAAAGTTATTAGGATTTTACCTGGGTGCTATTTTGCTGCATTAAATATAAAGTGGGTGGGGTAAAAGAGCAATATATATTAGACCAAAATTAAATATACCATTTTTGGTATCTTGATCATGTATAACAATGTGTACCCAAACTATACTGAAAAATATTTTATTATTTAGATCACAGACATCAAATAACAAGAGGGCCCAAAGGGCCCTAGGTCGCTCACCTTTCGAATTTAACCTAGATTTTGTTAAGATGATCATTGTGACCAAGTTTTATACAGATTAGGCAAATATTGTGACCTCTAGTGACTACAAAAGGTTTTTATATGATTTGACCTAATGACCTAGTTTTTGACCCCAGATAAACCAATATCGGACTTGACCTAGATTTTGTTGAGATGATCATTGTGACCAAGTTTCGTAAAGATCAGGCCAAAACTGTGACCTCTAGTGACTACACAAGGTTTTTCTATTATTTGACCTTGTGACCTAGTTTTTGACCCCAGATGACCCAATATCGAACTTGATCTAGATTTTTTTGAGATGATCATTGTGACCGAGTTTCATAAAGATTAGACAAAAATTGTGACCTCTAGTGACTACGCAAGGTATTTCTATGATTTGACTTTGTGACCTAGTTTTTGACCCCAGATGACCCATTATCGAACTCGACCTCGATTTTGTGGTTATGATCATTGTGACTAAGTTTCGAAAAGATTAGGCCAACATTGTGACCTCTAGTGACTACACAAGGTTTTTCTATGATTTGATCTTGTGACCTAGTTTTTGACCCCGGATGACCCAATATCAAACTTGACCTAGATTTGGTTGTGTAGATCATTGTGACCAAGTTTCGTAAAGATTATGCTAAAACTGTGACCTCTAGTGACTACACAAGGTTTTTCTATTATTTGACCTTGTGACCTAGTTTTTGACCCCAGATGACCCATTATCGAACTTGACCTAGATTTTATTGCGATGATCATTGTGACCAAGTCTCATAAAGATTAGACCAAAATTGTGACCTCTAGTGACTACACAAGGTTTATCTATGATTTGACCTTGTGACCTAGTTTTTGACCCCAGATGACCCAATATCGAACTTGACCTAGATTTTGTTGAGATGATCATTGTGACCAAGTTTCATAAAGACTAGATCAAAATTGTGACCTCTAGTGACTACACAAGGTTTTTCTATGATTTGACCTTGTGACCTAGTTTTTGACCCCTGATGACCCAATATCGAACTTGACCTAGATTCTGTTGAGATGATCATTGTGACCAAGTTTCATAAATATTAGACCAAAATTGTGACCTCTAGTGACTACACAAGGTTTATCTATGATTTGACCTTGTGACCTAGTTTATGACCCCGGATGACCCAATATCGCACTTGACCTAGATTTTATAGAGATGATCATTGTGATCAAGTTTCATAAAGATTAAGTCAAAATTGTGACCTCTAATGTGTTCACAAGGTTTTTCTATGATTTGACCTAGTGACCTAGTTTTTGACCCCAGATGACCCAATATCGAACTTGGCCTAGATTTTGTTGAGATGATCATTGTGACCAAGTTTCATAAAGATTAGGCTAAATTTGTGACCTCTAGTGTGTTCACAAGCAATTGTGGACGGACGGACGGACGGACGGACGGACGGACGACGGACGAAGAGCGATCACAAAAGCTCACCTTGTCACTTTGTGACAGGTGAGCTAAAAATGTCAAATTTGAACACCACCACCAATTTACCGATTTCCATGGAATTATAAAAATAATTCATACACACTTTAATCAGGGCTGATTACCCGAAAACGAGTTCCGTGACCTAGTGTTTTTTCATCGTATTTTGTGTCAGTATAGATTTCTTTACTTCCTGTCAAAATTTGAGCAAATTCTGAAGGTGGGATCCTAAGTGCTCCAACATCCTTAATGCACATGTCAGTTCTTCCAAGCTATGTATAAATTGACCATTTTATTGCACGATCAGGCAATTTTTAAGCATAATTTTTCGACCTAGCAAGCAGTAAAGGGAATCACCGAAATGCCTGACGGGCAATTTCCCCCTCTGATTAGCGTATGTGAACTTTGCCATCGCAGCATAGCGTATGTGCAGCGGTTCTTGACCGAGTCCGACTTAGGCGATCGAGGGGATTATCGTCAGGATTCGTTGTACAAAGTTAATCTACGATATGGGAGCGTTGTGGATAGTTCCTCTGCTCTAACCCCTTCCATTACCATTGCGTTCCTTGTCTGTCACCCGTTGGTCGACGTTGGACAAGCCTTCAGTTTTACTGGGGAAAGTTCGCATACGCTAGCGCTTGCGTTACTACCCCGTTCATTGCGTCGAATACCCGTTGGCCTATGTAAGATAAACGTTTAGCTAAATTCACAGATACCACCAGCGTTTCACCAGACGTTTGTCAATCGGAGTTAAGCTTAGGTATGTAAGTACAACTTTATTAAGCGTTCAGGGACGTTTACAAACGGAGTACAACTTAAACCAACGTTTATTTGCAAACGCCGACAAAGTTTTTGCATGTTAAATATTTTCAGCGTTAACCAGAGAACATCAATATTTCTAAACTTTTAGTAACTTTTACTATCTGAGTTGATTATTTGCCCAAACGTCGAAAGACGTCGATCCAAACGCGATAGTGTGAACTAAGCTTTAACGCGGGGTATCAGTAATCATTAAAGTTCAACTTCATCAACTTCAACTTTAATTCCCTCTATTTTAGAGGATACAGAATACATTTATGTACAAACAGTGTTAAACAATCAATCAATGATTCAATTAGTAAAGATATTAAAAGGTGTAAGAACATTCAATTCAGATATTGTATGCCCTACCTCAGACAAGACTTTCATTATCATCCTTCGTTTATTCACAATGACACAGTTTGCATATATATATATATACTATTATGATGAATAAAGTTATAGTTTATGATAATATAAAAGTTGTTGTCGGTTCATTAAATCGGACCGTTTATAGCTTACGGCTGTCCATGACCGATGTCCAGCAGGTTATCCGATTATCGCCGGACGGATTTGGTTTTTTTATAGGTCGTTATAAGACCCTTTGTACGGTATACGCTTAATATCCGGTTCAGTGTTTAAAATCTTGTCTATTTTCTTAAAGCCACAATAAGGTTCCGGAACGACGAATTTTCTTCATAAAGAAAACACAAATCTGTGTTACTGATTTGATGAGGGACAAATAATGAACACAATGAGCTGATAAGAACTGGCCCTATAATTCAATAAAAGCTCCGCGAGTCGCATGTGTCGCCTGACGACATGCACATTTGTCATGGAAAACTATCCAGTATTTGGCTACATATCCGACTCACAAGAGTTATCTAGTCATCTGAACTAAAAACGACAAAGTTATGCCTGGACAAAAGAATGTCCTGATAAAATCAATCAAAAGGGAATCATTCAAACACTACACAGTAATGATTCTTGCGCACTGCACTTCATGTCACAGCAAGAATCATGCATATCAATTTTGGAGTCATTCATACTTATGGTGA
Source organism: Spisula solida (assembly GCA_947247005.1). Classification (NCBI taxonomy): domain Eukaryota; kingdom Metazoa; phylum Mollusca; class Bivalvia; order Venerida; family Mactridae; genus Spisula; species Spisula solida. The sequence goes on from OX365945.1 coordinate 5,251,588, forward strand.
CAAAGTTATTACCCGGACAAGAAATGTTTATAAAATCAATCAAAGGGAAATAATTCAAAAATGACACAAGGTATAATTATGGTTCTTGTGTACTGCACTTGGACTTTTTGTAAGAAACGTGCATACCACGTTTCAAGTCATTCAACCTAATGGTTACAAAGTTATCCTCCGGACAAGAAATGCTCTAATAAAATCAATCAAAGGAAAATAATTCAATAACGATGCATGGTAGAGTTACAGTTCTTGTGCACTGCACTTCGGCTTATTGCAAGAAACATGCATACCAAATCTTGAGTCATTTGAACTTAAGGTGACAAAGTTATGCGCCGGACTAGAAATTTGTGACGCCGCAGCCGCCACAGCCGCAGCCGACGCCAAAGTAACACATATAATATTATGTCGCCTTTTCAGGCGACACAAAAACCGAACACAAATATTATTTGATTGTTAAAACACGAGTTAAAGCCGAGTTAGTCTAATTTTCATAGACCCGAGCTAATATTGCCGACTTTTGACTCAGAATTTGTTAGAAGCAGGTATATACATTGCTTTAGTCCTTTTAATAGTTTGATTCATTGAAATCTGTCTACACCATTTGTCTACAGCATGACCTGATTTTGTAAACGGTTATGTACAGTACTATAGTACTGACATACGCAGATATTGTGGTATCAGCAGCAAACATGTCGACTGACGAATCCTGTGTATGAAGTGGAAGGTCAATTATGTAAAGTATAAATAGTTCAGGTCCAAGAACAGAACATTGGGGAACGCCTGCTGAGATTGGTTGTGCACCTGAAAGATTTCCAGATATACATATATTCAGTGAACGGTTTGTCAAGTAGGATGTTAGCCATTTAGTTGAAGCTGCGCTAAAGTGGAAAAGTTTCAGACAAAGATTAACAAAATACAAAGTTTCAGACAAAGATTAACAAAATAAAAAACTTTTGTGAGGTCTAAGAAAACAATTTCAACATAAGACTTGCCATTGATAGCCGTAATCCAGTCATCAATTATTGCAGTAAGAGCTGTTTCACAGGAATGGTTTGATCGAAAGCCTGATTGCTTATCATACAGGAGTTTGTTGATCTCTAAAAAGGTTTTCATATAATCAGATACATGATCTTGGATAAAACTGGCAATATTGAGATGGGTATGTAATTTGTCTTATCAGGTTTAGTTCCTTTCTTAAAAATTTGAGAAATTGTTGCCATTTAATTTGTTTTAGAATATAACATACATTTTGAGCCAATGCCGATTTTTGGCAGTTAAATGAAAGTTTAATCATTCAAATTTTGCTCTCAACAGACGTGACATCATATGTTGGGGCGAATTATACGGCCAGTCAAAATACAGGATGTTATATTCTAAGAACTCGCTTCGCTTCGCTCGCTCCGCCCTTTTTTGTCATAAAACATTACTTAACACGTTCTAACTATAACCTGGAAATTTATCCATGGTAATACGAACATAAAAAAGTTTATTAATTTATTTAATAAACTTATTTTTTATATCCTGGGACCAATGCCATCAAGTCCAGTTGAATTTTAACCATCAAGTTGTTTTAGTTGTTTCAATATAATTTTAATATATACTAGTACTCTTCAGTTACTAGAGGTATTGGGAATGTTTCATTGTTATATAATTATTTTGATGTTGAAATATTGTTCATCTTAATGCTCATTTTCTTTTACGACAGTTTAAGGCCATTGGTATGATTGATGTAGTTGGTTTGGCGGGGTTTTTCTTTACCAGATAGGCGTGTTTATTTTTCTCCCTAGCTTCGGGTTTTTTCTTGTTTTCATTAATGGTCTGTGTCTTGTTATATAAAAATATAAAAACTTTCAAAAACGAATTTTGTGCAACATTTAAGTGAAAGAAAGTTGTATAATTCCGATGTACCCACACAACGCACGCGTTTGTAGTTTCGGAAACTTGTTTTAGTCCTCGAATAATATTTACTAATGTTTCAGTCGGTCCGGGAATCTAAGCACTCGAGCGCACGTTCCTTGCCAAATAATTTTGCGTAAAATCCGATCTTGAGTTCAATAAAATACATACTTGTTATCATATATCCCCGAATTTATGCAGATATGATCTTAAGATTTAATCCAATGAGTGAACCACACAGCAATAACAAAACAATGTTACTAAAGAACACAACGTTCAAGTGTAACCGTCGACAGGTGAGATAAAATATGAACTTTTGGCTGATATAAAATGTGTCAAACAATATGTGCTATTTGTAGCTTAAAGGTATGTATGCGAAAGTTAATGTTTTGACGCAATTGTGGCAATTCTATTTACATGATATAAACGTGCTTTTCAATTTACAATCTGAATTGCTTGATTATTATCAGTAGATATTCAGATGCCGTTTGTGAATACTGTACACTGGGGGAATGTTTCAAACCATGGATAGCTTTACGGTTGTACATAAATTTGAGACATCCATTTATATAAATGCGATATTTAAATATACTGCAGAAATTAAGCATTTACCGCACAAAAGTATTCTAGTTAGAGGCCATACCTATCTCATACAATCGATCGATACAAGTAAACTACCTATTTACTTTAAGCAAATATTCAATTCCGATACACTAAAGAAGCATACATTTTTGCGTTCGGCTAACAGTGATAGTTTTGATAGAAATGCTTTTATTTATCCTCGCTACCGGAAAACCATATGGGCGAGGCTCCCAGAAGAAGTTCGTCTCTTTAGTTTTTGGGGATAGTGCATGATACAGAAGATGCACCGTTTCCAGAAGCATCCGTGGTTATTTTACCATCATACCTCGGATTTATAGTCTCGTCCGAAAGTCTGTTAGTAATTTTAGTTATGTAAGGTGAGAACACTTAAAATCATTTCTGTTTTAATCCGACTGGAAGCGTGATCGAACCAACAACCTTCGGATCATCTGTCAGTAGCTCTCACCAGTGGACCACTTGTCCATTCCAGTGTCAGTTGTGTGTAGTCAGTCAGTTTATTCCTGCCTTATTGGCCAATGACCTCCGGCTTCAAGTGAAGAAACAAGCATACATCATTTGCTTTTTTAGACAATTACAAAATGTACCTGTATAACCCCCCAGAATGCAGTTCTATCATTTCATGCGTTATGCATGTCTTTACACGAACTTTATTTGATTTTCTCTAATTGATTGAAAGAATTAATGTCATGTTTTAAATGCATTGATTCATCGCGATATGCAAGAATTCCTGAATACTTGAAAGAACTATTACATAAAGAGTGCTTCGATTATCTATATTACGTATCGTGTCTGTCTAACTCACTGGCACTCTGCAGGGCGCATTAACCACCATCAGACTGAAACTCATAATTTAGATTTATAATTTACAAAAAATATTCTTTTACCCAGCGTGTTGCTTACTTTGATTCGAATCGAATGTTTTACTTTTCTCACTTTGATAAATGTTTTATTCTACAAAACAGGAAGCAAAAAATAACAAATCATATCTTACGATTTTATCTGATTTTACGGCTTTCCGACATTTTTGTCAAACACCGCGGCCACATAGATAACATGAATTTTGTAAAAAAATGTTTTTGACTCCTTTCAATAATACAGTTACCCGTGTCCGCGGCAAGTTACCGAACTCTTTTGATGTATCTAAAATTCAGACTCTGATTTGACCAAAAACTCAATTCGAGCTTAGATTTCTAATTGAGATGCTTCGGGAGATCGAGGCCAGATTTATCTTTGAGAACGGGCATTTTTCGCATATGTGGATGACATACAACGTACCGTAGCTAGATGTCTATCCTGAATCAACCGGACAGAAGTGCCCTACCAACTGAGCTAACAAACTGGCTCGTATATTTCAAATGTCTGAGTGTCTTTCTTATAATACACATAGTTAAACATCTACGAAATGCCCAAACTTCCATCGTGTATACGCATACGAAATAGAAAGTGTAGATTTTTAAAATTTGAATTTCAACCGTTCTAAAATCATATCTATTTTAAAAGGTCCAACAAAGTATGGCATGTAAGTTGGAATTAATTCTTCCAAGAGTGATCCAATTCCCGTGGATGTTGAACTTTCCGATTGCACTATCTGTCATGGCGTAGATGTTGCATTAAATAAATGAAAACATGGCGTAAGGACTTAGTTTTTAAGAGACCAGAATATCAACTCAAAATTTCTTTTTATCGGATTTTCAATCAGACATACCCTATGCGTTTCTATGACAATATCTATATTACGAAATTGCAGACAGCAATGATTAAAATGGCAAGGCGGGTCGTATTGATAACATTTTGGCTGACATTCTGAAGTCTGACTTTGCATTTACGTACTATTCAATGTTTGTATTTGGTATTAGGATTGTTCCTTCCTTATGAGTAACCGGTATGTCTAATATGAACAATGCACTGCATCCAGCGGGGATTTCCCATCAGCTTTTTGGATAATCCGGCAGAGGAAAAAATGACTAAGGCATATATGTTTGCTCCACAGAGACTATAGCCTCTGGCTGCCAGGCAGCATCACATAGGATACCCAGCTAACAAATACGTAGAAAAGATTGTTTTCCGATCTAGGATACGGGTTGCACAGATATGTCCTATAAATATTAAAAATGGTTTTACACTCGCTATTTCCATTCAATATATTGATATGTTGGCGCGATATGCCGTGCGACGACGTCCCGTTATTGGTTTTTACGTTGAATATTGTTGAAGTAAGATATGTTTTTTTTAAATGATTTTCATGAGGCTTATATGCCGAAACGCTATTAAAAGAGTGGAACTGTATTTATATTTCATATTGGAAAAATATAAATCAAACAAGATTGGTTCTCAAATCTTGAGCAACAACTTGCCCCTACCGGAAGTGGGACGTGAGATACAGTCTACCGAATCATTATTCTGTATCTTGTTTGTCAAAAAAGGCCATAGTTAATGCAAAACTACAACAACAACAATCGCGTGTTTTCGCATGTAATCGATTACAATGGGGAAAATCCCCTACAATTACCTAAATCAAATGCTTGCACTAAAATAGATAAACGGGACCCAATGTCGAACCTTGGTATATCTATTGTGACAGCTATGTGAAAAATTTACTGCCAAATGTTGAATAGTCGGCTTAGTATATATGTGGGTTCAATGTCCATATTTTGGCAAGTTACATTATCGGAAGAATAATGACCCTTTGTAAAATTCTAATTTTCGTCATGTTTTATCTTTTCTTTCTTCGTAACTTTAAACCATAAATAGCACTTGTAAATGCAAAACCGGCAGATGAACAAAAATACTTTCAGAAAGGTATTGTGCTTTAGATTTCATTTAAGGTTGCATAATGATTTTTTTTTAAACTGACGGCTGGTTTGTCATGTTATTGTGCTTTTATTAATTTTAAGAAATCTTATGTCACCATGTCAAAATACATTGAAAGACAAAGAGGCGTGTGGCAAAATGTGTGCAATGAAGCCATGATATGCGCCAGCACCATGACTGTATTCAAATTGTAATCAACGATTTTACAACTGATTGATTAATTTAATCTTAAATGAACAAATGTGTACTTGCCAGGGTATTTTCTATGTAGGGACAGTAATGGCAAAGACCGCCTGACTCTTGCATACATTGTATAAGGCGACTAAATGTGTCTGAATGCTTGGAAAGCATGCAAGTCTCGACTCCAGCAAGTGGTGGGGTTCAATGTTTTCATCAACCCGTCTCGGTTTTTCGCTTTTTTAAAATATTAACCGCACTTCGAAAACGATGTTCCGATGATAATACTATAAGGCAGGCTCGTATTTCAACGTTAAATACGCATCTACAATATGATGTTAATCAAATGTCTTCAATCAAACACTTATCTGTAGAGATATTCTGCCTGACTGAATTAACGAGATAGACAGGTTATGATATTAGAATCAACATTAACTCTCTATGATATCACACACACTTCATGGCTCGGATTTACTCTGTATGATACCACACACTGGATTGTTCAGATGTGAGCTATGTTAGCAACCACTGTGAAGTAAAAACTTGACGATGACCGGTAGACAAAATCTTAAGCCATCTTTCTAGAATAACAACTTGTGGCAGATTGATTGGCTTTGGTATTGTCTCAGAACCACTAAACAAGAATCAACAAGCCCAAAGTGAGAAAGCAATTTTGACTTTGGTATTGTCTCAGAACCACTGAACAACGGGCAACTGTCCCTTGTTTCCACCTACTGAGAAAGCAATGTGGTATTGGCATGGTCTCAGAACCACTAAACAAAGGACAACTGTCTTTTGTTACCACTCCGTGGATAAGAAAGCAGTGTTGACTTTTGCATTGCCTCAGAACCACTGAACAATTAAGGGGAACTGTCCCTTGTTACCGTACAGTGAGAAAAGAAAGCAGTGTTGACTTTGATATTGTCTCAGAACCACTGAACTAAGATCTAGTCTCCCTTGTTATCACCATGCTATTGGGTTTAGCATGGTCTCAGAACCACTGAACAAGGGCAACTTTCCATTTTTACCCCAAAGTAAGGAAGCAATGTTGACTTTGGCATGGTGTCAGAACCACTGAAAAAGCATTAACTGTCCCTTGTTACCACACAGTGAGAAAAGAAAGCAATGTTGACTTTGGCATCGTCTCAGAGAGGGGTCAACTATACTCTGTTACCCCAAAGTGAGAAAGGGAAGATCCAACCGTCTCTATACAGGTTAAATGGCAAACATTAAATAAACTAAGATAAAATTACTACGTTTTTGGTCAATATGACCACAGCGAAATCTGCCAACGTACGGTGTATACCCTAAAGTGGGGAAGTGCTTTTAACTTTGGAATGGTCTCAGAACCACTGATCAAGGAGTTACAAATGTCCATTAATGTCCCAATAATAATTCAGAAATCTTGTTCTATGCAAAGTCTGCTAGTCTTAGGCAAACGCGTAATTGTACGCCAAATAATTACACTCTATTATAAAGGAAGACGGTATGTCCAACTGCACTGTATAATACATGCTGTTTAAATAGCCTGTATAGATTGCCGAGTATTATTCCATGACCGGTCAAACATAGACTAAATAGTAACAAGAGAGTAATTGGTATAATTGCAACGCTTAGTACATGGTTCAATTGCTAACTGCACTAGTCTACGAGCATTGTGCGAGTTACTTAGTCAGTAATAGCTCAGTAATATAATGTAAGGTCAGTGTACGGATTGTAACAATAATACGTCATGTATCCATTGTCTGGGTAAATACTAAATAAACACGGACATACGAGGCTTATCTATATGAATGCAGCCTCAAACCCTTCAAGGGTATAGCGATCTATAGTGCAACTTGTGAACAGTGACCCTCGTTTGAGCAACAATCCTCTTCAACCAGTAAAGTTTCTTTAAACTAGATAATTTATAATCGTTCACTTAATTAGATAACTTCATGTTTCGGTTCCCTATATTTGACTCATTTCAGAATTACAGCAGTAAAGAGTGCAATCATTACACTGGAAAGAATGCAACAACATCAATACAGCACTGGGTTTGCATTTTTACCATCAAATCCACCACGTCCTCAATCTAACCATGAAACAAAACAGATAGAGAACAAACATCCAGATATCGTATTTAATATCGTGATTTGCCCTTGACTAAATAAGGTATCTCCTCGTGTTATAGTTCTCTATCTACTTATTGTCGTAATATAAGAGGAAACAAATTTCTAATAATTGACATTATCTACATGGGATGGTCAAACAGTTCGGGTAGTAAATGCTTCGCAATCTTTATTTCTAGGTCAATATTGCTGAAACATAGTCAGACAGTAAATTGGCGTAAGTACAAGCCAACATTATTAAATGTTTGTTCCACAGCATAAGAACCGTTGTTTTAATATTCCCCCGAATGTATGCAGATAATTTTATGATCTTAAGATTTAATCCAATCATTGAACAACACAGCAATAACAAAAATGTTTTACTAAAGAACACACCGTTCAAGTGTATCCGTCGACAGGTGAGATAAAAACGTGAATTTTTGGCTGATAAAAATGTCTCAAACAACATGATTGTGCTATTTGTATCTCAAAGTGGTGTTTACGAAAGTTTAAGTTTTAACAAAAGTGCTATTAAACATCAATGGATGACATAAACACTCGCAATTGCGGCAATTCTAATTACATTATATAAACGTGCTTTTAAATTTACAGGCTGAATTTATTGATTCTTATCAATAGATATCCAGTTGCCGTTTGTGAATACAGTACAATAAATGTTTCAAACCAAGTACCTTTTAAACTGATAGCATTTGGGTGGTACAACATTTTGAGAAATCGATTTTATATGACTGCGATACTAAAATTTGCTGCAGAATTTATAAAAAACTCCACACTAAAGTATTCTAGTTAGAGGCCGTACTTATCTCATACAATCGCAGTCTACATAAGAGAATTACGTATTTACTTTAAGCAAATATTCAATTCCGGTTCATTTCAGAAATATTTTGTTTTTTGAGTTCGACTGAAAGTCGCAAGGCAAGTGAGTTGCCGTCCGATTTATTCATGCCTAGTTGACCGTTTTCAAGGGAAGAACTAAACATACATAATTGCAATTTGTTAACCAATTTATACAAAATGTACAAACTCAAGAATACAGTTATACCATGTCAGGCATATTCATGTCATCGTACGACCTGTATTTGATTTTCCCTAATTGATTGAAAGAATTAATGTCATGTAATAAATTCACAGCGTATAAACGACTGTACGTCAATCTAGGATGTCGTGATTGGATTTAAATGGTTGGAGTAAAAAACACAACAAAGAATAATGTTAAATACTAAGCTTATATAGCTAAATGTTAGGGTCTGATTTTAATGAGATTGATATACAAAGACATAATGTGAGGTTGTACATATTATTATTACGATTAACTTTCCTAGCGTTCGCATACACTTTATCGCCAAATGTTTGCACATATTATCTAAAATCAATGAACATCGTTTGACTTTTTTGAGAAAAATATACACCGACTACTTTTACACATCATTTACATCGTGATCGGGCACGTTTCAGTTTAATAATTGTACATATTATAACAGATATAACATAAACATATAATATGCGTGATTTCAAATATTTTCAAACTGTGTTTTTACTGAGATAGAGGCCAAAAGTGATACAGCTATGTAGTCACATTACTGTATGTTTACTGATAATTTTGAAAAATGATTTGTATGTTTATTGTGATAGAGATGTATGTTTATTGTGATTGAAATGCAGTGATTTGCGTTGTTTTGTTTAGGACTCTTCAGTGTAGTTCAGTAAATTATTTGGTCAAATACTACCTAAATATTGTACCTAATCATTTTCAAAACGAAATTTACATTTATGTATCGTTTGTGAAACCGTAAGCAACACACACAAGATTACTTTTTATTGAGCTGTGTTTTGAAACAACCTAGATGAGCCAATTATCCTTATCTATGGCTTAAAAGAATAAGGTCGTAACTTTAAGTTCGATCTGGTCAACATTACCAGTACCAAGTTACACAAAATAGGTTCATAAGATGCGCCAAGTGGTGCAGATTTCGAATGAGCAAGGGTCTTATAAGGCCGTTATTGTTGTAAGTCAGCGATATTTACTTCTCTATTAACATTTATTTAATATATCGTTTACGCTGTGAGAATGTCATCTGATGGCATTGACCCGTATATTGTGTGTAATGTATATGGTATTCCAAAATATCTGTCCCAATTACAACCGAATGCTCACACAACTTGACTTGCTGTACGATTCCAAATCTATGTATGCAACTGTTTTTGTCTATTGGAATTGTTTAGCAAGTTCTTCATGTATTTACGCAATAACTGTATTGATTAGAATCTTGATATATTAGTGGTTGAACATTGACAGAGCCGACCGTCTCGTATTACATTATATTATTTTGAGCCGTCAGGGGTATCAGTTAGGGACAGCAACCGTCAGGAGTATCAAAGTGGTTCTTTCGTTTTTCTGCCTCATAACCTGGTTGCATCGAACTAATTTTGCAAAATGCATACCTAGAATAAGGTAAACAACGAAGTTGGCCGCATAAAACAGCAACACACCATGCAAATTGGCAGAAATTGGAAAAAATGTAGACGGGTCGTCAGGGGTGCAGTAACCAAAACCGCACTGGAATCGAGTGTTCGCCTTAATCATAGGTATTTGGAGGGAAAATGGGCTTTGATCTGCAGGTATCAACAGGGCCGGGCACGGTGGGCTGGTTGATTTCATTGAAAGCGTCTTACAAAACAAAGAAAAATTAAGATTTACTTACCGAAGCGACGAAATTTACAGTCGAAAAACCGTCAGGGGTGTCACTTCCGTTCTATACGTTATCCCCATTGAATGGAAAGCTCACATTTCAAAGTTTTATTGAATATATAGCATTTTTTTCGATAAAAGTCAAAAGGACGTCCATATTGAATTTGTACACGTTTTGTTTCAGAATTGTAATACAAAATTTTGATTTTCGAATTGAGCTTTTCATGGACTTCAGTGTAATATGTAATGCAGGTACCGAAGTTTTCTGTTGAAAATGTGCAGAATAAGCACTTGAATTCGTGCGTTATACCTGAAAGTTTGGCTCAAATCGCGATAAAAAATTGCAATAAGTCGTACACATTAAATTTTAATAATCACAATAAACATACATAATCAATGAAATAAACATACAGTAGCGGCACCACATAGCCGGTTGTTTTTTTACCTCTATCGCAATAAAAAATACAGTTTGAAAATATTTGAAAACATGCAAATTATATGTAAATGTTATATCTGTTATAATATGTACAATTATTGAAATGAAACGTGCCCAATCACCATGTAAATGATGTTTAAAAGTAGCCGGTGTACATTTTTCTCACAAAAAGTCAAACGATGTTCCATGATTTTATGTAACATGAGCAAACATTTTGGAATAAAGTTTATGCGAACGGAAGGAAAGTCAATCGTTATAATAAATATGTACAACTTGTCATTATGTTTTCGTATATAAGCTTAGTATTTCAAATTATGCAATCAATTTTGTTGTGTTTTTTACTCCAACCATCTAAATCCAATTACAACATCCTACTTTACATACAGTCGTTTATACGCTGTGAAATTCATTGATTCCTCACGATATGCAAGACTTCCTGAAAACTTGAAATAACTATTAAATGAAGAGTGGTTCGATTATTAAATATTGCCTATCTTGTCTGTCGAACTCACCGGTAGTCTGCAGGGCGCATTATCCACCATCAGACTGAAACTAATAATTGAGATTTATAATGTACAAAAAATATACTATCTACCCAGCGTGTTGATTACTTTGATTCGAATTGAAGGTTTTTTTATCTAAATAATGTTTCACTTTTCTCACTCTGATAAATGTTTTATGACATTCTACAGAACAGGCAGCAAAAAAGAATCAAAACTAACGATTTTACCTGATTTTACGGTTTTCCGTATTTTGGTCATACACAGCGGACACAGATAATAAGAATTTTATGATGTTTTAAAATCTTTATCAATACTACAGTTACCTGCGACCGCGGCTAGTAAACAAACCTTTTTGATCTATCTGAGATTCAGACTCTGATTTGACCAAAATCTCAATTTGAGCTGAGATTTCTACTTGAGATGCTTCGGGAGATCGAGGCCAGATTTCATCTTTCAAAACTGGCTTTTTTCGCATATGTGGATGACATACAACGTACCGTAGCCAGAAATCTATTTTGAATCAACCGGACAGACCAGTGTCCTACCAACTGAGCTAACAAACCGGCTCGTATATTTCAAATATATGAGTGTCTTTCTTATAATGCACATGATTAAACATTTACGAAATACCCGAACACCCATCGTGTATACTCATACAAAAGAGAAAGTGTACATTCTAAGATTTGAATTTCAAACGTTCTAAAAGTCAAATCGATTTAAAATGTTCAACAAACTAGATGTTGATTGGAATTACTTCTTCGAAGAATAACCAATTGTCCGTGGATGTTAAACTTTCCGATTGCACTGTCTGTCGTGACGTAGGTGTTGCATTAAACAAATGAAAACATGATACCGGTATTAGTTTTTAGTTTAAAAGAGACCAGAATATCAACTTAAATGTGTCTTTTTATTTGGCTTCTCAATCAGACATACCCTATGAGTTTCAATGACAATATCTCTATTACGAAATTGCAGACAGCAATGATACAAATGACAAAGCGTGTGATATTGATAACATTTTGACTGAAATTCAAAAGTCTGACTCAGCTTTACCGTTTTGCATTTATGTATTATTCAATGTTCGTATTTAGTAATAGTATTGTTCCTTTTGGAGTTTCGGTATGTCTATTATTAAGCATTTACCTAAACAAATGTTTGCGCTTAAATAGATAAACGGGACCAAATGTCGAACCGTGGTACTGATATCTATTGCGACAACAATGTGCATACTTTACTGTCAAATGTTGAATAATCAGCTTAGTATATCATTTGAATGTCCACCTTTTGGCAAGTTTCATTACTCAAGCTACAATGTTGGAAGAATAATGACCCTTTGTAAAATTCTAATTTTTGTCATGTTTTATCTTTTCTGTCTTCACAACCATATATAGTACATGTAATTGTAAATGCAGAACTGGCAGATAAACAAAAATGCTTTCAGAATGGTCTGAATGGGCCTTTAATACTGTTATTTAACTTTTAAGACTAAAGGCTGCTAAAACTATGTAGTTCAGCAGTTTTACTGTTGTAACTAGGCCATTCAGCGTAGGCATTCCGCCTTTTGTTTGCTGAATCTTTTCTACTGGGGCATTCAGCTAGTTATAATTTATTATACTTTTCGACAGCTTGGATTTGGGCGGATCTGCGCTTGTTTAGTTGGGCATTGTGCTTTGTGTGTTTTTAATGTTTTCTGTGCTCGGCTGGTTAAGTTGAGTGCTGCCTTCCCTGTCTGACTTAATATAATCTTTTTGCACGTGTTGCATAATGATTTTTAAAGAGCAAAACATATTGATACGAAACAGACGGTTGGTTTATCATCTACGTAATTGTGCCTACATTAATTTTTAAGAAAGCTTATGTCACCATGTTATAATAGATTGCAAGGCAAATATTTGCTTTTAAAATGAAGATACTAGTATTACGTCAGACAGGGCAGGCAGCAATCAGCACTAAGCCATTTTATGCATTTGTCGTGTATTAGAAATTATAATCGATGATTTTACGACTGATTGATTGATTTGATCTTAAATGTGATCCGAACATTGAACAAATGTGTACTTGTCAGGGCCTTCTCTCGGTAGGGACAGGAATGGCAACCATCGACTAGCCATTGTTCCCCAAATTGAGAGAACAATGTCGACTTTGGCATTGTCCAAGAACCACTGCATAAGGGACAGCTAGCCATTTTTCATCAAATTGAGAGAACACTGTTGACTTTGGAATGGTCTCAGAACCATTGCACAAGTGAATTCATTCAAAATAAAGGTAAATGTATATATGCGGACTGTGCAAGTGTAATAGGCTTACAGTGACGACTTGTATATGTTCCTCGCGTATTTATTGATCAACCCTCGTATTTGTAAAATATGATACAGATGGTACTCCAAACTTCAATACCGGTAGTCATGTTTGTGTATTTCTGTGAAATCTTAAGTGATTGAAATAAATCCTTTAATTTGCACTTTGGTTTTCAGTTTTTGTGTGCATAGTGTATAAAAATCTAATTGCAAGTACTTGTATATCGTGTTCATCAACCCTTCCATGTGTCGTTCTATAAGTGTCTTAAAGTAGTTTGTTTACATAGACACATTAATACAGGTCTATGAGAGCCATCAGCATGTTTGATTTGTTGTATATTGGTGTACCATGTACTGATCCCGGACATTATGAAAAGGGCTGGGTTCGTGAACATTAGGAGGACCAATATTGTTTATTACTTGGCAATAATTCATATAACGGATCCGTGTTTTGTATGCACAAATATTATAGTATTAAAGGTGGAGTAAAATGTCCATACGTTTTACATCAAATACAGTAACATGGTAAAATGTGTTTAAAGACAATTTTAAACTTTTCTCGTTATTTAAATCTCTTAAGTTACAGAAAAATCGGCTGATTATATCATATTACATATTTGCACATTAAAATCCTTTATGCTAGGGTCACAAAGCTCGTACGATATCCGTACGAATTTATCAACTCGTACGAGTTCACAATTTTTGAAATCCTAACGGTTTTTGTATGTTCTCAGCGTCTGGTCACATCTCGTACGGACCACAAACGATATATAGAGATGCACTGGAACGATATCCGTACGATGCTCGTACGGGTCAAAAAAATCCGTACGGTACTCGTACGAGTCTTCGGTGTACGTACGAGCTCCGTACGGACGCCGTGCGAATTTGCCAAAATCAACTCATACGGAGCTCGTAAGGAGCTCGTAGGGCAAATGTGACCTAAGCATTAGTGAATCATGGTATACAATTACAAACGCACAAATTACTTGCCACAGTTTGAAAGAAAATTTGGTTACTCGGATTTGGATGACTTCAAAATAAACGAAGATCAACATATAAATTCTGAAAGTATGTCGGCTTTACATGACATTTTCCACTGATTTTTGAACATCGTCGTATTATTAGGAAATAGAACATCGATCTATTTGCATTCTAACACGTGTAATTTGTACAAATTTAAACGGACTATTTTGTTTGCGAAGTTGGTGAGTTATTTATCTTGTTGCTATAGACAACTTCCGCTGTTCAAAGAATCGTAACGTACGCCCCTGGATTTTTAAGCTTTACTGTTATCTTTATTTGTCGCCAAACTGATGCTTATTTAACGCCAACGTCCAATTACGTATTTCACGTTTACGCATATGAATTGATACATGCAATAACATGTTACTAGAATATAAATATAATCCAATAAATAAACAGAACCGCTACGAAAAGAAAATTACTCAAAACGTCGCGCTCTACGGCGACGTCGCAATTCATGACGTCATGAAATAAACAAGACGTAAATTTCATTGATAAAAATCGCGAATTATACGTGGGAGAAAAATTAAACAGCCGAAATTCTACCGTGATATACCGTTTATTAGATTATATATATAACGCTACAGCTCTATACGTTTACATGGAGTAAAATACAGACAGTGTTAGAATAATATCCATACGTACATGAATATGGGTCCAAAGACGGACATACTTGCGATCCTATCTCATTTGTTATTATCTTCGTAATACAAAAACAAGTACAGAAAACTAAAAGTATAGTCCGTTTAATCAGGTATGTCGCTTGTATGCAACGTCGCAATATCATAACATTGGTTTTTATTTTTTAAACATTTTAATTGGAGAAAAATGCAGTGAAAACCAACACGCTATTCATTAAGCTACGTACTGGTACACATAATATCTATTCAAATAAGACATTAATAAGAGAACTTGAAATGTTTATGAACACAATGTTATGTAAACAAGAGACTGACCTGAGGAATATATTTATAATAATAAGTTATATATATTTACCAATGGATAGATATATTTCCAGCCCTACTTCGTAAAACTAACAATTTGCTATGTACCACGATCACGAACACTCGTGCTATTTGAGTAGACTAGTGAAATAGGAAGGCTCGATAAGTGAAATGCATGTCCCTGTGATAATCAAATAATTAACACATGAAACATAATCAAATTACAATGATGACATATGATTAAACAAACAGATATGAGCAGACGGTCGTTTGTTCATTTATATATAAAGGCAGATGACTGAATTTGGTAATATAAATTTTTGCTTGCAATTTTATTTTTAAAAAGTCTCCACCACAAACCCGATATATTGGCGTATTAATCTTGGTAGAGTGCTACACCTTTATGCGGAAGATCCTGTGCCATTCCCAACTAGGACAAGCCATGATGAAGGCGCTTGAGTTAGATAAAGGTAATACTGATCGAGAATTAATTAATACAAACAGAAGAATGGGGAACAATATACATGTATGTGAACGGCTTAACTAAATAAAAGCACGTGTAATCCTTTTGGACAAAGCCAATGAAATACTTTAATTGACTATGCTGCATAGTTTGGATATCCAAAAATATGTCCAAAAAATGAGTAATGTTCAATCTATATTTCATTCAACAACTATCTATTCCCCAGATGAATTATTTACCATGGCAACACCCTTCGTCAAACTATTTTGTATGTAAAGATACGACGTTGCAGTGCAAATCCAAAAATAAGACCGCAATGGAAATAGATCTAGTGGAACAACGTATAGTTGACATGGAACTGTACAATACGGTCATTGTGAGTGTGTGCGTAGAGCTGTATATGACTGACACTCCTTCAGTATTGTCAACCACAAAACCCGCTTTTAAATGAGAAAAATGGTTGCATTCATTGTTTTGTTATGGTCATGAAATGATGCAGAAATGTTGATAAAAAGATGATAAACAATCGGGCAGGGAAGCGGTAGCACTCATTTATAACAGCCTAGCAAAAATGCAAACAACACAGACACACAATTACACGGCAAATAAACCATGTTTGAAAACTTTTTTTAAATCAATAACAAATGTACATGTATTAACTCCAGAATTCAGTTATATCATGTCAGGCGTAATTCATGTCTTCTTAAGAACTTTATTTGATTTTCTCTAATTGGTTAAAGAATTAATGAATGAAGAGTGCTTCGATTATCTTATAGTGCTTATCACGTCTGTCTAACTCACAGGCACTCTGCAGGGCGCATTATCCATCATCAGACAGAAACTCATAATTCAGATTTATAATTTACGAAAAAATATATCTACCCAACATGTTTCTTACTTTGATTCGAAACGAAGGGGAGTTTATCTAAATAATATTACATCTTCCTCACTCTGATAAAAGTTTTACAAAATTCAACATCATTCTTACAATGTAAGAATAGACAGCAAAAAATAAGAAATCAAATCTAACCATTTTATCTGATTTAACAGTTTTCCTACATGTTTTAGTCATACACAGCGGATATTGACCGAACTGTACTGATGTACCTTAAATTCAGACTTTAGTTTTACCAAAATCTCAATTTGATCTGAGATTTCTACTTGCCACAGGTGCAAGACACAAATTCAAATTTGACAATATAGGCCTAGTATGTCATATAGAGAGGCAAAGGTCCAAGAAACGACCAGGTCACGTTTATCTCTTTTTGGTCGCCGCAGAGTAATATCAATCCAAGCGAAAACACTTTTTATTTTGTCGAAATCGATCGAATAGCAACATAAATAGCAAAATAAATATCGGGCCAGGTTTCAACTTCGGAAGCGGGCATTTTTGCATATTATGTAGAGGACATTCAAGGAACCAATCCTGAACCTTCAGGACAGACCAATGCCCTACCAACTGAGCTAGCTAGCCGGCTCGTTTAATTCAGATATCTGAGTTTCTTTTAAATAATGCACATCGTTAATTTAGCATCTACGAAATACCCAAAACTTCCATCGCGATACTCAGACGAAATATTATAATGTATTTATTTCTTGGTTTTTAAAACCTAAATTTCAATCGTTCTAAAAGTCTAATCGATTAAAACTGGTCAACAAACTACATGTAAATTGGACTTGTTTCTTCGAAGAGTAATCAAATTGTAGTGGATCTTAAACCTCCCGATTGCACTATCTGTCTTGACGAAGATGTATAATGTAAATAAAAATAGGATTTTAGTTCTTTGTTTTCAAAAGACCAGAATATCAACTCAAATGCTACTGTTTATCGGTTTCTCAATCAGACATACGTACCCTATGCATTTCAATAACAATATCTACATTACGAAATTGCAGACAGCAATGATAAAAATGGCAAAGCGTGTGGTATTTATAACATTTTGGCTTAAATTCTAAAGTCTGACTGAGCTTTACCGCTTTAGCATGTACGTATTATTCAATGTTTGTTTTTGGTAATAGTAGTGTGTCCTCCTTTTGGAGTACAGGTATGTATATCATCAAGCATTTACCTAAATCCCATGCATGTACTTAAATAGATATATGGATTCAATATTGCACCTTGGTATACCTATGGCGTCAACTATGTGCAAATTTTACTGTCAAATGTTGAATAGTCGGCTTTGTATATGAGTTGCATATTTTGGAAAGTTACATTGGAAGAATTACAACCCTTCGTAAAATTCTTGATTTCGTAATGTTTTATTATTTTTTTCTTCGTGACTTCAAAACCGTTAATAGAAATTGTAAATGTAAAACTAACAGAAGAGTAAAATGGCTCGCGAAAAGGTCTATGAGTTCTTTAGATAACCTTTTAACGTTGCATAATGATTTTATAAAGTAAGGTTTTGATACGAAACAGTGTGCAGATTTATTATCATTGTGTGTTTTTATTGATTTTAAGAAAGCTTTTGTTACCATGTTAAAATAGATTACAAGACACAGGGGCTTGTGGCAAATGTTTGCACTTAAGCCATTTTATGCATTTGTTATGTACATAGTATTAAACGTTAATAATCAACGATTTTCCAATTGATTGATTGATTTTATCTTAAATGTTATCCGTAAATTGAACAAATGTGTACGTGTGAGGGTATTTCCTAGGCAGGGACAGGAATGGAAACCATCGTCTGACTCTTGCACACATTGTGTAAGGCAAATAAATGGGTCTGGATGCTTGGAATCCATGTAACTCTTGACTCCAGCAGGTGGTGGGTTCAATGCTTTCATCAATCCGTCTTGTGTGAGTTTTTTTTTAAAAATAAAATCTCACTTTGATAACGATGTCCATAGTACTATTAGATAGGCCCGTATTTCAAAATTAGATTTTACGCATCTTCAGCATGTTGTTAATCAAATGTCTTCAATCAAACACTTATCTGTAGAAATATTCTGCCTGACTGATTTAACGAGAGAGACAGGTTGTGATATTAGTATCCACATTAACCCTCCATCATTTAACGAGAGAGACAGGTTGTGATATTAGTATCAACATTAACTCTCCATCATTTAACGAGAGAGACAGGTTGTGATATTAGTATCAACGTTAACCTGCCATCATTTAACGAGAGAGACAGGTTGTGATATTAATATCAACATTAACTCTCCATCATACCACACAGTCGATGGTGCAAATGGGAGCTGTAATTTAGCAACAGTTTGTGAAGTAAACAATTGCCGATGGTTGGTAGACACAATCTAGATCAATCTGCCTAAATATAAACCTGTGACAGACTTGTGGTCTCAGTACCGCTGAACAAGGGGCAACTAGCCCTTGTTATCACCACAGTGAGAAAGTAATGTGACCTGGGCATGGTCTCAGAACCACTGAGCAATAAAGGGGCAACTTCCCTTTTTTCCATACAGTAAGAATAGAAAGCACAGTTGACTTTGGTATGGTCTCCGAACCACTGAACAATTAAGGGACAGCTGTCCCTTTTTACCCCAAAGTGAGAAAGGAAGCAATGTAGACTTTGGCATGGTCTCCGAACCACTGAACAAAGTTCAATTTAAGTGTCCCTGGTTATCACCACGGTGAGAAAGTAATTTGACTTTGGCATAGTCTACTAACCACTGAACAAAGTGTCCCACAGTGAGACAACGTTGTTAGTAGTGGCATGGTCTCAAAACTACTGAAAAATGGGCAACTAGACACTGTTACCTCACAAAAAGCATAAGATGACATTGTCATTGTTTCAGAACCACTGAACAAACTACAACTGTCCCTTGTTACCACACAGTGAGAAAGAAAAGTTGACTTTTGGCACGGTCTCATAACAATTGGACATGGTGCAACTAGCCATTGTTATCCCAAAGGTGAGAAAAAATGTTTGCTTTGGCATGGTCTCAGAACCACCGAGCAAGGTGCAACTATCCATTGTTACCCAAAGGTAAACAAGGTGAAAATATGACCACACCGAAATATACCAAAGTACGCTATATACCCTAAAGTGGGGATGTGCATTTAACTTTGGTATGGTCTCATAAAAAAACTTAACAAGGAGTTACAAATGTCCATATGATAACCCAGTAATAATTAAGATCTCTTGTTCTAACCATTCCTGTAAGTCTATCTAAGAGACAATGCTCGTCTCGAGCAAACGTGTAATTAAACGCCAAATAATAACACGAGAGTAATTGGTATAACTGCAACACTTAGTACATGGTTCAATTGCTAATTGCTCTAGTCTACTAGTTTTATAAGAGTTACTCAGTCAGTAATATCATAATAGAATGTAAGATCAGTCTACCGATTGTAATAATAATAAGTCATGTATCCATCGTCTTAGTAAATAAACACAGGCATACAAGGCTTATCTGTATGAACGCATCCTAAAACCCTCGTACTCATAAATAGCGATCTATAGTTTACCTTGTATTTATATTTTATGTCTTTGCCATAGTTTTATGTTTGTAAATGGCCAAAGACAAACTGTTTTCCGATTATGCCTATAGCATTGCATTTTATCGTATCGTTAAAAGTAACTCCCGTTTTGAGCTACAGTCTCTCTTTAACCAGTAAAATTTATATGAACTAATCCTTCACTAAATAAGATAACTGCATGTTACAGAGCTCTATCTGCTGTATAACTCATATCAGAATCAAAGCTGTAATGTGCAACACCTACACTGGAAAGAGTGCAACAACTACACTGGAAATAGTGCAACAACTACACTGGAAAGAGTACAATAACTACACTGGAAATAGTACAATAACTACACTAGGAATAGTGCAATAACTACACTGGAAACAGTACAATAACTACACTGGAAATAGTACAATAACTACACTGGAAATAGTACAATAACTACACTAGGAATAGTGCAATAACTACACTGGAAAGAGTACAATAACTACACTGGAAATAGTGCAATAACTACACTAGGAATAGTGCAATAACTACATTGGAGAGAGTACAATAACTACACTGGAAAGAGTACAATAACTACACTGGAAAGAGTACAATAACTACACTGGAAAGAGTACAATAACTACACTGGAAAGAGTACAATAACTACACTGGAAATAGTACAATAACTACACTAGGAATAGTGCAATAACTACATTGGAGAGAGTACAATAACTACACTGGAAATAGTACAATAACTACACTGGAAAGAGTACAATAACTACACTGGAGAGAGTACAATAACTACACTAGGAATAGTGCAATAACTACATTGGAGAGAGTACAATAACTACACTGGAGAGAGTACAATAACTACACTAGGAATAGTGCAATAACTACATTGGAGAGAGTACAATAACTACACTGGAGAGAGTACAATAACTACACTGGAGAGAGTACAATAACTACACTGGAGAGAGTACAATAACTACACTAGGAAGAGTACAATAACTACACTGGAGAGAGTACAATAACTACACTAGGAATAGTGCAATAACTACATTGGAGAGAGTACAATAACTACACTAGGAATAGTGCAATAACTACATTGGAAATAGTACAATAACTACACTGGAAAGAGTACAATAACTACACTGGAAAGAGTACAATAACTACACTAGGAATAGTGCAATAACTACATTGGAGAGAGTACAATAACTACACTAGGAATAGTGCAATAACTACACTGGAAATAGTACAATAACTACACTAGGAATAGTGCAATAACTACATTGGAGAGAGTACAATAACTACACTGGAAATAGTACAATAACTACACTGGAAAGAGTACAATAACTACACTGGAAAGAGTACAATAACTACACTGGAAAGAGTACAATAACTACACTGGAAATAGTACAATAACTACACTAGGAATAGTGCAATAACTACATTGGAGAGAGTACAATAACTACACTAGGAATAGTACAATAACTACACTGGAGAGAGTACAATAACTACACTGGAGAGAGTACAATAACTACACTAGGAAGAGTACAATAACTACACTAGGAATAGTGCAATAACTACACTGGAGAGAGTACAATAACTACACTAGGAAGAGTACAATAACTACACTAGGAATAGTACAATAACTACACTGGAGAGAGTACAATAACTACACTGGAAAGAGTACAATAACTACACTAGGAATAGTGCAATAACTACTTTGGAGAGAGTACAATAACTACACTAGGAATAGTGCAATAACTACATTGGAAATAGTACAATAACTACACTGGAAAGAGTACAATAACTACACTGGAAAGAGTACAATAACTACACTAGGAATAGTGCAATAACTACATTGGAGAGAGTACAATAACTACACTAGGAATAGTGCAATAACTACACTGGAAATAGTACAATAACTACACTAGGAATAGTGCAATAACTACATTGGAGAGAGTACAATAACTACACTGGAAATAGTACAATAACTACACTGGAAAGAGTACAATAACTACACTGGAAAGAGTACAATAACTACACTAGGAATAGTGCAATAACTACATTGGAGAGAGTACAATAACTACACTGGAAATAGTACAATAACTACACTGGAAAGAGTACAATAACTACACTGGAAAGAGTACAATAACTACACTGGAAATAGTACAATAACTACACTAGGAATAGTGCAATAACTACATTGGAGAGAGTACAATAACTACACTGGAGAGAGTACAATAACTACACTGGAGAGAGTACAATAACTACACTAGGAATAGTGCAATAACTACATTGGAGAGAGTACAATAACTACACTGGAGAGAGTACAATAACTACACTAGGAATAGTGCAATAACTACATTGGAGAGAGTACAATAACTACACTGGAGAGAGTACAATAACTACACTGGAAAGAGTACAATAACTACACTGGAGAGAGTACAATAACTACACTGGAGAGAGTACAATAACTACACTAGGAAGAGTGCAATAACTACATTGGAGAGAGTACAATAACTACACTGGAGAGAGTACAATAACTACACTAGGAAGAGTGCAATAACTACATTGGAGAGAGTACAATAACTACACTGGAAATAGTACAATAACTACACTGGAGAGAGTACAATAACTACACTGGAAAGAGTACAATAACTACATTGGAGAGAGTACAATAACTACACTGGAAATAGTACAATAACTACACTGGAGAGAGTACAATAACTACACTGGAAATAGTACAATAACTACACTGGAGAGAGTACAATAACTACACTGGAAAGAGTACAATAACTACATTGGAGAGAGTACAATAACTACACTGGAAATAGTACAATAACTACACTGGAGAGAGTACAATAACTACACTGGAAAGAGTACAATAACTACATTGGAGAGAGTACAATAACTACACTGGAAATAGTACAATAACTACACTAGGAATAGTGCAATAACTACATTGGAGAGAGTACAATAACTACACTGGAAAGAGTACAATAACTACACTGGAGATAGTACAATAACTACACTGGAAAGAGTACAATAACTACACTAGGAATAGTGCAATAACTACATTGGAGAGAGTACAATAACTACACTGGAAATAGTACAATAACTACACTGGAAAGAGTACAATAACTACACTGGAGAGAGTACAATAACTACACTAGGAATAGTACAATAACTACATTGGAGAGAGTACAATAACTACACTGGAAACAGTACAATAACTACACTAGGAATAGTGCAATAACTACACTAGGAATAGTGCAATAACTACACTGGAAAGAGTGCAATAATATTAATACAGGCTCAGCACTAAATGTATATGTTACCACTAAACCCACCACGCCCTCAATAAAACCATGATACGAAACAGATCAAACACTCGGATATCGTATTTTAATATCGGGCTACAACCTCGACTAAATACGATTACCTCGTGCTATAGTTCTCTATCTACAAATTGTCGTAATAAGATGCATGTTAGAAAAACGTTTTAGCTTACCAATATCAACTCCATCAACTCCAGTTGTCATAAAATATCTCCTCGCGTGCATAGATAGATCTCTCCCATTGACGTGCCAATAATAAACATGTAAACACATCACCAAATGTATTAATATGATTAAGAACATTACGAGGGGTGTTCAAACAGGCCGGGGAGAAAATGTTATGAACTCTTTATTTCAAGATCAATATTACTGTTACCTAGTCCGATAGTAAATTGGCGTACACATTAATGTTGGTAAAATGCATGGAACCGTAACGTCTCTACGGCTAGATCTACACCGGTCCAACGTCAACATGGTGTCATTACACATAACATAACTTGTGGTGTCCTAACTTTTCATGAATGGCACATTTTTACCAGGCATCAAGATATGTCCTATGCAACATATAGGGTTGTTAATTTGCCTTGATACAAGGGTATTGACATTAGGCGTCCCATTGCATGTTGACATTGCACTGACCGTTTTGGAGCATTAATATCGATCAAAGTGTACACACTATTTTATTCTTTATATTGCAACATTTCCAACCAATTATATTTTAGCACCGTCACTTATTATTTTAAATCCTTTCGTCACACAGGGCAAGATATATAAATCAATTTATTATTTGCTTTCAATGGATTATGGAGTTTTTTCAGTGAAAATAACAGTGAAAATAACAGTGAAATTACCACTTTGTTATTTTCACTGTTTTGAAGCTGGTTCCAGTATCATGAAGAAAAAGAAACGTTACGTCAACGGCGCCGGGCTTTAAAATATGCGTTACGTCATCATGACGTCATAATTCTCACGTCGTGACGTTCCAATTTTGACGTGATTTTTTCCAATTTAGCCAATTACGGCACATTTTAAGAGAAATTGAGGCATATAATAAACGGAAAAGTTGTTGATTTTTGGTGAAAGATCAATTTTATTTCACTCGTGATCACAGAAAATCAAATTTACACTCGTGGCTACGCAACTCGTGAAAATATTGATTTTCTGTGATCACTCGGTGAAATAAAATTCGATCTTACACTAAAATCAACAAATATCCTCTATATATTAAAAATCACAGATTACAAGAAAAAGTCGTCACAAGGAAAACATAAACTGCAAAAACAAGACAACCTATTCCGACAGTCTGTCGCCTCATTCAGTCAAACACAACGGGGTATGAGCAGACAAGAACGAATCACAAGAACGACAACACACTACAAGCACACCAAACAAATAAACACCAAACCGAACCCTATGCATGCATTCTGGCTGGACTACAAGGTTGCAAAAGTACACATACAAAGGAACACAGTAATCACAGTGATAACACTGTTTTTGCTATTTGCTTTATTCGTGTTTTACTATAACTCCAACGCGATAATCTGCAATGTCAATATAAACAGAAATCACTGACCATTACATGGATTTAGGTAGAGCAGAGGTTTGTATTTTCTATTCAAACAGTTTTACCAAGTTATTTGGTATCAAACGTCATAGTGTAAAGGAAAAGGTGATCGCCTACCAATCTTGCCATCCGCGTTCGATTCTTCATGTCCTTCGTTTTTTTCCTTTATGTAATTAGTTATAGATGTGCACATGCATTACTTTTATTGTCGTATTCACAATTTTCTCGTGATCTTCTACATGACTGAAGTGTCATGAGATTAAACATTATTGCCGTAGGCTGTGAGTCGCAGTAACAACTTTCTTATAGTTTGATTTGTTAATGTTATAAAATGTGTAAGCAGATTTATAAGAAATAAAACAATACTCGCATAATTCGTACATTTGATTAATGTGAAAGTAATAATTAAATACAATGATAATAAATATTACACAAACGTATCTTTGCTTAACATTTATTTTTGGGACTGAAAATAATAAAAAAATATATCTACGTAAGTAAAACTCGAACTTGTGTCTGTATATGCTCAATTATTACTATTTCCCCATAGCTAAACCACTAAACTACGAAATATGATGGTCACTTTTATTCACCAAGTCAATTTAGAGTTAGGTGCTCATTGTAAAGATAATCCTTTTTCCAATATCACTATACATTTATACCTGGTCTCCCTGTTTACATTCAGTGGCACAGGTCCCAATACCGCGTTGGAGTTATATAGGATTAAACGACCATTTGTTGACGTTCAGTTAATCCAAACTGACGCTTAATCACATAAATATCAATGAAAACATTGAATTTACTCCCGCGTTTTTAAAAAAATGGCCTTGATTTAATGACGTCGTAAACGTGACGTCACCATAACGTGACGTTTGGTGAATTACGTTAGCTAAGCAAAATGTGTTTTGTTCCTTACGTAAACACAAAATCAGGGGATGAACCACAGGAACTTGCATTTATAATTTGAAAAAAATTACTAGGCCTACTGTACTACTTAATATATTATTATTATAGTATACTATATTTAAGTAGTACAGTAGGCCTAGTGAAAAAAAAAATTTCAAATTATAAATGCAAGTTCCTGTGGTTGAACATACATGTAGGTAATATTCTATATCAAAAATAAGCTATAAGAGCTTGTACAGCTGTGATGGGCCTTTGCAGTTTGACTTATTCCACATACATTCGTCTACAACGTTTACGTCAGTAATGTCCGAGGGTCCGATTGGTGAAAACGGAGGTTCACTGATGTGTTACAAAACGTCACGTCTTAGCCAATGAGAATGCAGGGATTTGCTGACTTTAGAATTATTGTAAAGTGGACACTGCGTGCTTAGAAGAAGGTTAACTGTATCTCTTTCACCTTGGTAATGCTTGAAAAGAATTAAATGTGGTCCCCTCCACGTCTAGTGACGTAGCTATGGGAAACAGCGTTCGTTCAAACTTCGGTGATTAACAACGATCAAAAGTTAATTCATTCGAAATAAAAGTAACTGTATCTATGGAATCTACACGCACGTGCTATATGCTTACAGTAACGAGTAAAGAAATGACAGTATTTCGCCGCGTATTTGTTGATCAACCCCCGTACTTGTGAAATATAATATTAATGCAGATGGTTCACGATAGTCATTTTAGTGTATTTCTGTGAAATTTAAAGTGATTGAATTATTCCTTTAATTTGCACTTGGATTTTCATTTTTTGTTTGTATAGTGTATAACAATCTAGTTTCAAGTATATCATGTTCAGCAGTCCTTCTTAAGTAATATCGTTATATAAGTGTCTTTAAGTAGTGTGTTTACACAGAGACATTCATACATGACATTTGTCTATGAGGGCAATCAGCATGTTTGATTTGTTGTATATTGGTGTACCAAGTACTAATCCCGGACATTATGAAAAGGGATTATACATTGGGAGGGGCTAATATTGTTTATTACATAGCAATAATTTATATCACGGATCCGTGTTTTGTACGCACCAATATTAAAGTATTAGAGGTCTCAGGTAACTGTATCATTGATAAAGAGTAAACAATTTTAAAACATTTATATAATTTATGTTATCCTAAAAAGGTGCAATTGTACTAAAATGGTAATATTTTCATGGTATTAAAAAGAAGAACCGGCTTTTGATATCTTCATAAAGTAATTACATTTATACACAGCATTGTTAGAACTATCTCCTTGCAAAATCCCATTGAAATTGATAAACTAATTAAAACGTTATGCGATGAAACGTATATCATGGTAT
This sequence comes from Spisula solida, assembly GCA_947247005.1. Classification (NCBI taxonomy): domain Eukaryota; kingdom Metazoa; phylum Mollusca; class Bivalvia; order Venerida; family Mactridae; genus Spisula; species Spisula solida. The sequence goes on from OX365945.1 coordinate 5,279,106, forward strand.
CCAGTCAATCACCGAGGTGAACTCAATACAAACGATCAAGTGAAATTATATTTTAAAAGTGTTCGAATTCCACGGCCCTACCTGTTATATTTTTTATTTTTCATCCAATTCTAAATTTAACACCATCACAACGATGAAGCTCTCTAGTTTCCGAATATGTAAATACAATGTATATTTAAAATAATACCAGTTTTAATGAATGTTTATCAAAACAAAATGCACCCCAGTGACTGTGTGTTCAATTTCACATGTTATAAACCTATCTAAGATAATATAAACAATTTTAACTCTTTACCAATGACACAGTTACCTGCGTTAAAGGTGGGATAAAATATCCATAAATTTTACATCAAATACAGTAAAATGGTAAAATGTGCGTAAAGACAATTTTAAACTTTTCCCGATATTATTATTTTATATCAAATAAATAATAATAATTGATAAAACTCACGATCTCAAAATTTGGAACATATCATGTTTCAATCCTTGATATTTCCCTAATCAGTTACATTCCATTCACAACCCAAGTTTTTGCCGCTGCTGATTCTTTTCATACTTATTTTCAGACGACTTTGAAAAATCGTTTTGCGTAATTGTTTCGTTATTTAAACATTTACTAGAATGTAATTTAATCATAAATAATTGAATAGCAATCAGACAAGTAAGGAGACTTTAAAGAAAAATATGCATTCAACAAAAGGACATACATTTTGATTCACCCTGTATGTACATGTACATAAGACGAACACAAGCATACTTGCGATACTATCAAATTTGTTATTATCTTCGAAATACAAAAAAAAACAAATACAAAAAACTAATAGTAAAAATGAATGATATAAAATCATATTTACCATTCCAGACCGACTTTGTAAAACTATAGACTACACCTCGATAACGAACATCATGTATGCTAATTGAGTAGACTAGTGAAATATGACGGCCCGATAACTGAAATACAGGGCCATGTGCCTATCAAATAATCAACACATGAAACATAATCAAGTTACAATGATGAGATATGATTAAACAAACAGATATGAGCAGTCGGTCGATTGTCCATTTATATATAAAGGCAGATGACTGAATTTGAATTCATAATAATTATTGTTTTGTTAGCAATTTTACTTTTAAAAAAGTCTCCACCACAAGCCCGCTATATTAGCGTAATTTGGTGGGATGCTACACTTTTGTGCGGAAGATCCTATTTCAAAGTTGGTCAAGTCATCTCCTCTCTCTAATATTGGCTATGACCGTGCCCTCCATGTATGATGAAGTCGCTTGGATTAGATTAAGGTAATAATGGTCGAGAATTAATTGCAGTAAAACTGATGTTTGGACGATTGACCGTCTTAAATAAAACGAAAGAATCGTAATTTATGCGGCGTGTTTAAAATCCGTTTGGACAAAGTAAATGAAATAAAATGTATTAACTATTCTACATAGTTCCAGAGACGTTTGAACATCCAAAAATAAAAATTAGTAGGCCCTAACATTCTTTACTTCGTTCAACAGTTGAAGCAAAATACTTACAATGGCGCTCCTGTATAAATGTTTTGTATGTAAAAATACGACGTTGCAGTGTTAATCCCAAAAAATAAGACCACAATGGAAATAGATCAAGTCGAACGATGTATAATTGACATGGACCTGTACAATACGGTCATTGTGAGTGAGTGCGTAGAGCTGTATACTCTGTACATTTAAAAAAGCACACTTTGTGGCATCCACTATGTTCTTAATGTCTTATTTTATTGTATATCAACACGAATTGTATGAAAATACCTGTATACTTTAATATATGCCACCTACGCCTTGCACAAATGTAAAATCTTGTACATGTAGTAGGATGTCCATTTGAAGTATTTTTAAGCGATTCAACAAATCTAGAGAAAAAATCAAGTGTGCGTTTTTAAATGTACTAAGTATATAAGACTGACAATCATACAGTAGTGTCAACCGCAAAACCCGCTTTTAAAAGAGAAAGAAAAACGGTTGCATTCATTGGAATCGAAACTCATTAAAATTTCAAGTTTTGTTATGGTCATGAAATGTAACAGAAACGTTTATCACGCGATGTTGTGCGCCTGGTATTTTGTTTTTGCTGCAGTCATACCATACATAGGCCTCGTTGAGTTTCGTGGAAACTTCGTTTTTATATCGATAATTGTCCGATATTTCATTAAGACAATCCTTTTGGTCAAGTTATTGGTGCTAATATGTGACATATAACTGGTGACTAGTTTTTAATTCCCCGTGGTCTAATTTCAAACCGTTACAATATGTCATAGTGGCAATCATTCAGGCTATAATTCCAGACAATTACAGAGCAAATGTCTCGAGTGTTCATATGTATTGTCATTGTGTGACCTGATGACACAGCATTACAGCAGAGACAACCCAATTTTATCGAACTTGAATCATAATGCCACAGATGCATAAAGATTATTTTTATTATTATACCATATTTATATAGCCCTTTTTTCATGTATATACACGATCAAAAGTGCTGTACAATCCCGATTAAGACATAGTTAAAACAATATACATAAATTATACAACTATGGACAAATTTATAAATCAACACATATCCACCACTCATTTATGCAAACAGGTAAAATACACAATATGAAATGTTTCAAGTCCGGTTGGCTTCGTAAGCTGTATGGCCAGTCCACACGCGCAATACTCCACCAGTCGGTGTTTCAAGAACAGCGTCAGATACCACTGCTACGAGAAACCGTCTCCAAAGGTATAACAGTTACTGTGCTAGCTACCTTTAAAGAGACCCCTATACTCCAAAGAAATAATACAAGGTACTTTCTTTAAGAAGAAAACCCTTAACACATAATCAGCCTGAATAAGCTTTTGTAAAATAGTGCGTTTTCAGCGATTTCTTGAATGAAGGTAGTGTTTTACTGTCTCTGAGTGCTGTTGGCAGTGCATTCCATAGCTTCGGTGCTGCAGCCGTGTAACATCGGTCACCGTACGTGACAGTCCTTGGCACAACTAGAAGAACATCTAGTCATTCTGGGAAATCAGCTGTCTTTGTGGAGTATATACTTCCAACATACTTCTGATGTAGCCTGGGGAATTCCCATGTAGTGCTTTGTAAACATGAGTCAAGACCTTGTACTCCACTCTGTATTGTACAGGTAGCCAGTGAAGATCCTTCAGCACAGGAGTGATGTGATTGTAACGCGGTGTCCGTGTGATGAGGCGGGCAGCTGTATTTTTGAATATTTTGTAGTTTGTTCAGAATGATTTTCGGGGAGCCGCAAAGTAACGAATTGCAGTAATCCAGTCTCGATGTTACTAAAGAATTGATAATGGATTTTGTTGCATCAACAGTCAAATATTATCTGATTTGATCTATTTGTCGGATCTGCATGAAACACGACATTGAGACAGAGTTTACAAAGATGAGGTAAAGACAGTGACATACATGTATAGACGGTTTGTTCACAGAGTTTATTTTATGATTTGGCATAATGACCTTGTTTTCGACCGAGGTTAAACGAGTAAGAGTAAGTAAGTTAGAAGGTGGCCGTCGCGAGGCTATCTGTAAGACATTTGGTCTGGGACTGGAATTGATTTGGTGGAAGGGAGCTGTTCCAGTACAGGGGAAAGAAGGCATGAAGGTGACATTGGGTACGGGAATGGGGTATGAGTAGATTCATGTTTCTAGTCGGAATGGTGTGGTTGTGGTCTGCAAATTCTTGATTGAGCTTGATTTTATAGAGAAAGTCTAGGAAAGTTCTTATAGTCGACGTTGTTCCAGGGTTAGCCATTCGAGGTCAATTAACATTTTTGTGACATTTCTTCGGAAGTCGTGCTGTTTGTAACATACTGCGTTTCACACTTCCAATCTTGTTTTGTATGTGCTAATAATTTTTAATGTCTGTCTTAGATTCATGAACATTTAATTGCTTGCAAGAGGGCACTTTCAAAGGCCCTAGGTCGCTCACCTGTCATTGAAGTTGTTGCATGCCCATATGGTGACCAACGAAATCCCTTACAACTTCTAAGAATCGAGTAAATGCAGCCTCTATCGTATGCACAAGATTTTCATACTATCTTAACCAGCGACCTTGTTATTTACATCAGATAACCCATATTGACAGATGAGCCAAAACTGTGATCCCGTTAGTACCGTTTTTTTCTATGATTTGACCCAGTGACCTATTTCTTTACACCAGATGACATTGACCTAGATATTGCTGAGATGATCATTGGGACTAAGTTTCATTAAGAATATGCCAAAATTGTAACATCTACTGACTACACAAGCAATTGTGGATGGACAGACGGACACAGAGCGATCAAAATTAAAAGCTCCCCTGTCACTTTGTGACAGGTATGCTAAAACACAGCCCTATTGCATGCACAAGGTATGCATATCATTTGAACCGTTGGCCCCAGATGACCCATATGTATAAACCTGGATTTAGTAACATTTACAAAGATTCAGTGAAAGTACAGCATATACAAAATGCTTTTTCATTATCTGACCTTGTCTGACCCATGTTCAAACGCTTAGATAACACCTAAACAAACATTCTGACCATTTTCACGAATATCCAATGAAAAACGTAGGCGCTTTTTCATAGATCTAAATATTTATTAAGAGTTTGCAATGATTTTACAATGACCTAGTTTTTACACCCAGATAACCATATATTGAACGTTACCTCGAATTATTAGATATGATCAAGGCCTAGAGGTAGGGTATGCACTTTAGGATCGAGAGGTCCCTGGCTCAATTCCTGTCTGCGCCACTGCTTAATTTCTCTGGGCATTAGAATAACCCACATGCTCCACTCGACGAAAGTGTGAATTGGTACTGGTCAGGGCAGTGTCTGTAGATGTTGGATAATCTCGGTGTTGGCTGCACAGCCACCAGGAGACAAATAATCATGACAGCCTACTATGTCACTTTGCTAACTACCCAGAGGGCTACCTATCCGACTAAGTATTCAAAACCTGATTACCAGATTGACAATCTGGAGCTCTATCCTATGCTAACTAGGCTGACTGTAATTGGAATGTCTGAGAAATAACAAACAGTTGCTTAATATTAGTTTTTCTTTATTTACAGCTCTTGATAATGTACAGCTTAAATATAACAATATACATATAATGTACACTTTAGACCATGCCCACACCAGTTCACCTTAACAAAAACCTCCAATATAACCTGTCTATTTTATAGAAAATGTGTAGGAAGGTCGAGGGTGGACAGATAATCCATGTCCATACTAATATTACAGGGTGTTAAAAAAGTTTGTTCTCAATGTAATTTTTCTGACGCCAGAAGAATGTTAAATTTTCAGATTAAATTCCAGATGGTTCTACTATTGTTCACTAGTATCAAATGAAGCCATTATAGTAAGAAAATGAAATGGTACATAGCGCACATAGTGCAAACAAAATTAAGTATGAATTTAAATTTGAGAACAATCTTTTTGAACACCCTGTATACATACCGGTACATCATTTGTTTTCTCTATAAAGCATTACAGGAGTCTATAAAGATGCCTTACTTTAAAGACAAGACTTCTGCAATTGCAAGCCCACAAATTAAATTTACTGAATAAACTTCAATTTGGCAATAAGAAACAAACAATATAGTTTATTCAGCAAGAAATGCATATAAAAATTATATAAAAACATCACTTCAAACCAGAATCAAAACAAACAAAATTTCACGTAAATAAAATTATCAACAAAATATATTGAACCCAGCATTTATGATCATGGTCCATGTTTAACATAATAGAGTTATTTATATACACAATACATACATAATAATAATATACAAACTATCATAATCTAATCAAGAATTAAATTCCTAAATTGGACCAACAAAGAAATAAAACCTGATAAAATATCAAACTTACCTCATTATTCAATTGAACTATTTCTATTGATATGGATAAGTTTATGTTCTTCAAGAAAGGTGGGTTAGCCCTTGTGTTAGCACTTGTGTTAGCACTCAGGTTAGCCCTTGTGTTAGCACTCAGGTTAGACCTTGTGTTAGCACTCAGGTTAGCCCTTTAGTTTGCACTCAGGTTAGCACTCATGTTAGCACTTATGTTAGCCCTTGTGTTAGCACTCAGGTTAGCCATTGTGTTAGCACTCAGGTTAGCACTTTTGTTAGCCCTCAGGTTAGCACTTGTATTGGCACTCAGGTTAGCACTTGTGTTAGCTTTCAGGTTAGCCCGTATGTTAGCACATATGTTAGCACTATGGTAAGCTGTAATATTCAGCAGGTTTGTAACAATATATTGAACTTTCATTTTGATCAATTTTCAATATCATTAATCAGATTGGCTGAATATTTCTATTTGGCACTTAGTTCAATGTCCCTTGACAATAGGTCCTCGTCATGTTATAACACATAACAAAACAAGTTATCGATGATGTCAATTAAATAATTAATAATGTTTTATTGTAACCAAAAACAGGAATTAGCTGAAATGAAATATTTACATGACAATATGTTTAAGATATAAATGTCGCTGGCTTATAATGATAAGGTCATAAGTGCTACTTACAACATTACAAGACCCATATATATTTACAATCTGCATCACAAGGCGCTTCTTATGAGCCAATTCTCATGAAAACGGAACAGGTCATGTTGACCAAACTGTTGAACAAGTTGAAAAAGCTTGTTTTTCCTTTTGTTTTCTCAAAATAGTGTATTTGTACTTATGACCTTCTTCTTCTAAGCCATCAATATATAAACGAGGCAATGGAAGAGAAAAGGTTTATGTGGACTCAGTTTTCTAGCCCAGTTGATCGTAAACCAATTTTGAAAACAGGGGCCGTAACCCCTAAAAAATTGAACCTGTCCTGCATTCTATCATCCTTAATTAATGAGTGGATTATTAATTAAATCAAATCAGCATTACATGACCTTTGATGAGAAATCAATTTGTCTGTGCTAGTTCAGGAAAACATTCAAGCACTGCAGACAATAACATACTATGTAAAACAACACTACAAACACTGGCAATGGTTTATTTATGAAAATTAATTCAAAGTGACTAGAATTGCCAGTGTTGTGATAAAACTACAAGAGCCCCCGTTGGCCTAGGTCTCTCACCTGTCACTGTTGACCATCTAAGGTAATTTGAGTAATCACTCTACGGTTATCAAAATTCAAATAACATTGGAGCTTCTTATTTATTTCATATTATTTTAACCTGTGACAAAAAACATAGCTTGAGAAACATAAAAGTAGGCCACAATGTCAATATTAAGGTCAAAGTTTATTTCGGTACATAAAAAGGCATATGGTCCAAATTTTATAGGCTGTACCTTGACAAATGTGAAAGTAGGTCAATATCAAGGTCAGTGTTAAATTTGGAACATAGAACAATGATTAGCTGTAGCTAAAACATGTTAAAGTAGGTCATTAAGTCAATTATTAAGGTCAAAGTTCATTTTGGCATATTGTCCAAATTTGAAGCCTGAATCTTGAAAAATGAAAAAATAGGTCACTTGGTCAATATCGAGGTCAAAGATCATTTTGGCACATAAAATTAAACATATGGTCCAAAGTTGAAGCCTGAAGCTTGAAACACGTAAAAGTAGGTCAGTAGGATAATTTGAAAGTCAAAGTTTATTTCATGAGATGATCATTTAAATCAAGTTTTTGATGCCAAATGATCAAATATCCAACTTGACCTAGATTTTGTTGATATGATCATTGTGAGCAGGTCTTATGATGATAAGGCCAAAATTATGACCACCAGTGACACACAAGGGGCATGTTCGTAGCGTCTGTTCCGAACACTGTGCGGGATGTTCTACTCCGAACAACCTACGAACAAAACGGAACTGTCCTGCACAGTGTGCCGAATGTTCTACTCCAAACACCTTACGAACAAAACGGAACAGAAAGTAAAATGTTTAAGACGACCAAAATTGTAGTTGCAGCCGTAATATTGGAGAAACAAGAGGGCCCAAAGGGCCCTAGGTCGCTCACCTGTCAAACTTGACCTAGATTTTGTAGAGATGATCATTGTGACCAAGTTTCATACAGATTAGACCAATATTGTGACCTCTAGTGACTACACAAAGTTTTTCTATTATTTGACATTGTGACCTAGTTTTTGACCCTGGATGACCCAATATCGAACTTGACCTAGATTTTGTTAAGATGGCCATTGTGGCCAAGTTTCATAAAGATTAAGTCAAAATTGTGACCTCTAGTGACTACACAAACTTGTTCTATGATTTGACCTAGTGACCTAGTTTTTGACCCAATATCACACTTGACCTAGATTTCGTTGAGATGACCATTGTGACCAAGTTTCATAAAGATTGAGTCAAAATTGTGACCTCTAGTGACTACACAAGGTTTTTCTATGATTTGACCTAGTGACCTAGTTTTTGACCCCGGATGACCAAATATCGAACATGACTTAGCTTTCGTTGAGATGATCATTGTGACCAAGTTTCATAAAGATTAGACCAACATTGTGACCTCTAGTGACTACACAAGGTTTTTCTATGATTTGACCTAGTGACCTAGTTTTTGACCCCAGATGATCCCATATCGAACTTGGCCTAGATTTTGTTGAGATAATGATTGTGACCAAGTTTCATAAAGATTAGACCAAAATTGTGACCTCTAGTGACTACACAAAGTTTTTCTATGATTTGACCTTGTGACCTAGTTTTTAACCCCTTATGACCCAATATCGAACTTGACCTAGATTTTGTCGGGATGATCATTGTGACAAAGTTTCATAAAGATTAAGTCAAAATTGTGACCTCTAGTGACTACACAAGGTTTTTCTATGATTTGACCTTGTGACCTAGTTTTTAACCCCGGATGACCCAATATCAAACTTGACCTAGATTTTGTTGAGATGATCATTGTGACCAAGTTTCATAAAGATTAAGTCAAAATTGTGACCTCTAGTGACTACACAAGATTTTTCTATGATTTGACCTAGTGACCTAGTTTTTGACCCCAGATGACCCAATATCGAACTTGACCTAGATTTTGTTGAGATGATCATTGTGACCAAGTTTCATAAAGATTTAGTCAAAATTGTGACCTCTCGTGACTACACAAGGTTTTTCTATGATTTGACCTAGTGACCTAGTTTTTGACCCCAGATGACCCAATATCGAACTTGGCCTAGATTTTGTTGAGATGATCATTTTGACCAAGTTTCATAAAGATTAGGCTAAAATTGTGACCTCTAGTGTCTACACAAGCCAATTGTTGACGGACGGACGGACGACGGACGGACGACGGACGAAGAGTGATCACAAAAGCTCACTCTGTCACTTTGTGACAGGTGAGCTAAAAATATGAATAAACGATATATTTGAATGTGACTGTTTGCCCGCAATGCCCCATAATTGGAAAATAAATTTATTATATTCTATTTTATGACACAAGCGACCATTGTTCTTGCTGTAATCACGTGACTGTTCTGGCTGCACCACCTCTGTGGCGGGCACAGAAAGAACATGTTCCGAACAGTGTTCCGGTTTGTTCGTAAGTGTGTTCCACTGTCCGGAATGTGCGGAACAGCGTTCCGAACAGGCCCAAGGTTTTTCTATGATATGACCCAATGGCCTAGTTTTTACCCAAAATGACCTGATATCAAACTTACGACCTCTAATGACACACAAGCAATAGTGGACGGACGGGCGGATGACGGACGAAGAATGATGACAGGTGAGCTTAAAATATCGAAGAGGATTATCAGGACAAAAATATTATATGTAAAAGTTCACTGATTTTTTATATTTAAGACAAAAAGCAAAATTACTAAAATTGAATGCAGAAATTTTTCATTTCTACATATAATGCATATTTCTCTCAGTAATAAGTTCAATGTCTACAGAAAAATAAACAAATGATGTACAAAAAACAACAACAAAAAGTTAACAAAACAAATGTAAAAAAAGAACAGTATCCGACACATCAGTACAGATGTTGTACAAGTTAAGCCTAGGTCCCACTGAGCAATTTTTGCCTCGGTAATGTACTCCCGATTGAAATTAATGAGCTATCAGGACACGTTCTTGGAGGACTTAAGGACAAGGTGAAGCTTCAGGGAAGTGATGAGACAGTTTGTGATATAGGAAGGAATTGTGATGAATCTGGTGGTATCAGAAGAAATCGGGAGAACATCGCAAATGTGGAATTCCTCAGTGGGACCTAGGTTTTACACTCATTCAGCATTTGTGCAAGTATATGCACTTTGTCAATCATCACATACAATGTGTTAACCAATTAAAGATAAGCACTTGGTTAATTATCTTTCAATAAACATCTGTAACAACATGTTTATAGAAGACTAATTATATACAGGTGCTTGCATTTGTAGCTAATATTTGAGAGCAGGTAATTGTTGTTTATAACAACCATTTCAAAATATACTGATTTTAATGCCATACTAAAATTACATTAACCTAAAGAAATTCACACATGTTAACATTTGTACAGTGCAAAGTATCAAGAAAAACACATTGCTCCTGGTGCAAATGTTTCCTGTTGTTGAGATGTTTTTGTTATAGACAGGCATAAATGGATATTACATAACGTTTTGTGTCAAGGTTATTATTAGCGGAAAATAAGGATAATTTGGGAGCTGATTTTGTGGAAGTGAACATACTTTTTTGGGGCAAACTGCATCATTTTTAAGACTTTTCCCAAGGAGGGGCCATGGCCATGTAACAAAAAAATTATAATCTTATTTTACAATTTTGCACAGAGATGGTCACTATACTATAGAAATTGTCAGAGGTTGCACAGTATGTGTAATACCTTCACTGATCAGACTGTACAGATCTTATATTCAGATCAAATTATTACAAACTTACAAACAACATTCAAAGAACATGAGGGCCAAACACCCTAAATCACTCACACAAGGACATTGCAGTTTGGACTCAATTAGTTTGATGTTAATAAAATGACCTCGTTTTTATCTCTATGTGACCTGTATTAAACATTGTTTAGATTTTTCAGAGACAAGCATTATGACCATGTTTCATCAAGATCAGGCCAAAACTGTGATATCTGGAGCATTAACTATTAAATTGTTGATGAGGACAAACATAGAGTGATCACAAAAGCTCACATAGAGCATGAAAACAGATACACAGACACAAATGAATACACAAGACAATGCAGCAACTGTACATTGCTTTAGAATATTACCTACATTATGAGCCAATAAAAAAGCCGAATTTGGGCAGTTAAATGAAAATTTAATCATTAAAAATTTTGCTATTAACAGACGTGACATCATGTGTTGGCCCTAATTTCTATCGACCAATCAAAGTGCATGATGTTATATTCTAAGCCAGTTAGAACATATGAAATAAAACTTCACAGGCTCCGCCATTTTTAATCATAAAAAATTTACTTAATATGTTCAAACTATAACTTAGGGAACATAACAATTGTAGCACACCAACATAGTTATTTATAACTTATAAATCATCAATATAAATTATTGTAGAAAACTTTTGACCAGGAACTAATTAATCCTTGTGTGCTTTTGCGAATGTACCCTAAGAATGTTTTGACTGGTTAAAGTAACAGATCTAATTGGACAACAAACAGGCACAGATATTTAATGCATGGGTTTCTTGTCTGAAGTTTTCTACAATATTAATATAACAAGCATGCAAATAAAGACATAAATAATGAAGATCTGAATATTCACCGACAAACAACAATGTGAACAAGACTGCGTTCAATAAACGCTTATGCCCCCTGTGGAAGCCTTGTCCATAAATCAGTCTAAGTCCAAAATTAGGTCAAGGTGAAGGTCAAAATGGGGTCAGGTGATACAGGTGTGTGGAGAGTGTTCATATACAACATCCATGCAAGTTTGGAAGCTTTGTAGCAAGCCATAATGATGCTAGAAGAAACGGTCAATTTGGGTTAACCAGGACGGACGAACGGACGGACGAACGGACGGACAGGTGAATCACTATATGCCTCCCGATCTATATAGGTACGGGGGCAAAACAATGAAACACAATACAAGTCAAACAAAATCAGCAAAACAAAATATTCATCCTTTCTATATGTAATGATCGTGAATTTAATGTCTACATCATCACAAACAAATATGTTACTAACAAAATTTACATCAAAATCTAAAAACAGAATGATATATACTATAGACCATATCTTTTCATGACTGTAAATAATGTATACATACAATTATTATAGTGCAAACAAATTAACCTGGTCCTTGACCTTATTGAATAAATATGATAACAAGCTTCTTGTGCAGAATAAATCAATGTTCACATGAAAATTGTACCATACTGGTCGTTTCAATTCATATTTTACTACACCTGGTACATATGGTAATTCTATCCACTAATGAAAACAAAGGCCGGAGGAAAAATATAGGCAATAAATCAGCTGTTAGCTAAAAGAAGGTTCAATGCTCAGGTTGATTTGTTCGCACTAAACTATTCCAAACATTCAGTTGTCTGAGTGTTTTTTTATTTGATATTTAATCAAAATTTGGTCGGTGGAAAAATCTCGAGACAGTAAAATCATTACTTTTTGTGGAGAATTTAGTTTTTTATTGATTCTGTTGATATACTCAAACTACAAGTAATCAACCTTCTTACATATGTAATAATAAGTAGTCAATAAGTAGTTTCCCTTCCTGTTTATAAAACCACTAAATTTTGACCCCACAAAATGTCTTTCAATCTATAACATTTTTAAATACCCATGAAATGATTACTTTACAGCACTATTCATCAAGGAAGACTGTCAATATTTAACATAAAAGCATATTTCAGCAATATAACAAGATAACAATTGATCAATTAAAAGGTCAAATATGAATGCAATTATATCAACATTTTTAGTTATAAAGAAAAAGAAACGGAAATTCTATAAAATCAGGTTTCACATCAGCCATATTACTTTACTAAAATTTAGAAAGGACATGAACCAAGATGAATTAATCCAGATAGAAATTCCTACAGAGTTTCGTTTTAGTTTCGCTACAATACTTCAAATTTAAAGATTTGTACCTGCCTAATTTGCAGATCTAAAAGTCTAAAACACCATTTTCCATTAGGAATCCAGTTATAAAACAGCAGTATCACTTCATTTCTGAATCATTTTCAAACTTTAGTATAGAGTCTAACTTGTATTAAGCGACCACCCTGGGGAAGGTCTGAAAACGGTCGCTGGTCGGGTAAGACAAAAGTCGCTTAATACAATAGACAAATAGAACAAATATGGTCGGGAGAAATTGAAACTGGTCGGTTAAGACAAAGGTCGCTTAATATGCGAGGTCGATAGTACAAGTTAGACTGTATGTGTAATGTACAATTTCAATATACCATTTCAAATAGAAATATATTCAAATTTAAATAAAGACCACTGTTAATAAAAACTCTATAGTCTATGATTCATTCATATAAATTAAATATTATATCAAAATATAAGAAATAATTAAATATCAGAAATCAAGAGTCATATAATTGTCACGACATTATAACAGAGGTACAACTAAGACTGGAAATTGATCATGCATTGCAAACATCCCAGAGTGATTTTCGTTCATTGGACGCAATTTAATCAGCAATATAATCAGTGTACAGTCGTTCTGGCATCATGAATCAGCTTGAATGCCTGAAAGTAGACAAGACAACACAAGTAATATTCAAAAACAACACAAGGTATAAATCTATCGGCAATCGGTTAAATTCATAAGAGGGCGGAGATATAATCTATCAGCACATATAACATGTTTGATATCCTCCGAGGATTTATTACACAATTATACTGATGTAGAATAGAATTTCTGAGTTTGGTAAACACAAATTATGCTGTATCAATAAACACTCAAGTCTCTAGACTACCAACAAACTCATTTTTCTGGAGAACCAGTCTATGTTAAAGCAGTTAGACTGGTCACCGAAATTACAATAACTGGCCAATTAAAACAAAGAGACTGCAGCTAATTTCTCATTGTTGTGGTTACAGACAGATTGACTGGTTCTACAAACAGATTGACTGGTTCTACCAGATTAATTGACTGGTTTCAACATTTTGATAGGTTAATATTGAACCATTCTATCAGATGATTACACCATATAACAAAGTGTCTCTCTGATAGATTCAATTACCAATACACTGGTACCCTGTCCTCAGACAAGAAATCTAGCTCTATAATTATAGGCTATTATTAAATTACTTATTAGATTTTCATGCAAATGTTTTTTTGTTTTTTTTTAATTGTATATTTTTTTATCTGGTTTTGGTTCAGACTCATTTCCTACCTAATTGTAACAGTTTTCAATTGCGATTTATTTTGCAGATTATTCACCAATTTACCAGCAACCTAAAGACAAGATGGCCCAAAGGGCCCTAGGTCGCACACCTGTCATCGTAGTGCATGCAAGCCCTGTGATTTGACCTAGTGACCTCACACTTGACCTTGATTTTGTTGAGATAATCGTTGTGACCAATTTGAATAAAGATGAGGCTAAAATGGTGACCTCTTGTGACTACATGAGGATTTCCTATGATTTGATCTACTGACCTAGTTTTTTACCCGGGATGACCCATATCAAACTTGACCTAGATTGCTTTAAAATAATCATTGTGGCAAAGTTTCATAAAGATGGTGACCTCTAGTGACTACACAAGGTTTTTCTATGATTTGACCTAGTGACCTAGTTTTTGACTCTTGATGACCCAATATAAATCTTGACTTAGATCTTGCTGAGATAATCATTGTGACCCAATTTCAAAAAGGTTAGGTCAAAATTATGACCTGTAGTGACTACTAAGGTTTTTTTGTATGATTTGACCTTGGGTTGTGACCTAGTTTTTTACCCCGGATGACCAAATATCAAACTTGACCTAGAATTTGTTGACATGATCATTGTGACCAAGTTTCATAAAGATTAGGTCAAAATTGTGACCTCTAGTGACTACACAAGGTTTTTCTATGATTTGACCTTGTGACCTTGTTTTTGACCCCAGATGACTCAATATCGAACTTGACCTAGATTTTGTTGAGATGATCATTGTGACCTAGTTTCATAAAGATTAGGCTCAAATTGTCACCTCCAGTGTCTACACAAGCAAATTATTGGCGGACGATGGACGAAGAGTGATCACAAAAGCTCACTCTGTCAGTTTGTGACAGGTGAGCTAAAAATGGTGCAGTTCATCTCCACATCACAAAATTGAAGAGGCCCACATGGAAGACTAGAAAACCAAATGTGTCGACTTGTTAAATAAAGTCTTTACTTACTTACTGAAGATATAATGGGCCATAAAAGATGGCACAAAGAAGAAAAAGAAGTTCACCAAATATATGGTTAATGTTTTGAAACTTCGAAAAAAAACATGCTCACATTTTCAATTTTCAATAATTATTGGAAGGAGATGGGAGTGTACGTAACCTAGAAATTAATTTATCTTGCCTTTTGATGCTAGCATCGATTCCTATAGGAATATCATGTCGTTTAAATGCATGCATCATTCTATTTAATTGAGTTATGTTTACTTTAAACCATGTTGATTTATTCAAAGAACACAGCAAATTAACAAAATTACCATGTAAATACAAGTATTGACTCCAATGAATATTTAGAATCTAGGCACTTCTACAGCAGATCAGTACAGCTAACCATATGCTACAGCAGATCAGTACGGCTAACCATATTCTACAGCAGATCAGTACAGCTAACCATACTCTACAGCAGATCAGTACGGCTAACCATATTTTACAGCAGATCAGCACGGTAACCATATTCTACAGCAGATCAGCACGGCTAACCATATTCTACAGCAGATCAGCATGGCTAACCATATTCTACAGCAGATCAGCATGGCTAACCATATACTACAGCAGATCAGTACGGCTAACCATATTCTACAGCAGATCAGTACGGCTAACCATATTCTACAGCAGATCAGTACGGCTAACCATATTCTACAGCAGATCAGTACGGCTAACCATATTCTACAGCAGATCAGAACGGCTAACCATATTCTACAGCAGATCAGTACGGCTAACCATATTCTACAGCAGATCAGTACGGATAACCATATTCTACAGCAGACCAGTACGGCTAACCATATTCTACAGCAGATCAGTACGGCTAACCATATTCTACAGCAGATCAGTACCGCTAACCATAATACATGTATTACTGTCTGTTCACATAACATAATTAATTTTTGTTAATTGGATTTCTGTCTTTATGTAATTATTTGAAGAACAATAACAGGGTGACCACAGAAAATGAACAAGAGATGTTTGTAAAACACGTATGCCCCCATGGCAGCCCAATAGTCAGAAATGGTGAAGGTCACAGTGACCTTGACCTATGACCCCAATATCAATAGGGGTCATCTACTGTCGCTGTCCAACCTCCATGTCAAAGCATTCTTAAGTTATTGAACGGAAACCATTTAAATAGTCAGAAATAGTAAAGGTCACAGTGACCTTGACCTTTAACCCACTGACCTCAAAATCAATAGGGGTCATCTACGGTTGCTGACCATGCTCCGTGTAAAGTTTGAAGATCCTTGGTCAAGCGTACTTGAGTTATTGATCGGAAACCATTTAAAAAGTCAGAAATAGTAAGGTCACAGTGACCTTGACCTTTGACCTACTGACCTCAAAATCAATAGGAGTCATCTACTGTTGCTGACCAATCTCCATGTAAAGTTTGAAGATCCTATGTCAAAGTGTTCTTGAGTTATTGAACGGAAACCATTTTATACGACCGACAGACAGACAGACCGACCGACAGACATGTGCAAAGCAATATACCCCCTCATCAAAGATGGGGGGCATAAAAATGAAATTTCCTGATAATTTTAGGATTTTTCCCTCACTGAAAGGTTATTTTCAATGATTGTCTGCGGTGTTGGCAACTCAGATACAGCAGAAACAAGAGCCGTCAGTGACAGGTGATGCTGCCCGTTGGATGATTGTCACAGAAAAAATACTCCAGAAATATGCAAAAGAGAGTGATGGTTCTTTGGCACAGCACTATAACTTGATGAGATTTATTCAACTTTGAAGTTACAAATTGATATCTCTAATACTAGTCCATGTCCCAGGCCTTGAATATTGAAGGTTCATTACCAAAAAGGTGAACAGATCCAACAATGATTTTCGGTTAGCTTGATATCTCAGCAGTCTGAAAACGGTTGATGGACTTGCGGGTCACTTTGCCAAATGACCTTTTGGCGGCCATCTTTAAAGATGGCCGCCATTATTTTAAGCAATCATAAGCTTTGGGAAAACTTAAATTATTCCTCACTCAATAGGGCTATCGGCTTGCAATATGTCTTAAAATGTTCGTATTTCAACCCACATCTGCTGATATATAAATCATAATATTATAATAAAGTGATTACTTCGAAATTTATGGTATTCTAAGAAAACTTTGATATTTTTTACTTTTTTCATTATTTTTTCTCTTGCAACTCCAATTGGGATTTGTATTTAGCCATTTTTTGTTTGTTATATTTATAGGGTAGTTCTAGGCATCCATGATATACATTATATTGATAGATTTTCACTTTGAAGTCCAAAATTGGTCAGGAATATATGACAACTGATATCTAATTAAATGGATATTTTTAAGACGCATGCATATATCTTTTTCAATAATCTCAGGAACAACCATTACTTTTGGTTTATTATTTCAAAGTTGCTTTGCTTGTTCATATGCACATATTTATACATGTGTAGGTATCTGAAAATCGAATCCTTTGCCTAATAGGATGTGGGTATGATACCGGACCCCAGCTAGAAGTCTTGCAGGCGAGGGTCCGGCTATTAGTACAGGATCATACACGCCATGGGCCGAGTGTTTCAGTATAACTTAATCTTTGATTCTTTCTTTCCTAAATAGTGAATCATTAGCGAATTGCATTCTTATTCAACACGAATGTATGCCAAATATTAGGTTCCTAAGTTATATGTTGTCTTCTGAAAAGTACGTTTTGGTGACGTTTTAGAGAAGTCATAATGAAATATATTATTATCTCAAGCGAAGGGTTCTGTATCTGGCATCATCAGACTTACCTTCTTGGTCTATATGATTACCATCACTGACAGTCATGTTTAACTTAAAAGATTAAAAACTGCTGCGTTAATTATAACGAGTTCTGTGGGGAGACTAGATGTAGGCTGCATGCTTCGGGATCGAGAGGTCCCCGGTTCAATCCTCACCTGGACCACTGCTTAATTTCTCTGAGCAAGAATAATCAACCTTCCCCACTTACCCAAATGTATAAATGGATACCTGAGGGGGCCAAAAGCCTGCCAGCAGCCAACACCACCGAGCGAGTGTAACAACTGACGTGAGACTCAATGAGCAAATGTACAGTCGGTCGAATGGTCGAATGTCTGAAAATTGACTTTAACTGGGTGCTTTTTACATACAATATAATTTTAGTATCGAAGATGCAAGTCATTTGTTCCTCCATTCATGGCCAGTGTTTATATTAAGAGTCATACCCCTTGATTGCAGGGCTAGGAGTAGATGTACACTGTTATTGTAGGTATTCATGACAATGATGACCGGCGTTAGTCGTACCCCTTGATTGTAGGAAAGCAGTAGGACTAGCAGTTGATATGCCTAATGTTATTCGGTAACTGTTACCAGTGGTAGTTGCACCCAATGGTTGTAGGGAACCAATCTGGCCGTGAATTACTTATCTACATGTACCCCGTTGAGACAGGAATAGAAGCAAACCGTGAAGTAAGACGCATCATAGGATCTTGTAGGTATAGCTTCGCCTGTTGAATATGGATAGCCCATGACACAAGCACAGACAAAGTGATGTGGGGAATAGCCATTAGGAGAGGAAGTGTTGTTCCTGTCATTGATCGTTATCCCTTATCAGTACATGTAATAGCTGAACTTGACTGCAGAATGTAAAGTCCAAAGTGGATGTACTATGTGGTGGACTTTAGAGAGAAAATGATGTACAGGCAGTAGCATATACCTTATTGGGACTGGAATGGGCAGAAGCATTTCCGAAGGAAGGTTCTTCTATATATTAAGAAAATGGATGGATTTAATCGGTGGAATATTCCCCATTGGGTTAAGGATGGTTTACTTAGAAATATGGTGTACTTTAAGGACCGGGAATGACTATAATGCCGATAAAATAACAAGCCCAATATGGTAAGGAATGACCATGCATATTCACCTACTAGTATTAAATCAGAAATGACTGTGACCATAGTACCCCCAATAAGATCAGGAATGAATGTCTCCATCAGTCGAATGTACCTCATATAGACATTATAAATGGAAGTTCCTATCTTTATTAGTAACATGTTATGTAACCCATATGACCAGGAATGATTACCATTAGCAGAATGTACCACATATGGTCAGGAATGGCTGTACTCATTCTACCCCTCTGTATGATGTACACCATGTGGTCAGGAATGTCCGTGCCCAACTGCATAGTTACGAAAGGCTGTATGTATGTATCTGTATGTATCAAGTATTGTCAGTAATGGCTGTACTCATATGTAATATGTATGACATAGTTATGGTCAGGAATAGTTGTATACCCAATACTAGTACCCATCTGTACTACGGATTCCATATAAGGAATTGATATACCTATAAATAATAAGTGCCCCACATGACCAGGAATCTATGTACCCATGTGTAGGCTGTACCACACATGGTTGGGAATGACTGTCCCCATCTGTACTGTGGACTCCATATGGCCAGGAATTAATGTACCCATATGTAGTCTGTACCACACATGGATAGGAATGGCTGTACCCATTTACTACGGACTCCATATGGTCAGGAACAATTGTACCTATCAGTAGAATGTACTTTATATGGTCAGGAATGGTTGTTCCTTCATGTAGCATGTTTTAGTACTCATATGGTTAGTAGGTGTACTAAGTATCATATGTGGTCAAGAATATCTGTATTCATGTGTAGTACAAATGTATGTACCCAATACGGTCAGGAACGAATGAACCTATCTGTAATATGTATCTCGTATGGTTACAAATTACTGTACCCATCTGTCGTACCGGTATGCATTAATAACCCATATGGTCAGGAATGGCGCTGTCCATCCGTAAAATGTACAAAACTGGATTGACTGTAGCCGACACATACTAGTAATCCATGAGTTCAGGACTAAGTGTGCTCATCTTTAGGATGTACATCACGGAGCAATATCGTATGACCCAACCCAACAAGAAACGTATACCTATATGTAATTGTGGGTGCACACCTCTAAAGGTAGTGCCTGCAGGCATGGCAGAGATAGTCGGTGATGCTGAAAACATTTATAACTCGCAGGATAAATATCCCCGTGGTTGACACCTTGTAGTTGTAATTGTAGTTGTAATTATTTAAACCTTTCAGTCAAGGATAACTTCTTAATATTCCATATGGGGTCATGTGCTTTGCTGAAGAGACAGCAAGTAGAAGTGACTGTGGTGTGATACAAGGAATCTGGATGGGATAGCTCTTTCCGAACAGATTCATTTTTGGTTCTTCAACGTGCCCAGCGTATAGCACCGATACTCGTGAGAATATCACACGGTTAACAACCAGTTCATCTGTACATGTGTATAGTTGGGTGGGAAATACTGAACACTGGTCAATGAAATTTCGAACCAGGGACCTCCGGATTGGTAGTCAAGAGCACTAACTCCTCAGCCACCATCGTGTCACCAATTACAACCTTGGTTGTGGTAGGATTGTGGAGGCTTTAACAGTGTGTGTATAGTTTTACAAATTATATTAAGAACGGTTATTTAAAGGTTACTAAGGTCCACCTGAGTCAGAAAAGTAGTAAGCTAGACACTAGACAAAGATCAACTGATTCAATATATAATTTTGTTTATTTTGTATCCCCTCTATCCCTTATTGTTTCCCTTCGAATACGTTCCTGCTTTCACATTTTCATTTCTTAGTGAATGCGCGAAACGAATAGAATTTAACAGTGGGAGGTATGAATTCTTACATGCTTTACTATTATTAAAGAAGAATATGAAAACAACGTTAAAATAATGTACTTTTAATGTAATATTCGGAACGTTATAAAGAAAAATATAAATGTATAAACTCGTATCAAATTATTTTCAAATCATTTGGAGTCATGTTTATGTTTATTTTCCGTTTTGCTGAATAGTTACTCAAGTTTTCCTGTCAATAACCATTTTTTTGAAAATAATGTCATATGAACTCATACAACTGACCGGATCCGAGCCGCCAAACCACCCAGCTAGGGGTCAGGTGCCACACTAACACCCTTGTGACATGGTACTGGACACCTAGGCATATATATACGCATCGCATCAACAAAGTAGCCATAGAATAAAAAAAAAATTTTTTCCTGAGATTGTTGGAAACGGTCTATTCATATGCCCTAAAATATCTATTTAATTTAGGCATTAGTTGGCATATATTCCTGACCAATTTTGGACTTCGAAGTTAAAATCTATCAATTTAATGTATATTATGGATGCCTTGAATTATTCTCTGAATGTAGCAAACAAAAACTGGTTAAATACAAATCCCAATCAGAATTGCAAGAGAAAAGATAATGACAAAAAGTGAAAAATATCAAAGTTTTCTTAGAATATCAACAAATTCGAACTAATTCCTTTATCATAATATTAATATGTAAATGTCAACATATGTTGGGTTGAAATACGAACATTTTAAGACATTTTGCAAGTCGATAGCCCTATTGAGTGAGGAATAATTCAAGTTTTCCCAAAGCTTATGATTGCTTAAAATAATGGCGGCCATCTTTAAAGATGGCCGCCAAAAGGTCATTTGGCAAAGTGACCCGCAAGTCCATCAACCGTTTTCAGACTGCTGAGATATCAAGCTAACCGAAAATCATTGTTGGATCTGTTCACCTTTTTGGTAATGAAATTCGGTCTGTCACATGGACTATACTGGATGAGTTATGGCCGGACAAGCATAAAGTACCAACAATTACAAAGGAGAATAACTAAAAAAATATGCAATGAAGAGCTATGGTTCTTGTGCACTGTACTTCCCCTTACTGATATCTATTCACCTATGAAGTTTCAAAATGACATCTCTTATACTGTATGAGTTATGGCCCGGACAAGAATTAAGTATGAAAAATTACAAAGGGGAATAACTCAAATAATATGCAATGAAGAGTTATGGTTTTTGTGCACTGCACTTCCACTTACTGAGATCTATTCACCTATGAAGTTTCAAATTGATATCTCTCATACTGTATGAGTTATGGCCGGGACAAGAATTAATATTGAAAAATTACAAAGGGGAATAACTAAAAAGTATTGAATAAAGAGTTATGGTTCTTGTACACTGCACTTCCCCTCACTGAGATCTATTCACCTATGAAGTTTCAAATTGATATCTCTTATACTGTATGTGTTATCAGTCAGGCCCGGACAAGAATTAAGTATGAAAAATTACAAAGGGGAATAACTCAAAAATTATTAAATGAAGAGGTATGGTTCTTGTACACTGCACTTCCCCTTACTGAGATCTATTCACCTATGAAGTTTCAAATTGATATCTCTTATACTTATCTAGTTTAATGGCCCGGACAAAAATATCGGACGGAAGGACGGACGGACGGACAAAGCGGCAACTATATGTTCCCTTGAATTTTCGGGGAGCATAAAAATATGGTCTCCAACATCTCCTAATAGCCGTACTCCACCAAACTCATTATTTATAATTATTCCATAAAACATCAATTGAATTAAGCTATAAAGAGAAGCTGCCAGTAGACACATTTTTTCCTCATATTAATGAAAAATTCCATGATAATTCCCTGATGTTTGCCCAATTTTAAAACCTGATTTTTCCCTGCAGAGAACACTATTTCAGCATTTTTCCTGTTTTCCGGAGTCTGTCACATGTACAGGCCACCCTGAATAGGAACTTGTTATCAGAAGGACAGTTCATTAATCAAACATTACACAGTGACTGTAATGAGACTTTCCAGCATTGATAGTGGGTCACTGATTCAATTCTACAAAACAAGAGAGCCAAGATGGTCCTTAATCATAATAATAAAACATACAAGTTTTGATCCTGGGTACGTTTGTCAAAACTCTTAAATAACATACTCTATACATTGTCAAATATCAAAAACTCTAAACATCAATTAGTTTTGGACACATGAAAAAGATCAAAGTTTTCACTTTTGAAATCTTGTTCAGCACTTAATTTGTACTAATTTATTTAAGGACGCTAGACATCCAAAGATTCAATAGGTAGCTGGACTTCCAAAGATTCAATAGGAGGCTGGACTTCCAAAGATTCAATAGGTAGCTGGACTTCCAAAGATTCAATAGGACGCTGGACATCAAAAGATTCAATAGGACGCTGGACATCAAAAGATTCAATAGGAAGCTGGACATCAAAAGATTCAATAGGACGCTGGACATCAAAAGATTCAATAGGAAGCTGGACATCAAAAGATTCAATAGGACGCTGGACATCCAAAGATTCAATAGGACGCTGGACTTCCAAAGATTCAATAGGACGCTGGACATCCAAAGATTCAATAGGACGCTGGACATCCAAAGATTCAATAGGACGCTGGACTTCCAAAGATTCAATAGGACGCTGGACATCCAAAGATTCAATAGGACGCTGGACATCCAAAGATTCAATAGGACGCTGGACTTCAAAAGATTCAATAGGACGCTGGACATCCAAAGATTCAATAGGACGCTGGACTTCAAAAGATTCAATAGGACGCTGGACATCCAAAGATTCAATAGGACGCTGGACATCCAAAGATTCAATAGAATGCTTTACTTCAAAAGATTCAATAGGACGCTGGACATCCAAAGATTCAATAGGACGCTGGACTTCAAAAGATTCAATAGGACGCTGGACATCCGAAGATTCAATAGGACGCTGGACATCCACATCCTAACTGTTCACCATGAGCACTCAGTATTCAAGTAAGTTTAACAACAACAACGTACCTTTTGCATACTGGCCAACCAGATTTGTCCTTGTTTCTTTGTTCCTCCGCTTGTCACTATCATTTTTACCACCAACTTTTCACCACAACTGTCTTTGTATTTCATAGCAAGACCACTGGCAACAGGATTCCCTGGTAAAACAAAGGTTTGAGATGTTAGTTAGAGCAAACTTTCCATAGTAGAACAGTTGTTTACGTATGAAACAATAAACAATAACCCAACAGTACTGTGCATCCAAGCTAATTTGCGAAAAGTGGGAAATTTGGCAATAATCCAACGAGGTGGACTTATAGGGTGTGTACGATTTATTACTGATGTTTTTAGTTTAAAACTGACTGTTATATGTTTGCTTTAGTAATTTGTCAAACCATTTTTGCAACAGTTGACGAACCCAATTCATGTTTGTAAAAATCACATCACCCTTGGCACATTATATCAACCTCATGATTTCGGCCTTAAATTTCTTACAAACCTATCAGCAATCATACAAACCTAAATGAAGATTTGACAAATTTTACTGTTTATGAATATTATTAAAGGCCAAAGTGTTTGAGATTAGCTATGGTTATATCCTTCCTATGAAGAGAGAATTAATCCTTCATAATTAAATGTATGAAGAGAACTTGCGAGTTGCTTGCAGGCAAGCATTTATCGAGTACCAGTTCATAATTTCATAATTAATTCTAGCTCAAATTGGTGTACATGCTAGGTGAAATATGAAACATGTCAATTATGACTGAAAGTGTTGAACAGCAAAACATGAATAAATCAAAACATGAAATGGACAGCAAGTTTTTGTAGAGAGCCACAATCAATTTATTGGCAGGCAACACACATACACCAATATTAAATCTACAGAATGTACAAGTGAAGCAAGCAAACAGTCTGAATCTGTCTGATTATGTTTCAATCAAACATTATTGAAGAGTTCTGTCTGGCTTGGTGATTAATCACCACACAATCAATTAAAATATGTGTGATTCACTACCGGTATTGGATTGTCCAGTATGGAACTTAAATCAGTTGGTGCTAGTAAAACAACAAGCACATTTCTGCTCACAATAAGGTATTGAAAACTCATAATAAATGCCAACTGTTAAATTAAAGACATTTAATAAATCTGGAAAGCCAAATATTCTATAAAGATGAACAAACCTTACATATAAAACAAGCAAAGGGATGCATCAAAATGTGGAAATGTAACATACATTCTAAGTAATTCTAACACATGATGCATAGAAATTACCAAATTCTGACCTTTATGCATAAATATATTACATATATATATATATATATATATATATATATATAGAGAACATTGTGTATGTTCAGTGTATTAGATTGGACGTTATTTCACTAAGTGAGCAGCTGATGCAAAATTGTCATGAGTGACTCAGACGCTCACAAGAATGCTATTTATTTCATGCTTATAAGGTATTTCTAAACCAATTACTCCTAATTGAATTTAATATCCCTGTTTGATGCCTCAGAATGTTTATGTGATGTCATTTTCAGAGAACTGTGATCTGTGAGCTATAAACTGAGAGTTCAAGTTGTATGCTTAAACAGAATGTGGGGCATCCAGAGGCATTTTTAAAATAGTCTGTTACAGCAACATTATCACTTTTAAATATCAGATAATTAGTCACAAATATTTTGTGGTAAACCATCGAAAAGTATGTAATATTATGATTGCTTTAGAATATAACCTACATTATGAGCCAATGAGTTTCGGCGGTTAAATGAAAATTTACTTATTAAAATTTTCTCTTCACAGACTTGATGTCATGCGTTGGCGCTAATTTCTATCCGCCAATCAGAATGCAGAATGTTATATTCTAAGCCCGTTAAAACATATTAAATAAATTTTAATGACTAAAAAGGACTCGCTTCGCTTGCTCCCGGACCCGCCCTTTTTTATCATTCTAACTATAACATAATAGATCAATATAAAATATGTATAACTTAGACCATACTGGTGCCATGCATTAAATCCATGCAAATACATTTAGCAAATGAATAAAACAACAAACAAACAAAACATGCACAAACATGTAGATGTGCTGTCATATATCAAGGTTGACATATAAAAACCATGGTGTCACCTTGGCTAACTTATATACAGTTTGCCGAAGATAACTCTAACCTTATCTTTAAATAAACATGCATAGTGTAAACACTACACAGTCAACTGGCTGCTTGTTATCAGCGTAGATTAAAAGTGTACATGCATCAAAAGTGATTGTACACAAGATTGAACAAAAATGAACATCAAAAATGTATTTAATTTTTTATTGTAAACAAAGGCTAGTGTTATCATTGGCGGACTAGACTCTAAGGGGAAATATTACAAACATGGTGTAATATACTTGGCTCACTCTAGACATCAAAATACTAAACAATGAGTAACACTTATAACTCCAACAGTCCACCTAATAATAACATCCTTAAGCCTTTTTCAAAATATTAAAACTCACAGTAACTCAGACTGAAGTGTCACACCAATATATTAAACTTCTCTACTCTGACAGTTATTTATTGTCTTAAACTGGGTCTTAAAGTTGCATTTATTTGCTTTTAAAACGGTTTTCAATTTTATTTAGTTGTTTTATTAAATGAAACCCATCAATCTAATTTTAGACAATCAAAAAATTAATATTGCCTGAGTAACTGTTGTGACTCAATTTTGTTCTTTGACTGTTGAAATATACAAAATTTTCTAAAAATAAAACATGGAATTTACAAAACAATATTTGCCATGTCTATTGTTTATAACTATCACAATCATGGCTGTGAACATTTAGCTAGACTTATAATAATGTACCGTATAATAAAATAAATATAATATGCCAGCATGTATGACATTGGCATAATAAATGTCCACGCTTGAAACAGAATATCACCTTTGGCTTAATTTGGCCTTGGGGTGACATTCTGTTTTGAGGGGCGACAGAATCAATGTAATACAAGCAGGCATGCATTATATGATATTTATATAATATTACCATCTAAACTCATAAAAATTAAGGATCAAAAAGGACATACAATATTTAGTCTATGTCAGCATACCGGTCCAGGAATGTAAGTGAATATGGTGCTAGGGAATGATTGCAAAACTATTTAATAAAATAAATTACAAAACTCTGACAGCAAATATACTAGCTAGAACAACAAATCATACAAACTTTCTAGCAGATAAAATCATAATCACAAGAATTGAAGCCAAGGGAAATTAACATCAGGGGATAGGATTACAACGAATACTTTCACTCTGAGCACTCAACACTCAAATATTGAAATTCACTCTTTTGAGGTTCATTGTGGCATTTTTTTAGAGCAAGATGTTGTAATTATGTTAAATTGGTACTAAATATTGTTTTTGGCTTACTTCCTAGTTTAATTTAGTGTATTTGAAAGCTATAATTGAGTGTGACACTCAGATTCAATTATTACATATGTATACAGTAAACTCCCTGAAAACTGGACTCCCTGAAAACCGGAATCCTCATAAAAGCGGACGATTTCTTAGGTCCCAAATTTTCTTCTTATTAAGTCAACTAAAATTACATTCGTAATACTGGACATGTACATTTAAAATAATGAAAGTGACACCTGGCAAATTGTACATTTATAGTTAAAAGATGGATTCATTATAAATGGTGTTATCAACAAGTTTTGATTTCTATTGTTTACTATTTTTAAGGTGTTACATGTCATTAGCACAGGCATGAATAATACTATGTGAACAAATAATAGTAAAAATTTGCCATGTACCATCAACGATGTTAAATAATTGCTTAATATTAACATAATAGAACAAGAATCCTTTCGTTTTAAATTTTGTTGTTGTGGCCAGTATTATGACAAACTTGATTAAAATGAAGAAGAGCTTATCTTATCAACAATAGCTTTCATTACAACATACACTGCACTAGATCATATTTCAGAATTGTATTTCAGGGTTTGTATGCTTGTACAGTCTGTGTCATTGAAAAATTTGAATGATGATTGATCAATGAAAAATTTAGTAATTCGAGTAATCATGAACAATAGAAATGAATTATACGCCACGCTAAGGAGACAATTATTTGCTTTCCATGAAATATAAAATCTTCTTCAGCGGCTGTGCAGTTTTGTCCATTACCTTGTGAAACCGTGGAACGTGTAGGTTTCACAGGGTAATGGAAAAATCGGTAAAGTTGCTGAAAAAGATCTTATATTTCACGGAAAGCAAATAATTTTCCTCTTAGCGTGGCGTATATTTTACAGAAATTGATGAAGAAATAAAATACTTATGGCTATATTTGTGTTCCAATGTTTACAAAATTCTACTTGTAACTGTAGTCAAAAGTCACATGGTATTGCTACACTGTATATTACATTTTCAATATTTGAGTGTTGAGTGCTGGGTGTAGGTATTTGTTGTAATCCAGTCCCCAGTTTGATGACTAAGAATTCCCTGGAATACATGGTAAGTTACAACAATATATGGCAAGCTAATATACAATAATTTAATGTATACTTTAAGTAATTAATTTTCTGTTAAAGGTTTATCAACGATTAACAACAAATAACAACAAGATAAATCACTGAAGTGTAAATACACAAACATCACAAACTTTTCAACTTATGACAAAATTACAAGAGGGCCAAAATGGCCTTAGGATGTTTGGAATCTGCCTAATCCTTACAAGTATGATAATGTTGGGAACAAATGATTCTAGAATCTGGTTAACTCATACCTATATATATATATAATTATGGCATTATCCGGTCTTCTTCCAATATTTGACTATACAGTCTGATCATTCTGTGCATGCATGCTGCTATTTCAGGTTATATCATAATTTAGTCAACTGACACCAGATACTTGGCCACGTAAGGCAACTGGTCAACTGAAACCAGATATTTGGCCACGTAAGGCAACTGGTCAACTGAAACCAGATATTTGGCCACGTAAGCCAACTGGCTGCCTTGATAACATGACATCACCAATAGCATAATATTCACACAATCATTAGAAATAATCAGAGGATGGAAGACATTCAACAATCTGAGACCTTAAGTACTAACCGTATATATGAGGGATGATCCATATTTAACGAGAAAATGCTTATAATTTTGTTATGGTCCGTTAGATTTTACTCAAACTTTCGCTGTTAGATTTTGTTGTGATGATCATTGTGACCAAGTTTCGTAAAGATTATGCTAAAACTGTGACCTCTCGTGACTACACAAGGTTTTTCTATGATTTGACCTTGTGACCTAATATTTGACCCAGGAAGATCCAATATCAAACTTGACCTAGATTTTGTTGAGATGATCATAGTGAACAAGTTTCATAAAGATTAAGTCAAAATTGTGACCTCTAGTGACTACACAAAGTTTTTCTATTATTTGACCTTGTGACCTAGTTTTTGACCCCCGATGACCTAATATCGAACATGGCCTAGATTTTGTTGAGATGATCATTGTGACCGAGTTTCATAAAGATAAGACCAAAATTGTGACCTCTAGTGACTACACAAGGTCTTTCTATTATTTGACCTTGTGACCTAGTTTTTGACCCAGGATGACCCAATATCAAACTTAACCTAGATTTTGTTAAGATGATCATTGTGACCAAGTTTCGTAAAGATAAGGTCGAAATTGTGACCACTAGTGACTACACAAGGTTTTTCTATGATTTGACCTTGTGACCTAGTTTTTGACCCCAGATGACCCAATATCTAACTTCACCTAGATTTTGTTGAGATGATTATTGTGACCAAGTTTCATAAAGATTAAGTCAAAGTTGTGACCTATAGTGACTACGCAAGTTTTTCTATGATTTGACCTAGTGACCTAGTTTTTGATCACAGATGACCCAATATCGAACTTGGCCTAGATTTTGTTGACATGATCATTGTAACCAAGTTTCATAAATATTAGGCTAAAATTGTGACCTCTAGTATCTTCACAAGCCAATTGTTGATGGACGACTGACGGACAGACGACTGACGACAGACGAAGAGTGATCACAAAAGCTCACTCTGTCACTTTGTGACAGGTGAGCTAAAAATGGACTAGAAAAAGGCTAGAGATATAACGCAAAGTGGACGTAACGTGACGTCAATGTCAGAACTACGCACGAAAATGTTGGATG
Source organism: Spisula solida (assembly GCA_947247005.1). NCBI lineage: Eukaryota > Metazoa > Mollusca > Bivalvia > Venerida > Mactridae > Spisula > Spisula solida. The sequence goes on from OX365945.1 coordinate 5,309,265, forward strand.
TTTTGAATAAAATTCCCAATTAAGGATGACTATCGTGAGACTTTTTCAACTTTGTATGGCATTGGCAAAATTTTGAGACTTTTTTAACTTTGTATGGCACTGGCAAAGACGTATAAATATTGATGACGATAATCTGAAAAATATTTTAACAAGAGGGCCATTGGCCCTATAGCGCTCACCTGATGACTACCAGTTTACATAGTTTTTGGCCATAGATGACCCAGTTGCAAACTGGACCTAGATTTCATAAAGCCACACATTGTGGCCAAGTGTCATTAATATCACATAAAAAATGTGACCTCTAGAGTGTTAACAAGGTTTACTTTGATATGACATTGTGACCTAGTTTTTGACCGCAGATGACCCAGTTATGAACTTGACCTAGATTTCATAGCGACATCCATTGTGACGAAGTTTCATATAGATTAGGTAAAGCAGGTGACCTCTAGAGTGTTAACAAGATTTTTCTTCAATGTGACCTTGTGACCTTTTTTTAACCCCAGATGACCCAATTACGAACTTGACCTAGATTTCATAGACATAAATTTTGACCAAGGTTCATTAAGATTATGTCAAAAATGTGACCTCTAGAGTGTTAACAAGGTTTTTTTATGATGTGACCTAGTGACCTAGTTTTTGGCCCCAGATGACCTAATTACGAACTTCACCTAGATTTTATAGAGACATACATTGTTACTAAGTTTCATTAAGATTATGTAAAAATTGTTACCTCTAGAGTGTTAACAAGGTTTTTCTTTGATGTGACCTGGTGACCTAGTTTTTGACCCCAGATGACCCATTTACGAACTTGACCTAGATTTCATAGAGACATACATTGTAACCAAGTTTCATTAAGATTACGTCAAAAATGTGACCTCTAGAGTGTTAACAAGGTTTTTCTTTGATGTGACCTAGTGACCTAGTTTTTGACCCTATATGACCCAGTTACGAACTTGACCTAGATTTCATAGAGACAAACATTGTGACCAAGTTTAAAAAAGATTAAGTGAAAATTATGACCTCTAGAGTGTTAACAGTTCAATTGTTGACGGACAAAGGGTGATCACAATAGCTCACCTTGAGCACTTCGTGCTCAGGTGAGCTAAAAATTAATACAATAAGGTCTAAGGAATGTGATCGTCAAATTGATCAAAGTTAAATTCTGAATAAAGTTAAAATGTGCAAAAATGACATTGCCCCGCCTACCGGTTTCATAGGTCGGCAAAAATGTTCCAAACAATTTATTTTTCAAATTGTTTAAAAACTATTTTGTACGTTTCTTCCTAATATATGTAGTAACCACCATATAAAATATTTTTTAAAAATACTAAGTACTAACAAAATTATCAGCATTTTCTCGTTATATATGGATCATCCCTCGTAGTGCTCAGATGAGCTACAATGCACAACACCAGAAACCAACAGAAGCTAACAATGTTTGTGCATCTACAATATAACAACAACTCACAGATTATGCTTCAACTTCAAGTATTTGTTTGTTTCCCATTTATTGAAGGAAGATTGATATCCTAATGACAATACTTCAGTGACACTTATTATGGAGACAGACTAATCAATTAGTTGACAGTGAATCATTTCATGTCTGGTAGGCACATTCTCCTGACACAGGATCAAACTGTCCTAGAATTAACCTAAACAGCAGTATAATCTTAATACATTCATTCCAGTTACCCACCAACTCACAAAAAATCCAGTATTTAACTCATAATAAATCAGGAGTCATCTTATTATTTTAGCTCTATGTAAAAAAATCATATATAATTTAACAGCATAACTCTATGCTACAATTTACAAACTGGTGAAGTGAGAGATTAGATTTATAAGTTCTGATATGAGTGATTAGCAATTTTGTGTTATTTAAGGTAATAATTTATAATTATACTAGTATTACTATTAATATGTTGCTAAAATTTTTACCTAGTCCCCTAATTGTAAGAAGAAACATGTGCCAATTGAAGTCAAACGAACAATTTTTACTTAAGTCTAATAAATATCCATCTAATCCACAACACAGGTAAATATGTCATGCTGGGTTATAAAACAAGAGCCATCAGAGACGTCTGATGCTCACAATTACTCCAAAAATATACAAAAGAGAGTTATGGTTCTTGGGCACTGCACTTTAACTTAATGAGATCTATTCAACTATGAACTTTCCACTTGATATCTCCAATACTGCACAAGTTATGGCCCAGACAAGAATTAAGTATGAAAAATTACAAAGGGAAATAACTTGAAAAATATGCAAAAAAGTGTTCTTAAACACTGCAATCAGATCTTAAAATTTCACCTATATTTTTTGGGCATGCGTTTAATTCACTAATTGATTGCAAGCCACAAAAGTCAATTAGAGGTATACATGGCATTATACTGTACATTTACAAAAAAGGGGAAACAAACATGTTACAGTTAGTTCATAATTAGCCACAACAACTAAAGTTCACACAAAATAAGGCCAGCATAATTAATTCCTAGATTATCATGTATCCCCCACCTGTTGGTAGTTTTCACCTGGCCAACCTTTTCAATCACTTGAAAATGATAACACCGGTATTAGTAGCCTGTTAATATGACTTTGTAGGGGGTTTTCAGCTTCCAAAACATAAATATCGAGAGCTCAGTGCAAAATGGTTTCTGTGTCCTCGTAGCTCAATGGTTAGCATGCTTGCTGTCTAATCTGGTGACCCGGGTTCAAATCCGGATGGGGGCACACATATATGCCTGCCATATTTCAGCATAAAGCTCACTGGCAAAAAAAGGCTATGCTCGGCATTTAAGGCATTTTAATTTTCAGGTTGTAACTACATACAATAATAACTATATATAGTTACAACTGTTTTGCACTGAGCCAACGATATATCAATTTAGCTGAAAACTGGCATGAAAATAATCAAATACTACAAAATCATTAGAAATACTATAACATGGGTAATATCATAACCATCTAACAATTACTTTATACTGGCCTATATAGATCACAACAACATACATGGAGAAACATCTATCATGTCACCATAATCCTCTTCTAGAAGCAACAGTAAGTAGAAAATAGTGATATATTAGTCATATAATACATGAGGACACTAACAATATTATACACCAACATACTGTTCAATTGGAATAAATAGATAGTAACTGTTAAATTTGAATAAATAGACAGGCCCCTTCCCCAGAATTTTTTAAGGCACTGGGGCAATACTGACAAGAAGAACTAAAATGTTTTAGAAGACAAAACTTCATCAAAATGCATAATTTAAAGGTTGTTTTAAGCATGTTTTACATAATACAAGCCTTAATCTCACAAATAACAAAATGCTGGCCAAATATATTTTAACACCCATAGTGATTTAAAGACACCATATTAGAGTTTAAGGCGCAGGGGAAAAGCCTATTGTGGTTTAAGGTGCTGGGATACAACAGCATCTTCTGCCTTTTGGGAAGGGCCTAATAGAAGTGCTAAGTTAAGTTAAAGACAGTAGCAATGGTCACATGACCAAAACATGTATGTTATAGTCCGCCCACAATAATGTGATATTTACAAACATTAATCGGTTTGGTCAAATGTGGCAAAATTGGTTTACAAATCACTTAAATAAACAGATAAGGTCAGTATTGTACTTAAAACATCACTGATATTCGTGCACATAATTGTAGTCCACCTTTGTGGAATATACCAAATTTTCCCGCCTTTCATATTATCCTGGGCGCACTATAATTATGTCTTAAAACCAAAACAGTTGTATAAAATATTTCCAAATTTGTACAAACTAAGCAATGACTACAGGTATATCATTACATTACATAATATATATAGAAGGATTCTACAAGAGAAGAAACTTATCAATATGATTAAACCAAAATTAAATTGACGGTTTTGACGTCACACAGAGTGGCGTCCCTTGTATTATAATGCCATGACGTCGTAACTATGACAATCCTGAAGATAAAATGAAACCGGTAGAGGTAATATCAACTTTTTTTAATTATATATATATAAATATATACAGCTAGGTTACCAAAAGAAATATTTTATTAGTGTATGCCAAAGGGAGTACAAGTAGAAAGAGAAAGAGGTCTGATACAAGGAATCCGGGTGCGTTACCCTAGCTCATTCTGAATAGACTCCTTGGTTCTTTAACTTGCCTGGTGTATAGTTAGGTGGGAAACACTGATTTTCAGAAATGACCAAGTGCCCCAGCCGAGATAACAAGAGGGCCCAAACGGCCCTAGGTCGCTCACCTGTCATAGTAGTGCATGCAAGCCCTTTGATTTAACCTAGTGACCTAGTTCCTGGCCCCATATGATCCAAAATGGCACTTGATCAATATTTTGTTGAGATGATCATTGTATCCAAGATTCATAAAGATGAGGTCAAAATTGTGACCTCTAGTGACTACACAAGGTTATTCTATAATATGACTTTGTGACCTAGTTTTTGACCCCAGATGACCAAATATCAAACTTGACCTAGATTTTGTCGAGATGATCGTTGTGACCAAGTTTAATAGATTAGGTCAAAATTGTGACCTGTAGTGTCTACACAAGCAAATTGATGACAGACGGACGACGGATGAAGTGTGATCACAAATTAGCTCACTCTGTCACTTTGTTACACTAGTGAGCTAAAAAACCAGGGACTTCTTAATCAGTAGTCGTGAGCATTATGCAGTTGGCCACTGTGCCATCGTGTCCTGACCACTACCATTCTAAAAGCTTTGTTATGTCATGGCTACAAGCATTTCCATCACTAAACCTAGGCAAAGGGTTCTGCAAAACATGGCATGAATGGGCTAGGGACTGAACCCAAAACCTGTTGCTGCCTGGATACAATATGTTCTAACTGCTACAATGTTGGAGCCAGTTCTGCAGGTATTATAGAAGTTCTGTGTTCCAAGACAGGGAAACATCATTCATAACTGAGAAAATATTCTCGGAAACTTTGAAACGCCAAACTCCCTATGCAATTTAGGAATACAGACAAACAACAATGAATATTTAGAAACAATTGAATTTGTTCCGACTATGGTACGTCAGGCAATGTTGGTGTTAATGCAGCGAGATTAATCTCAGAATATTGGATAACATCAACATTCGAAAAATTAAATTAAACACTTCTCAACTTTTAGATTGAGTAACAGATTCCACGTATCTGCAATCATTCATTTCTGGTAACATTCCAAATAGACAGCTCCACGAAAATTCTACTTTTATAGCAATAGTAAAACATACAAACATTCCACAGAGGGAGAACAAATCAATACTGTACAATTTTCTACCAATGGTTTCGTCATATTAGCCAATTCATGAGGGAGATCCTTATTCAATTAAGACATAATAAAGCTGGCCTACCATTTCTGCATTTTGACTAAATTTGGCGAATAAATTAGATTGGCATATTGTAGATATGGTTTTACGATGAAAATACTACGTCAGCTGAGGGTTAATACACAATACACATGGATATGAGCAATAATGTAATACTCAGGGAATTAACCTACATTCTAGGGATATACAGGTCCTACTCAATGATCGAAAATATCACATTATAAGCAAAATTGCTACAAAAAATAGGAACAAGTCTGAAATCTAAACACCGGGTGAACAGTATTTTCCAAATTTCTTGAGATATTAAAGATATATTATGTTAAATTTCACATTCTTCTTTTATTTGACTGGAGAAAAAAGTTTCTTTAAGACTGTAAATAAGCAGCAATAATCATTCTGAAATCATTCTGAAATCTTGAATTCTAAGACGAGCTAAGTATAATGGAGTTCTGGACGATTCTAGACAGACACTGTTAAAGTGGTAATAGCTGGAATTCTAGAGAGACTAAAAAATCTCTAAAAAGCTTAAGGAATTTTAGACCAATTAAAAGGCTGGAATTCTAGACAGACAAACGGCTAGAGTTATACCGGTAGAAAGGGAAACAGTTGGAATTTTAGAAAGACAAAATACAGGAATTCTAGACAGACTAAAAATGCTGGAATTCAAACTTTATGATAGGATTTATGTTTTAAACACAATATAATAAAACAAACTCCACAGACAGGAAAAGGATCATAATCTGGGTAACATCAATATAACTATATGGGTATGCTGGCATAATTGAAGAGCTTTATAGCTATCATCACTCAAGTTAATATAATTAACGTATCAGTACTGTATAATCTGACATTAAAATATTTATAGCGTAAGTTTGTTGATTTAGTAAAACGGCAGTTAATATGGGATTGTAAATGCATGGATTTAAGTTTCAGCAGAATAAAATGAAAAAATTAAAGTTTTAATTTGATTGTGTGGTCTAAGTCTATTTACAAAATCAATGAAAACTTTCCCCAACAAATACTGTAAAAGCATTATATTTCATGAGGGGTATTTTTCGTTGATATCCACTCTACTATAAAATCCAACACCTACAAAAATCAACCTTCAAAATATGGAACAATGTTTTTCTCTTCTTTATTTGGTAATCATCAAATTTACATTTTTATAAAAGAACAACACAAAATTTAAGGCCCCCAAAAAAGATTTTAAATCACACAATATTTCACAATACAACATTTAATTGCACCAGGTATCTTATAATACAAGCCTTCTGCAATCAATTTTATGTTGTGTTTAATTTTTGGAATAATATTACCAGAATTGCATAACAACCACCCATCCTTTTCATAGCAAGTGTACAATTTACATATCTGACAACTGCATTGAAAGGCACCAGACTCAAATCTACATAGGGCAGTAAAGCAATTAATTTTTCAATGATTTAATCATGGCATGTTCAGTAGTACAAACTAGTCTATTTCCATACCTCCATAGTTCTGAATATCGATATTTTATAAAAGGTCAATTTATGTTCATTCTGAACATGTTCTATAATAAACGAGGCAGTTATAATTTCCATAATTCCAGAGTTCTGAATATCAACATTTTATAAAAGGTCAATTTAGCTTTTGTGTATTACATATTGTTCATTTTACATGAAGCAAGTTGTGAAGTTAAACCTGGAATCATATTGAACGCAGGCCAGCGGATGAGAAAGGAGTTTGTATGTTCATTTTGAACATCAAAATAAATATACATTTGATAAAGTGCCCTTTTCCCACCTTGGGGATAGGGTCTGAGAAAAACTTGAAAGAGGCTAGCCTTCAATTTTTGGAGAAAAACTGCATAGTTTTAAAGATTTCTTTTTTGAGAATAATACATTATAATGGCTCCAACAGACATACTTTATTTAAGGGAAATAGCCCTAAAGATTACATTTTCATAATCGTATGTGTCCAAAAATGTGTAATATTTTTAACTATTTAACAAAACGAAGCAAGCTCAATGTTATTCAGAAAGCAAGATATCTATACTTCCATTTGTCTCAACATCCTGGGCAACACATATCCTACATTGACTGTTTTCTCATTTACATCTAAATGTACACCACATCTAAGGGAGGCAACTCTCAATTAAAGACTGACAAACAAATCACTTATTACCTCCCTTTAAAACACATCATTATAGTAAATATAGATATACCCGGTAAGTAGTTTATTAATAAACACATTACAACACTTTAACCAAGTAAAACAGATTAATTAAGTCTGCAGTGATAGTCATCCTGAAATTAACCCATTTCATGTAAGAATGGCATACACTAAACATCACATACCAGACATAAATATATTACAGCACTCTAACTAATCACATAGGGTGGAACAATGGTACAGTGGTAAGAGCTAGTAGGACTGCTGATCTGAAGGTTGTGGGTTCGCTCCCTACTCCAGCCAAATCAAAAACAGAAATGCTTTTCAGTGTTTCCCACCTAACATAACTAAAATTACTAACTGTCTTTTGGACGAGGCGTTAAGCGAGGTACCTTGTATGATGCTTTACATCGGCACGTAAAAGAACCAGGGATGCTTCTGGAACTTGGGCATCTTCTGTATCATGCACTATCCCCCAAAACTAAAGTGACTAACCTCTTCTCGGGGCCTCGCCCATATGCATTTCCGGTGGCGAGGATAAATAAAAGCACTTAAAATAAAACTAATGCAGGTGGTCGTAATTTAGCATCAGCCAACAATAGGCACCCAAACTTAGCATCAGTCTATCAGATGTACCTGAGTTAGCACTATTAATCAATTACAGGCACCCAAGTCGAGCATCAGCCAACAATAGGCATGTGAGTTTAGTATCAGTCGACAATAGGCACATAAGTTTAGCATCAGCCAACAATAGGCACATGAGTTTAGTATCAGCCAACAATAGGCACATGAGCTTAGCATCAGCCAACAGTAGGCACGTGAGTTTAGCATCAGCCAACAGTAGGCACGTGAGTTTAGCATCAGCCAACAGTAGGCATGTGAGTTTAGCATCAGCCAACAGTAGGCACGTGAGTTTAGCATCAGCCAACAGTAGGCACGTGAGTTTAGCATCAGCCAACAGTAGGCACGTGAGTTTAGCATCAGCCAACAATAGGCACATGAGCTTAACATCAGCCAACAGTAGGCACGTGAGTTTAGCATCAGCCAACAGTAGGCACGTGAGTTTAGCATCAACCAACAGTAGGCACGTGAGTTTAGCATCAGCCAACAGTAGGCACGTGAGTTTAGCATCAGCCAACAGTAGGCACGTGAGTTTAGCATCAGCCAACAGTAGGCATGTGAGTTTAGCATCAGCCAACAGTAGGCACGTGAGTTTAGCATCAGCCAACAGAAGGCACCCGAGTATCAGTCAATCAGATGTACCTGAGTTAGCATTATTAGTCAATTATTGGCACCTGAGTTTGGCATTAGCCAATCAGAAGTACTTGGATTAGCATTGCATTAGCAATCATTTACACCAGTGTGTACACTGAGTCAATTAAAAACAGCCAATAAAAACACCACTGTATGAGCCAAATGAGACATGATCATTATGCTATCATAGTGACCAAGCAGAGATATTGATCAACAATACAAAACTCACCATAGGCATCTGTATCTTCCACCAAGATTTGTAAGGTCTCAATGTCCATCACTAATATAGCATCTAATCTTGATGTCTGATTTTCAAATTCAAGATTTCTGAAAAGAACAAAATCCCTCTCAATTATACTTTTTGTATATGAATAAAATAGTAGGCAACATTGAGTAATTGACTGACTTGTTTTGCAGATATACATGAAGAATTAAACATGGCTTATATGATCTTTCAAAGCCAACAGCTACCTTCACCACACAATGTCATGAAAGAACATGTATAACATGAACCAAACCCAGAACCCAGACCATACCAGTGATAGTCAAAGGCATGCTAATATTGGACAGTGCAAAAGTAGTCTAGAACAACAAAATTAGGATAAAATTTAGCCTACATTTGTATTTATCCATACAGTATTCATTATTCTGATTAAGGAATTATTATATATTATACACCATCCTACATAACGGCTACTTGAAAAAAAAAGATGTTTGACACACAAAACACATCAGCATTAAAATAAGGTTAATGTGGTGAAACGCACACATTGAAGTGAATATCCATGGTATTAATATTATTGCGATTGTGTTATATAGAAGTGTTGCTACCGAGTAAAGGGTTAAAGTGACTGATATCATGATGGCACTCAGGGCTTTTTTTCAAACCCTAGGGATGGGGCCTTGCCTTTAATTAGGGGGAAAATATTGGTATTTTGGTAACATGGGAAATTATTTTGTCAAGGTAAACTTCATTTTTTGGGGAAAACTGCATGATTTTAAAGAATTTTTTCCAGGGGCCGGGCCTTATAACAGCCCTATTTATTTAAAGAAAATCAACCCTGACACTTACCTGTGGTCAGATGTGAGTTTACATGTATATATAGCATCATTGTTGTTAGCTTCACCAGACTGACTCACATGAAACGATCCACCTGATAAAATAAATACTATCTTATACATGTACATCAGTCTCACTCTAGTTTGAACAGTATGTAATGCTGTCTTAGTTCCACTCTTGATTTTAATATGTAGTACAGTTGTACTTACTTTTAAAACTCATTTTCAAAGATGAATGGTTCAGCATTTGACTATGTACTGTATTTATCTACTCATCTGTTTATTCACAAGATTTTATTTTTGTTGATTTTCACAACTTTTTCCTGCCACAAAATCACATTGATTGCGGTAAGCTGCGTACATGTTTATGTATAACTGATGCTTGATGTTATGATTGTAGTCTGTTATCCATACCAAATGTATAAGCTGCATACTATATTCCAGCTTTTATGGCAAATGTTTTTGTAAGTAAGGCCAGAGTTTTTTAATTTTTTAAAAAAAGTCTACAGGAGGAGGGAAAAGAATAAAATAAAAACTCCCAAAATATAGCTTCCACAAGCTGTTGGTGGTAGAATCGTCAAAGATGGTCCGATTTAAAGCAATCAACACTCAACTACAGTCACTGTGTTAGTTTTCAAGAAAACAGCCAATTTATCTTAAGACTAGTACACTGCAGTGTAACACTAATATAATAAACTTATTATTAACAAAATAATGAAATAATAATACAAGGCTGGTCCATTTATCATCAAAACATACGAAATGTTTTTTTTTTGAAAATGCCAAAAAATTGGGCAGGAGGGTCCGAGTAACGAAAAATAAAAGAACTCTGGCCAAACTATTGACAATGAACATACATGTACATGTATGTGGGTCTTACAGCAGTACCAACAGTTATTAATTTGTTGAGTAATTTGATACTTTAAATGCATAAAAGAATGATGCAGCAATGCAAATTCGTGATTTTGAGAATTTTTTATAATAAAACCTGTGCCGATTGGTGGAAACTCACAATCAGGAAGTGCTTTTATAGTAAAAATAAAATACATCCTCATAATCATTATACTGTTCCATGTTTTATCAATGTCATCATTTATCAACAAGTACTTCCTGATCTTAGGTTTATAATATTATATGAACATGGGAAAAAATATCATCTCAATCACAAAGTACTTCAAACACTTGATAAAATACAAGTGATAAAGTAATTAATAATGGTCAGTATAAGTAAGTACAGCTGAGTAAAACCACTAGAATATTCCATTTCTGTATTCCTGCTTTGATATAAGCACTTGCATTTTAATGATGTCATATACGACCATAGATAAAAGCATCGGAGCCTCTTAGCACCAATAAACAAGAGGGCCATTGGCCCTATAGCGCTCACCTGATGACTAGCAGTTTAGGCAGAATTAGTGACCTGGTGACCTAGTTTTTGACCCCAGATGACCCAGTTGCAAACTGGACCTATATTTCATAAAGCTACACATTGTGGCTAAGTGTCATTAATATCACATTAAAAATGTGATCTCTAGAGTGTAAACAAGGTTACCGTAAATAATCGGCCATAAGTCGCATGCAGCCATAAGTCGCAGGGTGACTTTTGACTAAAAAATCGAGGTTTTTGTCAAAACCCTTTCATAAGTCGCCAGTAGACTTTTCAATTTTTTTAATCAAAATCCACAAACATTTTTGTTATAATGTACAAGTTATGCCCGAATCAGTTGACTATTTAGCGTCTACGATAATGGGATGACGGTAAATTGGTATAATCAAACAAGAGGGCCCAAAGGGCCCTAGGTCGCTAACCTTTCGAATTTAACCTAGATTTTGTTAAGATGATCATTGTGACCAAGTTTTATACAGATTAGGCAAATATTGTGACCTCTAGTGACTACAAAAGGTTTTTATATGATTTGACCTAATGACCTAGTTTTTGACCCCAGATAAACCAATATCGGACTTGACCTAGATTTTGTTGAGATGATCATTGTGACCAAGTTTCGTAAAGATCGGGCCAAAACTGTGACCTCTAGTGACTACACAAGGTTTTTCTATTATTTGACCTTGTGACCTAGTTTTTGACCCCAGATGACCCAATATCGAACTTGATCTAGATTTTTTTGAGATGATCATTGTGACCGAGTTTCATAAAGATTAGACAAAAATTGTGACCTCTAGTGACTACGCAAGGTATTTCTATGATTTGACCTTGTGACCTAGTTTTTGACCCCAGATGACCCATTATCGAACTCGACCTCGATTTTGTTGTTATGATCATTGTGACTAAGTTTCGTAAAGATCAGGCCAAAACTGGGACCTCTAGTGACTACACAAGGTTTTTCTATGATTTGATCTTGTGACCTAGTTTTTGACCCCGGATGACCCAATATCAAACTTGACCTAGATATGGTTGTGTAGATCATTGTGACCAAGTTTCGTAAAGATTATGCTAAAACTGTGACCTCTAGTGACTACACAAGGTTTATCTATGATTTGACCTTGTGACCTAGTTTTTGACCCCAGATGACCCAATATCGAACTTAACCTAGATTATGTTGAGATGATCATTGTGACCAAGTTTCATAAAGACTAGGTCAAAATTGTGACCTCTAGTGACTACACAAGGTTTTTCTATGATTTGACCTTGTGACCTAGTTTTTGACCCCTGATGACCCAATATCGAACTTGACCTAGATTCTGTTGAGATGATCATTGTGACCAAGTTTCATAAATATTAGACCAAAATTGTGACCTCTAGTGACTACACAAGGTTTATCTATGATTTGACCTTGTGACCTAGTTTATGACCCCGGATGACCCAATATCGAACTTGACCTAGATTTTATAGAGATGATCATTGTGATCAAGTTTCATAAAGATTAAGTCAAAATTGTGACCTCTAATGTGTTCACAAGGTTTTTCTATGATTTGACCTAGTGACCTAGTTTTTGACCCCTGATGACCCAATATCGAACTTGACCTAGATTCTGTTGAGATGATCATTGTGACCAAGTTTCATAAATATTAGACCAAAATTGTGACCTCTAGTGACTACACAAGGTTTATCTATGATTTGACCTTGTGACCTAGTTTATGACCCCGGATGACCCAATATCGAACTTGACCTAGATTTTATAGAGATGATCATTGTGATCAAGTTTCATAAAGATTAAGTCAAAATTGTGACCTCTAATGTGTTCACAAGGTTTTTCTATGATTTGACCTAGTGACCTAGTTTTTGACCCCAGATGACCCAATATCGAACTTGACCTAGATTTTATAGAGATGATCATTGTGATCAAGTTTCATAAAGATTAAGTTAAAATTGTGACCTCTAATGTGTTCACAAGGTTTTTCTATGATTTGACATAGTGACCTAGTTTTTGACCCCAGATGACCCAATATCGAACTTGGCCTAGATTTTGTTGAGATGATCATTGTGACCAAGTTTCATAAAGATTAGGCTAAATTTGTGACCTCTAGTGTGTTCACAAGCAATTGTGAACGGACGGACGGACGGACGCCGGACGAAGAGCGATCACAAAAACTCACCTTGTCACTTTGTGACAGGTGAGCTAAAAAGGTGGAATATGTCACTTTGTGACAGGTGAGCTAAAAAGGTGGAATAAAAGGGTGATTCACCACAACAGATGTTTATAAAACACGTATGCCCCCATGGCAGACCAATAGTCAGAAATGGTGAAGGTCACAGTGACCTTTGACCTACTGACCTAAAAATCAATAGGGGTCATCTACTGTTGCTGACCAACCTCCATGTAAAGTTTCAAGAGCATATGTCAAAGCGTTCTTGAGTTATTGAACGGAAACCATTTTATACGACCGACATAACGACCGACCGACATGTGCAAAGATGGTGGCATAATTATCTTTTTTAAATTATCTTCAGATCATATTTGCATTCATCAAACAGATTTTGTTTAAATAGAATTTGTAAAACAGATCTAGAACTTGTTGTAAACGAAATGAGAAGTGTCCAACTTACGGAAATTGGCCCCATGCAACCAGATAAATCCGTCAATAAATCCCATTTTTGACCTAGTGACCTAGTTTTTGACCCCAGACGACCCAATTACGAACTTGACCTAGATTTCATAGAGACATACATTGTGACCAAGTTTCATTAAGATTATTTGATAAATGTGACCTCTATAGTGTTAACAAGGTTTTTCTTTAATGTGACCTGGTGACCTAGTTTTTGACCTCAGATGACCCAATTACAAACTTGACCTAGATTTCATAGAGATATACATTGTGACCAAGTTACATTAAGATTATGTCAAAATTGTGACCTCTAGAGTGTTAGCAAGGTTTTTCTTTGATTTGACCTAGTGACCTAGTTTTTCACCACAGATGACCCAGTTACTAACTTGACCTAGATTTCATAGAGACAAACATTGTGACCAAGTTTCATGAAGATCAAATGAAAACTGTGACCTCTAGCGTGTTAACAGTCAAATTGTTGACGGCGGACGGGCACGGCGGACGACGGACAAAAGGGTGATCACAATAGCTCACCTTGAGTACTTCGTGCTCAGGTGAGCTAAAAATTGACCACTTTACACATGGGGGGGTGGCATCCCCTCCCAAAAGATGTTTTTACTGTTTACTGAGTGGTCTAACTTACTCTTGCATACTGCATACCAAAAGAGTGGGTTTCATTATCATACATTGTACCAATGATACTATAACATAGACCAGACTCAGTATTAGACTGTATTGATAGTTTGTTTACATGACAGGTTACTTTGAATTACATGAAATTGTCTGAAAATTATCCAGAAGTACAAACAAATTTAAGGGGCTTTATGTTATCAAGGAGTTATGCTTGCTTAATTATCATTCAACCACACCACGGACAGAAGGACCGATGGACAAATCTATACCTCCCCAAATATTTGGTGGCAGTATAAAAAACAACACACATATATAGAATAAAATTGTATATGTACCTGCCATTAAATTTTTGACATGTTTTTCAAAGAAATCATTTTCTTTTTGACTGATATTGGTACATCCGGCACAATGTCTAACTGGATCGACAAACAACATTCGTGGTAACCTGATTTTGGTAGAACTACATGTATCACAGAAACACTTCCCACATCGCCGACAATGATGCTGAAATGAAGAGACGTTCAATATAAATTAGAAGGGTTTCTGACACAACAATGTATGTCTCCCATCAGGGGTGTAGAAATGTTTCATGTGGCCTGTTTATCTAAAAGTAACAAAGAAGAAAATGACAAAATGTAGCCAGCATGTTCAAATAGCCAGTGGATTTTACAGCCTTCAAGCTCATTTCTACACCCCTGTCCCATAAAGGGGTATAACCCTGGCAAAAATCACCCGATCATAAAGTCCTGACAAATGAACGACTAGGCATGACATCAATTATTCATGTGAAGTTCTAGAGAAATTGGACTTTTGGTAATGATGTTGATAAGGAGAACTAGAGAAGAAAAACTTTGTGACATCCATCAATCCAGATCTATGCACAGCACAAAAATTGAAAATTAGCAGAGGGTTTACTAGCTGCTGTTATTTAGATTATTTTTAATGAATTTACCATTTTATAGCCAAAATATAACTACATTTGAGATAATTACGTAACAACTTTAAGAGTACTAATTACTAAATTTAAAATTGAAATGGATTTAGCAACCACATTTGCATTTAAAAATAGCAAACATAAAACATATCGAAACTCTGTTGGTTAAGGATAAAATCAAACTATACTTACTCTTCGATTCAAGAAATCAAATTTCCCCTGACATTGCACACATTTGACACACTGTAAAACAAACAGAAAGCATATGTAAGGAAATGTTTTAAACATGTTATCCAGATAGTGTATAGTCCAATACAAGGCATCCTCCACATGCATCAATTGTTAACATCATGCAGTTTTTGACAAATAAAAGAAAAATGCCTCAACAAAGTCAGCGACATTGCTAAAATACTAACATTTTCTACCAAAATATCAAGTCTATCGACACTGACAGATTCTTAAATTAGGGTAAAAAGCCCTGCAAGATCCCTAGAACAAAGTCATCTTTAAAGTTCAAAAACCTAATTCTAGACTCCGGGGGACTAAGCTTTTCAAATATTGAATACATTGTATATAGGGGATATTTGTTGATTTTGGTGTAAGATTAAATTTTATTTCACCGAGTAGTCACAGAAAATCAATAATTTCACGAGTGGCAAAGCCACGATTGAAAATATGATTTTCTGTGATCATGAGAGATCTTTCACCAAATATCAACAAATTTTCTGTTTATTATATATGCTTCAATTTCTCTTAAAAGGGTCCTTTAATTAGCTTAATTGGAAAAATCATGTCGAAGTTGGAACTTCACAACGTGAGAATTATGACGTCATGATGACGTAACGCATATTTTAAAGCCCGGCGCAGTTGACGTTACGTTTCTTTTTCTGCATGATACTGGAACCAGCTTCTATAACAGTGAAAATAACAAATTGATAATTTCACTGTTATTTTCACTGAAAAATCTCCATAATCCATTCATAGCAAATAATAAATTGCATAATATTATGTTTCATAGGGAGGCCAGTTAGAAATTCAATGAAAGGTAGGCAGTGCACAAGGTGATCCCAATTACTTTACAATTTCTTAAAAATCTTAACTCCCTTACTTTAACCCCTTACCCAAGATATCCCACCATATGGCCAATGAGTACACACGTGTAGATCATCATATATGTTACACCAATACTGTGATAACAGGATTGCCCATTGTTAGTGAAGGAATACAATGACAAGAGATTACTTTATCACCTTTACATGTACATACAACATTAGCATGTTTTGTGATATAATGTATCGTAATATAATAACCTAATAAGCAGTAATATTTATTATCCTATACAGTAAAATCACCATTGTGACCCTATAGATGATTTTCAATTAGATACATAATTACTAGGGATGAAAACGGTTAATCGTTTAACTTGTTCCAATATCAGTTGACAAAATCGCTAACCAGTTAATTGGATTTAAAAAAAAATATAAGTTAATTTTGAACTTGAATTGAAAAACTTGCTGAAAAAAATCATTGCCAATAACTGGCCTTATTCAATGTCTGCCAATCAATGGGGTGAACTCCCAGTCTAAAGGGGTCATGGTCACTATAAAACACATCACGGTCTTTGAGTCGAACCAGCATTATCCGAGGTATGAAATACAATCACAGTGTCCCCACACATGTTTATTCTTGGGGGTAAACTTACCCCCTGGACTAGAAAGTTTTTTTGGGAAACAAAATTATTCAACAAATTAAGAGCTCCAATGAGCTTCGTCTCGAATTCCTAGGACCGTGGCGCTAGTCCATTTTGCTAAACACACGGGTCCCCTTTTCAATGTAAAATCTTAATAAAAGCTGTTATTGAATATTTACTTTGGTACAAATCTATCAGTGCCTGTCATCCTTGGGTTGTTTTATTTGACCAGGTATGGTCTCTGTTTTCGTTTTGTTACTGAAGCTGTAGTCCAAGCTATATTATGCAGACGAGGCTAGAATGGTGGAATGGTTATCGCACTATTGCTTTATGAGCCTGATTCAATGTTTATAATTCAGAAAATAAGTAACCCTTCTACAGTACAGTGTAAATCTTTTAGATGTCACTAGAAACCCCCAACTATCAACCAATCAACAGCTTACGATTGTTTTATTTATAGCAGTAGAACAACAAATGCGGAATTACTGACTTTCGTAAAGTTTCGTCCCAGGAACTTTCGTATGCACAATCTCGCACCGAGTACAAAATTTGTATGTGAAATTGAGGTTCATTGCGTGATATACGTAAGATTTTACATGAGTGGGAACACTGTAATTATCATACCCATAAATCCATCATTTATTCACAGTCTTTATCAATCATTAGAGTTATGATTGCTCTTTAAGGAAAAAGAGGTGTCATAACATAATATTATGTTTACACATAGCAAGAAATATCCAAAAGCAAACTGTCACAAAAGGCATCTCTGAATAGATCTGATTGCAGGAATTCTCAGATTGATCAACTATCATCATTTAAAACACAGTCAAATCCTAATAATCAAACAAATTCCTTCGGTAGCAATAGGTAGTAAATCAGTACTCTTCAAGTCTTGATAAAAAGATTAAACATAATAAAATGAACCTGTTTTCTTCACAATTTGTTGTCGTTTTGTTATTTCCAACAGCCATACGTGCAACGCACATGCTCACAGAGTTTTGTAAGACATCCTCTCATTGGTCAGTGACGGAGGTGCGTCTTTTGCTGACCAATTAGATGTAGTCTTACAATTCTGAGTGCATGTGCGTTGGCCCGGTCATGGCTGTATACAGGACAACTGAGAATGTATCGTAAAGAAAATAGGTTTGGAACAATCATTCCTGTGTAATGATTGATGGGTGCATAAAGGGAGATAATTGGATAATTATGCACAAAACTTGTAAACCTTGTAGATTGTCATTAGAGTAGAATGGCAAATATAAGTAATAACTCCAACAAATCACCCTTAGTGGTGAGCTAGGTTTTTACTGACAGGATTTGTTTGTGTCTGTCCGTCCGGCACCTTACAAATGGTGGCAGCGGTGGGATTAGGTCAACTGCCAGACTGGAGTTGCCTTACCAACGTGTTTCCCATGCCAAAACTTGGGATGAGATTTCTCGAAAGGGAAGTAATGTAACTGTTGTTGGGTGCATAAAGGGAGGTAATTTGATAATTATGCACAAATTGTAAACCTTGTAGTTTTTCATTAGAGCAGAATGGCATATATAACTTCAACAAATCACCCTTAGTGGCTAGCTTTTCACTGACAGGATTTGTTGGTGTCTGTCCGTGCGGCACGTTACACCTGTAAGATCGTGAATAAATGATGGATTTAAACGACGATTTAAGGGTATATGGTTGTATTCCCTACCTCCAATAATTCGGATTAGACTCAAAGACCTTGAGGTGTTATACATTAATATATTTTCTGAACTATACAATTGTATCTAGGGCCTGTAATCTGCATAATCAATTAGACTACTTTTGGTTTAGAAACATGTCAATATTGAAGCAATAAATATGAAAATATCATAAAAACCAGACACACGTTTTACCAATAGTTTACCTGATAGTTAAAATGTATTGACTGTTGAGAAGCAACGAATAGAAAAGAAATTAAGCCAGTAAATTAGGGCGTGTTTACAAACAAATTTTGACAGCTAAAAACACAACTGATAATTGCAACAACCAGTCCTCAACAAAATGACAACACATGAAAATTTCACCTGTTTATCAGGAACCCATGATGTTTCCGGTAGCGAGAAGGGACTTGAGAAGGAATCATCGACTGGTACCATTCGCATATCACCACCAAGACCCTTCTTCAATTTCTTTCCTTCTGCAGCCATCTTTGGATTCAAGGCATGGATAACAAAACATACGATACCGTACTTTGTCCGGAATGTCAAAATATACGCAGTAGTTATCTCCCTTTGTGCAATAAAAAATAGCTATACATGTACAAAATAATGATAATTTATAATACATGAATAAAGACATACAAAGATCTAAATATACACAGATTGGACACTTAATTGAAAACGGGGAGAAAATGCAAAATGACATGCAGCAGATGCTGATATTTTGCATGAACGCTTTTGTTTGTCCATCTCTTTTTAATTACCAATATCTCATTTTGAAGAGCTAGGTTTCTTCTACTGCATGATGTAACTTATTTTTTCTATCTCTTTAGAATTCACAAAATTATTGTTTGAATGAGGCAAATTTAGTATTTTCTGATAAAATTAGAATTTCCATTAAAATGAGAGTAGGTCTGGGTCTTTGAGGTCTAAAGTTTTATTTCTTGACTGATTTCAATAAATTATCTTTCATTTTAAAGCAGAATAATAAATCTATTACATAAACTAGTTAGTTTTTTCCTATATACACAAAAACAGGAGATATAAGGAATTAAAAACAAACGAGAATTCGCAAGATTTCAGAAGACTGCCTCGAGATATTGCGAGATTTTGTAGATTTTTCCAATCTTTGTATATGTAGGTCTTTGAGATATATAACGACCAATCACTAATAAAGTTTATAATCTATTCATCAACAAATTTTGCCTAGATGGCTCTTTAGGTTAATGAAATAAATACAAAAAAACTATGACAATGTAACGACACCGTGCATAATTTAAACGCGGTGGCGCCAACACACGTTACATACTTATGAATGTATACCAGCGCACGTTTCATAATTTATATGAAAATAAGTAAAGAAACAATAATAAATTAACAGTACATGTACTAAGCTATTTGGTACTTCAAAGGCTTAGTGAAAAAATTAAAAGTGTTTATAGCGAGAGGTAGTTGCTATACAGAGGTACAAAAAAATAAAATTTATATATATTTCAAAATATCTACTGGTGAAACCAAAGTAAGTCAATTCAAATATATGCATATATATATACCGGTCCACCTCACCGTTCAATCCGATAATGCGTAATCGGTTGGTACCGCGTAGACAGCTGACAGTGTACATACATGTACGCACCTATCTTCCCTTGGTGTGTGGGAAGCTATCGATCTTTTGTATCGTGGTAAGTAGTTGGGTCTAGAACGACGTTTCCTAAATCCGTGCCGATTGTCATTCAAAACATCATGCTTGTCACAGTGTGCAATGATGCCGCTATGAACTATGTGTTATAGCAGGTTATGGATGTTAAGGACACGGGTCTGGAATTGGACGCCAGATGTCACCTTTCTTGAATAGTGGGACTATACTGACGCTTCCCTCCAATCGTGTGGTACTTCACCTAGGTTGAATGACAATTAGAAAATGTTAGACAAGGTGGGGGCTAATGATGTAGCTGCCGCTATCAAAATGAAGACTGGGACTTGGTCAGGTCCTGTGACTTTATTAGTCTTGAGACTGATTAAAACTACTGCTTAGTAACTTGATAACTCTTTTGCTGGTAACCAATATAGGTGGCGTAGTTGGTGTGTTGCTCTTCCCCATATCTGGAATATTTGAAGTGTAATCATGTTGAAAAATACTGAGATACAAACTGGTCGTTGAGGATGTTTTGAGCAAACATGTGTTGTCGCTCTGGAGGAATCCATTCCTGTTCTTCCGTGGTGCTACACCAGTCGCATCTATGTCCAGAACCTCTATTAGGTGTTTTTATAATCGTGGCTTACTGTATGTCTTGTTAAACAAGACAATGCAGTTTTTTGTGTAAACATGCAGGACGTGACATTTAATTGCTTATCTTAGTCACTTTATAAGCTCACATTGTCTGATTCATTCTTTGAATCAGCTATGGCATTCAGCTGTTCTATTGCTGAAACTACTAGTATGTCAGCTGAACTTTTTATAGCTGAAACTAGACCATTCAGCTTTTTGACAGCTGTGACTTGGGTTTAGTGCTTAAGTTCATTTTCTCGTTGGGTTATGTGTTGAGCATTGTGTCCGTGTAATTGTGGTATGTGATGTTAAATTTTATTTCTCTGCCCGTCTTGTTAAGTTTGAGTGCTGCCTTCCCTGTCCGATTTTCTATTATCTTTTTGAAGCTAAACTTCTGAGCATTGTATTGAACTGGCCAATGACAAGACTTCATTTTAACACTGGTCGCAAATTCCAGTTCAAAGATAATAAGCAATTAAGATTCAAAGATAATTAGCTAGCTTGCATGGGTTATCCCCCTTGGTGAGGATAAACAAATCCTGTATATCCAAGATAATGTGTGAAAATGTGTCAAGTTAGATGATGTTATGAGTTGAAGTGTTATCAAGAAAAGTAACTGCCCTATTTTCGACCTGTAAGTGAAAAATGTACACGTTGAATGACAGCTGAAATAGTGCAAAGTTACACGGTTTCACCGATTTTAACAACTTCGATAAAACCGTGTGCCCTATTGTTGTATACATGTACTATTATGCCATATTGCTGATACAGTAAATAAATACAACATAGTTATAATCCATTATTATATTGTATAATATACAAGCGTGATAACATAAGGTTCAACAAGTCAGGGGGGGAATATATGTGCTATCATGGACCGATAATAAATGTGTTACATGAAATTATCATTGACGACCGTGACAATGACCTCAAATCAGTACAATGTCATGTAGCCAACTTCTCTATTGTACTGAAACAAACGTACCTGTACTTTTTGAGCTTACATTCAAACCTCTCGAATGTGGTCCTCTGTATAGCAACAACCTCTTTATAACATTGAAAATTTCAATAACTGATATTTATAATAAATCCAACCTCTGTATAGCAACAACCTCTATACAACGGCCAATTTTGCAGCGTCCAAAGGGCGTTGCTCTAAAGAGGCTGTACTGTATGTGTACATTTCTTTCCACAGAGTCTGTAACACATGGACGCAACATGCAGTAGACGGGGTAAGTGTGAGGTTTGGTGAATCGTAAAACGTTTAAGTTCCCAATGAGTGAACGACATTTGTCGCTCTCCTTATCAAGACCCTTTTATACACTGAGTAAGTAAAGAAACGCATATATGTTACATTTCTCCATAGGAAACTTATTATCTATAAGAATCTGATCATGTTTGTCAGCCTTGCTATTGCTTTCTTCGAAGGCCACACAAAACAATGAGTTGTTTGTGTTTTGATTGTCAACACGTTAAAGTTGGTTTGGTGGTCAAATCTGACCGTTCTAGCCAAGAATGCTAGGGGGGGATGCTGAATTCGTTACTAGTATTTTCCGAAAACATACACGTTTTCAAGAGTATCTGCAGCCTACATAATTTGAGATTAAAATTTCGTGTTGTCTACGAGTACATGTATGTAATAACATAATTACCATTATACGTAAGACAAATAAATATGCCTGCATCATTTTTGTTATAATATTTCGCGGGGAAGCGATTGTATAAAAGAATGCTACTTTAACCATTTGCATTTAGAAACCTCCGAATCAGATTCCTGTGTCACAGGTCAACAACTTAAGTGAAGATAAATAGAAAAAATAGACAACTGACTGAAACACGTAGTACATGACCGCTTTATAACGTAACCCTATGGAGAAAATGTAACATGCTCGTTTCTTTTTGTTAACTGTGTATTGTAATGTTTACTTATAGTATACAATGTACTAGAGTAGAAAATTACCACAAATGACCACTGTCCATTTTAGTGAAACTGTTCCCATATGCAGTTCCGATGTTCATCATTTATATATAGGCGGCCTCGTTCCTACCAAAGGTGCATGTTCACTATTTATGTTGAATGTTGCCTTGTCGGATTGTTCTTATTATGTGTGATCGACGTTTTGATTGGTTCTTGTCTTTTTGAAACTGGTCTCCCAGACTCATGTTTACAACTGATAGTGTAGCAGAACATGTTATTTAGAAGTAAGTCAATATATACACGTAGTTTATACACAAGTTTACAGCGGACAAGTTAAATATGTTTAGGGGGAAAGTTCATGTACGTATAGTTGTAGTATTTTGGACTTTGTTGTGTTCAGTAAGTAGGTTAGATACATAATGAAGAGGGTCGGTGAATAAGTAACCACACTCCAGCTGTTACATACTAGCACGTAGTACCGTGAAGATAATCTTTTCCCATATCTAATCATTTATTTTAAGTATGAGAGCTTAAAACGAGAAGTACATGATATATGATTATATACATTTGAAATTAAATGGTCTTATTTGAAGGGATCAATTTGATTTGTTTATATGTATATATATATATATATATATATATCGTCTACTGACCCCCCCCCCCCCCTCATCTGCACAACATTGCTTCAGTAATCTTGTAACATCCAGAATAAATATTTGTCATATACATCTACATGTATATACATTGTGTAGTGTGAAAGATTTAATAATTGTAAGAAAAGTAAATCATCATTCAAAACAAACTGGATTTTGTTGACAGAAGTACGGAAGTATTTTTTCCAGGAATTATTTTTTACTAAATGTTGAATAGAGCTTACAGAAAAATGTGTAACTTGACAGTAAAGAAGGCTATGGCGCTGTGCTGTGGGATATTTTTTGTGGTATTTTTTGCGGGTTATCTCGCATTTTTTAACCATGGAGCACCGGAAAATATTATGGAGCAAAATCGACAGAATCGACAAAAAGTGCGAGTTTTCAGCGAGAAGGGAAACGAGGAAGATAGTCATATGAATGAACTAGAAAATGAACTGGCGGAAGAAGCCAGAAAGGCTCATGCGTATTGGGAAACCTTCATAAAAAAGAACGATTTTACAGCAATCGGGGAAATATATGATAATTGTGGTAAGTTGAATGATTTATTCATATATAAATTGCACTAAAAAACCATTCACAAAAAACATCGTGATTGTTTTTAACCTAATTTCATTTTTAATTTCCAGTTTATCATTAACGAGCTATGTCTAAATGAGTTTTTAACTTTTTATCACAAAAAGAACTTTTTTCATATGATTTGAATTAGTAAAATCATACATTTATGAGTTATTATAATTAATTCAGGCATTACATATAATTGTTGACATGAGTAAAGGCATACTAGAATTATCACTGTCGTGAACAGGGCCCCGTGGTAGCATGTCGTAAGAGGGGGGAGGGGAGGAGTGTAGAAGTATAGTAGGGTTGCATAATTATCAGCGCTATAAGTTTCTGTACTCAGACACAATAACAAAGTCATATATCAAACTTTCATGTGTTGATGCCAGAAATAAAGTAATTCACTCCCTTCTAAAATTCAATTAAAGTTGTTTGACAAGCGCAGGTTTAATTTCCTACATAGAAACCATGATGAACTTTGACTTTTATAAAGTTTGGAAATATCTTTGACAGACTAAAATTGCACACTGAATTCATGAAATCATGACATTGGTTTCATTGACATTGCCCTGTTCCTGATCGGCCAATATTGTTTGCAAGATGGAAATACACAAAACAGAACTACATTACTCTGTTTGTTTCGTGTGCAAGTGTTAAGGGGAATCAGTCAAAAATTATTAAAGTTTTAAAGAGTTGTCGCCCTTTGCTAAAATGTGTATATTGTTTTTGCTCCACATACATGTACTTATTGTCGTAGTCAATAGAAGTAGGTAGAGCAAGTTTCATTTGAATATCTTGAACCATTTTTAACTTTGACCAATGTTATAGTTTTTGAAGCTGAAAAGGGGCATACGTCAAAATTTATCAAAGCTAGAGTTGTTGCCCTTTGCTAAAGATAAGCGTATTATCACTGGCAATAATTATAGCAAGTTTCATTTGAATATCTACTATCGTTGTGAAGTTACGAAGAAAAAAGATGAAAAATGAGTAAATTTGAATTTAACAAATGCCATAATTCTTCCAATATTGTAGCTAGAGTAATGTAACTTGTTATAAAATAGTGTTTTGTTGTTGTGAGCTTATGTTTAAAATCTCAAGTTGATATCTTTAATGGTTTTCAAGTTATCAAGAAAAAAAGCTGAAAACTGATGAAAACTTGAATTTTACAAAGGGCCATAACTCTTCCAATATTGTAGTGAGAGTTATATAACTTGCCATAAAATAGCGTACTGTTGCTGTGAGCTTATGTTTGAAGTTTGATGTCAATACCTATAATGGTTTTCAAGTTATTAAGAAAAAACTTGAAAAATGTGGACAGACGGACATTCCAACATTTGGGGTTTACGGGGCTTTTCCTTTGATCTTTATGTGGTTTTTTTCCACATAAACCTGGATTTCCTTCTTTATTTAACTAAAATTATGGACGGAATGAACCTCATAAACCATTGGATGTTGGCCCGGACGGACGGACAGACGGACGGACAAGGTGATTACTATAGGGCACGCAAAAAAACTTTGCCGGGCCCTAATTATAACTTACGTCGTGAGTAGGGTCCTAACTGAGTTGTTATAACTTAGATAATGTTACGAGTAAGTTATTCATCATGAGTTATTCATAAATTAGTTTTTTTTTCATATAAGTTTATAAAATTAGTTTCTGTTGTATGTAAACGGTGTCAAACACGATAACGCGAACATAGATTATCTCGAATACAATGACTGAGGTTAAAACAGCTTACCATTACAGTATTATATCATCAATTACATGTATTACTTCAACAGATTATAAATGTATGACTACAATAAGTCTACTTAATGCAATGTAGGTTGCTAAGTGTATGTAAACAAGTGTAATGCATAAGTACGAGGGCCACTTAAGGTATCAGAGGATAATTTATAGTGAGATTAAGCATGTATTTTTAAAAAACATTTTATTCTTAAAATTGAAATGTGTTGGGTACAGTAAGCATAGTATTATGATGCACTACATATACTCATGAAGTTAAACCCAAAATAAATATTGAAAAAGTGAATTTATTGAAGCATGACAGCATTTTTATTGCAAATCTTACTCGTTTACAAACAAAGTCAACATGGCATTAAGAGTCAAAGTTTGTTGTCGGGGACATAGCCAATAGTATAAGGAACAAACTCTTACAAAGAAATAATTATGAAACAAATTCATGAACTTGTATCATTCAAAAACTCAATGATCATCAATGACCTTGCAAACCGAAAGTAGAAATATGGCAGTGTTTCTTGAATATCTTTCTAAGTATACATTTTTCAGTCTTAAACTAAGTAAGAGTTTGTTCCCTAGAGTTATATTGTAAGACTGATATACATTTTAGCAAGTACCGTTGGGCAGTTTTTGTGTTTGCGAACGAGCAAGATTTACAATGAAAATGCTGCCATACTTCAATAAATTCACTTTATTAATATTTATTTTTTGTTTAACTTCAAAGGTATATGTAGTGCATCATAATGCTATGTTTACTGTACCCATCAAATATCAATTTGAAGAATAAAATGTATTTGAAAAAAGCATACACCCACCCACTATAGATCATCCCCCATGTCCTTAAAAAGTATTAATCAGTGGCCAATAATACGTTTAATATTCAATCATGTGTATACAAATGGACATTTTCTGAAAGATACAACCTTTGCCTAGCTAACCAATAAAACAATATTGTAATCGATAAAATATTCATTCACACATATGACATTGAACCAATAGGGGTATGAAACACTGGAATTGCGAGAAAATAAGGTATATTAGTTGACATAAGGGTTGATATTAATGGTCATAATTTCTATAATATTTATCCGATTGATTTGAAATTTGCAGATTTCATGCACCGTATACTTGTTTAACTAGTGCTGAATAAACATTATTGTTTGGACAGTCTAAACTGATCTAGTTGTACAAGGAATCTGCCATGTTCGAAATACTCCAAAAACTGCAGTTTGCTGGGACTATACCCTATACGTTGTTGTTGCATTGTACTACTGTACGTCTTTAGTGGGAAAGTCAAACATGTAGCTTTTTTACACACTTATATCTGTTACTATCTTTCACATGATAAATGATCATACATATGTACTGAATTATTCATAATTTGTCCTTTACTATAGACCAAAGAACATGATCACGTGACCAAAAAGTACGTATTTTAGATTTATGACGTCATATCCCTAATACAATAATACATAAAACAAAAATAAAACACATGACAGTAATTGTACATGTATATAAGAAGAATACATGAAATGGACAACAGGTGTGACTTTTCTTGTTTGTCATAAATGGGGGTATAACATTACCCCACCCACTTTTTTAAAGTTGGGCTCGAACATAAAATTTTGTTGTAAAATTAAAATTGAGGTAAAAATGATTGAAATCGCCCGACGAATGAAACTACATATATTAATCTAGAAAAATTGACATATTAAGAATAAATTATTATTTATTCACCTAGTATATATCTAATATTAATTGGGGTGTAAGTGTGGTATTTTGAGTCTCGGATGTGACTTGTTTATATTGCTCGATATCTATATAGTTAGATAACAATTTACTGTTTTCAAAGTTATGGATTGCCATTTAAGAGTACAATGGTATATATTGCAAATGATATCAATTCAATTTCAGTAAGCCTGAATGTCATTTGACAACCATGCTCAGAAATCGTATGAGCCCATATAACACAATTATCTTACGTATTTATGAGGTATTCACTGTCCAGTGCTTTAAACCATGTCCTGTTTAAATATCAATACAATGGAAATGCTTTCATATTAAATGATGAAAATACCACGAATGTCTAGCTGAGAGATTGTTCTTTACAAAAATGTACACTTTTTATATAGTCAGAGGCAATGATGTTGATTTATCGCCCACTGATTAATACTTTTTAAGTGGCCCTCGTATAGTAGAGTTAATAAATTATTATATATTCGATACAAAGGCAAGCTACTTAAGTGCATCCTTTTGTTGGTGGGTTCTACTAGTTTGAGATGTTCGTTCTACTGATAAAACATAAGCACAGCTCGAGACAAAGATCAAACCATGCCACATGTGTAGTAGAAAGCTGGATCATGTTATAATTTATTGTAAAGACGCTTGTGTGGTGTACGGACTCTGGGTTGAGTACGGTACGTACGTCACTGACATTGGTTATATGATAGGGGTACCTTATTTGTGAAGTTACTGCAGTCATTTGCTTGTTAAAGAAAACGTTGGTGATGGTTGGTATTGCATTATATGTAAACTATAGTCCATAAATATATCAAAACTCGGACAGGGAAGGCAGCACTCATCTTAAACAGTCGAGCACAGAAAACAAATAAACAACGCATACCCCAATTACACGACACAATGCCCAACACTCAACTGAACGAGAATATGAACTTAACCGCTAAATGTCCAAGTTTCAGCTGCCATAAAGCAGAATGACCTAGTTTCAGCTATAAAAAGCAGAATGACTAAGTTTCAGCTATAAAAAAGCTGAATGACCTAGTTTTAGCTATAAAAAGACGAATGACTAAGTTTCAGCTATAAAAAAGCTGAATGACCTAGTTTTAGCTATAAAAAGACGAATGGCCTAGTTTCAGCTATAAAAAAGCAGAATGACCTAGTTTCAGCTATAAAAAGACGAATGACTAAGTTTCAGCTATAAAAAAGCAGAATGACCTAGTTTCAGCTATAAAAAGACGAATGGCCTAGTTTCAGCTATAAAAAGCTGAAAGACCTAGTTTCAGCTATAAAAAGACGAATGACTAAGTTTCAGCTATAAAAAAGCTGAATGACCTAGTTTCAGCTATAAAAAGACGAATGGCCTAGTTTCAGCTATATAAAAACTGAATAACTAGTTTCAGCTATAAACAGACGAATGACCTAGTTTAATTTCAGCTATAAAAAGACGAATGACCTAGTTTCAGCTATATAAAAGCTGAATGACAAAGTTTCAGCTATAAACAGACGAATGACCTAGTTTCAGCTATAAAAAGTCTGAAAGACCTAGTTTTATCTATCAAAATGTCTTATAAAGTATCACGTGCTGCGAGGGCACATGATCACATGTCTGCTTTATTCTTTGTATTCTTTGTAATTAAGAGTTTTCAAAATTAAGATTAGCGTCACACAAATTAGAAATAGAAAATGGAAAACAGGCCGGAATAGCAAAGGAAACTCGAACATGTACATTATGCTTCCCCAATTCTATAGAATCGGAATACCATTTCTGTATGTGTTGTTAAACATAGAATGAACTCCGTTCGAAATTAATTTCGCGTCTTGCATGGCATACATTAAACATGTTTAATAGCATTATGTCCAGTACAAATAATCCAATTATCATAAATAACGCACAATACATTCATTAAGCCTCGAAGTTAAGAGAAAATAGACTCGCCCTATTGTAAATAATAACTTGCCGACTGTCGTATGTACTATGATGTACTATGTACAATAGTATTTCTTTTGTGTATCTACATGTTTTATTGGCGTAAATATTTCATCCTATTTTCCTGTTGGACGTATCACGCATGTTAATTAACATGCGTGGACGTATTCGCCAGCCTACCAGCATCTTTATATACCGATTGTCTAATATAGTGTGTCTCGATTTTTGTCCCATCGTATAATTATGTATCTACATACCAACCAATTTAATGTATATTCATGATTTTTAATTTGTTGTATACATAATGTGCATTCCAATTTGATGTACCAACATGCCTCTAATTATGTTGTTATTACTTGTCTGCAGATTAGATGTAGCTACCTATCATTTATGGACGATGCACCTACACATCTTCTAATTTAATAAACCAATCTTATATAACTTTAATATAAACGAATCAGATGCATCAGATGTATTTACAATTTTTATAAGTTGTGTTATAAATTGTCTTCCAGTCTTATTTGCTTTTCATAAGCTGACTGTATCTCTACTAGAAGTATGTACATGTACAATGTACACACAATTTTTTAATGCATTAGCGTGTATATAAATGAAAATAAGTAATAAATAGCTACATCTCTTAGTTCCCCAACGTCAGCACAAATCAACGGGTTAGAACATCAACATATGCATGTAGCTGTTTTTGTTATTTTTATTGCATTTGTAATTTTATATGCGTAACTATGTTTTTAATTTAAAAATTATGTTAATAATACACTTATTATTCCTTTGTACTACTAGTATACTAGTAAGTAAATTGATGACTATGAGCTGCAGCCGCTTACTCCTGGCTTTGAATTGCATATGTGCATTATTTACGGTATGCTATTATTATTGCTACAGACGAAAAGGATCGTCAAATGGTTGGTCGTACTATAATGTTACCGGACGTGAGATGGGGCGGTATAAAGGGTGTTAAATCAAGGACCTTTATAAATTATACTATAGGTAAGTTTTGGCTCTTGTGTTTTATTCCATGGTTGCATATCAGTTTAATCTTTGGTTACGCTCCTGACTCTGACATTCTTACATCTCTTTAGGTCCCAGACTATGTTTTACGCTCCCGACTGTCAATATTTTCGACCTCTGGTTAAATGCCTGCCAACATGTACGACCATGTCGACAACACCCTTCGATGCAATACCCAGGTCTGATCTGTCAACACGTGTCCCTGTATCTCCTGCAATACCCAGCTCTGTCCATATATCTCTTGCAATACCCAGCTCTGATCTGTCAACACGCGTCCCTGTAACTTCTGCAATACCCAGCTCTGATCTGTCAACACGCGTCCCTGTATCTCCTGCAATACCCAGCTCTGATCTGTCAACACGCGTCCCTGTATCTCCTGCAATACCCAGCTCTGTCTATATATCTCTTGCAATACCCAGCTCTGATCTGTCACCAATTGTCCCTGTATCTCATGCAATACCCAGTTCTGATCTGTCAACACGCGTCCCTATATCTCCTGCAATACCCAGCTGTGATCTGTCAACACGCGTCCCTATATCTCATGCAATGCCCAGTTCTGATCTGTCAACACGCGTCCCTATATCTCATGCAATACCCAGTTCTGATCTGTCAACACGCGTCCCTGTATCTCCTGCAATACCCAGCTCTGATCTGTCAACACGCGTCCCTATATCTCATGCAATACCCAGTTCTGATCTGTCAACACGCGTCCCTGTATCTCCTGCAATACCCAGCTCTGATCTGTCAACATGCGTCCCTGTATCTCCTGCAATACCCAGCTATGATCTGTCAACACGCGTCCCTGTATCTCCGGCAATACCCAGCTCTGATCTGTCAACCCCTGTCCATATATATTTTGCAATACCCAGCTCTGATTCGTCAACACGCGTCCCTGTATCTCCTGCAATACCAAGCTCTGATCTGTCAACCCCTGTCCATACATCTTTTGCAATTTGTACATTAATTGCACTATTAATTGCACTAACCACTGAACTTCGGTCTATCAACAGTTGATGATTGTTGGCAGTATTCCCATGATATAGATAGAATCTGACCGACCACTAACTTTTTTTTATACTGCAATTTCTTCTGTAATTATTAGTTTTTGACCGGAGGGGACTATAGGTTTGCCCTCCGTTCGTCCGTCCGTCCGTCAGTCAGTCCGTCCGTCCGTCCGTCCGTCCAAAAATCTGGATCCTGACATAACTCAAACAGTTTCCAAGCTAGGTTTATGAAATTGGGTATGTGGATAGAGGGCAATAAGGGGATAATGCACATCTAAACATATTTGTGGTTGCTATGGCGACAGAAAGAGTGAAAATATGCCCAAATCTGGATCCTGCCATAACTCAAACAGTTTCCAAGCTAGGTTTATGAGGGGATTATGCACGTCTAAAATATTAAAATATAAAACTATGTGGTTACTATGGCAACAGAAACATTGAAAATGGCTTCAAACCGGGAGGGGACTTCTGTATTGCTTGCTATTCTTAATTACTTGTTTATACTGTAATTTCTTCTGTCAATCATACTGTAATTTCTTCAGATTCGGAACTGAATGGTGGAAAATTTTACATAGAAGTAAAATATAACGGAAAAGATTTATTCAGCCGTAACTGGGAATTCTGTACACTGGACGAAGATTATGGGGACGAGAGAATTATTTTCTGTCCGTTCGTCCCCGGTGATTATTCGTTTGTCAAAGACAGGCAGATTCCAATTTACTTGCCAAAGGTTTGTTCAAAGTCATATTGCACATATCGCTGGCAAAGAATGGGAAGGTCGTAAGTGCTTTAACACACGTGCATATTTAAAATCTGCATAACAAGACACCTTATGAGCCTATTGTCATAAATATCGGAACAGGTCATGCTGACCAAACTGAAGTTGAAAAGGCTTGTTTAACCATAAGTAAAGAGTAGTTTTCAGACAGTTTTTTCTTGTTTTCCCAAAATAGCATATTTGCACCTACGACCTTCTTCTAAGCCAGCAATATACACACCCGTTTCCAATTCTGTAAAGCCTCTATCAAAGAGAACATTACATTTATTTATAGGCGATTTCTGCAAGTCTATTTGTTTGTTTAATGAGGGTTTACTCTACATTAAAATATAGTTATACATGTAGATGTTTTCAAACACTGCGAGGGGTTATCCAAAATAAGACCTTATGCACGTACATATTTATTATAATTTACCGTAGGCATGAATAGACTTTTGACCCAAATGGTACGCCATATATTTTTGCTCTTGTCAAATAACTGTTCCGGTCTTCAAGTAACAAATCTATGTACCGTGTAACGTTGATACTTATTACACAAGTAGACCAAGTATAGCTCAGAACATTTGACATGACACCCTTGAATATCCTTGCTTATTGTTATTTTAACTACTGAAAACAATCTTACGGTATAATAACGAAAACACACACGGATATGATAATAAATAACATAAATATAGCACTTGTAAGCGGGTAATCAAACCATGCAGAGAAATGTCGTACGGCGTCACCTTCTCATCTTTATCATTTCATAATGCTCTTATACACTGGTTTAACTGTTCTTCATTTTCCGGCCCCAACTGATATTTTTGTTTATTTATATCACGGATGGTTGATCCTGACCGACGTAAGTTCCGATTCATTGAACGTCGACTTTCCATCTCTGACGAAGTACTTTTATTCACCAATAATGTAACAAGATTTACTGAAACAAAACTTTGTAGCGCCGTATAAGCATTGTTTTTGGTGGTGTTCAAATTGACATTTTTGTTTGATGTCTGTGATCTAAATAATAAAATATATTTCAATATAGTTTGGGTACACATTGTTATAAATGGCCAAGATACCAAAAATGGAATATCTAATTTTAGTCTTATATATATTGCTCTTTTACCCCACCCACTTCATTTTTAATGCATCAAATTAGCACCCTGGTAAAATCCTTATAACTTTTTTTCTGCATTAAACTTTTTTTAAATATTTTGTCAAATAAGTCTAGTGATATAGATCTTGAAAATAATTTAATAAAAAATATATGTCACCGAGGTATATTTTTTCGCAAATTGTTTTATAATAGTTAAATGTGGCTAAAATGCTAAGA
Source organism: Spisula solida (assembly GCA_947247005.1). Lineage (NCBI taxonomy): Eukaryota > Metazoa > Mollusca > Bivalvia > Venerida > Mactridae > Spisula > Spisula solida. The sequence goes on from OX365945.1 coordinate 5,342,952, forward strand.
AAATAAATGAAAACGCTTAAAATAAAATTTATTGAACATGTAAATATCGCGAAAACACATACCGGTGTAGCAGTCAGTTTTTTCCCCCCTCTATTTTTTCCCCGGGGAAAAAATTGACTAGTCAGTTTCTTCCCCGGGGAAGAAATTGACTAGTCAGCTTTTTCCCCGGGGAAAAAATGACTAGTTATTTTTTTCCCCGGGGAAAAAACTGAAGAAAGTCGGTGGGGGGAAAGAACTGACTAGTCAATTTTTTCCCCCCTTAGTCCTTTTTTTCCCCCCTATGAAATTGTTCTTTCTAGTGAAGAATAATTGATTTATTAGAGGGGGGAAGAAATTGACTAGTCAGTTCTTTCCCCCAGACTTGTTTTTTACTGATTGGAAGGAAGAAAAATTGACTTGTCCATTCTATCCCTATTTTGTTTATGGCTAATATGAGGTTAAATTATTGGTACTTGTCCATTCGTTCACCCCTAGTTAATGAATTATGGGAGGGGTGAAGAAATTGACTAGTCTGTTCTTTCCCCCCACCGACTTTCTTCGCCAGATGAGTCATAAACAAGTTGAACGGGGGAAAAGAAAGGACTAGTAAGTTCCTTCCCCCCCCCCCTCTGTTCGGACGTTTACTAGAAGGGTAGGGAAAGAACGGACTAGTCAGTTCCCCCCCCCCTCTGTTCAGCCATTTACAAGTATGATGGGGGAAAGAAAGGACTAGTCAGTTTCTTCCCCCCTCTGTTCAGACATTTACAAGTATGATGGGGGAAAGAACTGACTAGTCAGTTTCTTCCCCCCTCTGCTCAGACTTTTACAAGTATGATGGGGGAAAGAATGGACTAGTCAGTTTCTTCCCCCCTCTGTTCAGACATTTACAAGTATGATGGGGGAAAGAACTGACTAGTCAGTTTCTTCCCCCCCCCCTCTGTTCAGACATTTACAAGTATGATGGGGGAAAGAACTGACTAGTCAGTTTCTTCCCCCCTCTGTTCAGACATTTACAAGAAGGGTGGGGAAAGAAAGCACTAGTCAGTTTCTCCCCCTCCCTCTCTGTTCAGCCGTTTACAAGTATGATGGGGGAAAGAATGGACTAGTCAGTTTCTTCCCCCCTCAGTTCAGACATTTACAAGTATGATGGGGGTCATAAACAAGTTGGTGGGGGAAAGAACTGACTAGTCAATTTCTCCTCACCTCTGTTCAGGCATTTACAAGTATGATGGGGGAAAGAATGGACTAGTCAGTTTTTTACCCCCTCTGTTCAGACGTTTACAAGTATGATGGGGGAAAGAATGGACTAGTCAGTTTCTTCCCCCCCTCTGTTCAGACTTTTACAAGTATGATGGGGGAAAGAATGGACTAGTCAGTTTCTTCCCCCCTCTGTTCAGACATTTACAAGTATGATGGGGGAAAGAATGGACTAGACAGTTTCTTCCCCCCTCTGTTCAGACATTTACAAGTATGATGGGGGAAAGAATGGACTAGACAGTTTTTCCCCCCTCTGTTCAGACATTTACAAGTATGATGGGGGAAAGAATGGACTAGACAGTTTCTTCCCCCCTCTGTTCAGACATTTACAAGTATGATGGGGGAAATAACTGACTAGTCAGTTTCTTCCCCCCTCTGTTCAGACATTTACAAGTATGATGGGGGAAAGAATGGACTAGTCAGTTCCCCCCCTCTGTTCAGCCATTTACAAGTATGATGGGGGAAAGAAAGGACTAGTCAGTTTCTTCCCCCCTCTGTTCAGACATTTACAAGTATGATGGGGGAAAGAACTGACTAGTCAGTTTCTTCCCCCCTCTGTTCAGACTTTTACAAGTATGATGGGGGAAAGAATGGACTAGTCAGTTTCTTCCCCCCTCTGTTCAGACATTTACAAGTATGATGGGGGAAAGAACTGACTAGTCAGTTTCTTCCCCCCCTCTGTTCAGACATTTACAAGTATGATGGGGGAAAGAACCGACTAGTCAGTTTCTTCCCCCCTCTGTTCAGACATTTACAAGAAGGGTGGGGAAAGAAAGCACTAGTCAGTTTCTCCCCCTCCCTCTCTGTTCAGCCGTTTACAAGTATGATGGGGGAAAGAATGGACTAGTCAGTTTCTTCCCCCCTCTGTTCAGACATTTACAAGTATGATGGGGGAAAGAACTGACTAGTCAGTTTCTTCCCCCCCCCTCAGTTCAGACATTTACAAGTATGATGGGGGAAAGAACTGACTAGTCAGTTTCTTCCCCCCTCTGTTCAGACATTTACAAGAAGGGTGGGGAAAGAAAGCACTAGTCAGTTTCTCCCCCTCCCTCTCTGTTCAGCCGTTTACAAGTATGATGGGGGAAAGAATGGACTAGTCAGTTTCTTCCCCCCTCAGTTCAGACATTTACAAGTATGATGGGGGTCATAAACAAGTTGGTGGGGGAAAGAACTGACTAGTCAATTTCTCCTCACCTCTGTTCAGACATTTACAAGTATGATGGGGGAAAGAATGGACTAGTCAGTTTCTTACCCCCTCTGTTCAGACGTTTACAAGTATGATGGGGGAAAGAATGGACTAGTCAGTTTCTTCCCCCCTCTGTTCAGACTTTTACAAGTATGATGGGGGAAAGAATGGACTAGTCAGTTTCTGCCCCCCTCTGTTCAGACATTTACAAGTATGATGGGGGAAAGAATGGACTAGACAGTTTCTTCCCCCCTCTGTTCAGACATTTACAAGTATGATGGGGGAAATAACTGACTAGTCAGTTTTTTCCCCCCTCTGTTCAGACATTTACAAGTATGATGGGGGAAAGAATGGACTAGACAGTTTCTTCCCCCCTCTGTTCAGACATTTACAAGTATGATGGGGGAAAGAATGGACTAGACAGTTTCTTCCCCCCTCTGTTCAGACATTTACAAGTATGATGGGGGAAATAACTGACTAGTCAGTTTCTTCCCCCCTCTGTTCAGACATTTACAAGTTTGATGGGGGAAAGAATGGACTAGTCAGTTTCTTCCCCCCTCTGTTCAGACATTTACAAGTATGATGGGGGAAAGAACTGACTAGTCAGTTTCTTCCCCCCTCTGTTCAGACATTTACAAGTATAATGGGGGAAAGAATGGACTAGACAGTTTCTTCCCCCCTCTGTTCAGACATTTACAAGTATGATGGGGGAAAGAACTGACTAGTCAGTTTCTTCCCCCCTCTGTTCAGACATTTACAAGTATAATGGGGGAAAGAATGGACTAGACAGTTTCTTCCCCCCTCTGTTCAGACATTTACAAGTATGATGGGGGAAATAACTGACTAGTCAGTTTCTTCCCCCCTCTGTTCAGACATTTACAAGTATGATGGGGGAAAGAATGGACTAGTCAGTTTCTTCCCCCTCTGTTCAGACATTTACAAGAAGGGTGGGGAAAGAAAGCACTAGTCAGTTTCTCCCCCTCCCTCTCTGTTCAGCCGTTTACAAGTATGATGGGGGAAAGAATGGACTAGTCAGTTTCTTCCCCCCTCTGTTCAGACATTTACAAGTATGATGGGGGTCATAAACAAGTTGGTGGGGGAAAGAACTGACTAGTCAATTTCTCCTCACCTCTGTTCAGACATTTACAAGTATGATGGGGGAAAGAATGGACTAGTCAGTTTCTTACCCCCTCTGTTCAGACGTTTACAAGTATGATGGGGGAAAGAATGGACTAGTCAGTTTCTTCCCCCCTCTGTTCAGACATTTACAAGTATGATGGGGGAAATAACTGACTAGTCAGTTTCTTCCCCCCTCTGTTCAGACATTTACAAGTATGATGGGGGAAAGAATGGACTAGTCAGTTTCTTCCCCCCTCTGTTCAGACATTTACAAGTATGATGGGGGAAAGAACTGACTAGTCAGTTTCTTCCCCCCTCTGTTCAGACATTTACAAGTAAGATGGGGGAAAGAATGGACTAGTCAGTTTCTTCCCCCCTCTGTTCAGACATTTACAAGTATGATGGGGGAAAGAATGGACTAGTCAGTTTCTCCCCCTCCCCCTCTGTTCAGCCGTTTACAAGTATGATGGGGGAAAGAATGGACTAGTTAGTTTCTTCCCCCCTCTGTTCAGACATTTACAAGTATGATGGGGGAAAGATTGGACTAGTCAGTTTCTTCCCCCCTCTGTTCAGACATTTACAAGCATGATGGGGGAAAGAACTGACTAGTCAGTTTCTTCCCCCCTCTGTTCAGACATTTACAAGTATGATGGGGGAAAGAATGGACTAGTCAGTTTCTTCCCCCTTCTGTTCAGACATTTACAAGTATGATGGGGGAAAGAATGGACTAGACAGTTTCTTCCCCCCTCTGTTCAGACATTTACAAGTATGATGGGGGAAATAACTGACTAGTCAGTTTCTTCCCCCCTTTGTTCAGACATTTACAAGTATGATGGGGGAAAGAATGGACTAGTCAGTTTCTTCCCCCCTCTGTTCAGACATTTACAAGTATGATGGGGGAAAAAACTGACTAGTCAGTTTCTTCCCCCCTCTGTTCAGACATTTACAAGAAAGATGGGGGAAAGAATGGACTAGTCAGTTTCTTCCCCCCTCTGTTCAGACATTTACAAGTATGATGGGGGAAAGAATGGACTAGACAGTTTCTTCCCCCTCTGTTCAGACATTTACAAGTATGATGGGGGAAAGAATGGACTAGTCAGTTTCTTCCCCCCTCTGTTCAGACATTTACAAGTATGATGGGGGAAGAAATGGACTAGTCAGTTTCTTCCCCCTCTGTTCAGAAGTTTACAAGTATGAGGGGGAAAAGAATGGACGTGTCAGTTTCTTCCCCCCTCTGTTCAGACGTTTACAATAATAATAATTAAATATTAGAGAGTTGAATCTAGGAGATATAAATGAACAAAAAAAGTTTTAAAAAAACTTCCCCATCGCAAAATATTTCATTATAGGGGGGAAAAAACTGACTAGTCAGTTTCTTCCCCCCCTCTGTTCAGACATTTACAAGTAAGATGGGGGAAAGAATGGACTAGTCAGTTTCTCCCCCTCCCCCTCTGTTCAGCCGTTTACAAGTATGATGGGGAAAAGAATGGACTAGTCAGTTTCTTCCCCCGTCAGTTCAGACATTTACAAGTATGATGGGGGTCATAAACAAGTTGGTGGGGGGAAAGAACTGACTAGTCAATTTCTCCTCACCTCTGTTCAGACATTTACAAGTATGATGGGGGAAAGAACTGACTAGTCAGTTTCTTCCCCCCTCTGTTCAGACATTTACAAGTATGATGGGGGAAAGAATGGACTAGACAGTTTCTTCCCCCCTCTGTTCAGACATTTACAAGTATGATGGGGGAAAGAATGGACTAGTCAGTTTCTTCCCCCCCTCTGTTCAGACATTTACAAGAAAGATGGGGGAAAGAATGGACTAGTCAGTTTCTTCCCCCCTCTGTTCAGACATTTACAAGTATGATGGGGGAAAGAATGGACTAGACAGTTTCTTCCCCCTCTGTTCAGACATTTACAAGTATGATGGGGGAAAGAACTGACTAGTCAGTTTCTTCCCCCTCTGTTCAGACATTTACAAGTATGATGGGGGAAAGAACTGACTAGTCAGTTTCTTCCCCCCTCTGTTCAGACATTTACAAGTATGATGGGGGTCATAAACAAGTTGGTGGGGAAAGAACTGACTAGTCAATTTCTTCTCCCCTCTGTTCAGACATTTACAAGTATGATGGGGGAAAGAATGGACTAGTCAGTTTCTTACCCCCTCTGTTCAGACGTTTACAAGTATGATTGGGGAAAGAACTGACTAGTCAGTTTCTTCCCCCCTCTGTTCAGACATTTACAAGTATGATGGGGGAAAGAATGGACTAGTCAGTTTCTTCCCCCCTCTGTTCAGACATTTACAAGTATGATGGGGGAAGAAATGGACTAGTCAGTTTCTTCCCCCTCTGTTCAGAAGTTTACAAGTATGAGGGGGAAAAGAATGGACGTGTCAGTTTCTTCCCCCCTCTGTTCAGACGTTTACAATAATAATAATTAAATATTAGAGAGTAGAATCTAGGAGATATAAATCAGGGTGGGGAAAGAAAGGTCTAGTCAAGATTTCTTCCCCCCTTATATTCAGACGTTTACAGGTATGATGGGGGAAAGAATGGACTAGTCAGTTTCTTCCCCCCTCTGTTCAGACGTTTACAATAATAATAATTAAATATTAGAGAGTAGAATCTAGGAGATAAAAAAAAAACTTCCCCATCGCAAAATATTTCATTATAGGGGGGAAAAAATTGACTAGTTAGTTTTTTCCCCAATCACAAAAATATAATTGTAGGGGGGAAAAACCTGACTAGGGGGGGGAAAAACTGACTAGTCAGTTTCTTCCCCCGGGGAAAAAACTGACTAGTCAATTTTTTCCCCGGGGAAAAAACTGACTGGGGGAAAAACTGGACTGTTACACCGGTAAACACACAATTACCAAAAGAACCTGACTCCCAAAAAGTCATATGACATAATTTGCATTTTTTACCCCACTCATCTATTGTGTAATGCAATATTTTTGTCGGAATGTCAACGGTCATTTCGAGTATTATTTTCTAATTTTATTGCACAATACTTATCAAAACGGTTCAATTTGATTCATTTTAGATTACTATGACACCTTTTTTTACATTTATAAGGCACATAACCTACTATGACAAATGACGCATGCGCACTAATCCGATCCTTAATAATAGGAATATTTCTTATAAATTATTAGAAAATCTCAATCTATATTTTAGACAATTCTGACTGTTTTCACGTAATGACAAAAATCCATCTAAGTATGATAAAAGCTAAGATTAATTCGAATGAAATATCTCAGACGTTTTGTGAATGCGGGTCCTGTGGACTGTTCTTTCAAAGCACTCCCGAAAATCTTACACTTACTCTGTTAGGTGGCAAAATATTAAGCGCTTTTAGAAACAATTCACGCATCAACTATCGGAGGCTCGAGCTGCTTCAACGTGAAGAGGATTTTCTTTCCGTTTGAAATTCGTTTACGCTCTCTTGCAAGCTATGACTACACTACAAACTTTAAAAATGAATTTGTTACGTTTTCAGGGACGCTATGAAACCAAGGGCTGGTTGACAGATGATGAAGGCGTTATCATTATGTGTGGATTCTCAGACTTCTCCTTATAATGGATCAAACTGACGGACGACATCCGGCGAACATTTGTATACGCTATATATTGTATTTCTGAAGATCCTGCTTTTCAAGATGTGTGTTTAAATTTATTAAATACTGTGAAATCATTCATATCTTTTGGGTATCAGCTTCTCCTGATTTTGTGGATTATTATAACCATACGCACATGGTTTCAAATTATCGGACTGTACCATATGTGTATCAGATTATCTCGGTGTATCCTATGTATAGAGAAGGTTGTTTTGCGGCCATGTTTAGCCGCAACGAATAGTATGTTATGGAAGTTGGTACCCAGTTTTCCTATAGTTGTCAAAGCAAACACGGATACCAGTTCACTAAACATGGCCGCTTCACAACGTTCTGTATACATAGGATACACTCAGAAAAAATGAAACCATGTGCCTATGACTATAATAGTAACTTTATCACGAAACTTCATGTAAGTTTCGCTTTACTGTCGGCTACAATCGTAATTTAAAACACAAGTAATAGACAAACAAAAATAAACAATGTACCAAATAAGGCTGTATAATTTGTATCCTAAAATTCATATAATTTTAATACCCACAAAGATGAATGATTTTACAGTATTTGAACGTCATGTTATCTTATTTATTATCATCAGCTATGACTGTGTGTGACATCATCAATTTATCATTATGTAATTACCACGTGATCTGTGTGACGCAATAATACGTAAATAAAATATTTCATTCAGTTCCTGGAAAACAAATTGGCAATTGCCTTTTTACACAACTGTGTTCATTTTGTATGCGCCCTTCTGTAATTTCGTTGTCAACAATAAGTCTGCTTCGGTTTTTTTAAATGCGCATAATTATGTACTGTATCTGTTGAAGGTTGTTTGTGGGTTTTCCTTGAGAAGTGTGGTCGTTCTTTTGGTCTTCTGAAGGTTGCTCCACATTAATTGTCCTGACTGAGGCGGGCTGTCGGAGTGTGACGTCGTGTTTTTGTAGCTGCTCAGTGATGAGTGGTGGCTGCCTCCCCTGTTCAATGTTCGAAACAATGCCGTGTTTTTGTGTCGGTGTGACACTGGTAGACTCCTGATATGATCATCAAAATTAAATGTGAATATGCTAGTGCCATCTTGGATGCTGATATCTTTATGTAAATGACCTAAGATGGACTTGGATAACACCAAACCCTTGGTAGGAAAAGATAATGATAAATCGGACAGGGACAACCACACTCAGCACACCACAAAGAAATTTAAAACTGAACAATTCAAGAAAAGGAACAGTGTCAAAATAGGACTCGACACTAAGTCTTGACATTTTGTGACATCAGTCAGACAAACAGCCAAAGTAAAAGTCAACAAACAATAACGTATCACAAAGAAACACTCCATAGTCCATGTGACAGACTGAACTTCATTACCAAATTGGTGAGCAGATTTAACAATGATTTTCGGTTAGATAGATATCTAAGCCGTCCAAAATTAGTTGATGGACACTTTGCTAAATGACCTTATTTTAAGTTTTGGGAAAACTTGAATTTATCCTCACTCACAAGGACTATCGGCTTGTAATATGTCTTAAACTGTAATGAAATCCCGTGAGTGAGGAATATTTCGAGTTTTCCAAAAGCTTCTGATTGCTTAAAATAATTGAGGCCGCCAAAAGGTCTCATGGCAAAGTGTCCCATGGGCAGTCAGCAAGTACCCCATTTGGACCAAACACTCCCTAGCCATATTCAATTCTATCATTGTTTACCTATTTATGACAGGTGATCAACAAGAATTGCCAACAATCCATGTGTATGTATTTTTAAAGGACTGAGCTGGTATTCACAAAGGATCGTAGTTGATTATATTGTGATGCACGGTTTTCCGGCATTCACCGTTGTTGGAATAAAAGAACTAACGACTGTTCGGATGTCCAAACTTTGTATTTTGCGCGTGAGAATTCTCACAAGTCCACAATCAACAATAATATAATAACAAGATATAGTCAATGTTGGTAAAATCCAAACAAATGTAATATTAATTGCGTAATTGAATTCTAATGGAAAACCATTGATACGTTCAGCTTGGAGAACCAAGTTCGAATACCTCCAAAACCTTTACAGAACGTCCACCAGTAGGGCGTGGCTTCTGTTTTAACCAACCAAATGATTGCATACATATTGTGCAAATTTGCATCAACCAATTATATGTTCGTATTTTACACACATAATTCAAATTAACTTAAGCCGCGAGCAAATAATGACAAATGGTTTCATGATTACGTATTGATACAAAATCCGACCTAGCGGCTACAGAAGAGATTGGTCTATCAACACGTTTATCACCTTCTATTGTTTGATGACTTACAAGTCACAACACCATCCGTTTCAATCGGACAAAAATGCACGAATTAAAACGTCAACCATTTTGCGTCGACACCTATTATCTTAATCTGACTGAAAAATTACCGGAAATCAAAATATAAAACTAACATGACTAAAACGTTTTAATATGTGCATCGGCCTATACGTTTGCACAAAATAAACTCACTTATGCACGACACAACAATATTTGATTTCAGTTCAAAACTTGTGTCGCACATATTTTCTACAAGTTCAAGATTAACCAATGTTTTCTTAGTGATTATCGTAGCTCCTTACACAATGATTTAAAAATGTGCAAAACACCAATATTATAAGACCTCTCTTTTATCTACAATGAGAAAATGCATTTCCATGCCATTAGAAAAGTGATCGACTGAAAAGTGACTATCAGGTCATGTGATCGACCTGACATTGGGAATATTATACAAGGGCAAGTAACTGAGTCAATTTTAATCATTTGACTGCTGAAATTTACGAGAGTTTCTAAAATTAGAATGTGAAATATACACAATATATGAAAGCGCAATCATGTCTACTGTTTATAACTACCAGAATCCACAGACACTTGGGGTCTGGACCCCGCCCCCTCCCCCAGCTACGCACCTGGGTATATTTTTATCATCAACATTGTATATCCAGACCCATACACCAATCACACAAACATTATTAAACGCATCCGGACAAATAAAAAATATTCGTAAATGCCTCTCTAGCTTTAATAATACATGTTATTTAAGCAGTAGATGAATTACTCAGATTTTTGTATTAATATCAAATACATCCAACAAATGTTTGTGTGATTGCTGAATGGGTCTGGATATATATAAGAAATATAAAAAATATTTCCAGGCGCGTATTGGGAGGGGGCGGGTGGTCCAGACCCCAAGTGTCTGTGCCAGAATCATGACAGTGAATGTTTTGCTACATTATAATAGTGTTCATTATAATAAAATAAATAGCATATGCCTGCGTGTGTGACATTGATATTGTCAACCCTCGAAACAGAATGTCACCACCGGCTTCGAATCTGGGTGACATTCTGCACTCAGATTGACACTAATAATGTCAAACACGCTGGTATATGATATCTATATAATATTGACTGTCATGTACAGCTGACAAACTTTAGGCATTTTTGTGTCTTTGAAATAGTTCTTAGTTTTTTCTTCTAAAATGTTTTATGAATACCAGTCCTAAAATGTTAATATATCCTGAATGTCAACTGTATTAGCTACATGCTGGTACCCGAAACGTAGCATTTGAGTGAATAATAAAAAATACTAAAAGTGATGTGACAGGCACTCCATTTGTTGTCATTCACCTGTCGTTAAATAGGTAAACACTGGTGATAAGGTCGGAGGTACGTTCTCACTGCCTTTGTTATAATTTATACCAAGTATCATCTCTGGCAGGGCAAATACGCTTTATGGAAATCTACAAATGCATAAAATCTCTATATTATTATTAATTAAATGTATGTAGGGTATGAAAAAAGTTTGTTCTCAAAATTTAAATTCATACAAAATTTATCTGAGCCATGTACGCAGTGTACAATTTCAATTTCTTTTACAAATATCTCCATTTCATTCGCGAAAGATAAGAGTTATGGTAGAACCCTCTGGAATTTAACCTAAAAAGTGTACATCCTGTTGACGTCATGATAATAAACTAGGCATATTGAAACTTAAACATTGAGAACGAACTTTTTAACACCCTGTATCCTCTGTCCATGGAATACAACAATATTATCAACAGTACCTATGGAGAAGAAGAAGAAGTTGATTTCAATCACGCTATGAACAATGCACTTTTGAAATATACCATTATGGTCCATGCTCAAAACAATTACAAATGATCCAGTTTCAAGGAACACCTGATATTTTGACATTGTTAGTGCTATAACTTATGACATATCTATTGATTCAGTTTTAAGTAATTTACCGTATACATGTAGTTCTATATATTAGCCTTACATTTTCTCATGAATCATCTGAAATAACGTACAGTTACTCCGATCGAAGAATTAGTTGTTCAAACAGTAAGAACCTTACTCTACATTTACATTTTTTTTTTTTTTAAAAAGTATGCCTTATAACAAAATTCTTAAACGTTATACTGCTTTGAACAGTTCGTGTCAACAATTGATCCAATGCTGTAATGTATAACAACAATAATGATAATAATAAAGACTTTATTTATAGAGGGAACATACTTGACACAACTGTCAATCTGCCTTAAGGCCCTCAACAGTAAACATTAAAATAACAGAAACATAAAGACCATGCACAAAATAGCAAGCGTATGGATATATAATGAAATTATAAAAATTTAATATGTCATATAATTTGTTTAAGGTCTAAAACTACAATCTCAATACATACCAACACAATTGTACATGTACATGAACTTAGAGGCATCAAAACTGTTTTCAACATTGTGTTACCTCATAGAATAGAACCATTATATATAAAGCGCTTTGAATTTATTGAGTGTAGGACTGGGTAAAGCATTCCAAATAGATTATCCTGAATATTCGAATGACTTACGGAAATGTATGCAATACTGAATACAGTTACGAAGAATGAACTTTGAATAGCGTTTGCGACGTCAGCAAAAATGTCTACAAAAGCAGCTATAATTTCCTTAAAAATCTTAAAAAGTTACTATTGTACATTATGGAAAATATCAAATCAATAATTTTTATCAAAATAGAAGGCCGTTTTCCTGGAGACTGCCTCATTAATACAAAAAATCCAAACAAACAATTGCCACCCGCGTCACATATCTTATACCTCACATCCCGGAGTACGCACACCCCAGTATACACTATGGAATTCATACATCCGAGTATGCGCATGCGCACACACGCACAAACGCACACCTACTCATGCACACACGCGGGCACACACATGCACGCTAGCATAATAATATTTACGCACATGTAACGTAATCATATGAATATAAGTCATGTCATCATATACAATATTAAGATTACATAAACCAATAAAGTTGCATCGATTTTGATCAGAATGCATTACATGTAGTAAATTACAAAAACAATCATCAGAACGGAACTTTTTTTATATCAAAACGCTTTTCAATGAAGATTGCTAGCTTGCGGAGCATTTGGCAATCGAATGTAGATAAAAAATACTATAGTTACTATGAAAATACTGCTTCATACAACAATGACAAAATTCGCACTGCAGTTTACATACTACTACACAAAAGATTTAAGAAATAATCAGACCCGGCTGATATACTTAAGTTTAACTTTATACATCCATGCTTAAATTAGTTCCTCAACACACATTGGTATATATACATTTGTATTTTGAAAACGTAGCATGCATTATTTTCACTAATACCACCGCAAATATAAAGGACCGATGTTGCACGATTTGCTGGCGGAAATTTACATATTCAACACAAGAACCTTGTAATAAAGGTCGGGATCAAGTCAAATTGTCCATGCTTTACATCGTCGGTATTGTTACCCGTGCCTTTATGATAGCCAATGATTTAAATACATTTAAACTGTTTTAAATACGTTGTTTACTCTTTATACACCAAGGAAATACTGAATGTGTTCCTTGAGTGAAATCGGGTACGCTGTATGAGGTAGCATTATGTATTGCTTCAATACTTTCACAATATAATCCAGATTAATTCGGCTTAATTCCCTACTAACATCATTTATTGCATAATTTACGGTTCTCTTCAGGTCGTCATCATACAGTATTGAAGTGTTCATCCATTCCGGTTTAGCACGATGATATTTTGGTTTCAAGCATGATTTGGCACAATACAAGTCTATGTAAGAGTTGTTTAACTGTAAGAACTGGCCTACCGCGAACAATTCATTGACTGTATGTTTTCGTAAGTTTTCATACACAATAACATGTACCGGCCTCTCAAATTTTGTCAACCATCCCAAGGTCATTCTTTTCCATTCGGGTACCAAGCCTTTTACGTGATGCCGCCATTCTAAAATGATCAATTAATTCATATTAGTAATCCATGTAACATTGGCACATTTTAAGTCAAAGTATGACCTTGACCTTGTTCTTGGAGAAAGTGACACGATGCTGAGGAAGATTGCATTATTGTAAATATGTTAGCCTCGTAAAATAAAGACTTTTCTTACTTACTTACTTTACTTACTTACTATGAATGTGTCCGACACACAAAGTCGACTTTTTCGCATTGTTACATTTTCGCTTTGTTGTGGCGAAAAAGCGAAAATAGGACATGGCATAAATCAGCCACCATATCAAACGTTTCCCCTATTTGGCAAAAGGAGTAGAGCACAGCAATTGCAACTGATACGATCGAGTCGAGCTAGTTAATCTTAACATGTATCCAGTGCTTTTGCATTTAACATTTTGATTTAGTTATTTTTGGTATGACACAAAACACAAAAGAGAGAAAGGTGTGAAAAGCTTAGAACAGTATTTGCGTTATGTGAACCGGGCATTTCAAGGATTAGGTAGATATATTTAGCTCCGTAGCTCAGTGGTTTGAGCGCTTGTCGTCTAATCTGGCGACCCGGGTTCAAATACTGGCGGAGGCACTCATATGCCTGTCATATTTCAGCAGAAAGCTGACTGGCAAATAAAGGCTATTCTCGGATAAGCATGTAAGTGGTTAGCTTTACGGCTCTGTACAAAGATATTCTTTCCATCTTGACGATCAGTGTATAAAACGAATGTATGGACATTTTACTTACTCTCAGATCGAAATGCATCACGAGTCGCGAAGCCAAGCTTGTCACCAGTGTTCACAAGATTAAACGCTGATAAAATAGCATCATATGGGTTTCGAAGGATATACATTGCCCTTTGATAGTAAATGGTTTTCACTTGCATCTTTGAACAATCTCCATGGTCTGTTATTCTGTCGTCATATCGGTGTGTTTTTATTATATATACTCCACCACGATTAGGGCAGCGCTTGGAGCCAGGAAATTGTCCCGCAGAATCAACGTATATACTACCAGTATATAAACCTAGAAATAAAATAGAATTGATAAGTTCATTTATTTTCAGATGTAAAACAGTCGAACGATATAACTTCTGAAGTCTTCAACGAGGACCAATTGCGGAACCTCGAAAAAGATTACAGAGAAGAATGTAACAATTTCCTTCTTTTCTTTCTCGTAACACATACCATTTCGCAAACATGAAAGCTCGGCAATGCATCAAGAATACTAGAATCGTGGTACCAGTCCGAGCGGATGACCTCATTACGTATTGAGACTTGAAGTTTTAAAGCCGTACCAAAGGTGAGGCTCGGATATTGTTCAAGTAGACGACGAGTTTCATACTTTGTTCCACTGTCGACTTTATGCTGACATCCTTAGCAACCAATTGATTTTAACTATAACATTTTGGCATTGCCTCGTGATTGTTTCAAAGATACGTAAATTGCGCTTGTTATGAAAACATTTGATTGGGAAAAAGATCGTTTCTGGCATGCAACTTTTCTAATGCCTTATTGCTTATAAGAAATGAGACAAATGTTTACGTTTGTAAACACTAACATTTCATCGGGATAATATTTTTGTACTTCTACTTAAGTATCTGTAGATAGTTATCGGTGTTCCTATGGAAACAAATTACGCACCACTTGAACTTGGACTTTCAGTGGTTAAGTTAATTTTCGCGTTCAGTTGTGTGTCGGGTATCTGTCGTGTTATAATAGTAAGTGATATTGTAGGTTTCTTTGCTCGGCTGTTAAAGTTGAGCTTTGCCTTCCCTGTCCGATTTTCTATTATCATTTGTCGCAGATTTGTTTTAATTCAAAAAGTTAAAATTGTTTTATCCGTGTAAACCTGTCAATGTACGTACATAAGGGGGGAAATTTCACTAGAAACACGAAACAGAAAAACCTAACATCGTAAATCGAGAGGTGTTCAACTTATATTTGAACAAAACTAAACATCGGATTGTGTGATACAATGAAATCGATTTATTTCAATGTATGAAATGTGTTAAGTAGTATATACACTCATTTTGTATAAATAATTATATTTGCATTATTTTCTAACCAAAACCAAGCTACGGAAGCGGCAGTGTAGAATAAAATGCAATATTTCAAATATAAAGCATTTTTAGGATAATTCTTGCTAAAGTTTAAAAACAAAGATGACTAAATTAAATGATAATGTGTAATAATTGTTTTGTATGGTGTTCATGTTTAAACGTTGAAAAATGATTAATTATATACACTCCCGCACGGAAATACATCTGTGTATATCCGTGACTCCCGCTATATCACTTATTGCTCGCTATAACCCCCTGACCGTGAAATTCCGGTTCCGGAAAAACGGGTTTTATTGAGTAATTTTTGTCGATATCGAGAATGCTAAATATGAGGTAATGCTTATTTATCACTATTTACAATATTTTGCATTAGTTGATAGTATTGATCCACGTTTCATCCATTACCTTACCAGAGATCTTCAGCTAAATTTTTTGAGTCTACCGTTAGAACAACCCTTTTCCCAGCGTTGTTACATAAATATTTAGTTAGTTGTGTTTCGTACCCATCTTTTTCGTTCGCGCTATTCGTACTCTATCCAGTTCGTATGCAAGTAAAGTTATGGAATAAGGACTCTGTTAGTTTTGAGGTACTAGCTTTTTTTCATTTTGTTGCGCCCATGTAAATAGTATTGATCGACGTTTGATCAATAAACGGTTACCACAGATCATCAGCAAAATAGTTTGCGTCTGTCGTTAGGACAACTCTTGTCCGAGCGCTGAGCTGTGAATACAATTTTCCCGCCGAAAGTCGTGACCATATCGCGTATTTGTGATTCGACCCCTATTGTATTAGTTCTCGCTAATCATACCCTGTCCGGTCGTTTTATCATTTATATATGCAAGTGAAGAGTTGTGGAATTATGACTCTGTGTAGTTTTTAGTCGATGGATTTTTTTCATTTTCTTGCACCCATTTATTCACTATCCCCTTTCTACTACCATCAAAATAATTAGCGCAGAAACGTTTTAACAAAACTTAATGTTTTTATTCTATTTATTTTACGCTAGTCTGGCCTGCAATATGGTAAGTTTTGGTGTCCGCGGGCACATTCGATGTTTGATAATTCATTTAATGAGCATCTTATGAAGTAATGCGAGTAAAAAACGGAAAACACAGTGAATCCAACACACACTGTGACATTCTAGTTTTACTTATGTATAGCTCTAGTATTGTGATGGATCCGTTGTGGTGAGATTTAAATGAGTCAGTTGCTATTGCGTCTTAGAAACCTTGTCACAATATTCATACATTTTTTGAAATCCATTACCATTAAAGGTGGAACTATATATATTACCCACTATTGCGATTTCCCCCAGTAACAATACTTCAGTACTTTGATTCTTTCTTTTGACGCCGATCTCGTACCGATTTATAATACTTTTAGTCAGGTCGGGGCACATCGGCATAATCGTAGTAAGAGCGTAGCTCATTGTGAACGGGGTTAACTGACTTAAATGTATCAGAAACCCACTATTGCGTCTTTAATCGGCTAAGTGTAAATCTAATCGGCATAGTACTTTTTGGGATATTTAGGTTTATGGGGGTCCAGCCTAATCGCGAACGGACTATAAATATGTTATTACCAGTTTAATACTTTTTAGTTTAATACTTATCCATATTGAATTGTATTACTAGTTGCGGTCTTATTATGAATTACAGGTATAGTGCGCCAACGATAATGAGAAAGCCGGGAAAACTTGGTATATTCCACAAAGGTGGATTAATCAGATGTTCACGATTTATCAGTGATGTTTTTAGTAAAAAACTGACCTTATCTGTTTACTTAAGTAATTAGTAAAACCAATTTGCAACAGTTGACCAAACTGATTCATGTTTGTAAACTTCACATTTTAAAATACTGGGCGCACTATATATACATGTATACATCATAATACTGCCGAACAATACTATAACTTTACAGTAGCGGCTCATGTTTTTGTCATGCCAGGGGTGGAGTATTTTCCCATTGTTTTCACATCGCCAAACCACCTCATATGGAACCGCCAATGAGGGTGTATACACAAAGTTAGTGTACGGACTTGCAATGTAATGCATTACTGGTTAGTCCCTAATTTGCATAATTTGTACAAAGATGTCCTTGTGGACTGTATACTTGTAATAGGTTCCTATTCTTGTTTGTGAGTTCTTTATGTGCATTATGTACCCTGCTTTTTCTCGAGAGTGCTGCCCCAAGTTTAGTATTTCAACATAAACTGATAAATTTCTAGAAATGGCACTGAATCTGACTTTCAGCACAAAAACTGCCAACAATAGTGAATTTCAAACTTTAAAATTCAATCAAAAGTCATCATCAAAGCTCAATATTCGTCATTTTGCTATGACACCAATGTGTGGAACTATGACCACATGCCAAAGCAGTAGTACCATTATTTACCTGTTGACCTACTAGTATTTAATTTGAAATGATTTTCGGGAAAACAATAAATTCGCTGGCTTAGAATTAGAAGGTCGTAAGTACAAAATCAATATTTTGAGAAAACAAGTAAACATTGTCTGAAAACTACTCTTTACTTATGGAAAAACAAGTCAACATGACCACTTCCGATTTTCATGAAAATATGCTCATAAGAAGTGCCTTGGGATTCAAATTTTAAATATGCATGCGTCCTATAAGGTCGTAAGTAGGACATTCCTATTATAAGTCAGCGAATTATACACTCGTAAACGTACCTGTAACAGATTCTAATAATTCCCTCGTCCATGAGTTTCCAGAACCTCCATAGCTAGCTAAAGCAACAAACGGTTTGTTTTCATCCATATACACTGGTGTCTTAAAGCGACAAGATTCGCACATACGAGTTTTATCAGCATCGGATGTTTCTACACGGCTACAAACGTTCACATAATCATTCAAGTCGTTGTATCCATGGACCGTTTTATTTAGTACTTCAGAGCACTGCTGACTGCTTTGAACATTAACTCCGACATCACTATGTTCACTTTCATGTCGTGCCACCATGGGTGTCCACAATCCATAATATGAACTGTGTGTCCGTAAAGCTCCACTTGACCGGAAAATTGGTACATTCCTGTACGTCATATAATGACATAGAGAATAAGCCAGTGCACATATTAATAATAATATAATCAAATTTATCCTTTTCTTGAACATATCTAGTTCCGGTATTTGATTCGTATGGCGTAAATTCAGTGCTTACAAACGGCAAGAAGTGCGTTCATATGTAGCGACTCGTTGTACGCAGGATTAAAAAAAACCGGATTAATAGTTTATTTAAATCTCATCCGTATATTTATTTTCTGTCGGTTAAGCGAAGCGCATAAGACGGAAAATGCTTTCCTGTGATTGGTTAAGATCTTCTGATTGCACGAATCAGGACTTGTTATGTTGGTAACCATAGCGCACGAGTTGTCGTGCGCAGTGATTGAAGGTATGTGGTCATTCAGCTTTGGGCACTTAGAGCTTACAAGACGTATAATTTTTAGTTCATAAAAATGGGGAAAGATGCGTGTTATGTGCTATAAATTTGTTACATGTACTTTATGTATATGAGATGATGTTGGTATATTAATGTGTATGCATATTTATGAGATGATCTGTTGCTGATAGAATGATGAATGTATTGATAATAGAAAGTAAGCTAGCTTGCCCAAGTGCTTATTACAATTATACTATAAATTATAATAAGGTATAAAGTGTTTGTTGTTTAATAATGTAGTAGATCTATGGTATAGATCTGTGAAGATCACAGGAAATACATGTACAGTACAGACCAGTAAAATACAGTACAATACATTCTTCATTTTAAGTGTGATACATGTAAAAAACAGTGAAACATTAGATATGTATAGCTATTGTCCGACATTGTAACAAATATATACACCTTGAACTGAGAATAACAAGCAAACGTATGTATTTAAGCTAAGAATCAATACATACTATACTGTGAAAAATAAACATATACTGAGGGTCAAAGTTTTTTATTGGAACCGCAAACTAGTTAATTTGTTTGCACGAAATGTTGCGTTATGCTATCGACCAATATACCATTGTGTAGAACCATATTTATGAGCCTCGATAACGTCTTTACATTTTGTTAACCTCATTTTTTCATGTAAACATGAAATGAGAGAATAAAAGGTATTTGACTTGACTTGACTTAAAAGGTAACCTACAAATAAAGGTGGTTTTCCATTCAGCAAAATGTTCGCCGTCACCACGGAAATACATAATATCCGTGCCGTCACTTTAACTTGACAGCATGTTTGTAGTATTATAAATATTTTATAGTGCAAGGGAGGTAAAAATTGGAAAAAATTGTCGTTCTTTGACCGGTATTTATAAGTGATCGTAACGCGGTTTTACTAAAACTAAGATTGTTTAGTTGTTCGAAAGTTTCGAACAACTATATTGATACCCACGTTTCAGAAATCGCTCCTAGTTTAGTTGATGAAACTACTTTTCTTCCTACTCCGCCGCTAGTTGGCGCCAACGTAGCTAAAGTAAAACGGTCAGTTGCATAACTTCTGCCGATGTTAACCGGTCTGCAAAATATAGTTCATCAATTTCAGCATGCGGATCAAATCGGTCTTTGTCCCAATGTAATAGTTTATGTACCGAAGAAAGCCTAACTATCCGAACTTTCAAACATATGCCATCTGAAATCAAGACCATCGAGAACAGCGGGAGTCTGTTGCATAAGAAAAACCCTTCCGATGTAATACCTCCCGGTCATTGATAAAGATTACGATACTTCAGAAGATCCGATTACGGTTAACAAGTACTGTTTGTCATCCGTTATAAATATACGGTGTCCCATTCACCTAGCAGGGGGCCTATGCCCCCCCCCCCCCAGTTGTTGGTCTCAGAGTGACCATATTATACAGTCTAAAAACGTTAAATTCCTTAAAATATTACCAATCGATTAGGCTATGGATCGTTATTTTGTGATAACAGTCTCTGTATATTACATATAGCGGAAGCGAAGGCAATAAAATGTGCCCCCTGTTGTTTATCCAGGCCCTAATTACACCCGATCTGAATAAATTAGACGCTTTCCCAAATGATTTTATAGCGTCTGAAAGATCATGATATAGGTGATTCATTGATCTTTGTTACTAAAACGTGTGAACTGATCGATTTAAAAATAGTGACCAGACATTTCGAAATTTTCTTGTTCATAGATTTATTGCTGATAATGACATTTTGTAACAGTGCAATTTTAATAATTTCAGGTGAGATTTAAAACCTTAAAAGCTAGAAAAACGAGTTTAATTCAAAATATACCCGGGGGGGGGGCACATTTTTCTAAATTTCCATGTGTCTAGCATTGAATTTTAATGTTTTGTATAGGATAGAACATGAGTAGGTGTTGTATATGGGATTTATAACTCCGAGTGAAACGAGGATTATAATCCCATATCAACACCTACGAGCCGTTCTATCTGACTTAGACTATAGATAAATAATCTTTGTTTATCAGGTACACTTTGCCTATAAATCGACCAGTACATAGGGTATGAGAAACTATTTAAGTGCTGGTGTAATATGTTAAGTGTTGCATGATGCATATATAGATCTAAGTGGCAAAATTATACTATTTACAGTAAAACCTCAATAATGAAACTCCTTCTTGGGACTGTAAAAACTTATCTCAATAATGTTGAGTGATTGCATCATTCTATCAAAGAGCAAACAGATGAAAACAGAACGAAAAGTGGCTACTTTCTGAGCCAATCTTGTTAAAGAGGTGGTCTTCATATACTAGGTGCAATTTCACTGTGAATTTGAGGTTGAATAATGTGCAAGTCAGTGGACAGAAAGTAGTGGTCTTTATTTTAAGCTGGTCTTGAAGGTAAGGTCTTCATTTGTAAATTAAGGGTTGTGATAGTATGAAGTCATTTACTTCAATCACCAGACACCATTGGAACCCCTACAATTTGTTTTAATCGTTTAGTTGGTTTTAAATTCTACTCTGTGAAAATGATGTCTTAGAAGAGAGGGGTAATCTGCACATAATTATTGAAGACACAATAGTACAGAACAACCTCTGTAGAGTGAAACCCTTTGTGGGCTGCAAATATTGGTCATTGTTCAGAAGTTGTTGCCCTACAGAATTTACAAAAGTATATACATGTAATAACTTAGTTACTTTGAAGGTTTTGTTATATAGAGGTTGTTGCACTACATATGTCCCCTAGAGAGGTCGTACTGTAGTCATAGAAGCTACCACGGCATTCACCCTCTACTGGTAATGTTGTCAGCACTCAGCAGAGATGTTGACAATACCTTAATTGGTTAATTATCTATCAAAATTGTTGTCTCAGATTATGACAGTAATAATGAACAAATGTAGAAAGGTTTGATATACATGTACATGTATTCTAATAAGTCCAATTAGTAAAATATAGTATTGTTATAATATAGACTAAACTAAGCTTGGTATCAAAAATGTTTGGAATCCATATTTTCTGTGCTAAATGCATATATACATTATTATAGCTATGCTCAATTATTTTGCTTGGCCTACTATAGTATATAGCAATCTATTGTTATATATACCACAGCAAAGTGTTGTATACGGGATTTATTCAACACTTTTTCTCCATGCTGATTGGCTAGCTACTGAGATCTATAGTCTAATCAACGTTATAGTGCATGAAATTTCATGATTTTTATTAAAAGTTAAAGTTTACTAAAATCCATCTGAACCAGTGGAAACTTTTAGATATAGATCTTATATTGTTTATTTCATTGACTATGTATTTTGATTAGTAGCAGTAGGCCAATAATTTCAATTTTTTAACGTCTAAATATAAAATTTAAAGTTCTTACTTGATAAAATCTCAAATGGGGTAAACCTACATGTATCTTTAAATAAGTGCTTAAAAAATTAACGTTGTCTGATTATGTAGCGAACAGTAAATTTTAGGGAATTGAAAGAAACTACTTTTAAATAATTTTTTTGTTAAACTTGTCGTATTTTATGTTGATATAGCAGTCCAATTTTAATACCTTTACTTCTGATATTAAAAGCTTAAAGTGCTGGAAATTGCATGGTTTTAATTTGAAAATTGAAAAATTCTTTGCCGGGAGGGGGACACCCGTCCCGCACCCACCACCAACATAAGATCAAAAAATTATCTGGGCCCCTCAGTCAAAAATTTCTGGATCCGGGCCTGACCTAGTATTTAGATCATATGGTTAAAAGTGAAGTCACGGCTCAGTTCTCGTACAATACATATTATCTTAACATTTCCTGTTATGGAAAGATCAAATTTGGTATCTTTACATCAAGGCATTTAGTTGTGTATAATTAAAGAGTATTCGCTAATAATATATGTACTATGAAATCATAAGAAAAAATAAGATTTTGAAAAATACAGCTACGTCTTTAATTTATATTTCATACATTCATTCGAACAACTCCAGGGCTTTCAGCGCTTTGAAATAAAAACGGTGTCGTTTTCACAAAAACACAATTCGAATGCAAGTTACATGTTGTATATATATTGATTTAACTGCATGGTTGACTACGGTTAAGCCACAACAATATCGTTGAACAGTGTGCTAAGGTGTTGGCAGAATGTATGTCTATATCAGCTGTATTGACCCCTGATCTGTCATCACGTGTTATGTCCCTGTCTGTTTAAGATGATACTACAGTCTAGTAATGATAAAGACAGTTTAACACGAAAGAAAGCAGCCGTAATTAAACACCAGCCTTCAGTATCTCATATACACGATTGTGCTCACAATTACCCATTTTGTAATCTTTTTAAGCGTACATGTCTTGCTTAATAAATCGAAGCATTGAGGCGATCAGGTTGCTGCTACTAAAGCTTAAAAAATTGGAGAAACATATCACGCATGTTAATTAACATGCGTGAACATATGTAGCAGTTTTGGGAACGCTGACGGTTTCTGCAACTACTAGCTTGAATGCGGATTCATATGGTTTAGCCTAAAGGCGTTCAGATTCCATTAAGAAATGGGCAATGATCGTATTGAGAGGCTAACGCCTCCCAAAAACTGATTATGTACTTTTTCACAGACATGTTTGAAGAACGTGTAAAGTGAAAATAAAGTGTAAAATGAAAAACCCGAATTGCACGTGCATGTATAGACGATTAACCATTCTTCGACCTTGTGATCATTCAAGCGTGACGAAAAGGGACAATAATAGTTTAAGAGTAAACACTATAGATAAACCACAATCGTTCGGGCGTAACTGTACTTTTAATAATGAAATAATCCAGGTAAAAGGGGTGTATTCGGAAAAAAATATATTATTTGAAATTGTAGCTTACATCGTCCTCCGTGGCGCAGTAGGCTAAAGGCTAAGCTACTGCTTATGAAACTAAATAGATTTTTTACTTGGGTTCGAATCCCACCCATTTTGAATATTTTTTTCAATTTTGCTAAATAAAACATTCGCGTGCATGTCTATGTTATATATATTTCTAAAATATATCTATTTCCTTTGTACATTTTGTCTGTATTTTAATCCTTGAAAACACTACCACGTCACGACTGTTGAACAGAGATATCGGTCAACAGTCACCCGAACTGTGCTCCCTGTATTACCAGAGTAAACGCTTATTAATGTTGAAGTTTCTACAGAATATTCTTAGAGTGGTGATTCCAATTCTAATTCCAGCGAAACCAATGATGAAAATAGTTTTTAATTCAACCCGAGTGTCATCCAGGGCAGGCTAAAATCGTAAAATAAACGAAACAAAGCAACTTTGTATTTAACCTTAAACATAATTTCATTATTCATTAAGTAATAAAATATATGAAAAAACACTCATGTATTATGATAATAAAATTATTGAAAAAGAGTTTAGCAGCGGACTCGAACCCACAGCCCATATAAAAAGAATGTTCTGCGTACAAAGTAGTTCAGAGCATAGATAATGTTAACCACTAGGCCACGCTGTCAACTTGAAAGATAACGTTAATTTATAAGATATATTCCTAATATATTAGTAAAATAACGGTAAATATCGTTTGAACTCGCCCAAAGGTCATATTTCGAAGGTCGTTGTACATCTAATAACTATACGCTCATGGACACGTGGAAGAGCAATTAATTTTTCTCTTTAAAGAAGCTTTGACACGTATAAGTCTTTGGGCAAGTTGTGCAGGTCGTCCTCCACTCTAAAGGCAGAAAAGGCAGGCTCGGGTTGTGGTAATTGACCACAACAGATGTTGCCGTTGTTGTGATTTATGAGCCAGAAGCCCAGTTAGCTCAGTTGGTAGAGCGCCTGACTTGCAAGCAGGGGGTCGTAGGTTCAAGTCCTGCACTGGGTAGATACTTTTTCTCCTCAAATTACAATAATGGCGACGAGGTAAACTTGGACAGTTGGGGCTATGTCTGTGGAACAAGGTTAAAGAGCATGCGGCTGCAAGGGCTATACTCTGTTGGAATCTGAACAGTTGATGCCCTGCTCAAGATTAGATTCCACTGACAGTTCAAGCCTTCAAGGTTAAAGTGAGGAGGAGTGTTGTGATTTAAGAGCCAGTTGCCCGGTTAGCTCAGTTGGTAGAGCGCCTGACTTGCAAGCAGGGGGTCGTGGGTTCGAGTCCTGCACTGGGTAGATACTTTTTCTCCTCAAATTACAATACCGTCAACGTCCAATGGTGGCCAAGGGGAACAACTCGTGTCTTCATTACTTTCATTGTTACTTCCCTTATGAGTAGAAGTAAGTGTTGTCAATGAAACAGTTTTAAGGAAAGTCTGATCTGTGTCATAGTTATCGACAGGGTGAATTACTGAGTACTCGACTGCGTAATCAATGTTGCTTAAAAAGGACTCCGGTTCAGACGACACACCGTTATCCTTCTCCATCGTATATCAGTTCTAATACATTCGGTCAATCAAGGGGTATAACAACACAGTTTAATTTCTTTTCACCGAGTCGATACCCAGCATTATAGACAGTTTATACCGTTAATCACTGGTAAGTCTATTGAACATTGACCATCATAACGGACCAGTCATTATAGCCTGTGGCTATTCGTAAATCAATCCGACGTGACCCTTCTAGTGAGCGATGCTTACGAACTTGAACTTTATATAGTTAAATGTTACTTTTAAAGACAAAGAACGATATCAAGATGTTCGATTACTCACAAACGACTGTCCATATTCCACATTTATTATGTCATATTTATTCCAGCACTTATTTCCTATACACACATATGTTATTTTCCTCCTCAAGTCTTTTGAAACTACGTTAAATATCACTTTTTCTCAGAGCTCGAAAAATTGCCGTCTAACACCATGTAGGCCTACATTCTACACCCTGCTTACATTTATAATGTCAAGTTTTGTGAGAAAGATGTGTTTCTATCTACCATAAAGGATGTTATCAAATTTTCGTTGTTTGTGGTTGTCTACAATTATTGTTACAGAAAATGTCATAAAATAAATAAAGAATAAAGAACTTAAAATGTGTGACAAATTATGAATATATAACAATACATAGATAATCACTGGTACAAGGTTAGGATGGATGGTTCCCTCACCCTGTACCACTTAAAACGGGGAAAATAAATCGGTTACATAACATTGCCTAAAAATGAAAAAAATAGAAGATATAGATGAACTACTAGGGGTGTGCCGATGCATCGAATGATATCCTGAGTGTCCCAATATCATGACAGTAAAAGTCTCGATGCAATAACAATCGCAGATAGACAGATAGACTATACATGCATATAGTTACGATAGCTTCTTTTTTACAAATAATAATTGTAAAACAACGTCCATTTTCGTTAAAAGAACTAATTTTAAATAATCACACGCATCAAAACTGCCACAAAGGACCAATATTGCAAAAGTTATGTATCTATCTCTGTTCAATTTATTTTAAATCTTTTCCAAAAATAGTAGATTAGTATGTTGTGCAACAAAGGGAAACATTACACAGTGCAAATTTGCATTTAAAAGTTAACCTCTGGTTTTCAAATCTTAGCAATTACTTTAATTGCAATAGTATCGTGATAGTTTCCAGCCATACAATAGTATTGCAATAGTACTTTCAGCAATAACAACAGTATTGCAATAGTCAAAAATGGACTCAGTAGTCCGCCCTACCTACGACCAATTAGAAATTCGTCGTAATGTATATGTACGATCTTTAGATGAAACTTTACATCATGGGGTCTTCTTGTGGGTGTCTGGGTGACTTCTGACATACATAACCATGTTTGTATAGTGGTAACTATCTAGCACAGAACCAGTATAGGGACCTACACATGCTCGAACGATCTCATAGCAAGATATTCATATCCTTTTTCGCGTTGTCATTATCGTCGATCGACAGGTCGTCTAAACAGCGATTGTCTTAACAGAATACCGTAGTCGTGTCTTATCTTTTGGTTGTTCTTTAAATAATCTTGCAGTTCACAATTAATTGAGTGTTCGTTTAAACAGTCGCTGGTGTGTTTTTATAAAAGTGTTACTGTTGAAACATGTGGTTATGTACTCTAGTTATCATATTGGGCGTTAGTGGGATTTGGAACTTCCATTGTGTGTTTGGAGAGAGCGATTACTCAATGAGCATCTTAAATGACATTCGTAATGAACTGAATAATTTGAAATTATCAAATGAACGCAACGAACGAAAAATTATGAAATTAGAAAACCAAGTTAATAAATGTCACAAGAAAAACACTGATCTGGCCAAGCAGTTCACATCTGTAGTGCGCATCGAACAACGATTAGCAGACATCGAACATAAAGTGGACACGAGTCAACAGGAACTTTTGAAGAGATTGGGGGTCACCAACGAAATGCCAAATTCTTTGAAAAGGGTACCGAGCAAAGAGGGAGACGACGACACTGGTGAAATGGGCGAGCTAGGAGTAGACACTATCAACAGTGATAATGCAAATGTACATGGACTTTCTGATGCAAAGGGTAAGTTTAAGTTTTATCATTAAATTATTGGAAATGATGAGACAATGTGAACGTCAGTGCTATTTCATCGCAAGTGAGAAAAAACGCTAAAAAGGATGAGAAATCATTGAGATTCCATGTTAATAACCTACTAATGGGAGCATGGCTTTTACGCTTTTTACCGTTTCGGTACTAATACGTTAGTCAATCGATCTCAACAGTTTCAAGACCAGAACGTATTTGTTCTTCCAAAAGTAACGGACAAATAACTTCCTCTAATCCTCTTGGTACTGTATTAGTAAAGCACTTACGAAAATAGTAAACTTACGAAAGAATTTCAATTCTTTATAATTCTTTATTAAACTGTGGTAAATGCAGCTGCAATACCAGTAATGATTTAATTAATGAACTCCTACCAGCCTTATTTATTTCCTATTTGTACTCGGTAAAGAATTATTAGAGTTAAAATTTGAACTTCAGCTTATGATTCCTGTAAGTGCTTTGATAAAACAGTAACACAGGACCGTAGTCGAGATGAGTATATTATAAACAGGAGCAAGTCATGGAAGGATATAATCTGTCCAAACATAATATACATATAAACCATATTCTACTATCTGCTGAACGGACAAACTGTGTACATAGAAAGAAACTTTCCCTTGCAATCTGTATATCCACAATGCTTCACTTGACCAAGTTTTGGTACCTTTGAGGGCGGTGTTTCTACAAGTTCAATATTCTTGGGCGTCGTATCTCGTTGTTGGCTGTACACTTACCAGAAGAGAAATAGTATGCATAGGGAGACTCGAACACATGTTTCCTTAGGTAGCCCAATGCCTAGGGGAAGTCAAAATGTAAAATAATGGCTGAACGGCTGAAGTGTTAAAAGCGGTCCTTAAAAACTGGTAACTTAACTTTAGTTACTTAAGATGGCTCCAACCCTTTTCGGTGAAAGAGAAATGTACCCCATATTGTAATGAGATTGAAGCCTTACAAATTGGCGGCTTTTAGTCTGAAAAGGTAAGTTTAGCAGTGTTAAAAGCACCACCTGGCGGGCCTTATTATCGTAGCAGATTTGACGAGTTTTCTCTATTTTCGAAATACATTCTAATGTTTCGACAAAAAGAAAAATATTTATGCTTGTAAGGATTTTAATCCGGCATATTTTGGTATATTTCATTTTATGGCTAAGTTAAATATAGTTCGTGGGCCTAGTTCTTGATACCATAACTTAATGCTGAAAACTGGATTACTGCTATCAATGATAAGTCTTATGTTGGGACTATTTTCTTAGACCTCACTAAAGCTTTTGATCTTGTTAATCATTCTCTTTTAATAAGCAAACTGAAACTTTATCACTTCAGCGAAGTTTCAGTGAAATGGTTTACATCCTACTTGACAAACCGCTCACAGAAAGTATGCATATCTGGAAATCTTTCAGATGCACAACCAATCTCAGCAGGAGTTCCCCAAGGATCTGTTCTTGGGCCTGTACTATTTATACTTTACATAAACGACCTTCCACTCCACACTGAAAATTCATCAGTTGACATGTTTGCCGATGATACCACACTATCTGCATATGGCAGTACCATAGAAGAAGTACATAACATTTTACAACATGAGGTCAACACTGTAGACGAATGGTGTCGTCAAAATGCTATGATTCCAAACATTAACAAAACAAAGGCGATGTATATATCTGCTTCCAACAATAACCAGAAAATTGTTACGCATACAAACTCTCACAACATCCAAATGCAAGGACAGTCATTGACATACTCCTCATCTGAGAAACTCTTAGGAGTGCATGTAGACCAAAATCTAAACTGGAAGAGTCAGATTGAACAAACTCTTAAGAAGTGCAATAGTTATCTATATCTTCTCCTAAGAATCAAAAGCTTCCTAAACATCCACTCTAGGAAAATGTTTTTCAATGCGTACATATTGCCCCATATTGACTACTGTTGTACAGTATGGGGAAACTGCAGTGGAGAACTGTTAGACACTGTTCTGAAGTTCCAAAAACGCGCAGCCAGAATCATTCTTGATAAGGAATTTGATGCACCATCTGCAGAATTATTTAAAGAATTAAAGTGGATGACTTTTCAAGACAGAATTCATTACAAAAAGGCAATATTGGTATACAAATCACTAAATAATATTTGCCCAGAATACTTTCATTCGAAATTCACATTTAACCAAAACTACCAACACTCAGATCGTCATCTTAGATCAACTGAAAATGGTGAACTCAATATTCCTAAACCACGGCTCGAGTTTTACCGCAAGTCCTTAAATTATTCAGGGCCAGTCATTTGGAATGTCATCCCAAAACAAATACGTACTTCAAATACACTCAAACAATTCAAAAACTCCTATCTACAGTGGATGTACTCTGGCCACATGATGTAACATTTACATGTTTCACAACATTACGCTATTAATTATATCTACAAATTACAGTGTTGAATTTTGTATATCATAATTATTTACCATTACCTTAACATTGTGCTTTGTTTTGCATCTTTATTATTGACTCCATGAGTTTTTCTGTTATGTTTTTCTTTTGCTCATAATTATCATGTATTCCTGTAAATGATTGTATATATCCCATGTTGATGTGGACCATATTGAAAATTGGTCTAGAACCAAATATGTCATCCACTATAAATAAAGTCGTTATTATTATTATTATTATTATTATTATTATAAAACCTTGGACTGTCGTGGATCCCATTGTTTTATTTGGCACATACTAAACAAATGCTTTATAACAATCATAGTCAAGTTTAAAAACCTTTGACATTTGCATTTTAACACATAAATTACGGCATTTTTGGACCAAATATAATTACAATCTGACGCACATTTCTGTTTCTCTGAAAAGGGTGGAAGCCACCTTAAATGGCTTCGGACACTGTGCTTGGTAATGACCGGTCGAGGTTGCAACTTTGACTATGGAACTTCGACTAAACTGTTTAGTTTAGAATGTAGAAAAAAAGTCTTGACTGTCTTGTTATTGTATTTTGCAGGAAGGAAATCTCACATTGAAAAA
This sequence comes from Spisula solida, assembly GCA_947247005.1. NCBI lineage: Eukaryota > Metazoa > Mollusca > Bivalvia > Venerida > Mactridae > Spisula > Spisula solida. The sequence continues at coordinate 5,373,412 of OX365945.1, forward strand.
CGAATCATTCCTGTGACAAGTCAACCCCAATCTCGCACCAAAATAGCTTTCACAGCTTACCTGTCACATACCGTGACCGGGCTCAATGACGGACATGTTATGCCATTTAATATTGTGAATACTAACGAAGGACAAGGATTTGATACCAAAACACATATCTTCACCTGTCCAGTAAGTGGCATGTACTACTTTGCAAGTTCTGTCTTGGCTCCGCTTTATAAATATATAGAAGTAGAAATCGTAAAAAACGACGCATCAAGACTAGTGCATGTAGTATCCGGCAGTACATCCCCGGTAGCAACGACTGGACAAGGGTTTAATTCTGTTATGAATGTCTGCAACAAAGGTACATTAGTATGGGTGCGAATCTACATTGCGCATAACGTGTCTGTTTTGGGAGGGGAATTTACGACATTCTCAGGTTTTCTTTTGTGGGAATTGTAATCAATAACGTATACGTTAATATAACTATAAACCGTGAAATAAAAGCAATGTTTCATCGTTACTTGTTTACAGTTTTTGAGTTAATGAAGCAACCTTGGACGTTTCTACCAGTACCACCGCAATATACAACACAATAATTGATAAGGGCCAACAACAAAGGTTCCTTGTTAATTATGTTGCAAACTGAATAAGATGGACTGATGGAACTTTCATAGACAATATCTACAACGATTCAAGATTGTCTTCAAGTGCTGATAAGCCCAATCCCACTCAAATGTTTGTACTGATTTCAAAACTGTGTTAACAGAATACGATCTGTTTCTTGGCATTTCGAGTCTTACACAATATGAGAATTGAGAAGGGACAAACAATGTTAATGCCATCCCAGCCACTTTGGTTCTTGCAAAAGAGGACATTATATTAATGCATCTTCATAAATTAATATGAGACTGAGTATATGAGTTTTCAATGGGTGGTAAAATATTTGAGTTTCCCATACATACACATATGTGTTTGATACAGCATACAATCTCTATATCACACGTCCATAGCTTGAAGAAACTACACTCACCTGGATGATGAAATGCTTGAAAGGCGGTGTTCATGTTGTCATACATGTTACGTGTTCTGTTTCACAAACTTTTCTGGCAATTGATGGCCGTCGTACCATATTGTTAACTTATCCCTGTCACCAGATATGGATGTTCACCATTGCAGTAACAGTACTTGGTTGTTGTGATAGGCAAATCATCGAATACGTTTGTACATACGTTTGTACATCGCATTGCAAGGTGATGATGCATACAATATGGGTTCAAATCCCATTTTAGGTTACAGTCAAATGATTATTATTTGTAGTGGATACATTTTCATTGATACAAACTAAGTAGTTACATGAATTAAGCACATCATTAAATTGCCAGTCAATCGAAATTCATAAACTGTAAACCACACTATAAGAAAATCAATTTACAGTAATATTACTAATTACAGTAAAATAAAATGTATTTGTTGTTTGAATTTGATGAGATTGAAAGCAATTACCCCACCATTCTTTCCATTTTTTATTAATAAGCCTCACTGCCAACAAACATATATTTCTACGAGGCTTTGTATGCGGTAAGAACATTTCTGTCAGGTACATACATAAAAAACAAATTGGCATTATTTCAATTTTACTTTTCACAATTTTTCATATACTTATATTTATATATACATGTTTAATCATCACAATAAAAACAATACAGTCATGTATATTATTTCATCAAAAGGAATGCAAGCTAAATAAATGCAGTTTACAAATAAACTATAAAATATAATATAACACAAAACAGATGGATACATTTAACAATGTCTACTATCTCTATGACAACAACAACTATCACCATGACAACCATATCTATCACCATGAAAACCACCACTATCACCATGACAACCACAAAAATCACCGTGACAACCTCTACTATCACCATGACAACCATGACTATCACTATAACAACCACAACTTTCACCATGACAACCATGACTATAACCATGACAACAACAACTATCACCATGACAACTATGACTATCACCATGACAACCACAACCTTCACCATTACAACCAAGACGACACCCATGACTATCACTATAACAACCACAACTTTCACCATGACAACCATGATTATAACCATGACAACAACAACTATCACCATGACAACTATGACTATCACCATGACAACCACAACCTTCACCATTACAACCAAGACTATCACCATGACAACCATGATTATCACTATGACAACCACAACTTTAACCTTGACAACCATGACTATAACCATGACAACAACAACTATCACCATGACAACCACAACTATCACTATGACAACCACGACTATCACCATGACTATCACCATGACAACCACAACTTTCACCATGACAACCATGACTATCACCATGACAACCACAACCTTCACTTTGACAACCACGACTATCACCATGACAACAACGACTACCACCATAACAACCACAACTATCACCATGATAACCACCATGACAATCGTGACTATCACCATGACAACCACAACTAACCACCATGACAACCACAACCATCACCATGACAACCACCATGACTACCACGACTATCACCACAACAGAAGCATACACATGTAGTTGTAAAATCAATGTTTTTGCGGGGGTTAAAATTTCGCAAATTGCTATTCTGAAGAAGTTTGCACAGTTAAGTTTCTTAATTTTTTCAACTTCAGAAAGAACTTCTTTCTATGTTTTCCAGTGGTAATAAAGTTTACAAGCCTTAAATTTTGCTTGCTTACCGAATTTGCAAATATAGTGAAAAAAATTAATCCTTTGCAAAAATCAGACATTTTACTGTAACAATACTTGTATAAGGCTAGATAAAGGAGTAGTTTGATGACACTGACAGGCTCACCTGACAATCATATCCCTGCGTAAGCATGTAGAAAATACTAACTTAATGGCATGACCAGCAGTCTATGAACCTAACTTGGAAGTAATCAATGCCCATTGTATTTAATTGAATGGGGGTAGCTGAATAAAGACACTGGGTAGGCCTTTGCTTAGACAACAGTACCCTACAGTTTCAGAGGATAGTTTCAAAGTAAAATTAAACACATTGCACTCTGATTCAGAACTAAGTAACAATATCAAACATCTCTGGATACAACATTAGAACAATGCACAGTTACTGAATTGCGCTAATGGTACAGTTTATAGAATATTATGGAATATACACTGTTTCGTCCAAAATAATAATGAAAGTTTGATTCGTTGTAAAAAACAAAGAGCACCTCTAATGATTGCGGGACGCTAGACTTTGTCGTACTTGATAGTAGGGATTAGACGACAATCGAGTATACTCGATGATTGATCAAATGAACCTGATAATTGTCGATCATCCATTCATTTGTCCATAATCGACCATGGCTATTACTAAGGGAAGTAACTGCTTGAACCCAGGTCTCTTCCTATGTACATGGAAAATGATCTTTCTTGAACTATAAGAATACACCAAATAATACGTTATGTATAAATTAGGTTGCTAAAACTCTGGACATGAAGCATTAATTGATTGGAATATTTTTCTAATAAGTAATGTGACAAGTTGTGAGCAAGACAAACTCAAAATGAACTTAAGGGGCCAGGTTATTTTTGTGCATCGTGTAATTTGATTATGTAGTTGTCCAATTAATTTCGATTATCGATTGTGTTTTCAGTCTGATAATGAAACCCTATATCAAATATCCTTGCTCATCTGTGAGTGAAAATTCTATGAGTCACAAGGGAAGATAACTCATAAATAAAGGTCACAGGGTTACCAACCTGGACAGTACAGACTCCCCTAGTGATGGTGAATAACTTTGTTGAGTTTTAAGAGGATACCTTCGACAGTCTTTGAGAAATTGACATTTTTTCCAAAAAATCTTAGTCAGAAAAAGGGAATTACTCATACAAATAACTCTGGATATATTTGTTTCCTCTAATCAGTAGATGTATGTCATCACATTCTAAATGTGTGTTGACTTTCATGTTGACAGCTTTGATAGTGTTAGAGAAAATTCAAATTATGTGTAAAATTGCCACTTTTTCTATGTACTTAGTTGAAACCAGGGCAGATAACTCCATAAATATAGATCAAAAGGTCACTAGCCTTGTCAGTATGGACTTCCTTGTGATGTTGAATAACTATGTTGCGTTTCAAGTGGATACCTTTGAAAGTCTTTGAGAAATTGACTCAGACAAAATCCCGTCACGACAATAGCTTGACGTCTTTTCTTCGAAAAAATCGAGCTAAAAATCTTCAAGGCATTAGTTGCCATGTAAAATTTGAGATAAATTTAACAAACAATGAATATAAAAGGGTGCAAATCACTGGTATACATTATCAATAGAAATAATCAACATGAACAGCAATATTGTCATCAAGACACTGTTTGACAGCATAACCTAATGGCACATAATTATGTGTAAAACATTAAAAACATTACAAATGGATGCCTGAACAAATGTATGAGGGATGATAAAAAAGTTCAAAGAAAAGTAAGGATGTATCATGAAGACACAAACTCATAACATATACTGCCAAAAAGTTTTCAAAGAAGCAGAAATGAAAGGAGTATCGGTAAAAATGGCAACATTTTACCACTAGCTGTAAGCTGTTTTGACATACAAACCTCAAAGTCAACTGGAAATACATGGTGGATACTCACAGGCAGAATGTTGAGCCCACTTTGCAGGTCAATAGGCAGATGTTGACTGAAAATGCACAAAGATTCATAAAGGAGATTTGATTTGCAGGGAAGTAACACCTTTGAAAACAGCTACTTTTGACTAAGGAAGAGCCAACCAAACTGTTTTTCTCATAGGTCCTGTACAGCGCGCTCCACTATTCGCAGTACCATGCTAGGATAGTACAATCATTATGTATTCAAAACAAAATGCTTCATACGACAGCATTACCCTCTGCTGTGTAGAGTTAGGGCTTCTAAGTCGAAAGGGGGATAACTTGGACAAAATGCAGGACCGTTACCTACTCATATGTAGGTCGTCTGGGTCATGAAGGTTAACAAATAAGCATTTCTAAGTCCAAAAGGGGACATAATTTCAACAAAATACTTAATAGTTATCTTCTCCTGTGTATTTGGGTTGGGGTCATGATGGAGAACAAGTATGCAAAGCAATATGTGAATGCACTTTGAAAACATTAGAGGTGAAAAAACCTGTACCCCTAAACATTTACACTAAGTTGAAAAAGGGGCATAATTTCACCAAAATGCTTGATAGAGTTACCTACCCCTGTGTAGGTGTTGGGGTCATGATGGAGAACAACTAGCAAAGCAATATGTGAATGCACTTTGAAAATATTAGAGGTGAAAAAAACTGTACCTAAATTTTAACATTTAACAACTAAGTTTAAAAAGGGGGCATAATTTTAACAAAATGCTTGATAGAGTTACATACCCCTGTGTATGGGTTGGGGTCATGATGGTGAACAAGTATGCAAAGTATCAAAGCAATATGTCAATGCACTTTGAGAATATTAGAGGTTAAATAACCCGTATCTAAACTTTAACATTTGCACTAAGTTGAAAAAAGGGGGCATAATTCCACCAAAATGCTTAATAGAGTTACCTACCCCTGTCTATGGGTTGGGGTCATGATGGTGAACAAGTATGCAAAGTATCAAAGCAATATGTCAATGTACTTTGAAGTTATTAGAGGTTAAAAAACCTGTACCTTAACATTAACATAAGACTTACGCCAACACCGACGCCAACAGTGACGCTCGGGTGACTGCAATAGCTCCCCTTATTCTACGAATAGTGGAGCTAAAAAGCGGAATCAGCAAATGCAGTCACTCCATGGACAAACAAAAGCAGCGGATCATACATCAATAATTTATAGTTTAAAGAAGGCACAAAAGGTAAAGTAGCAAAAAGGAAATAATTTCAAAATGCATGAAACCATTTAGCAGATTATATATTGCAAACAATTTGCTGGCTTAGAATAAGAAGGTGGTAAGTACTACTGACGACCTTATAAGACTCATGCATATTTGAAATCTGCATATCAAGCACCTCTTATGAACCTATTTTCATGGAAATCGGAAGTTGTCATGTTGACCAAACTGAAGTTTAAAGAGCAGTTTTTAGACAGTTTTTTTTTGTTTTCTCAAAATATTGATTTTGTACTTATGACCTTCTAATTCTAAGCCAGCGAATTAAACTGGGTGCTGTTTTATCAAACCATTCACTTACGAAACTTAAGATCAAATTTAATTTTTGTATTATTTGTTTAAAATTATGCAGTGTGGCAAAGTATGAAGAATTTCAATTTGACCATAACTGTAAGACTTTCTTAAGTGCTCTGATAAAACAGTACCATGGTCCTCAACTGTGCATGAACATAATACAAGGTTTTACATTTTAGGAGAAATATTTCAATTTCAACAAGAAAGTTGTAACATATATTTGTGTTAATAGCACAACTCATACATATTCATAATACTCTTCCCTTACGAAAACAAAGGCAGAAATAAAGTGATAGATAAGCGATCAAGACAAGCAATCAACTGTTAAATTAGAAGTTTTAAGTTTGAGACAAGGTTAATTTGTTTGCGCTATAAAACTCAGCAAAAATGATTAAACCAATATTATGAGTAAGACATTATACAACCAGATAACACAACATTCAATAACATCTATAATAGCTGACAACCAAAACACATATTTTACAAACAATTACAAAACAATATACAATCGCTTACAACACAATAGAAAATCCATAAGCGTCAACCGAACATACACTAAATAAAAAATTATAGCACATTTAGTCAGATTTTTTCATCTTGAATAAAAATAAGTACATACTGATATAAGGAATATGTGTTCACCTCTGACAGTGTTAGAATCGTATGACAAGGTAGTATCTAAACTGAGTACAGAAAGAAACGCACATGTAACATTCTCCATTGGGCTACATGTTAAACCGGTCATTTTGGTCAGTCTACCATTTTCTTCCTGAACTCTGTATATCAGTCATTTTTGTGTCTACTTGTATCTTTGCTTTCATTCTTAAACTGTATTCACATGTGACTCTGATTCGAAGGTTATAAAATGAAAGTTGTTAAAGAAACATTTTCCGAGAAATAACGCATCCAGCAATTTGTGCCTAAAACAGATTACCGAATTAACTTAAATTTGTTAACGACACGGATATACACAGAACGGATAAGCAGGTCTAAAAATAGCCTAGTTATGACCTGACTACCCATAATGCATTGCGCGCTTCGGTAAGCACGATAATTGTGAACATGACTTATCCAAAAGAAATCTTTTTTTCGTGTCAAAACCACAAAACTAAGTGGTTTGATCATTTTCAACAAATAGAGGACACCCCAAAGATCACAAAAAATATTGATTTATTAGAAAAACAGTCGTAAAAAAGTTTCCTTAGGGGTTTAAAAAAGTAAATATCGGAAGCAACCCAAAACCCGTCGATTGAAAATTTATCGATCAGGATAGGTCACAGAAAATGTGGTCTATGTCACAATTGACAGATGAATCGTCCAAACTATCTATACAAAAACTTTCCAAACACATAAGGGAACAAATAAATTCCCATCTTTGCTTATTTTGACGAAGAGTTGCTTTAAATGAAAACAAATATCTCATTGACAAATTAGGCTGAATTTATGAAATAATCCAAGATGGCGGCGGCTAGCGGGGAAAAATAGCGCCAACTTGAGAATCTCGCCAAGTCTCGTACAAGTAAGCCGATCGCGATATTTCATTCCAGTATGGCGGCCTATATAGGAAATAAAGTGGGGGGTCGAATGAGTTGCCATTCCGTCTAATGTATTTCCGTGTTAACGACAAAAAAAATCAAAGTCATTGTTCTGTATGACCTTCGAAGACAACTATAGGCTTATATGTAACCCTATTGAGAAATTGTAACAAGTGTGTTTCTTAATGTACTCAGTGTATTTAAAATAACAAGAGGGACGGTCCTAAATGGTTCACCTGGGTACTCAAGATATTTTGGCATCAGTTCCTGAATGTGAGGGTCATTCAACAATTTGACATAAGAATTAAATTGAAATAAGAGATGTTTGTAAAACACGTATGCCCCCATGGCAGCCAAATAGTCAGAAATGCTGAAGGTCGCAGTGAAGGTCACAGTGACCTTGACCTTTGACCTACTGATCTCAAAATCAATAGGGACCATCTACTGTTGCTGACCAACCTCCATGTAAAGTTTGAAGATCCCACATCAAAGCATTCTGGAATTATTGAACGGAAACCATTTAAATAGTCAGAAATAGTAAAGGTCACCATGCTCTTGACCTTTGACCTCAAAATCAATAGGGGTCATCTACTGTTGATAACCATTCTCCATGTAAAGTTTGAAGATCCTACAGAAAAGTGTTGAGTTATTGAATGGAAACCATTTTATACGACCGACAGACAGACAGACCGACCGACCGACCGACCGACAGCCGTGTGCAAATCAGTATACTCCCTCATCAAAGATGGGGGCATAAAAAATCACTATATAATGTGAACAATCAATTATCTCTAAAACCAGAATTCAATGAAACTTAACAAGAAATATCACTGAATACGATGAATACCCCCAGAAACTGCTTGACACAGTCAGCTATGCACAACTAGACTTAAAATTGATATGACCAATGTGTGCCGACGATATGCACAACTAGACTTGGTACTGATCACTCATATAAAGTTTCGTTAAAATTGGACCATTGGTAACAGAGAAATAGCGCGGACAAAATTTTTAAGAGTAAAAAACAAAGGGCCTTTACGCCCTTAAAATGGATCAGACCAATGTGTGCCTACGATATGCACAACTAGACTTGGTACTGATCATTTATACAAAGTTTTGTTAAAATCAGACTAATGGTTACAGAGAAAGAGCGCTGACAAAATTTTGAAGTGTAAAAAATAAAGACCCATAACTTCCTTAAAATATGTCTGACCAGCGTGTGTCAATGATAAGCACAACTAGACATGGTACTGATCACTCATGCAAAGTTTCATTGAAATCAGACCAATGGTTACAGAGAAATAGCGGGGACAAAATTTGCACGGACCAACCGACGGACCGACCAACAGACCAACCTCAAGCATGACTCCAATATAGCCCCATATACTTTGTATCTAGGGGTATAATAAGTATTTTTGTGACCTATGTGGCCATTACTTATACATAGACTACACATAATAGCTTGCCACTAAAGCACTGTAGATAATCTATATTGATCAAAATCCAGTCACCTCCTCCCCAGGTTAAATGACCAATTGGCAATATTCCATTTGTCTTTCTGTATTTTGACAGAGAAGTTGATTGTATCAACTGATTTTTAAACAAAACATATAAATTCAATAACTACCATAACATCAAACATTGAGCAATTTCTGTATAAACAAATGATGTTTGTAAAACATGTATGCCCTCCATGACAGCCCAATATTCTGAAATGTTAAAGGTTGGATGACGACCTTGACATATCGAACTCAATATCAATAGGGGTCAACTTCTGACAATGACAAACATACCTATAAAGTGTGAATATCCTGAGCATAACGTTTTTGAGCGAAAACGATTTGGTCTATTCATTCTTATGAAAGGTCACAGTGACTTTGACCTCCTGACCTCAGAATCAAAAGGGCACATCTAGTGTTGATGACCTCCATTTAAAGTTTTAGGATCCTAGGTTCAAGTGTTCTTGAGTTATTGAACAGAAACTGTTTGTCTTCTGACAGACAGACCTACATGTGCACAGCAATGATTTGTTATACCCCCTCATCAAAGATGGGAGGCATAAAAACCTGTCAAACATATCTGTATTAGCAATACATTTCAACATTAATATAATACATTCATAAAATATGCATGTTTTAGCAGTAATAAAGTTTGAACATTAATAAAATATATTCACAAAATTACACACATTTAGCAAAAAATTAACTTTAACCATATAATAAACATTTAGAAATATTTAATATAACATCAATTTCAAAACAACAAAATTTAAAAGGCACAATTATAGAATTCACAAGATTTAAACAGAACAAACATGATTAGCATTGGTATACATTCAAGTAGACTTAAAACATAACGTTCTTCCCTATAGAACCAGTATCATTTATGGACCAAGTTTGTTAAGAAAGCATGATGTAATTAGACAAATGTATACAAAAAGAGTGAAACAAGTCTAGAAATTTGCATCACTAGCACTTGTGGAATATCAACTTTTCACAGAAATAAAACAGATATAGAGGATATTACATGAGTAGCTTTTCATATTGAAATTTTTCAACGAGTTTTATAAATTCAATGTGGAAAGTCACAAATATAATGTTCTTTATATCACAGGTTACCCTTTTCCGGCCGAAACATAAAATAGCTACTTATCTTCACTATAATAAACGCGCAACTTTGACAACGTCGCCCATACTTCAAGTGTCGTCACGTCAAAGCTTTATTACACTAGTTTATTATCAAAAATAAATAATGGTTTTATTACGCTACCGCCACGTCAAACATGTGATAAAGACTAAATAATGAAATAGACTTTTTATTACTACAATTGTACAAAGTTTACCAGAGGTTGTCAAATTGGAAACAAGTAAGAAGAATAACAGTTGTTACCTTTACTACATAGCCGGAGAGCCTACTTACAATAATTTTTCTAATACAGGTCAGGCTTTCAACATGACAAAAAGTGCTCACTCTATTAATATTTGAGTATTCATAATAAACATGCATTTTCACGAAGAGCTAGTCATTTAACAATTTATAACAAGCAGGCTCGGAGGACCGTTGGTCGTTCGTTCACTGCCATTGTAGTCCGGACAAGACCAAACAAGAGGGTCCATAGAAACCTGAGAAATTACTCTCACTGAGATTCCCAAATATTCAATGAAATAATTAGCTACTATTCCACACATTTCTTGGTTTCAAACAATTTGATCAGGTGACCTAGATTTTTACCCCAGATGACCCATTGTGACCCTATATCGCTCACCAGCATATCAATTGTACTTGACATAAGAGGCAAGAGGATCTTCAACACCGGTCAAAAACTGGAAAATGTGTGCTGTGACACTTCATTACAGTAGTATATGGTGAAAGTTTGGTCACAATCTGTGGGTAGAACCAAAAGTAATGTCACTGCTCCCATTGTGTGTTTGTCTATGGGCGTAGGATCTTGAAAACGATATCAAAATGTGCAGTAATTCATTTCTGATTAATATGAAACGTGCTGCGGTATTTGATTATCATAATTGAATTATATAAACATATATATATATCAATGACGTCATATTGCCGCACATAAAAATAACGTACGTTTTTCATAATCATATCAATTTTCTTTCATACATTATGTAAACATAAACCGCCAAATCAGACAACAATTATCGGACGTAACCTTACAACTGTCTGCTGCTGAAATTTCAGTGGCATCACTCAATTATGAAACTCGCAATAAACGATGAACAAACTGATTACTTATGCATTTTTTCTACAAGTTATTCAAGTAAGCTTGGAAACTTTATGATACACACTGCGACAACATATGCTTGTAAACATGTAGTATAAGCTTTTAAGGGACGGCTTTGATCGAATCAATGTCAACAGATGGCCAGAAGACTGGTATGTGGTAGCTCCGATAAGAACACAAAGTTGGTTTCTGACGCCGTAAATGCAGATCGAAGTTTTAATAATGCGACCATTGTGTATAGAGTTAGATTTTACTTGTGGGACTATCCAGATGACATTAAGAAATAATTTTAACATGCCGATAGCGAGTGTGGGCTGGGTTGAACACTTTTACATGACAAATAAATGGCTGCATGAATTCTAAGAAGAATACCTGGGATGAAATGTTTAGGAGAAGTTAGTGCCGAGGAAGTAACGTCATTATGACGTCGTTGATGTCTGGCTTGCGGCGATTTCCGTTAGTATGCTTCATGTTTATGCTAATATCTCAGTAACTGTTTAGAGCATTTCAATGAAATTTAGCTATCATTTTTAAAATAGATTCATGCAACTTGGTGTAAAATTTGGTGTTTTTTCTTACATTGTGGACGATTTAATAGCATCAGTGACATTACTTTTGGATCAGCCCACGTACATACAGAGGGACATGTCCTAGTTGGAAGAGTGTAACAGACATACAGACTGGTGCTTACCATTACCCCCATCCCCCTGAGACAGGACCAGGTTTAACCCCAGGCACATAAGAAGGGATTCTCCCAGCTAATTATCAGTTGTATACTATTGAAGACTTTTTTAAGTTTTACGGTTAAAATCTCAATTTTTTGCTCCTACCTAGTCATTCAATGAACCAGAACCAATTGAGCCCCCTTGAAAGAGGACCACCAATGGATAATTCCTGTAAAGGAAAGTTAATTCCATCAAGTGGTCTAGGAGGAGATACTGTTGAAAGAAAGTGTCTGAAAGAAAGACAGACACACGGACAGTGAGTGATTACCATAGCACAAAATGATCACTTTGCACCCAGGTGAGCTGAATTGGAAGGGAAGCTCTTTGTTACATAGTTCTGAGGTATGTTAATTAAGGGATTTCATTTGGCAAGTTCATCCAGAAAATCAATGAAATTTAATGGAAATCAATAAAAATTGATAAATTTCCAATTTATAATACTATCAATAAACCTGTAAACATTGAATGAGTCAATAACATAAAACAATCTAGCGTAGTACAATATTACATAATGACTTGCATGAAACACATGACTAGGGCCCCAGTATTAAATACACAGGGGTTCCATATGCCTCGGGAGTATGGGTTTTAAACCTTGAAATTTCCAAAAAGCCACATTTTGGCCCTTAAGATAATGGTTTGAAGGGTCATTTTCACTTATTTAGTCAATAAAATGGTAATATTTAGTCAAAAGCAGCTAGTGGAACCCTTGAATACATATACCTAGCACTCAAATACTGAACTTCCAAAGTTCAAAGAGACAATATTTTGATAGCAAAAACCGGTGGTGGTAGTGTTCAATGGGTACTAAATATGAATTATTACCTATTTTCGTGTGCATTTTAGCATTTTGTAAAAAGATTATATCAAGTCAGACAGGGAAGGTATGCTAGAAAGATATCAGTCTGAGTTTCAATAATAAGATTTATACCTCATAGTATACAAAGCTAAAGACAAATTCACAATTTACCAATTTTTAAGAAGTTTGCGCCTATAGTGGGAATAAAAACTTGTTCCAACACTATGTAACATTTGAAGCATTTTCTACATCTAGACTTCTTTAATAATATTATAGACAAATAATAGCACAATTTGTATATTTGAGTGTTAGGTGTAAGTATTTGTTGTATCCCAGGCCCAAAGTTATGAGTATGCAGGGCTGAAACTGACGAGTATCCCAGGCCCATAGTGATGAGTATGCAGAGACCCGTGTGATGAGTATGCAGAGACCCGTGTGATGAGTATGCAGAGACCCGTGTGATGAGTATGCAGAGACCCGTGTGATGAGTATGCAGAGACCCGTGTGATGAGTATGCAGGGCCCAAAATGAAAGGTATCCCGGGCCAAAAGTGATGAGTATACAAGGCAAAGTGTCACCGGTAAGAAACTTGAGATCCGTCACTATACCAAAAGTCTCTTCATGGATGGTTAATATATGCATGATGAAAAGAAATACCTGGTTTGTGTGAACATCAAATATTACACAGTTCTGGCTTAATAGATTGTTGTATATCAGCCTATATAACCAGGAAAGATTTCTCAGATGAATCAAGCCCATATTCAAACTGCAAGGTTTTCATTATAAATAGTGATAACAGGTTGGCATGGAAAAAACAACCAATTGGGCCAGGACCAGTACTACAGTATCCAAATCAGCCAATCTAACCATAATTTCAAAATGCCTTTTCTAACTGATATCAGACAATAATGTAAACTTTAAAATTGTACATATTGAGGGTATAAAATGACAAAACTCCAGTCAAAATAGAACTAAATGAGCCACGAGATTCAGCACCTTAAAACACACTAGCTTCCACAGTAAAATAAACTTGGAAAACGTAAAAAACTACAAACTTGAGTATGGCAAACAATCTCAAGTTTGATAACAAATTGGCTCCGTTACACTTCTGCACTATGAATTCTGTGGAGGATTCTCTTGTTTTGGAAGATACAATTCCTTCAGATGTTGATTTTCTGGATTATTCAAAACAGAGTGCATGAATACTGAAGTCTCTTTTCGTAATTTTATTAACTCTCGCTGCAAGACTTTACTTTTTCGAAGAAGTTCGGCAGTTTTTATCGTTGTTTTCATAAGACCGGATTGTTGTAATGCCAATGCTGTTTGATTGTATCTAAATTTTTTCAATTCTGGATTAGACATTCGCTGATCGCTTGGTCCGGCTTTTGGTGAGGCTGGGGATGAAGATCCTGTACTCGGTACACAAGATGCAGTCCCTACACCTATTGTTTTAGTAACATTACCGTTTGAACACGTGAATGATGTATGAAATCCATGACTAGATATTGGTGTGAACATCCTACTACTCTCAAGTGGATTAGTTTGGTTCGGTAATCTACGCTCCTTATTATACATATTTGACAGAGAGCGAAATTTTAAATGCTTAAGTTTGGAAATATGTTTTCCATCACTCTTCGGTACAGTGTCTTCATTAATAGCAGCATTAAAGCAACTAGCATTAACAGTATTGAATGGACAGTATCCGGTATCCACAGTCGCGTAAGAAGGTTGAGTACTCGCCATTCCCCTTGTAGACGATTTCTGTAATAGACAACCAACACATTATACAACAACAAAAACAACACCAAATCATCTTTCCTACTCATATTCTTTAGTTGTAAAATCATCTTGAATTAGTGATTGAAGATTGCTTAAAAAAGCTGGTACACTACTACATATTAAGTGTATATTTCTGCTGGTAAAAAAGTTTGAATTTCAGTCATTTGGCATGCAGAAATATTTTCTTTTCTTTTTCTTAGTTCTCTGTAAGTCACAATTTAAATTTTTCACTGACCTAACTAAACTTTTCACTGCCAATATCAACATACTTATTTCAGTTTACTATTAATTAATATGGTTAGTTTCTCAGTTCTAGTCCACAGGAACATTTTTATGAACACTTAAATAAAATATATCTTTGGTTCATAAAACTGAATGACTGTAGCCTAGGAACTCACGGAAAATGTGAGAAACATCCATTTTCAATTATAAAACTTTAATGTGTAAGCATAGCAAGCCAAAGATATAAGTAAAGCATAGCTTTGTTTCATCGGCTACCTCATAATATAATTTCCCAGATCTAAGCTATTGCATGAGCGTAGTGAACAAGAAAACACAGAGGACTGCCACAGCCACAGAACATATTAAACATCAACCCAGAATTTCAGTTTTCCCTGAATTTTCTAAAAATTAATTTTTCACTGACCATTATCAAGAATTCCTTGACAATTTACCGATCTGACTCTCAAGGTAGATTGAAACCCTGTATACAATATCTCACAATCATTATACCAATAAAAGGGTTTATTTCTTAATAAATTTTTGTCATCCATTAGGGTACAGAACACAGAAAATCTGAGGTCCAGCCAAGGCCGGGTGCACTAAACAGGGTAAATCTGAGGTTCTGCTGATAAGGCGGGGTGCACTAAACATTGTAAATATGAGGTCCTAGTGATAAAGCCGGGTGCACTAAACAGGGTAAACGTGAGGTCCTGTTGATAAGGCGGGGTGCACTAAACAGGGTATATCTGAGTACACATAATAGAGGTTCATATTGCACTCCGACACAGACTGCAGGTTCATATAGCACTCTGACACAAACTACAGGTTCATATAGCACTCCAACACAGACTACAGGTTCATATAGCACTCTGACACAGACTACAGGTTCATATAGCACTCTGACACAGACTACAGGTTCATATAGCACTCTGACACAGACTACAGGTTCATAAAGCACATTGACACAGACTACAGGTTCATATAGCACTCTGACACAGACTACAGGTTCATATAGCACTCTGACACAGATTACAGGTTCATATAGCACTCTGACACAGACTACAGGTTCATATAGCACATTGACACAGACTACAGGTTCATATAGCACATTGACGAAGACTACAGGTTCATATAGCACTCTGACACAGACTACAGGTTCATATAGCACTCTGACACAGACTACAGGTTCATATAGCACTCTGACACAGACTACAGGTTCATATAGCACTCTGACACAGACTACAGGTTCATATATTTCCGACACAGACTACAGGTTCATATATCTCCGACACGGACTACAGGTTCATACTTTCCGACACAGACTACAGGTTCATATAGCACTCTGACACAGACTACAGGTTCATATAGCACTCTGACACAGACTACAGGTTCATATAGCACTCTGACACAGCCTACAGGTTCATATAGCACTCCGACACAGACTACAGGTTCATATAGCACTCTGACACAGACTACAGGTTCATATATCTCCGACACAGACTACAGGTTCATACACATGTAGCACTCCGACACAGACTACTTACTGCAGCATTATTGGAACATGATGGTAAGTTGTAAGATTCATGATTGTATGATGGTGAATCTGAAATAATAAACGTATTTATTTGATGCTAACTGATGAGATATCGAGTTCTATCAGTGAAATAAAACCTATATCAGTCAGTGGTTATCACCTACAATTTGATTATAAGCTCTGCCCCCTCACAGGGACTACTTTAATTTTTTCCAAAACAAACACTAAACTGTCCGTAACTTTTTTATTACTGAATGGAAACATTTCATGTGGGGTTTATATTCTTAGTTAGAACAGTTTCTACAAGTTGATGTATGATTTGATGCAAAATTCTCAAAAAAGTTGTTTTCACATATAATTCACCATAATCCAAGATGGCGGATTTTGAATTGAAAAATATGAATGGAAGCATAGTTCATAAAAAAAGCTAAGTCAATCAGGGGCGGTAATTCTGTAAAATGTTGGATAAGGTTACATGGCTTTGACAATGCAAGGAGCTTATGATGGTAAACAAGCATGTCAAGTTTGAAGACAACGCCTTGATGTAAGACGAAATTTGGGTTAAAAAGAATTGGATGCTTAATAAATCTAAGTCCAAAACTAGGTCAAGGTCAAAATGAGGTTAGGTGATACAGGGGTGTGGAGAGTGTTCATATACAACATCCATGCAAGTATGAAAGCTTTGTAGCAAGCCATAATGATGCTAGAAGAAACGGTCAATTTGGGTTAACCAAGAATTTGGCCCTTCAGTAAGTCCAAAATAAGGTCAAAGTGAAGGTCAAAATGGGGTCTGGTGATACAGGCCTGTGGAGAGTGTCCTTATACAAATGTACAACATCCATGTAAGTATGAAAGCTATGTAGCAAGCCATAATGATGCTAGAAGAAACGGTCAATTTGGGTTAACCGGACGGACATGACAAACGGACGGACGGATGGATAGGTGAATCACTATATGCCTACTGATCTATCGATACGGGGGCATAAAATCATTGATCTTTTTGTATTTGTACAACTATTTGGCCTACTTCTAATACTATTAATGGACAATAATAAAACCAAAGGGGTCTAGTTAGATCTTTTCCACAGTATATGTATTTTTATTTGTCAGACATCAGTTATAATTTTACAGCAACATTTAAAGTTCTACAAAGTTTATGACTAGTACTGAGTAGTATCATGCCCCATTCCTTATAATAACCCTGACATAGAGTACCAGTGTCTTACATTGCTTCTCTGAAGGTGATGATATTCCTCCAATGAAGGGACTGTGTTGACTAATATTAGGAGTACCAATATCTGATGCTGGAGAACTCCGGTTTGACGCCATACCGGCGGTATTCCAGTTGATCGTACCAGAATGGTTAGAATTACTGGACGGACTCATACATGGTTCTTTCTGAAAGCTTGGAGATGGTGAGGACTGGGATGAGCAGCTTGCTTCTCCAATCAAATCCTGAAATGAATTTCGATCCTGAAAAAAACGAGTTTTATTCATTCATGTTTTTTTATCATAATTGTAATAGTGCAATCTCTGTAGAGAAACATCTTTTGAGAGCTGCAAATATTGGCTGTTGTTTAGAAGTTGCTGCTCTACAGAGCTTAATGTTATAGTAAATATAGGCTTTATAGAGAAGTTTTGAAGGTGTTGTTATAGAGGTTGTTTCTCTACAGACGCTCTAGAGATCTTATTATGTACACGTAATAATGTCAGTGAAATTTTAACAGCGAATGACTAGCAGTATTAATAGACCCAACTAAAATGTGCATGCGATATGCACAACTAGATTTGGTATTGATGAGCCTTGCAATGTCTCGTAGAAATCCAACCAATGGTAACTGAGAAACAGCATGTATTGTGTGAATATGTGGGAGATTTGATGAAAGCTCATACTTACTGCCCACACAGGTTGATTTGTATGACTTGTACTGGTCATCATGTTGTCTGTCAAGTTACCTGAAATAGTAGTGACAGTCCATTTTATAATAAACCAGTCTGTGAAACAAACATTTGAAACTACGTTTATAAAGTGGAATAAGTCTGAATCACCAAAATTGATCAGATTTCCTTTATATTCTAAACATTATTACTGCAGAAGTTACTCAGTCCGAATCGATAATTACTTGTCCCGACCTGACAAGTTCCGCACAACCGGACAAGTCACGCACAACCGGACCAGTCACGCACAACCGGACAAGTCACGCACAACCGGACCAGTCACGCACAACCGGACCAGACACGCACAACCGGACCAGTCACGCACAACCTGACAAGTTCCGCACAACCGGACAAGTCACGCACAACCGGACAATTCACGCACAACTGGAGAAGACACGCACAACCGGACAAGTCACACAAAACTGGACAAGTCACACACAACCAGACAATTCATGCACAACTGGACAAGTCACGCACAACTGGAGAAGACACGCACAACTGGACAAGTCACACACAACCGGACAAGTCACACAAAACTGGAGAAGTCACACACAACCATACCAGTCATGTACAACCGGACAAGTGCTCATATCGCAGACTGTTCAATTACATTTATAACAATTTCCTTTCTGTAAATTAAATATTTAAATTAATATCTCTAATATACAATAAACTTCTGACACTGAGCAACAGATAAAGTTAGAGTATATTGGGTACTGTACCCTTGAGCATAAATTTTGTTTGAATAGCTTACTTTGACAATGAATTATACTCACCAATATGTTCGCTCAAACTGACAGACATTCAATTTTAATATGCAATTTTTGCGACATAAGAACATTTTAAAAAAGTCTTCTCCAACAAAATACAAGTATATATATAACAACATATGGATAACTATTTTCATTTGTTTCTTGTAACGTTGTTAAAATTTAATAAAATTAAAATGATTATAATGTAAAATTGGTTTTTATGAGGTCCAGGAGATTTATCAATTTCCACAAGTGTGTAAATCCAGGAGATTCCTGCATGATGCAGGAAATTTGGCTTGTATGATATAGAATTACACAATACAGAGTTGTCATTAACATCTTGCTTAGCAGGCTTGTAGCCAAAACATTTGTTTTATCAACTGAAACAGAAAGACGTTTATTGTCTTAGCCTCTTTATGAACCCTGCAATGAAAAACTGTATTTGTATTGCATCAAAACAATTAATAATATGCAAAATAAGGTAATAGCATATTTACGATCTGGTTGAGGTTCAGCCTTGAACAAAGAATTATAGAGGGAATGTTCGAGTCCATGGTGTGGTGCCAATTGTAGTGCAAAGCAGGCTTTGTCCTTTATCAAGTCACCAACTCCATCCAGCGCAATGTTTGCTTCAATATTGGTAGATGATGAACTAGAGAAGGCCGTAAGATCATCTGAATCAATACTTCTCAATGACATTTTGTGCACTGAAACAAACACAAGCATGGTTCATATAAAATTCTCACACCAACATTCAAGCACTTTTCAAGGACTTCGCAAGGTAGAATTTGTATTTTCAAGGCATTTTTCCAAACATTTTCCAAGGACTTTTCAATGCCAGTGTGCAAGTCAGAGGTTACTTATGTGCGCCTAATTAACACAAGTGACATGAGTTATGTATATGTCAGGGATGGGTACAATTACAATTTAAATAATTATAAATAATTACACTTTTTCAAATAATTGAAAATAATGATTAATTCAGCCAAAATTCAATTAATGTAACTGTAATTAATTAATTACACAGTCAAAAAGACATATACTGGTCAATTAAATTCAATCAATCTCAATTATTTGTACATGACTTTTATCATAAAAATACACCCAAATAGACAATAAGATTCCATTTTCACAGATTTTGATAATCTTTTCAGAGGTGATAATGCACCAGTCAATATTTTGCCCGCCCGGGGGGAGGGGGGGGGGGGGGGTGGGCAACCCAGGGGGAATTAGACATTTTCAATTTTTTGATGTCCAAATCCCTACCCTGGAGACAATGCTGACTGTCTTAATCCCAACTGTGGTGCATAGGTTTTCAGCCGAGTACTTTAATAAAAACACGAATAAAAGTATCACTGTCGTCTTTCGCTGTGTCGAAATTCCCGGACCAAAGTCTATTTCCCGAGACACGGAGTCAACAAGGCTGTCAATCTCCCGCCAGTCGGGAATATTCGTCGGTCTTATTCCCCCTGTATCCCCGCTGCTTCCCCGAGCGAGCATAATATTGACTGGTGCATGAAAGCTAATACACATGTCACTGATATCTTACATTAACTCTTAATATAGCCTAAAGGTACATAAATTACAGTAAGGAGTGAGTTGATTGTTCTGTTGCTAAATCCATGTCTTCATGTCATTTTGTACATTTATTAATATATATTCTTTATTTATGTACATGCATAAAACAATAATGTGTATGTATATATTTCCAATAAAGTATCCATCATGTTTGAATACAATATTATAGAGCATTTCAAATTGAATAATATTTATTAAATCAGAATTGTGTACATGTAACAAAACTTGATGGTACTTTTTTTGGTAGACAATGTTTTTTTTATAACTCAACTTGCAACTTTGCAGATAAATAAATTTCCAAGTTAATGCAATTTGCAGTGTATTTTGCTAGGAGATGCATTCTCATTTGTGAATTATTTATCCTCATGGTCAATTTACATTTAAACCTTGACAATAAATGTTCAAGATTGTGAGTTTTTATATATTATAAATTTATTTCACTATTTTATAAAAACAATTAATTAAATAGGATATTTGTGTTTTTCGGTATAAGATCAAATGTTATTTCACCGAGTGAGCAGCTGATGCAATATTTTCACGAGTGGCGTAGCCATTTAAGTCAGACGCTCACGAGGTGAAATAACATTCAATCGTACACCGAAAAACACAAATATTCTATTTATTTAATGAGTTATTTCAATATTTCTGAACCAATTAGCTACTAATTGAATTTTATTGCCCCGCTTGGTGCCTCTTAATGCTGAAGTGACGTCATTTTCAAAGCGCGCGCTGACGTACGACCAAATAGACCACCATAAAACAGTCGATTTCCGACATAATTTCCACTTATATGGTTCACTTATTGGTAGTTTAAATAAATATGTTGACTTTGATTATAAAGTGTAGTTCTGATGGTATAAAAATGACTTTTTTATTTTGTATACATATGCTATCTAGATATTCTAATACAGCAACCACTGTAAGCAAGCTAACCGTTAATCATTTGAGTAATAAACTATTCCGAGTTCATGTTTGATTATGATCATGTATTAAGTTTTATTTAAAATACTTACTGCATATTTAAATTTAATATTTGGCTGCATTGCCTCCAAATTGGTGATTTTGTGAGCTATCCACTGAGAGTTCAGGACAGACCGTATCATTTTGAGTTTGACGTCAATAGGCTTAAACAAAAATTGGGGCGCTCGACAGGGATTTCAAAAGTACAAATTTTTAATGTAGTCCGTTTGAGTGAAATTATCGCCAGTGAAATTATCGGATTATAATTCACTGATATTCCGCGGTAAACCACTTGTTAGCATTAAATAAAATGAATTACTTTGTCCAAAATAAATGTAATTAATTACTTTTTTTAAAATTCATGTAATGGTATTTGTATTTTAATTGGAAAATGTTCAATTTAATTGTAATTAATTAATTCCTTTTTAAAATAATTGAACCCATCCCTGGTATACATGTATGTTCATGTATACAGCAATATATTGCTCTCCATTATAAATTTAATATAGCCAGTGACTGTAGTCTGTAACAAAGTACAGTGGAACCCCTCTAATCCGGACCTGTCCGGACCAGACAAAAAGTCCGGATAAGAGGGGTTTCTGGATTAGAGGGGTTTCTATTTTTATACATTTAAGCTATTCAACCTATTTTATTTGATAACCCTCGTACTTGGAAGGGATCGCATTGTGTTCCAAGTATTGCATACAACACACAAACTTATTGACAACAGACAGATGCTTCAGATTGTTCTAACATATTTATTCAACAAAACTTAATTTGTATTAGACAAAAATTTTATTTTGAGAGATTCTAGTGATATGGGTCCAAATTTCAAGTTGTCCGGATACTACACAAGTAAAATAAAATGCTCTAAGAAAGAAACTGGGAACATTTTCAATACATTTAACCCACAAATATGTTTCAGAAATTAAATAAGAAATTAATTAAGTCAAATATATCATTAAACTTTATTATTTTACTCATCTACATACATCACAAAATACGAAAAATCAAGCAGCATGACTCTGTATGGTTAATTGCAAATTTTAAAGACAATAACATTTTAGGACAATTATGACATTTTTACACATAGTTGTGTATAATTGGATTAATTTAATTGAGTGACTATGTCTCCCAGTTGGTTGGAGTTATTGTCTTTTATTGTCCCCAAGATATTGAGAATATACAAGATTTTCACTGACACCTGTCAAAACGTCAACACAAAAATTGTTAACATTGACTGTCCGGATCCAAGGGGTGAATTTTAGAGCAAATCTGTAACTAGTTCCAGAGAATTTGTCCGGTTTCCGGAGTAGAGGGGTTCAGGATTGGAGGGGTAAAATTACATTTAAACATGAAGGACAAAATTTGGGACCAAATTATTTGTCTGGATTAGAGGGGTTTCCGGATTAGAGGGGTCCGGATTAGAGGGTATAGCCCGTTTGCAGCAAAAAAAATCGTTTAAATTTTGAATGGTTAAAAATCAATTCATCAGATGTTGATAAAAATTTACGTAGAATCAGAATTACATTCTACGTACTTATCTACCTTATTTAAACAAGTTTATTCTTTATTGCATATTGATATTACTTGCATTTGAACACTTTAACGCAGGGAGGATATCTGGTATTCCATTGATGATTAACTGTCTTTTTATTAACTGTTATAATCCGTGATCAGCGAGATTAACATTGCTGTGATGAAAGCGAAATTTATGAGGCCCATATAAGTCGATTTATTTATAGGGTATGTCGCTTGTGTGTATACAGATTATGTATAAAACATGTATAGATAAACCACAATCGTTCGGGCGTAACTGTACTTTTAATAATGAAATAATCCAGGTAAAAGGGGTGTATTCGGAATAGAAACAATTATTTGAAATTGTAGCTTACATCGTCCTCCATGACGCAGTAGTCTAAGCTACTGCTTATGGATCTAAAAAGATTTTTTGCTGCTTGGGTTCGAATCCCACCCATTTTGAATATTTTTTTATTATTTTGCTAAATAAAACATGCACGTAGACGTGCATGTCTATTTTATAATATACTTCTAAAATATATCTATTTCCTTTATATTTTAATCCTTGAAAACATTCCCACGTCAAGACTATTGAACAGAAATATCGGTCAACGGTCACCCAAACTGTGTTCCTTATATTACCTGAGTAAACGCTTATTAATTTTGACGTTTCTACAGAATATTCTTAGGATGGTGATTCCAGCGAAACCAATGATGAAAATAGTTTGTAATTCAACCCGATTGTCACCAGAGCAATAAATACAATATCCAGGGCGGACTAAAATCATAAAATAAAATAAACAAAACAAATTTGTATTAAACCTAAAACATAATTTTATTATTCATTAAGTAATAAAATATATAAAAGCTATTGTATTATGATAATACAATTATTGAAAAAGAGTTTAGCATCGGACTCGAACCCACAGCCCATATAAAAAGTATGCGAATGTTAGGAATATAGATCATCTAAACCACTAGACCACTCTGCCAACTTGAAAGTTAACGTGAATTTTTATTATATATCCATAATCTATCAGACAAATAACGGTAAATATCGTTTTTAACCTTAGCAAATGAACTCGTCCTAGGGTCATATTTCGAAGGTCGTTGTACATCTATAATATCACGGAAAAGCAATGAAAACCAAACCCTTATATTTACTAAGCAACATAAGCTATGTATAGGTATATTTTAACTTTGGTAATCCAAACACGGACTCATCTTCTGAAAAGGGGTGGCAGGCTTTCATGCTTGGTATCTATCACAACAGTAAAAATCAACATGCTTATTTAGTATACCTCTAATCGGATTAGTCCACAGTTTAAAGTACAACAATATGCATAACCTAGAAATTTACCTATATATACTTATACATGTACATACACATATATAATAATGTTAAATTAAGAACTTAATAAAAGCATTGTAATGTTTATGTGCTCAATGACATGTAGTCTTATGACTGAACCAGTCCTAAACAATTGAGTAATATACATCTACCCAAACCTTTAGGATAAGTCTGAAATCGACATTCATGAACACGTTTGAGGAATGCCTAATATTAAGCAGTCAAAATCGTTAAAGACGCTGTAAAATCTGTGTTTTTATAGTTTGAGAAGGAGGCTGCTAGACGCAAGCCATTTTTACGTTTAGACCCGAAAATATGATACACATGGACGGTACAGATGTACAGACGGGCCTCATATATGCTATATTAAATAGGTTACAAATACGTAAATCTACCGTTAGACGTGTCACATGACCATAAAATTGGCTGTTGTGTGTATCGAGTCTTCTATCATGAAGTTTCATTGTAAACTACAAATATTTTACCTAGAACTTATGAACAAAACTTTTTTCACATGTCCGATGTTGCTTAGATTTAATTGTATATTAGGTAGATACATTTCATTTACTTGTGCCAAATCTCATACTTGTAGGTGCAGTAAATACTGAGAAATCTTCATTTTAGACGATTTTTTTCGCCGCAAACGGACTATACTTCGGTGCAAAAAATGGGGTTTGTTTGTGATTTGACCTGGTTCAATTTGACAAAAGTACTTTAAGTAGCGAGTGGTTAATGAATAATCTCTAAATAGTCAGTGAAATTGCTGATCGCTGGGGCTTGTGTAGCAATAATTTACCTGACATTTATTATTCTTTACACTTTACATCATTTTTTGACAGTACTTAAGTACCATTTACCATTTATTTAAAGCAAATCGGCATATATACATACATTTAGCCATATACATAATTCAGAAGTGTTATCACTTAAATGTAAATTGTTCATATTTTATTTGCGCATAATGTCATTTCTGAATGTTCAATTTTTCAGTTACGTAGCCAGGAACCGCTGGATAAAGTCAAAAATCGCTTGATAGCACTTAATTCATCGCAAAAGACATAAATAATGTTTTTAATGAAATATATCAAAATTAGGGCTGTTGCGAGTATTCGGGTACTCGGATATCCACGATTTGAGCTAGAAAATCGAGTACGAGTATTCGTCATCTCCGAGATCGTTGTATCCCGATCTTTGATATAAATACCTACCCTATACAGATTTATTTTAAATTTGTTACCTCAAATCGTTTACAAGATAAATTAAAACAAAACACTGACAGTAAACAAGAGAGCATCCTTTATTTGCAATTCGAAAGTAAACTTGTACTATAAGTAAAGCTAGCAACATTGTTACATTCGAATAATTTTGGTCAGACAAAGTCTCGTTTATTAAAGTAACAAACTAGAAATGAAACATTAATTTACAATTCAATTGAATAATTTACAACATATCTTGATAATTAAGTATATATAGTTCATTGTCAAATAGATGACGCCATACGACGAACGGGTCTGCATTGGCTGAACGAACGTTCCGAAATCCGCCAGACAAGTTCACATTGAAGGCCTGGCAATACTTAGGTATTTCCATTGATGATGATAAGAAGACACTTTGCAAAAGATGTCTTAATGTATCATTAACTAGTCATTGGAGTGAGAAGACGTTGTTGTTTGTTGTTACTTAACTTGTTTATGTCACTATGTGATAACTGATTATTCGTTTTAAATGTTTTCATGCACCCTTGTACATGTACGTACACTATTGTTTCACAAAGTATGTGATGTTATTAAAGTAAAAAGTCTCTATGGGAGGCTTTGTCTTCATGACTTATATAACTGCTGATTCGTGGTTCTATCTGTGAATCGCACACCCCGACTCGTGGATCGAATTGGATCGGCACTTACCCGACGATCCACAGCCCTAATCAAAATCCCTTTAACACCTGTAATAAATGTTTGTTTTTATGTATCAAATCAAAGAAACCAAAATAAAATGATAAAATGTCAAAATTTCTAAACACATTGAAGACTGTTGGTCATTACAGCTCTAATTTCTAAACAAAGGGCTGACGGTAAAATGAACCGTTCAAATGTAGCATGTAATTTCATAGCGCTTTGATTAGGCAACGTGTTCCAGTACAATAGTATAGCCATGCCTCATATTTCCATGGTACCCCTATTTCCGTGGTATGGGATATAAACAGTTGTGTTGACCACCCACACAAAATTTACCTGTTTATAAGTGCACTTTATACGATCATTAATAATTTCAGCAAAAAGTTCCCAAAAAAGTGAATATACCAAAAAAAATGGCTTCAATCAAATTTTCCATAAAAAAATAGTACATTTTCCTATTTTTTCAAAGCAGACCAGGTTACTTGCTAAACCTCCAGTAACAACTTGATAGATTACAGCTTATGTTACATAGTCTTTTATCATTGGTGACACCAGTCTTAACATTTCTGACTGGATTTCTATCAGGCGTATGTCTTGTAGGTGTTGCAAAGAACTGTTTACATCGGATACCATTGAAATATGTCTGAAAGTTCAATACAGCTAGCGAAAATAATAGTCCTGCATTGTGACAAAAATCACTATTTTTTTCTCCATTTTTTAAAAACAAAACCAATAGAAACCAGTAAAAAGTACAACCAATACCTCAAAAAGTATTTAATCTCACAATTTAAACAAGTTTCAATAAAAAATTATGTTTTCAATTAGCGCATGAAAGGTGTGCAGGTGCCCGTTTCACACGCTTTTCGACGTGATTCCGCCATTTTGAAAAATTATTTGCAATAATTAGTACACAAATGTCAAGCTTTCTGACACTTTTAAGATAACGAAAACACAAAATTTAAAATACAGAAAACACAACTACATGGCTTTCCGTCAAATATGCCATGTCGATTCTTAGGATCAACGTCGATAAATCGAGTATTTTGATTGATTTTATTTCACCTGTCCTGTCATAATGGCAGGTGTAATGCGCATGCACGACAGCGTAGTTTAGTTAGACCAATGATTATCATGAGTCGCATCTCCATTTGATAAACCTTCGTGAATAAACTCATAACCAAAGATGCCTTTTATCATTCAGTGACAGGCTGTAACCAGCATGGACATTTTAAACATTTTATCCAAGTTTATAGTTAAGTACTGTGGAAATACAAGGCAATAGTATACTGTCAAAATTGGTAGCACTCAGGCACTAAATAAATAGGCACTAGCACTAGAACTTAGAAGCTAAAAATTGGGTTATCTGCGGTGCAAAATATTCAAATCAGACACTTGACAAATTTAAAATCAAACAGTGCATTACCTGTGGTTCATTCCTTCATTTGTATACCATGCGCGGCCACCTTAATTTAGTGGAAATAACACAAAATCAGCAAATAATGACTCTAAATGAGCAATGTTTTGCTTTTTTTAACAACAAATCTCTGTATTATTGGCTTGTTTGATTGGAACATTCACAGGAAATTGGACCAACATTACTGCACAAGAATGCAATGCTTTCTATGATAATTTTATGATTACTTACATGTCAGAACAACTTAATAAAATAAATACTGTCAGTTGGAACATCAAGGTTTGCTGCATTATTACCGGGCAACGAACTCATCGACAATATTTTTTAATCGAGTGGAACAACAAATTTCATGACAGATCGAGCGCAGGTAATCGTGAGAGCGAATATTTTTGGGTTCTTTTTTTGGATTTTTTAGCTATTAAGATAATTGTCAGATTAACATTTTGTAATTATTTTTATGTTTACAATTATATAGTCACAAGCAACAAACACAATGCTGACATGGTACAATACACTAATTATTCGTAATTGTCATGTGTTTTCGCGACGTGATTTATAACTGCGGTCGGTTCAAACACAGACACTTGGGGTCTGGACCCCGCCCCTCCCCCAGCTACGCACCTGGGTATATTTTTATCATCAACATTGTATATCCAGACCCATACATCAATCACACAAACATTATTAAACGCATCCGGACAAATAAAAAATATTCGTAAATGCCTCTCTAGCTTTAATAATACAAAGATAAAAATGTTTGACTGAAATTTCTCGCACACCTTCCTCGAATATCGGGTCGTGTTTAACTCACTGTGCAACTTTCCTGACAATATTTGGTGTCCTTTGGTCAAGTACACATTACTCTTTACGATGATGATAAAGACAGAAACCGATCACCGCCCCTGCCTCCACAATTTGCGAGAAAGTTGGCAATTTTCAACTCAAAACACGACTCGCACATAATCTTTCGACGCTGGTTTCCCGTCTGATCAATACGAAAGTACGGCGCCGCGCCTTGAACGTTGGAACCAGATATGTAAATAAACCATTCGGAATACCTCGTTTGGGTCCAACGTTCAACGCGCGACACAGTTCTTATGTATCAGGCTGGGAACCAATGTTCAAATTGTCGAAAGATTATGTGCGCGGCGGAAAATGAGTTGACAATTGCAAACTTTCTCGCATATTTTGTCGACAAGAGCGCTGATTGAGTATTGTCAGTATAGTCATCGTAAAGATTAATTTGTTATTGACCGAAGGACATCAGAAATATACGGGTAAGTTGCAAAACAAGTTTTACACGATCAATTTTTCTAGGTCGGTGTGCGAGAAACTTCAGCGAAACATTTCTATCTTTGTGTTATTTAAGCAGTAGATGAATTACTCAGATTTTTGTATTAATATCAAATACATCCAACAAATGTTTGTGTGATTGCTGAATGGGTCTGGATATATAAGAAATATAAAAAATATTTCCAGGCGCGTATTGGGAGGGGGCGTGGTCCAGACCCCAAGTGTCTGTGGGTTCAAAACTAAAATAAAACAGGATTTATAATAAACCCACCGAAATATATGCAAAATCGTATAAAAGACCAATTTACCTTAATTTATTGGGCAATGTCCGGTCTTCTTCCCCTAGGGGAAGATGCCGGTAACTAATTGATCAGAATCACTCAGATAGATATGGCCCAAATAGGTTATCCCCGTGGTATTGGAAATGGCGCACTTAACAGTTTACGTCATTATTTTGTTATAAATATAAAACGTTCATAATTAAAGTGATTGAGCAATGATAGGGCAATTCAATGGGAACATGTTGACACTAAATATCAATAGTCAATTCCATCAATGCATGTTGTATGACCATTGCAATGAAAGACACGATCAGCTTATTATGTCAAGTCCGCGTGATATGAAATGGCGCACCTATCCTGTAGGTCCCTAGTGGTAAAAAAATAAAAGGATTCATGATGTAGTTGTTTCCAATTTTATTTTATAGCTATATAGTCCATTTTTATATAATAGTTAGCTTAGTTTGTTTACTTCTTAGATAATAAATCAATAGTTAGTATCGAGACAGAATTGCACTGGTTACTAATTGCCATTATACTTTTTGAGTCACCAAGACAACTTGAAGATGACCAAACAAGTGTTAAATCATCTATTACTGTCATGTAAGAATCATTCATGGCATTTGCATAGTCTGATCTGTCACCAACTTGACTTGGGAATGCCGAAAATATCAATGACAGTTAATATTAACAAAATTTTCAAAACATATTATTTCAGATTTTGACTAGTTTTTTCAGTTTTTCTTAATAAGAAAGTTATATCCTTCTGGACACCATTTCCTGTGTTTGACAGTGTGTAGGACATTTTAATCATGATACATGGTGTTAACATGGATGCCAGTGCTCTTTACAAAAAAAATCTGAAGTTAAAATTTCATTTTACAAATTTGTGGGATTACGATATTTGAGGAATAAAGTGACATAAGAAAATAACAACAAATATGGGTACAGCATACCTTTCGAGTTCTAAAAGCACCAAATTTTACTTTGAACATTGTTTATTTGCATTACTGACCAAAACCATACATCCTTCCAAAAATATACTGGAAATGTATGTCATTTTGGGTCTTAAACTCAAGAAAAGACCACTAATCTCAGGTGCGCCATTTCTGATACCGCGCCACAACCCATACCACCACGATACTTAAAACGCATGTGTAAAAAATGAAAAAAAGGGAGATACAACTTTGGCCATATATTTAGATACACTCAGACGCTTGAATTGCCAATATTCACCATATCGACATTACAGATTAAAACCCGTTTTCCGGGATTCCAGAATTAAGTGAAAGACAATGTGCGAGATATTCCGAATGTACGTCGGGGGGGGAATTTGTATAAAGTCTTACTTGAACACAATGACAACATTATTTTACAACCTCGCTGACAATATTTTTGCCTTAATAATATGTTTTAACTTGAAAAATGGGTAAATATGTTTTCATTTAGCGCATGGAAGGTGTGCAGGTGCCCGTTTCACACGCTTTTCGACGTGATTCCGCCATTTTGAAAAATCATTTGCAATAATTAGTACACAAATGTCAAGCTTTCTGACACGTCTAAGACCTGTAAAGGTCCATTCCCAAGCGTCTGTGTGACCCTGATCATTCTTACGTAGCGTAAGATGTAAAATACTTTTTAAAATTGTGTCATCCCCTAGGGGAAAAAGACCGGATATTGCCATTTATTGAACAAAATATGTTAAAACAGTCAAGTTTAACAGTGTTTAATTCAGTGGTCGCGGCCTAGATCAAGAATATTGCTACTTCACAGACACAGGCACATGGTTTAGTCACTGTTTTGATTCAGGTCAGTGTATGGTATGGTAGATTTGTGTTAAATCATGTCGGGATTGCCCCCAATCAATCGATCGAAAAGAGTGACTTCACACAATTATTGTTAGTCCCACGCATGAGACCCTACTAAAAATGTACGCAAGTTATGCGTTGGGTCTCATATAATTATTGTGGCATGTATAAGTTGCCGACAATTGCTGCAGTTTGCATGGTGACAATAATAATCTAAGATATCAAGCTGCTTAACAAGCAGTAAATAAGGATAGTCACGTCACCTTTCAGCAAATTGGTGTGTTTGTTTACGACTGCTACAAATCATATGACACACGCATTAAATAAGAACACACTAGGAATAATTTAATGAAGACTGCATTTGTTTAGTCAATGTGTTCATTGCAAACTCTGCCTACCTGTACATTAGTGTTACCTATTGGCTATGATTTAGTTGTGAGTGCCTGTAGTGAGGATAAAAACAACCAATTAATCATAGAACATGATTTCTTTTCTGTGTCACTCAAATTAAGGTAGCCATTGATTAGGGCTGTTGCGAGTATCTGGGTACTCGGATATCCAGGATTTGGGCAGGAAAATCGAGTACCAGTATTCGTCTTCTCCAAGATCGTTGGATCGCGATCTTTGATATAAATTGTTGGATCGCGATCTTTGATATAAATTGTTGGATATACGGTAAATACCTACCCTATACAGATGTCTCTTAAATTTGTTGCCTCAGGTAACAAGATACCTTTGAGACAAAATACTGACAGTAATCAAGACTTTGTTGTTTGGTGTTATTTTACTTCTTTTTGTCGCTATGTAATAACAGTTTATTCATTTTAAATGTGTTCATGCACCCTTATCCATCATGTATGTACATTAGTTGGCCGTCATTGGCGCCATAAGAAAAGAAACTGTGAAAGTCACAGATTGTGTCAATGGTTGTAGTAGTTTTTCCAGCCGCGAGCAGCCATGATTGAAAACAAAAGCAGAAATTATGGCGAACGGGGTTTACACATAACCCAATCTCATTAAAATCAGACCCTAACATTTGCTCCATTTCTTTAGGCTGTTAGAGATCTGACTACACTCCATAAGAGGTCATGTTCAAATAACCTTTCTAGCGCACAATGACGTCATGTAGCCTCAGCAGTGTTTCACTGCACTTTCAGATTTGTGAAAGTAGCAATTTGATTGGATGACGTAAAGTTCACACTGACATGACCCTACACAGAGTGCGTCAGATCCTATATCAGCATAAAGTAATGAAGCGAAATAAGGGTCTGGTTTAAATGAGATTGCACATTACCAATCATAGACTGGTTTAATAGTTTTACTATTTACCGAAATGAACGGAATGGAGAGCACTAGCTATATCTACAATGTTCTATAAAAGTGTTCTGAATTGAAATGTACAACCAGTCTATTGAATTGGAAATTGCATAAATATGTATAGTCCAGTCAGGATAAAAATCCAGTGACGCAGCGGTCGAGTCCACTATAACGGTGTAAAAATCAATTATAAAGGCTTATACTGTACAAACAACTATAATTTCAATGCTAAACTAACATACTCAACTCTACCTGTTTAGACAGTGGTTGCGATTTTTTGAGTACACATAAACTGCAACGTCACTGTCACAATATCATAACTGGACTATAAACATTTGCTTTTGTTTACGTTTTTATGCCCCCGTATCGATAGATCGGGAGGCATATAGTGATTCACCTGTCCGTCCGTCCGTCCGTCCGTCCGTCCGTCCTGGTTAACCCAAATTGACCGTTTCTTCTAGCATTAATATGGCTTGCTACAAAGCTTTCATACTTGCATGGGTGTTGTGTATGAACACTCTCCACACACCAGTACCACCTAACCCCATTTTGACCTTCACCTTGACCTAATTTTGGACTTAGACTTATTTATGGACAAGGCTTCCACAGGGGGCATAAGCGTTTATTGAACGCAGTCTTGTTTATACTCGAGTTTTAAAAGTTTTACGTTATTTGTATTTTATTTGCGTGATTGTACGCATTCATTTAAAAATAGTTACGTTTTTATAAAAATAAACAGCGTTATATGACAATGGACTTGTTACAAAATGAATCATTTTTGTATGTTTATTTTTTAGTTGAATCTGCACAAAAAATGAGTGTGAGTGTTTCCACGAAGGAAACTTTGGAGAGACAGCAATGTCTGGATTCATTGGATGAATTTATTGTTTCTTGTCATGAGAAGATCTCTAATATGTTGGATACAGTTGGTTGGACGCCAGAACATTTTATGCAGGTATGTTTTCTATTATCATTTTACTAACATGTATGTTAGTGCTTCTACAGCTACTATATATCTGATACTGTAATGCAGTAAACGTGAATAAAAAAAGATAGCACAATTAAAAGACAACACATTTAAGTGCAGAAAAAAAGTTAATATTTGCTCAATTGTGATCATATCCATGAACCATGATGGGCATAATTATGCCTCCAACCAGATTTGAACCCGGGTTGCCAGATTAGACGTCAAGCGCGCTAACCATTGAGCTACAGACCACTCAAAGACTGTATGCTGACATCTCTGGAACAAATCCCTGGCTTGTACTCCCAGCATTGCATATCTACTGAATATAGCGTTAAATCAGTTTTCGACTATTGTGATTTTGATACTGCATAATGATATTAAGGTGAGCTAATAATGCCTATCATGTCCTTAGCTTAGTGTATGGAAGATGAATAGTAGATAGCTGCTTTCTTGTGTTTATCCTGCCTTCATTTTTCAGCCACGAAATCAGTGTGTGTGTCCATATGATAGTGACCATCATGTTCCAAAGACATCGTTGGAATCACACAAGATAAAGTGTAATATTGCCTCTCAGGGTTATAATAAGGAGGATGTGGTGAGTGTTCATGTTTTATTTCAACATTGGGCTTTACTCATCTTGTTGTTTTATTCTGTAGCATAAGGTTATAAAATTTGATAACTTAATTTCCCTCTACATGTGGAGAAGTTTGTTCCTTGTGAAAGGGTAAGTTAGTACTGGTTAGAATACAGTCCCGGAAAACTGGTTAGGTGAATCGACCGCAGTATATAAGTGAACAAATGTTAAGAAAAGGCATTATACCTGAATAAACAAAAAACATATTCTAGAAGTTGAATTTAATTAAATAACAGTTTTATTTCAGAATGCCAATTCTAACCAGTTTTGCTCCAAGCCTTATACAGTCAGGACTCGTTACAACGACATCCGATATACCGACAATTTCGTTATAACGACACCAATTGGTGGGGACGAATTCTATACAACGTTAATTGTATCCGTTATAACGACATATTCACTTACCGACACCGACAGCAAAACAATGGGAACGAATCAAGTGTTTACACAGTAATTAATACTCGATATACTGACGCTATCAAGGGACTATTTTTCACACTTGAACTATTTATCGGCTTTACACAAAGTCGCCGTCTAAGCAAGGAGCCTACTTATGTAATTACACTTGTGAAAATCATCTTAATTGCTCTCATTATAATAGTTGAACCTTTCACAGTCGAATCACAGTTTGTGAAATACGGCTCGCGCATTCGTAATCAAGGGAGATAAGCGAAGTCATCGCATATCTTCGTATTTTAGAAATCGTACCGGTCACGAAATAAACGATGTCAATCGAGATTTCTCGACATGATTTATTAATTCATCAATTCTTAAAGTCGATAGGGTATAATTTTAAGTAACAAAATGAATCACCAATTTATTCTCTAGAGCGTTATATTTTATAGTTTACTGTAGTAGTATCCGGACATCTTTAAATTCGGACACATGTTATTTGGAGATCTCTCAAAACATTGTATTTTATTTTAAATATTATTTTATGCAATTATGATAATATCATACTGCTGATTTTGCTGATTATGACAATTTTATGACATAATAAATTATATGTTAATCAATAATTGATTTTTATGAAACAATCTCCCAATCAAAATTCCCGTCACTAGTGAAATTCAGTATAACGACAAATTCGTTATAACGACATTTTGATCGGGAACGAACAGTGTCGTTGTATCGAGATCTGACTGTATTACAATTTAATTATGTCACACATCAAAGTTGAAGGGTGTATTGTTATTGGTTTGCTGATATTGCTCAGTCTGTCTTTAGACCAAATAGTTTCCATATATGATAACATGATAACACTTCAATCTAGGAAAATCAAACTTAGTACTGAGGTTGTTTTTGGTCTGTATTTCTAAGGTCAAGGTCTTGGAGGAGTTTTTCATCAAGAGGGCATATCATGTTTATGGCCTCTCATTATTCTAGATTAAAAAATTAGTAATGGAGTTTGGATTATTACTGTAACACTATTATTGCAGAAATACCAAAATAATAAAACAACTTCAAGTTACTCCAATAATAATCTACAACTGTTTCATGTTATAACTATTTCCCATTCATTTCAGGAAAAGATAGTTGAAGATACATCATATTATTATGCTGATTCACCGTGTGTTTATCCTGTCAAATTAGGTAACTTGTGTTATTATGTGGTATCAGGGCTTTTTTAACCTGGTTTTTTAAAAAAAAATCCTGGTTATTAGATTGGCGATTTCGTCGGGCGGGCGGACGTCAACAATTGGTTTCCGTTGGATAACTTCAGTTAGGAATGAGATATCATAATGGAACTTGCTGTGTAGGTAGCTTGTGTGAAGACCCCGCTTGGGATTGAAAGTGGGACCAGTCAGTGGGGTCAAGGTCACATGAGACCAGTCAGTGAGGTCAAGGTCACTGATACTAAAAATAGAAAACAGTTATTTTCATCTTAACAAAACTTGCTTTATAGGTAGCTTTTGTGAAAATGGGATTGAAAGTGGGGCCAGTCAGTGGGGTCAAGGTCACTTTTACTAAAAAAGGAAAAACAGTTTCAGCTAAATAACTTCCAAAGCCATTTCTCAGTACCTACCTGTTAGAATTTCATGAAATTTTAAACGAACATCAACAAAGAGACTGCGATGATCAAGATTTTTTTGATTGGTCAATTCACTTTAGAGTTATTGCCCCTAATTTAACAGCACCATTTCAAACCTCTGCACATTCACCTAACCTGGTCTTCGTCGCCATGCGGCGTTCTTGTTTCTCTATATAACAGCCGCCGTTTAACAGTGGCTTCCCCAAGCAAATTCTTTTCCCCAAGCCAACGATTTTTCCCCATAGCCTAACAATTTTTTAACAGAAAAGCATTTTTAATTATGAGAAACGGGAAATACCGGCAAGAAATCCCGTTTTCTGTTCCGTACTAGTCTACCACAAACCAGCAATTAATGTCGCAAACGTGCTAGGATGTGCTAAAAGTCCGGTAATCAGTACTGATTATACCGTAATTGACGGGATAAGATAGATTTTATACACACTCCTCCGTTTGCGACATGCCGTTAATCGACAAAGTACCGTTTACCTTGAAAAAATACCTAAATGGTACTTGAATTTAGCTGATAATCCTTGAATTCAGGCAAACGGTCTTTAATATCCATAAAAGTTTATGGATGTTGTCAAAATGGCACATTGTATTGGTGCAAATGTCACTGGAAAGTAATTGTAATAAATTGAGCGCAATCGGGTATTCTGTACAATTGAACTTTGGTAAATGTTTGGGGAAATGCCTTGAAAATACCTATTCTATCTTGAAAAGTCCTGGAATAGTCCTTGAATTTTGGTGAGAGTTTTGTATGAACCATGTAATATTTACAGTGTTCAGTACTACTGGGACCCAGATAATATTAACATCTCGTTAGTAGTACTAACACAAGATGATGTGATATTTTTGCACATTTACAACTCATCTTTAAGCTAATTGTAATATTATACAAACGGTACACCCTAGTTTGCTAAATGCAACATTGGGATTATTAGAAAATTGGGACTGCTTGATGTCAAGTGGATCATAGGATACTGCATTTGTTCAAACTTTGTCAGTGTTAATAATCAAAGGTGTATAAATTAGGAATAAACATTCCTATACAGAAGAACTTCGATGCCTCAAACAGTACTTGCCTCGAACCCCCTAGGTGCCTCGAACTGGTTCTTTGGTCCCGACAAAATCCCTTCTTTATTCATATTGAACAACAGTAGATGACTCGAACAGTATCTAGGTCGAACACTTAAACCGAATTGATGGTCCCTTGCTATGATTTACCAGTAGATGGGTCGAACAATACAGTTTTTCGCACCCTCCATTGATTATTGAAATTATTGTTTGTTGGTTGGTAGTCAACAATAGGTGTTATTAACAGGACGTGGCAATTTATGTACGTTTGTATACAAGGAAATTATAACTTAAATAAAATTCAGAAACAACAAAATTATCATATACTCAAATGCTTGCTTGCATTTGATTGAACAAACTTAATTAGAGAATCAATGTCAACAAGTCAATAATCCCATCACAATATATGAAAGAAAACAGTAAGGCAAATTAAAGCTGTATATACTGAGCAGCTCAGTGAAGGATCGGGTAACTGGATCCAATGCTGAGCGACTTGATAAAGGACCCAGTAAAGGAGGATAATTAAGTTAGCTTTCGGGAAGAAGGGAGAAAAGTTTGACGAAGATATCTTTAGGTCCATTTTGACAAAAATATTATGTTTTAATATTATTATGAATAATATTTCATTAACTGATACAAATCAATTAATTATTCATTACCCACACAAAATATAATTATCACACCCGATCCTTATGGGCACTCGTATCAACATGAGTTCAAACTTATACACATGCAGTACAGTAATAGTATACCATAGATGCCTCGAACAGGTTTTCAATTTTATATAATTCAACTCGTGTTGCTATATCACCTACAAAAGTGTTGTAGGATATGCATTTCTAACATTCAATTCCTACTTGATTTTCTTTCAGACTTACAAACTTTGAATTCAGTGTTATGGAATCATCATGTACAAAATCATTCAGGTGAGTATGTTATTCATAGTTTAGGCACGTTCATGTGTGGTTTGATATTTATAAGTTATTGATTAGATAAGATAACACATACGTTGTTGGTTGTTACAGTCTGGAGAATTTGGCTTGACTCTATTGACCTATTAGCATAATTTAACAGCTGATATAGTGTCTGTATTTATATCCCCGGTTGTATGTTTTAATAAGCGGGAGTATCACAAAGACACTCCAGGTTTAAAACCAACACAAATCTAAAGGACCAATATTGCACAATTGGCTCGTTAAAATTTATATATTCAAAAGAAGAACCTTTTAATATATTCATGCAAAAAGGTTAGGATCAAGTCAAATTCTCTGTGCTATAGTAATAACAAATCTCATTTGTTTACAAATGTATGATGTAGCTGTTCTATTATTTTTATTGATTTTTGGTCAACTATCTCATAGATTGAAATTCAGTATTGTGACATTTTGCATTTTGATTTGGGCGTTAAATCGGGGTTATACAGTATTCCTACATGCTGTTTAACCTTTCTTATATTATTTTTAGTGTTTTATGGATACAAGAAATTACCATTATTGCCCGAAGAAGAACAACAGTTGATGAGTCGTGAGGATCGTCTCGGACTGGCCGAGTATATTATAAAGAGAGCTAAGGAGGCTAACAGACTTAAAGAACTAGGAAAGGATGAATTACTTGCGTCAGCAAACCTTGCAGATCTCATAAAGAAAGGTATAAAATTTTATGAAAAACTTACGTATAGAATATCATTCTTAGTTTTATGAAAAACTTACGTATAGAATATCATTCTAAAAGTCTTATGAAAAACTTACGTATAGAATATCATTCTAGAAGTTGAAGTGTATCCTTGGTAACTAGCATTCTTTGCCTAAAGTTTCATAGGTTTCAATGGATGGAAATTAAAATGCTGGAAATTCTTTTGTTTTTCCAGTCTTAACCCTAGACTCCCAGTTGATTAAATAATGCCTATAGAGCTTTAATTTCTGTTTACAGAATAGCATTGTGTACACTATCTCCATATATTAGTCAAAACACTTGGTGATTTACAATGATAACACATTGCATAAAAAATAGTTGAAATGTCTCTGCATGGAGAAAAGACAGATGCTTGAAAAGATGTGTCTATAAGGTTTATAGGATCCTTCATGAGTTGTCTTTAAGGACGAGTAATTTGTGTTTGTGATGAATTTAAGAAATGTAATAGTTGATATTAAAGTCAATGAGTGAGGGATTCTTTTTATCACATTACCATAGTTGCTGGGTCAAAATTACGTCAGAAATAATGTAAATTTAAGTCTAGGATGTAACTTTTTCTCGTCAAAAAGCTGGTGATGTCACGCATTTATCACATATGTTGGAGAACATTGTTCTGTGATTTGTTCTCACATGGAAGATCATAGTGTTCATGTTATAAATTGTTTTCGATTTTTGGCCGTACATTAGGCGTCTATGAGGTAAAGATGCCTCTGTAGCTCAATGGTTAGCTGTCAAATCTCGCGACCCGGGTTCAAATATGGGTGGAAACACTCATATATGCCTGCTATATTTCAGCAGCAAGCTGACTGGCAAATAAAGGCTATGCTCAGCATTTAAAAAAAGTTCAATGGTTGTAAATACTGTATTTCCAGATACTGAGGAGAGAAAGCTGGATCCCTTTGAAGAGATGGCAGCTTTACGAGATTTCCGCAGGAGGAGACAAACATATAGAGCTAAAAATGTTCACATCACTAAAAAATCTCACACAGAAGTATATGATCACATGTTTATTTCCTTTGATTTTAAAGAGACATTTTTAGCTCGACTTTTCGAAGAAAAATTTATTCACTGATGAGCATGGGTGCTATCGAGTACGAGAAAGTCGAGCATCCAGCAAATTAGATTTGTTTTCATTGAACAGTTTAGGTTAAGTTTGGTAATTTGCTGCCGGATTGGATTGCATCACAATTGAG
Organism: Spisula solida; assembly: GCA_947247005.1. Classification (NCBI taxonomy): domain Eukaryota; kingdom Metazoa; phylum Mollusca; class Bivalvia; order Venerida; family Mactridae; genus Spisula; species Spisula solida. The sequence goes on from OX365945.1 coordinate 5,413,656, forward strand.
TAATTGAAAATTGACTAAATTGGCATTTTCATCTCTGAACCTCACCAAAGGAGATGAAAATATATGTATGGGCATATCTGGTACTCTTGTTGAGTATATGAAGTCGACCATTGAATACCTGATTATTTACCTGCAGATAATGCGAGAAGTGATCACTAATCAGATGGAGATGTTCTCTCAATCATTGATGTCCGAGTCTGGTCAACCATGTAGTGATAGTGTGAATGTCAAGGTGGAAGATGATCAGGTATCCATGGAAACGTCTGAGAGACTTGGCAAGTCTGATACATCATACAGAGACAACAGGAGCTTACATGATGCAGGAAGGAAACGGTATCGTAGTAGATCATCCAGCAGAAACAGGTCATATAAAAGGTATGTGTGCCAGTTGAGGGCTTAGTAACATTACGAATGATGGCCAACCATTTTCTTCAGGTTGTGATTGAAGCCTTGGCCAAGTTTTATTATAGACCAACGCGGCCCAGGCCTTCTTTGATAATGGCCCTTGAATTTGAGTTGAAATAAGACTTGTCTGTCCTCTAATTCAAACAGTTTTCATCTGATCGTCTCCAAACTTGATAATGTTTATGGGCATAATATCTAAGCCAAGTTTGAATAGCCAATCATCCTAAGCCTTCTTGGAATATGGCCCTTTATTTGCCAAAAAAATGTGAAATAGCTATGTCCAAGTTGAATTGTTTTATTCTCATTCACCATGCGTGCGTATTTTGGCGCTTGTTTTCTACTGTATTACATTATTATCCTATAAGTGCGACTGATACTATATGTTACAGATCTTACAGAAGAAGCAGATCTAGAAGTAAGGACAGAGAAAGTTATAGTGGTCATAGATCTCGAGATTCTCACACATCACGGTCTCGACATAGTACCAAATACAGGTCTCGTTCTAGGAGTCGTGAGGATGGTGGTAGATCTACACATAGAGATAGAGACAGTTCACATAGTCGCGGGGAAAGTGGAAAACCTACACATAGAGACAGATCGCAAAGTCGCGATGATAGTGGTAGATCTACGCATAGAGATAGAGACAGGTCTCCGAGTAGAGAAGAAGTTGGAAGGTCTACACTCAAAGATAGATCCAGAAGTCGATCAACCAGTACAGAAAGGTAGGCTTTAAACCATAGACTGTAATTTAGGACGGTAGAGATAGTTGAGGGGAAGATAGACATAGTATTACTACTGATCATAAGGATGGAATTTCGAGCCCATCTTTGAGCAAGATTTTATTCCATTCTTCAAATATTGAATTATGATTGAAACCTGTTTGAAAAGTAATTTTTCATTGCAATTTATAATAAAAGGTTGGTCAAAATATTCTTTTAGCTCACTATTAAACCTGACATGCCGGAGTAAGCCCTTCTTATAGATTTTATGAACTTGTATTTACATTATACTAACTCTAACTCTATACTAAACATTAGCACTGCAGGGGTTTTATTATACCCCCAGATACATAGTATATGGGGGCTATATTGTAGTCATCCTTGAGGTTGGTTGGTCTGTTGGTTGGTCCCTGCAAATTTTGTCTGCTCTATTTCTCTGTAGCCCTTGGTCGGATTTCATCAAAACTTTGCATTACTGATCAGTACCAAGTCTAGTTATGCATATCGTCCGCACACGTCGGTCGGATAAATTTTAGGGGAGTTATGACCCTTTGTTTTTTTACACTTATAAATTTTGTCCACGCTATTTCTCTGTTACCAATGGTCGGATTTCAATAAAACTTTACATGAATGATCCGTACCACATCTAGTTGTGCATATCCTCAGCACACGTTGGTCGGATAAATTTTAAGGGAGTTATGGCCCTTTGTTTTTTTACACTTATTAATTTTGTCCGCTATTTCTCTGTTACCAATGGTTGGATTTCAATAAAACTTTACATGACTGATCAGTACCAAGTCTAGTTGTGCATATAGTCAGCACACGCCGGTCAGATAAATTTTAAGGGAGTAATGGCCATTTGTTTTTTACACAAGTTTATAAATTTTGTCTGCGCTATTTCTCAGCAACCAATGGTTGGATTTCAACAAAACTTTGCGTGACTGATCAGTACCAAGTCTAGTTGTGCATATCCTCAGCACACGTTGGTCGGATAAATTTTAAGGGAGTTATGGCCCTTTGTTTTTTTACACAGTTTATAAATTTTGTCTGCGCTATTTCTCTGTAACCAATTGTCAAATTTCTAAGAACATGTGCATCAATGATTAGTACTAAGTCTATTTTTGCATGTGGCCGACACACGGTTGGATCAATTTTAAGGTAGTTATGGCCCTTTGTTTTTTTACACTTATGAATTTTGTCTGCGCTATTTCTCAGCAACCAATGGTTGGATTTCAACAAAACTTTGCATGACTGATCAGTATCAAGTCTAGTTGTGCATATATGACTGTGTCAAGCAGTTTCTGGGGGTATTCATCACATTCAGTGATATTTCTAGTTTATCCTTGAAATTTCCAAAAATCCATATTTTGACCCTCAAGAGTTTGGTTGAAGGGTCAAATTTCTCATGGGTATTTTCAACATATTTTACCTATAAAATGAATTAACTCCGTCAAAAATATCAAAATGACCCTTGAAATTTAGAAGATAGTGGAACCCCTGGCATTGTAAAATGTTCAAATTTTGATGATCATTTGGAGTACAGTATCTTTAAATTATAGGAAATGACACTTATTATGTTAAATAAACACTTTAATTTTATTGTATGTTTTCATTTTAGATCAAAGAAGTCCAAACACAAGAAACATAAACATAAACACAAGAAAGGTAAAAAATCGAAGAAGAAGAGTAGGACTGATGAGCGTAGTGAGGATAGCGTGGACAGTGAAAGTAGAGAACCAAGTGTTACATGATACAAGTTCTAACAAGCATGTGTCGTTGCCTGGATACATCACGTGGATAGTAGGGAACCTAGTCTTACATGATACAAGTTCTTAAAGCGCGTGTGGTTGCCTGAATACATCACAGCACCATGGTTATAGACAGGGGTGAAACAATGTTTGCATATAACCAGTTAATCTTCCAGAGTAGGAGGTTGGTTTGAAATCTCACATAAAGTAACAAAGAAGAAGCAAGCATGGTCAAATAGCCAGTGGATTTTACTGCCTTCCGGCTCATTTCTACATTTCTATAGTGGCAGAGACATTTTGATTTTGTGGTAGATGTCTGGATGGATGTCACATTTTGTGCAAGCTTGTTCTCCTTAACCATGTGTGGGGTGTCAATGAATACTTCACATGAATACTTGGTACCAAGCTATTTGTGTTTATTGTTAGGAATTTAAGGTCAGATAATTTTTTCCAGAGTTATGGCCTCAAGAATGAAACAACATGTTTATTTGTCAAAACCCATACTAGTTGTACAGTAAAATGTACTTCTGTTTGCTGGTATCACGCTCATGTCAGTGTTGCAAATAGGCCTTAACCTTTTCAGTAAAATGAGCGCGAAATGTGTCCCAAACTAGCAAACGTTGGCTCCTTTGATTTTTGCCCTAGAGTTTTTGCAGCCAGAACAAAATTCTTTCTTCATTCGCCCACGACTTTTTGCCGCTGCCACACATGTAAACAATTATACCACAGGGGATGTCAGCTTTTGGCAGTGGTCGTTCCCCTGGTACTAATGGAGAAAGTTTTGTCCCGTGCGAAGGAACCTAAAGTGACTGTAACTTTCTCTTTCTCGGCCTTGTTGATTTCACAGTTGCTTTTCCAGGCATTTCAAGGTAAACAGGTGTTTCATCCATATTGCCAATTCCAGATAAGTTATAACCGCGTAAATGGCGCATCCGAATTACATAACGTCAATATCTTTGGTCAGTATCTTTAAATGCAATATTTTAGAATCTAGAAGACCGCATTCATAGATAAAAGCCATATGAACCATACAAAATCCAAATCGAGTTGTCCTTTGCATAACCGAAAAAGGTAAAATGTTGAAACCAAGCATATCTAAATTAACAATAATTGAGTCAACAACAAATAAACAATATTTACAGCAATAATAGACATTTACAGCATGTACGCGGATGTGCAGCTCGTTATTCTTATAGCTCCTTAGAAATTGCATCCATCTTTACTTCCATGGTCTTTACTTGTTTTTCCGAGAGCTTCCTCTGCTTTCTCTCTGTTTGGTGCATCAATAACTTCCTTTCCATTTTGAGATACCAATATATCTTGATTGCACTGTAGTTTGATTGTTCCGGAATTAATACTCAACATCTTCGTCTTCTTTGATAAATGGAAAGCGGCCACAGTGGGTACATATTATTCTTCTGTTTGGGTGGACTTTGGTCTCAAATAGTATTCTACGGGTTTTGATGTAATGAAGGTTTCCAAGGTATACTGGTCACCAGATTCTAGAAGTACTGACTCCTCCTTGATTACTGTGCTGCCTTTGTATACAAAATTAATGTTAGCTTTGTTGACTCCTATCTGAAGAGCATTCAGGCAATGTTGTCTGTTGAGTTATGAATTAGGAGTGTTTACGTTGGCTGATGGGGCTCCTTTTAGATAACAAACAAATTAAACATTTGTGGATTCGCAACAAACAGTTCATTCAGTGTTCACTTTTTCCCCCTATTGCTAACATAAATCCTGTATCATTGTTTTTAAATTACAGATTTTTAGCCTTGTTTAAAATTAACTCCTATCAAATTACTACTGGACACCATGCATTTAGTTAATTAAAGTATTCAGTACTTTGATTATGTGCGAGTAGTGTATTTCTGAGAAAACTGCAATAACAACTATAAAATCTCACAACGTTATTGGTACATATAGCCTGGACCCGTGTTCCTAGATCTAACTGGCCTAATTGAACTTTTGATTGTGTATGAAGTAATTAAGTTTCCTTATGGATCCACAGGTACTATTTCCCCTGTATGTCTTCTCGTTTGCAATGTTTGCCCTAACTGCATATTCATTATACCCCCCCCCCCCCCCCCATCTTTGATGAGGGGGCATATTGCTTTACACATGTCTGTTGGTCGGTCGGTTGACTTAATGGTTTCCGTTGAATAATTCAAGAATGTTTTGCCCTAGGATATTCAACCTTTACATAGAGGTTGGTCATCAACAGCTGATGATTCTACTGATTTTGAGGTCAAAGGTCAAGGTCACTGTGACCTTTACCATTTCTGAATATTGGGCTGCCATGGGGGCATACAATTTTTGTCAAACATCTCTTATTATTTCATGTGTTTTAGGTAGTCTTCTTTGATGCATAAGTCACTGAGATGGTAGGGTTCACAATTAAAAGTCTTTAACTTATTTGACAACCTATGTCCAACAACACCACATCCTTGCTACTAAGCTTCGAATCAACGGAATGCGATCTGTTCATTTAACGCAAATGCATCAAAGCATTCCACAGAAAACCTTTTTTGTATTTCTCGAAGCCTTCTTTGTAGTATTCTGATAATGAATAGCTCCGATCTTACAAAATGCTGTAATTATTTTGATAGTGTGATGAACTCAAAAAGGATAACACACAAGATTCTAATGCATACAACAAAGTTAAACAACAATAATAATAACGTGAGATCAATATATTTAAGTATTTGTGGAACTGGGTGTCATACATTTCCCAGGCCCTGCTGTTTGTTTTTGCCAATTCCCTAACTATTTCCATGTACTTAGCATTGGTCCTGGCATTAGTGTCTGATTGTGTATACGCCTACATATCTGACAATAGAATAAATTTTTGACCTTTGTTGGGGATTCGTAACACTTATGTTTGCATATTTGTCTAGTTGTAGAGTGTATTTGGTGTTGTTGATCTGAAATTTTGATGGTTAAAGAATTGCCAAATCTATGTACTTGTTGGCCCAAATTTTCTTTTTGATTTTTTCAGAAATTAAACAAGTAACGGCGTCGAAATTGGCTCAGCCATAATGTGAGGAACAATAAAATTGATGGGGTTATCAAGAATGTCTCCCTCCGACTCACTACTGTCAAACTCACTCGGTGAATAGTCCCAACAGTTTGATTCATCACTTATGTTGTCCTCATCAGAGTCATGTTCTGTGAGAATATGTTTCCTCTTCCTTGTTAGACCAGGTAATGTTATCAATAGTTGGTAACGACGTTCACGTTTGTTTGACTTACCATCCAATGTTGATGGCTGTTGTGAAATTTCCTGACTATTTACATTTCTAGAAACAGTATTGTTTCCAACGATGTTCCTTGTCTCACTTTGTCTAGTTTATGACTTTTTAGCTCACCTGTCTCAAAGTGACAGAGTGAGCTTTTGTGATCACTCTTCGTCCGTCGTCCGTCCGTCCGTCAACAATTGGCTTGTGTAGACACTAGAGGTCACAATTTTAGCCTAATCTTTATGAAACTTGGTCACAATGATCATCTTAACAAAATCTAGGCCAAGTTTGATATTGGGGCATCTGGGGTCAAAAACTAGGTCACTAGGTCAAATAATAGAAAAACCTTGTGTAGTCACTAGAGGTCACAATTTTGACTTAATCTTTATGAAACTTGGTCACAATGATCATCCTAACAAAATCTAGGTAAAGTTCGATATTGGGTCATCCGGGGTCAAAAACTAGGTCACAAGGTGAAATCATAGAAAAACCTTGTGTAGTCACTAGAGGTCACAATTTTGACTTAATTGTTATGAAACTTGCTCACAATGATCATCTCCACAAAATCTAGGTCAAGTTCGATAATGGGTCATCTGAGGTCAAAAACTAGGTCACAAGGTCAAATCATAGAAAAATATTGTGTTGTCACTAGAGGTCACCATTTTGGTCTAATCTTAATGAAACTCTGTCACAATGATCATCCCCATAAAATTTAGGTCAAGTTCGATAATGGGTCATCTGGGGTCAAAAACTAGGTCACAAGGTCAAATAATAGAAAAACATTGTGTAGTCACTAGAGGTCACATATTTGGCCTGATCTTTACGAAACTTGGTCACAATGATGATCTCAACAAAATCTAGGTCAAGTTTGATATTGGTTTATCTGGGGTCAAAAACTAGGTCATAAGGTCAAATCATAGAAAACCGTTGTGTAATCACTAGAGGTTACAATATTGGCCTAATCTGTATAAAACTTGGTCACAATGATCTTCTCAACAAAATCTAGGTCAAGTTCGACAGGTGAGCGACCCAGGGCCCTTTGGGCCCTCTTGTTACTCATACTGGCTGGACCCTTGCCTCGTGCCGATGTGACTTAGCTTGAGGGCCAATCCCTCTGGATGAAGCAGCTGTTTGCTTCGAACGTTTCATCCGAAAATATGTAAAAACTATATTAATTGATGCTGTTATACCCATATGATATGGCTTTTGCCCTGCTTATAAAAACACATACTTGCTCTACACTAATCTCCATTGAACCTAACCGGTGTGTGCATACCTCTATGTATAAGTGCAACAAACCAGTCAAATCTTCAAAGTACATATTACCATACAAAATGTGCATTTTTAAGTACCCTTAACTGATTCTCATACCGTATATCTTAAAGCAAGTCTACATTGTGAGTGTTTTAACACTTCCATAATCAACACTCAATGTGATGTAAATTTATGACCGACATAATGTACCGACATATTCTTGATTGTAAGAAACCATGTGCATATATGTAACATCAGTTCATTTATAAATAACCTTAACTGTAGCAACTTGCACTGTAACCCGTGCATATTGTTCAAATCTTATACCGGTATATTATATGTAAGTACAGTCCACGAAATATCCCTTTTGTATACAAAATTGAATCAGATTATATTGTTTACTTATTTGATCTTGAGCTGAGTTTGTTCAAACTGTTAACCAATGCTGCTCTAATTATTCTGAACAGTTTAGCTTGACCAACATCTGATAAATGGACCCCATCTCCGAAGAAAGCTGTTGACTGCGCCTGTAACGACCAGAATCCTTTGAGCTTCCAAAACAGTACTCACTCATCTTGTAGTTGTTCTATCTGTGATGACAGTAGTCTGTTAGTACGGTCTACACGGTTGTTACACCAGTCATTGTTCACTGGGTAACGAAAGATACTGCTGTATTGTCTATGTAAAATCTGGAACACTATCAGGTCATGATCACTTTCTGTCTTTAGCATTGAAACTTAGTTCATGATTGCATCACACACTGACTTTGGCGATTCATATTCCTGGTAAATATTGTTAGTTCCCACCAGGAGCACAGCAATGTTTGGATCGTAATCCTTACAACGTCAATATTCTGTGCCAATCTACTAGTTGATGCATCCGGAAAACCAGTAAATTATATCAACACGTTTTCCTTATGTAAAACGAAATTATACGCCACTCTGTCATTTTTACCTATCAACTTTTGTAAGAAATTATAAGATTATATAAATTATTTTCTGTCAGAGTTGAATTTATCAATAAGAAGCTTCCTAGATATCAGATCAATGGGTATTGTTTGTTGATCAATTTTTCTAAAAAAAACTGAAATGTACTCGTGGGCTAATAACTTTTGGTCTTCGGTCATCCTTCTCCATTTAATCGGTGGCCATGTTATGGTAGAGGTGCCTTCCAGTTCTAATGAGCGGGTGTTGACTGTTGTCCAGTCTCTTTTGGCTGCGGGACACATAGGCATGCAACCTCAAGCCAGTATCCTGAATGCCCTCTCCTGTATTCCGACCCCCCACCATCTCTGGTTGAAATTCGCCATGCTCGTACTCACTCCACCGTCCTTAGAACAAGCTAGAAGTCCACCCAGGCCCTTATGTTGCACCAAACACTCCTGTAGATAATGAATTTCATGAAAATTACTAGGAAAACAATTAACAGACACATCTGACTCAGGCGTTACACTAGACTCCTCATAGTCTGAACTGTCGGAGTCTGAACTCGGTGAACGTCTTGAATGTTTACCACGTTTACTACGTTTAGTGGTTTTCTGCCTTGAACGGCCACTTCTTTTAACACTTTTATCGCGATGCCTTTTCCGCGACTTCCGGTTTGATGCATGTAAATCCATAGCCTGTTCACTACCCTCACTACTGCCTCCATCGTGATGTTGGTGTGATGATGGCACAGGGGAGTTATTAGATGCACGACCCTTGTCATTTGATTTTTCTGAAAGACGGCTACTTTTCTTAGCCTGAGTCAAAGGTAAGTTCACAATTCCATTATCACCACTATCACTTTCATCTTGAACATGTGATGACGATGGCACAGGGGCGTTGTCACACGATTTCCTACTATGTTGGCCCCTTTTACTAGCAGGTGCCATATGTGAGTCCACCGGTGAAACACTACCGTCACTAATATTGCCACTATCACTCCCATCCTCTAGTTGATGAGAGGATGATACAGGTGTTTTACCCGACTCAGACCTGCCTGATACTGGCTGCCGTCTTTTATTCTGTGGTGGATGTACCACTTCCTGTACACAACATGGGCTTGTGCATTGTGATTGTGTGACTGTTGCCGCCTTCCGTTTACCCCTCATCCTACAATGTGAAATTACAACCATGATTAATGTTAACTATAAACATAACAACATTTTGAGCCTGACATATAGTTGGGATCAGGTAGTTAATAGCCTGTACACCCAAGGTCAGGCCCAACATCGGGTACTAAGCCCGGATATACATCGGGTACTAAGCCCGGATAAACATCGGGTACCAAGCCCGGATAAACATCGGATACTAAGTCCGGATAAACATCGGGTACTAAGCCCGGATAAACATCGGATACTAAGTCCGGATAAACAACGGGTACTAAGCCCGGATATACATGGGACACTAAGTCCCGATAAACATCAGGTACTAAGCCCGGATAAACATTGGGAACTAGCCCAGATAGACAACAGGTATTAAACACAGACATCGGGTACTAAGCCCGGATAAACAACGGGTACCAAGCCCGGATAGACATCGGATACTAAGTCCGGATAAACGTCCGGTACTAACCCCGAACATACATCACATACTAAACACAGATAAACGTCGGATACTAAGCCCGGATAAACAACGGGTATTAAGCCCGTATAAACATCGGGTACTAAGCCCGGATAAACATCGGGTACTAAGCCCGGATAGACATCAGGTACTAAACAAAGATAAACATTGGATACTTAGCCCAGTTAGACATCAGGTATTAAACACAGATCTATAAACAGCAGGTACTTAGCCCTGATAGACCTCAGGTACTGAGCACAAATAGACATCAGATACTAAGTCTGGATAGACATTGGGTAATAAGCCCAGGTAAACATCAGGTATTAAGCCGACATAGATCCAGTACTAAGCAAGGATAGACATCAGATACGAAACCAGGATAGACACTGCTAATGCTGGGTAATAACCAGAACCAGTTCTCTGAACGGTCAAACTTGTGCCAACTGTCAAACTGTATAATAAATTTGTATAACTTACTATTAAGTAAATTTAAGTATGTAGTATAAGAATTAATAACATAAAGATTAATTCTCAACACTAATATCCGTAGGTGACAACCTCATAGTCCTACGCCAACTGAACATGTCAAATGAATGTATACTCAACTTCACCAGTCTCCCGCTTTCTGTGATATTGAGCCACCACTATGGTCCTCAAAATATAGTACAGCTTCCTGTTGCCCTCTGGAGACAAATGTACCCTGTCAGGTGCAAAGACGGATGCCTGGGCTGCTTCAGACCAAAAGCCTTTCAACCTCCATAGGCAGGATGAGAAAGATGGTAGAACAGAGTTTAATCGCCTGTTAAGAATGTCAACGTTATTTGAAAACTGTAATAGGTCCACCGGGTATCTAGAATGACATACACTTTCCACTCTGTATAAAGTTTGTAGAACCACCACTTCTGGAACGTTTAATACGAACTTAATGGTGTCCACAAGGTCAATGATTTTCTTGGCAACTGCTAGTGGTTCACAGTCAAATAAGTCATTCGTTCCCACACATAAAACCACTAAATCCGGGTTAAAACCCGTCACACGGTCTAACTGTGCCCTCAAGTCCTGAACCTTGGCACCCGAAAAACCACAGTAGCGTACGAACACCTCTCCCGGTGTTAAATTCAATAACAGGTTAAAGTCCCTTGCGTTCCGTACATAGACATAAATAATAACGAATTAAAAATTAAAAATAAGTAATAAAAGTCCAAAATAAATGACGCAAAAATAATAACAGTCTGATCCTTTGTTTACGAAACAAATATGGTTATGCGCAAGACGAGGGCGTTTGGATAACTGCCGTTCCGATCCGTACATCCAAAACAGAAATAATATTGTGACGACCATTTCGTCCATAAAACATTTTATGTACATAAAATACATTTATTACTCAATGTATCTAATAAAAAACTGATCCTTAAATATTTAAATATCTCGTTAATCTTTACACACCAACCTTGAAAAAACAACACACATAAAACATTATAATGTCCTCTTGTACTACTTCTTCCTCTCCATCATCGAAATACAATTCCTAGTATATATATATTTAAAAATTCCTTCGAAACGAGATCATCTTCTGATCGCATTTATAATGCAAATTTTGGTGTAGTTTGATGTTTGTAAACTATAATTGCTTGCTTCCTCATTGCACAACATTGCAACCATTAATCTGTTTGGTTGGCAAAGAGATTTATAAAGTCTTTACTCTTCTGGAATTTAGATAACAAACGGTGTCCAGTGATAATAGTCTCTCTTATTTCTTCTCAATCAATAAGCCGACATGTAAAATCATACACACATAATTTGTTGCTTTTCTTTAGTGGACCTATGTATATTTAAAAAATGCATAAATAAAAATACACTGTATGAGTCATTACTAAAAAAATACACTGGTGTTTAGGTCTGGATATCAATAATTAGGTGTGGCACACCTGACTGATTGCATGTTATGGCCTGAGCCCCCCCCCCCCCCCGAATCATTTCTATCCCTCGAAGCCTTCTTGTTTGTAGTATCCTGATAATGAATAGCTCTGATCGTACAAAATGCTGTATAGTCTAGTAATTATTTTGATATCCTGGTGAACTAAAAAATTAAAAGTAACACACAAGATTCTAATGCTTACACATCACTATACCACCTCCTTACAGCTCCTCATCCCTAGCGATACCCTAGCATACACATCACTATACCACCTCCTTACAGCTCCTCATCCCTTGCAATACCCTAGCGTACACATCACTATACCACCTCCTTACAGCTCCTTATCCCTAGCAATACCCTAGCGTACACATCACTATACCACCTCCTTACAGCTCCTCATCCCTTGCAATACCCTAGCGTACACATCACTATACCACCTCCTTACAGCTCCTCATCCCTAGCAATACCCTAGCGTACACATCACTATACCACCTCCTTACAGCTCCTCATCCCTAGCAATACCCTAGCGTACACATCACTATACCACCTCCTTACAGCTCCTCATCCCTAGCGATACCCTAGCGTACACATCACTATACCACCTCCTTACAGCTCCTCATCCCTTGCGATACCCTAGCTTTCTTCCTAGACATGGACACTTCTGCCCCAAGACAGCCCTATAGTCAGAAATGGTCATGGTCATAGTGACCCTGACCTTTAACCTTAAAAATATTTAGGGGTCATCAACTGTTGTTGACCAACCTTCTTGTAAAGTTTGAAAACCTAGGCCAAATGGTTCTTGAGTCATTGATCCCGAGGCATTATGTTATGGTCTACAGACTGACTGACATTAGCAAAACAATATACACCTTCTTCTTCAAAGGGAGGGGTCATAGCTACGAGTTTATGTACACTTACATGTTCCAATATTCATAACAAGAGAACCTACCTAAAAAATTCCCTTCGGGGTCCACCGTAATCAAGACCCATTTTACCAATGAATTTTACATAAAGCTTACATCCACTGTCGAAACGTCTCCTCAATGCCCTGAATGCGCTTTGCAGTTCATGCCGTCATGAAATTATTATTTCTTGCTTATCTTCACTATTTCTTTGGGATTGAAAAGTCTTCAGTACCTCTTGAAGCGTTACTGATGTATCTGCATCTATTTCTGGTCTAACTTATATGTTCCAATATTCATAAAAAGAGAACCTACCTAAAAAATTCCCTTTGGGGTCCACCGTAATCAAGACCCATTTCACCAATGAATTTTACATAAAGCTTACATCCACTGTCGAAACGTCTCCTCAATGCCCTGAATGCGCTTTGCAGTTCATGCCGCCATGAAATGATTATTTCTTGCTTATCTTCACTATTTATTTGGGATTGAAAAGTCTTCAGTACCTCTTGAAGTGTTACTGATGTATCTGCATCTATTTCTGGTCTAACTAACATGTTCCAATATTCATAACAAGAGAACCTACCTAAAAAGTTCCCTTCGGGGTCCACCGTAATCAAGACCCATTTCACCAATGAATTTTACATAAAGCTTACATTCACTGTCGAAACGTCTCCTCAATGCCCTGAATGCGCTTTGCAGTTCATGCCGCCTTGAAATGATTATTTCTTGCTTATATTTCTTCACTATTTATTTGGGATTGAATAGTCTTCAGTACCTCTTGAAGCGTTACTGATGTTTCTGCATCTATTTCTGGTCTAAAATATACCAATTATGTATGTAGCTTTGAAAGAGTTGTAACCATACATACTGGGACGGGAGACATAAATATCATATATTTAGGATTTAATCTCTTTAGTAATTTAACAAGATCACTGCCTACGAGTGCTGGACACTCGACTTTCTCGTACTTGATAGAACTCTTGCTCATTTGTGAATTTCTAAGAGTAACAAGGGAAGATAACTAATAAATATAGGTCACTGGACCGCTTCTTTCTTACAACACCCTACGTATATACATGTCTTTATTAACCTCACAGTAACTTCTTACGAAATTTGTCCTGCTACGCAGACTTCCTGGCAACAGCAACATTTGGACTTTGCTCCACTATTTCACCACAGAATATTATGAGATTACTGTTTTTCTGCTCCTTTCTACAATTTTCAGGTTCAGTTTTTTAACTTGATACTTTTGTTCCTTTCTTCTTTCGTCTGGTACGGTGTAACAAATATTTTATTGCACTTGGGCACATAATCGTCAACATTTTTCAGTCTCAGGAACTTTGTGCCTCCCAGGACCTTATGCTTGTCAGCCACAGATTCAAGTATTATAAGCTTAATAAGTCGAGTATTCCCTACACCAGGGTACTGGTTTATCAAAGCACTTATGGAAATCATAAACTTATGTCCAAAAATCTAAATTTTTTATAATTATTTAACAGATACAAATTATGTTAAAATGTTGTTCAATATCAATTATAATTCTGTTAACAAACTCATACAAACGATACCTTTTAGAATTTAAATTTGAACGTAAGTCCCCAGTCGAACGAAATTCACAAACTCTACATCACATTCCATAACCTTGAAAATCTGTCTTGGACTAGACCTAACCTCCTCTTTCTTGAGGACTGCAATCCAAACAGAACCAATGCATACAAATGTTGCAATTGATCGATTTCTGCCTTCTCTTCAGCACACGATCACACTAAGCACAACTGTTGTTGTTGATCCCCTGTGAAGCCATTATATTCATCAAAATTGATTCAAAGTACACACAATATATCAAATCATCACCAACACCAGATACAACACACTATTATTGCTTAACACTGACGATTAATCATGATATTTAAAAATAATATTACAATGTAGCTCCACATTTTTTCAGACTGTGTAAACCGGAAGTGACTTTATGAAACGTGGTCACAATTTTTGTCTCTATGAAATCTAGATAAAGTTCGTAACTGGGGAATCTGGCCCCGTGTTCACAAAGAATTGGTTATCAGGATCAGGCTCAAGCTCCATTTTATTTTATTTATGATACAGAAAATGTGTTGATAGAAAGATTACTTCTTTTAAGCAGAGGAAACAATATTGGTATCTCCTTAAATTTTAAAGACACATAAATAAGTTTTAATGCATAGTTATAGAAATATTGTGCCTAATAAATTGAAGCTGGATTTTCGAGCTTGATCCTAAATGTCTCAGATCAGTTTCGGTCTCAAGTACAATTAATATCTTTTTATAGGAAAGTAAAAGTTTTTAAGGGTCGTAATCTATTATCTAGAAACTGTTTTGATACTCTGTAACTGCTAAGGAACATATAATTTTACAACTGTACATATTATTTGACAGAAATAGCAAACACAGAATGGAGCTTAAGCCTGATCCTGAAAACTGATTCTTTGTGAACACGGGGCCTGGGGTCAAAAACCGGTAGGGGACTAATAAGTATGTATGGACAAACAGCACCAATGATATATGCCTGCCTTTTATAAATAAGTGTGGGGGCACAAAAAGGAGGAAATCAGCCTTAAGGAGGCTTTTTATGATAATGCATCTTCAGTATTCTGCTTTACATGGTTAGTGGTGCTTCAGCAAAACAACAACCTTTATCCCATGTAGCAGATCAAGCTATGTTTCCAAAGATGAGCTTGCACCTTTCCACAACTGTTAAATGCCAAAGCTACAGTTTATATTGTAGGTTTGGTGTTTTAATAGTCTTATCACAAATAAGCTGTTTTTAGGTTTTTCTGATTTGATGATTGCTTCAACATTTTGCAGTAAGATGCACTTAGTCTTTGGACTAGGAGATATAGATTCAAGTTTTATGTTTACAATATTCATGTTTGTAACTGTATAGTCCGGTCAAGATAAAAATCCAGTGACGCAGCCGTTAAGTCCACTATGACGGTGTAAAACCAATTATAAAGGCTTATACTGTACAAACAACTATAATTTCAATGCTAAACTAACATACTAAACTTTGCTCTACCTGTTTAGACAATGGTTGTGATTTTTTGCGTACACATAAACTGCAACGTCACTGTCACAATATCCTAACTGGACCATACATGTATATCGTGTATATCGCTGGCTTAGAATGAGAAGATTGTAAGTGCGACCAATATATATATAAGAATCACATATGTTTGAAATCGGCATCACCAGACACTACTTATGAGCATAGGTTCATGAAAATAGAAACACGGGTCATGTTGACCAAACTTAGTTAAAAAACTTGTTTTTCCATAAGTAAAGAGTAGTTTTCAGACAGCTATTCCTTGTATTCTCAAAATAACAGTTTTGTACTTATGACCTTCTCATTCTAAGCCAGCAAATTGTAATGATGTGAAAATCCCCAAACACCAAAATTGTAGCTTAGGCATTTTAAAGTGGTGCCATGGATTGTTTTGGCTGTTGAGGTATAGATTCCATGTTTATGTATACATATTCATGTATGTAACTGTACTTGTATGTTGATTAACACAAAATAAAGGTAAAACAAAGACTTTGGTTATTTTTGACTTTTTATTTGATCAGCCTGTTGTTTTATTCATGGTATGAAACTTTGTAATAAGTATGGATGCAGATCTAGAAATGATTGAAGACAATTTTGCGCTGAAACAATGTTATCAAATTATGAACATAAAAATCCAGCATACAAACACAATCAGCTGTTACAGTAAGAAACATTTTTAGGATTTTTACAATAACAGTAAAACCTTGATGACCAACTAAATATTGAAAACCCAATTTTTGAGTAAATATTTTTACAAATTTTGGTTTCGTAAACAATAAAGAAGTGCATGGAATGAATGACAAAATTCGCTTTTGTTTAAATATGGTTTTAAACTAGATGGTTTTTCTAGGATCCAATGGAGGTCTTTTTACTGAGGTTTTACTGTTCTGGTATTAGAACACACAATAGTTTCATTCAATAATTAAATGTATGCTACATGTTTTTCACAAACTACGTAAGCTTGATGTCATCCTTAACAAAGCACAATTACAATTCACTGAAGTAAGTTTTATAGTACGGAATGACCTTGTGTTTATTTCATTACAGTCACAACAATTGACAATTTGTTCATTGTAATCAGATCTAGTACATAAGTAAATTGAAAACATGCATTTAAAAAATTCTGAGCAATTTACTTTTTGCTAATACATGTACATTTTTACTGGTAGCAATATACTAATAATTCAACAATGATGTTCAAGGTTTTGAGTCAAGATGGGCAATGTGTAAGTTGATGAATGAAATGGTTAAATGAAACATTTATGAGTAAGTGAACACATGACAATATACAAAGGCATCAAATATTAAAGTCTTTGGGACGAGTGATATTTTGGCCACATTTAAAACATCTTTATACGCTTTACAACATAACAACACACTTAAAGATACATATATTCACAGATAAAAAATAACATAGAATTCCCCTGCGTAAGCATGTTCATGTGAGTTTGCAGATTTCAACATCTAACAAAGAATTGTGAACAATGGCAATATCTTTTAAGTACTCGAAATTACATTAAATCTGGTAACTTAGTTATGTATCGGAGCAAAATTCATGAAAAGGTAGTATTAGCCAAATTGAAAGTTGATATTAGTAAAATTGGAAGATGCCAATACTTAACGGTGGACTTCTTTGATAATAGTGTCGCCCTAATGAAAAAGTCCGCCAATTTGGCTTTAAGTTTATTGACACATGTTTTCTGATCACAGTACAGCCAATTTTCGTCCTTCAATGCAGGTAGGAATTTATTAACCATTATTTAACAAGCAGGCAGCTTACCATTCCCCAACTGGCCAAATCAGAACAAATCGCTGAGTCAGGATCTTACCAACAAAATTGCTTCATGATGTTTCGAACGAAAATTGCTCTTTTCACAGAATATAACATTTATGGGTTGCCATGGTTATAGAACACAAATAATTCTAAGACTTTCTGAAAGAGGACACATTGGGTGGTGTTAATTAGTACAAAACTACACACAACACATAAATTGATTACGCAGTGAAGTGAGAATAGAGAAACATCACAAATGCATACTTAACAGTCACATTGTAGAATATAGTCTATAACAACTAACAGATATAGGGTATATATATATTTAGAAGCTAGAAAATAAAAGTGTAGTACAAACAGTATCACGAGTAGAACGTATATATATATAACAAGCATCCAATGTCCCGTCCAAGTCACGACCGGTAACTCATTTGGTAAAAATTCAGTAAGTACAGGACTTAAAATCAAACCAAAGAAAAATAAAGAAAATTTGAACTTTACTTGCATGGCAGTACAAAAATACAAAACGTTAACAGGCCATTTGAGACAAGATTGCAATTTAAAGTCAAAATAGAACAATAGTGGGACTTATTAGTATGTTGGTTAAGATAAGAGTTTCAAACATAGACTGGTCCTACCTTATATTGCATAACTCAACCAGGCTTTAAAACAAATCACCAGATTTTCAGCAAACCAAAAATGGATTCATCTCAATTTGATCTCGTACACTCAACCACTTTTCTAATTGGTCATTTTTCAAACCCTAAATAATTATGTTAAACTGTGATCATAATTTTTGACGATATGTTGCACACAAACGTGTTATGCAATCGTCCTACCACTCAAATCATTAAAAATCAAAATCACGTGCCAAAGTATGCATGGTCATTCATGCGTTAAATTTTGCATTTTCGCCATCAAATAAAATGATCACAGTTCAATGTCTTCTTATCTTTCTTGTTATCTATCATATTATTTGATGGCGAAAATGCAAAATTTAACGCATGAATGACCATTTGGAATTTGGTACACAATAAAACTTTCAAAACGGGTTTTTCAAAGAAAACAAATCTGCATATATCACCATGTATCAGCTTTCATTCATGCATGTTTTAACGAAATGTCGAAAGATTTGGATTTAGTTTAAACTTAAAAACCGCTATGAATGCATGAAATTTGCACTTCATAAAAGAAGAACATGGATGCAGAATGTTGTAAGTTTGTTTCTTTTGCATTTAATGGAATTAAACAAGCTTATCTTTAGCCCGAAAGTAATTGTGAACAAGAGACCTGGTATCATTGTGAAGTTTTTAGCTTCTTAAATTTAAGTTAAACTATGCTTATATCAATGTACTAGTTCAAAATTATGAATTAATGTTGATATTTAACACATTGAAAATATATAATAGTTTAACGTTAGGCTGCACTTCATGAAGTAAATCAAAACTTTAAATGTAGCTGGAATGTAGATATTTCAAATAAAATATTAGTTATAAAGCTTATCTTACGAATCAGATGAAGTTGAAGAGTTACATACATGTAACTATACTACACTGTTGACAGGTATAAGTTTTGTGATGGAGTTGAAGTTCTGTAACGATTAAACTGTCGACAGGCATGTTTAGTTTTGGAGCTTCAAAGTTTTATATATAACTATTAAACAGTCGACAGTCATCTTTAGTTTTGGAGCTTCAAAGTTATATAACTATTAAACTGTTGACAGGCATGTCTTGTGAGGGAGCTTCCGAGTTATATAACTACTAAATTGTCAACAGGTATGTCTTGTAATGGAGTTTGGAAGTTACATAACTACAAAATCAAACTATCAACACACAACAGGTATTTCTAATAATGAGGCAGACAATATGTGGCTATATTAAATAAACCTATTTCGACGACTTTTCTTGGTCTTGTAAGAAAATATTAACCAACAGAAAATATGGAAGATGCATAATAGAGGAAAAGATAATGATCAAGTTTAAATATGAAATGAGAATTTTTTTAATTGAGGTCATGTGACACATCATTCAGCTACAAAACTTCTTGAGACATTACATGCTACAAAAATTGCTTTGTGTCAAATACATAGTTCTCAGGTGATGAATTAAATAAGTTTTTTAAGATAAATAAATAAACATACAGAAGAAAGGGAGATAATAGCATTGCAATCCATTTGAGGTCTCTACCGAAACATAAATGGGCACAAACAGTACATATAAAAAGCAATACAAAATTTCAAAATAATCATTTGCTACTATATATAGATATTATATATTTATTGTATATAAATAAGCATGTTAACAAAACCTGTACAAAATTAATAGAATATCTGATATGACTTGAACGTATTAAACAAAATGAGATGCATTTGAAAATAATTTACAAAATGTGTAGTTTATAGTCCTTTATTCTCAACTCGGCTATGATGCATCAAAAATTGTATTAAGACTGCGAAATAACAGGTTCACCAATAATCCCATTACATACATGGTCTCAAATGGCAACAATTTTACAGTATTTTCATTTTATTGACTGACAAATGGCATACCTATTTAATAGGTGATTAAGCCATCATTAGGACATCTTGTTTTATCAAGTTGGTTCAGTGTCATCATCATACAGGCCAATCAAATATAGAGTAATAAATCTAAGTTTATTCCACACTTGGTCAATAAATTCACAATGTTTATAGAATATTTCAATCATTAACTAGAAACGATCAAAAATAATTTTTACATAAAATATTAACCACTCAAGTCGATAAATTCACAACAATGAACGAAAACAAAATATTACTTTAAAAGCATTATTACATTTATACCAGAGAAAACACTCACAATGCATACAGTGTTTCAACACCTGCATGGAAGACAAAATCAGTAAACAATTTCGCTGTGAAAACT
Organism: Spisula solida; assembly: GCA_947247005.1. Classification (NCBI taxonomy): domain Eukaryota; kingdom Metazoa; phylum Mollusca; class Bivalvia; order Venerida; family Mactridae; genus Spisula; species Spisula solida. Next base: position 5,434,143 of record OX365945.1, read on the forward strand.
GCAACAACGTAAAATATGTTTCATTGAGGTCTTATGGTCAAACTTTAAAAATGATGCCTGCATGTTTGGTGTATGACGGCATGTTTGGTGGACAAAGAGTAAAGCGTACGATCACAAGAGGCCGTATATATTATTTTCACAATTTGGCAGCCCAATAGTCAGAAACGGTCAAGGTCAGTGACCTTTGACCTACTGATATCAAAATCAACAGTGGTCATCTTCTGTTGCTGGCCAACCTCCATGTAAAGTTTGAAGACCCTAGGGCAAAGCGGTCTAGAGCTATTGAATGGAAACCATTTGGCCTACTGACAGATCAACAGGCTGACCGACATGTGCAAAGCAATATACCCCTCAACAAAGATGAGGTCATAATTATAATGTAATACATATCACTCGAATTATAAGAGAAACCCTGCTACAGCCATATTTGCATACATTATGACACAAATTTCAGGACCATTGACCAAGCCTATCAGCTGTACATTGCCTGTAAGGACTGTTTTTCATAGAGGCACATGTTGTAATTAAATAATAATTAACGAGTATTTCAATCAGGTTCCATGATTAAGCAAGCTGAATATGAAAATTTTGAGTTTGATTAATAAGAGGTCTACAAGAGACGCCACTCTACTCACTACAGCATCACATGTACCTTCAATAAGCCGAGTTCAACGAGTTCTGGAAACGATGGCAACTAAAGTTAAACAAAGACAGGACTTGAATGTCTCCAAAATTAAACCTCGTACCACTGGTAAAGAATTCATTTATTGTCATGAAACTGAAAGTGAATCTATGCTTCTATAATGTTTTCACTGTTCAGGTACTAGTACTTGACACATACATCTCAACTTATTTCACGTCCGTTCATGTATTAATACAATTTAATACATCCAACCAAAGCTGATATTCTAGTGCTTAATACTACAGTAGACAAAATAAATAAATTATTTTCACACTTGAGACATGACAAATATACAACATTTTGAACATACAACCTTCCAACCTCCGACCCTGATAATACCATCTAACATTTTGCTTTCATTGATGATATTTACAATTTTCAGTGTAATTAGAAACAGTGTCACTGGGGGCTTACTTGGTACACCAAATAGTTACCTAATAATACTATGTCAGCTAACTCTGTGTAACCCAAATTACCTACCAATACTAGGTCTGAGAGATCTTTGTAAAATCATATCCTCAACAAATTAATCAATCAAAAACTTGATGTTCCTGGTTTTGAAACCAAGGCTTAGAGTGAATGCATATGAAAGAGGTCATGTCCAGTGACCTTTCACATTAACCAATCAAGGCCTTGTGTTCAAAGTTTTGAAACTGAGGCTCAGAATGAAGACTATTCAGTAACCTTTCCACCAATCAAAACTTTGTGTTTCAAGTTTAAAACTTTATGTTAAAAGCTTTAAACTTTGTGTTGACCCAGGCATAAATCATTTAATGATAGCTTTAAACTTAAGAAAGCCAAAACGTAAAATCCTATTTCCCTGAACACAACTTTGAACAGATTGCCATTAGATCTCGTGTTAGAGTGTGCACTTTGTTCAGAGTGCTGACTTAGTTGTCCCAAAATTGCTAAATCATTTAAGAACTGATTGTTGGTACATCTCAGGACATTGGTACCATTAGGCTACAACTGGTATATAGCTGGTTCCAGTTTATGCATGGTACCATTAGGTAATGACTGCTATAGACGGGTACCAGCTTGCAAATGGATCATTAGATAATGGCTGGCACATTACTCCCCAGTGTGTGTAGTGTCAAAAACTTCATCATACACTTGAATGGAAACATGGATGCACTAATTCTAATAATTAACTGGCCTGCGACATATGTAATAAAGAACATCTTATGATCTATTCTTTGAACAGCATAGATTCTGATAAAATCAGGCAGTTAATTGCATGTAAGAAAGCACAAATAGGTGCACAAATATGGAACTAGTTTTCATCTGGTTTTACAATCTCTTTCAAAAAATGAACTTGTTTTCTTGTAGTTTCTCCACATGTGGAGCATATGACTGTAACTTCTCCACATGTGGAGGATAGGACCTTGTCATAGAAGAGCATAACCTGCCTAACCCTTGAATCAATTACTAGGGTCGTTAACTGACCCAGAGGTCCTATCGTGGATGATAGTGCCAAATCCGTAAAATAAGATAAGTCGGGTGCATTAATTGTTAAAAGTTCAGTTTACGAAATTCCTAATGATCATAACTTAGTGAATACTTCGATTTAATTGATTCATTAAATAACTTCAATTTTCTGCAGAAAAGTTTACTGTTTCTATGCAGCATAAAGAGGGTTTACGTAATTGTAGAGCCCCAGTGACCTTTATCTATGCTACATCCTAACACTACTAGTTGAATGTAGTAGGGATAAAGTGTATAACTATTGCAACATGCAGTGTAAAATCTGGTAATAACAGACGACAGACATACCCGTAAATCACTTTTTTTGCAAGAGTTTTATTTTCACTAATTTTTGCAAGGATGTTGAGACTGGAAACCATTTTTCTCACAATAATTTGTCAATATAAAGTTGGGAATCAGACAATGTCAATGACACAAATTCAAAATTCACGCGAACAAAAAATCTTGAAATTTTTGATAAAATCGCAAAATAAAAGTCATGCAAAAATTAGTGATTTACAGTAGATAGAATGGCGATCATCTATAGAGTTATAATACATCAAGCAGAGGCCACAGTTGTATCAATATATATGACAACATAGATTCTATAGTTAAACAGTTAACTCCCCTGGTGATAATCTGTTTTGGCACTTCATGACAGAAATAATGCAAATTGTGCAATAATTGATCATTGCATGCTGTATACAAATGAAGTAGAATATAACATATGGCTCAATGATGGAATGTTTAATATAATTATACCATGTCAATATAAACATGTCAATCTGATATCAGTCTTAATATTTCCAACCCGATGCTTCAAGAAAAGGCCAAAGTAACAAAATAATGAGGTTCTGGTGACTTTATCAACTCTATATTTTAGAGTGTAATTTATGTCAAAATCTGAAACAAAATGTTTGTACAAAGTGACTGGTTTACTTGAAAGATGTATATAGGCCATTGTTTGTCATTTGAGCTAGTAAGAACCTGCAAAGCTGTCAATATATTTCCTATAAAATGCTTGAAGGTCACATATATCCATTTTATTATAGTTATCCAGTTGAACAAAACTAGCAAAACCATATATACAAACGATCACATGTTCATTTTGTGTACTAAAAATATCGGATTTTGAGTAATAATGTCTCTTAAAATTCTAGTCAAAATGACCACATCTTTTATGTGTTTGTAATGATTTTTTTTATAATTGTAAATGTGGATGAGACGTAAATAAACATTAAACTGAGACTTAAACTATTATTATTGATTTCAAATTTTTGTTTTCTGCTTAATATTTCTTGACTCAATTGACCCTAACATTTTGTCATTACCAGAACCACACATATGTTTTTATTTGGCCTAAATACAATTAATTCTTATCAATAATATCAAATAAACAGCTATTGAGTAACATTTTAGGTATAAGTTAGTAATCTAAATTTTTTTAGTCATATATTAAATACATTGCCATGTTTGAAAACAAATGCAGCAAAAAAAATAAAAATATAATCCATCAACGATCCTGTCATTTATATAGAATTGTGTCTTAAATATTCCTAGTAAATAATAATCATAATGCTTTTAAATACAATGTACAATGATTATCGACAATCATTAAATTTTCAGTCAAAAACTAAAGAGACAAATATATTTATCACAATCTTTGACTAAATTCTTTCTCAAGGTCTTCTATTGTAGGTTTAATAGGCTGCAAAGGGGGTTGTGTAGGATCCAAAAGGGGCTGTGTAGGGTCCAGATTCTGTCCTTCCATATCAATATCAAGTAAAGTCTTTTGATGAAGTATATGGGGCGGGGTGTTACCTGGCGACATACCAGAACGTGTCGACCAGTATGGTGTGTGATCGGCTGATTCTGATGGTGTCACCCACGTTGCCCTCGGCGACTCCCGAGAATCTTCTCGTGAAGACGACTGCGTTGAGCTGGATTTGAGAATTCCTGGTTTAGCATTAGCTAAGTCTAATGTTTTTGGCCGCTCAGGGCATTTTGGTCCACCATTTAGTTTAGATCTACGGGGTGGAGCTACTGGGGTATCATGGTAAGGGCTGGATGTTTGTGGAGCTACTGGGGTTTCATGGTATGGGCTGGATGTATTTGAGGTATCAGAGTGAGATTTGAATCGTTCGTCACGATTTGAAACATTAAAATCATCTTCAAAAGTCACAGAATGCCTATTTGAACGAACTGTTGTCCTGGAAGTGTCCGAACTATAACTACTCTCTGAAGTTTGTCGCTTAAGTCCATAATGAGAGGACAATAGTCCATCCTGAGACGCAGTAGTGATTGTGCCATCGTCACTTTCTGTCATAGATAATCTATGCTGAGGAGATGGGCGAGCTATCAGAGTAGCCGTAGATTTCACAGTCGAGGTATTGTCATCATCCTCGTTAGAAGTTTGTGAATCATTTAATGCCGACCTGTCGGGGAATTTTAATGGAATATCCTGTATACTAGGTCTGTACTTAGTTTGGTGTCCATGAAAGGTATTGCGTCCAGTACCCGACTGCGCGTAATAACTATAATCAATATCTGGTTCAATGAACATATCTCGCACTGCAGCATTGTGAGCGTCCCGTCGATTCAGAATAAACGAATCTCGATTCAAAGCTTCAGAACTCATAGCACCTTTAACATTTGGATGAATTCCCGACGAATTTGACAGCTTAATATCAAAACCTGCTCCAACACCAGCCAAAATGGATGCCATGCTATAGAGTGCCGATGGAATCTTATTAACGGAAAGAGAGCGACGAAGCTGAGCCGTATCTGCTGGTAATGTCTTTGAGATGGTTGGAATGTGGCGGCGTTGAGTGTCACTGAGATCAGTAGGCCATGACTCCTCATCACCATCTGAAACAACACAATACACAATTAATTGAGCTACGAGGGGCGTTTTTTAAGTTCCGGGAAATGTTTCATGGAATTTTTAATGTTTGCTAAAACTCAACGATGTTTTGCAGAAAGACGAACACACATATTTGATGTTACTACGGCAGCAGTGCCATTTTGTATGATACGCCAGCATGTGTTTGATTCATATAACAATATATGTATCATGAATTGTTCTTTTTACATACCAAATTTGAAGTAATTTGATCACAAGATAAACACTACAGAGCACTTTTCCTGGAACTTAAAAAACGCCCCTCATACTATGAATTGCATGTAGCATGTAGCCTAAAGGCTAGGGAGTACAGATGGTAAATGTTATACTGTCATCTTGATGATCTACGTTGGGTGTATACTTCTGTGACATTCACGTTACAGGACTTTCCCCAGGCCCGCAGGGCGTCAGAATTTATACATCTTAACTGCCAGGGCATTTGAAAATCATTTCCATTCAGAACTATCACATCTTAGTGTATATATTTGAAGTTAGGTCAGTATCTTGCAGAGGTCAGTTAGTACTGGGAGAAAATAATTCGAATGAACAAATTAGGTCAACAGTTACTATTTCCCTTGCATGAAAACTATTGCAAATATTGTACAACATATACTATATACTGGACCAGGTGTAGATTTGTTTAGCATGTTGTTGCTATTACTGCGCACATCAAGTTTACTTACACATTTCCTGAAGAGCACTGAAATTGGAATGTCCTCCACTAAGACCGCGAAGGTTTTTTTCCAGACTAGGAGCACTTTGTGACCATCGCCCGTCCGAAAGTATCACAGATGTACGTTGTCGTCGGTCCTTCTGTACCGAACTTGGTCCCCAAGTTTTACCCTTAATGGCATCAGCTGGGTCTGAAAGGGGAATGTTTCATGAAACAAGAGATGTTTGTAAAACATGTATGCCCTCATGGCAGCCCAATAGTCCGAAATGGTAACAGTCACAGTGACTTTGACATTAGACCTACTAATCTCACAATCAATGGGATCATCTACTGTTGATGACTAACCTCCATGTAAAGTTTGAAGATCCTATGGCAAAGCTTTCTTGAGTTTTTTAACGGAAACCATTTGGTTTACCGACTGCCATGTGCAAAGCAATATACCCCCTCATCAAAGATGGGGGGCATAAACATAAATATAACCCAACTGTTGTAAGTGCTCACTTGAATTAAGCAATCATCTGTGTTCAACAACTAATATGATGAAATCACTAACTTATCATACTAAATGTACCTTACCTGTATTTAAAAGCCACCTATTTTAGCAGCCACATCTGATGTTACCCTAGGTTTGTTCCTTAAGAGAGGTTTATACTGTACAGTAACGAGAGATGTCTACAAACATGTATACCTTAACAGCAACCCCATAGCTATCAATGTAGTCATAAAGACCTTGATCTTTGACCCACCAACCAATTAAAATCAATAGGTGTCATCTACCAAGTTTCAGCATCCTAGTCTATATCAGTTGCTAGTTAATGATCATAAATTATTTGATCTACCGATTGATGCTAAAATAGACAGACTGACAGACAAAAACAAAGAAATATACATTTTGTACCCAACTAACATACATATTAGACATAATTGCACCGTTTGTAGTTCATCATGACAATTGGAGTATTTTCTGAATTGAATATATAGTTGTAGAAAACAGACATTGGAATGTATTCAGAAACTTTGCTTATTATTTGTAATGACAAGAATCTATACAGTGATTTTTTTGCCTCTTTGGGAAAGGGTCTGGGCCCGTTCAGATTGGGAATTTTCGTGTCGTGACAACTCGCGACTGTTTACTAGTTTCTTTGAACTTTTATGCTTGACCTCTTGTCAAAAATGTTCATTTTGTGTCTGATTTTAAAATTATTTTTTTAAATGTTCATTCGGAATTTCTCCATTCAAATTTGGGTAAATTATAGCCTTTTTGCTGTTGGGAAAAGGTCCGTTTACCGGATCGTAATGAACGAGGAAAAAAATCACTGATCTAGAACATTTCCAGGCAATACTAGCATCAGATTGTTCAACTTTCTGCTGGTAATCAGATTTTGTCCAGTAATACTATATTTGCTTCAATCTTTTGTGACTTTATGACCATAGAACATGAAAACATGCACTCAAATGTGCAATAATGTCTCCAACTCTAATAGAAATACGAAACTGATTAATCCAACATTCCAGTGAAAATTATTTTTTTAGATTGGATAAAAGTTCAATTTTAACATTAGAATCAAAACTGTAAAATAATTAATTTTCGTGAGTATTTCGCATATATTGGTAAAATGGTAATTTGAGGGATTCTGACATTCGTGTATTCGAAATATTTAAAGAAAAACCCCTTGTTACCTATTTTTGAAGGCAATTATACAATTGGATTTAATTTCACAATCTAGTTTATCCGCGAAACTAATGAAAAATCAATCTGCCACAAATATCAATAATTTTACAGAACTTGACTTTTTAAAGCTGTCATTGATAGAAACAATATTGGTGTATCGATAATATTCTTTAGCCAATCGATTGAAATATTGATATATGAGTAAATATATCAGTAAATAAATTAAACCACCAATAATCTTCATTTTTCATGCACAAAACACTTTTCTTGGTTAAATGAAGTTGATAAACTGTCAAAATGGATCAATCCTGAACACAAATCGAAGCTGCCGTTTTCAAAAGCTGAATCCATATCTAATATAATATGAAAAGTTTAGAATGGGTAACTAAGTGAATCAAAACTGTTGGACCTGTTAACTGTTCATCTATACATGTGCAAATCAGTATAACAATATATTTTTCTTTTCTGATACATCGGAATTGTTGATATGGTTCAGGTCAAATCAATGACAGCTCTAGATTTTTTTCTATGTTTGAGAATAAATGCTGCCTGATATTGTTATGTATGCGACAAGTAGAGCCATAATTATGTCCCTATAATATTCATCAGGATGTTTTGACTTAGTCCAACATTTTTAAACTTGATAATTAAACTGGTAAGTTTAACAAGAAGATGTGTTTGTAAAACAGTGAGGTAAATAGTTAATTATAATTTATGCCAATGTCATTGTCTTCAAATGACTTAAAGGATGTCAATGGACATTAAAAACGCAATAATATTAGATGACATGTATAAATAGTGAGTGTACTTACAAGCTATTGCACGTAATCTGGGTGGATGATTGGGTGACTGAGGTTGTGGACTCTCAGGACTCATCACACGATCATGATATGGTGACGTCTCTTCCTTTTGTACTGTAATGTTGTGTCGAAAATCTAAAATTAAAACAAAAACTTAAATTTAAAAAAGAGGGCCAGAAGTAAGCATTTTTATTTTTACCCAGTTTAGTGACAGGCGAGATTAAACACTTAGTGAGAGAGGGGGTCTAGGGGTGGGGGGTTTTAGGATTGATAGGTCCTGGGTTCCGATCCTTGTCTGTGCCACTGCTTAAAAAATATCCACAAAACTTCACTTAACCAAGGTATATGAATGGGTAACCGTGAGAGGGACAAAAGCCAATCTGCTGTGTGGCTGCAATCAGCGCTGAGTCTTACAGTGACTAAAGGATCTTAATGAACTAAAATTGATAGAATACATTTTTGCTTTTCCCAATAGTACAGGTGGCCTTTATAAATTTCCACTTGCAGTAGTCTTTGAGTATCGTATTATGATATGATTGAGATTTCAATAAAACAATAAACATTTCAGCATAACAAAAATTCTTCTAGTGCAAAAATGGAAAATCAAGAACATCTTGATTTGCAAAAATAAAATATAATGTACCCGGTAATATAATTTCTGAGCACTGACAATGGATCTATACTAACCAGACGGTTCACTGATTGATTTACTCCCAGATTTTAGCACTTTTTGAAGCCGACTCTTTTTAAATTTTCCTCGTCGTTTATTTGGCATTGGTTTATGCATGATTTGTTGAAGAATCATAATGTTCAATTCCCGTTCTAAAAGCTCAATTTCTCGCTCGGCGATTTCTTGTTCACGTTTACGAAGGAATTCCTCTTGATGTTTCTGTTGCAAAGCTGCTTTAGTTAGCTCCTCTTCTCGACTCCGTAATTCCTGAAAAATCAAAAGAAAATAAGAAATCTACATGAACTGAACAATGTGTTCCTTCAACGTCCTTTTGGGAGCAATGCACCACTGCACCATCTAAGATGTTTTAAATACTCCTATGCAAATAAAATGTAGCATGATCAACCAGAAGGCAACAGTATTTATTTTTATCATGTTTAGCATTGTTTTTCAATAAAATTTCAGTCAATATGATACATAAATATTCCTCTAGTGTAAGTGTAGCTATATAGCTGACTTATTGGGATGTCATTTCACTTAACTTGGAATGTGACATGGTGTACAAGTGTTGTTTTTGTAATTTGTATGATCTCTAGTGAGTGTTCTTGTTGCATAGCATAAGTATAATAAGGTTAGTGAATGTTAATTTTCCCTATGGAGCAATTTGATTCATCTATCTTCATCATCGACTATCTAGTCAAGCAGATTTTTCATAACATGCAAGAAACTCTAATATATTCAATCTCACAAAAACAGTATGAAGATTTTTTTCAAAATAAAAAATTGCTGTGAACAAAATAATCAAGAATCCTGTAGTAACTTATATATCAAGCTTTCAATATTTATCATGGGTGAAACAGTGATCGAGTGGGCAACGTTCTCGACTACAGATCAAGAGGTTCCTGATTCAAATCTCGACTGGGGCACTTGGTCACTTCTGAAACGCTTTTCCGTGTTTCCCACCCAACTAGCGATGAACTCGGAAAGAGCCAGAGTAGTGCACCCAGAGTGCTTGTATCATACACTCTTCCCTTGAGATCATTGTCCAAATTAGGCAGGGAAAAACTAGATGACCATGCAGTTATGACTGTCTGGGTAAAATGAAGAGAAACAAATAAACAAACCTTTTCTCGACTTCGTAATTCATCAAACATTTCCTCAATCTCCAGTCTCCAGTCTTCTTGTAGACTACAGAATGAGTCTTGTGGTGTAGTCATGAATGATGAGCCTTTGACTTCCTCCAGGGAACGAATAATGTCACTAAATGTTGGTCGAAAATGAGGCTCCTGATGCCAGCAGTCTGTGGAATACAAAACACAAGTAGCTTTTAAATAGACATTAAACTATCATGGATTGAATAATTTTGTATAATGCAAAATGTAAGTGTGAGGACACCTGTGAATTTAGGACAAAATCAACGAAAGTGAATCGTTTTTAATATCACAGGATACCATTGCTGTCACACAATTGGATACCTAGCTATTGAATCAAGCGTTTGGCTCAATGGGCGTCCAATTCTTCATGTGACTCCCAGTAGACATTCATCAGGAAATCTTTTTCTCATGTGACTGATCAAGATAGGACTGTGTGAGTACACTCTTTATGTAATTCCTGCAGCAGTTAACTTGTTTGAAGCAATAATTTCTGGTCTCAGACACCCAAACAAGCGGACAAGTGCTAATTTCGCAGACTGGTAATGTTTCCCTATGGTAATATACTGATATCTGATGGAGGATAATCTATGACAGGAGGCTTAAAATCTATTCATGTAACATTTCTTCTCTGTCTAACATATCTAAGCACTGCCTTCAGTGACAACAAACATATCAAACACAAGGGAATCCATCTTGAATACATGTGTAGATTGCGGCCATCTTGAAAACCTGAATTATTTCCCATGGTGGCCTAGAGGATCACCAGCTAAAGGAACATGCTGGTCTGACAGGAATCCAGGAGTCATATGAAGAAATTCTATAGTAAGTTTTCCTCTATGAAAACTATGGTCTCGGACCAGCAGACCAGCAGACCAGTGTTAAGTGTTGGCATTTAAGATGACATGCCTAATCAAGGTCATTGAATATACAGACTTATTTGTGGGTATATGTTGCAATCGTACTCCCAAAGGTTAAAGTTGCCAAAAGTGAGAATGTTGCTTTATTTTAAAGACGTTTGATTTTGTGAATGAGTGAGGATACCTGAACCATGGGCTGGTTGGAAAAATGTCTTTGTCAATATGAATTTTATGTTACACGTGTTGGTAACAAAGTAATACACCATAGTTTGTAAATTAATGCACATTAACAAATGAATCCCATAACCAGAATTAAGGTTTTGTATAAAACGCAAAGAACGCAGCATTTTCCTATTTCATACTAGTATTATTATGATTTTTTCAGCCAGCATATAATCATAATTATCTGCAAAATGAGATTTATTACTGTAATTATTTCACACAAATATGAGTTGGTATATTTTTTGTGAATCCAAATCTTTCTTGAAGGTCATCAAGTATGTACAGTTTACTACAGTCAACACTGTCACTTGACACACTCATCCTTCTTACTTAACTGTTGAGATAACTCAACAAAGAAAATTCTTTTCAATTCCAAATTCATTATTTAGTTGATCATTTAACTTTTAAAAACTTACTGTATTTTCGATAAATTAATATCACAATAGGCATTTATAATGAGCTTTTGTAATGAGCAATTATAATAAGCTTTTGTAACAAAAATTATAATAAGCTTTTGTAACAAAAATTATAATGAGCTTTCGTAAAGAGCAATTATAATGAGCTTGTATAATGAGCATTTATAATGACCTTTTATATGCAGCAGCTTTAAAAATCATAATATTACTTATAGATAGTTAAACAGACACATGGTTACAGTATCCTTTAAGCAACATCTGGGCATTTCCACATCACATCAAGAAGATGCCAGACATTGTACACAGCTGTTATAAAATTATTGTAAACCCACAGCTTCTAATATATTAATTTACAAAAGCATAACTGAGGAATTTCAGAAATGATCAAAGAGCTATACTGTATAATGCACTGCAGCTGAGAGCAATACAGATTTAAACCATTAAGACAACAAGAAACCTATGTACTTCTTTTCTTCAACCCCTTAAACATGCAATTATGTTGCATTTCTTGTATTATCCAGTAAATACCAGTAGATTTCTATATGATAAACCTGTTAAGACCCACATTGAAAATATTACGCTCATCACTTCGGCACAATTTAATACAAGTTCTAAACTCGGTAAAATTGAAGTGACGAATTAAAGGCTATGTAGGAGCTAGCAAGTTTCTCAATTTAATACAAGGTCTAAACACAGTACAATTGCAAAGAATTAAAGATGTTTCGGAGCAAGCTCAGTTTCTTGTATTATATTTGTCTGGTAAAACGAACATCAATAATGGAAAGGCTTGTAATTATGAAACATATAAATTATGGTATACTGATGTGTCTAGACAGGAGCGTAAATGCTACTTTATATCAATAGAGAATGGGTGATGGTCAACAGATATATTCATTACTCGAGGAGAAGCACAATGACCGTTCTTACCAATCTTGCTAATTCATTGCTGCACAAAACTTATCTAACTACGGCACAGTCTAACCTCATAGACAGAGCCTTTTAACTTATCAATACGAATTATAGGAAGCACCACAAATTATTTCAGGGAATATCAAACAAACAGACAGCAAGAGCTTTGATAAAACAGTACCCTGGTGCTTGTGTAAGAACAAGTACGGTATTTCTATTTTCCCTAGAACATGTTCAGTACATTAAATCTGTAACAGTAGCCAAATTAAGGAGTATAACATACAAAACCAATGTGACAACCCACTTGTTTTCACCATTTCCATTACATTTGGTGGGAGATTCCATTAAGACTTGGTGACAAAATCAACATGACACCACATAGCAAGCATCCTGAGGATCGTATACAACCAGATACATGTCACAACATTCTACATGTAAGCCATTGACAAACACAAGATGAAGAACAATACTATCATATACCGTACTGCCAATACTATTATATACCGTACTGTTACATAACAAGAAATACAGCAAAATCAGCAACATACCGTATAGCTGGTTATTTCTATATATATAAAACTGAGACGTTTTAACGATTAATTCGTAAACAATATTCGATTGAAAGACGCTCAGATTAACATACATTTAAATTAATTATGTGTACCATGACAATGAGATGATTGTTGCGATATTTGCCCATAATTATACCTAACTGCAAATCGATAATCGAAATGCTTCTGACTTTTCGGCAATTTACAGCGGACGAAGATTTTGTTGACATCAGCGATTTTATTCTGCTAGTTTAATTTTAACGGATGATATTATTCTGCGTGGATTTAATTCTGCGAATTGATCTTGGACCGCAGAATGGCAGAAATTTCCACCCCGCAGAAATAACCAGCTATACGGTAATCGGGCATTAATTTAATTCCTTTATCTTGGCCAAAGGACAATTTCATAATATTACATTAACACAATCTTGTTACTTGATTTAATTAACACTTTTATAAATGGTCACTTACAATTTTTAAAGATTGTTTAAATGTTACTGTAAAAATCCCACACTCTGACCTGAACAGTTTGAAGTAGGGGTCATTTTCATGGATAGGGATGGGTAATACCAAATCCAAATTTTTTTAAAGTTACAGCCTACTTTATGCAGCACTAGAGAGCAACAAACAAATATGAGAACTACAAGGATATGTAAATGATCGTCTACAGGTTACATTAACAGCAATTGGGACTGGTACTTTCTCAGATCCTGTCCTAAGTGCACTTGTGTCTTATATTGTGGATGCAGACAAACAATTTAAGCCTTTTGACAATCAGATTACTTCTTTCATTCAGACACTTTAGCTAATATTGGCAGAATTTTCTTTCACTATTTTGCTGAACATAAAGGACTTCGGAGAAAATTGGCAACAAGTAAAATGCCATATAATGTGAATGACAAGAACAGTAGCCTAAAGGTAGGGCACACACTTTGGGATTGAGAGGTCAAGGGTCCGATCCCTATCTGTGCCACCGCTCAATTTCTCAGAGCAAGAATAATTAACTGGTCTATAAATGAAGCACCATGGAGACAGTGTCAAAAGCCATGCTATGTTCTATGGCTACCACTGGCGCACGGGTGTAACAGCTGACTTAATAAAATTTGAAATATTTATTCATCATGATTTCGAGATCCTCAATTCCACAAACGCACGTAGAATGTCAGCATAGTAAGACTTACCAGACATGATTTTAGAGAAGAGCTCAGGACATGTTGATGGTATTGGTAGAGTGAGTTTATTCACAGCAACGCCGTAGGCAACACCAAGAGCATCAATACCCTTATATGGTGTTTCTCCAGTCAGTAATTCCCACAGAACAACACCATAACTGCAACATAAACAACAACAATACAGCAAGTAAGTAGTGACTGTTGAAAGCGTCTATAAAGGTATGTAAAATCCTACTCCATCCAAACAAACAAAATGAAGTCATTACAGAACTACAGCAATTAACCAGTTTGATTATATTCTAATTTCAGTTCTATTTTCTTCAGTTCACGATTCAGTTCAGTACTCACTACTGTCTTACAAAATTCCTGATGTAATATTTTACTTTGAGAATTTAGTTTATGTATATAAGTTCCCTCCAAAAAGAAATGACCTTGCCAGTGTGACCTTTATAAAGTAGAGGTCCTCAATTACTAGAGGTGAACTTGTGGACAATAAGTCGGCGAACATTGATCCAAGCATTATATGCCACAGCTAGGCTAATGGTACTACTGTCTTATAAAGTTTTGTTGTAATCAGGCTAATGGTTACAGTATTATTTTGTCTGCAGACAGATTACGGACCGGACACTCATGTGATTGCTACATCAGTGGTATTTCCATTGGTCACGAACAAAACCATGACCATTTACTTAAGTGCATGTTATGATTGTATTCAAAGGATTCCAATGTTTTAGGCCACATGTGCACATCTCCAACCACCTAACTTAAAGGTAGCTTCTGTGTGCATGACCACACTGATCAACCAACTGACCAAATGATTAAAAAATAAAAATTTGTATCTGGAGGACTGGTATAAAGACCCATTGAACTTGAAATTCAGCTTTTTGACAGCTGGGACTTGCACTTTCCATTTTTTGACAGCTGTAACTGGGACCTTTAGTGGTTGGGTTCATTTTCTCGTTGAATTGTGTTGGGCATTGTGCATTGTTATTGTGGTTTGTGTTGTTTATATGTTTTCCCTGCTCGGCTGTTGCAGTCGAGTGCTGCCTTCCCTGTCTGATTTTTATTATCTTTTGGACAAAGTGATTCCCGGTTCAACCGCAGTAACTAAATCATTTCATTTCAGTGAGTTCTGGTTCAACCTATGTGTCTATTTCTTATCGTTACTACGACAATACTACATACCTCCACACATCACTATGTCTAGAATATGTGTTATTCTTGATCACTTCTGGTGCCATCCATGCGTAGGTTCCAGCCGCACTCATCCGCGTCGTACGATACATCTCTCGTGCCAAACCAAAATCTGTAATTTTCATTGTTTTGTTGTGTAGATCGTTATTTACTATGGCTTCTCGTAACAAAACTGAAATGACAAATATTTCCAATATTACATTATGTTATAACACATGTGCCACCATATATATATATATATATATAGCATTCATAACACATTATTCAATTCTACACAATTTCCAACTGTTGCAGAATCAAGAATGTTACTAAAAAAAAAATTAAATACATACCGGTACAGTAATACATTATATTTGATATAACCCTGAAGAAGACTTCTTATAAAGCCTAAACATTGGTATAAATGATTAAGATAACCACATTCAGTTGTTTGTTTATATTCCACATATTGCTTTGTTGTTTTTAAAAAAAATACAGGTCAAACTGACTAAGGCCCCATCCCCACATTTGCCGAATTTGGAAAAAAAGCCCTGGTAGGTTACTTAGTATAGTTCATGCCATATAAACATTTAGAAAGATTAATACAAAGGCCTTGATTAAAAATACAATGGTCTAACTGTAGAATATAACATCCTGGTACATACTGCATGATAAACTATGTAATGCATGACAGACTTGGTGACAGATAGAAGATGTGGGTTGTATAAATAATGATATCCAACAGGATGCTAAATGAAATATCACCATACTATTATTATGACTTAGTACACAATATAGTTTAACAGTAGAACATTTGTTATAGAGGCCACCTTTAGTAAGCAGTCACCTGTCTTAATTAATCAACCAATATGATTTAACATTCATCCCGATGTGCCAAATGTGAACTAACTACACCTCATATTTAACTGTCACATCAAATGCTTATGGTATAACAACATACTCCAAGCATGGTCAGCATAACAAGTGTTGACTGTACATGCATTTTGTCCGCTACATAATAAGGGTACAATGGCATTTGTTGTCTACAATATACGCACATTATTCACTCATTTTATATACAAATTATATGCAGTCAGGCATTTCAAGACTTTGCATAGACGTTGAATGTTCTGAACATTATAGTGTTCAAAACATTGTATACTTATCAATGAAGACATAATTTTCCAAGGAAAAATAACTTAATTTAAAGACATTTTAATATTCAAAAACTGAGATTTTGAGCAGCTGAGACATTTTGTTTAAAACAATTTCACTGACATTTCCTGGAAGGTAGCCAGACTCATATACTTAACACTAACATACATTAGGCAAGGGATAACACATTCCTAGATTATCATCCTCTTCTAGTAGACTTCTACCTTAGTCCTTTCTTTCATTGTTTTAAAAATAAAATATGAATTTTACAATTATTTGTAGCGGCATTTCATTAAGAATTTATAAAACCGGATCAAATATAGTAATTACTAATTACTGTAGAATATATTTCTTATATAATTTATATGATATGCTTTACAATAATTATACAGACAAATAACTATCAATATTTTGAAAATATTAAATAAAATATGCTACCAAGACCTGCAGCCACGCTGAGGTACATCTTGGTTGCCCCAGTGAACATTTGAAAGTACCAAAAGCAGCATGTTTTTGAAGAAAAAAATGCCTCAAATAAACCCTAGAAAATATTTGCCTTGATGCTTTATTTGGCTCTGGATACACTTTTTCAAAGACAAAAGATAGTAGAAATATTTCAAAGCAATTCATTTTATCAATTCATTTATTAATTAAGTGGCCTAACTCTGACAAGTTAATGAGATTATTAACCACAGTTGTAATCTGAAGACCTAATACATTGTTACATGGCCTACAAGCGTGGGTGGTCGCCTACAGTACAAATCATAAGCACAACCACAAAAACACCTATCTAGTTTCTATAATAATATTCATATGCATTTAATATGCATGTATAATGATGATACACCTTGCAGGAAAAATACAGATTATACCAAACACTCCCCATCTTTATAAACAACACGCAAATATTCATGAATTCATACATTATACAATAATTACCGAGATTTTTCTTTTGCATGTTCAGTAACTCATAGTTTATCCGACTTGCTATTTTTTACATTAACTTTTTATCAAACTTTTTCAACATTGTTTAATTTAAATGTTAATTTGATATTTTATGCAATAATGATAGAAATATTATGTGTATCAGAGTATAGCACGGAGAATTTGACCTGATCCTGACCATTCTGCATGAATATATTACAACGTTCTTGCATTGAATGTATAAATTTCCACACCTCATTTGTCTTTGTGATACTTCCTGCTTATTAAAACATACAACCAGGTTTGATAATAAGACAATATATCAGCTGTTAAATTGTGCTAATAGGAGGTCGAGAGTTGTATCAAATTCTTCATACTAAACCAATAAATCTTGTCAATATCTACCCCAGTTTAACTTTCTCATAACCCTATACATGTATATGATTTGTGTTTAAGTTGTGTGCAATATATGTTGTAAATATAGATGAGACTCAAATAAATAAATATATATTCTCATAACCCTTGCAGTAAAATTGGGGCAACAGAAAGTATCTGAGTTCACCATCTTAATGTTAAAAAAGTTCACACACAAAAAACATACAAATTACAACTTAACAAAATAGATCCAATGTCATAGAATTATCATTCAGCTTTAGTTAACTTCAAACCAATTATAGCTGAGAAATTCAACAATCTTAATTCTCAATAAAACCATACCATACAGTTAGGCTAACCTTAAAATGTTACCATACAGTTAGGCTTACCTTAAAATGTTGTAAAATTAAAGTAGGTCAATGAAGTGTTTATGATGCTTCTCAAAGATATTACCAACATTTTTTCCAGCACAGGGGTCATTTTCATGGATTCTGTAGGGGCCATTTTCAATGGGTTAGACAGTGTAGGGGCTATTTTCATGATGGGTGGGTTGGGAGTGGTGGGGGTGGGGGGCGAGGCTACTCAAAGTTATTCATTATGATCTGAGTGACATTGTTACAGTATTTTATCCCAGGGTAAAATTGAAACATAAATGGCTAACCCAAAATTCAAAAGACAAACAATATATGATTCATGAGATAATTCCATGAATGACTTCCCTGATCTAAAAACAGACATACACGCAATATATATGCATTAATTATCATAAGTAACGGAGTTAAGCCATTGTTACTGGGAGGCATAGATTTATTTTTAACCATTAGCAATTGGTTACCTAAATTTAATATAATTAAGAACTATGGTCCAGTCGAGGCCTTATTAGACCCAAGAACAAAAACTTAAGCCTACAAAAAAATTGGAAACATATTACAACCATTCATTAACATTTCACAATCATCATAGTAGGTCATAATATTAATAATTTCTTGAACGTGAACATAAATGTTTAATGAAATTTAGTAATTAGGAAACTTAGACAGGTGCAGATAGGTTAAACATCTATAAATATTCCATGGCTCTTTATTATTTACATTGTTTCAATACTTTCTTAACTACCCACTTATAGTACATTTATAATAGTCTGTTTATTCAGGTCTGTCACTTAATTGTATACAAACATTGCAATATAATAACATTGCACTTTTATTGTTTTCAACATGTTAATTGGAGAAAAGGGCAGTGAAAACTAATACATTATTCACTGAGCTAAATAATATATATTAATAAATTTAGATATTAGTTATAAAATTGCAATGTCATACAAAATGTTATGTAAACAAGTGACTGACCTGATTAATTGATTTATACTTAGAAAATATATATATATAAGAGACCACAGTAGACAATAGGCTTATAGCATAGAATTATGTAAGAAGTTGGCAGACAATGGGACTGTATATTTTAGAAATCTTGAAACACAAGACTTGTTTATTACATTAATAGACACATCAATGTTAGTTCTTAAACACATTTTATTTCATAAATTATTCATGAGAAATCTTTCTCCACGAGCAAAAAACTCTCACAATTCCAGACATATCAATATACAATAAATATATATAGTTGTAGACTAATTTCATACCCATATAAAAGTTGCATTAAAGAAACCAATGCTTATATGTAATATTAGCAATATTCGATTGATCATCGATGAATTGACTGTGATTTATCCTTGTATACCATTTGATGGTATGTAGACATTCGTCCATTGTGGGATCTCTTGTCATTTATTAAACATTTCTAATACAGTCTGAAGCTTGCATGCTTACATTGATTACTGCAAGCCAGTAAAACAGGCAGACCAATCATAGAACATACTATGCAGATAGTTATATAAACGTCGCATGCAACTTCTTGTACTACAAGACAG
This sequence comes from Spisula solida, assembly GCA_947247005.1. Classification (NCBI taxonomy): domain Eukaryota; kingdom Metazoa; phylum Mollusca; class Bivalvia; order Venerida; family Mactridae; genus Spisula; species Spisula solida. Next base: position 5,453,844 of record OX365945.1, read on the forward strand.
CAACATCTCATTATTATAATCAATGTCAAACCTCAACCAACCTGAGTAGAACATCAAGACAATTATATTCCAACAAGACAGAAAATCAATGCCATTCCAGACCAAGCAACACCTGTGGTCACTCAACAGGCACACAGGCTGTACACTTAGCCCATGATGAACCAGTATAGGTTCATCGCGAACCCACAGGGGCATGGGCAGCTTCTTTAGTAGGCTTAGGACCACCCTGCAAGGTCATAGGCAGCACTCAGGGCCCATAGTGAACCAGCATAGGCTCATAGCCACACCGCAAAGGCATTGGCAGCACTTGGGCTCCATGGTAAATCAGTAGACTTAGGACCACACTGCAAGGGCATTGGCAGCACTCGGGGCCCATAGTAAACCAGTATAGGCTCATGGCCACACCACAGGAGTATAGGTAGCACTGCAAGTTCATAGTCACCCAGAGTTAAGTCTCAGGTGTATCGGTGCTATACATCAGGCATGGTAAAGAATCAAAGAGTCTATTTGGAAAGAGCTAGGGTAGTGCATCCGAATTCCAAACTTTCTGTCTCTTCCTGCTAAGTCAGGTCATTGGCCAATTAGGCAGGAATTAATTGACCCTTCAGTCAGAATCCCGAAGGTATGTTTCAGGGGTCAACAGGTAAATTCAAGGGTAAAATGGAACTTATCATCCCTGCTAACTCCCTACAATGATATCAGCTCAATATATAAAAGTTTTACTTCTTTTGTTGGCAATACATCTGAAACCGTAACCATGCCTACACAAGAAAATACTACAATTGTTTTTTTCAGATAATTCTTCATCTGTATCATAAATGTCACTGTGTTCCCCGACTCATATATCACTTGTATTCAATCAGAGGATATAAACCTAGCTGTTAGACAACAGTAATGTATTACATACTTCAAATATACCAGTCATGTTCCCTACAAGAAATACAACACTAGCCTATCTACAGCTTCTTTCATGAATGTACTTAGAAACTTTTAGCATTCACTGGAAATAATCAAGCCTTATAAATACTAATAACATCAGCTAAATACAACATACTGATTGCAGACCAATTGATATAATTATAAGGTTTTTTGTTGAGGAAATTATCCACAATTAATCTACAGCATGTACTATAATAAATGCACCATCCAAGCAAAAAGATCTGGGATTTTGAATATTTTGAAACTTATTTCCATTTGTAACTATGTTTTTCATAGCATAAGTACAGTGAATAATGAATGTTCTGGATGTATGTGTTGAGGGACGTATTCAAACAAATACCATATGGGTGTGGGGTGAATGTCAAGCTATTTTAAGGATTTTTGTCAGTTGAGGCTTGTTGGGCATCTCCAGCAGTTCTAGTGACAAAGAAAGATGGCAAAATGAGATAGTATGTAGACTATAAATGTTTAAATGACTGTAGAATCCAAGACAGTCCTATCTTATTCCAGAGTGGATGAATTTCTGGATGCTCAGGCCTGTGTAGAGTGGTTTTGCTGCATGGTCCTAAAATCGTGCAATTGACAAGTTTCAGTCTATCCAGTTTTTTCTGTGTTTCCAATTTAGATATTTAGCACAGCCCGTCCTAACTCCATGTAGGTAGCTTAGTTCTGCCCTTTAGATGCAGGTTTGATTCCTGTGTATCACAGGTTATATTCTTCGAAGATATTTATATCAATAGTCCAGTCATCAACACATTAGTCAGTACTGTAATTACAGTAAATGCCAGTTTATTGCAGAAAATGAGTTAAAGTACTGATGACTTAGAAGTTAGATTGATAAATAATCGTTTTTAATTGGAGAAAAAAATCATGTAGAACAATTACTGTAGCTGCCATAATATATGACACACTGTCAAAATACTTAAAATCAAAAGAAAAACAAAGAAATAAACAAACAAGACTTTGTGCCATCCACTTCTACAAAGTCTAAGCCCCTAGGGCATGAAGTAGAGTATGTACGGTATTTGATAGAAAGCTCTTTACCATTTACCACTTCCTTGTAGCAATATATTATCCAGAAAATAGCATTAAGACACAAGCTCGACGCTATATTCCATTATCTTCCTCCTAACAGTTTTGTCAAGAACTTTCACTCTTCAATCTTTCTGCAAGGAATGTGTGTATGTTGTTTTTTGCTGAATGTTGAACATAATAAATAAATGCATACTGAAGAGAAGATGTAATCGTTTTTCAGCCATTTTTGTGGCTATTATTCGGTCATGAATATTCCCAGAGGCCAATGAAATCTTTATAGATGTATCTGAAGTTCCAACAGAAACTAAGAATGTCGAATGGATTTGTTTTGTTGTCATGGATTTTTTTTTATTGTGTCTTACATTAAATACTAGTAGATAAGAACAGTTCTTTGTCAAAGAATTCACATAGGACAATAAAATATACAGATACAAGAAAAAAAGAGAATTGAAGCTCAGTGGCAGATTCAGGAGTCATTGTCAGGGTGGGGTTAATTATACTAGATAGGATTTCATCAACCTCTTTGGCCCCTGCTTTATGTGGTGCAGAGGCGAGTCAGGTGGTCACCCAGAAACAAATGGTGCCTCCTCCCTCAGATCTGCAAGTTTGATATTTTCACAAAACTTTGTCAGACTTATGAGTGAGGGAGATGGCAGGATCTGCTCTGACAGTAAGCAAGGGGGCAAGATCAGCTTGGTCAGTGAGAAAAGACATGTGGCAAATAGGCCAAGGCACTGTTGATTGAAGATAGAAATATTCCTGCTCAAGTCAAGACCTCTTCAATAATTCAGCACGGAGACATGAAGGAACGTAATCTAACAGTAAACTTACAACTTTGAAAAACCTATACCATACAGAAAACAAATGGTCGCTTACTTTAACAGGTGAAAACTGAACATCAATTAAATGGCCGCTTATGATAGGTGAAAACTGAACATCAAACAAATGCAATCTGAGAAACAGAATCACATACAAAGCTTAAATGTACCAGTATTATGCAAATACACTTGTACAAAAAAATCATTATATTTAAACAAGTCTTGGATGTCCTTCAGAGCGTATATATCAAGTATCAATCAGACCAATAAAATTGTTCATTTAATACGATAAGTAAACAGATACACTCCATATTTAGAGGTACACACAAACAGGGTTTAAAAATTATCCCCGTAGTAAGCAAAACCATAATGTAGTCCTCTATACATGGTCTTTTGAACGTTACGCGACCGATACACGACCGATAAAAGTGAGGGACAATCGCGTTAGATCTTAAATCAGATTAAGGATAAGATACAGTAACAGTAATACTAGCGTTAGTTAGTACCCTGTCACACCCTTAATCAAAACCACATCCTGTTGTAGTTAACAAAGAAAACGGGTCAGTGGACTAAGGTAAGATAATATGTACATAAATGGAACCATAGTTTTGTGGTTTTGGAAATAAAGGGGTAATAACCGCATTTAATTCGTAGGTTTAAGCAGAACACAGAGTTTATATATCAAGATATATCATATATTATATTCAATAACAAATGAACAACGACACAAATTGTTAACAATATTGTCACATTCACAGATTAACAAATGGCTAATTAACAATTAACAACAATTCCAAACACCTGTGCACTGCTCAAAATGCACTGGAAAAAAACCTGCACTCATAGAGGAAAGTAACTGTTTTGAAGTGTAATGTTTGGTTTAATCACCAATTTCCATAAGTATAATAGATCATGTAATAAGTCTGCTTCTCTTTGGGTGTGGGTGGGGGAGGATAAAATGACATCCCACCAACTTTATGTATCATACTGATATTGAGCCACCCAGAAAGAGCTAGCAGTTTGAGAGCTCCAATCAACAATACGTTCATTCTGCAAAGCATGGGACATTTGTACCAGAGTTGCTCTTGAAGAACAATCTAGAAACAGTGTATCCAATAGAATTTGTGTCACATAATACATGTAGTAATCAACAGGGGACACAAATAGAGTGCAGACTTCCTGGTAGAGGTTAGTCTGACATTCCACTTGTTTCCATGGCTACTGAGAATACATTTCATAAATATTGACCCCAGGTGACCCCCCCCCTGAACTTGACCTAGATTTAATGGAGGTGATCATTGTGACCAAGTTTCATAAAGATTAGGTCAAAATTGCAACCTCTGCAGTGTTCACAAGCAATTATGAATGACAGATAGATAACAGACAAAAGAGTGATCACAAAAAATAACCTTAATTGTCACTCTGTGACATTGTTGAGCCAAAAATAACTGATCCTTAATGTTGATAATTTTGGAGAGAGAAAAATGAACACAACAGTAGAGGCCTTACACACCTAATATATACCATCAGTGTCTTGTTAGACAACAAATGAATCATATTAAGAGTAAGTCTTTCTTTGTAGATAGTCACTGAGGCACGTCTAGGAAATTTTAATGAGGTTGAATTATCCGTCACTTGCTAAAATTAATTGCCATAGAGAGCCACGATGTCTTCATCTATTACTCTAGTTTTGACAGTGGTTAAATATAACAATATGACAACATTAAATCATACATCAATTCCTTACTTAGTGTATATAATGGTGTGTAAAGAGTTGAGTTTTCAACAGTATGGATAGATGTTTCAAAGTGGCAATTAAGCACTGCTCTATCTTTTTTTATCTTCACCAGAACTGCTTTGTTTTAAACTTTCTATATTCATGCATTCACTTAATTGGGAAATTTAGAGCAGAAATCATCAATAATGCACATGTTGTCATACATATTGAAAGAATTTGTTTCACAATTTATATGGCACGTTTGTGCACTGCAAGAGCAAGTAAGGACTGGCTCAGCTGAAGAGTGGCTACATTTATCAACATGATTTATATTGAATCAGTCTTTCGGATGAACTTGTCCAAATACGTTAAAACGTCATTTGCTGGCTTACGCTCAGAACATGTTTAACTGACTGAGGTGGCAGGCTGTTGGGGCGAGGAGTCATGTTTTAGTCACTGTAACCCTTTTGGTTTGATAATACATCATTATGGTTGTCATTACTGCGAGTGTTTGTCCATATGATAATCTGTGGTGTGGACCTTTTGAAACATTGAAGGTCACTATTAAAGGCTGGTTCATGTATTTCTGAATGGCATGCACCCTTTCTGTTTACATGCAGGGTGTCATTTACTCAGCCTGTACAGTCAGAACACGCCTACACAGGAAGTAGATATTACTGGTCAAGTGTTATGATACAAGGCTGCACCTACTGACAAGCCTTTATCACTTTACAAACAGATCTAGATATATATTGAGATATCAATATTTACACAAAAAATTGCTGATACAACAAAATCTGTGCCAAAATGTCCCTGCTTATCAAGCAAAAGTACTTTGATTACCTGCATTTAAACTATGAATGTTGAACATAAAACGCCTATTTAATATAATGATCAGTTAAATCAATGAATTGTCTCGACAATACCCAGCTATGTATGGAAGACACCATTAATTTTGTTATCTGGTTTTCTGATTAAGCATATTCTATTCTAAATCAGTTAATTAATAAAAGGTTTATTAAACAAGAGGCGTTTCTATTCAAAATCAGTTAATTAAAATAAGAATTATTTAAAAGAGATGTTTGTAAAAACATATTCCCCCCATGGCAGCCCAATAGTCAGAAATGGTAAAGGTCAAAAAGACCTTGACCTTTGACCTACTAATCTCAAAATCTATAGGGGTCATCTACTGTTGATGACCAACCTCCATGTAAAGTTTGAGGCTCCTAGGGCAAAGCCTTCTTGAGTTTTTGAACGGAAACCATTTGATCTACCAACTGACCTACCGACCAACCAACAGACCGACATGTGCAAAACAATATATCCCCTATAGGCAGTTGAATCATATGGATCAAACTCTAAACAAGCAAATAAACTTTCCTATAATATTATCAAATTATGTATTCAAAAACATTTACATATAAATGGTTTAAATTTTACCTAGAAATGAATACATTAACAACAATCTTATATACATTGTATCTATTACTATACAACTGTGAATCATACAAGAGAATCTGATGAGCTGTTATATTTGGTGGGAATTAGTCATATATTGTCACCAAGTCTCCAACACTCTTCTTGTATGACTAATTGTAAGACACGGTAACTTATAACGAGGGAATGATGAGATCATGCAGATGTTTCTGGTAATTCATTAATATGCAAAGTGTTTGTGATATAATCATAGTTAGGGAGAATTGTGGAGCATAGACTACTATATATACAATCAAACCGGTGTTAGCGGTCACCTGTTACCAAGCAGTAGATCATATAGTATATGTTACCAGTCCTGTACAAACATTACCCAATGAGTTAGTTCCATCACCTGAATTCAGTTATCACCTGCCTAAAAGAAGCTAATAATCATCATACATATCTGTCATTTTTAAACTAAATCAGGGCTCGACACTAACACTGGTCCGCTGGTCCGATACGAGTGAAAATCCAGAAGGACCAGTGAAAATACTGGAGGACCAGTAATTGTCCTATTACAAATTGGGCGCTTTTGCCCTGTCAGACCAGTGGCCAAAATAGTTAGTGTCTAGGCCTGTAAATGCATTTCTACTAAACAATAATTATTACTACACCTACTTTGCCCCAGGGCTGGTATTCACAAAGCATCTTAAGTGCCCTGGGTTACAAATCATTTCGGACGCCAGACAATGATTGTGTGTCCAATGTGTAGGCGTTGTCAAGGCATTGTGATCTCGCCGGCTGAATCCGGGAGTGGATAACGGGAACAGAACAGGCATCAGTCAATGATCGTAAGTCAGAGTCCTGACGGACGTAAACCAGTCATCAGATGGTCACAGACATACAAACTATGTATCATTTCATTGTGATTTGTAACCAAGGTAGGTGTAAAACAGTTACATTTGATGCATCCTAAGGCAGATTACACTGTTCTGTCCTAAATACACAGAATTGTAGATCACAGTGTATACAGTCATAGTTAGGCAAAATGGTAGATCACATCATTAAAATTAATTGTGTGCTCGGATATCAAACGATATCAAATAAATGAATCATGAATGAATTTAAACACACATACACTGTAAGTTCATTCATTAAAATTTTGGTTTCAAAAAGCCTTCACCTTACAGTCGCACTCAAGCAGACAGAAAAGTATACATTATGTAGTACTGGTATTATTATAGTAAACCAGAAGACTGAACACCCTGTGAGATGCAGAGAATAATCTGCTTCAATTATCTTAACATTTAAAAACCAAGTTAGCCTAGGCCAGTATTTTTTAAAAAGTGTGTATTACTTTTGCTGTCACCTGATCCAACCTTCTGACAATTATTATTATAGCTGGTGAATTCAAAAGCAGTAGTTAAGCAGCTCCAATGGTTTTAGGACAGAATAACCAGATTTTGTGTAAACTATAGAAGTTTAAATGAATGTACACACAGTGCACTAGTTTCAGCTCTTGGATTTTTTAGTTCAGGTTTAACTTGTTGAGGGCTAGTTCCAAGAAAAACATACAATTTTAAAGTGAAAACAAAGCTATTTAAAATCTTAAGAGCAATAATTTTTAAATTCTTCAGGTTTTATATACTATAAATCACTTTATATTTGTGTGAGCTTCATTTCGCGATTTTCGGTTTTGAACTTATTTCGCGTATTGATGAATTCGCGATCGAGGAACCCAAATATTAAATTCGCGAGCAAATCTACAAAAAGTTAACAAATTCTAGTAAATTTACATTAAGTATATGTAATAAATATAACCAAACATTGATTGTTATTAATAACTACGTATATTAACTGTAGTTTGTTAAATACATTTCACATATTGTATTAGTTAATTGTGTTTTCACAGTTATTAGTTAATAGGGCGTCGTATGTTACATGGCTATTAATCTTTATTGTTTTCTAAACAAAAGTTATAATGGTTTCTTGCTTGTGAAGATAATAGTCTCATTATTAAAGTCCCTTATACAGATATACGTATGTTATACAAATATACTATACATGCATACCAAAATGATATTAACGACCCAAAACATGTTTTTGAAATTGCCCAGATATATCTTATGTTATGGAAGTATATTTATGCGGAATGATGGTTTCGCGATGAGTATGAATCGCGAAAATTAGCGAAAACTAAACTACCGCGAATAATACCGGATTGACAGTAATGTGGTCAGAGCTATATTTCAACTACTAAACCCGAACTGGATGATTATTTAAAAGTCAAAATATTCATGAGTGTCTGACAATTATGACATTGTCTGGTACTAATAATTCAGTCCAGTAAAGTGCGAGACTGTCATTAAACGGACAGAGAAGGAATTAATTATTCTGGTTAAGACTGGCGAAAGCGTAATCGATCAGTGAACTTTGTGCTGATAGCAAATAAAAACACAATAATATATGGGTATGTTTCATGCAGTTGCATGCAAGCTTGTCCATATCCACTATCTAACAGCGTGCCTATATTACGTTACTCTACACATGTTTAAATATTGTGCGTAGGCATGCAACTATGATGTAATAAACAGTACTTGAAATTCCAGCTTTATAGATAATTCTGTCATGTGAAATGTGTCAAATAGTTTATATAGCTGGTTTTATCTCGATAGAATAATTTAAACTCGAATGGAGAAATACATGTTTTTCTTTACAAAGTCTGCCCATAGCTAGGAGTGATCGTATTTATGTTGACACAGTTTGAAACCCTTATCTGATCATACATGTACCCATTTAACACCTTACTGTCTGCCTGGTACAGAGTAACAAACCCTGACCTCTTCACAAGCATCATATAGTTTTATAGAGCAATATGTAAAACACTTAGATTCAAATAAATCAAAATAAACTACTGAAAACAAATAGAAAAGATAAATTCTGAACAGTTAGGCTGTCTTTCAAAACTTGTTAATATATGGCATACCCCGCCCTAAATAAGATAAATTCATGTAGTTCAATATTTTTTAATGGTCATGAAGTAGAATGTCGATTGTTACATGTACATTAGCTGTAACTCCCACTCAAACCCATCAAATAATTTTCTTAATAGGAACAATTTTCTTCCATGTGTAGGAAGCGTTACGTCAAATAATATTTTACTAATGGCTTGAACAGTCTGCTGTACTGTAATTGTATGCACTCGAGCTCTCAAGTGCCATTTTTGTGTGGATTATCTTATCAAACAATGTTGAGAAGTAGATTCTGCACAGGTGATGATAATAGAAAACCCAAAATAACAATACTTTATCCAAATTAATTACATGTCTACAATTATTAATTTTATCCTATAGAAACCAACATTTGAATAATTGTAATTTTTTATTGTTAACAAACTTTTAACAATTTACATTTTTTGCACAAAAGGATGCATGTAGCTTTTCAAATCAATTCTGAACATAAAGCAAAAATAATCAAAACATACCAAAAAAACATTTCCAACCTTGCAAGCAGACACAGGCCATCTGCTGTAGATTGATTCAACATAAGGAAAATAATTATTTTGACATGGCCTTAAATCCTAGAAAAAAGAATTGTCTGGAACTAAGAGTAGATCTATCATGCATCCAATGCATTATAAAAACCTTTCCTGCAAGCATTTGATCGATCCTGATTAAAATGAGCCAAGTCACCTGAATGCTTGATATCAGATTCAATTATGGTATGGCATCAATAATTTATAGAGGCAATTGTGCACATGCACACAATGTAACCACACCTTTATAAAACCACTTCCTGTCAGTATTAGGTCAGCCTTTGAAAAAATATTGATAGATGTCACATTTTACAGTAAGATGAGTAAAACAAGATGATCTATATTGTCTAAGTGCAAAAGTGTCAGGAAAATGTTTCTTACTTTGAAGGTCTGGGGATGGTATCCATTATCCAATATTGATCTTATTTAATTGGAGAATAAGGACAGCCAATCACATTGCCTGTTACTAAACAATATGGTGTGATCTGATTAATTGTCCTTATCCATAAGTCAAGTAAGATCAATATTGAATACCACCCAGGACAACCTTAAAAGCAATTCTTTGGAATTGAGTCCCCATTTAGCAGTAATCCACATGAAATGTGACCATGAACAGCTATGTCTGACCCAAAAAGTCACCAAAGACACCAATTCCAATACACATAGCTGCAATTGAAACTTAATAAATAAATGTATCAATAAATTTTGATCTTCCCACAACTTTCAAACCATGCACACTCAAACCAAGCTTTCCTGAGACTATTTACAATTAGTGCCCAGACATACAGCAAGTAGACCCAGAGATTGCAATGTAGTAGATGTGTTGAACACTTGAAAACAGAAATCATCTGACAGATTGCTATTCCAAATTATAAACAAACATTGTGCATTAAATTTTTCTAGCAGCTGTTTCTTCATACATGAGCTTTAATTGATCGAAATATAATGAACATGGTGTAGACAAAAGATAAACAGCAACCAATAGGTTTCAGTGCAAACTATGTAAGGTTACAGCTGTCCCTATACATAAGTTACAATGTACACTACACCGAAGTTCTAATTGGCCACCTAGATTTTATTTTATTTTAGGAAATGTTTTCGAAGAATAATAAAAATAACAAAATGTTAGTTTAATACATTGTATTCTTCATATGTTAGACAAAAATCATTGAAATTGGATCACGGAAAGATACTTAACAGAGAGGGTTAACACAGGCACCCAAAAAACAAAAACTGCAAAACAAATCACGTTGAAACTGATTCCAATTATATATTTTGTATGTCCACCAGCTGCAGCAATTACCGCACGATACCTGGTCTTCAATAATACAATGTATCTCTGAAGATACTTGTGTGGAATGGCAACCAATGTCTGGTTGATGACACGTGTGTGCTCTCTCAAATTGGGTTGCCCCGAACGAAGGACCAACAGCATACCTCAAATATAACACCAAGATAATTCCGTCGGCGATTCTTAATTATAAAATTCAAGAATGTGTTTCTTCTAATACGTTGTAATTACAAGTAATTAAAGACACATGCACGACAAATAACACACCTGTCGGATTGTGGTGCCGGCACGAATCATCCCGACGGCTTGACCTCGCTTCGCATAGCTCATTCTAGCCATGTTTGATGTTTTTCTAATGCGGCAATACCTTAGTTAAGAGAACAAATTCCAATAAAATACTAGAATGTCCCATGCCTTGCACGAGAACCACATGCATATAAGCCATTTCGCACCAACCGTTCTGCGTGGACAGTTTTGCGCATGAATACGTGATTTATTTATTGAAATCGATATATTAGTGCATGGAATGAAAAAAAACACAACTTTATAATTATTGATTGGATATATTACAAAATATAATATGTTATAGGGTGGCCAATTAGAAAATCTGCGTAGTGTATATTGGGGAGGGTGGCATAGAATGGTAGGGCGGGCGCAAGCTTCGGGATTGGGAGGTCCCTTAATTTCTCTGAGCAAGAATAACCCACAATACTCCACTTGACCAATGTATGAATTGGTACCTGTGAGAGCGGTATCTGAACATGTTCCATATTCCTTGGCACTGTACATGTATCTCAATGGTGACTGCACACCAACCAGGAAAGAAATAGTCTCCTCAGGGGACTCAAAAGCAGGTTTCCTTAGGTAGCCCAATGACAAGGGAAAGTTGAGTATCAAAGGGTGGCTGAAGGGCTGAACTGCTTAAAGCAGCGCTTGAAAATTGGTAACTACGGGTGTAACAATACGCTCACCTTGCGACACGAAACGTATCACGGTACAGAGTATATGATACAACACGTATCACGATACAAATAGTTAAACATGAAGACAGGATAATGAGCATCTTTACTGTTTAAACTTTATTCCATCATAGGCTTTTCCCCTTATAATCAGGCTTTATAAAACCTTTTCTCCAAGGAAAATGTGTTTTTTCCTAAACAAAATCAGTTCTCCATATTACATGTATCAGCCAGTATTTTCTTAAATGAAGGTAAAAAGACGTCTCATGAATGCCAACAATAGCCCCATTTTAGCCATAAACTGTCAACTTTAGTTTCACTTAGTCATTTATCATGCTTCCTTTAAAGTTATTTTTAAAACAAAATTAACGTATTCGTTGTATGACCTATCAAGGAGTCCATGTTTATTGTCTGTCGTATTTTGTATTTTTAGACCAGATACGTACCGTCCCGATACGGACTTTAGTCATATCGCATAAATAAAAATGGCTGCCGAAGTCGCCATAGTTTCACGCTCGACGATAACAAATGCATTATTGCTTCAGTGCCGTCGCATTCGGAGTTTATCAAGAACAATGGGCGACGTCCCCACATTTGATAGACTAATAATGTCAAGCAAATGATACTTAATTTAACCTCATTTTAACTAGAGAATGGGTAGAGGCCGTATCGTAGCCGTACCGTTCCGGACCATCGTCGTATCGTGAACCGCTCCGAGACCAAACAAATTCGGTATACCGTCCAACGGTATATCATTTCACCCTTATTGGTAACTTAACTTTTTTTTTAGACAATGTGACTGACTTACTTTTTTAAGTCTCCAACTGACCAAACAAGAGCCGTCAGTGACGGGTGATGCTCCCCGTGGGATGTTTGTCACAGACAAAATACTACAGAAACTTGCAAAAGAGAGTTATGGTTCTTTGGCATTGCACTATAAATTAATGAGATTTATTCAACTACCGGTATGAAGTTTCAAATTGATATCTCTAATACTCTTTGCGTTATGGCAAAGACAGGAATTAAGTATGAAAAATTACAAAGGGGAATAACTCAAAAAATATCAAATGAAGAGTCATGGTTCTTGTGCACTGCACTGCCATTCAATGAGATACAAATGTATATTCACCTATGAAGTTTCAAATTGATATCTCAAATACTGTTTGAGTTATGGCCCGGACAAGAATTAAGTATGAATAAAGTATGAAAAATAACAAAGGGCAATAACTCCAAAAATAGGTTATGTAGAGTTGTGGTTCTTCAGCACTGCACTTCTACTCATTGAGATCTATACACCTATGAAGTTTCATGATGATATCTCACATACTTTTTTGAGTTAGGCTCCGGACAAAAATATCGGACGGAACGACAGACGGACAAAGCGGCAACTATATGCTCCCCCGAATTTTCGGGGAGCATAATAAATAATTGCAATTATCAGTTAGGCTGCATGCACCCAAAATTAGAAACAAGAGGGCCTAAGGGGGGGGGGGGTGGGGCTAGGTCACTCAGTGGTTGTCATGCAGACAAGACCAAACAATTAACCTAGTTTTGCTAAGACAGAACATTATGAAGTCTCTATACATGTATACCATTATATACAGTAGTTTATTACCCCAGATGACCCATATTCCAAGTTGACCTAGATTTCACCTACACAAATATTCTGACCAAAATGACAAAGATTCAAATCACAATACAGCCCATATTGCATACATACAAGTTTTTTTCTAAGATTTAGCATAGTGGCTATAAGTGACCTAGTTATTTACCACATATGACTTTGTGATAAACTTATCAATTCAAAATCAGATTTTTACTTTATTGGTCAATTGTTTGTAAATCTTATTTTTATTGATTGATTTAATGCACCTCATATTTACTCAGTCTTGTTTATAGCCATCCTTAGGTAAACATTCTAAACATAGATTTATACAATGTATGCTAATTCTAAGCATGTTTTGATTGGAATTTCAGATTACATATACATACCTTGTATGAAAATAGTTCAAATAGCTGCATGCAACAAATGTACAATAACTAGGCCAATAGTGACATCATATCTCGTGACAGCCTGTGCAATTGTCACTAATTATTCAATTAATAAGACAAAGGAATTCCAATTATTTCAGCCATTTCTATCTAATATAATGATTTATATGATGTATGTGACAGTACACGGTATTTAATTATGACACAACAAACATTCAGCAGGTGCTGCAACACAAGCAATGTTGTACCAGAGTTGTAGCACTATTTGCCATCTATTTGATGTTCTCAGTGCGGAATTCCAGTAAGTGTCCCAAGATTTCTGCCAATTAATAACTTAAATACCCAACATTTTTCAAGAGAAAATAAGATCAAACATACATTCAAGGTTCATAACTCTGCTGAAAGTTTGTTTCAGCAAAACCTCTGGTGCACAAATTCACCTGCACAGTTTCCAGATGATAACTTAAATACTTCCAGTTGTTTTTTTTTGCTAAAATATATGGATATATAAGGCCCCTTTCCCCTCACCGCAGAGTACATTTTTTGCCTAAAGATTGCTAAATTTTCCCCTTCGAGTCTCGATCATTTTTTTTCCACACAAATAAAGTAAATTGTGTTGATAAATGAATGCAGAAGGGATTGAAATAGGTTGTTTTGACCTCCCATACTTAAAATACCACCAATAAACAATCATACTAGACATTTGAGGAGAATTTAACTATAAGTGAAAATTCCCCTTTCAGCTTTTCTGCGCATTAATTTTCCCCCTCCTATGGGCTGGACCCTTTTCCCCCCATAAGTCAAAAGAAACACTGACTGCTGAAGATATGTGAAGCAAAAGTGCTGACGCTCGCCTACAACTGGCACCCTGAAGTGCCCACCTGATGACCATTGGTTCACCACAACTGGCACCCTGAAGTGCCCACCTGATGACCATTGGTTCACCACAACTGGCACCCTGAAGTGCCCACCTGATGACCATTGGTTCACCACAACTGGCACCCTGAAGTGTCCACCTGATGACCATTGGTTCACCACAACTGGCACCCTGAAGTGCCCACCTGATGACCATTGGTTCACCACAACTGGCACCCTGAAGTGCCCACCTGATGACCACTGGTTTACCACAACTGGCACCCTGAAGTGCCCACCTGATGACCATTGGTTCACCACAACTGGCACCCTGAAGTGCCCACCTGATGACCATTGGTTTACCACTTGGCACCCTGAAGTGCCCACCTGATGACCATTGGTTCACCACAACTGGCACCCTGAAGTGCCCACCTGATGACCATTGGTTTACCACAACTGGCACCCTGAAGTGCCCACCTGATGACCATTGGTTCACCACAACTGGCACCCTGAAGTGCCCACCTGATGACCATTGGTTTACCACAACTGGCACCCTGAAGTGCCCACCTGATGACCATTGGTTCACCACAACTGGCACCCTGAAGTGCCCACCTGATGACCATTTGTTCAGAGGGGGGTGGAGGGTCTGATAGCAAAACTGCTTACTATTTAACATCATTAACCAACGGTGAACCATTACATGACGTTAAACATCAGAGGCCATCCATGTATTCCATGATACATTATTTATTTTTTAGTTCAGTAAAGGGATCCAAACTAAACAGATTTCACTCAAGTAGATGTATCTGAATGTGTCAGTATATGATGCTAGTGTGGTTGGGATGTCAATTTACAAGCACTTGACTTATAATTATCATTTTTTCGATGTAATTTCTGAAGGAGTCAAGGACAACATGGTTAATATTCTGTGTGCACTTTAAGCATTACCCAGTAAGCAGAGTAAAGTTGGTTCACATGCACTGTAGCATTAATAATGATTACAATGAAACCAGTAGATGATGTCAAAATTACACCAATGCCTTGTACATGTATCAGCCGACTGTAAAACCACAAACTCTAGTAAAGCATGTTGCACTTTTACAAAATCAACCACAACTTCATAAATATTAAAAGCACAATGTTTTCTTTGAAAGTAGGGCATAACCTCTAAGTTGACAAAATCTTGTATTTATACAGGGATTCCTTGAGTTCAAGTAGTACGAAGTACCGGTACATTTACACAAGAAATGAAGTATCACGTATATGTACGAACACAGTGGCACTTCAACTCAGATTTTTTCAGATTTTTTGCATATAAACTAATGCAATAGACATACATGTAGGAGTTTTGGTAAAATCCTTAGCATTTAATTATAAAATAATTCTAGTTATAGCTATGCTGTTCTAATTCTGGCAAGTCTTACAATATAGCACATATTTTTGGGGTCTATTTAATGAACAGATACAACATCCCCCCTTCACCCTAGAAAACCACCATTTGTGAGTAGCCTAGGTCAGTCTGAATCTGGACTTATTTGTTTCAAAGATCTTAAGACAAAAAGGATGACGTCATTGTCAAGACTATAGGAGGAAGAATACAACCTCTGGAAATGGCAGATCTACCAGCAAGATATATATAGAGATTATTAGGTCAACTCAAACACAATGTTCTCTGCAAAATGCTCACAAATAACACAATATTCACATTTGCATATTTCATTGATTTGAATTGAAGAACATCTCCCCAAGATGAAATGTGTGTTATTTTCAATTTAACTTGGACAAATTCTGCATTGTTGAAAGTAAATTGGACATGCAAGAAAACACAAACAACCATTATGACACGTATATCTGTCTATAACACCCTACAAATTGGCTTCAATGCATTTTTTAAAAAAAACGTCTGTTTGCGATTGTGATTCATATTCAACACAGTTTAAATACAAGGGAAATTGCTTTTACACTGATTGCTATAATATACAGAAATTCACACGCTAGGTGCAACAAAATAAGTTTGTTTGTGGTCTCCCGACCTAGTAACCCTACTCTAATAATTTGACGCTACACGATACTGAATGGTTTATAATGACGTTTGAAAAAACAGAGCTACACCTACTCATTCTTGGTCTTATAAAAGTACTGCTTTGTATCTAGATCTGACCAGTCACCATTTGACAGTTTCATTGGAGTTCATAACAATATTTTAGAATTAATCATCATCAGTACTTAAACATACTGACAACTCCCGGCCCTATATGGAACAAATGTTCAAGATGAAGAAGAACATAAATTTAAGTTACCCAACATCTAAATCAAGCCGAGATCAGCCAGACAAACGGATAGTTAACTTATAATTCACAAAAGAAATTTTGAACATAATATTTTAAATTTGACTATTAACTGATAATTGATTATCAGTAAGTGTTTTGACCAGAAGAAGTTCAAGACAGACTGAAAGCGTCACTCTGTAGAGGTTGCACAGTGGATACAACCAGATATCATAATTAGTATTGTGAAATATAGGTTTGACTCTACATAAATACATGGTCCCGACAGATAACTCTGTCAACCAGTGCATCTCCTGATTTTGACATTGCAAAAACTGTACCATGACAAATATCTGTAATTATATAATTACACTCAATGAACTGCATATATTTTCTGGATTTTAATTAAAACCCTTGACATGATATCAAGAACATCCAATCGCTGCCAGATAAAAAAAGCCATACAATAATAAATAATGTTAAATATAGCTGCAGATTCTAGGAATGATATCTGACACCCACAGAAATCTGATTTTCTTAGAAACATTCCTATGGGTTCTTCTAGCAGAATTCTGTTTAGCCTGAGCTTTTCAATGATTGCCTAAATATGAGAGAGTATTTAAAGAAAGCGGTTGGGGGTTATCAACTATTACTAAATTGAGAATAGTGGATATCGCTAAATCTTCCTTGGATTTTGAGGGAAAATCATCTTTGTTTTTACTTTGTTCATTTAAGCAAAGTACCCAATTTGACATAATTGTCCTAAGTCAAGAGTGAAGACATTTTTAATGAAATATCCCAATTAAGCCTTACTGAATGAAAACAAGTATCCGTCAATACATCTTTAAGTACAGTACTTCATAATACTATATTAATCATTACATTCTGAATTTGGAAAACCACAAGGACAACTTGGAAAATTACAAGGACAAAGTTTTACGTAGGCTATCCACCACACGCCACACCCACACAATTACTGAATTTACCAAAATGCTACTTTGATGTGCTATCAATTAAGTTATTGTTATATGCTCAGTGTTTATTTTAGGAATAACCTTGAGTTAGATGTACAATAATAAATCACAATGGACTAATAAATGGGGAAAAAATCTGTCGATGGAAAGCAAAGAAAAACAATGCCAAGGATGAATCGATTGATTACTTCATTTGGTAGGAAGTTGGATCCAAGTAAACTACGGAAATTTCATTCATTCACTAAATATTTCCCAGTAGGCCAAGACAGCACTGAATGGAGGGAGTGTTCATACGGACATACACATGTACATTGGTCCGCAATGCTAGCCAAACTAAGACTGGTCTGACACTCAAAGAGGATTTTGGTAAAACTCCTACAGAAGATAGTGCAGTACAACACCGGCATGGTCCAAACTGAAGATATAAACAGCCACAGAAGATCAAACACAGAACTGGAGTTCCACTATATTCTGAATTTGAAGGCCCATTTTGATACTTTTGACAAAATTTTACCATTTTATAGGTAAAATACCTTTACCCATGATTTTAAGAGAAAATAACTGTTCAAACCAAAATCTTGAGGGCCAAAATGTGGAAATTTCAGGAGTCAAAACCCCTACTCCTGAGTCAAATGGAACCACTGAAATTAGTGCAGTTCACCAACAAAGTCTAAACTGAAAATATAAACAGCCTAGAAGATGGAACACAGAAGAAGAAGTTAATTTGTGGATGAACATTTTTACATTTAACAGAAGGAAATCTGGCACCAAAGTTGCGTATTTAAGACAAACTTAACGATTGTTTGATACTGACTTTTTTCATACTATCTTAAATGGCAAACTGCTAGTGACTAGACTAAGAAATCTTTCTGAAATTCATATAACTTGTATGTTGTATAATTCGGGCTTAAGTTCTCTCAACACTGATTGAACAAGGCAATTTATCTTCCACAACAATGATATGATACATTTATCAACATACTTTGCCAAGAGGAGACATAAGGTATCATATATATTAAGTCTAACTAGACTTCCTACACAATCAATAAAATCCAAACATCTGTCAAATTAATAAAGAACACAAAGAGAGATAGTGAGAGAAAGTATATTATGAGTTAAAATTCCAGCTTACTATTCTCAGGAGAAATAGTTGAACCAAGACCTAGACAGGTATGATGTCAATCATGAACCTCATTAAATAATCATTAACATCAACAGAACTAACATGAAAACTCTCACAACAGTGAATATAGGAATTTTAAGAAAAATTTACAATAATTATCTTTTATACGAAGTAGGCATAATAACAGTAACCTATTTATCGTCATATGGATTTTAGTTTAGATCTATCATCTAAGTACTGTATGTTGGGTATTTTTTGCGATGTTATATTTAAATTTTCGCTATTATTTGCAAATGAAGTGAAATATCATAAATCTGAGTAAATATATAGATATTAAATTTTGTTGATTTTGGTGTAAGATCGAATTTTATTTCACCGAGTGATCACGGAAAATCAATATTTTCACGAGTGGCGATGCCACGAGTGAAAATTTAATTTTCTGTGATCATGAGTGAAATAAAATTGATCTTACACCAAAAATCAACAAATTTTCTGTTTATTATATGCCTCAATTCCTATTTAATATGTGCCGTAATTGGCTTAATTGGAAAAATCACATCGAAATTAGAACGTCACGACGTGAGAATTATGACGTCATCACAGTCATGATGACGTAAGGCATATTTTAAAGCCCGGCGCCGTTGACGTTACATTTCTTTTTCTGCATGATACCTGGAACCAGCTTCTAAAACAGTGAAAAAACAAAGTGGTAATTTCACTGTTATTTTCACTGAAAAACTCCATAATCCATTGAAAGCAAATAATAAACTTTCATAATGCATACACTGGAACTCCTGTGTCTCCATACTGGAACCTCTGAGTCTGACAGTGAATTAATAATTTATAATCAATCTACGAAATAAGTTCAGGGCTTTTTTCACTATATACGAGGGGCCTATATAAGGCCCCTTCACAATTTCCTATAGGCCCTAAAGGCCCCTTCACAATTAGAATTGGCGTCTTGGATTTTGTAAAATCAACTTCACCAACAAGCACCAATTAATCCAAACATAAAAAACAATGATATATTCCTGTACTGGACTTGATATGAAGTATTGTATCATAGATACAATTACATGCATGTTTGGGACAAGTGGACAAAAAATTACTTAACACATGAAAATTTTTATTTCACAATTTGGTGATTTATCGCGCTTGTAACCAAAAGTTGCAAAATAAAGATCGTGCAATTTATACATTTTTATAAAGTGATGTACAGTAATCAAGGAATCTCAGACTTCTGATACAATTAGAAATAATTTTCACTGAACAACCAGATACCTCAGCACATATCACAAAATTCACATAAAATTAATAAACAACCAGATAGCTCTGCAAGTATCACATCATTAAGAAAAGTCTGATGCTGAGACTATACACCTGTCATAAATCATGCTGGCAAAAGGTCAAGTGAAATTCTACCTACAAGGCTATGTAGAAATCATCCCCTGAACAATAATTGTATCAGTTATCAGATACGGGTAATCTTAATATTTTCTCTCTAATCCTGCTATACAATCTTACTATTTTGTACACATGATTCTTGTGGTACATTTGTATATATACATCCGAGCACACATACTGTGACATTGTGTTAAATGCTATTTTTACATATAGATGTACGAAAACATAGATCTATACAAGTATAAATTTGTATTTTTTTTATACAACTTCAAGTTCATGTATAAACATGATATATACAGAAAAAAGTATGCTTTAGTACAAATTACAAGTGAGTGTGGAATCACATTATCTGGATACATGATTCTGATATGTTATTCTAAATTTAATTAATTTATAATGCAACTACATTTTGTACCAACAGATTATTTAAAATTATAAATTAAATTATTAAAAGGTTTAAGCATCTGTACAGAACATTATGCTCAAGACTTTCTCACACTAAAGTGACCATACTCAAGGTAATAAACCACTAAATACATACGCGACCCAAAATCGGATACACTCAAATAGTCCTTACAGAAACTTCTATTTGCCTGCAAATGGTGATATGCCTTGACAAAATGGAACTAGAATTATCTTATTGAGTTTAAAGGTATTGTATACATATAGTTGAATGAGTGAATGTGTTTCATCTTGAATATTTTGAGATTTTGGCATACTTGACAAAGCGAAAGTAGAGAAGGGTAAAACCCACATTGGATCGGTCCGCGCGTCTGTAAAAATTTGTCTACAGCCTTTGACGAACAAAATCTTTCTTATATTAAACATGACCCCCTGTTTTTTTGGTCTTATTTTGTAGCTGCAACATACTGCTTTTCAACGATATAGGTCTGTGAACTGGCCATAGACTTTAACATGATATTATCTGGGGCTGACAATTGTCACTTTACATTGAGCTAAAGAACAATTTTATTTAGTGGTTTGTGACCTCAATTACTGTGATGACAACTGATGCATTTAATAATGGAGGTTTCAGTACCTTTTAAGTTTATACATTAAATTTATAAATAAACATGCAGACCTGTAATAGAGATCAGTGATAGCATTGTCTGAATTAACACTGATATAAATTTGTAATACAAACAACATGACTCTGTTGTACTGAAGAATAAAGGACACTTATACTATACTGATCTAGTTATTGAAAGACCTAATCGGATCCATTGTGTATATTTTTTATTGACTTAAATGTAACATCTGGTCTCTTTCTATTCTAAACAAATATTGTGTTACTTATAAATGTTTACAGGTAATATAATGCATAATTTTTTGTTGTCAATTACAGATCAAGTTCTATACACTTACAATGTACCGATATCGACAACTTGCAGGTATATTGTTCTGCTGGAGAGTGTAGCAAAATGGACTAGCGCCATGGTCCTTGGACTTCAAATCAAAGTTCTTTGAAGCTTTTTATCGATCGTACCCCTCCCCATAAAATGGTCTTGCCCCCAACAACAATCAAGTCCAGCCAGAGGGTTAGTTTACAGGGTAAGTTTACCCCAAGAATAAATATGTGCGAACACTGTATATATATATTATATATATATATATATTTTACTGGGACAAAATTCCTGAATCCTGAAAATGTGCCGCAAGTCTGTTTTGGTGTCATTTGCACCTATATACCCATATAGCAAAACTCTATTGTTCTATTGTTAAATACCAGATTATGAAACTTCAAATTACCATAACTTTGTCAACTGTTTCAGGCCTAGACACTAACTATTTTGGCCACTGGTCCGACAGGGCAAAAGTGCCCAATTTGTAAATACAAAATGTAGGACAGTTACTGGTACTCCAGAATTTTCACGGGTCCTTCTAGATTTTCACTGGTCTAGGACCAGTGGACCAGTGTTAGTGTCGAGCCCTGTGTTTGATTTTTTTCATCAAATAACTTTTATTATCTGCAGAAAAGTTCATTCTTTGTAGTACACTAAATCCAGATTTCCTGATTGTTCCGAAATTATAGGGCCCCAATGAAATAAATTGTTTTCATCCTCCATCAGTTCAAAAGTATGACACATTTTTGTAACTTTCCAGAAGTCTGTCAACATTTTGAAACGATTAATAACATATGACAATGCCAATATATTTTGAAAAGTGAAACATAATTATAGAATTTGGTACTATTTTGAACAGTTAATCTCAAGAATTGATCAAAATTCAAATGGTGTTATTTCAGTTACGTCGAATAACATTTGAATGAAGTTTGCGACGTCACACAAAAAGCTCAGAATAGGGACTCTACAAAAACAGCTGTAACTTCCTTAAAACTCAAGATATTAACATAATTTCTTTTGCAATTTGCTTATTTAACATTATCCTGTAATACTATGGAAAATCTTAAAGTCAATATTTTTGTCAAAATAGCAGGGTTTCCTGGAGACTGGCTCATATATTTATACATTACATAGATTCATCATATACAAAATACTTACTATTATTTGACTTCAAATCCCGATGAATCAATGGAATAAGAGCTTCCTCATGTAAATAATACATTCCTTTAGCTATCTGCATAGCCCAGTCGACCAGAATATCTGGAAGAATTTGTCTCGCTCCATTTAGCACACGATTTAAAGAACCTCCAGCTGCATATTCCATAACTAGACAAAGGTTAGGCTCCTTGAGACATACTCCATGTAATGACACAATATTAGGATGATCAAGAAGCCAGAACAACTTAGCTTCTTGGCTCACATTGGTTACAGTTGCCCCGGGTTCATCCGGGTCCTGGTGCGCTATTTTAACTGCAACATCCTCTTTTCTCCATGTTGCATGAAACACCTTACCAAAACCTCCCACTCCGATGACTTCATTCAATTTTAACTCCTTGAAATCAATCTGAAGAGGTATTTTCTGAATTACATCCGCCTCTTTAGAAACAAAATTACTCGGAAAAATTCCAACTTTATTTCCGACTTTACCCGTCCACCAGCCGTGATCGCCGGATATTTTAGCATCAGTGGAAAGTACTTCCACCTGTACACCACGGCGTAAAGTCAACTCATCTTCTCGAGTCGCATCATAATCAAATATTGCAGTGAAAAATGGACCATCACTGGCATTTCGCACAATTGATGGCCTGGCATAAGCTATTGAATTGGATGCCACGGACATGTCAGAATGTAATGCACACGGCATTTGAACACACTGACTTGTTCTATTTCAAGTAACAATAAAAACAGAAACATAAGAATAAACTATCCACTGTTAGCATTTATGATGACATAATCAAATATTGCCTAAAATATATCCACATTTAGCTACATGATTTTTGACAGCTCTTTTGCCTCAAAACTCACGAATTACACGAATTAATCCGTTTTATGGAAGATGCCTGTTGACCATAGCAAATTTTACCATTTGTGCTATGTTTTGTTTACACGATCGAAACGATAAAGTTAATCTGTAAGAGAGAGTTTTCACTTGCGTTCCCATCTTTTAGACCTTTGTTTCGTCGCTAAAATTTAGGCCGCCATGTTGGTTGGTGTACTTTGACCTTGACCAATCGGGTGTGAACG
Source organism: Spisula solida (assembly GCA_947247005.1). Lineage (NCBI taxonomy): Eukaryota > Metazoa > Mollusca > Bivalvia > Venerida > Mactridae > Spisula > Spisula solida. The sequence continues at coordinate 5,477,753 of OX365945.1, forward strand.
AGTGTAGAACGCGACTCTATCGCAAATATACGGAACCTATAAATTGGAAACACTATTTTATTCAAATATAGATCTACTGAATCAATAGATGTAATAAGGAATCAAATATATGTATCGTTTTGTCTAAATGATATTAAAATACCGTTAAAAATATCACGCAGATAATAGACACAACACTGTTTTGCAACCTTTTGTTTGTAGCAGTACCGTATTCATTCTAATAAGCGCCAGTCCCACCCAAAAAAATTAGGTTAAAAGACAGACATACTCGGACCGATTTTAGAAGATGAGACAGATATGATGTAGTTGTCGTTCTGTAAAAGTTTGTTAGATAATTTGGTTCTCCAAAGTAAATTAAATAACGCATCAATGGCTTTCCATTAGAATTAAATTACACTGTTAAATAATTTTTATATCATATTGGTTTGGATTTTACCAACACTGACTTTTAAAGTCTTTATTTTGTTGTTATAATACTGTTGATTGTGGACTTGTGAAAACTCTCACGGACATAATACAAAGTTTTAAAATCCTAACGCTCGTGTATTATAATTTCTCCCAACAGGAGTTATGCACATCCGTGCATAATAATATGGTGGAAAATCAAGGTAACGATATTTATTTAATGCTAACTGGTGAGATATGGAGTTCTATCAGTGAAATAAAACCTATATCAGTCACCGGTTATCACCTACAATGTGACTGATATAAGCTCCGCCCCCTCACAGGGACTACTTTAATTTACCAAAATCTCAACACTAAAATGTCTGTAACTTTTTTATTACTGAACGGAAACATGTCATGTGGGGGGTTTTATTCTTAGTTAGACCATTTCCTACAAGTTGGTGTATGATTTGATGCAAAATTCTCAAAAAAGCCGTTTTCACCTATTCACCATAATCCAAGATGGCGCATTTTGAAGTGAAAAATATGAATGGAATAACATATTCATACGTAGCCTAACCATAGTGGTAATTTGGCATAAATAGTACTAGTTTTGACACCATATAAGCATTAAATAAATAGAATATTTGTTTGTTTGAATTGAATATGGTTAATATCTCATCTTGTAGTGATAAAATTTTAATATTTTCACTCGCGCTACGCGCTCTTGAAAATATTGAATTTGATCACTACACGATGAGATATAAACCATATTCAATTAAAACAAACAAATATCCTCTATATACCGTATGGACTTTCACAGCTATAAGCTGCTACAAGAGTTATTATATTTTACCACCGAGAACAATAGTCCCCATGAAAGGATCGTTGACAGGTTTCCCCAAAACGGGAACCTAGGTTCAGTATTTTATTTTAACTTTGTCTCTTTGTTCAATATCTCATTATCAATATGACAAAACATTAAGAAAAGAACAAAGTTCAAAATATTAGCATCAAGACTGCGATTATTTAGACCAATACTAGAGTTACCTCCCATGTTTCGGATGAAAGTATACACTCAACAAGGTCTTTCAGTATTTATAGAGACATATTTCACTGCTGACCTCAAACATCATCCCAGGTGTTCCATACTCATGTGTTCTGGATCTGTATGGTCCTGTTTATTATGTATGACACACGTACTGATTCACTATTGGCTCAATTTTGCGCTATATCTAGATCTTTGTGTTTGAGGTCAAATATCAGTACTTCCTCGCAAAATAATATTGTTTTGCTGCTGATATGCGGTAAGCAGAGGTTTCTGCTATCTTATAATTGCTAACTACACAAAATGACTCTGACCAATACACATCTATGAGCTAAAACATTTCACCTTTTTACCTGTTGCATCTAACTAAATGCTAAGTGTTTTGGTTGCTTGCCCAGAGCAATGTTGATCGTTAATTAATGTTCATTTTGAAGATTGTCCGCTTTCGCTTAGAAAACTCACCTCTTTCCGCTCTCTTCCACTATTTCATCTCAGAGTTCTTTAATTTTTAAAGACTTTCATTTGCTTTGACTTCAAAAACTTGTTTTCTCAAAACGAACGATGGTAGACTAATGATGTCAGCAAAAACAGCTTTTATTACTGTTATTCTTTAACTTTTAGGACTTCAGACAGCTAAAACGAGGTATTTCAGCCATTTTACTGTTGAAACTAGGTCATTCAGCTTGGAAATTCAACTTTTTGATGGCTGAAACTAGTCCATTAAGCTTTTTGACAGCTGGGACCTTGGCAGATCATTTTCTCGTTCGGTTATGTGTTGGGCATTTGTGGCTTGTATTTTGTTTATGTTTTCTGTGTTCGGTTGGTTAAGTTGATTGCTGCCTTCCCTGATTTAATATTATCCTTTTGAAATGCAATGTGCGATCGTTGTGCAGGAGTGGACATTTTGCTTGGTATGTGTCGAAAAAATCGTCTAGAACAAAACAACGGGACCTAGAGGACATGACAACTTTCATCAGACAAAATAATGCAAAGTCGCTCCCATTCCACAGCATCGACAATGATGAACTCCCAACGAGCATCGATACGCACCAAGCTATGAAAGTTGGCTACAAATTTCACATTGGCTACACATGGCTGTATCCAGAGACAAAATAAGCACCGAGACGAGGTGTACATATAGGTTAGAGTTTGTGAAACGATTTCTACAAGGATTATTAACGTATAGGCCAGTAAAGGAAATATCGAAGATTACACGGGCTTCACGAAGAAGCACAGTCGACTTGCAGATGCGCAGTGGCTTCAAATATATATATAATTTTTTGTGAAGAAACACTATTTTGAAAAAGGACGTTCTTCTCGGACTTTGTAGTCGACGGACATCGACTAGCTGATTAGGCGAAAAAGTCGTGCAAACACTATGGTATATTTGAGGAGTTAATTGTTATCTATAGTGACCTGGTTATTTTAGTGGTTTCCCCGATTGTCGCAGAGGCACGTATCTTCTCGGTGTGATGTGTGGCTACGGACCTGTTACATAATTGAAAGCAATACACGAAGCCAGGGCACTTCACATTGATGTGTAAACAATTAGGTCAGTACGATTAAGTGTTGTGTTTTTCATTAACGAGATTTAGCCCGAAGCCTACATTGAATATATAGTTGTGAAGCCATTCTGTCATTCTTTGCTGGCGTATAATGGATTGTAGACTTCATATTATATAATTTTAAGGATAGTTTGGCATATAATATTGATGATTGCACATCACAGTATGGTGAATTAATATATTGACAAGGTGGTTAAATATTTGCTCTTTGTCCACAACAAGTCAATGTTCAATTTGTACGTATATATAATACAGTAAATGCTGACCATACCTATCCGTGCATACACGGTAAAATAAGGTACACTTTTAAATTGTCACGTGCCATATATTAATAATTATTCAAGCCTAATGCACATACACGATAAAAAGCTAGGTTTGGAAAATCAGTTACTTTTTTTATAACTGAAGCGACTCCATTTTATAGCTGAAACTAGCCAAAAACTAGGGTCTTTAATTTCTACTTTTGTACTACTGAAACTAGACGAAACTAGGTCTAGCAGAAGCTTGGGCATTGTGTCATGTGATTGTGGTCTATGTTATTTCTGTTTTAGAGAACTGTGCTGTTTTCGTTGAGTGCTGTCTTCCCTGTCCGATTTTTTATTATTTTCTTGTTATGGGTTTTATGTTTTAGAGTTTTTTTAAAAAATAAAATTGTAGTTTAAGTCGATGTGTAGGGAATTTGGTGGGTATATTATCAGTGTATCCAATAGCATATTTGGAATGAATATTTCTGTCAATGTCAGACGATTTATTGAGGGAAATAAAACGATTTGTTTAAATTATGACGTTAAGTTGGTCAGGAAGTAGTGGTGTGTTTTTAAATCAATTTCTATTTTGAGCATATCACAATCAACCCACATGTCCGATCCGTTTTTATCTCTTATATTTATTTTTTCTTGTGAATTAAGTTAAAATGACTTTAGTCATTGCTATGGTAACCATTTCTTAAAAGTACCCATATGAGAAAAACGAGGTGTAAGTGGTTAAAACACAGTAAGTACTTTTTTCTAAAAAGAATCATTCACGATTTTGATATGTTTTATTAAAACAAGAATTTAGTTTTAAAATGTGATACAATTTTGAAAACTAACCTAAATAATTTATCAAATACTGGGTTTGTGAAATGCTTGTTTACGTAACGTCAAATCGCTGGCTTAGAATGAGAAGGTCGTAATTACCAAAACGCTACTTTGAGAAAACAAGAAAAAAACTGTCTGAAAACTACTCTTTACTGACGGAAAAACAAGCTTGATCAAAACGATAATATTAAGTCAGGCAGGGAAGGCAACACTCAACTTAACCAGCAGAGTACAGAAAACATTAAAAACATACAAGGCACAATGCCCAACTCAAGCAACCGAGAACAGAACACAACTTCAGTTTGGTTAACATGGTCTGTTCCGATTTTCATAAAAATAGGATCACAAGAAGCGTTTTGTGTTGCGGATTTCAAATATGTATGGGTCTAATACGATATTCTCATTCTAAGCCAGTGAAATAACGTTTGCGACGTCGCTCAAATATTATGCGGGAGTGATTAGTTTAAAAGGAATATTACTTTGTAAGTTGATGTTATGTTTTTCTAAAATTTTCAGAAACTGCTCGCAAAAGACTTGTCTTTCTATTGCTGTAAATATCATGATTTTCATAATTTTGCCATTAAGCCTAATTCTCTCGGAGAATTGCTCATATTTATATATCAAAACATCTATGATACATGTATTTAAAATTACAGGTGATAAAAAATAAGTTCATGTAATTAAATAATGTTACTTCCTCAGTTTGAACACATTGTCGATATCATTTAACTGATTTGTTTGTCACATATTCGTTCCATCATAATTTTTTAAACAATTTCATGGTTCTACTGTATGGCTTTAAATAGTTTCATGCATCTCTTATCTTATCTATGTAGGCATAGTACAAAAATAATATAACTGATATCAATGATTTAATCATGCAAAGATCTTACACAAAATTATGTGATATTTGTTTTAATTTCTTACCTATCTTTAACCAGAAAAAAGCATGAAAGAACATGAATTTCAATGTTTAATTACATACCGTATTCTAAAACTACAGAATATTAGCTTTAATATGATATCAAATTATTATTATCCTACCAGAAATACAGAAATAAAGGGGGAGCCATGTTTTCCTTCTTCTAGAGAGGTGCCATGTTTTCTACTTTCCCGTGACGATATTCCGCAGTTTACACAAAAACAAGATGTCAGCCTCCTTGGTCAGAAGTTTTTCTAGACTTAGATTTTGTGTGTTACAGCGAAAATCCAGTGCTGTAGTATTGAAGCAAAGTGTATGTGGTTTTATAATTTAATGTTTAAAACTTTTGCAGAAATTAGATTTTTTTGTTCGGTAACATGATAACATCGTCTTTTGAATTTTTTGTCATGTCCTTCAGTGAACTGGTGAAGCTAAGCTGCTGAAGTTCTGTTCACTGTGTCAGTAGCTGCGATTGTGTCTGCTAATGCACCAGTCAATGTTTGCCAGCCTGGGGGAGCAGCGGTTGACCCAAGGGGAATTAGACATTTTCAATTTTTTGATGCGCCAATTGGTCGATAATCACAATTCAATGTTCGTTTAACAAATTTAATGCATGCGTTTCTCGCAAGATACAAATGACGAATACAACTAAAGGGAAACAATTCTCATATATAAGAAGCCAATAAAGTCCTTTACACACCGGACGCACGTTCCGTGCTGTGACCAGTAAAGGCCGTACCATACCGTACGTGTGCCGTTCCATAACACAAATCAACCAACATCAAATAATGGCGATGTCTAAATTCCCACCTTAGAGACAATGCTTACTGTCTGTATCCCCACTGTAGGGCATAGTTTCTCATCAGATAAAAAAAACCACAAATAAAAGTATCACTGTCGTATTTTGCTGTGTAGAAATTCCCAGACCAAAGACTTGGAGTAGCAAAGGTCTTCTAATTCCCGTCTGTCAGGAAGATTAGCTGTCTAATTCCCCCTGTATCCTCGCCGGGCGGGCATAATATTGACTACCATAATTTGACCCCAGTGTACTGACGGGGTACTGATTCAAGTACGCCTTTGCTTATTCAACCGGACAAGTTTCGTGCCATCAATATCGGTACAAACTATCTTGGAATTGGAGGAAGGCCTTCCTATCAAACTGGACCCAAAGGGTAGCAGTTGATGGTGCTACCTCCGAGCGTGAACCAGTCATCAGTGGCATACTTCAAGCCAACCTGCTTCAAGCAAATGCACCTCATAACTATAGTGTCCTGTTTCAGCCAATCGTAACCTCGCCTTTCCTATGGGGCGACGGTACGACAACATCTTGGCCTTAAGAAGTCTTCTACGTATACACGAAATATTTGGCGATAATTATCGACCTACCTTTATTAAATTTCATGTTTATATGAATCTGAAAGTGCGAGATATGCAGATTCTAAATGTTAAACTTTGCGTTTTTGTCCCCAGACTAAACGTTTGTGAATACCTAGATGTCACACCGATAATATTATAATATATACTAACACCGCTTAGCAGTATCATGTCCCTTTATCTCAAATGGATGCTGAAGTTATTGATCATATTCGTGGTCTTTTCATGAAAAAGTATACAACATTTTCATCAGCCTTCATTTTGAATGTTTTCGCAGATTCTAACCTAACACGTGTTATTGATCGGTGTCCATACCAAATGTTACCCTAGTAGTGTGTCTCATAGATTTTATCCTACTGGAAATTAGTCTGGGCGCGACAATGCAAGATTTTCAATATAGAATTTGCGATCTCGCAATTTGAGATTTACATAAACACGAAGTTTTGAAAATGCTTGGACGATAATTATATCGCCGAAATTTCGTGTTTGTATAAGATTTCTGGAGGTCGAAGATGCGAGATTAATCTCGCGTTGTCGTATCGTCGCCCCATTGGAAAGGCAAAGTTACAATTGGGTGGAACGGGACACTGTACATAACTGATGTCATCAATAAATTTGCTACTATCATATGAGTGAGCAGTTCTAAGCCAGAACTTGTTGCTCAGTGTCTAGCAAGGGAATTACTGGTACCAGTTTTATTTCGTCTTTGGTATGATGTGGCCTGTAAGAATTACCGCCTGGGATAAAACCCGAGACCTCCTGCACTCAAGGGGACGTTCTACCACTTTGCTATTGATGAGGTGGTCTCCCACATATGGTTGGCAAGACATATTGATTTTGTGCTGGATGGATGTCAGATCATGCATGTCACTATTAGTTTGTCCTTGATTTTCTCCTTAGCCACTGCTTGGATTTCAATGAAACTGGTACAATATGATCACATGATTATTGCTGCAGTTTTGTCCTTAGTGGGACTGAGACATAAGTTATTATTTTGAAAATGTAATAAATTGATTATATAATTGTAAATAATGTTTATCAAGGCAGCTAAAATCCACTGCCGCATAATGAGTAGTGAACTGTGATCTTGACAGTGACTGTATACAGTCAGCTTGGTTGTCGCCTCCAGACAATAAAAAGGTATGGAGTAGACACAAATTGTAAGGCTCCAACCTTTGTCATTGACCTGTGACCAGACCATCAGTCAGCATAGTAGAAACATGGCTTCTGCACATCACCTTTGTTTGTTACATATTTGCTGTAAGTTTCATGTAACTTGGGTGAGGCTTTAAAAAGTTATGGAGGAGACAGAAAATGTAAAGTTCAACTCTGTGACCTTGAACTGTGACTTTGACCTTGAGAAGGCACAGTTGGAACTTGGGTTCTGCATGTTGTCTTTATTAGGTACACTTTTACTGTAGGTTTCATGGAATTTTGCACAGGCATTAAAACGTTATGGAGCAGCCACGAAATGTAAAATTCCAACCTCTGACCTTGAACAGTGACCTTGATCTTGAGCAGGCACAGTTGGAACATTGGTTAAATGCATGTCGTCTTAATTAGTCACACATTTGATATAAGTTTCATGGAATTTGGCCCAGGCGTTAAAAAGTTATGGAACGGAAACAATTTTGTTATGGACAGACGCACACACAGACACAGGGACAGACCATTCCTATTATCCCCTCCATTGGACTTTGGAGGGGGAATTTTCTCAGATGTCAGTTAAACTTTACATTGTTAGGAATTAAGCCTGGTGATTATTACAGAGTTAAGGCCCTTAGTTGGAGACATACTCACTGTATGTTACATGAAGTATTGTTTAATTGTATAAGTTAATTATATTGTTTACTTATTTATTTCAGAGTTGTTTCAAGCATGATGTGGTGAATAATAACACAGTACCTTACTTTCCGGAGGAAGCCAAGAAAAGATCTGTAGAAGCTGAATATCCATTTGTGGAAATATCAAGTGACGAGTTCAAGTTTGTGGAGAGGCTGTTACCTTCTAAAACTATTCCCCCTCCACCGGAACATGAGGTGTACCCCACTCCTTCTGGATGGGTACCTCCAAATGGTATATGTTTAATGCACTTTCATTATAAAATTTGCCATTAGTTTTCTATACTGTGAATCAAAATCTAGGGACAGACATGGTCATGTTTACTATGGTTACAATTTGTTCATGATTTCTTGTAACACTATCTACAATCTTTGGCAATAGTAACTTGATTAATATCTTAGAATTTTAACAAACATTTGGTAGCACTAGTGCAGAACCTGTGTACAGGTTGTTATCAATGTACCGGGTATAGGAATATCCCCACCTTTGAGATTCAGAATCTAATGAGCAACTGGATCATGTATTAACAAAAACCAACTCCTCGATAGCATGGTTGTAGAGTGTCCGCTAGGAGTGTGGGAGGTCCTGGGTTCGACCCCAGACGAAATAAAAATAGTACCAGTAATTCCCTAGCTAGACGCTCGGTGTGTTGGGGAATCTGGCTCCTCTTCTCTCATTGCCTCGTGGCAATGGATAACATCAGGGATAAAGTGTTGAGAGTAATTAGTATAAAATCGAAAACTTGTTTCTCAATTAAGTAACCTAAAATAAATTAGTATAAACTATGTATCAATACCTTTTAAACTTGCAGTGAGTTTGCAGCCAGAAGATTATGCTGTGAGAAGAACAAGAAATCATCTGTTACCTTGCTATTATAGAAAGCATTTTAATGGAAGGGAGACCACTTACGTGAGGCGAGTTCATGGAGATATATGGGTGAGTTTTGTATTACAAGTGGATGCTTCTCTATCATTTCTATGCATTTGTAAATATCACTGAGCTTAGCCAAACCCAGTAGCATCGAACATGTCTGTGTTTTAACTTTTTATCATGGGCAGACACATGTTACCTTTTTAGCTTCACTATTCGTAGAATAAGGGGAGCTATTGCAGTCACCCGAGCATCGGCGTTGGCGTCGGCGTAACACTTTTGTTAAAGTTTAGGGACAGGTTTTTTAACCTCTTATATTCTCTAAGTCCTTTGAGATATTGCTTTCATACTTTGCATACTTGTTTGCCACCATGACCCCAACCCATATGCAGGAGAAGGTAACTCTATCAGGCATTTTGTCAGTCAGGTAGGGGACTTCTGTATTGCTTGCAATTCTTAATTCCTTGTTCATCCTATCTTCATAGTGCATTGACATATTGCTTTGATACTTTGCATACTTGTTCACCATCATGACCCCAACCCCTACTCAGAAGATAGCTATTTAGCATTTTGTTGAAATTATGCCCCCTTTTGGACTAAGAAATGCTTATTTGTTTACCTTCATGACCAAGAGGACCTACACATGAGTAGGTAATGGTCCTGCATAATTTGTACAAATTATCCCCCTTTTTCGACTTAGAAGCCCCAACCTCTACACAGGAGAGGTAAATGCTGCTGTCATGAAGCATTTTGTTTTGAATATATAATGATTGTACTATCCCAGCATGGTGCTGTGAATAGTGGAGCGCGCTGTTCGTGGACAGCTCTTGTTCAAGCCAGCTTGCTGTTTCCTGGAATTCTTGTTACTAACATGTTTTGTTAGAGGCTTACTTAATAAAATTCCACAACTTGTTTAAAAGAGGAAGCTAGGTACATGACTGACTGGTTTATTCTAGTGCTGAACATTAATCTTCACATTATACTGCATTTGTATACTATAAAGTAAATAATTTTTGCGGGTATTAAATTTCCTGGATTGTGGTAAAATTGTCATTTGGTTGTTTCTTAAATTTGTGTATTATGAGGTCAATTAATTTTAATTTAAATGAAATTAATTTTACGATCTAGAGCATCCGCAAAATCAACAAAAATTAACCCCCGCAAATATTAAAAACTTTACAGTATAGAATTTGTCAAAGTCACTGTACATGATGTATATCTTTACTTTGTTTCAGAAAATGCGGGATGACGTAGCAGACTACTTCGCTGATGAAGAATTTAAAGTGGATATACAAGTGCACGAGTTTGGAAGGTGGATTCGATTACGAGGAAATCATTTAGAAAAAGTGGCCAAATTCTTGTTAAGCAAAGGCTTTTAAGATGCATACTTGTATACTTGACAAACTTTATCACAATGTCTTGTAATTTGTTACTTGTTCTGGAGTTATAAGTTTCTGACTCTAGAGAAATGAACTTCAGTGAATAATGATGGCTTGTATATTAAATTTAATTATCACTATATAGATGTTACATTGTTAGGAGTATTTATTTCTCTGAGGACTGAGTGGTTAAGATATCTCCTTTGGAAAATGGCTGATAAAGGTCCCAATATTGTTAAGGAATCATTCGGGTATGGTCAGTTGATGAGCTCAATGCTTACTAATGTGGCCTCCACAAAAAGTCTCCTCTTACATATAGTTTAAGTCAGTGTTGTTATCCATATCAACCTGTTACTGGTGTAGTGTGATATAGTACGGGTTATTTGCACAATCTTTTATTTGGGTTATGGTCTAATGTGTAAGTGCTTCACAGTACTAGACAATGGCGCCGTACAGTACAGGTTCAAATCCCATTATAGGTGCCAACTATCTATATATACTACAGTCCAGTTAGGATATTGTGAAAGTGATGTTATCGTTTTATGTGTACACAAAATATTACAACCATTGTCTGAACAGGTAGAGCGAATATGGTGTGTTAATTTAGCATTGAAATGATAGCTGTCTGTATTATAAGCCTTTATTACACTGTTTTTCTGTGATATTGACTATGAATATGTCATCTACATGTACATGATTGCAGAAAAGCAAAGTTAGTACAGACTGATAATTAATTGGATGGAAATCGACTTGGTCAACTGGCAGCATTGTGGAAAAACAGCATTAATCCTTTTGAAATGAAACAAGAACACATTGACCTTGGTCCAGACTGTAGCTCATTTTCACAATGACTCAAAATATTACATAATTTATGTGCGTCTGATTTGGTATTCAAAGTAAACCATGAAAACTTAAACTTTAACCTTTATTTTCTCACAAATACATGAACAATATTCATACCTTTACTTGCAATGTTTGTAAGCTATGATAAATAACAAGAAAACATGCTTAACTGTAATAACACTAACATTGTTCTTAACAACAGAATTATATAATGCATATACAGTTGACTGCCGTTACCGTACATTATATTGACAAATTCAGTGGGAATGTATTTACACATAATTAAATAAAAAACAAAACCTGTAAAATAAAACCACCCTTGGGGACCCTAGACATTTGGACTCACTGGCGAAACAGTGAATATGGACCTGAAAAAATGATTGAATTGTACTATAAAACCTTCATTAATAAACCTGTATTAGGCAACCACCTGTTTTAAGAAGCTGGAATTTGATATGTTGTTTCTTAAAACAACATGAAATCACGGAACTATTATAGTCGTTATAACGAGGGTCAACTGTACATGTATAGTATACGTTCAGTTTAAACACATATTTAAATAAATTAAAAGTAACAATACAACAGAATAACAATATGCACATGGGATTATAACAAATACTATCACTCAATACTTTAATATTTATTCTGACAAGTGTGTTAATGTAGTCTGCGAAATTAGCACTTGTCTGGTTGTCCTCAACAAGTAATTGGTCGAGTCGGGCTAGAAACTTCTTCAGTTGATAGAGTATATAGGAAAACTATTTCAGTTTCGATTTGGGCAAGTAGTTTAAAATTCACAGACTGTTTATGACTTACAATAAGTGTGAATTAGTTACCTTATTCAGAAAGAGTATTAGAGAAAGTATTAAGTATGACACACAGCTAAGCACTGTCATATGTCATGATAAATCTCAAACAAAATAGTCTCCAGCTAATACTCCAGTTGCCAGAACTCATTTGTCACTATTGTGTATTTTCCATGCTCAAATGTACATAATATTGAAGTTAATAATGACAGTTTTAAGTGTCTAAAATGCACAATGATGGCTTACAATGTATGCAACGGAATATTGATACTGTACATGGTATTTGAGAGATCTGGGTTACTAAGTGTAAATATATGTTATGATCCCAGGCACAGGTAAATATCTTGCCAACTTGATGCCATATACAGTATAATACTGATAATACCATTTTAAATAAATAATCACATGGTACTAATCCCAATACACCACTTCTCAGAACTTCCGTCTGAGAATTGTACTTTTCGAACTGTTTTCAAATGGCTCTGACGGAACTGGAAACTGAAGTAACACATAGTAACCAAAATCAGTTGTGTTGTGTATCTTGAGTTCCATCCGTAACTTTGTCATACATCGTCCAATCTTTCTTATATTTGGCATAAATGTTAACCTCCATGAGGCAAAGTGTCATGCTCGACCCGAGGTTCCTATCTCAAAGGTCAAGGTCACAGTTGGAGGTCCAAGGTCAAATTGAAGCTTGTCTGTACCATAATTTTGTCATACATTGATTAATCTTTCTTATATTTGGCATGAATGTTAACCTTCATGAAGCGGAGTGTCCTGCCCTACACCTAGGTTCCTGTCTCAAAGGTCAAGGTCATAATTGGAGGTTAAAGGTCTAATTGAAGCTTTTCCGGACCATAACTTTGTCATACATTGACCAATCTTTCTTATATTTGGCATGAATGTTAAGCTCTATGAAGCGGAGTGTCATGCCCAACCCCCATGTTCCTATCTCAGAGGTCAAGGTCACAGTTGGAAGTCAAATATCAAGTTGAAGTTTGTCCGGACTATTACTTTTTCATACATTGACCAATCTTGCTTATAATTGGCACAGATGTTAACCTCTATTAGTCATGAGTATCACGATCAACAGGTTCCTCTCAAAGGTCAAGGTCACAGTTGGAGGTCAAATTGAAGTTTATCGGATCATTTCTTCTTTAGGCATGGTGGAATTAGATGTAACTTGGCATTTATATATAAAATCTGGATTGGGGCCCATTTGATTGCAGTTTTACCAAGTCAAGATTTGTGGTCCATGTGTCTAGATTTTGGGCACAGTTTTGTTTGGTATTTACAACAATATATAGTTCAAATACATTAACATGGTCCTCTACCTTTATTCCATCCTCATACTTCAGTGGTTAGTCAAGTTCCTAGACCACCTGATGAAGAATACTCTGGTGAACGAGAATGCCTTTATTCATGAATATATTACAATCTTCTTGCACAGACTACCTGTATATCAATTACTGGGAGAAATTTCTTTATTATACTCCCCAGGGCCCTTCTGCCTGTCGATAGACCAAATGATTTCCGTTCAATAGCTCAAGAACGCTATCCTAGGATCCTCAAACTTTACATGGAGGTTTGTCATCAACAGTAGATGACCCATATTGATTTTGAAGTCAAGGTGACTGACCTTTACCATGTCTGACTATTGGGCTGTCATGGGGCATACATGTTTTACAAACATCTCTTGGTTAGTTTGTGTTTATTGTACACCTCTTACATACTTGTAATTCTACCCGCTTATGTAAACAAAGACTGAAGATTTACAAATACAGTAGAACTTCGATGTCTCGAACAGTACTTGCCTCGAACACCCTAGATGCCTCGAACTGGTTCTTCGGTCCCGGCAAATCTCTTCTTTATTCATATAGTGAAACAATAGAACACTCGAACAATATCTAGGTCGAACACTCGAACTGATTGGGCGGTCCCTCGCTTTCATTTACCTCTAGATGGGTCGAACAATGCAAGTCTTCGCACCTTTCATTAAGTGTTGAACTCCATTGTTCGACCGCGGGTAGTCGGCGACAGGTGTATTAACAAGTTGTGATAATTACTGTATAGATGTATACCTAATTGTTTGCATTGTATAACGAGTTTTTGAGAAAGTTAAACACTTATAGATCCATTTAATAGCTAACGAAGGCCAACCATGAAATTATAATTTAATTAATTTTTGTTAATAAAATTCAGAAGCAACAACATATCAGAATAAAATAATAATTTTTTTTAGTTCTCGTACGTCAAAAGTGTTTGTTTCAGTATCATTTATTTATTGGTAGTCAAACTTGATATTGAACATGATAATAATTCGTGACTCGCTGGTTTATATAAATGCGCTGTACATGTATAACAAGTTACCGTAGTAAGACTTGTAAACATTCGAAGAGCTTGCCGAAGATAAATCAGATTTCAGGTCAACTTTGTCTAAATATTTTATGTTTTATTATTATAATGAATAATGTTTAAAAATGATACACGTGTATTATGCAAGTGAAGTAATTATGCAATGCATACACGGGTTTCCATGCCGACATCAGTTCGAACTTATATTTGAATACCATAGTTGCCACGAACACCCTAGATGCCTCGAACTGTCCGAAGGTAGTTTGAGGCATCGAAGTTCTACTGTACCAGAAATCAGCTGTTGAATTGTGCTAATAGAAAGGTAAGAGGTTCAGGTCAATTTGGTTGAGCTATAGCAACTACAACCAGGGGTGTCAATATTCCTGATTAATCATATCATTTCTGACTAAAATAAAAGTTATTTGATTAAAATATCTCAAGAAATGGCAAAGTTATGGCCTATTTAATCCGCTCTAAAGGATTTTATTTTATTATATAAAAACTGAGTCAAATATTAAAACTATGTTGTTTAAGGCCTCTTGTTTTGCAAAAATATTCAGCCACAAGATTTCCAGGATTTTTAATATGGCTCTGTTGACACCCCTGTACAACTATGTCATTAACTCCATCAACAGTTTGAGCATGACTGAATGAAAAGCATGTTAAGTGTAAATATATTCTATATACATATTTGTACAGTGTAGACATTATTGCCCTGTCATCATTCATGTACACCAGGAGACCAGTTTGAAACATAGAATTATTTAGTGTTTTAATTTAATATTTCCATGCTCGCATCCATCTTTACTCCTTGAAGGTGAAAGTAAGTGATCCATGACATACGACTCAAACACATTCAAACAAAGGCAGTCAGCACATACCCTATTGGAGTCAAACACTCCCTGTTAAATCCATCCTTACCTGTAAAACCATAAACAGTGGTAAAATTGAATTTGGCTGGGTGGTTGTTTGACCCAAATAGGGTACATGCTGACTGCCTATGCCTTCAAATACATGAAATGAACAAAAATAACATGAACTCCAATAACATGACCTATTAACTTATGATAGCTTTAATTATTTTTTTGTACATTTAATGCCACAGGTTTTTTGTGTTTTCAATTTTGGAAATTGTTGTGTTTTTGTATAATAATTTTAAACAATAATAATAATAACAACTTTATTTAAAGAGGCAACACAGTTGGACAAGCCCAGTATTCCCTGTAGGGCTTAACCATAGATAAATGTTAAGTTAGGCAACTCATAAAAAACAATACCCCACTTAAAACAGACAGTTGAGATGCATAAAGTTGATACTTAAATTAATACAATGGCAGGAAAACAGTCTCCCCAAACAAAAAAAACAACAACAAATAATAAATTAACAATAATTACCTATAACTGTTTCAATATAACAACAAAACAATCACAAATTGGAATGATATATTGCAGTGATATGCCAAACACATGTATGAGGGCTGTTCATTTAATACCCGGATAATTTAGAACAAATGTCAGAGTACGAGGGCTGTTCATTTAATACCCGGATAATTCAGAACACATGCCAGAGTATGAGGGCTGTTCATTTAATATCGGGACAATTTAGAACAAATGTCAGAGTACGAGGGCTGTTCATTTATTACCCGGATAATTTAGAACAAATGTCGGAGTATGAGGTCTGTTCATTTAATACCTGGATGATTTAGAACAAATGTCAGAGTATGAGGGCTTTCCGGGATAATTTAGAAAAAATGTCAGAGTATGAGGGCTGTTCATCTTTACATATTTTATAGGTTGTTCCTATATATTTATTGCTGAATACCAACAAACGATAACATATTATTATAAATTCTGGTCTGAAGTATGTGCAAACTTGTGTGCATATTCTAAAAATAATAAATATCAATTTGTACATATTGTCATATACATGTATGTACAGTTGAAAAACACAATTATGCCTTCATTCAAGATTTTCCATACATGAATGGTCCAGCATAGAGCTCCCAACAAGGATTATTATGGCAACATACTCTTACATCTTACATGAAATTCATTTACAAATGGACAACGATTTTTGAAAGACAATTTCATAATATGAAATAGTACTCTGTATTTACAATGTATGTTATACATGTATTTCAAATTACAAAATGTATACATGTATTGCAATATTTCTCTCACTGATGTTCTTTGAGCACACATTTTCAGGCATCAACTCTTTCACAATTTCACCGGGCAAACATTCATAAACCAATTCATACTATCACTTATTCATATATACAATCAGGGACCCTGGATTTCTGTCCAATAGAACTAGAGCGCAGAAAAGCGCAGTCTCTTAAGTTAGGGAAAGTAACCCCTGCAAGGAATTTTTGAATAGTCAACCATAGTTACTTCCCCTGACTGATACTCTATATACATGTACAATTTATGTACCTCATAATGATGAATTATCAGAATTAGAGGGAAACGTCATATTTATAGCAACATTGAATATATCTTATTGTGACTGTGTACGTTCTATCAGCTGTCTGGGGAGGACAGAAGTAAAGGTTCTCGACTCTGTGACTCAAAGTGATCCTTGAATCCCGCAGCTGAAGCAGTAGTGTCACATGACAGACTACCTGATGTGTCTTCAGCATGTCTTGTTATACTGGCAGCCTTCGCTAGTGTGGAAGCATCCTTAAAACAATCACTCATTGGATACTGACACAATGATACATTGGCATTCAAGACTTCATCGTCCTACAAATACAACACAATATCTATTATTTGGTGAAGGTGGACAAAGAGTGACCAATGTGTACACGGCTACAAAGCTTCAAATATTATATACTACCCGGTAACAAACGAGATGAATGATTTAAGATAGATTTAATGTGAAGTTTTGCCACTGCTTACAAATTCGGACTGCCGAAAATACAAAGGGCTAGCCCTATCCATAACCTTCCAGATATCACCCGTGTGACTTAAATTCCTCAAAATTGACAATGTTGTAACAAATATAACATCTTGTAACCAATAACAAAGTTCAAGCTTTGGTTTTTCTAAAGTCTGTCTGGAAGCTCACTGAATATGTTAAAATTACCGTGCACGATACTTTATCATCGGAACATAAAACAAACAGGGATATTACCAGAACTTGGACGTTATTGGCATCATGCACTCGGTCTATATATTCTCCAAACAATAAACTTAGGGTTGTTACCTGAAGGCACATGTCAAGCAGGTCTATGATCTCGCCAAATGATGGACGAATGTCTGCTACACAGTTCCAACACATGATCATGATCTTACTTCTACATTCCATGCAATATATGAAAATAGAAATTATATGTACATATTTGGCATATATACGAACGCGTATACATGTACCTTGTATACGAATGAAAGTACAGCTACTTACGACCTTATCATGAAGACCCATACATATTTGAAATCTGAATCACAAGGCGCTACATAGAGCCTATTTTCATGACAATCGGAACAGGTCATGTTAACCAAACTGAAGTTGAAAAAGCTTGTTTTTCCATAATTTCAGACAGTTTGATATTGTTTTCCAAAAAAAAGCGTTTTTGTACTTACTACCTTCTCATTCTAAGCCAGTGATTAATAGATAGGCCTATTATACAAACTAAACAGCACTGGTTTCAATTGCATGAGTTATATCTATATCCACAGCGTCAGGTTATTTCAAGGTAAACTGGATAGTCCGATGTTTCACAAATTCAAATTATTTGTATATGTACACTTAATTAAAGAATACCCGTGAAATATACTTGATACACAGTACTAGTAACAAAATACATATTTTTATTGAAATATCAATAGCAATAAATTGCCTTCTAAAGGGGTAGAGCCACGAAGGGCAAAAAATGGCCCCATGGGCAAACCCTGTGAAAATGATGATGTGATATCACCAGTTTAAGTATTTTATAAAAACGGCATTTTTTAACAAAAAGTTATTATGGCAACGGATATTTCTTCTTGCCAAAAATGGAAAAAAGCTTTTATTTCCAAAATAGTAAATCGAAATTAAGTGTGCGTCCATAGAATGATATTAAGATTTGAAACTGATCTTTAATACGAATTTTCAATTTGGTTGCCATGGTAACAGTTTCAAAAATGCCCATTTATGACTGATCATCAAATAAATTGTTTCAATGGAACATTTTCAATTGAATATGGTTCGAAATACATCACAAAACTTTCCTCTGGGTTTTTAGAATTTAAGCTGTTCATTGGAACTGTTACCATAGCAACGAAAGTAAAATTTTGCCGAAATATTAAAAATACGGAAACCAATTTTATTTTTAAATTATTGAAGAAATATGTTGATATCATCAGAATGTTTAAGCATATATATAGTCAAACAAAAACTTTTATAATTATTTTAATTTGGTTACCATGGCAACATATTTGAAAAAATACAAAAACACTCAT
Organism: Spisula solida; assembly: GCA_947247005.1. NCBI lineage: Eukaryota > Metazoa > Mollusca > Bivalvia > Venerida > Mactridae > Spisula > Spisula solida. Next base: position 5,496,663 of record OX365945.1, read on the forward strand.
TTACGCCTCAACTTCAAATACATCGTCGCTACGGAACAGTTTTAGAAATAAATCACAAGAAATTCGTTTGTGCTTTACAATTTAAGCTTTACTTGGGAACTACTAAACTGTTTGCATGGAAACACAAAGAAGGGGTTTGACGTAATGTTAAAAAAGAAATATTGTTTTCAAATTATTGTACAAAATGGTGTAAGTATCCATAAAATGTTGATACAATGTGAGATATACTGTTTTACATATTTTTTTCCATGATTACAGTGTTGAAGAATAACCAAAAGTTACACATTTATGCCTTGGTTACAGCCTAGAAAACTAGTCCCATTACAGCATCGGGACCAAGTATACAAATACATGTAGTTAATTGCAGAAATCAGGTTAGACGCAAAAATACATATTGAGGTTTTTTCATATTCTTGTAGAACAGCCTTTACAGCACAAATTCTGAAAATTTCTGATGATTTTACGGCATTTTCTTCTCATACACCCTATTTGGGCTTTTTCTGGCAAAATTCCATTGTCAGACATTGTAAAAAGTGAAGTTAATGATTGAACAAATTTAAATAAATTGACTTTAATCCAATTAAATGGAATGGTAGAGAAACGCATACTTACAATCTGGCCGGACATTTATCTGGTGGATCAAGGCGGCCACCTGACGCTACAAAATGCATGACGTCACTATTGGTCTGACCAGGGTATGGCATGTACCCTAATGTGAATATTTCCCATAGTAGCACACCATAAGACCTGCATATAGTAAAACATGAATCAGTTAATTGTTGCCTTATTAAAAAGTTTGCTTCTTGACAAAGTTGAAATCGTGCATTTGATAATTCATCAAGTTGAACTTGAATTGTTTAAATCGTGACGTAACAATTCTAAATTCATGAAAAAAGATAGTAACAAATCGGACAGGGAATGTAACACTAGTCTGAAACAGCACATCACGGAATGCAAAAAAAAAAGAAAATCACAGAGTAGGGCCTACAAAAGATAATAGAAAATCGGACAGGGAAGGCAGGACTCAACCAAACCAGCCAAGGACAGAAAACATAAAAGTGTCACACGCCACATTACCCAACACACAACTGAACGAGAACACAAGAACACACATAAAAACCGAATAAGAAAATAGGAAACAGAACAGCTACAAAAACATGACACCCTACTCATACACCCTGACGCCTCAGTCTGTCAGCCAATCATTGATGGTGTAAGAGCAATAAGACAAGAATGAATACCAAGGACGACCTCACACCATGGGGCAACCTACGAAGCAACATTCAACAGAAAAGGATAGTGCACTACTTAATTCGCATTTGTACTTACCACGTGTCTGTCTTGCTGGTGAATACACCATCCAGGAATGCTTCCGGGGGCATCCATTTTATAGGTAACATAGCTTTACCTCCTTTCCGGTAATAGTCGGAGCTACAAACACAACAATAACATTGTTATAATCATTTCTTCTACTAGTACATGTACATGTTTATAGCTATCTACTGTTAAATCTCAGATTAGAGTCCAATTTAGGGACAATTATCTCAATGATAAATAACACAGTTCAATGTTTCGGTGGAGAGAAACATTGAACAGTGTTATCTACTGTTCGTCGTGTTGTTTATAATCTGTTTGTATGAGGTACCCTGTCACAATATCCTAACACTAGACACATCAATCATAGAACTACCATTATGAGCTTAGCGGGACCATGACTGAAGAAGTATGTCAGTTCCATTTCATAAGTTGGCGTGATACTGAACGATGGTCCCATGGTGGAAGATAACCAGGTTTTTGCTAAGCAAGTTGTAAATATTAGCTTACACGGTACTAAACAAATCGTGTCATCATTCTTTCATGTTATGTCTTTGTTGCATGTACTCATTTTTGAAGGTAATATAAGTGTGCGCCAGACGGGCCCTTAAAACAGACAGACATATTAAGGTACTGGGTAGTCACCACGAATGTTGTGGGTACCTTCAAGATATTTGGACCCGTATGAGTTCCTATACTAGAGAGCCAGTGGCTGGGCATTAATTATGTGCAACTTTCCATGATTCAATCCGATTAGACCAATGAATGGTTCTGGGCCCTCTCATGACCATCCGGGTATGTATTTCGAGGAAATCCATTGCCAGTTGCGACATATGACCGGGGAATTACCGGACAGCATGATGTGTCGAGGTTAATTTTTATAAATAACAATATAGCAAAGGGTGAAGCACGTCGACGAAGCATGTTGTATGATCGTATGTGCATTTATGCATCATGTATACATTTACATATCGCTGGCTCAGAATTAGAAGATCGTAAGTACAAAATCAATATTTTGAGAAAACAAGGAAAAACGGTCTGAAAACTACTCTTTACTTTTGGAAAAACAAGTTTGTTAAACTTCAGTTTGGTCAACATGTATCATGAAAATAGGCTAATAAGAAGCGCCTTGAGATGCAGCTTTTAAATATGCATGATTCTTATAAGGTCGTACTTACGACCTTCTAATTCTAAGCCAGCGATATACTTATATTCGAAGAAAGCGACCACGTCCAGACATCGATGCTACGCGTACATTCCGCGATCTTCCTTCAACGTTTGGCCCATTATACAGACACTTTTCATAAATGCGTGGAATTGTCTGACACAAAATGAGTGTCCCTCTATTATCAATTCGGCTCTGTTTTATTGCCTTAAGTCACGACAGAAGTGTCAAACACAAAATTGTAAATTTCCTTCATACACGAAATTCTGAAGAGATAGCGCCGTACAAAAGCCTAGTATAGGAAGGATTGTTTTGGGTTAAAATATCTGTTATTTCCGTGACATAGATTTAACAAGCGTATTAATGTAGAATTATGCACACTCGCTAAATATAATGATGTAAAAGATTTGAGACGAAGTTAGGGGCCTAAATGCAAAGAAAAACATTATTTTCACAAGACGCAAATAAAAGTTCAGTTTCCATGAAGCGTATTATTTCGGTGCTGAGTTTTCGGCACGTAGTAACGCCCGAAATACGCACCGAAAAACTGTTTCCACGAAGCTGAAAACACACTCGTTTGTTTGGATAAAACACATAGCTTTCGTAGATATTTAAAAAAAGAGACATCCAGACCATAAGAAAAGATGCAATTGCATGTTTTCTACAAAAAAGGATGTTTTTCAAAGAAACACGGATACTTCTATGAGCTTCTTGTCAACCTGTAAAACTAAATTCATGCAATTTAAGATGAGTGGTGTCAATAAAGCAATACTAAAATCGAAGAAACTACGTCAATTTGTACCTCAAAAGCTATCTTACGCTCGTACAAGCGTAACAAATTTGCTACCCGAATGCAATATGCAATATAAACTGAAGCGAAATATATAATTATTTATTCGGCGCGTGTTACGTGAATAAATTCGCACCAAAACGCGTTGGTTTTACGCTTCATGGAAACATGGCTTTAGCCGTAATATAATATTTGTAAAAACATCAACTAGAATAATGACAGCGTTATTCAGTCTCGTTTGTCCGCTATTATACACTGTTTTTCAAACAGGCACAAATAAATATCGGGCAATTAAATATTATCTGGAATTTTGCCACAACATAAATGAATACCGAGGTATTTTTAGACACTAAATGAGCCCCCTTTTATTTTTACACCAATAAGTCCAAGGTCATACTTAAGTACAAAATATCTGCAGTGCATCAGCTTATAATTAGTATCATCTTTTTACTTAAAGAATCTTATGCGGTTTTTAGAGCATCCGCACTTACAGTATAAATACAATGAAGTTATGGATGAACTACATTTTTTCTAACGTTCAGCGTAAAAAGTAGTTCCTGAAACTGAAAGGTTGTACCAGTGTAAGCATAATGTGACTGGACAGTCCTCGTATAACAGAAATAGTGATGACCAGTGTGTTTCACGCTCCTTAAAAGAATATCCCTAGAATAAGAGTATTATTGTTGCAAACTAGAAACATTTATTTCCTGACCATCCCTGTAATATAGTGTCCGACCCCGAAGGTATTGGGTTCAAATAAGACACAAGTGGCACATGAAGTATAGACACTAAGGGAATGTACGAGTATTTGTGATTTACGTCACACTGGTAGGCGTAAGCAACAGGAAACTCCTGATTGTTTGTGCACGGACTCATCAAGTTGTATTCACAGTGTATATCAAATTATGAAGAAAACTTGCTTCATCTGTCACGCGATTTAACACATTTTATTTGTAAGCGAATTTAAATTGCCACGTGTTTATCTGCGTATACGGGTAGCTACACGTACATATCACCGTACGTGTTATATTTCATAGCCTCCATTATAGTGAACAACATACACGTGTATAATTTGTAACAAAAATGTTGGAAAATCGATCGACCGAAACAAGGTCTTCAAACAAAGGTCCTAACTCTGCTAGACTTTGGCTGCTGATAAAAACATTCCCGCAAAGTGTTATGAGGGAAGTTGGAACAAGTTTGGTGAGATAAGTGTGACCGTACACCATACATACCATGCTCCCAGCCACACTTCCACCCAGTCACACTTCCTCCCAACCATTTGTTTCCGCTCAATACAATACCTGTAGATATCTCTAGACATGCCGAAATCAGCTATTTTTGCAATCCTCTCCGGTCCTCGCGTTGTTAATAAACAATTTCTCGCAGCGACGTCTCTGAAAAGGTAGATTCAAATGCTATTTGATACGTTTGTATATGTTATCGAAGTTCTGTACATTTTGTACTTTGTTATAGATGTGACTTACATGTATTCGTAAAATCTACTCATATTTGTATGCTGTCTAGTGATATGGTTGAATCATTATTTTTATAATCTCTTATAACTCACATTTGGATGAGTGGCAACACTATGTTTTATTGTCATATGTTGTATGTATGTAGATTTTGTAATGTGTTGACGAGATGTAAATAAACTATTTATCAATCTGTATTCATACGGATATTTCAAGGCGATCATTTTCTAACATAGCTTAAATGTGATCACTACTGACGAATACGGTGAAATTCAAAATGACTATGTCTTGTTTTATTATCTGATATTTACACCGACACTTCTATACCCATACCCCTAAATGTATTAGCTTCTGGGGGTAAAATGACCGTTTAAAGGTGCGATATTTGAATATGATACTACAAATAGTAAATCGTTAACCTATGTTTTTCTGCTGAAAAACTAACTGTACGTATGCCGTATTTATAAATAAGGAATGATATTCATATGATTCATAGTTGTATTGACTTTAAACAGGGAACAACCTTAATTGTAGGATATTGTAGGATGGAGTAGGATAGTGTATGATATAATGTATTGGCTACACACCTGTGCACAAAATGTTTTTCTTCTAAATGGCGACATCCATTGGCGATATCTAACGCTAGCTTCAGTAGTTCTTCCATCGACAATGTACATGCATGATCCTGTTCATAAAATAGTGTATCTATATAATCATTATGTATAGAAAGAAATGTAGAACAAAAATCATGTAATAACTACAGGAGAATGTCATTAACTATCTCCCAATTATCATCATTAATGATTTTAAACTATGAAGTGAAATGAATCTAACACACACGTATGTATGCATTTTATACAGTTCTTGACCGAAATCAGACTCCATAATTAGAAAAAGTTATCTTTGATAAAATAGATAAAACAAAGGAAGATATTTATTAAAAGTCCACTTGACAGAACTTTTATACTTGATGACCCCTAGTATCTCCAGGTTGATTTTTCGAACCGAGCAAGTTTCCAGAATTAATGACGGCACCGAGAAAAGGTAAAAACAAATGACAATTAGGACCTTACAGGATTACGAACATGCACAAGGTGTAACTACCATAGTACAAATGTAAATATTTATAAAGGAACTGTAAAGTATGATCGGGAAATAATATACATGTATTCTGCGTAAGCCCCTTGTATTAAATTATACGCATGTCTAAATGTTAGATTCAGGCAAAGATCACACAAAAAAATGGAAAGGTAAGTCTAAAAAGAGCCGATAATGCCATGATTGAGGTTGATATCTTGGGAATATGCACACACACACGGCCTTAGAGGCAAACAAGCCCGTAGGTCGATGCGCAAATACAATGTCAAAAGCTTACCCCTTTCGTTCTAGAATCCCTAAGAAAAGTCCTTAAGTCGCCACCTTCTAACAATTCTAGAATGATATATCTCGGATGTTCCTCAAAACAAACACCAAGACATTTAACCACATTCTTGTGCATAAATTTACTGGAAAAAAGAAGAAACGGGCACGTAGAAATTTAACGATATCTAGGATATATAATAATATCCATGACTCTGTTGAAGGTGGTTACAGCAGAAACTTCTCAAGCTGAAAGATTTTCAAAACAGTGGTTTGATTACTCACGACACCAAACAGTTGACGTCTGTCCGTCGGCGTGCCTGCCCGAGACTTCAGCAATCTTATAATGAATTTTTTCTGTTTCAGATTAAAACTATAGAAGCACATTTAGTGAATGTATACAGTATTGGTTTCTCAATGTACAACGCCGGGATTTTATGTTTGTACAAGAAGTGATTGCTTCTTGAATGATGTGTCATCAGCCCTCATCATGCTTGGACGTAATGTGGAGAGAATCTTAAAGCTGAAACGCTGGACTTAGTTTAAGTGTACATTATACATTTAAGGTCAAAAGAAAACCAACACACCACTACGTATAGCACAAATACGTAACTTCCGGTAAGTTCAAGGCATTTCTACATGCTAGAAATGATAAGGAAGCAAGTCTTAAAACAATGTTTCGATGGTTGACGACAAAAGTTGTGTATATGCTTCTTCGTTTACACGCAAATAACATAGTCTCACTTAAACCCTATCATATCCCACCAAGGAATGTCTGTCTAGGAAATAGCTCATCTTGAAAACTGGTATTTTATACGATAAATCACACAGCTTGTGCTGAGTACGCAGACGATATATATACGGATTAAATGTACTTAGCACGTCAAGAATAAATGTACAAATCTGATAAAATTGCACTATTTAGCACACATGGTAAGTAAGTCGGGTTGAGAGATGTTATAATGCATATATGCATACAAAAAGGATGGGTTCCGGAACCAGAGTATGTACACTGTGCAAATGTTCCAACGAGACCACTTAGTTTTTATCATACTTCGTTGAAAGTAATAGAAGTAGGCAAACTACGTTAAATAAAAAGATATGAGAAAATTGAATGACTATCTCATTTTATTGGTTTATGATCTTAGCAACTGAAGCAATCAGGAAAAGAAGACGGGACTGGATAGGGCACACCGTACGTAGACCATCAACCATCTTCACCGGACAGTCTCTGAGATGAAACTGGCCGACCAAGAAACACTTGGTGCCGAGATCTTGAGGGGGTTATAGCAAAGATGGGACTCATCTGGTCACAAAGAGAAATAACATCGCAGGACAGCGCATTCTGGAGAAACACTACCTCGGGAGGGGCGGAGGGCCTAAGTAAGTTAGTAAGTACTCGTAACAGTCTAGTTAGAACATTAATTTTGCTCGGTATACTAATAACAAACGTAAATCGGGCGATTTGGATTTTTCGCCAATCATGGGATTGACCGATACATTTCACTATAACAACCTAGCATATACAATAATAAGGCCAGCCGTAACGTTAAGTTTTGCAACTTGTGGTTCAACCTATGTACCATTTGCTTTATCATTGGCAACAATATATGTTTAACCTAAACTAATACTGAGACCATACTCGAATTGTTTAACATGCTGACGTACCTGATGATGACAGCTTCCATTAGAAAGTCGGTCTCTGCTTGATCCATACTCAGTGCTGGAAGAGTCTACAATCAATAACATTATACTGTTTTCATATACAATTCAAAGTACCGGTAACACGAAAACAAAATAGAACTTTTGTATTTGTTTACCATCGTTTTATAGTTAATAATTTCATACTCTACTAAAGAACCAATGAGTCTATTCGGAAAGAGCTAGTGTATCGCACTCAGATTGTTTTGTATCAGTCACATAACTGCCTCTTCCCTCGAAGTCAGAGGTCATTGGCCACTCAGGGGAACTACGACTGATGACGCACTTACGACAGTCTCAGTCGAACACAAACAAACAACAAAGTAACATCAACCGAACAAAATAGAAATACACAATGCAATGTACCAGGGTGAATCAAACGGGAAAAATCGCATTATGGCACATGATATATGTAGGATTAATATTATTGGAACTCATTTTTGCCCATGAACATATAATATCCATGCAATGCCTCGGACAAACATGCATCTATGTTCACCATGGCTAAAATATGATAGAAGGATAATAGAAAGCAGGACAGGAAAGGCAGCACTCAACTTAACCAGACGAGCACAGAAAACATAACAACGTCACAAACCACACTTACACGACACAATGTCCAATATATAACTGAACGAGAAATGAACTGTCCAAGTCCCAGTCCAGTTTCAGCTATCCAAAAGTTGAATGCCCTTGTTGAATGAACTAGTTTCAACAGCTAAATGACTTAACTACCTTATGCCGTTAATCTGAACTAATTGTACTGATTTACGGAATGTTGCCCTAACCAGTTACATGTGTAATTGGCAATTAATAATATAACCTTTCGGTACCAGTCACTGTAACTGACAACTTCTCACAATATCGAGAACGTGACCGTGGTAGATGTCATGGAAGTAAGTAACCTGTCAAACCAGGAGATTGTGTAGGATATGACCCTGAGGACAGTCTACGTCTACAAACTGTGATATACCGGAGAGTTGCCCGAGAGTTAGCATTGAACATGTCATTCTTATCACACACCCAACAATATACCGAAGCCAACCGCATCTTTTAAGAATATTCAACGTTTAACACCCGTGTCATTACATACATGTATTTGTTTAATTTTTCTGCTGGAAATTCATGCTTTTGATCTCTTTATTTAAACTGTATATATTTGTTATATAATGCTTGCATGCTTATAATAAGCCATTTCAAGTCGTTTTAATCATGTCTAAATTGTGATTTTACAGCACGTTTGAACGTGTTATTACATAAAACATTAAAAATATAGATATAGTATAATATTAATAAAAACTACGTTCAATACAAGTATTATTCATACAAGAACGATATTTAACTGAAACAATATTACACAGACGCTGACACATTTTGTAATAAAAACGAACAACAACGTCTCCCACATACTAGGCGCCTGCCTACAATCAGGTTTTTATCACCACCGTTAGTTGTACATATTTCATGTCATGATGTCAAAAAATGATTTGCAATGATCATGTCAATTTGCACAATTTTTGCCGCATCAATATACAAGTATTGTTTATGTGGTGTTTTGATGACGTCTTTCGTTGCGCTAACGATGGAATATAATGGAAAATCATTGTTCACGTTTATCTTTTATGATTTGTCGACATATCTTGTTGCATCTGTGTCGAAGCAAGATAAAATACGTACTTTATTGTAACAAAACACGGCTGCGAGATAAAAGGTTTGTCGTAAAGAAAGCAACAGAAAATAAAACATTTTATGAAAGCCATAAATTCCGATAACGAGATGTCTATGTTCGTATGTTAAAGGTCAGCATAACGCATACCTTCAATACATGGGAAGGGCAATTTGACATCCTAATAATAAGCTCACGATTAAAACTAATGTTCATTTTTTAGAATTTTAAAAATCACGCCGTTGCTAAAAGTGTGAGCACGTGCGTTGACTGTTTTGCTCTGCACGATTTTCATGTATAGATGAGTTATTGATCGGATTTCACTCCATTCTTTATTTTGTTTCAGTCATATATTTTGTCTGGAATCAGTAGTATCAACAACCAGTGCCAACTTGCTCTGTAACAATATCATGACAACTTCTTCACACGTGTAAAACATGACAATTCCATAGCGGTATCATGAGTTACAATTTGCTTTATTTTAGTATATAACACGTGTGTACTTATGGTAAAAATTGAAAAGACGATATGACCACATACGTATGTAATTGTACGTGTTTCAATTTATACCGTATTTTCAATAATTTTGACTTGACTCAGTGACTATACATAATTATGTACTTGCATTATTACTGTTGCCATTGACCATTGTATGTTTAAATTTGTATTGTAAATATTTGTAATGCTCATAGACTGTAAAGTCTTATGTATTTGAAAATAAACTAAACTAAACTATGTAGCAGATGTTACTGAATACTACAACCCGACCAACATACGAATCAAACTTAAGATTTATATGTGAGGGTCTAAGATACATTGTACCAATCGTGGTATAGCCAGCGGGACAATGTAGTAGAATTACTACCTCAAATCACATGTCTGTGATTAGTTTAAAATAATCATCAGCCGTCTCTAACACATACTCCGCAAATAGTAGCACGATATCGTTTTTTGTTCCAAATTAACAATTTCTAAATCGCGAGACAAGGTTTTGTCTCACTGAATTATGAAAGGTTTTATTCGAGTATCGCTGCAAGAAGTGTTTTATACATGTCCATTGAGAGTAAGGTTCACAAAACAATGTTGGGTTGGATTCCAATTAAATTCCATTAACGTTTTTTGTATTTGAAGAGAAGTACTGCATTGAGAATTAGAGAATACTAGGTTAGTGCCTTATACTACTCGAATTTATCTTGGCTCGCCGTATAAACTTTTCTCCAACTCATCCAAGAAATAGAAATAGCCTAGTATTCTCCATATCTACGTATTAAGATTTGATGCCGAAGTTGTAAGTACCTTATTGAAGATTCGCGGAAAGTTAGTCCTGGTTGAAAATAATTCCAGGAAAACATGGTAGGTCAACCGATAGGAGAGATTATGTTTATATATGGTTGTGCTCGTATGTGCCCATCAGCTAGCAATTTGTGAACGACAGGTTTTTATTGTTCATTCACCAATAGGCTGCTGATGGGCACTTCGCCTATGAATAGGTGATCTTCCCTATTTTGAAATACGTGCACGTATGTGATAATTCCGTTCGATGGTTGGATCACATACATCGCATTTTCAGAACACATGGATTAATATTATTGTATTTTGTCGGAGAATACACCGTACCTTAACAGCTACCGGAAGTTCTTTAACATTAGCGCACAAGTTCTTTAGCGCTCCTTCATACACTTCGCCAAAAGCCCCTTGTCCAAGTAGTCTGAAATCGAGTAAAGTAAATATTATCATACAATGTGAATAAAGGCCAAGTGAGGTGAATTATCTGGGGGAAGGGCGCATGCATATGCCCCGTGAACATTAAACGCTCGAGGAGTTGGACCGCCTATGACACACTCACTTAGTTGGGGATGAGTATTGACAGGGTAGGAGAACACTGGACAGTTAACGAGAAATACTTAATAACTTGTAATAATTTATTTCAAAAGCTTAATGAAATACAGAAAGTGAAAAGTTATATTAGTGTTCCAGTTGTGGAGTCGAATCAACCAATCGTGAAAGCTCGGCAATTTCCGTTTGTCTCCGGTAAACATACCTCCATTTTGATCAACTCGGTCTTAATGCATTGCAATAGACCTCTGACATAACAAGGCGCCATATTGAAATATTTTTAGTCACATGATTAGAAAATGGCAGCCCCTGTCATCAGTATACATCATGCGTATACATGGTTACAAAAATGTACAGATCTATATAGATATAATATAACAGTAAATAGTTATTACAACACACTATAAAATTCCACGCAACGAATAATCACATGTGTGCAGGCGATATTTTAACTTGATATGAACCGAAAGTCAAGTAGTATATAACATTTAAATATATTTGGTTTTCTGTCATGATATGGATTTTTATGTTCGTAAAAATCAGCAAACTTGATGGGGAAAAAAGAAATAAACATCTTATTGACGGATACATAATTTGTTACTTGCCCGCGAACGTAGCTGGACTGTTAATTCAGACTAACAACTTTGGTGTATTACTACACTTAGACACGAGGTGTATTTACCGGAGACAAACGGAAATGGCCGAGCTTTCACGAATGAATATACCTCGGGTATAGCTCTAGAATACACCAACGTAATTATTTCTATTCAAGTTCACAAATGCACTGTTATGTCAGAGGTATATTGCAATGCATATAGGTCGAGGTGATGAGAATGACAAATCAACATGAAAATTGCGACATTATGGGGGTATGTTCTGTGAAAACCACTGTTCATGCACGACACAATAAAACAAGATATTGTCAGCAAAAAATGTATCAGATATAATAACCAGAGAGAGACATCATTAGAACGCCTTACTGGTAAAAAAAGATGGCAATTTTGAAGCGGATAACACAAATGATGTATTACATCATAACTATAGTTATATGGGCTGTGTCCTTCACGCAACAAACGGTATTTTACCATTTAATTTGTAACGTTTTTTTACGTAATGGTTCTAACGATAGTTTCATGTTTCAAGTAATTGTATTGTCGTGCCGTCTGATACTGGATACTATTCTCATTAATCACCATAAAATGTATAATTATTTTACAGACATTACGCAACATTAATTACAGAGTTGAGATATCTGCATTACTTATATAAGACGACAGAAGGAAGTCAAAAGTGGGCGCGGATCATATTTCAAAGTATGACATAGCTCGTACTATGTTCCATAATAATAAACACGTAACTGACGAATAGTTCTAGCACAAATACATATCATAATTACAAATACAACTACAGAACCAAACTCTTATTTAGTGACAAGTTATGCCTAGAAACATAAGTAAAGGCCTAGGTTAAAAATATGCAAAAACATCATCGTTTTTTTTATCTATTTTGTAATTTGTGATTGAAGATGCGCATGCTATAATTAAGGAACGGATTTAACAATACGTCTATGTACTTTATACTACCGGCTAAGTCTATGTACTTTATACTACCGGCATTCACTATACTTGTATATAGTTATGTACTACTCAAAAGTGCTAAACCGCCACCGTGATTTTGTATAATTATTTTGGTTATAATGCATGTACTCTCGTGAAATTTTGCATATCAATACTTGAATAGGAGATACAGCTTATTCCTGGTGTTTTTTTGGGGCGATTTGTCGTGATGGGCGTGTTACGTAATGAAGCATATGTGGCACGTGTAAACATGCGTTGCAATATGCACGTGTTCGTAACTGCAGCCTGCTCTCTTAGAAAAACACATAGCATTGTAACATTGTAACCAATGTTGTAGTTCATATGAGTTAACTCCGGGTTGACAGCTGCTAAATTTAAGGTTGATATTTTGACAAGAGGGGGTCATAATACACGGAACAAGCCGATTATTAGTTTACCTAATTATAGATGTTATGTATATACATGTCTGGCCATACACTATATAAGCCAAGTCAATTTGTGTTAAGATTAGTTGGAATTGGAGCGCCGAGTCATGATTGGAGTTATGACTTATATGTACCACTGCAACACTGAATAAAACTATATAACGTAAACGATGCCTTTGAGTCTTAGTCATTATGCTACAGCATGCCGAGATTAACACAAGCCGAACGCAGCTGATATGTAAGAATCTTACAACAAGTTTTAAAACTGAATGAATTGTGAACTGTGCAAAAACATACTTGTCAGGTAATATTCACCGATTAAAGATTCTTAATAGAGTGATTTATCACTAACCACTACTTAAAGTATAAATAGTATTCTGTTACCATACTGAATCAGATGCAACAGTAGAATTGTTAAATACTTTGATAAACGAGGACAAAGCCTGCATCATCCTTTAACAGAGGCGGAAACTCTAAACACAGTGCACATAAAGTGGGATTTGAAACATTTCAGATACAAGAACTTATTGTATCAAGAAGTCAGACGAGACGTTCAGACTTGTAAAGGCAGATGTTTTAATGTAATATCGTCTGGATATTACGCATACAACGTCATAAAACACAGACATACTGTATATGAACATAGTGCGCCCACGATGATGAGAAAGGCGGGAAATTGTGGTATATTCCACAAAGGTTGATTACTCAGATGTGCACGATTCATCAGTGACGTGTTAGTACAAAACTGACCATATCTGTTTACTTTATTAATTTGTAAAGCCAATTATGCAACAGTTGACCAAACCGATTTATGTTTGTTAACATCACATTATCCTGGGTGCACTAAAGTAATATTTTAGAAATTGATGTAATATAACAACCTTATCAATGTGAGCTTATTTCTTGGGATCTCCCTTAACTGCTGTTCCGGGTATTTGGCCGTGATGAAATCATAATTAGGATTGAGCTCGGTAACGGCACATCTTAGCTGCATATCAATAGATGAGGATTGCACCGGCGCCACATTTACATGTTCGTCCGATGTTGTTGTTACCATCTCTAGCCTCGCCGTCGGCCCTGAGTTAGCTTTCCGTCGTCTGATAGCTGAAGATAATGCAGATACAGAAGATACAGCACATTAAGCATTTATTCCTAAATACAAAAATAGCGTCTGCTGCTACGTACATTACTCGACAATGTAAATTTGCAATTCTAATCAAGTCGGTCATGAGAAGTCACAAACGTTTACACCATAAAGACAGAAGAAAAACGATGATTTACTGTTCGTTAAACAAATAGAATTACGCAGTTAATGTGGATGATAGGAATGGCAACACGATAGTAAATAAACTCTAGACAATTATACTCGTTTTCTATAAAGAATGTGTTTTTTCTCATCATTAAAAAGAAGAAATCGTCACAAAACAAATAGGTCATGGCAACAATTTGTGATGGACAGTTTTTCCGGACAATAACAACCCTTACAATGTTCCTTATTCCATGATATTAACGAGTGAGTATATCTGTTTGTATTATAAACAAATCATGGTATCTTATATTGTCTCATTATACTATTGTCTCATTATTGCAACAGGGACATCACAAAATCTGTCTGATCGTGCAATTCAACGTTGAATCCGCGAACATAATGTCTTCATAACATAAAGTTGCTTGTACCGGGTATTTATCTTGCTACAATTCGTTTCCAACGCGACATTGTTAGTTAATACCAATATACTTCGATAGTGAAACAAGTTAGACAACTTATATTACTGAGCATTCCCGGGGTTATGTATTTTTCTTAAGAGTGAATTGAGAAAAAAAGAACAGGATAATGTAGAAACCGGCTGTGTCACCAAGGTTATTCAGGCTGTTGACGTTATCGAAAACAAGGGATATAAATTATTCTAAATTGTATTGCTAGTAACAGTCCTAGAACGCCGCTCACTGTTGAAATCAAATTAGTATTAATACAATGCAGGTTTTACATAAAAAGTTAGAATGCTGCCTAAAACATGCCACTCCATGATATAGTAAAAGAATATCATTTCTCCGAGGTGAGGACGTTTGTAGACGGACAATAAGTACGGAATACCGTTAGGACCATCGCACAAGTGTGGGTTGGTTTGAAACGCGATACTTGACAACACTATAATGAAAACACGAAATTACGACATTACGATAACGATAATACGACACTACGATAACGATAATACGATATAGTATCGCGTTTTCACTGTCGCATGTTCGCTGTCGCACAGTCGCATGTTCGCTGTCGCACTGTCGCATGTTCGCTGTCGCACTGTCGCATGTTCGCTGTCGTACTGTGGCATGTTCGTTGTCGCACTGCCGCATGTTCGCTGTCGCACTGTCGCATGTTCGCTGTCGCACTGTCGCATGTTCACTGCCACACAGTCGCATGTTCGTTGTCGCACTGTCGCATGTTCGTTGTCGTACTGTCGCATGTTCGTTGTCGCACTGTCGCATGTTCGCTGTCGCACTGTCGCATGTTCGTTGTCGTACTGTCGCATGTTCGTTGTCGCACTGTCGCATGTTCGTTGTCGTACTGGCGCATGTTCGTTGTCGCACTGTCGCATGTTCGTTGTCGCACTGTCGCATGTTCGCTGTCGTACTGTCGCATGTTTGTTGTCGCACTGTCGCATGTTCGCCGTCGCACTGTCGCATGTTCGTTGTCGTACTGTCGCATGTTCGTTGTCGCACTGTCGCATGTTCGTTGTCGTTATGTCGCATGTTCGTTGTCGCACTGTCGCATGTTCGCTGTCGTACTGTCGCATGTTCGTTGTCGTACTGTCGCATTGTCGTACCTAAAGGTATGTCACACAATATAGAGTTATATATACTGACCTAGGAAGAGAAGGGCGGTACCCATGGCAATGGAAACAACTATAGCAGCCAATGTACTGGCTATAATCAATGTAACACTCATCTTCTCAGGATGTTGTTTGGTTGTGTACGGCATACTTGATGAAGTCACAGTGCCATCTGCGTTAACAAAAAACAAAAGTGAAAATTTCGGATAAAAATATTTTTGTAAGTAAATGACGAAATATGAACGTCTCAAATTACTTAATATAAGTAAATGGCAAACTATGAACGTTAGCGGATGAAACTAGGATAAGTAGCGGAGTCGTTCCATCTACAAATAGTTCAGAAGTTGACACTTTTTCGCGACATTATGTATTAATTGTTAATTCGAACAATAACTTGTTATGTCATCTATCCACCGTATGTGGCTTATCTAACAGGTGAAAAAGATGTAAAAATTGACAAATACAAAATATGACACAAAAAAGAATATATTTGCTTACTTCCAGGGCTAGTTGCAACAATTTTCTCCACTGATGAAGTTAACATGACGTCATCATCCATTACTACAATTTACAACAGCTACAACGTTGTACATAAAAGGTACATAATGAACGAATGTCATACAAACTCGTAATATACATACAGCTACATGTCCCATCTGGCCTAATTGCGAAAGTAAACAAAAATAAAAAATAACGAAATTAGTAGGCCTACTAGTACTTTAATACAGCATAATTTTATTTAAAACTCCAATGCATTGTGCCATTCTGGTCCCTCATTATGCCCCTAATGGCAACAGAATGGCGCAATGCATTGGGTTTTTTAATTAAATTATGCTGTATTATTTTTTATTATCGTCATTTTTTATTTTTGATATATACGTTCTGGGGACGGGCACCATTCTTTTCTTGAATATATATACGTACATGCGTGTTGAGTGTACTGTGACGAGTTCTTGTCGTAGATTTAAAACGTATATTATATAAGGTGCACGAAAAAGAGAACCACAGTTCTAAACGAATTCATTCTGACGTAAAGAGCGATTAGATACGAATAAGAAAAATAATCAGATAATAAGTGTTTTACATTCCGCTTTCTACGATAAACCAAATATCGGGAAGCAATCAAACAGTGAAACCAATTTGTTTAAGTAAGTTGTTTTATATAAAGAAATAACCTTCGTGGGACACCAATTACATCATATAATGGTCTGCTAAACATAAACAGCTAAATATGCACTTTAGCACTAGTTATTGGAGCAGTAACACATATAAAGCATTTCCCTATGGAATCAATTTTCCAATACACAAAGGAAGAAAACAAACGTAATCAGAATAAAAGACACATTATCGTACCGTTTCCATTCTCAAGGGGAAAGCAAACTTTAATTCCCAATATAAAAGCTATAAGAGATTATCTTCTTTGAATATAACTACGTACTTCCGCCGCACGTCTTTAAATATGCACACTTTGCAGACTCGTATGAAGTGCGACTTCAGACGTATGCGATTTGCCATATACACGTACATATTTTTAGTTCGAGTTTGAATAACGTACCGGCAACAATATTTCAGTCACACAAAACTACCCAGCCCCATTATCCTGAAAATTAGGACATCTGTGCCAGTTGATGCGTTTCTATGGTTATATTAGGGAGGATACGAATGAACGTGTACGACAACGTGTACGTATAGCTACCCGTACATGCATCATTCATACGTACATGTTCCTTTATTATTTATTATTATATAATAAACTCAATATATCGGCGATATGTCAGTGGTAAATCACTAGGACTGTCAATCCAGAGGTCGTGGGTTCAATCCCTGGTGTGGTAACTGGACTTATCGGAAATATTTATAATATTTCCCGCTGTATCTGGCCGTGTGTACTGCTTAGTATCTGGGCAAATGTGCCAGGAAGCTGGTTTTCTATTCGAAATAAGAGCTAGGCGCAATTCTGCAGCGCTGGAATGCCTGTATCTAACGTCTCTCTCTCCCTTAAGGGGATTTCTCTCAGTCACTCCCCCTGGTCAGATCATGCTGTATTAGCACTAAAGAATGCATTTGCGCGCTTGTGACTGCAACACTATATGTAAAGTGCCTTTGAACGTGTGTTCGGATGAAAAGGCGCTATATAAATCTGGTAACGTTATATTTAGTTTATTTATTTAATGAGTTCGCGGACAATAACACATGATGCAAACGCATAATATACACATTAATTTTGTCTGCCACACACGTCAAGAACTTGTAGAAACTACACACACATGGATGACGAAATGCTCAAAAGTTAGCCGTACAAATTACACATTGCCTTTCGCATGCCTATAAGCGTGCGTATACGATTTTACTGTTAAAGTTATTTATATGCTAAACGGCGATAATAACAACTGGTTTGTAACAAAATATCTTTTTATAAAACAAACGTGCCTTTTTAACGAACATGGATTATACAAAAATGAAACATTTTTAATTTAAAAGTAGTTGTAATACAAAACGTAGTTTGACTACGGAACGGAGTTGATATGAATAATGAATAGAAGACGTTTGTTTCAAAATTCAAAAGATTGCGTGACCCATGAGAACATACATCTACAATAGACAATTGACACAATGTATGTTTTTTAAAAGAAATATTTTTTTTTTTTTTTTTTTTTTTTTTTACCTTCACTATTGCTTTATTTACATTAATAAATTTGGTATTGTTGGAAAGGTACATAAAAAAAAACAGTACAATGCACACAACAACAACAACAATTAACACAAGATAAGTTATATTTGTTTGATTGAATTGTCATGTGGTTATTAGTATGTGTACTGAATTGTTTCTTAAAGAGGGTGATTTGATATTTGATCAGAGGAGAAAAAGAAGAAAGAAAAAAAAGGAAAAACGATAAGGGGGGGGGGGGGGATAGAAGAAAAAAAGGAGTTTGAAGGAAAGATAAAGATCTTGTGAAAAAGATCTTGTGAGCCTTTAAATCAATTTAAGAAAAAAGATATTTATTTTTTCATTTTTGTTTTGTGTAAGTGTTGCGTTATCACGCTAGGCATTAAATCTGTTCCATTTTGTTTCGAATATTTCTAGTTTATCTTTGTGTATTGCAATGATTTTTTCGATGGATATATGTCTTGCGAGGTAATGTTTGAATGGTTCTATGTTAGGAATTGTTTTATTGTATTTAGAAGAGCTGATGTAGTATTTTGCTAATATTAAAATAAAGTTGGTTATGTTTTTTATTTTTCTGTCTTTTTCGTTTTCCATTCCTAGTGTTATTGTTCTGTAGTTCATTAAGTTAACATTAATGTTTTTACTATTCAAATAGTCCTGTATGTTAAAAAAAAATGTTGGATTGATTGGCATTCCCAAAAGAGATGTCTTTGTGTTTCTGTGTGCATCAAACAGAAGTCACACAATCTGGAACTTGTTATTTTGCATTTATAAAGATAATCGTTATTTGGTGTTAATTTCATTAAGAATTTATATTGATATTCTCTTAGTTTGGTATCTATGGTGCAGTTTAATGGTGTTGTAAGTATATTTTTCCATAAGATCGTTTTTTCAGGAAATTCATCTTCTCATTTTTTGAGTGCTTTGGCATTAATCTTTTTTGTTTTAATTTGTTTTTCATACAATATTTTATTTCCAGTTTTACTAAGTTTTATTTTGTCAAATAGGTATTCTGGTTGTACAGCTGGTATGTTTTCCTCGTCTGTTAATTGTTTTCTCAAAGTTTTGTTTATAGACTTAATCAGTGACAAGTAATTGAGGAAATCGCCGTTTTCAATGCCGTATTTGTTTTGTATTTGTTCGAAGGTTAGGAAATCCTTTATTTGAAAGTCGTATATTTGATCTATGTATATGATGTCTTTCTCTATCCATTTTTTGTATAAAAATAGGTTACCGTTTGTATGTTTTATATTCGAGTTATTCCATATGATTTCTTTGGGGAGGTAATCCATAGACTGTTTATAGTTAATTGAGCTCCAGGATGAAATAATGTTTTTTAGAAATGTGTAGTTGAAGTTAAGTTTGCTTACGTCTGTTTTACTAATGTTACATTTAAATATATTATACCCGTATTTGGAGAGCTCGTTGTTATAGATTATATTCCATTTGGCTTCTGTTTTGATGTCAATTCTTTTAACCCAGCTTGCTTTCACCGAATTTAAGAAAGCATCAATATCTAGCATTTTTAGTCCTCCATTTTCGTATGTTTGATAAATCATATTTCGAGATATTTTGTCAGGTTTGGAATCCCACAAGAAGTCGAACATGATATTTTTTATCTTGTTAAGTCTTTGTTCATTTGGGTTATTTAAAACCGTTAAAGGGTACACTAGTTTTGGGAACGCAAACGATTTTAGAACTGTTATTCTTCCTATTAGAGACAGCTTCCATCTCCTCCATTTGTACAGGGTATGTTGGAATGCATCAATTTTTGGGTCTAAATTTAATTCCAGTACTTTGTTTGGGTTATTTGTGAAAACAATTCCTAGTGTTGTAGCTTCGTCTGATGTCCATTTGAATTTTTTTGATTTACAATATATTATATTTGTATTACGTAATGATCCTATTCTTAGCACTGTACATTTAGACACATTCAATGTTAGACCAGACACCTGATTGAATTTTTCGAACGTTGTTATGAGGCTTTTGAAAGATTTTTCTGACCCATCCAAGAAGAAACTGGCATCATCAGCAAAAAGCGTTTGTTTTATTTCAGTGTTTTGGATATTTAGCCCTTTTATGTTTTCGTTCTTGTCTATATTTTGCGATAATAGTTCAATGCCTATGATAAATAAATAAGGGGACAGAGGGCAGCCTTGTCTCACCCCTTTCTCGATTTTGAAGAAATTCGATAGGTTGCCATTTAATGTAATACAGCTTTTAGCGTCTCTGTAGAAAAGTTTAATCCAATTAATTATTGTATTACCGAAGTTAAAATATTCTAAACATTTGAATATATAATCGTGATCTACACTGTCAAATGCTTTATGGAAGTCCGAGAAAAATATTAAACCTTCCTCGTTATCGTTGTTTATTTGTTCGATTACATCATATAATATTCGTACGTTTTCACCAATGTATCTTCCTTTGATAAATCCAGTTTGGTCTTTATTAATTATATTGTCAAGTACTTTTTTTATTCGATTGGCTATTGATTTGGAAGCTATTTTGTAGTCCACGTTCAACAATGAGATTGGTCGCCAATTGTTAATGTCAGTTAATAGTTTGTTCTTTTTTGGTAGAAGAGAGATCACGCTCTGTGTTTGAAGTTCTGTTAGTTAATTATTTTGAAACGAATAGTTTAGAGATTTTATAAGATATGTTTTAATGTCATTCCAGAAGATTTTGTAAAATTCTGTACTTATGCCATCTGAGCCAGGACTCTTTCTATTTTGCATCTCTTTTAGTGCTTTACCACATTCATATTCCGTTAAAAGGCCTTCACATGTTTGTTTTTGTTCTTGGTTTAGTTGTTTATGTATGTCAGGGAAGAAATCAGAGTCATGCTCGATTTGGTCATTTTTTTGGTATAATTTACTATAAAATGATTGAATTTCTAATAAGATGTCTTTTGTTTTTGTTTTTATAGTGCCATTATGTTCAATTTTAGTTATTGTTTTTTCTTTTGATTGTTTTTTCTCTAGGCTTGAAAAATATTTTGTATTTTTCTCAGCTCCTTCAACCCATTCCGCTTTTGTTCGTAGTAAGATGTCTTTCATATTTTCATCTAACAAGTGGTCTAGTTTTTCTTTTTCTGTATTAAGTGTTTTTAAAAGTTCATGATTAAGAGGTGATTTAATGATGTCGTTTTCAATTTTTTTGATGTTTTGTTCTATTTGCATTTGATCTTTTTTATTATCATTTTTCTTTTTCGCTGTAAATTTTATAGATTCGTTTCTAAAAGAAATATAATTTAGCTTTGTGGCAAAACGTTTTTCTTTATTACAAAAATGTTTATAAGAAGACATAAATATTGTGTTTATCCATACCTTGACCACAGTGTCTTTTTGTATCGTTTTTGAATTCTTCAACAGTTAAATGTTCTAGGTGGGATTCAGTGTCATTTAAGTTATTCCCATCTATAGCAAAGCCTGAAAAGTATATGATATTGTAATGTCATTGATTATATCGCTGGCTTAGAATGTCTTAAGTGCACATCACAAGGCGCTTCTCATGTTGACCAAACTGAAGTTGATCAAGCTTGTTTTCCATAAGTAAAGCGACAGGTTTTTCTTGTTTTGTCAAAATATCGATTTTGTGCTTACGACCTTTTCATTCTAAGCTAGCGATATATCATTCTTTTTTTTGTACCATTGCATTTTTTACAACAGGTACTGAAAGAAATTTACACTTCTGCTGAGCGTATTTTTATTTCTGTCAAGACTACTGCTTGTAATATACAACACATAACAATGATTTGTATATGAATAAAATTGCAATATTCGTATAATATATGCTGTTTAGAAAAAGTTCAAAGTAAATCAATAACATGATTCTAGGGTTCTTTAGTGGATGAAACAACTACCACATTGCACAAATGAAGATGAAATGATGAAAGATTCAATGGAGACGTATTGGTGTGACCTTCTTACTCATCGAGACAATACCTCAGCTGGCATTGCATGAACATGTCCTCCACGCTTCTCTCATGCCAAATGTATTCTTACAAAGTTCACAACAAAAGGCATGTAGTGAGTCGCCAAGGAATGAAAAATCCTTACATTTTGCAGACTCCCAACTTGCCTCAGCAATAAAAAAGACCGTGCACATGTTCAGCTTATTGGAATGGGATTTTTATTTTTCCATCTGACTATAGGCTGTTTCACTGTCATACCTATTAACAGTAGTACTTTTCCACGCGTTGACGGTGTCTAATGCCATGACAGAACATATTAAACCCAACATTGATATAACGGGTAGTAGCAAGTCGGACGGTGAAACGTATGACTTACCAAAACAGCCTGGACTGAATGAGATGTCGTCCACTGCTATATCACCATGGCTGAGCAACGCACCGTATGCAGAAAACTTGATAACATATCTAAAATACAGATGTATTTAGAATATATACAACCAAACCGCAGCATTTACGTTTTAATAGCTTTCTATAAAATCTCTCCAAAACACTAATAAATGTCTCATACTTTATTAGATAAATACTAATTACTTATAGCAAATCCCACCAGACAATTATGTTTGCCGTACGTGGGCTAAGCTGCAGACACGCGGTGGTTTTGTGGTCACCATGTGGGCAATGACAGATCATTATATGGTCAATGTTGTGTGGTGTTTGTGGTAGTTAAGACTTTAGTGCGGCCACCACAAGTAAGTATCGAGTCATTTGCTGGGCATAATATTGTTAAATGAGCTTTTCGTTCAATGGTCGTAATAACGATGACTGTTTTGAGACAAGTTTCGAAGAATTTTTAACGACACCTTTAACTTAACAAACAAGCTCATTAAAATTCCATACAATCGCAAATTCTCATTATTTTAAAACTAAAACGAGTAAAATATAATAGTAGTATTAAGTCGGACAGGGAACGCAGCACTCAACTTAACTAGCCGATCACAGAAAACATAAAAACATAGAAGGCACAATGCCCAACACATAACCGAACGAGAAAATGAACTGCCCAAGTCCCAGCTGTCAAAAAACTGAAGGAACTAGTTTCAGCAATCAAAAAGCTGAATGCTCTAGCTGAATGACTTAGTTTCGACAGTATAAATCACTAGTTTTAGCTGTCTGATGTCCTAAAGATATAGATGCTTTCCCATACTAGCCTATAGTTCTACTCGTATATACATCTACATAATTAGGTTGCCTCCCGCATATCCAAGTAATTGGAGTTATGTTTTTCAAGGCTTCCTTAGGGGAATTCAATACATATAATGGTATATGTACAAACTATTTCCAGGTTTTATTATTTAAGTGTTATAACATGCGACCATCATCAAATAAGTTCAATGGAATTACTTTTCGAAAAAGATGATAACAACTCGAACAAGAAAGGCAGCTGACTATAAAAGCAGCAGGGAACGAAATGTACAAAAAGAACGAACATCGTACAAATCATTATGGCTCTGCATGTAAGTTGTCTCGGCCAGAATGACAAATGATAATGTTATAAGCTGACTTTTGATTGTTATTTAAGTTGGAAAAATACTATTGTTGACAGTTTCAGTGTAGTTATAATTCATAATTACATTTCTTTATGGTTAATTACGCACGTAATTGAAAGTCCAAAATCAAAGTGTGTCATTCATTGCGAAGTGAGTATATAGGCTTGTTGTAGTATCCTTGAAGTAAATCCATTTTTGCGGATAGGGATGGTTCGTTCTATATCAGACTGTTGCGTGGGTGGCTTGACGCTTCCGCCGTTTCTGTGTGGCTTTTGATTGTCTATGCGCTTCAGTATTTTTTATGAATCCTGTTTGATAAGGATGTTGTTGATGAACATACCTTAATGTAGGTTTAATATTGACTTCAGCGAAGTTCCAATCCTTTCCTTGTAGCCCCTCACGTGACCAATGTGTAGTAACTTTATTATTGGAGCATACTTCTGTTTGAGAAACTTCTAATGTATTCACCTCCTTCCCGACCATGTGATAGAAGAAACGTAACTAGAACAAAACCAGATGTGGTTATTCGTCTGTTATGCGTTTTTACAACAGTTAAGTCATACACGATTGTCAATAAACCTTACCCGTGATCTCCGAACTAATTATTAGAATTAAACTTAGGCACACGGTTTTGGTATTTGCAAAATCCTTATTGTTACACATTGAAGTACTTAATACATAGAAAAAGTAGTGCAGAAGCCATGTTTAGACGCAACGGATATGACGTTACGAAAGCTGGTACCCAGTTTGTTCTACAGTTGATACAGCAAACACGGATACCAGTTTCTGTGACGTTTGACGTTATATCCATTGCGGCCAAATATCGCCGCTGCGCTACCTTCTCTTTATATAGGGTACACTCATATAATTTGAACACCCGTGCCTATGGAATTAAAAAGATCTTACAAGTAAATAGTAAAGCTGTTATTCCTGTCATTATTCATGTATTGAATGTGTCGAGCACCCTGCTTATCTCGACCATTTGGCTTGTCCCGTTGGGTCCTCGAAATAACGAGGTTTTACTGTTTATAGTATAAAAATATGTAGTATATAGCAAGATAATACAATTAGACCTATTTTAAAACAATTTGTTAAACAATTCTCATTTACTCAAAACCAATTATTTTTCATATCATTATCGAGGCAGGCCCGGATCCACCGGGGGGGGGGGGGGGGCACGGGCCTCTGAGTAACCATTTTATACATCCCAACAATGTTAAAATCCTTAAAACATTACCAATCGATCTGGCTAGGGATTGCTATTTTGTGATAACAGCCTCTGTATATTACACATATATATATATATATATATATATATATATATATATATATATATATATATAACGGAAGCGAGTGCAATAAAATGTGCCCCATGTTGTTTATCCAGGCCCTAATTACTCCCGATCCGTATCAGTCAGACGCTTTAACAAATGATTTTAAAGCGCCTAATACGATCATGATTTAGGAGATTCACTGATCTATGTCACTATAATGTGTGAACTGATCGATTTAATAATAGTGACACGATAGAACTTAAATTACATTTCGAAATTTTCTTGTTGATGGATTTAAAACTGATTATGTATCAATGCAATTTTCATAATTTCATGTGAGTTTTAGAACATAAAATCTTTAAAAAAGGTTTTAATTCAAAATGACAAACATCTTTGCAAGGGGGGGGGGGGGGGGTACATTTTTTTAAGTTAATGTGTCTAGCGTTGAATTTTAATATTTTTTTAAAAGTTAGAATGCAGGAAATTTCATGAATTTTATTAAACTGTTACAAAAAAATCGACCAGAACCTGTAGAAACTTTCAGTTATAGATCTAATATAGTTTATTTCATGTGTTATGTATTTCGATTTGTAGCAGTAGACGTAGACTTTTAAAACTTTAACGTCTAACCTGGGACGAAAATCGCCCGGGTCTAACTCAAAAATTTATGTTCTTATTTGGAAAAATCTTAATGGGCTAGATTCTAAACATTTGTTTAAATAATTGCATGAAAAATCTACGTTGTCTGAGTATGTAGCGAACAGTGAATTTTAATAATTTGACGCTCGATTTGTAAATTTTAGGGAATTGAAAGAAATTATTTTTATATAATTGTTAAACTCGTCGTATTTTCTGTTGATGTAGCAGTACAATGTTAGTACCTTGACTTCTGATTTTAAAAGCTTAAAGTGAAGGAAATTGCATGATTTAAATTCGAAAAGTGCAAAAATCTTCGCCAGGAGGGGACACACCTCCAACACACACCCCCACTATAACATCCCAATAGTTAGCTGTGCCCACTACTCGAAAATTTCTGGATCCGGGCCTGCGAGAGTTTCAAATAATTCTTATCAACCATATGGGAAAACACATTGGCAACACTCGATGGAGTTTCATTTGTTATCATTCTACAATGTTACATAAAATCGCATACATGTTATCTCTTAACTTTATGTTACAATTATAACCAAGTCGACATTCATAAATCATGTTATACAATATCAGCGCACAATTACTGTCATAGACTCTTCGTCATTATTCTGTTTAGGCGAAGTTTTACTGGTCGTAGTGAGTTTAACATAGACTGTGCGTCCAACATTTAGCTCACTAAACGAGCTCATTGTGGTAGAGGGTTTGGCTGTAAGGCGGTTTCATGCGCGTGTTTGGCATGTTACATGGCTGTGTTAAGTTGTTCAGTGGAATTGGATGGCAACAAATTTCCTCCACCATAAATACAAATGTATAATTTGTTGAAAGTGCTTGCAAAAATGTAATATAGGATATTTGTTAATGCTGGTGTAAGATCGAATCTCATTTCACCGATTAACCAAAGAAAATTAAAATGAGTAGAAGATCCATATAACAGAAAACAAATTTTATCACTCATTAGACCAATTTAAAGGATATTATAGCCAACGAATTCTACTTTTTGTTGTTCCCATGTGTTGTCTTTACAGACAGGTTTGGTAGTACTTAGATTTTGAACTACGAGTTTACAACCACCATCGATGATATTTTCCTGGTCACAATACACTTAGTTATACCTGGCATTTATCCGCAAAATCTTCACGAATCGCAGGCATGATGACACTTTGTAACGTAGCATAATCGAGCATTTCTAATTTCCCGCCATCTATATATATGTAATGTCCTAAAATATAACAAATGTCAATATATTGAAACCAAACGCCCAACCACTAATGATAATGTTTGAACTATTTGAATAGGAAGGGGAAAACGTTATTATTAGTTATTTATACAATATACATGCAGTCACAAAAGACCCAATAGAGTAAGCTAGTTGCAACTTGTCTATTTGTCGCTCTCCTAAAAGATAGACATTTTTGACTTCGAGAATCATATCTCTGGCTTAGAACGAGAGGGTCGTAAGTGCGACTAACGACCTTACAAGGTTTATGCATATTTGAAAGGCGCTTAGGTCATGTTGATTAAAACTGAAATTGAAACAGCTTGTTTTTTTCATAAATAAAGAGTAGTTTACACAAATTATTTTCTTGTTTCTTCAAAATATCGATTTTGTACTAACGACCTTCTCATTCTAGGCCAGCAATATTTATCCTGAATAAACTTGTAAACGTGTAAAACTTGTCAGAAGAAACAATCGACTAGAGAAAATGATTAAAATGAAATATTACCAAGTTTAGTTTTCAGTGTATGATCTACGTTCGGTCCCGTCATCCTTCGGCGTGTTGGTCC
The DNA here is from genome assembly GCA_947247005.1 of Spisula solida. Lineage (NCBI taxonomy): Eukaryota > Metazoa > Mollusca > Bivalvia > Venerida > Mactridae > Spisula > Spisula solida. The sequence continues at coordinate 5,524,643 of OX365945.1, forward strand.
TTGTTGCAGCTGCCAAGGAAACTCCCCGGTATGATGCCAACCACAGGTTCCATTCTCGAACGTGCAAAGTGCAGGGTGGGGCAAACTTTCTACATAGATAATGATAGAACACGTTAATTAGCATTCAGTTAATTCTCTGTCAATAGATCTTATTATATCTTCTGTTATAGCTGTACATAAAATATATTGTGTTAATGAGGCTCACAGGGAAGACAGGGTATACCGAACTGTGTTACCTCTTTAAATAAAGCCTTTACTATTATTATCATTATACATATCATGAGACATGAAAACTGAGATCATTGTAGATATTTATTGTTGTAAGAGATATTCGTAAATTTCACAAGGGCTAGTATTTTTTTGAAAATGGACTCATTTGGTCAACGACAAGTTTTTCAGTATTTTATCAAGTAACATCGTTGTCTTGGTCGTCAGAGATACACTGCTGCTACAACCTAGTAGGACATCACTGTGTAAGCATTCTTGTCAATGCACTCAAAAGTATGTCTATTTTAAAATTCAGTAAAACTGTGTAAAACAGTGTAAACTTGCTACTGGCGAATACAAAAAGTGCAAGTTTATTAATAGTTTCGATTGTGAAAGTCACAGGATTTTCTGTCCAGTTGGTGGCGGTATGGTTTATACAAATATAGCATTTCCTTGTTTTTAAGACATGTTGTGTATGGGATTCAGAAGCTATGGAAACCTATTCAATGACAAAAGTTTGGAACTGCCTTCCTCTTACTGTACGAACTTCTAACACCTTGCACACCTTTTAAAGTAACTACCTAAAGTGGTGGTACTCTATTCAATAAATGTGTGAACTATATTGTAACCATTAACCATGTTCATATTTGTTTATATTTGTTCTTTAAAGGTGCTGCCTCACAGATTGGGCTAAAATTTTTGTATATCGTGATTTTCCAACCTAACTAAGTATAGATGTAATAGAGAGACACTCGGACGGTTGCTTTATGAAAGACTTAATACAAATAAGCACTTTTAACCACTCTCGATATCGCCCACCGATTTCTTTTCTTGAAAACAAAGCGCTGAGTTTCCTTCCAACATGCTTCGTGAATTATGTAATTCACACGAGATCGAACAAACTACAGCGTAAACATCAATGAGGTATTTGGTTCGTTTTTCGCTTCGTTTTCATCAAATGCGAATAAATTTCAGACAATTTAAGTAAACGTAGTGTTAATTCTATAGGGTATTAATACCCTATAGAAATTTTGATGTAAACATACAAAAATAACTACAAAATGCCGGAGTTTCTAAAGATAATTTAGATGTCAGTGTGGTTATTTATGGGATATACAGACATCTATACCATAATTACGCGAATATTTGACAATTTTATTTTATTTTTGCAATACACCAATATGTGAGGCAGTCCCTTTAAAGTGTTTTACTCTTGTATATTTTTTTTGTAAAATGTTTGTTTGATGTATAATATATGTTTTTTTTGAAAGAGGCTCACAGGGAAGACTGGGCATGCCCAACTGTGTTTTTGACATAGTGTCGTGTGATTGTGGTCTGTTTCCCTTCTGATCGGCTGTTTCAGTTGAGTGCTGTATTCTGTGCCCGATTATCTTTTTTTAACTTTGAAGGTAGAACATGTTCCTGTTGCTTGCTAAATTGTAAAAAAGTCTAAAAATAAAGTCTTTATTATTCTTATTAATATAGACAATACGGACCCTTTGTTGCTAACTAAGTTTTCATGAATAATATGTACTTGCTGTTCCTTGATCAAAACTTCGCTATCGATATTCATGCTTTCGGGTCTAGAATGCACTCAACTTTCTCCAAACCCTAACTTAAAATGTAAAACTTCATTTACATGGTGATTTCTATACTAGTAAATTGAAATAAAACTTTATGTTGTAATGCATTTTACTTCACATGTTGTGGTTGAAATGCTTGCAAACATAAATTGCCCAAATGTTTTAACTAATCCTTGGATAATATAAAAACTAAATTGATTTTTTTAGAACGTAACCCAGCATGCATTTGGTTCTAGATACAATGTATTAATTTCTCGCAGTAAGAATATAAAACTCCATTTGGAAATAAACCGATTTCTGTCACGTTTGTTTGAGGCCAGGAAGAGACAAACGACAGTCCTGTATCTCAAGTCACAGGGTGCTAATTGGGGAAAAATGTTATATATACTGTCAATTATCGTTATTTATAAAGTTTAAGTGCATGGAAGATAGTTCGTAATTTCGACATTGCAAACTTCGTCGTAAGGCACCTTTGTGTCCAAATTTTCCATCTTTATGCCTTTTATATTTATAATACCAATATATTGTAAATCATAAACTATGAATGTATACTATATATGTAATACATCTAAATAAAAACAGAATATATGTGAAATAAACGGGATTACAGTTATGAGGCCTGAAAACAAATCGTCACATGTCCGTGCTAGTCGTAGAAGGAAATGACCCTTGAACTCCAGATGTCACGCACTCAAAGCGGTCCTTCTACAACTTGACTATCGAATTGCGTTTTAACATGCACTCGTAAAGTCATAAGATACACCATTATGTTCTAACATTCAAGTAGATTTGTTACTACAAGTTGTTTCTTATTCTGAATTTCTGATGCCATGGACAAGCCCTAGCGGACAAGGCATGGCGACAGACGCGGAGGCATCTTTAACAGTACGGATACTTCTTGTACACGGATATTTCGAACAAATATCTTAATATAAAGATGTATTACTCAAGCTTACGGTCATAAACAACAATAAGCCGACTAATGCTGACATATACAAACAAATATGATGCGCATGATAATATCATAAACCCTTAAACCGCTTCTCTTTTCTACTCAATTCAAATGTATTTGTTTAACAAAAGAGTCCCATGAGAAATAAGCTCAGAATAGCAGGCGAGTTATTTAAGAACAATTCCCTAAGATAGTACAAATACATCCTTCAAAATCATCTCATCTCAGCTAACACTCGATTCAGTCGATAAAATAAATATCTCCTGAGTTAGGTTCTTAGTTAGAAACACAAATAACTCTGAATCTGAAGTATTCTATCAGCTTGAATGAGGTAAATAAATCATCACATACAATACCAAGTAGACGTGAACGATGATGTACGTTCCTCTACAATAACTCTTGTATAACTTGTGTTCTTGGAGAGGATTGTTGAATTCCTCCAATCAGTGAAAGTAATGGGACAAGCACTTAGAAAGTCGCGTGACCCAGGGAACAAGAATACTCCAAACGGACGACAACACACCACAAGGATAACCCACAGCAAATACAGCGTACGAGTATATGCAATTTTGAACGATACGAGTCAGCCTTATGTTGCACAACGAAATTGCAGAAGGGCACATAAAAAGGAACACAGTTTCACAAAGAGGCACAATGGCCAAATACAGTTTTGTAATTTTCTATTTTAACTTTAAATAGGACAATATATACATAAGGGAAGGTTGACTTCCAACTTGGAACGGAGAGCGACAAATGTCACTTTGGGGGATAAACCTTTTTACGGAGCACCAAACTAAAACAGTCAGAAATCTTACAGCATTTTCTATTCTTTCAGCTTCGTATGTCACAACATGTTGCTTTGCCGGATTAGCTTTGAACGTATCTTAAGTTCCTTGCCATGTAACGCACGAAACCCTTCTTTCAATTATTGCTTTTGTTGAACAAAATCGTATATAGCTATATACTGGTACTTCAGAATGGGGGTGTAATATGTCGTCATTCATCATACTGTTTCTATTTCATTATCCCTTGACAAAAAATGTGTCTTTATAAAAGGCCTGTCAGTAAACTATTAATCACAAAGAGGAACAGCCGTCATTAAGATATTGCAATCTATATTTTTAAACAACTTACAGACGGCAGCATTTGGTAATCAATTATATATAAAGTGATAGTGGGATAAGTCAAGGCAGTCATACGCGCATTTAGAGACATTTTCAACATTGTGAATATATATAGCATCCAATAATGCACATATGCTTATTGTGCAATAACTAGTACGTGTAAGGACCATGTCGCACTACAGCGTATGTCACCGAGCGTATGATAATTATTCAAACACGTTGGTGTACGACAAGGTGTACGACAAGGGGCAAGTTTTACACAATGTAAGAGCACGCTGTTCTACGTTGCTGTACACCGATACCGGCTAAAATGTGTACGTAATCGTCAAAGTACGCACGTACATGCTTTAAAAGAGTTGGGCATACGTTCGTCTAACGTTGCGCATATTTGCTACGGATAGGTTGGAAGTCAGTTACCACTACGTTAAACAGGCCTACGTTATCAATTCGTTGAGTAAACGTCCGCAGAGACACCAGCTTGTTTTAGATCACCACCAGCGTATCATGCCGGCGTATGATCAGGGTTCTAGATAAACGTAATACGTTCGACGTGCGATATTGTTATATGTTGTCAATCTTATTTATATAATGTTTCATGTTTTACATTCGTTTATATTACCTGTCACTGTGGCTTTTTTGTTAGAGGGCATTACATGGCGGGAAACTTTTATTTACACTGTAATGTGCTATAAGGTTGTCTATTGGGTAAGTGTGAGGTTTGGTGCACTGTAAAACGTATAAGCCCACAGTGACATTTGTCGCTGTCCGTACCAAGGCGGAAGCCCTTTGGTCAACCTTCCTCTATGTATGTATTGTCCACTTTATAGTAAAAATACAAAATATTTTGCCATTGTGCCTTTTTGTTAAACTTTGTTCATTTGTATGTGCCATTCTGCAATTTCGTTGTCAAGCACAAGGCTGCTTCGTGTCTTTCAAAATTGCATGCATATATGTTGTAGACTGTCCTTGTGGTGTGTGGTGTCCGGTTGTTGTTTTCTCGTCACATGGCTCTCGTTCCGTTTTAGTTTGACTGACTGAGGCGGCAGACTTTCGGGACGGGATGCCGTGTTGTCAGTGCTTTGTGTGTTTTTAATGTTTTCTGTGCTCGGCTGGTTAAGTTGAGTGCTGCCTTCCCTGTCTGACTTAATATAATCTTTTTGTATATTGCAACAGTCAATTAACAAAAATTGACGCAGTTACTTGCCCTAGCGTGGAATTTAAAATGTCAGATCGATCGCACGACCTGACAGTCAGATTTCGATCGATCACGTGTCAAAAAAGTTTAGCTGTCTCTGATATCTGCCCCTTTAAAGTAATGTTACTTTAGCATTTTAGAAAAAAGTGAGGTATAACAATAGAACATCAATGCAATTGTTCACTAGCATTTTTAGCGAAAAGGCCTAGTGTTAACGATTTGGATGTTCCACTTTCACTTATGTGTTCAGCAAACAATTAGCGGACATGTTTCCGTGATAGCATGCTGACACGATATGAAATGAGTGGTAGTTGTAAGACACGAATCCACCTACCACAGATACGCTCGTCATTTCCATTTGGACAATCCTCTTTTAAATCGCAAACATTTCTCCAATTTACACATGACCCGTCATCACAGGGGAAATCAGCAGAGTAAGGGCATTCTGTCTTATAATCAGCTGCAACAGACGTAAGGAAATGAGACAATTACAAGTATAATTATATCAACATCTTTTGACAACAAAACCAAACTTGGCAGCACGGATTATCGAGTATAAATGCGGCAGCAATATGACAGTTAGTAGTAACGCGCAGTAACGGCAGCAATGAAAGGTAACACACGGGGAGAGAAAGTAGACATTTGTTTGAGAGGAACGTGCTGTCATGCAGTGTAATATATAAACAATAGTATGTGTAGTTTCTAACTTAGGCAGCAGTAGAATAGAATATGATAGAGTTTATGTTCCAAATTCTGGACTCTCTCGGGTAAACAATATTGATATTTACATAAAAGGCAATCCATAGTTTAAAAAACTATTCAAAGTAAAAAAAACATACTAACATGTAAATAACACAGATCAGAAAATAACAAAACAAAATAAAATAATAAAACCAAAAGAACAATAGTGCTTTCATTGACTAGAGCACCAAGTTATTGGATTATCTATTACATAAGTGTAATACATTGTATTACAAATAAAGCAAACAAGATCAAATGGCAACAAGAATAAGAGCTCTATGTCCGTGTTTGTGTTAGGATACAATCATGTACGTTATCCATATCTTTCAACTTACGTAAAAGAGTAGTCCCGTCTTATTGGGTCCAGTATTGAATACCATATGCTGACAAGTAACGCTTGATCGCGAAAGACATTTTTCACGAACAGTCATAACACATTCTTTGGATATAATTATTCGCTATTTTACTTTTTTTGTGAGTTTTATGATTTGAATACTCGTAAGTTAAAATATATGATTTGCTTGCGATTTTAAAATTCGTGAATTGATTCGACAACCTGGTTAATGTACTCCCGAAAATAAAGCTACAACCAACCGCATATATCACTGGCTTAGAATGAAAAGGTCGTCATACAAAAACGCTTTTTTGAGAAAACAAGAAAAACTACTCTTTACTTAAGGTGATTCCCAACTCTATAATTTTTCTGTACAAGAGGTATCAAACACCTGATTTTTATGAAGAACAGACTCATGATAGTGATTGTGCAAACCCATAACAGTTTTGTTCGGCTAGTTTTTAAGATATTTTTAGATTTAGGGGAAACCCCCTAAAAACTGATATTTGCATTTTACCGAAAAAGTTTGACATGTTATTTCATGACACTTGGTATGCACAAAATTGCGTATATACAAAATCACACGATAATGTTTGTTTTAGAATATGCATGTTATATGTATTTTAAATGATGTTTTAAAATATGAGATTTTTCATCTTTGAGTTATACGAAAAAAATAGTTGAACAACATACTGTTTTCGTACATGCAACCAGTAGAGTAACTATTATAGATGTTTTATCCCAAATTTCATGGCAGTTGCTCGGCTAGATTTTTTTTAATTGACAGGTAAGTGATTTCGTAAATGCATGTCGAAAACCAGGATAGTTTACGAAGTACATCAACGTTTTGAATACGTTGTATCCTGTTTTCGCGATAATTTGGTTTTTTTTAAAAAAAGTGTATATTTAAAGATGAGTCCAGTTTAAGCTATATGCTCTTTTGCATTAGCTAGTCTATATTCTTACGAAATCGATCGGTATGCTTGATAAACAAATGTTAAAACTTGGATACAATTTTGTGTGGGCGCATTATAAAACGTTTCACATACGTTGAAGCTAGTATTCGCGAGTGTTGGTGTTTCAACGTTTGGAATAAATGGTACATAAAATTGAAGCAATAGCTTTATTCTGCAAGATATTTATAGTATAATATAGTAGTAAATTCGCGATTTTAAGTCATGAGAACATGCTGACGAATCAATTTTTAATATTTCGTACTATTTCATCATGGTAGTCAGGCGCTTTCAATACGTCTTATTTACCCCGATTTCAAAACTTCCGCTCAATTGAAGAGTTGGGAATTACTTTAAAAAATATGGAAAACAATCTTTTTTCAACTTCAATTTGGTCAACATGACCAGTTCCGATTTTCATGAAAATAGGCTCATAAGAAGTGCCTTGTGGTGCAGATTTCTAATACTTATGGGTCTTATAAGGTTACGACCTTCTCATTCTAAGCCAGCGATATGGTTATATTGTAGACCAACATGGAAAATGTAAAATGGGATTCAATTGCAAATACCTGCTTCACATTGTCCAGTACTAAGGTTTGCAATCAGAACAAACCCTGCTGCATCTTCCAAACTAACATCTAATGTAACATTTGTCTTCTTACCAGATGAAAGCTGTTGACGTATCGTATGTGTCTGCCAGCTGAAATGCAAGGTATAATTATATTAGACGACAGTGATATATGATTCATTAATTTAGTTATAGGATAGTTAAATGATTAATTAAGCGATTGAGTGACTGCGGTGCTGACTTAACGCAGAATGACTAAATGCCTGATCGATTGATACGGATTATGGTTATGGTGAGGAAATGGAACATAGCGTCTGGAGGATCCTTGAACGATACATTATATATTACTAATTAATCATTGATTGGCTAATTCCTTGTGGTAACATGCAATGCACTCATTAAAAGTTATAAGAACACCAACGTGTTACCCTTGTATCTTTATTAGTATGTAAGATAGTTTGTTAACTTTTTATACGTGTTCATGCGAGTTGTATAACAACAATATCCGATAATTGGATATTTGTATTTTGCTTGGTGTAAGCAATGAACCATGAACGCTCCAAATTCTGGAAAATGCACGTGCACAACGATGTTTATTGTACAATGTCTTGAAATGTTGCCTACACATTGTCCAGCAATATCAAAACCTCGAAAAACACAAATCTTAAGAATTCCGATTACAGAAAGAACAAGAGATGTAAACATGCATGCCTTATGCCAGCCGAATAGTCATGTATGCTATAGGCAATTCAGACTTTGACCTTTGATCTATTGACCTACAACTTTGTAGGAATCTACTGCTGATCATCAGCAACCTCTGTGTAAGGTTTTGGGATCTTAGGACCCAATGTCCTTACGTTGTGGATCCGAATCAGTTGTGAATTATAAGGTCAATGTAATTTTGACCTCTGAACATAGTGACTTCAAAATCACTGGGGATCATCTACTGTTTATGATCAACCTCCACTTAAAATGTGTGGGCCCTAGGTTTGACCGTTCTGGAGTCATCGATCGGAAAACATTTTGGTCCATCGACCGACCGATCAACATGCATATGCTAAGTAATAAACCCCAATCTACGATATGGAGACATAACAAACTTAACTACTCACAATTCCTAAGATGTTTAAACTTGATAATTTTAAAATAAAACTTTTAATAAGTGTAGAACGAACAGAACTGATCGGACAAACGAACGGACGACGAACAAACGAACGGATAAACGAACAATGCATCAATATAACATGTATACGATGTATACGGATATTACTCTATAGAGAAGTACAACAGTCCCTGGTTACAAAGCCCACTACGATTTCTATGACATTTATCTAATTTAATACCGACTTCAACATTAGGATTGATGCCATGAAATGCATCACTAATAACATGTCATTATGAAATCCACTGTATTAACCACCCATAATCAAATTCTGCCAGATTACCACAGAATGCAATGAATAAATCTTTGCCGACAGAAGAAATCCAGAGCAAGATTAGAATTCAATATTTTGTGTGCTTTCAGAATGGCAGTATGAAAATGCATGAAACAATCTAATTTAACCACGGAATCAGTTTCACACATTGTCTTGTTTTTTCATTCTACAATTAGGTCTCCGCGAGCTTGATTTTTACCAAAAGAATCGACGTTTGTTTGTGCCCCTGAATATAAACCACGTAAGAATATATTTGGTGTTCAATAAAGCATTAGGTATTAGCATTAGTTATAAATAGACTGTCGCGGAAATGCAGCCGAAACAATTGATGTATTACATTTTCCGTCTACTCTTTTAAGAGATATACAATGTAGTAAATGAGATGCAAATGAAAAGATCATGGAGGAAAATCCCTCCTACAATGAAAAATGTGCGATTACCGCATTTATAATACATGTATTAGTGTATTTCAAGACAGGCATTTCTGGGATTGGTCTTTTCGAGGTATTTTCAATTGAAAGTTCCGCATCAAACACGACTTTTGTTGCCCGAAAGTTGCCAGGACACCTGAGCCAATGTATAGGATGACTAATTGAAACATTTAATTGGTCCGGTTGTAGACCGTACAGATGATCAACCAATGATTCTCATTGTGTGTTTTAATTATCTAGCATTATCCTTGGCTTAAACTTGAAGTAACCATTTTACCTTAATTATACATCGTATACGTCATCAAACATCTCAGACGTATTTGTCAATCTATCATTCAGACGAACAACATTCCTTCCCAATTAGACATGACAAAGATATCTTTATATTATTGCCAGTCATTGTATAGAACTACCAATTAATCAGCGACCGTTTGATGCAACTTTTCTATGATTCAGAAGTATCCATTATATTCTCCATACTTTCAAAAGTCGGTTTCAAAGCGCTGATTCATTAGAATTTCTTTTGTCGTGATATTTTGTTATATAATTATCACAATAATAAAGTTTAACATCCTTTTAGATGTTCCAGTTAACGAGAACAATCGTCAGAATTTATACAAACAATTTATGTTCAGAAAAAAGCCATAATCTACCACTAAAACCAAGATAAGGTGAATTTTCCCGACAGTTTAAGCCGTATCTCTTTTCGTCAAATAGAGTCATAGTTTTTTTTGCAGAATGTCCCAAATACAATTTTTTTTAGTTAGACCGCGGACAACCACCATTTCAATAATTTTTGATAGCGCAAAGACACAATATTGGATTAACCGCTTATGCAACAAAAGAACACCCCTCTTTAGTTTTATCATCGGTTTGATGTCATCAAGTAGCCAATCTCAGTGTTACCATAAGTTATCTATTGTTGCCAGCACTAAACTGTCTTGGAAATGTTTTGTGGCAGGTGATAATGTACGTAGGAGAGTCAAACGGATACCAATTACACTGTGGTAGACATGGGAAGCTAGATATACGTGAGGCAGATGGCGTAAACGACACGAACGCTAGCAGTCTTTCATTGAAATAATACCATAATACCAGTCTAAACCCAAAATGTATGTTTTCACTATGTCTGGCTGTATGGAAGTAAGACATTCCAAAAAACAAGAATATTTTGCGTTTAACAAAATATGAAACTAACAGCTTTTAAAATATCATATGATCCATTAAATACAGACAAACGCTAGAAATCCATCTGGAAGTTTTGGGATTTGAATAAATGAAACCATAATTGCATTTAAAACATCGTTAAATAAGTTCTATGTAAGGGTTAATGGTTTGATATACAAAAATGTAAGCACATGAATAAGATGTAACTACCAATGCAGTTACGCAATTTTTCTACCAGAGGACATTTTAACCACAAGTGAAACGTACTTTTCTCTTCACAATTGCACCGGTTAAATGATCTCAAACTATCGAATACGATTACAATAAACATTGCATTAAACAAACTCGATTGAAATTTGCCTTCGATTTTCTATCATTATTTTTTGCAGTACAGTTAAGATTTAGATTTCCACTCGTCGAGCCTGTGTTTTGCGAATTGCCACATCCTTCACATGTAGAGGAAGAGGTATCACCAGTTAGTTTCCAGTGGATAAGCATTGGGTACATGTTGGTGTACATGTAATTCTAAGACCGAAGTTTAACTCAACTAAATGGTTGAAACATCAATTAAATTATATTTTTATTGAATCTGTTTAATGTCTCGATGTGTAGATACTAAATGTCTTGTTGAGGTTTTATACCTAAAATACGGTAAGGTTTCCCTTCGAAAAAGCTTGAATAAATCTTATTGTACCAATTAAGAACATTTCATTGGCAACGCGGGGTAAATATCATGTCTGCAGCTGCAGTGATATAACTTGTGAAGCGCTAAAAGTTGTAACACTCGCTCACAAGAAAGTAGGACGTTGTAGCTATTCAGTTGCTATTTTTCTTATTCATTTTTATGTTTGTTGCTTATATTGGTAATATGTGTATTCGTTCTGTGCCTTTCGTGTTCTACTGTTTCCGTTGAATGTTACCTTCCCTGTCCGATGTGTAATTATCTGTTTTCATCAATTTTGAAATAGATACACAATCAGCAGGGCATTGGATAGTGCAAAGTGTGGTGTGTTTTTTGTAAAACGTCTGCAGAACCACGCGCATTTTTTTACATTCGAGTTTACAGACTGATCAGCTAATGGACTATCACAATAAAACAGAACATTCGGTGGTATTAAGTATCTTACATTATCTTCAATAATGTCTGTGTGATACCATACATTGTATAAAGTCGTGTTTGTTATGTATAAGCTTGTATGTAGACATTGATATACTTTTGTTTCTAAATAAGGGTATGCTGAATATATATATTATTTTTCATATCTGCTAGGTTATTTACGCTTCGACCTAAATGACATAGTTTAAAAGCGCTAGTTATCTAGTGGAGTTGGTGTTCATTTTATATACTAGTGAATGTTGAAGCAATATCACACCACGGTTACATGAGTATATCCAAACCATTTGTTTAAAACAATTATTTGGGACCTCCGTTGCCATAGTGGTTACGACCAATGGGTTCAGTTCGCTCGTCGTCCAATCATTGCTGCATGTTCAAATCACAATCACAATTAAGAATTGTTATGTATGTATCTGTTGTTTCGTTAAATATTGTATTAAATTATGTATTCACTAAAGGGTTGATTTGATCAGTTCCAAATATGCATGCACGTACGAACATAATTAGTCAATACAAATCATATTAAGTCGGACAGGGAAGGCAGCACTCAACATAACAAGCCGAGCACAGACAACATAAAAACATACAAGGCACACACAACCGAACGAGAAAATAATCCACCCAAGTCCCAGCTGTCAAAAAGCTGAATGAACAAGTAATTAAGAATTGCAAGCAATACAGAAGTTCCCTACCGGTTTGAGGCCATTTTCAATGTTTCTGTTGCCATAGCAACCTTATTGCCCCCTATGCACATACCAAGTTTCATAAACCTTGCTTGGAAACTGTTTGAGTTATGTCAGGATCCAGATTGATTGACGGACGGACGGACGGACGGACGGACGGACGGACTAACGGACGGACGGACGGACGGCAAACCTATAGTCCCATCCGGTCAGAAACCGGTAGGGGACTAACTAGTTTCAGCAATCAATAAGCTGAATACCAAAACTGAATGACCTAGTTTCAACCGCTACATCATTCATCAATATAAAATGTATACGGATATTACTATTTAGAAAAGTACAGCAGTGCCAATTTCTATGACATTTATCTAATTTAATTCCGACTTCAACATTCAGCTTGTGGCCATTAAATGCACCACTAACATCAAGCCATTATAAAATCTATTGTTGAATTTTAACCACCCATAATCAAATTCTGAAGAAGAAATTCGGAGCAAGACTAGAATTCTATATTTTGTGTGCTTTTAGAATGGCAGTATGAAAATGCATGAAACAATCTAATAGAGTTTTTTGTTCGTTTCAACTCAAGACTGTAAATTCATCTATATTCATTTGGGAGAAATTATCGAGGATGTATTGCACGAGGTTAACCACGGAATCAAATTCATCCACATTTTCTAGTTTTTAATTCTAAAATTAGATCTCCGCGAACAGGCTTTTTACAAAAAGTTTGTTTGTGCCCCTGAATACAAACGACGTTAGCATATATTTGGCTGTCAATAAAGCATTACACATAAGCATTAGTTATATATAGACTGTCTCTAGAACGCAGCAGAAATATTTAACGCACTGCATTTTCTGTCTTTTCCTAGAAGAGATAAAGTAAATTAAATGCAAATTTAAAGATCATGGAGAGAAATACCTCCTACGATGACAAATGTGCGCATTTAGAATATAAGTGCTGTGGCTGTGGAAAGGGCATCCAAGAGGTGAACTTTTCTTTCAGACATTGACACACTGGGACGTAGAATTTGAGTAAATAATTAAAAAATACGGCAAGTGATGTGACAGGGAAACGAATTGTCGTTGCGGACCTTTCATAACTAGACTAACAATAATAAGGTTGGATTTGACTGGGGTATGGTTGGATTTGACTGGGGGTTTTAGGGACAATTAGGGTACGTGCTAATTGCCTATGATTTTAAGTAAACAGATAATCGCACATTTGATAAAACTATCAATTTCGTAAAATGAATAATACTATAATAATATGCATGACACAATTGTTGCTGACACAATCCTACGAAAAGTGTTGCGTTTATTTTACCGTTGTTTATGCACTCTTGCCACCTGATCTTATATTAGCTTCCTCAAACTTCCTCAAACTTCCGCGTATCATAATTAAAACCACATTATCTGTTTCAGGAAGTTAATAATTCAAACAATATGCACAGGATCAATATTATTATTGTATTTCCTTCCAAGTTCAAGGAAATTGTGGCCATGTCTTTAAAACAGATATACACATGCGAAATCGGACAAATATAATAACATTAAAGCCGCTGGCTTCATCAGAATGAAAACATAAACTATTGTAATGATAAAATAATTAAATCTATCTTGTTGTGTCGCATTTTTATCATACAAAATACATAAATTGTATAACAGATAAAGGTTACGTAAAAAAACTCGTTCATGCTAATAATATGGTAGCTGATTTCTGCAATTCGGTGGTATTTCGTAAGGCAAAATGTTGAAAACATGAACAAACGAAATTTCGAAACAATGCAGATCTGTCGTGTACTCGCCTTTCAAGTCACAAACACGATACTTTATGTGATTTTGACCTTTGTGTGTTATTGTATATCCTGTTTTTGGTGTTTTAATGTGCATCAACAGCTAGGATCATTTAGAGTGCATTGAAAAATGATCAGACGAGTATCAATAGTTATTTCAGACAATAGAAAAATCATTTCGTGTCTTTGACATTTTGCCCCGGCAACACGAACACACGAACTGGCAGAAATAACGACCAACATAATATTATGACATATTAACAAAAATGTGTAAACTTAAATAGCTTACTTGAACTTAAAATACATCGGAGATTAAGTATTTGAAGTTTTGTTGAGAAACTTTCATTAAGAAAATTGTCGTAAGATTGATTATAAAACAAAAATAATTGAAACAAAATCCTAAGTCGGTAATGGTGTTTCTTGCTTTAATTGCACATATGCTACTTTGTTCAGGGAATTCCATCCCATGAGAAATAAAGACTTTCATTTACGCTTTTGAAATATTAAAATAGTCCTTGATTTGACTACGACTGTAATTGCTTCGTTTGCCTTTTATACAGGCGATAATCGCATTGCAAGTTTTTGGAAATATGCGTCACTGTGAATACAACAACAACATACTATTATGTACAATGTTTATTTTAACATTAAACATTTACTATTTTCCCAAATGCTCCACTTGACATTCCACATACATATAACAGTCTATATATACCATAGATATGCCACTGCCAACTAAAGACCTGAACAAGTCGATAATAAATTACGCTTTGATACTTAAAATAAGCACATGCTTACTCCATATCAGTAAAGAGATGTGTTCCAAAATACGATAACTCGAGTAAGCCCTTTAATTTCAGTTATCCAACAATACAAACGTATTGTGTTCGTCGTAGCTTATGAAAACCCGAGTTAAACAGAAGCATTGTTTTTATGTTTTATGATGTGTGTACAAATAACCCCGTTCTACCATCTCCTTTCTTTCGTCTACTTAAATATTTCTTCCTATTCCTTCTTGTTTTTTATTTCGAGTATAATAACTATATTTCGATATTAATTGGTGATTGATACAACGAAACATCAAACTACTTGTTCTGGAATATGTCCTAATGCATACATAACGCAGCAAAGGTTTAATTTAATACCGACATCATCTCATACAGGTCCTTCCAGGTGTATTCTTACATATTCATCAGCAATACCGATGGCCTAGTAATAACATAATTGAAATTTGAAAATATCATAGAAAATCGGACAGGGAAGGCAGCACTCAACTTATCCAGCCGAGCTAAGAAAACATAAAAACATCATATACCACAATTATACGCCACAATGCCCAACACCTAACTGAACAAGAAAATGATCTGCCTAAGTCCCAGTCGTCAAAGAGCCTAATGACCCAGCTCCAGCGACCAAATAGCTGAACGCCCTAGCTGAATGACCCAGCCTCGACTACAAAACGACTGCAATACTTTAGTTTTAGCTCTCTGAACTGCTAAGAAGTTAATGAATAACAGTACTAAAAAGCTAAATACCCTAGCAATAAAAATACTAAATTTCCTAGCTGAATGATCTAGTTTCAACAAGCTGAATGCCCTAGCTGACCTAGTCTTAAACTCGTGTTGAACTCGACCAATGCAATAACTAGATCTTTTTCCATGTAAAATAGTATAATCCAACAGCTAAATGACTGAGGTTTACAAATAACGAATGTTGCATGAACTGATTTCGAAAGGTTTGCAAGATTTGCTTTGGTCCTACCAAATAAAATGTATTAAATTATGTATGCAGAACGAACAGTCTTTTGAAAATGTTTTGTATGTATTGCAAATTATACAGTTCACAAAAGAACGAGAACTATTTGATTTATTGCATGTTCGCGTTTTCTCACATGGGATATAATTGAATGAAGGCATAAAATAATGTATTAGCGGTTTGCATTTATCTTGACATGCAAACATCTCTAACGGATAATTTTTTTACTTTATTAAGAAAGACATGTTGTTATTATCTAATAATGTTAGTTCTTACTTCAGTGATAGTTCTACCATATTGAAACTACTCAGTCATAATATTATGACAGTGTGCCGACTAGTTATGATATTATCATACAAGTATCTAAAGACCAGAGCTATTACAGTTCCATGTTAAATGCTTGGGATAGTACCTGATGTGTTTTTACACTAGACCGCTGTGGTTCGTCAATTGTATTTAGTACAAAAATGGTCAATAGAGCAATATAAACGTAACGTTCGTGTACCAGTAATTGTTAACAGTGTAATCTTTACAGTGCAATTCGCTTTGGGCGATGCAGGTTTTAATTGCTGTTAATTTTAATGATCTTCATTACCCGGTAGTTGGGTGAAATGTTCTAGTTCCAGTACATTTGTTTTGTTTTAAAAAGACTATATTGTGGAGCGTTTGCATATTTATTTAGCGAGGTCAGTGTCTGTAAAGAAATAAGTACATGCATGTAACTAGTGTATAAGTTTCAATCATCAGTCTATCATTGTTCTTCTATATTATATAACCTAGTCGCATTTGTTATTGGGTCATACACACTATTTGCATCCATACTATAGAAATATTTGTTGTAACGATGAGATGTAACACAATTTAGTAACAAACGTTCAAGAAATGTACTTTTTACACACTGGCGAAGTAATTTCATAGCAATCAAGAATACAAAAATACAGCACTAAATACAAGTCAAGCCAACTGGAAACAGCTGCTGCTATCGAAGTTGATTTCGAATCAATGCTGGCGACGAGTATATTAGACACTGGGTCAATTGCTAGACAAATAAATATGTTTTAAGTTCATGTGCCCTGATGAGGTCAGGTCATCGACATTGTAGACAGTGTTCTCGTTGTGATATAGTTGGCATGTTACTGTAGGTAATGGGTATTTGTATTACTTATAGTTGTCTTCATACATCCTACACGCAATGTCAATCTATTATTCGATTGTTTCGTCCATTTACAACATTGTATCTTGAACATAAACTTGTTCTTTGCTAGAAGGACTAGACGTATCGACTTTATAATAATAATAATAATTACGACTTTATTTAAAGAGGCAACACAGTTGGGCAAGCCTAGTCTTCCTTGTGAGCCTCTATGACCAATGAGTAAACGAAAAAATAAAATAAACTAATGATAATACTCCTGAAAGAAAATAAAACATTTCATAATGATGTAAATAACGAACATGTGACAATATTTACAAACCGACATAAAACAATATATGTGACAAAGTTCACAATGCAAAATAGTATTAATTGTGACAATATTCACAAAGAAACATCATTCTGTCCACCAGAGTAAAACCATGTGAGATATGAAGGTATTTAGTTAACTTGACTGAGGTATGTTTAGGGGTATTACGTTCCAGATGTTTGGACCATGCAGGAGATTTTCTGCAGAATTCTAGTCTAGGTTTTGGAATGTAGAGAGTATTGTTTGAATGAGATCTTAAGGATGCATTATTAGCTTCAGTACATAGGTTAGACATGTACTCGGCGGAAATTAGATTATTTAAGATGTTATAGACAAAACAGCTTTTTAAAAAAAAAATACGGTCTTGTATTTTCATCCATTTCAGATCATTGAATAAGGTTTGCGTTGGTGCACCAAAAGGCTTGTCTATAATTAATCTAGCTGCTCTTTTCTGGAATGTATGCAATTTATTTAACAATCCATCACTGCAATTGCCCCAGATAATGCAGCAATAATCAAGGTATGGTTTCGGTGTTTCTAAAAGCTGAAGATATTTTGGAAACCACGTAGTCTGTTCTTACATTGTTTTCTGATGCGTACCTTGTACTATGCATTAGGTCGAATGCAATACTAGTAAGTCAAATTACATGTGTGCAGTACCTAAACATATTTTGTTATTCTACAACCGTCTGTGTATAGTATTGTCTGTGTATAGTATTGTCTAATTGGTAGGTAGAACAGCATCTACGTACATTCTTCATCAGTTAAAAAAATTCTGTATGCAATTACTGGCGTTCAAACTTTACGTTTATGTTGTGTTCTACCGATTATATTCAGTATAAAGACAATGGATAACAAGGTCGTACGCACGCCGAAACCTCACCACAACTGTTTTCCTAAGTGTAATTAATGCAGCCGATTGGTTATGTCTGAATATTCGTAAACATATTTATTCGATAAATAAATCATCTTGATTGTCTACTGGTGGTCACAGTTGTTGTATAAGAGAAAATCTGAAAGTTGTAAATGTTTTTCTTACGGTACAAACAAAGGAACCCGAGGATTATTTTCATAGCCATGAGAAAATTCAAAAAAACGATAAATGATCTTGGTTTGAAACCAATGCATTCGTGCATTGAGTGTTTTATACACCATAACGGGTATCTAGTACTTGTTCCATACGTCGAAGAGCAACACATTACACACAAGACTCTTAATAGCATTTTCGGCAACTGTTATCAAAATACTGGTGCTAATGGCTGATTGTGTCTTAATATAGGTTTCGCTCATCCGGAACTTGCAATACCGCACATACTTTAAAACGATTTCAGAACATTCATTAAGACAAAATTTCATACAGCCTTTAAAGGAAGCAACTCGCATTAAGAAAAAAGTTATTGTAAACAGTTATGCTGAAAACAATACTCATTGTGGTATCTAATGGATCACCTATTTAAAAAGGCATTGTCATTGAGTTACAGGCGTGATTTAAAAACATGTGTGTTGTAAAAGAATATTATGTAGCACTCACTTTGATTACAATGTGATCACGAAAAGGAGATTGTCTGCGGTGCGACGATACAAATTAAGAACGTGCACATGCTGCTGTTTAAATGCTGGAATGGTCTTGTCCATATTTCTAGGGAAGTTTCTATGAACAACTACGCGTTCATAAAACAGAACAACCCTGCACAAGAAAACCTGATTGTATTTTACACATTAGAATATAAGTATATGGATATATGATGCCAACCGACGCCTATGCGATAAAGGACAAGCACAAAAGGACAAGCACAAAACATGATCTACTATCCCATTAAAGCTACTGGTAATTTTATTAGACAAAAAGTGTGAGGGAAGACAAAAGAAGGAACAATTAGATTATTACTGGGAACGGAGCTCCATTTCTTGATGCTCAGTGTATATTGGTGGCATTCCCATTGCTGGTTGTACCTAGTGACATGATAATATGACTTGGTAGTCTGCATGTGACTGAAATACTCTCGGTGGTAGTTTAAGCTAAATATGTACATATCTAAAATATTATTTATTTGGCGATATTGCAAATGTAGACACTAGACGTCATAGAACACAATATTTGTACAATACTATCAATGGCAGGTAGCATAATTACCATTTCATTTTGAAAATGCCTTAAGTTATCATTCGTTGCTTCCACTTAACACTTAAACTGTCTCTCAAATGTCTCCATATTTGTGATGCGTCACTTTAAACATATGCTTGCCAAGCAGTGATACACACATATTTGTCAGATGGTCCAATATTATGAGAATTTCGTATTTTGACAGTTTGCCGTAATATACAGATTGAGTAGACAAAATATTATTTAAACAAGAACAAAAGCTAAAATTGTTTACCAGAGTTGGCATCGTAGAGACTTTTCATAAACGGTTCCGAACGGGTATATCCCAAACCCGTGTATCCCCTATCAGAACATTAAAAGCAATTATACATGCGGTTATGTTTCTTTGTTGTACATGCATCCGACTTAAAATAAATATTTTATTGTATTGTATTGGATTTTATTGGTTATACCGTATTAACTAATTTTAGAATAAACCTATTTTCAAGGGAAATTGCAAACATGAACCGACGTTTACGGTGGATGAGTGTTATTCTCTGTCAACAAGCGTAAAGCAGTCGATAAAATGATACACTGGTAACTGATAGAATTTTGACTTTGTGTCTCCAGTTGGAACATCCTGTTATCTCTAATGCATGCAATGAATTTTTTGGAGATGTAGTTGCATTTTTCAACGACTTTCACGCTCGTTTATTGAAACTACTGTATTTGAACAAAACCCTGTCGAAGTGCCTAAATTATTTTATGCCCACGGCCCCATTAAGGATTTTGTGGGTCATTTTGTAGTTCGCTTGGTGTACGTACATAACGGCGCTACATCTTCGATAAGATAAGTTTGTTCTTTTGACAGCATTAAATTGATGATTTTAAATTTACAGTCGTTTTCTTCAAGTCATAAACCAGTCACCTGACATCAAAATGATGATGATATATAGCATCTAGCGCCGAGAGACATGTCATATCATCGTACATATATCATATCTAGCTGCATACTAAACTCGACTAACGAGATACAAGTACATATGTATGACAGTTATCTGGCTATGGAAATGCAAAATTTACGTTTTGTTTTAAATAATCTGTATTTAGAAAGGTGCGTTGGTGCGTGCGTGTGTGTGAGAGGGATTTGTGACAAAGATCCCTATACGCTGCGCACTAATCAAAGTGTTTACTAGAACTATTTAACGACTTTGGTATTTGTTTGTCGCTGCCATGGATCAAACACGTAACCTTACGTTTTCTAAACGAACAAAGTATACAACTTCTAAAGAATAATGCTACACAGCCAACATAGACTTTTCACGATCCTATTAATGTGTATATATTCAAACTAATATTTTAGTAAGATTGTTAAAAGAGTGGCGTATAGCAATTGAAGTGTAATTTATCTATGCTTAAGACAAATCAAAGCATGTCATGGTTATTCCGAATTTAACATAATTTTCTCTCGAAACCCACTGAAACGAATTTAGATTCATTCATGAAGGTGAAATTATTTTAAGTACAAGACTGACAGGAATAGTTTTCTCAATGCTAAATGCGTGCCATAAATAAAACGCAACGTTGAATTAATCCAAATACAGAAGTGGGTTTGTTGAGTTAATTGAAACATACCGCGTAGTTATAACCTCTAAAGTCTCCAAAATTCCTCGAATTGATCTTTTCTAACCAATTGCCAATATAAAGTGTGTTATGGAGAATGTCGTAAACGTCATTAATTAATGTGTACCGTATGTTTAATAACTCATTCAGATAGATAATGACAAATAATTAAGTATACAATGAATTAAAATGATCTGTTTTCGTTTAGTTTAACCTTTTAATACACCTGTTATTATATATAGTAATGAAACGCAATGAGGATTTTACAGAACAAGGAACAACACATAATTACTCCAAACATGAGTATTTATTTCCACCGAACGTGCGTATCTCACAAATGATGACAAAACATGAGTATACGCGTAAATAGCAAGCTGTTCTCCTACTAGGATGCCACAGTAGCCCCCGTGCTCCTAACAGGAGACCACAGTAGCCCCTGTGCTCCTTCCTAGAATGATGCAATACATAAAAGGAGTATTCATGAAAGAAGTGATGAATATGACATGAAATGAAAGGAGTAATGAATGAACCGTGTACAGGAGCGTAAACGCATATTCGTTAGAGTAACATTTTTACGTTGACAAAATCTGTATTATCGCCAGGATATTATCATCGATCATGCGATCAATATTGGCCTTGCGATCTTGCGCACGCACGCACGCACGACGTGACGTTATTTACGCAGAATTTACCTTAAACGTATGGCTCCTATTGTACATACACATGGAAACGTACGCTTGAACGCTAGGCCAAATAAAGTAAGGAAAACGGGACATGCATAATTTAGTGTTTTACAAACACAATATATAATTTTATCGGCCATTTTCTTTTAGTTCTATTTTGCCTCATAATGAGAATTACGCCGTGCTATGTCTCGTTGTTTCGACGGTTCATTTGTATAAATTGGCGAATGATGACCTGTAACCTGTAACCTTTATTCTTCGTGTGAAATGAAAGTTGTTAAATTTGAGTGCTTTCATACATTCCCTTCGCTGGAACATGTATATTAAACAGTTTAATAAATGGGCGAAATGTGGAATTGAATGATAATATCCCCGTCGCTTGATAATGGCACTCGGCCTAGCGCTCTCGAGCCATTATCATCCTGCAGGGGGAATTATCATCCAATGCCACAGCGCGCCCAGTTATTAATCACTAAATAATGTATCAAGTATCTAGATTTTGATATTAAAAATATCTTAATATTGCAAGAAATGGCGTGTCTTATATTCATAATGTTTAATGTTACATTGGAAATTTAACCTCATTGGAATTGAAGCCTTTAGTTTGCATCCCTGAAAAAATTGGTCTCTAATTTCATTTCTATGCAATTGCTTCGTGATTCGGATACAAAATGGGGTGACATTATACAGGCAAGAAATTAGATTCAAAAGAGATATTAATGACTTCTGTGTGCGCGAGAGTAATTAAGTTGTTACCGTATGCTACACACAAACCCCTGTAGTTATCATCGGGGAATTGCAGAACATTTGTAGTTATAGTCGGGGAATTGTGAAACAGTACAATTTAATGTTTTGTATTGCAACCTTTGCATTTGCGCATGAACCGTTGAGTTGGATGACTTCCACGTATTGCAACACAGCGTTGCTGTTCAGTGTCCCGTCTATATGTTTATTACAAACACTGTCATCCAGACTGAATAAAGATAACAATGTGTTTGCAAGCAAATATAATATAGCAAGATGTGATAAAACATATTCCACTATATTAAGTGAACATGAACCAATGATTCTAATCGGTCCCAGTGTCTCTGTTGCTGATTCTACCCTAGATAGAGATATATATGATAATTGTTTAGCTCCATTCCTTGACTATCACATGCTGGCAGGAGAATGTATCTGAGTATTCAAAGTTGCGACAGAAATAATCTAAGTATTTTAGTATAATCCAAGAGCTAAATATGTGACGGCATGTTTGTATAAAGCATTTTCCAAATGTTTCTTCATTTCCTGACGGATTAATGTATTAAATTGTGTATTCTGATCATTTTTCAAAATGTTTTGCATGTAGTACGAAAAGAGAACCAACTAAACGGAACACACGAACGGACGGACGTCAGACAAGCGAACAAACATTACTAAAGAAACAAAAATTCCTCATAAAAATGTCTGACTTTGAAGTTCTATGTTTATTTTCTTTCAGCTGTGTATACTAACTTATGTTGTTTTGTTTTTATGAAACCTTTATATCTGTACATACTCGTACATGTATACGTAAATGCATAATGAGGCTCACAGGGAAGACTGAGTATATACCCAACTGTGTTGCCTCTTTAAATAAAGTCTTTATTATTACAATTATTATATAATAATAATGCAGTCCAACCTGTGCGTCTATTTATGACTACCTGTATAAAGCAGTTACACGTCTTAAGCAACCGCTAACAATCGCAACATTTAGATGGAAGGGTACTTTTAAACAAATGAACACATACTTATAGTACCCTTCCATCTTAACTGCCAATCCATCTTATTCATATTAAATACACCTGTACTAAATCATGTATCCACTACATGGTTGATTTTACATCAGTTCCATATAAACATGAATGAACGTACACACTCAGTCAAACAGCTACATCATTCATCATCATAATATCGAGAGAATGAGAAGGTCATCAGTGCTACGTACGACATTATAATACCCATATATTTAAAATCTGCACCACAAGGCGCTTCTTATAAGCATACTTTCACGAAAATCCGATTAGGTCATGTTGACCAAACTGAAGTTGAAAAAGCTTGTTTTTCCGTAAATAAAGACAAGTTTTCAGACATTGTGTCTAGGTTTCTCAAATCATCGTTTTTGTACTCACGACCTTCTCATTGTAAGCCAGCGACGTACACGATGTATACGGATACTTCTATATAGAGTAGCACTAAATACACAGCCTGATTAGATAACGCCTGGTTAGATAGCGCCTGGTTATATAGCGCCTGGTTAGATAGCGCCTGGTAATATAGCGCCTGGTTATATAGCGCCTAGCGCCTGGTTAGAAAGCGCCTGGTAATATAGCGCCTGGTTAGATAGCGCCTGGTTAGATAGCGCCTGGTTAGATAGCGCCTGGTTATATAGCGCCTGGTTAAATAGCGCCTGGTTAAATAGTGCGTGGTTATATAGCGCCTGGTTAGATAGCGCCTGGTTAAATAGTGCGTGGTTATATAGCGCCTGGTTAGATAGCGCCGGGTTATATAGTGCCTGGTTAGATGAGGCACTATGATTTCTATGACATTTATCTAATTTAATACCGACTTCCACATTAGGATTGATGCCATGAAATGCACCACTAATAACAAGCCATTGTGAAACCCACTGTTGAATATTAACCACCCATAATCAAATTCTGCCAGATTACCACAGAATGCAATGAATAAATCTTTGCCGACAGAAGAAATCCGGAGCAAGATTAGAATTCCATATTTTGTGTGCTTTCAGAATGGCAGTATGAAAATGCATGAAACTATCTAATTCTGTTTTTTGTTCGTTTCAACTCAAGACTATACATTATTGCACGAGGCCAACCGCGGAATCAAATTCACCCACGTTTTCTAGTTTTTAATTCTAAAATTAGATCTCCGCGTCGAATCGACGTTGTTTGTGCGCCTAAATACAAACGACGTCAGAATATATTTGGCTATCAATAAAGCTTTACACATAAGAATTAGTTATATATGTACTGTAGCTGAAATGCAGCAGAATTTTTTGATGCACTACTGTTCTTTCTTCTCTTAGAAGAGATATAGTAAATGAGATACAAATTAATTGATCATTGAGGGAAATCCTTCCTACGATGAAAAGTGTGCGGTTATCACATTTCGAATATGAGTTCATTTCAAGACAGCTGTGGAAGGAGCATCCAGGTAGTCAACTTTTCTTTCAGACATTTCCGAATTAAGTAAACAATTTAAAAGAATGTACGTATAACAGACACACGTTGTATTACCATACAAGGTAAGGCCAGTTATACAACTTGGCAATATTGGATAAACGATGGTTAGACGGCTACAACAAATTTTATGTTACAATAAAATACAATTCTGTCTTACTTAATATTTCCGGGATCGGTCTTTACAATTGACAGTTCCGCCTTAAACATAACTTATGTTGCCCGGAAGTTGACGGGACACCTGAGCCAATGAGTAGGAGGACTAATTGAAACATTTCATTGGTCTGGTTTTAGATCATACATATGTCAACCAATGAGACGAACTGTGTGCTCTGTTTTCCAAGAAGTATCCTTGGTTTTACGAATAACGAACCATTTTACCTTAATTGTACATAATACATCATCAAACATCTCAGACGTATTTGTCAATCTATCATTCAGATGAACAACATTTCTTCCTAAATAGACATGACAAAGATAGCTTAAGATAATTGACAAACATTGTACAGAACTACAAACTAACCAGCGATCGTTTGATGCAACGTATTCTATGATTCAGAAGTATTCCGTTATATTCTCCATACTTTCAGGAGTCGATTTCAAAGCGCTGATTCGTTTTAACTTTCTTTTGTCGTGATATTTTGTTATATAATTACAACAATAATTTAGTTCAACATCTCTTTACTGAATCAGATGTTTCAGTTAACGAGAACAATAGCTATTATTTATACATGTATAAACAACGTATGTTAAAACATAAGCCGTAGTCAAACTCTAAAACCAAGACCAGTTGAATTCTTCCGACATTTTAAGCCATATCACTTTTCGTCAAATAGAGTCATAATGTGTTTACGGAATATCCACAATGCAAAGTTGTTTGAGTTAGATAGCGGACAATCATCATTTTAATAATTTTGGACAGCTCAAAGACACAATATTGGTTTAACCTAATGCAACAGTTTGAACACTTCACTTTAGTTTGTGTATCGCATTTATCATAGGTTTAATGTCATCAAGCATCCAATCTCAGTGCTACCATTAGTTATCTATTGTTGCCAGCACTTAAACTGTCTTGGAAATGTCTTATAACAGGTGATAATGTACGTAGGAGAGTGAAACGGATAACAATTACACTGTGGTAGACATGTGAAACAAGATATACGTGAGGCAGATGGCGTAAACGACATGAACGCTATCAGTCTTTCATTGAAATAATACCAGACTAAACCAAAGTCGTATGTGTTTACTATGTCTGAGTGTGCGGCAGGAAGACATTTAAAAAATCAGGAATATTTTGCAGTTCAACAAAATACGAAATTATCAGCTTTCAAAATATCATACGATCCATTAAATACAAACAAGCTCTAGAAATCCATCAGGAAGTTTTGGAATTTGAATAAATGAAACCATAATTGCATTTAAAACATCGTGGGCAAAGTTCTATGGAAGACTGTCACACCACTGTCTAAGGGTTAATGAATTGATGATACACACAGATATTAGATGTAATTACCAATGCAGATACGCCATTTGTCTTGAAGACAAAGAAGCTACCGGAGTAAACATTAACCACGAGGGAAACGTATTATTCTCTTCATAATTGCACATGTTAAACGAGCTCAAAATGTCGAAGACGATTCCAGTTTGTATCATTGAACAAGAAGTCAAAGACAATAAACATTGCATTAAACAAACTCGATTGAAATTTGCCTTCGATTTTCTATCATTATGTTTTGCAGTACAGTTATTGTATTTGTTAAGATTTAGATTTCCACTCGTCGAGCCTGTGTTTTGAAAATTGTCACGTCCTTCACATGCGGAGAAATTCCCAGTTAGTTACCCCTGGATTAGCATTGATTACGACTTTATGATTAATTCAAAGACCGAAATTTAGCTTAACTGACTGATTGAAGCATCCATTAAATACGATGTATATTTAATCTGTTTAATATCTCGATGTATATATACGCAAGGTCTTGTTGGAATTTTATACCCAAAAAACAGTAAGATTTCCCTTCATTAATTCACCTGGAATTAATCTTATTGTACCAATTAATACCATTTCTATTGGCAAAGCTGGCTAAAGATCATATATGAAGCCGCATGGTTATAACATTTGAAGTGTTGTAAGTTGTAACACTTGCTTTACCATTTGTTGGGCCAAATTGTCACATGAAAGTAAGACGTTGTAGGTATTCAGTCTCATATTCATTCTTGTTCATTTTTATGTATGTCCTTGGGACTTATCCTTGTAATTCGTGTGTTCTTTGTGTGCCTTTCGCGTTCTACTTATTCTGTTAAATGTTACCTTCCCTGTCCGATATGTTATTATCCTTTTTCATTCTTTATATATAAACAAATACACGATCAGATTATTGGATAGTACAGAATGTGGTGTGTTTTTGTGATACGCGCATTTTCTAGAATCGAGTTTACAGCATGATTAGCTAATGGACTATCACAATAAAACTGAACATTTATTCAGTGGTATTAAGTATATTATATTGTCTACAATAACGCCTGTGTGATAACATGCATTATATAAAGTCGTTTACGTTATATAAAAGCTTGTATGTAGTCATCGCTATATTGTTTTTCTAAATATGGGTATACATATATTGCTTTGTTTATCTGCTTGGTTAGTTAGTAGTTACCCTTCAACCTAAATGACATCTTATAAAAGCGCTAGTTTTCTAGTGGTGTTGCTGTTTATAATATATACTTGTGACTGTTGTAGCAATATAACACCACGGATATACGAGTGTAAACAAACCATTTTTTATTAAAAATAAACATTTGTGACGTCCGTAGCCAAAGTAGTTGCGGCCAATGGCTTCAAATCGCTGACACACTGGGACTCGTAACGTATTATTTGGTTATATAATTAAACAATTACGGCAAGTGATGTGACAGGGAAACGAATTGTCGTTGCGGACCTTTCACAAATAGACTAACAATAATAAGGCTGGGTTTGACTGGGATAAGGTTGGATTGGCTGGGGACGTTATGTCCAAATAGGGTACGTGCTAATTCTCTATCATTTGAAGTAAACAAATAATCGCACATTCTAAAAAAAATATCAATTTCGTAAAATGAATAATACTAATAATATGCATTACACAATTCGTGCTGACACAATTCTACAAAAAGTGTTGCGTTTATTTTACCATCTGATCTTAAATTAGCTTCCTCAAACTTCCGCGTATCATAATTAAAACCGCATCATCTGTTTCAGGAAGTTAATAATTAAAACAATATACTCAGGATTAATATCAATATTGCATTTCCTTCCAAGTTCAAGGACAATATGGCAATTTCTTTAGAATATAACCTACATTATGAGCCAATGAAAACGCCGCATTTTCGCGGTTAAATGAAAATTTAATCATTAAAATTTTCTCTTAACAGACTTGACGTCTTGCGTTGGCGCTAATTTCTATCGGCCAATCAGAATGCAGAATGTTATATTCTAAGTTAGTTAGAACATATTAAGTAAATTTTAATGATTAAAAAGGCCTCGCTTCACTTCGCTCGCTCCGTCCTTTTTAATCATAAAATTTACTCAATATGTTCTAACTATAACATAAAACTGACGTAATCCTGCAAACTTCGACAAGGATAATACAATTAAAGCTGCTGTAACTGACTTCATCAAGATAAAATCATAAATTGAGTGTTGAAAAAAATAATTAAATCAATCTGGTTGTGTCACATTGATAAACATTTACGTAAACAACGTGTTTATGTTAATAATATAGTAGCTGATTTCTCCAGTTTCGCGTGTTATTTCGTGAGACAAAATGTAGAAGACCTGAACATACGAACGTTCGAAAAAATTGCTCATTGGTTTTGTGCTCTTCTTTCAAGTCAAATAGGTAAAGGTAAAAACTCAAATAGTTACCTTAAACTACATAAGTGATTTAAATATTTAAAGTTTGGTTATGAAACTTCCATTAAAAGAATTGTCGTAAATTTGAATATAAAACAAAAAAAATGAATTAAAATCTTTAGTCAGTTATGATATATCTTGCTTTAATTACACGTATGTTACTTTGTTCGGGGGGAATTCCATCCAATTCATTTACGCGTTTGAAATATTAAGATAATCCCTGATTTGACTGTGACTGTAATTGCTTTATTTGCCCTTTATACAGGCGATTATCAGGTTGCATGTTACTTTGAGTATCGTCTGAGATTCGTAAAATATGCACGTGGTTACTCCATATTCAAGAGATGCACTAGTATGCATGCCACATTTCAGCAGAAAGCTGACTGGTAAATAAAGGCTATTCCCACAGTACTATAGTTAAATAACGAAAGTTCGAGTAAGCACCTTTCGTTTTCGGTTATCCAACTATACATATATATTGTGCTTGTCGTAGCTCTATGAAAAAAACGAGTTAAACAGAATCATTAGTAGCAGCAGGACAATTCTGGTAAAGTATTGTCTACTTGTCTTCATGTTTTATAATATTTTAAAAATAGTTGTGATCCCCATCTTTCTTTCGTCTACTTAAATATGTCTGTCCTCTACCTTCTTTTCACAAAACTTCAAACTACTTGTTTTGGAATATGATCGACTGAAAACACCGTGCAGCAAAGTTTCAATGGCATATACCAATGACATAGTAAAACATTGTTGAAACTAAATTCATTACGTTCAGTCGGGTTGATCTCGACATATCTTTCTCGACAGAAGAAATTCCATGTAAATCAGTATTATCCAACACAGCTAAATGATTGAGCTTTATGAATGACGACATGCTTGCATGAACCGATTTCGCAAGATTTGCTTTGCTTCTATCACATAAATGAATTAAATTATGTATGCAGAACGAACTCTCTTTTGAAAATGTTTTTGTATGTTTTGCATATAAATTATACAGTTCAAAAGAACGAGAGCTATTTGATTTATTGCATGTTCGTGTTATCTCACATGGGACATAACTGAATGAAGGCATACAATAATGTATTAGTGGGTTGCATTTATCTTGACATGCAAACATCTCTAACGGACAACACTTTGAACTAACGACATTATAGTTAGGATATCACATTTAGACAACCGTGGAATATGCAGAATATGTTTTAAGTATCTTCATAGAATTATAAAGCAGCGTGATTTAATGCCTTGCTTGAATTGCCCTTATTGTATTAGAATAGAATCAATGACGTCAAATGTATACAGGCATTTTCCATATTGATCCGACCATTTATTTACAAAATTTACTTTATTGAAATAGACATGTTGTTATTATCAAATAATGTTAGTTCTTACTTTAGTGATAGTTCTACTATATTGAAACTACCCAGTCACATTAATATGACAGTGTGTCGACAAGTTATGATATTATTATACATGTATAGAACGTTGGGAGCTATACCAGTTCCATGTTGAATGTTTGGGTGCTTGGGATTGTTCCTTATCTGTTTGTGCTACCGCTGTGGTTGGTCGAAACACAAGTACACCTATACTAGTAATCGGTAAAACACAGCATAAAGGTAACGCTTGAACACCAGTAATTGTATAAAGTGCAACCTTTGCAGTGCAATACGCTTTGGGCGATTGGTTTTAATTGCTGTTAATTTTAATGATCTTCATTTCCTCTTAGTTAGCTGAATTAGTCTAGTTCAAGTACATTTGTTTAAGAAATAAAAATCTGTTCGCGTATTTTGTCGGTGAAAAACACGGGCAGGAGTTCGAATGCGGAAAAGTTAAATCACGAGTGCGTAGCATTTTTATTTCGATTCTAAATACGATAATATCCCGTACTATTTAACTGCGCGTATTTTATTGTCACACCTGTGACATTGAACATAATTCCACGCTGGAATTGAGTGGCTTATTAGCTGGTACAATTACCCCCCTCTTTAATGAAAAGTAATTTTCTGAAGAAACAACACAATTTAAACATTGAAACAATTTTAATAACACGAGTATAGGGTATCAATTTCATGAAATGAAAAATATAAATGAATTGATTATCAGAAGTTTTTATAAAACTTAGTTTCGAGAGTATATTGGAGTTTGTAAAAATAGATGCGTCATAGCTGTAACACTGGATACTCGTGCAATTTTTTACTATAAAGTTTACTATCATTCATTCATAAATATGTCACGCGATACGGGGCGTTAATAGTAACAGCCAATTTGACAGGTATGTTTATTGCGGTAATAATACATGCCCTGGTTTGCTCTATGCGTATATGGATTAATCCGCAGATCGTGTTAGAATTTGTTTTAAAAGGACTATACTATTGAGCGTTTGCAAATTTATTTACAAATGTCAATCTCATAAAGAACAGAAAAGAACATGTATGTACCACTAGTTGACCAGTTTATAAGTTCCAAACACAAGTCAGTCATTGTTTACTATATTATATAACCATGTAGCACTTGTTACTTGGTCATACACACTACTTGCATCCATTGTATTGAATTTTTTGTGGTAAGGATACAATATAATACAATTTGGTAGCACACGTTGGAGGAGTGTACCTGTTACACATTGGCGATGCATTCACAATAGTAAGTTCATAGCATGAATGCAAAAAGACAACACTAAATACAAGTCAAGCCTACTGGAAGCAGCTGCTGCTATCGACATTGATTGAGAATCATTGCTGGCGACAAGTGTTATAGACACCTGCGCCAATTACTACAAATAAATAAATTTTGAGTTGCCCTGATGAGGTCAGGTGATCGACATTGTAGACAGTGTTTTCATAGTGACGTAATTGGCATATGACTCTAGGTATATTATGATGTAATTGGCATATGACTCTTGGCATATGACTTAATATAATACTTTTTCAAGTATCCTACGTAGTTGTCTTCAAATATCCTACTCGTATATCGCTGGATTATAACTTGAAGGTAGTAAGTACTACTTACGACCTTACAAGAATCATGCATATTTGAAATTTGCATATCAAGGCGCTTCTTATGAGCCTATTTTTATGAAAATCGGACGTGGTCATGTTTACCAAACTGAAGGTTACAAAGCTTGTTTTTCCATATGTAAAAAGTAGTTTACAGACATTCTTTCTTGTTTTCTCAAAATATTGATTTTGTACTTACGACCTTTTAATAATACGCCAGTGATATGTCAATCTATCATTCGGTTGTTTCGTTCATTTGCAACGTCTGTATCATGCACATAAACATTGTTCTTTGCAAGAAGGACTAGACGTATCGAATTTCGGTATTTCTTAAAGCTGGATATGTTGTCTGTTCTGTTGCGTACCTTGTACTATGCATTTGTTCAAATAGAATACTAGTAAGTCAAACAGATTATAGTAAATCAGACAGGGACGGCAGCACTCAACTTAACCAGCCGAGCACAGAAAAACACACATAGCATAATGCCCAACTAAACAAGCAAAGATCCGCCCAAGCCCAAGCTGTCGAAAAGTATAAAACATTATTACTACATTAGTACTAGCTGAATGACCCAGTTTCCACAGTAAAACGACTATAAAGTCACACACAAAAATGTTTAAGTGAAGCATCACGAATATGGAGACATTTGAGAGACAGTTTAAGTGTTAAGTGAAAGCAACGAATGATTACTTATCGTTTATATTAGACTTGGCTAACATGAAATGGTAATTATACAGTCAATCATTGTATTGTACAACTATTGTGCTCTTTGGAATATGGTGCCTACATGCGCAATATCACCAAATAAATATTTTTTTTAGATATGTACATATTTATCTTAAACCCCCACCAAGAATATTTCAGTCATACACAGACTACCATGTCATATTATCATGACTCTGGGCACAACCAGCCATGATCATCAAAAAAAGAAGCTCCGTTCCCAGTAATAATCTTATCTTTCCTTAATTTGTCACCCCTCATACCTTTTGTCTCATTAAGTTATCAGTATATAGGATGGAATAATATATCAGACCATGTTTTGTGATTGTCCTTTTGTGTATGTGCTTTATCGCATATTCTATGGTTGCCCTCATACATCATTATACTAATAATATGTATTCAATACAACCAGGTTTTCTTGTATGGGGAGGTCCTGTGCTATGCACTTGAAGTTGTTCACAGTAACTTTCCTAGAGATATTGACAAGTTCATTCCAGCATATAAATAGCAGCATGCACAATGTCTTAATTTGTGTCGTCGCACCATAGACAGTCCCCTTTTCGTGTTGACCTTGTAATTATAGTGAGTGCTTCAAAGTATTCTTTTACGACACACAGATTTTCAAATCACGCCTGTTACTCAATGTCAATGCCATTTTAAATGGATGATCCATTAGCTACTACCATGGGTATTGTTTGCAACATAACTGTTTACAGTAACTGTCCTTAATGAGAGTCGCTTCCTTTCAAATGCTGTATTAAAGTTTGGCTTAATGGATGTTTTACAATAGTTTTAAGTATGTGCGGTATTGCATGTTTTCTAATGAGAGAAGGATATATGAAGACACAATTACACATTAGCATCAGCGTTTTGGTAACAGTTGCCGAATAATGATATTAAGAGTTGTGTGTGTGTAATGTGAAGTTCTTCGATGTATGGAACAAGTACTAGATAGGATGTATATAAAACACACTGGAATGCATTGGTTTCAAACCAAAATCATTTATCGTTGTTTTGATTTTTCTCATGGCCAAAGAAATAACATTCGGGTTCCTTTGCAGAATTTAGATTGATGTATGAAGGTGAAATTATTCCCAGTACAAGATACCAGAAGTGGGTTAGTTGATTTAATTGAAATATACCGCGTAGTTAAAATCTCTGAAGTCTCCAAAGTTCCTCCAATTGATGTTTTCTAACCAATTACCAATATAAAGTGTGTTATGGAGCATTTCGTAAACGTCATTAATTAAATTGTATGTTTAATAACTCATTCAGATTGATAATGACAAATAATTAAGTATACAATGTATTAAAACGATCTGTTATCGTTTATTTCAAATATATAATCAAGTATTTAGTTTTGGGTTTTGATATTAAAAATAGCTTAGCATTGCCATAAATGACGTGTCTTTTATTTATAATGTTAAATGTTACGTTGGAATTTTAACCTCATACGAATTGAAGTCTTTAATATGCACTCCTGAAACATTGGTCTTTATTTTTTATTGGATGCAATTGCTTCGTGATTGGGATACAGAATGGGTTGACATTATACAGGCAAGAAATTGGATTATAAGGAGATATTAATGACTTCTGCGTCAGCGAGAGTAATTAAGTTGTTACCGTATGCTACACACAAATCGGTGCAGTTGTGGTCGGGAATTGCAGAATATTTGTAGTTAAAGTCGGAAATTGTAAAACAGTACAATTCAATGTTTTGTTTTGTGCATGAGCCGTCGAGTTGGGTAACTTCGTCGTTTTGCAACACAGCGTTGCTGTTCTGTGTGTCGTCTGTATATTTATTATGCCCCCCATCTTTAATGAGGGGGTATATTGCTTTGCACATGTCTGTCGATCTGTCTGTCGGTAGGTCGGTCGGTCTGTCGGTCGTATAAAAATGGTTTCCGTTCAATAACTCAAGAACGCTTTGACGTGGGATCTTCAAACTTTACATAGAGGTTGGTCAATAGAAGATGACCCTATTGATTGTAAGGTCAGTAGGTCAAAGGTCAAGGTCCCTGCGACCTTCACCATTTATGACTATTGGGCTGCCATGGGGCATACCTGTTTTAAAAACATCTCTTGTTACAAACACAGTTGTTCTAACTTCTGTCTGCTCTCGTCTGCTCCATGTGTACACTTGTAGTATGCTCACGAGCCAATTTAAATATTCTTTTAATTACTAATGTTTGTGTCTGGTCGGCTTTCTTTCCTGGAGCATCTACTATGCTTTCGGTATAAATTCGGAGATGTTTCAAGAATGTGTCTGAACTGCACGTATACACGGATATCAATGCAATATGTCGTCTGTGAATCACTCACAACAATATGATAATAATCATGTTTTATTTATATGGTAATTATATATCATATCATCATATGAACATGTTTCCTATGTGACTGAGCTTCCAATATTATTCAGATTCTCAGGTACCGAAATTGCCTATCCTAAAATCTAATAAATGGAGGAAATTATACTTGTGAGAAATGAATAGTGCCAGCCAGACTGAATAATAAAAACAACAATGTGTTAGCAAGCAAGTAGATGTAATAAAACAAACTCCGCTAGGCTAAGTGATCATGATTCCATTATATCAATCGGAATAGGACATTCAGCTATTTGATTGCTGAAACTAGGTCATTCCACTTTTGGACAGCTGGGACTTAGACAGTTTATTTTCTTGTTTAGCTATGTGTTGGACATTGTGCCGTGTAATTGTGGCACATGTATGTGATGTTTTTATGTTTTCTATGCTCGACTGGTTGACTGCTGCCTTCAGACTTTCTATTATTTTTTTGACAATTACCTTCCTTTAATGCACTTGCATCATTGGAGTAATTTTGTACTCTACTTACTAATTAACGTTATGCATATGTCCATTAAATTAAGAAACAACAGGCGAATAGATAAAAAATAAATCGGACGGGAACGCAATGATATACAACAGGGAATACATGCAGACGTCATTAAAGATGGGAGCGGCTAACACTAGGATAGGTTATCATAGCGGCGTGAATAAACAAACAGCCAAGTCTGGTCAATATTGTTCTTCGTGATGTTATCATTTACGTTATGAATATAAGTGATATGTCTCCTACAATATATTCTATTTTTGTCTACAAAGGTCCTATATTATAGAAAGTGAATGTGTTGTTTATTAATTTTGATGCATGGCAGAATAAGGCGGTTAGCGTTCCGCCTTTGTTGTTATTAACTTGACTGTTGCCAACGCACGCATTATAATCACTTCCTTGAATTGTTTTAGTTTCATCTGGTTTTCACCATGTAAGCATGGCAGCGGATAAAAGCCGATAAAACTTTCATGTAACACGTTATTTAATTCCATACCACATTGGCTCATACAGGTCCTTAATCATCAGGATGTGTTATCATATATTCATAAAATTTAAACAAAATCAGCAATAACTTACGAAATGTATTAATATATCCATAAGCATAACCATCTCTACGCTCCCTACAGCGCTTTGATTTCCACTTAACCGTTACAATTCACACGCTGCTTAAACTACTAGAATATTTTGATATTTGACCTTTACAAAACTGCTGTGAACCCTGATACACATTTTCATTGGCTGATGAAAGTTTACTTGTTTGTATAGACAGAGAGTTATAGCAGAGAGTTTATAGTGAATATGAAGACTACGTCACACTGTATCGGCAAAACGCAATGGCTCCGGTTTAACGACGCGGGTTCGGCTAACGTAACGAAAATGATCCGGCTAAAAATGGTGGATATCAACAATAAAACGCTGGTGAGTGTAACATTTTTGCGTATTTTGTATGGTTATTCTTGAATTCTGAAGACAGGAATACTCTTACGGAATGCCCACGTTTGTCCTGCATGCTCGTAGCTACTTGCTTTTGTCTTGCATTAATGCATATGCACGTAATGCACGTTGAAAGTTATGATTCAATCGTAAACAATGCAAAACAGACATGAAATGCGGACATTTTAGACAAATTAGACGAAGTAAGAGCTTACCGAGTCTAAACTATGTACTTGCATGTATTGTAGGGTTACATTGCTTTCCCAGATACTCATCTTTTATTAATAATGTATTTATATAGGCCAAAATGTAACGTTTTCAAAGTTGAACGAATCATGGTCCGGTTGTCAATAGAACGCAAATGATCCGGCTCGTGTTTTACTCGCCATAACAACTATTGCAATGTCATTTTCTTGTATTACTCTGACTAATTTTAACATCATTTTCTACTTTTTGTTGCTTGTGTATAACTAAATAATTTACATGCCCTCTCATATTGCACTTACTGCTGAATTATGGGTTCGAGCCCCGGTCTGGTAGCACATTTATAGATGAAGGATAGATTGTCATAGATGAATCTTTAAAGTTGACTTGAATATTTGTCTAGATGTGTCAAGATATTTTGACATGCGGACATCGATATGAACGTGTATGCACAACCAATCAACTGATTCTTCTTTTTATTTATTTTCAGGAAAAAAACAAGGTTCCAATGTGACTTATGTGCAAAGGCATTCATATGTATTTCGACCATGCCTAGGCAAAGACTAAGTCGTGGACAACATTTTGAAAGACATTAATGTATCCAGTGTGGCGAAAGTTTTACCGCACATTCGTCTTCCTTTCCAATGTTTCACAGGGTGCTAGAGAAAATGGCCCAGCTGCTGATAGGGATGTTTCTTTTCAAGGAAATGTTCCTTTTCCCTCGGACTTGCGAATGTTTCATAGAAACTGGTATACAAATAAAATACCGCTATTTTTGCTTCCGAAGCAAAACAAAGTGCGTCTTGGATTGGTAGCAGTTGGTGATGTTAAAGTTACATTGTATTGCTACACTGCTATTGTGTGTAACTAGTTCATCTGCATCAAGGTAGACATTCCACGTTGTATGTGACGTGACTGTTGGCTAGGAACGCAAGTAAAAATCTAAAAAACAATCGTAGGTACTTTATTCTTTGATCGAATGTGAAGACTCTCTTGATGCTCAACCCCAGAATAGGTGCTATCCATGCCAATTAATATTCCGGACACCAACACAACTGTATGACCACATTTTTCATGGGATAAACGTGTCGAAAAAAACAATCACACCCAAAACATATTATATATTCTGATTATTGAAAAGAATAATATTAACAGTTTACAGTTTATTTGAAATACATTAGGCATTATGCCGATGAGTAAACAAAGATACAAAATGTAAAGGAAAAAATAATTACATAAACATATAACTACATGATCAACAGTCAATTAATATTCTAATTATGTAACATATACAACCTATTAAAACCCCATCACACTAAACTTAGTCTTGTTTTTATTGTTGTTTATGTTCCTTATTTTTATTATTTTATGAGTTAACGCTCTATCCACTTGTCAATGTTATTACTTATAGGGGGGGGGGGGGGGGGGGGTTATATATGAGTATTATACGGTCCGAATTATACTTGGATTGATTGAATTTTGGAAATTGGTTGTCAATTGCCCTCCCATGCGCAGATAGTCCTGTCTAATTCCTTGGGGTGTGGTTGTTTCCCTATAGTAGATTTTCACTACTAAACTTACATGGGGAAATACATTGCATTGCATTACGACTTATTGTGGCGACGGTTATCAAATTATATTCATTCATAACTCTTGAAGAATACTATGAATGCATTGGATATTTTGTTTGTTAAAGTTGCTGAAATATAGGAACTTCGGGAACGTTTTAAATGAAGGTTTGAAAGGCTCATGCAATCTCATTTAAGTCGAAAAGTTTTGTTATATCATTATTGTACTTGGTCCGCACGTATAATGGAATTATACCCTCTGACAGTTGTAGGCGGTGTTACGGAAATTACCGTAACCTACGTTGATATATGGTTGTCTCAGCTATATGGATGTCGCTTAACGATTACTGCCATGGGTCCTAAACATGGCAGCTGCGCAACCTTCTTTCTATATGGGGACCCTTTGTATTAGACAAACGTTCGTGTCTCGAAACGATATTTTAGCAGGAATTACAAACATGTACCGTGTGTTGACATACTAGTATGTTATTATATTTTATCTTCAGTGGAGAAGTGTTTATTTTACTGTGATTCTGATGTATAGTATTTAACAACTGAAGCAAGAAATGCAAAATAAATAATATGCATATTCCAACTTTGTGTTAACTAGTAGTATCCATACAGTAAATGCACTTTGCACGTGATTTCTAAGTTGATATCCTGCTCGTTTTAACTAGCGGGTCAATTTTGGATTCATCACATTTAAAATATTTTTTTCCGCACGGGGCTTCATACAAATTCCTGTTCACTGTTCCAGTCTTTCTGTGTGGCTTAGTCATTCTTTTATTACACTAGTCGAAGCTGCGATCCTTAAAAAAATATAAACAAAAACAGATAGAGCATTTAATTTAGCTCAATATCACGTAAAAATGTCAATAGGTGTCCTTTAAATAAAATAAATAAATGTAGTAGATTTATATAGCGCCCTTTTCATGCGAACGCACGTACAAATGCGCTTTACATAGAGTGTTGCAGTCACTAGGGTGCAGATGCATCCCGGGGCCTACCGGTGCAGATACAGCATGATCGGACCTGAGGGACAGACTGAGAGAAGGCACCCGAAGGGAGAGAGAGAGACATCAGATACAGGCATGTCCGGTGCAGCAGACATGCGCCTGGCTCTTATTTCGAACAGACAGTCTGGTTCTTTAATGTGTCCGGTGTATAGCACCGAAACACAGCTTATTGGCACTTTTCACCAGATAATGTGCAGTCAATTTGGTCCGATATAGCGGGAAATTACTACGAATAGAAGTTCAAAAATGTCAAGTTCAAATGCCGAGGATTGAACCCACGACCTCTGGATAGACAGTCCAGTGTGTTACCACTGAGCTAAGTCCTTTGAGAAGACGTTTAGTTCAAAATAGTCTTACCACGTGAGAAATGAAGTGATGTACGTGTATTTCAAACATTGCTAAAATATTAATGTACATATCTGTACATAATGCCGATGCAAATATAATTGTAAAAGCGAACCGGATCATTTGCGTTCTATCGACAACCGGACCATGATTCGTTCAACTTTGAAAACGTTACATTTTGGCCTATATAAATACATTATTAATAAAAGATGAGTATCTGGGAAAGAAATGTAACCCTACAATACATGCAAGTACATAGTTTAGACTCGGTAAGCTCTTACTTTGTCTAATTTGTCTAAAATGTCCGCATTTCATGTCTGTTTTGCATTGTTTACGATTGAATCATAACTTTCAACGTGCATTACGTGCATATGCATTGATGCAAGACAAAAGCAAGTAGCTACGAGCATGCAGGACAAACGTGGGCATTCCGTAAGAGTATTCCTGTCTTCAGAATTCAAGAATAACCATACAAAATACGCAAAAATGTTACACTCACCAGCGTTGTATTGTTGATATCCACCATTTTTAGCCGGGTCATTTTCGCTACGTTAACCGAACCCGCGTCGTTAAACCGGA
The DNA here is from genome assembly GCA_947247005.1 of Spisula solida. NCBI lineage: Eukaryota > Metazoa > Mollusca > Bivalvia > Venerida > Mactridae > Spisula > Spisula solida. The sequence continues at coordinate 5,564,868 of OX365945.1, forward strand.
GCCATTGCGTTTTGCCGATATAGTGTGTACGTGTTGAAAGGTTTAAACGAGTACACACTGTATGAGGTTAAAATATTTCATGGTTCTATTGACTGGTCATTATTTATTTGTTTCAATCAATATGTGAACTGATAGTGCGAGAGTTTTAATTAATAATACGAGTACAAGTCATTCTTTTAACACACGAGCGTTTTATATACAATGCATTTAAAAACCCGTTTACATTATCACATTTGCCTCGCTGTACGCTGGTTTTGGATTCTCCTGTCAAAAATAGCAATAGCGCTAATACACTAGCGATAAACTATGTAGTTTCGGGCGAGGCAATTGGAGAGTAAACCATCTCATGGGAAACACATAATTGAATATTTCATTGTTGAAAAATACCAGTGATTATGTTCAGCTGGGTTGCCCTCGACCTATATAATAAATAATATTTCTCGACAAAAAATATCCAAGTAAATTAGTATAATCCAAGAGCTTAGTAAATGACTGCATTTTTGCATGAACTTTTTTCACAAAGTTTTTTTCTAACAGATAAAATGAATTTGCTAATCTTTGAAAAAGTTTTACATGAACAAACAGAGGGCACAGTTCAAACGACCTGGAACTATTTGATGTATTACACTTTCGTCTTTTACACACGAGATGTAATTGAAACAGTGCAAAAACTGTATCAGTCGTGTGCATGAGAGAAAAGCCACTCTCTAAACACACACAAGATGATAATAAAGGCAGCAATCCGTGGAAACAGGAGAGCGTACAATAGCACATCACAAAGTTACTCAGAAAAAAATAAAACAGACCGTGCACACCAAAGGAACAAACACATAAACACAGGGATTATCAGAAATAAATCGTGCTCCAAATGCAACAAGGCAATGCTAGCAACCGGGTCAAGGTCACCATAAAAACATGTTAAAAGGATGAATTCCGTTCAGAAATAAACGAATCAATTCTTATACAACGTTTGAAGTATGCACGTCGAGTATTTGAGCTAGAACTATATGAGTTCACGATTGTGATAGGATTGTTCCTGAGGCAGACGTTGTAACCACTGACCCACCGTGATAGGTCGATATATGTCGTATAAGTGCAACCAGTATCCGCGAAACACAACATGATTGCATGATTGCATACAATGACACCATTGCAATGTAATACTCTTTTGGAAGATTTTCACTGATGCTGATAGCTTAGGCTTTAAAGATCTTAAATGGGTGTTATCAATTCATAAACTAGTACATTTTTCAGTATTCATGCTGGGAGAAATAATCGTCGTACGTACAGTGTATTCCGGGAAAACCAAACTCTGGTAAAACCAGAGCATACAAAAGTATTGGTTCTGAAATTCATCCTTCTTTATTTCAATGAAAAACAATAGAAAGATCTAAGAAATTCGTGACTTGCGAACTTCTTATACGAAACACTAATTTTGTCCCCAATATATATACATAATTACACACTAATTATAACCTAAATACCAAACACACCATGCCAACGAGTGTACATGAGTAAAGAACTTTTTAAAAACACACATCATGTGTACTAAACAGCAGCAATAATTTCATTCACACGTACACTGCAGGCACTGACAGGGATTTCGTATTATATTTGTCAAAGACTATAATGGCCACCTGCGACAATTGCTAGACAAATTGCTTGACTTAGAATATTTCAGAGACAAGGTTAAAAATCAGAGACTTTCTGGACAGCGTACACCTTGCAATGTCTATAGCTTAATATTCTAGAATGAAGTATTGACCTTAATCTAGTTACTAAGTCTTTAAACAACATATAAACGACTACCAAGCAATCATTTAGACGACTGAGTATCCTCACTAATAAACAAACGTGTAATAGATATGTTTGTCAAATGTTCGTAAAAATAACTATCCAATGCTGTTTGTGTGATTGTAAGACTTTACGTAAGTAACAAACATGCACAAAACACTCGAGGGTCGAAGGATAATGACTACATGGATCATGTACTAATCTGCAAATCAAGGTGCACGGAATAACCCGACGCGCAGAATAAGCTTGAACGACTATACACTTATAAGGACATACGTCTATAGGAACTTCACCACATATGTTATTTTAAAATGGAATAATGCAGCCAATTGATTATGTCTAGAGATTCGCATACATATTTAAATAATAATTCTAACACTGTCTGTATTTTGCTCCATGTAAATGTATAGAGCTGTAGCGTTATCTAATAAACGGTATATCACGGTAGAATTTCGGCTGTTTAATTTATCTCCCGCGTATAATTTGCGATTTTTATCAATGAAATTTACGTCTTGTTTATTTCATGACGTCATGAATTGTGACGTCGCCGTATAGCGCGACGTTTTGCGTAATTTTCTTTTCGTAGCATTTCTGTTTATTTATTCGGTTATATTTATATTCTAGCAACATGTTATTGCATGTATCAATTCATATGCGTAAACGTGAAATACGTGATTGGACGTTGGCGTTAAATAAGCATCAGTTTGGCGACAAATATTGATAATAGTAAAGCTTAAAAATCCAGGGGCGTACGTTACGATTCATTGAACAGCTGAAGTTGTCTATAGCAACATGATAAATAACTCACCAACTTCGCAAACAAAATAGTTCGTTTAAATTTGTACAAATTACACGTGTTAGAATGCAAATAGATCGCTGTTTTGCGTGATATACCGGTGAATAGATAACGGTTTGTCGTTCATATGCATAGTTATTAATCACTCGGGCCTACGGCCTTCGTGATAAATTCCTACGCATATGAACTCTAAACTGTTATCTATTCACCGGTTTATCACGCAAAACAGCGATCTATTTCCTAAATACATCGTCGTGAAATCTTGCCTTTTTATGATTCCGTTGCTGTATCAGAGGAAGCATGAAGTCAAACTATTTAGTTTATAACGACACGGCTAATGAAACAGGATTGCCGTTTACATATTGGAATATTGTTCTTTCATTGTAATCCGAATACTTTTGATTTATTTGATATGTACTAGAAGTATTTGCGTTTCATATATTGGTTCTTTTCTAATACATTGTACAGGGTGATTCATAATATCTGTTACACTTTTCAAATAAACAGTTTTGATATGTTTGAATATAATCACAAGTATTTTGCACATCCGAAACACATATGCTTTAACGTTTTATTTGATATACAATATTACATACTTTCATGCCTGTTTTAGTCTACAAATGGAATTGAAATGTATGCCATATATTCAATGTGACGTCTATTTGACCGATGATGACGTCAATGCTTATTTTAATGTGACTAAAATATTGCAATCTTCTATAGATACTATTTACTAAAACCATTCAATAAGCCAGTGTGCGCTTGAACTAGATAGTTTATCATAATCAGGATACTATTTTGCCTTGCTTTGATGGATATATTATAGGAGAATGGCTTTCAAAACAGAGCTGATCAAAATTATGCTGCATTTAATTATGCTTTGAAAACGACGTCTTGGAAATTGCACATCTGTTTATGACATCGTTTATGACGCCATGATGTCAACATTATTATTGTCGTTTAAATCAGATAAAACTTTATCATATCAGCTTTTAAATGATATATGATACATACATATCTTGTACAAGAACGAAAAGTTATAATAGTTTGAAACTGTAACAGATATTATGAATCACCCTGTACATGGATATTAATAGGCTGTACAGAAAATGACTCATAATAGCACCGAGCGACGTCTCTTATTAAAACGCTGATGCAAATGTAAATCATTAAGCCTTTTCGACGGGGCTGTTTCGTGGCTCGACAAAAATGTTTTATACTTCCCATAGTATTGCCATTGTTGTCAAGAAAAACTTTCTACAAATTCTTTTGGCAAAAATAATTGTGATTATTGTACGTCGTTGCTCTATACGCTATATATGCATCCACCCCCTGATGTATATTCGAAATATCTCGCACACAATATCTCCCAGTAAAAGGGGTTTTATCCTGTAATGTCGATATGGTGAATTAGACGCTCGACTTTTGACAACACTCAAAAGTGTTGCTCTAATTTTCATATTATCCAAGAAGCAGGAAGTGGTATTAATAATTATAAGTATCATCAAAAGAAATGTTTTCATTATGTACATGATTGTACAGTGAATATGATAGCAGAGAACCAATAATGTTGGATTTCTGTTGTTTCCTGTCAACAACAAATAAACATTCGAATATATGACAATTGAATTATTTGTTTTGTCTACGTATCATCGATTAATACACTTGTGACTATATATAGTAACAAAAATGAGCCTATTTGCGGCTGATTATGACCATCACGTGATTGATAATCGCCTATCCACCCGGTCCCCAATCTCATAATCCTAATCGGACCGGTTGATCGGGCGCACGTTACGTTATCCATTTAAACATGACGTCACACTGGAGTCAAAATTACGTTACGTTACTCATATGCAAGGTTTCTGGTTCTTAGCCAAATGTATTTACTCTTAGCGCATTTTATAAGTTATAACCTTAGTGTATATCTACATCAGTAATATTTACATTATTTGTTCTACATAGATGTTATGAAATCGAACAATTATATTAAATTCTTTAATACACTTCAGAGCCTCTGAAGCCCTCGAGGTGATTATTCATTTTCCGGGCGGATTATTACCTCCCTGCACGGCTGTGTCGTGTATTAACCTCTTATTTTAATATGATATTGATTTTGTCTGTTGAAAATACATGTTATGCCCTACCGGGTCAATAACAGTTCGGTTAACTGAAAAATAGTTCCAATTCAAATTTCAAATATTTTTTTTGTTCCAAAGGCCTTTGGCCCATGTAGTACCAAATATATGTCGTTTGACTTACGACTTTCACAAATATAATGTCGCAGACAAGTTTGTTTGGTTGACAGCACTAAATTGATGATTACTTCACAGTCGTCTTCTTTTAGCCGTCAAACAGGCACATAACATCACAATGATGGTGATGTATAGGATCCGGTGCCTCGGGACATGTCATATCATCATACATATATCATATCTAGCTGTATACCAAAATCATGTAGACAGTGTCTAAGTTTGTTAGAACTATCCACAACATTTAGCCCAATGCTGAAAAACTATTCAAATATCACTGGAACGACTTTTGTCGCGACCTGGGATTGAACCCGCAACACCCCGTTCTCTAGTCGTACACTGTAAATAATCACTAGACTACTGAGGCTATATAATCAAGCAGGAGGATATTATGTCTATAAAAACGATCTTTATATAATATCTATTTTTATTAAGCTTCTTAAAATTATGTGCGTACAGCAATTACAATGTAAGTATGTGTTAATGTATGATTTAAACTAATCGCAGCATGTTGGCTTTCCTCGAATATATCAAAACTTTTTCAATTCATCCTCTTTTATTTTTATTGATCGACTTTAATCCGTAAGCTTCAAGAAGGAATTTCGAATTAATTGGTGTACATCAAAATATTCATAGCACAATTTTCGCTGATACGAACAGTTTTCTTAAACGTTAAGAGATGTACTTTAATATAATTTTTTTACAACACTGTCTCTCCCGACTCCGGGCCAAAATTTGTTGCACTTATATAATATTTATTCTCGATTTGGTATAATGTAATATTTCATACATTCTCACTATAGATAACCATGCAATTTATTGAAAAGTATGTATTATGTAGCTTCTTTTCAGGACTAAATATGCAAAAAAACCTCTATTCTGTTCTATTCTGTATTTTAATATACTACGACAGAAATGGAGACTTGTCCTTGTGAGTGTGATTATCCTTGTGATTCGGTATTGTGTGTTGTCTTTTACTCCGGCTTTGCTTGACTGACTTATATGGCAGACTCTCTGATTGCTGAGTCGAGTTTTTCTAATCGTTCTGCTTTTTCTGTATTGTACTGCTTTCCCAGTTCGCACTCATAGTACTTTTGTCTTTTACATGTTGCACAGAGAATTTAATCTCGCGCAACATTAAAGTCTTTAAGTTGAATAATTGAAATATTAGGATGATTTAATACTGTTGCCGCTTTAATTGCTTCGTGAGTCGGATAGGAATAAGTTGACATTTTAGAGGCAAAAATTGGATTATAAGAAGAGATTAATGACTTCTGTGTCAGCGAGAGTAATAAAGTTGATACCGTATGTTGCGCACAAATCCACGCAGTGCTAGTCAGGGAATTGTACAAAGCGAATAAGTAACTGCTTTTTCTTGTACTCTTTGCATGTACGCGGTTAACAAGATTTAGCATTTGCTATTTCGTGTCACACAGTAACGCATTTGAATTAGCGTTCGACATCGCTTTGCGTCCCCGATCAGTTTCGTCTGTATATCTTATATAATCTCATTTGTTCTATTGTCATGCCTTCTGGTGCATTGCTTGTACTTTGCTCACCAGTTCATTTAAATATTGATTAGTTTGGTCTGATATAATTTTCTGTCTTAATGTTTATGCATTTACTGTCGTCTGCGCATAGTCTTCGAAGATGTTTGTCCAAACGACACGTACAAAAAGACATCGAGGCAATAAGTCGTCACCAAATCTTAACTGTGTTGTTACTTATATAGCCAACCCTAAAATCTATATTTATGGACTATTTATACTTGTTAGAGAACAATGCCAGCGATACTCAATAATTACTTTCCATATAAGACAATTGAGCTTGCAAGCAAATAAATGCAACAAAAACAACACCGGAGTTCTAGTCGGCATTAGATCCACATACCCGACAAATAAAAGTCGCCAAAATCTTACTCGATTAGCTTTTTCATGGACTTGTTTTTTATAAAGCATCTTAGAGGAAAACTTAAATATTTTTACTTAAGGTAAAAATATGCGCAACACATATGTCTCACAAGTTGAAGAGGGAATCATGTTTTCTTGGTTATTAATGCAGCTTTATACATAATACATGAGGACTAAGTGAAAATGAATAATCTTGACTTTCTCAGTTTAGCTGATACAAGGAAATTTAATCATTAAAGTTTTCTTCTAGGTCGCTTTATAAATATGACACCAAGTGCATATGGGAAGTTCCATCGGGCTTTATTTTCAAGTATTTTAAGACTGAACTCAGATTTCAAAACAATAGCTGTTTTTCTCTCTAATATAAACTTATGTAGCTGTACAATTCATAGAATAAAACGCAACAAAGGTTTAAAATAATAGGAAAAGAAAATCTAACTAATATGTTTATCAATCGTATATCAACCCTTACCCGGTGTCTGTCTGCGAGGTAAATAAGTAGTTAAAATTATCAGAGATAATTCCTTTCTCGTAAAATAATTCTGAATAAGATCCCCACATTATTATTGCTTCTGCTTATAATATCTTTATTTATAGAATGTAGCTCACCACTATGACACATCCGTCTATATGGGAAATCAAACAAACACAACTAAAGGTATCTCAAATTTTCGACGAATTCTTCTTTAAGTACTATTTCTTCCTTTTTATACAATTGGAAATTTTCAAAGGTCCATAAACGTATCATTAATATCGATATGCAACAGAGAATATTTGCAGACATCATTAAACATGGGAGTGGAGAAAAAAGGGAAAGTCTTTTAAATAAATAAATACATAATTATATAACGCGATGTCTCGTGATATTTTCAATTCATTCTATGAAAATAGTTCGATAATCGGGCATATAATGTTCACTAAACCAGATTATTCTAAAATAAGTGAGCAAAATCTAATACATACAACACATGCGATGTTTGTCGTTGCAAACTATACAGATGGGCATGCCGAACTTGATTATCATACAGACATTTGCGGACAACTGAAAGTCTCTCGAAATGGCTATGATATGACCGTAACTGGGTCCTTTTTTACGCACGAAAATGATCTGAGCAACACCGTTATCCAACCCACATATGTCTAGACACAATCTAAAGCTCTAGTTACTACCCTAACCGGGCGAAATAGATTGGTTATATATATCATTATACATTTACACATTATATGTACCACACTGGCTAATAACCAGAAGCAATGGTCAAGCTTACGAGCGTCGTTATGCCATAGGTTTGTAATTGTTAGCGATTGTCATAAACCTAACGATAGCTTCAGGTTATAAGACTCGAATAGTAAAAATGTCAACAATTGCAAAGTTATTGATCATTTTCATGATAATTAGAAATCGGAACGCACGTAACCATTGTCAGTTTTATTGTCAAACTATTGAATATAGTTATTCAATAAACAATTATTCATTGTGTTAGTTTCTCTCGCAATTCCGCCGACTTTTGACATTTTGCTATCACGGTGTCCAGTGCATTGAATCATTTTCGATAATGTCAAGGCCACGAAACCGATATCCGACAGTCCGGTGTTAATCGGATAGTCGCGTCCCGAATGACCAAAATATCACACATTGAAGTCTTGAATTACACAAAAACAATATTTTAATCATGACACATAATTTACAGTATCTCACTACACGAAAAGTCTCGGTAACTTTGGGCAAATTCCAATTATTTGATTAAAGTAAATAGATTAATCTAAATTTACAACTTCTAAAAAGGTTCATACCAGAAATGATTGCCACCTTAATCAGGCCTGGAGGGAATAATTTGAACTGATATTCCATGGGACGTAATCTGATGCAGCGCATTGGTGCTTTATGACAATTGGCTGACATTACAAGAATGAATTGTAATTGGAAACTCCAATTAACCATTCTCGGACAGTAATAGTGGTTTGATGTTTTGTTTGTTAGTGTTTTCATCGGGTTCAACTTCATCACATATGAAGGACACGACTGCAGCCGATGTCACACTAAACCATCTCTTACGGCGACAGCCAATGTCTCAGTGTGTATTAACATAAGACTGTAGGGAGTGCCATAGTATGCATTAACCTGTACCGAGTGTCACTGTATTCTATAACATAAGACTCTAGCGAGTGTCACAATATCCCATGACCTCATCAACTCAGATGATTGACTAGATAGTACTCTATTGGCTGAGCTGACCGAACAAATTAGGTTTCTGGTGTAAACTATAGAGGACACAGTCATGTGATCAATACAATACGCTGTAGTGTCATATGTATACAACGTCGGGATATGGTGTAATACATGTACTCCACACCACGATTAAATAGAAGATATATGAACAAGCTCCACATTAAGAACAACTTAACAGTTGATTAAACAGAATATAAAACTCATCACGATTCTCAGGTCACGGTTTAAATTCTACGTTTTATTCTAAACCATAGTGCAATACAGTCAGTAATAATGTATCGTTTCCCTGTTAGACGAAATATTTATCACTGAGTTCCATTAATACAATGACAAGACGGATAAACAGAGATGTTTTATTGCCGAAATATTTCCAAGTCGGCAAGTTTATGTGTCTGTTAAATACAATTAGTACCCTATGGGACGATATGGAAGATTCCAAAACGCACGAGGAGCACGCGCTTTTAATGTGTAAATTATCGAGCAATAACACTGTGAGCTTAACATTATATGTACTGACAACTTCAATAGATGAAATAAAACATAGAAACATACACCCGGACCACTTCGCAAAGCAATCGAACGTAAGTTGTGACCTAAGCTTGGATGTCGTATAAGAGGAGCACTAGGGTCAGATGCGGTCAGCAGTAGGTTAGACATGAGGCGTTGTAACGAAGTTTTGTTTGACATAGTGGTAGTCAATGTCGCGGAAGAACATATTAAACTGTTCAGGATTCGAACCTTGGTCCGGTAACTGCCAAGTATCGTACACAATGTATTAGCCGAAAGGACAAGGAATGCATAGAGAAAATATATCGGTGAATATAAAAGCATATGCGCTCTACTGTAATAATATTACGCAGCGTGGTGAAAATTTAATTCTCCTCTTTTCTGGAAGACAAATAAATGCTGTATAGTTTGTCGTTCTTAACAAACAGATATATCATTTGCGTGTTTATTATGGTAATATCAAGTAATAGAATAAATGGTTGTGTCAAATATTTTGTCCACCTTTCAGACTAAAATGATGAAACAGTTTATGGTATATGTAAACGAGGACACACATTAGCAAGCGAAAATGACATATTAATAAATCACCCTGAATAGCACAAAGCTTCCGATGTATTGTCTGTCTTAGGTAATAGACAGAATGAGAGAAAACTAGATAATTACTATGACAAGGAGAGCATATTGTGGTTGTGCTCCTATTACTCAATGCTTTGTCAATCACGTACTGTGAGTTATTCACGTACGGCGTTAAAAACAACTTGTCTATTGGTAAACATTTAAATATGACAGGAAAGGCAACGTAGACCACAACCACACGACACAATGCCCAACAAAAATGTTATGAGTAAATATAAAGGTTATTGATGTTTGTATAGATTTAAACTATAGATTCCGTACATTTAATCAAGTTCGTGTTGGCTTGCTTGATGTATTCCTGCATATATATAATAAAAAGTAACCAAGTTCACAGAAGTAAAAAATAAATTTGCTATTTTATGTAGTTCCCTAACCTATTTAATTACATATAGGTACAGAATGTTTCATGAACTTGATCATTCCAATCTCGTTTCATTTATACATAGAAAAGTAGCTTAATTCTTAGTTTGACCAATGAACTATGTAACTGTCACAGGGTCAATTATACATCATCCTATATATATAATCAACCATTCATGTATCATTTCATATCATCATGCCATATCATCACATCATTCATTTTCACCATTAAACGGTTACATCACTAACACTTTACTTTACTTTACCCGTGCCAGGGCCTCACTTTTTCATTCAGTTATGGTCGTGGTGCACGGGCTATTTTCCCGCCGTAACACGTCATCGATTCACCAAATATTCACATAATATATACTTCAGTCATAGAGTAAAAGTTGTATCGAGCAGACGTTCATCTTTGTGTCATCTTTTGTACTTTCAGGTATGGTGTTACCTCACTTCATTGTTGTCTTCATGTTTTCGTCATTCATCATTCCATCGTCTCATTTTGGTATTTTATATGTATTAGATCTATATTATTAATATAGAGTCATAGAGTAAAAGTTGTATCGAGCAGACGTTCATCTTTGTGTCATCTTTTGTACTTTCAGGCTGAAAAGCCACTTTAGGCCGCTAGGACCCAGGTCATATATACTGTCCATCCCAATACATAACATAGATAAAGGGGAACCCCGCGACATAACGTTTGTTGTTAAGGATAACAAACGCTTTAGTTTGCCTAATGTGCAAAAGTGGCTAGGTATTGTTTTACAAGCGGAACTAGCGGGATAAGCGCATAATAAGAGTTGTTGTTCGAATTAATCAAGACAACCATGTTTCTAAACACCATCAAGTTTAGAAAAAAAGAGAAAAATAAAAGATAAGGACATTTCGGACAAGTAAGGTAGCTTTCAACAAAAAGAGCAGATCATGATAGACACATAAAAGAACATACGGGTTGCAAGTAAAAGTTGCACTAGAACACCTTGCACGAGTAAAACCTTTATGAAATTAACTTTCATTAATTTCTAATGAGTTTAACCGTTAGCCCGGTGTTTGATAAGTTTGAGCGCTACATGCAACGCCATAGATCTCGTGACAGCCAATTAACTTCATAGAAACCGGCAAAAATAATTGACTCTTCATGCACGAAGATATGCCAAAAGCTAAGATCATGTCATCCGTCATGTCAAGTTATTAGTTTGCGGCGTACTACACGATAGTATTGGTTGATATCAAATTCCAGTCAAACTGAATATGATTACAAAATTGTTTGAAACAGAGCAAATCCGGCAAAAACATAAAATCAGTTGAATTGTTCAAATATAAACTCTTTACGAACACATTGCAATAATTGCTAATAGTGATTAAATTGGAACACGTTAAAGTATACCATAGAATCAACATTATAATTGAAATACGTAGGCCTCCGGCCAATACAAAATAACATATTTACAATAATATTAATATATTTAACAGACAAATTCATAATACACAGAGAAGTAACGGGTACAATGGATACACAAGACAACATCTATGATACGAAAGGTGAGTATGGTTATTGGTTAACATAAATATTCATTTTTCTCGTTATGTAGTTAATAATTTGACATTTAAATGCATATCAATAGTAGATCAAGTATATCAATAAATGAAAAAAAATTACAAAAAATATGATTATATGATTTCTAGACTATAAGACCTGCGTTTTAGGGCATAACATGTATTGCTAGGTTTCCTTCTTTCTTTTGGACATTAGTTGACAGAATTATCATAAGTCACAAAAAGTGGCATAGACTTTGAAGACGATACTTTTATACTTTCTAAGTATAATAAAATGATAGGTATGTCTGTATTTGTTAAACTACGTTTAGGAACCAAATTTGTGAACCATATTTAATACAATTTGGCACGGGCATAAAATTCGTACACGGGCATAACATCACGCGCCAGACAACACATGTGTATACGATGCTTCCAGCTATATCGTAATTGAATACAATACATTACTCGAATGAGAGCTAATTCTAGCAGAATGAACACCTCATAAACTTCGGTATAAATACCAATTGGCCCATTGTCGAAATTTATTGCCTAAACCCATTAGTAAATAGATGTATCATTTGTAGTAGTTGTATATGCGTTATCTGCATCGTTTGTGTCATGTTACCAACCAAATGTTGTAAGCAAGGATAAAGCAAATGCATTTGTGACATTAACTTTCAAACATTAATAAGATTATTCCCCGATTTACTGAAAGTCTTAATTTAAAAACGCCACAATTTCTAACTTTATCTTTGAAAAAAGTTGCTTTTAAGACGTCAACATTGCTAAATGTATCTTGCAAAACTTCAACATTATATGATATTGCATGACGCTGGTGATAAAATATGCAGCAAAAGGTCCCATAATGAGCACATTCCGATATCTTCAGTACTCAAAAGTAAGCTGCATTCTCACTTGCCTCTTTTTAAAATTCCTCCGGGTCTTCGGTTGGTTTCAATGTGTTAGAAAGTTTACACATATTTTGGAAAATGCAGATGTTGGTATTAATACTCAAACAGATAATAACACATATTACAGAAGACGTTCATCGCTTCGTAAATTACAAATAAAAACACATGTACCACACTACACGTATGTTATGTTCTAGATAATTATATAATATAAAACATGATTTTCAAACTTTGAATCACCTACTGTCATTCTTTAACGTTTTAGGACTTCAGACAGCTAAAGCTAGTTAAGATATTGTCGAAACTAGGTCATTCAGCTAGGGCATTCAGCTTTTTGATTGCTGAAACTAGGTCTAGTTCATTTTCTCATTCGGTTATATTAGGGCATTTTGCCGTGTAATTGTGGTATGTGTTTTTTTTGTGCTCGGCTGGTTAAGTTGAGTGTTGCCTTCTATAATCGTTTCGTAGTGACACTGGGGCAATCGAGAGACAATAACCTCAACAATAGTACCTTGTGTGTCATACACTGTCTATCATCATATGCAGACGGACATTCAACCACACGATGTACGTATTGTTTGGCGAATTTGCATTTATTTACTGGATGTGAAAATAAAACACTGCTAGAAGAATATGACGAGAAAATTTCAGTTTCTAGATCAGGGTGTTTTATACATTACTTCATCAAAGATGATAACATTGCACTTTGTCAATGTTATTTGTTATTTAGGACACAGTGTAATTCAAAGCAATGTACATAATATAGAAAATGCAATGGCGTCAAAGCATATATTGGTCTTCATATAGACTTGTTATTAATACTGAGTGAAACAATGTGAATTTAATGGACGTTTTGTTGGTATAAATATTGCAGTCTTCCTGTGAGGTTTCACTGTAAGCAGTCAGTACCATGATGAAGAACGTATATTGTATTCAAAATATTAAAACTCTGCACCAATTACTGTCTGTAATACAATGTCCATACTGAAGGGACTGTAATGTTCTGTAGTTAGTACTAGTCGTGTGTCTCAGACAATGTTCCAGTTTTGTCTCATAATACTAGTAACCTGTTGAACCGACATTACAAAGTGAATACTTAAACATTTCTAGTTGTATTAACCTATATACTACTTTTATACAATGTTCCGGAAGTATTCCAATTTCTATCATTGTCTGCATGCAGCTGATAACTTCCCTATTTAAATCAGAAGTCGAAGACAATAAATTTATCTTCAGGCGAATCAGCGCCAGGAGTAATCTCATCGCTAGGGTAATGAGGCCGAAATGGGAGACAGCAATTTCCGCTAGGTGGCGCTAGACGCATTCATAAACACACGCATGTCATTTGCTAGTAATAGATATTACCGTTGAGTTGCATTGACCGTATCGAACAATTGATGAGTATTTATCTTCTAACATCAGCATTAGAATTGCACATACATCCTAGCCAGTCAGACTAGAGCAATTATTCATATCACACACACTACAATAATTGAGCCAGTCTCCAGGAAACCTGCTATTTTGACAAAAAATGTTTTTGAGATGTATTGTTATTTAAAAGAGTAATCTTAATGAAGCAAAATTTTGTTAGTATCTTGATTTTTAAGGAAGTTACAGCTGTTTTAGAGGCCCTATTCAAAGCCGTTTAGCGTGACGTCGCAAACGTCATTCAAACGTTATTCGACTTCGTTATAACAAGTACTCTATAAATATAGCAATTGATCAATTCTTAACATAAACTGTTCAAAATTGTTGTTTTAGAATGATGTTTTAAAGTTTTAAAATATACATCCAAATTGTAAATGTTTGCATTAAGAGAAAGGCTACTACTGTTTTAAACAACTAAATCCTCGTTTTTCTCAATCAACGTACTTTTATGAAGTTAGTCACCATAGCAACAAAGGTAGTGATTTCGACATAAACCCTAATAAATTTTTAAGCTGTGATATAGTAATATATGGATAAATTACTTAAAATTGAATCTATAGATATGTCATTTTTTCTTATTTGAAAGCTTTTTTAAAACCTGTTACATGCGATAATTACATAATGTCAAAATACCAGGTTTTCCTGGAGACTGGCTCAATTATCATGAAACGTTTATTTATCTAATGCATATTAGTTAATATATTTAAGGTAATAATGTAGAAATGCTAGTTTCATAAGTACATTCTCAATATCTTAGATATTAGACTTATATTGTTGTTACTGTTTGTGATCGACTGAGACAGTCGTAAGTGCGTGGTCATGCTTTCCCCCGTCTGAACGGATTAATACACAACATAATAAGAAATAACAAGGCAGTCCAAAAGACGGCTATAATCCCCCGCCGCATTAATGAACAGTGAAATTGTCCAATAAGTTACACATTTGCTATGAGTTCATGCAATTTGGCCCAGGCGTTGAAAAATTAAGGAGCGGATTGGAAATGAAAGGTTCAAACCTTTGACCTTTTGACTGTGACCTTGTCCTTGAACCGGCATGGTTGCAATGTGGGTTCTGTATGTCATCTTTATGAGATGCACATTTGGAATCAGTTTCATGCATTTCAGCCAAGACGTTAAACAGTTATGGAGTGGACACGAAATGTAAGTTTTAAACATTTGACCTTGAACTGTGACCTTGAAACCGCATGGTTGAAATGTTGATTCTGCATGTCAGCTTTATTAGTTATACGTTTGGTATGAGTTTCATGCAATTCGGCCCAGCCATTAAAAAGTTAAAGAGCGGACATAAAATGTAAGATTTAAACTTTTGACATTGAACTGTGACCTTGAACCAGCATGGTAGGTTCTGCACGTCGTCATCATTAGTTACATATTTGGTATCAATTTCATGCAATTTGGCCCAGGCATTAAAAAGTTATGGAACGGACACGAAATGTAATATTCAAACCTTTGACCTTGAATTGTGACCTTGACCTTGAACCAGCATGGTTGGAATGTGGGTTCTGCGCGTCGTCTATATTAGTTACACATTTGGTATGCGTGTCACGTAATTTGGCCCTGGCATTAAAACGTTATGGAACGGACACGAAATGTAAGATTCAAACCTTTGACCTTGAATTGTGACCTTGACCTTGAACCGGCATGGTTGGAATGTGGGTTCTGCACATTGTCTTTATCAGTTACACATTTGGTAAGAGTTTCATGCAATTCGGCCAAGGCATTAAACAGTTAGAGAGCGGACACGATTTTATTACGGACGGACGTCCATTCCTATAATCCCCTACCACTTCGCGGCGGGGGATTAATAAAACTACTGAAAGTTCAAGAAAATAGCAGGCTATGTAGTTTACAGCTCAGCATAAGCTAAACTATGACCGAATTTCACAAGGAATCGATTATTCAGAATGGATCCTAAATTGGTTTCTTATTATGTGTATATCATATCACGATTTCGATTCACCATGGAAATGAGGCCGCTAAGAATTTACTTTATGGAGTAAGCCGAGTTTCATATTCTGGGAATCATTTCGTTTATCTGAGCAGAAAAGATCGACTTTCTGTCTCATTACGTATGTAACATCCGTAAAAAATTCTAAAGGGAGTAAGGCAATTATCCCGAATGGAAGAAACTGCACATCGAATATTCAAGTACGAATAACCGATGGCCAAAAACAAGAATAACCGATGGTAAAATGTTGACTTCAACATTTCACGAGTTCAGCTACTTGATGATTCCTTAGATACCGGATTCAAGATTTCCATTTGTTGAATTCACGTTAAGTTAAGAGCTGCCTTCCCTGTCCGATTTTCTAATATCTTTTTTGTATGAACAGGTGCCGTTTTGTACACAAAACATTTGTTAAGTGTAACGACAGCGTAATAAATTGCAACTCATCCTTGAGTTTTAATACAAAAAATACTCGAAAACGTTTGAACAGAACATGAAATACACATAAAAACGAACTGATTGCACACCATAAGCAACACAATAACCAACATCATAGAAAGCATTTGGTATGACATTGTATTATTATTATATTGTATTACATTATGTTTATACACGTCGGTTGTGTCATTAAACAGATATTTTGTTATTATGAATGCCCTTGTATTGTAAATTGCACGATATCTTGTGCTGTAAAAATTCACACATGTCAAATTGGTTTTAACTAATTTAATAATGTTAAACGAATCAGCATGGAATCTCGTATATCATTGTTTCTTTACACTCCTTTGAGCATATATTGCATCTGTTCAATTTCATAGGGATGCATATTTCGACAAACGAAAATAAATTTAACTGACAACTAACGAACGATAGACCACATGGGAATTAGTTTCCATAAATCGGCATCAAAATGTGTATTTAAGTGAACAAATGTGTTATAAATATATTCTTAGTGTCAATAAATCACAAGACAAGACGAAGAGAAATTGTCTTTCCATGTGATCCCACAGGAACTGCATCGTACATTAATTTATCAAATCGTTATGTAAAATATTCGATGTCATTCATTTTTAAGGGAAAACTAGACTGCCTATTGCACTTTGTAATGTGTTTAGAGTTCATTCTACGACATCGGGTGGTCCGCCTTTAATTGAATTAGTTAAATGAATATATCAATCGACGTGAAGAGACTCGTAAAGCACACAGCACAAACATAACTAATCCGTACCTAACCTGAAATAAAAAGTTTATTACAACGACAATATACAGTAGGATATCATTGTCATTAATAATTCAATTATATTGTCGTTTATCTTGACTAATTTTATGTATAGATTGATCATTTGTTGTAATAACAGTATTCAATAAGCTAGAGTTATTCTACCTATTGCATAGTTTTCAGCTTAAACCAGACTGTTGTAATTATATATGTGGGATTGAATAAATATACTACTATGTTCGTCATTTATATACAACACACATATTAAATCTGGTTGAATGTCACTTACAGGTGTTACATATTAGAGCAGTTCGCCATCAATCAAAGGGTTAATGATTTAATACTTGGTCCAAAAAACAGGCTAACTATTTATCAACATCCCAACACCCTGACAAGTTTTTGACTATCACATTAGATACGACTCCAGAAAAACTTCTTTCTTGTCATCGGATTACATAACAACACCACATACCACAACTACACGGCCCTATGTCCAACATAGGCAGCAGTCAGCCAGTCGAGCATAGAAAACATAAAAACATCACATGCATGTGCCACAATTATACGGCACAATGTCCAACACATAGCTGAACAAGAAAATAAACTGCCTAAGTCCCGCTGTCAAAAATCTGAACGACCTAGTTTCAGCAATCAAAAAGCTAAATGCCCTAGCTGAATGAAATAGTTGAAACGTTAAATGTTAAAAATACCTAGTTTTAGCTGTCTGAAATCCTAAATATTTAAAGAATAGCAGTAATAAAAAACTGAATGCTCAAAATTATACAGAGAATTTAATCTAGCGCGAAATAAAGATTATAAGTTATAAAATTGAAATATTTGGATTAAATTTTATACTGTTGCCGCTATAATTGCTTCGTGATCGGATGATAATAAGTCGACATTTTAGAGGCAAAATATGGATCATAAGGAGATATTAATGACTTCTGTGTCAGCGAGGGTAATAATATTGATACCTAATGATGCGCACAAATCCACGCAGTCATATTTTGGGAATTGTACAAAAAGAATCAGTAATTGTTTTTTCTAGTAACCTTTGCGTTACGCGGTTAACAAGATTGATATTTGCTTTTTCGTGCCAAACAGTCGCCTTGGATGTACTTCCCCGATCAGTGTCGCCTGTCTATCTTAAATAATCTCATTTATGTTATTGTCTGCCATCTGGTGCCTTGCTTGTACTATGCTCACCAGTTCATTTAACTATTATTTTGGTCTGATATGAAAATTGTTGTCTCAATGTTTATGCATTTATTGTCGCCTGCACATATTCGAAGTTATTACAAATGTTTGTACAAAAGGTACGTACAAAAAGAGACCAAGCCAATTGATCGTCATTGAGTCACTCTAAAACACATTATATGTTTGACGTATTGGACAATCTTGGAAAATGACATCTTATGAACTTCATAAATAACTGGTCTCAATAATTTGGACTTGTGTTGTTACTTAAATTGCCAATCCTAAAATCTATATTTACGGAACATTTATACTTCTGAGAGAACAGTGCCAGCGAGACTCAATAATAACTTTCCATATAAGACAATTGAGTTTGCAAGAAAATAATAAAACAAATCTAGTCTGGTTCCGGACGTACTTGATTATAGTACGTCATGCATACAGAATCGCCAATATCGTACAATCTCATAATATCTTTATTTTTAGAAAGTAGCTCATCACTATCACATCAGTCCACATTCGAAATCAAACAAACACGACTTTCTACGAAGCCATCTTTAACAAACTATTTCTTACTTTTTATACAATTGGGAATAGTCAAAGGTCCATAGCGTATCATTAATGCCGATGTGCAACAAGGAAGATTTGCAGACATCATTTAACATTGGAGTGGAGAACAATGGAATATGTTTTTTGCGTCTTGAATAAATAAATTCATATATCACATCATTGTTTCGTGATGTTTTTCAATTTATTCTATAAAAATATTTCAATAATCGGGCATATAATGTTAACTAAACCAGATTATCCTAATATTAGTAAACGTATTCTTGCATGCACATGGACATTGGAAATGGTAATGTATACTGCTCATGCGATGTTTTAACACCATGTTTCTTATTACTGATGTGTTAGCCAATGATATACTATACTGGATGAATTACTTGTAGTTAAGTCGATGTAAATTGTTCATCTGGGCACAAGATACCTATATTGAATCAATAATCAGCTACTATCGATGAATGAAGAAATATACAGTATATACGAACTATTTAGAACTTGAATATGCTGAATCTTCTCAGATAAGAAGTTGCTGTCATGTTTTATGTTTTACATGCATTGTTGTATTCTTAACTATAGATTGTATGTACGTAATTTGATATTAATATAATATATGTTATGTTATATAAACATATACGGTTGCGAGTTATCTTAAAAGCTTTGCAAAAATATATCATCATACAGACGCCTATTGGGAACTCAATGTCTCTCGGCATGGTATGGCATGACCGTTTTATGAACAGAAATGAGCTGAGCAACATGGGTATCTGGACTCTAAAGCTCTACTTACTAACATGATGAAATATGTCGGGTCTAGATACCAATATACATTTACACATACAGGGTGTCCAAAAAGAAAGTTTACCGTTTCAGTGTATATTTATCAAATCTCTTCATTCTGCCTTCGTAAAAAATTTGCCCATGTGACAAAAGAAGTTTTTTCTGGGACCAGTTTTAAGACTATAACTTGGATAATTTTTAGAAAAATGTTAAAATACTGAAATTACCTTATTTTGCCTGTGACGTCTATTCAGTAATTTAGGACGTTCTGAAGTTGTCCACCCTTCTTACGTTTTCCTTCTTGCACAATATTTAAACTATTGATTACATTTGCACATGTGTCTAAACTGATATTATTACCTTCTCTTTTGATGTTTATCATGAGCATAGACGTGCCTGTTGGCTTTGTGCTGTACACTAGTGATTTCACATAGCCATACTAAAGAAATCGCAATGATTTATATCCGGGCGGGCCATATCACACCGCAGTGGTATTTCCTGGAAATTACTTGGAATCCAACTGTTTCAAGGAAGTCGTTAAACCCCTTATGTACAATGTGTGACCCTGGCACATCTTGCATGAACTATGCATCAATTAAAAACAAGAATGAGCTGGTTTAACGAAGACAAGTAACGGGTTGAGTTTATTTCTTTCTATTGTGCTATCTGAATCGCTTGTGTACAATCTAAAGCCAATGGACACATCTATGCTGCTGGGGACATCTAAAGAGAAAGTTAGAAGGTCAGGTAAGTCTCATGTGCAAAGTAATTGATAGTTTTAAAGAACGAATGCAAGAAGGGAAATGTCAGAAGGTGACATACATCATGAAAACGTCGTTTATTACTATCAAATGACGCCACGGACAAAATAAGATAATTTTAGAAAATTGACATTTTTCTTAAAATTATGCGGGTTATAATCTTAAAATTGGTCACAGAAAAAACTTACACCTTTTGTCTATAAATGTGCAAATTTTTGAAAGCAGATTGCAGGAATTTGATAAATATACACTGAAACTGTATACTTTCTTTTTTTCACACCCTATACATGTATGTACCATACTAAAACATTGGGGTGGGGGGTAATAACCAGGAGCAATCGTCAAGCTTATGATCATCATAAGTTTGCAATTGTTAGGGATAGTCATACACCTTACGATAGCTTCTGGTTATAAGCCTAGAATAGTTATAACTATCAACAATTGCAAGCTAACGTTATTGATCATTTTCATAATAATTAGAAATCAGAAAGCACATACTCATTGTCAGTTTTAGTTTCTATTGCCATTTGGCCGAATTTTGACAATTTGCGATCACATTTCCAGCGCATTTAAGTATTTTCAATAATGCCAAGTTCACGAAATCAACAGTGCATGATGATGCAATAATTGTGGACAATCAGGTTAAAATCCGACAGCCCGTTGTTAATCGGATAGTTGCTTCCAGAATGATCAAAATATCACACATTGAAATCTTGAATTACACAAACAAAATATTTTAATCATGGCACATAATTTACACTATCTCACTACGCGAATGGTCTTGGCAAATTTCAATTATTTGATTAAAGTCACTAGACACGGATTTAATTATCAAACAGAACAAAACATCTTAATTTACAACTTCTAACAATGTCCGTACCAGAACAGATTGCCACCATAATCAGGCATAAAACGAATAATTTGAACTGATATTCAATTGGACTTAATCTGATGGAGCGCATTGGTGTTTGAGGATGAATGGTATCTGGCCATAGGAAAGTCCAATTAACCATACTCTGACAGTAATATAGGTTGGATGTTTTGTTTGTTAGTGTTTCATCTGGTTCAACTTCATCACATATAAAGGACACGACTACAGCCGATGTCACAATGTACTATAGCGTAAGACTTCAGTCAATGTGACAGTACGCCTTAACTGCAGCCGATGTCACACGAAACCATCGCCGACGGCTTCAGCCAATACTACAAGATGCATTTACCGATGACTATCGCGAGTTCCGGAGTATGCATTAACCGAAGACTGTAGCGAGTGCCATAGTATACCATGACTTCCTCAATGCTGATGATAACATATAGAGTACTCTTTTTGCTGTGCAGACCGAACGAATTAGGCGTCTGATGTCAACTATAGAGGAGACAGTCATGTGAACAATACAGTATGCAGCAGTTTCATATTTGCACATCGTCGGGATAAAGGATCAAGTGCAATACTCTACGCACAATTAAAATAAGGGATATATGAGAAAAAGATCCACATAAAGAACAACTTAACAGTTGATTAAACAGTATATAAAACTCATCATGATTCTGAGGTCACGGATTAAATTCTACGTTGTTTCTTAAACCATAGTGCAATAGTCAGTATTAATGTATTGTTTCCCTGTTAGACGAAATATTTGTCACTGAGGTCCATTAATACAATGGCAAGACGGATCTACAGAGATGTTTTTTTATTGCAGAAATATGTCCAAGTCGGCAAGTTTATGTGTCTATTAAATACAATTAGTACTACACTATGGGACGATATGGAAGATCCCGAAACGCACGAAGAGCACGTGCTTCTAGTCTGTCAATGATTGAGCTATAATATTGTGTGCCAAACATTGTATGTACTGAAAATTTCAATAGATGAAATGAAATACAGAAACATTCACCGGAACTACCTCATAAAGCAATTGACCGCAAGTTTTGACCTGAGCATGAACTTCGCATAAAAGAACCCAATGGTCAAATATGCACAAGTGGGTTAGACATGAGTCGTTGTAACGAAGGTTTGTTCGACATATCGGTTGTCAATAACGCGGAAGAACATATTAAACTGTTCAGCCCGAGATTCGAACCCTGATCGGGTAACAGCAATGTACCGTATAAATGTATTAGCCGGACGGACAAGAAATGCGTAGATAGAAATGTATCGTTAATATAAAAGCAATGTGCCTTACTATTATGGTATTATTGAAGTGTTTCTTTAAATGAAGCGTGGTAAAAATTAAATTCTACTCTTTTCTGGAAAACAAATAAAGGTTGTGCAATTTCGCGTTCTTAACATTTGCGTGTTTATTTTTGGAGTATTAAGTAATAGAATAAATGGTTGTGACATATATTTTGCCTATCTTTCAGACTAAAAAGATGGAGCGGTTAATGGCAAATGTAAGCGAGGACACGTATTAGCAAGACATATTAATAACTAACACTGAATTTCACACAGCTTCCGATGTATTGTCTGTCTTAGATAATAGACAGAATGAGAGAAATAACAAGGAGAGAATATGGTGGTTGGACTCTTGTTACTCAATGGTATGTCAGTCACGTACGGTAAGTTTTAACATACTATTTAATCACGTACGGCGTTATAAACAACTTGTCTATTGATTAACATTGTTTTAAAAAGGTAATGAAAAATTGGACAGGGAAGGCAACACAGACCACAATCACATAGCACAATGTCCAACAAACAATATGTTACGAGCAAATATCTACATGAAGGATGTTTACATACATTTCAACTATAAACTACGTATATGTAGTCGGTTTGGCCGTGCTTGATGTCAATGTATTATTGTATAATTTTGTATTTATAATTAACTTTCTAACACGATCTGCGGATTAATCCATTAAATATAGAGCAGACAAGGTCATGTTTTTTAATACCCCCATAAAACATGGTATCAAATTACGCCCCGTATCACGTGACATATTTATGAATGAATGAACGTAAACTTTATAGTAAATCTTCAACGAAACGCGATGACTAGCAAGATGCACTGTGTTACAGCTATGACGCAACTATTTTTAGAAACTCCAATATAATCTCGAAACTAAGTTTCATAAAAACTTCTGATAATCAATTCATTTATATTTTTCAGTTCATTAAATAGCTACCCTATACTCGTGTTATTAAAATTGGTTCAATGTTTAAAATGTGTTATTTCCTTCAGAAAATTACGAAGGCCGTTTTCATTAACGAGGGAGGTAATTGTACCAGCTAATAAGCCACTCAATTTCAGCGTGGAATTATGTTAAATGTCAAATGGGTGAAAATGGAATGCGCGCAGTTAAATAGTGCGGGATATTATCCTATTTAGAATCGAAATAAAAACTCTGTTCTTGTATTTTGTCGGTGAATAAAACACGGGCACTCGTTCGGATGCGGACAATTAAATCACTCGTGCTACGCACTCGTGATTTAATTTTTCCGCATCCGAACTCCTGCCCATGTTTTATTCACCGACAAAATAAAAGAACAGAGTTTTTATTTCTTTAGTAAATAAGTTCAAAGAAGTAAAAATGAAATATGCTATCTGTAGTAAAATTTTCAAACCTATTAATTACTTACGAGTACATAATATTCCTCGAACTTGATTATTCCATTCCCGTTTCGTTTATATATGGACATAACTTTATTCTTAGTTTGAACAATGAAATTTACAACATGTGTTGTGAGGGATAGCAAACGCTTCACCTTGTCTTATGTTCAACATCAAGGCTAGGTATTAGTCTTAACGGCGGAACTAGCGGGGCAAGCGCGTAATATGAGTTGTCACAATGAAGTAAATCAGCCATGTTTCCAAACACCATCAAGTAAAGAAAGTAAAGAGAAAAATATAATTATATATCGGACAAGGAAGGAAGCATTCAACAGATAGAGCAGATCATGAAAGGCACAAAAAAGAACAAACGGGTTACAAGTACAAGTCGCACGAGAAAAACCTGAACGAAATCAACTTAATTTCTAATGAGATTAACTGTCGCAATCGCCATAGGGTTTTCTTAAAATACCGATTTAATAGTACACACATAACTAGAGTAATCTTAAAAAATTAACAAATAAATAACAAAATCAGGATGGGCTCAATTAATTTGTCAAATAAAAATAAAAAAGTATATATTTTATTGGAAATAATAATGTTAAATTAAATAATGAAAATACCGATATCTTTTTTTATAATAACACCTTTAATATTGCGGTAGTCTTCATGTGATGTTTTACTGTAAACTGTCAGTTCCATGATGAAGAACGCGTATTTTATTCAAAATATTCAAAGCCTGCATCAAATACTGTTTGTCATACAATGTTTACACGGAAGGGACTGTAATGTTCTATAGTTATTACTAGTGTATTCTTGTTACCCAGGCAATGTTCCAGGTTTGTTTCATAATACTAGTAACCAGTTGGACGGACATAACAAAGTGAATACCTTAACATTTCTAGCTGTATTAACCTTTATACTACTTATGTATTAACGTTTATACAACGTCCCGGAAGTATTCCAATTTCTAACATTGTCTGCATGCAGCTGATAACTTTCCTATTTAAACCAGAAGTCGAAGACAATAAATCTATCTTCAGGAGAATCAGCGCCAGGAGTAATCTCATCGCCAGGGTAATGAGGCCGAAATGGGAGACAGCAATTTCCGCTAGGTGGCGCTAGACGCATTCATAAACACACGCATGCCATTTGCTAGTAATAGATATTACAGTTGAGTTGCATTGACCGTATCGAACAACTGATGAGTAATTATCTTCTAACATCAGCATTAGATTGCACATATATCCTAGCCAGTCAGACTAGAGCAATTATTTATATCGTACAGACTACAATATCATGGAACGTTAATATATTTAAGGTTATAATGTAGAAATGCTAGCTTAATAAGTACATTAACAATATCTTAGATATTAGACTTATATTGTTGTTACTGTTTGTGACCAACTGAGACAGTCGTAAGTGCGAGGTCATGCTTTCCCCCGTCTGAACGCATTAAGACACAACAGAACGAGAAATAAACTTCTGAAAATTCAAGAAAATAGCAGGCTATGTAGCTCAGTATAAGCTAAACTGTGACCAGATTTCACAAGGAATCGATTATTAAGAATGGAGCCTAAATTGGTTTCTTATTATGTGTATATCATATCACGATTTCGATTCACCATGTAAATGAGGTGGCTAAGACTTTACTATATGGAGTAAGCCGAGTTTCATATTCCGGGAATCATTTCGCTTATCTAAGCAGAAAAGATCGACTTTCTATCTCATTACGTATGTAACATCCGTGAAATTCTAAAGGGAGTAAGGCAATTATCCCGAATGAAAGAAACTGCATATCGAATATTCCAGTAGGAATAACCGAGGGTCAAATAAATGAATAACCGATGGTAAAATATTTACTCAACATTTCACGATTTCAGCTACTTGATGGTTCCTTAGATTCCAGATTCAAGATTTCCATTTGTTGAATTCACGTTAGCGTGAGTACTGCCTTCCCTGTCCGCTTTTCTATCATCTTTTTGATATTCCAAAACTATTTGGAAAGTATAACGACAGCGTAATAAATTGGAACTCATCCTTGAATAACGTTTGAACAGAACATGAAATACACGTAAAATCAAACTGATTGCATACCATTACCAACACAGTAACCAACACCATAGCATTTGGTATGGCATTGCATTATTATCATATTGTAATACATTATGTTTATACACGTCGGTTGTGTCCTTAAACATATATTTTGTTGTTATGTTATGAATGCCGTTGTATTTCAAAATTGCACGGTTTCTTGTGCTGTAAAAATTAACACATGTCAAATTGTCAAATGCAGTTAATCGGAAAATAGAAAACTAGCGGTTTTAACTGATTTATTAGTGTTGACAACTCCGCATGAAATCTCTTATATCGTTGTTTCTTTACAATCCTTTTAGCATATATTTCATCTGTTCAATTTCATAGGGAGACAATTCGACAAAAAACACAATTGTAACTGATAACCTACGAAGGATGGACCACATGGGAATAAGTTTACATGAAGCGGTATCAGAATGTGCTTTTAAGTGAATACATTGTGTTATAAATATATTCCAAGTATCATTAAATAACAAGGCAACACGAAGCGAAATTTTAGTTTCAAAGTGATCCCCAAGAACTAAATCGTACATTAACTTATCAAATCGTTATGTAAAAGATTCGATGTCATTAATGTTTTAAAGGAAAACAAGATTGCGGAGTACGCTTAGTTTTGTCTTCGGAGTTTATTCTACGACGTCGGGTGCTCCACCTTTTATTGAATCGACATGAGAAGACGCGTCAGGCACGCATCACAAACATAATATATCCATACCGATCATGAAATACGAAATAGATAACAACGACAGTAAGCATTTGTATATCAATGTCAATCTGTGTGTATGTATGTTCGACATCTTTATATATCGCATATCGTTGAATGTCAATAAGTTGTTGTCTTTTACTCCTGCTGTGATTGACTGACTTATACGGCTGTGCTTGCGGCAGGCTCTCTGAGTGTCGAATCGTGCTTTTCTCACTGTTTATTATCGTACTGTTGCTTCTATGTGTTTTGCTGTTACTGTAGAGTGCTACTTACCCTGTGCAGCCCAATAGTTACACAGAATATTTGATCTCGTGCGTCTTTAAGTTGTACTATTGAAATATAAGGATGTTATTTAATACTGTTGCCGCTATAATTGCTGCGTGATTAGGATAAGAATAAGTTGACATTTTAGAGGCAAAAGTTGGATTATAAGGAGAGATTAATGACTTCTGTGTTAGCGAGAGTAATAAAGTTGTTACCGATGCTGCACACAAATTCACGCAGTCATATTCGTGAAATTGTACACATAGAATCAGTAACTACTTTTCTAGAAACATTTGCGTTTACGCGGTTAACAAGATTGACATTTGCTATTTCGTGCCACACAGTGACGCATTTATATTAGCAATCGCCTTGGGCATTGATGTACGTCCCGATCAGTGTCGTCTGTATACCTTATATATCACATTGGTTGTATTGTTTGCCATCTGGTGCCTTGCTTGTACTATGTTCACCAGCTCACTTAAATATATTTTTGGTCTGATATAATTTTCTGCCTAAATGTTTATACATTTATCGTCATCTGCATATTCGATGATGTAACAAATGTTTGTCCAAACGGCACATACAAAAATATATCAAGGCAATTGGTCGTCATTAAATCACTCGAAAACACATTATATGTTTGACGTAAGGGACAATCTTGCAAAAATGACATCTTATAAACTTGTTTTCCTAAATAACTAATCTACGATCATTTGGACTTGTGTTGTTACTTAAATTGCCAATCCTAAAATATATATTTATGGTACATTTATACTTGTGAGAGAAGAACAATATCAGCGAGACTCAATAATAACTTTCCGTATAACATGAATTTGCAAGCAAGTAATAAAAACAAAACGAACTCCACTAGTGTACATCATCCATCAAGTCTCGTTCCCGACGTACTTGATAATAGTATGTCATGCATGCAGACCCGACCAACCATTATTATGCTCGATTTTTTTCATGGACTCATTTTAGAGGAAAACGTAAATATTTTGACTTAGGGTAATTTATTCAGTTCGTGCAGTAAATATTTCACAAAAATTAACGAGTAAAAAGATAATATTAAGTCCGACAGGGAAGGCAGCATACAACTTAATCAACTGAGCACAGAAAACATAAAACACACACAAGGTACATTACCCAACTTAACAAGTAAAGATCCACCCAGAGAAGCTGGCAAAAAGTATAATGAATTATTATCATGTCATGTTTTGCTGTTTGTTAATACAGCTTCATACATAATGCCAGAGAACTACGTGAAAAAGAATAATCTTAATGTTCTTGTTTAGCTAATACAAGTAAGGAAATTAAGACATTTTAAATAATTGTCTTCTAAGACTCTTTTTAAATATGACAAGAAGTGTATACGAATAGTTCCATGGGGCCTTATTCTCAAGTATTTTAATACTTAACTCAGATTTCAAAACAATATCTGTTCTTCTCTCTAACATGAATTGGCGTAGCCGTACAATTTATAACTTCAATTAAGCGTACCAACAAAAAACAACAACATCATTGCTTTAAAATTCATGGAAAAGAAAATTAAACTAATTTACTAATCGCAAAATATTTCTGAATACGGTCCCCTACATGATTATTGCCACTGCTGCTACTGCTGCTTATAATATTTATAGAAAGGAGCTTATCACTACGACACAACAGTTTACATGTGAAATCAAACAAACTCAACTATGGGTATTACATTTTCTACGAAACTTTCTTTAAAACACCTTTTCTCACTTTGTATACAATTGGAAACCTTCAAAGGTCCCTAAACCTATCATTAATATCAATATGCAACAGGGATGATTTGCAGACATCATTAAACAAGAGAATGGAGAACACTGGGATAGGTTTTTTGCATCTTGAACAAATAATGTCATATATAACACAATGTCTCGTGATATTTTCAATTTATTCTATACAAATAGTTCAATAATCGGGCATATAATGTTAACTACACCCGATTATTCTAAAATTAGTAAACAAATTCTTGCATGCACATGTACGTTGGAAATGGTAATGTATACAGCGCATGCGATGTTTCAACACAATGTTTCTAATTGCGGATGTTTAAGCCAATGAGATCGTAAAAAGGATATCATTAGGGGTTGTCATAAACCTAACGATAACTTCTGGGTACAAGCCTAGAATAGTTAAAAATGTCAACAATTGCAAGCATAATTATTTTCATGATAATACGCAATCAGTCATTTTATTGTCGAGCATGTATTCAATAAACAATTATCAATTTCGTTAGTTTCTATTGCCATTCCGCCGAAATTTTACATTGTGCTATTACGTCGTCCAGTGAATTGAATTATTTTTGATAACGCCAAGGCAACGATATTTACAATGCATGACGATTCAATAATAGAGGGCAATCAAGTTAAAATCCGACGATCCGGTGTAAATCGGATAGTCGCGTCCCGAATGACAAGAATATCACACATTGAAATCTTGAATTACACAAAAACATTTTTTTAATCATGGGGCACTTACTTTACACTATAAAAAAGAGTATATTAAGTCAGACAGGGAAGGCAGCACTCAACCCAACCAGCCGAGCACACAAAACATTAAAAACACACAAAGCACAATGCCCAACCAAACAAGCGCAGATCCGCCCAAGTCCAAGCTCACTACACGAATAGCCTTGGTAACTTTGGACAAATTTCAATTATTTGATTAATTTTCAGACACGGATTGAATTTTCAACAAGAACGAAACATCTATATTTATAACTTCTAGAAATATCCGTACCAGGTTATAGTCAGAACATATTAAGTAAATTTTAATGATTAAAAAGGGCGGAGCGAGCGAAGCGAAGCGAGGCCTTTTTAGTCATTAAAATTTACTTAATATGTTCTAACTAACTTAGAATATAACATTCTGCATTCTGATTGGCCGATAGAAATTAGCGCCAACGCAAGACGTCAAGTCTGTTAAGAGAAAATTTTAATGATTAAATTTTCATTTAACCGCGAAAATGCGGCGTTTTCATTGGCTCATAATGTAGGTTATATTCTAAAAAAGATTACCGCATTAATCAGGCGTGGAGGGAATGATTTGAACTGATATTTAATTAAACATAATCTGATGCCGCGCATTGGTGTGTTATGAGAATTTGCTGACGTTACGAGGATGAATGGTATCTTGCCATATGAAACTCCAATTAACCACAATCTGACAGTCATAGTGGTTGAGTGTTTTGTTTGTTTAATCAGATTCAACTTCATCACATATGAAGAACACGACTAAAGCCGATATCACTATATACCATAACATAAGACTTCATTCAATGTGACAGTATGCATTAACTGCAGTCGATATCACACTGACCCATCGCCTACAGCTTCAGTCAATGCTTTTTATTTCTATATTTTATTCACAACAGGTTACAATATACATAGTGTACATATATTCAGTAAATGATGTAACAATATTTTAATAATAAAGTTGTAAAGTTTACAAATATTGATATTGCCAGTTTTTTTTATATATTATGATATATGTTTCAGTCAATGCTACAGTATGCATTAACCTAAGAATATAATGAGTACCAGAGTATGCATTAACCTAAGACTGTAGCGAGTGCCACAATATACCATGACATCCTGAACTCAGATGATAGACTAGATAGTACTCTATTTGCTGAGCTAACCGATACTTCTGATGTTAGCTATAAAGACATGTGATCAATACAATAAGCTGCAGTGTCATATTTGCACATCGTTTGGATATGGTGTAATACTCTAAACACGATTAAAATGAGTATATATGAGAAAAGTTCCAAATAAAGAACAACGAAACAGTTGATTAAACACAATATAAAACTCATCACGATTCTCAGGTCACGGATAAAATTATTCGTTATTTCCTAAACCATAGTGCAATACAGTCAGTATTAATGTATTGTTTCCCTGTTAGACGAAATATTTATCACTGAGTTCCATTAATACAATGACAAGACGGATCAACAGAGATGTTTTTATTGCAGAAATATTTCCAAGTTGGCAAGTTTATGTGTCTATTAAATACAATTAGTACTACACTATGGGACGATATGGGAGATTCCAAAACGCACGAGGCATAAACTTGAGCTATAGTATTGTGTGCCAAACAGTACATGTACTGACAACGTCAATAGATGAAATGAAATATAGAAACATGCGCCGGAACCACCTCGCAAACCAATCGAACGTAAGTTGTGACCTAAGCTTGGATGTCGTGTATGAGGAGTAAAAGTGTCAAATGTATACAGCAGTCGGTTAGACATAAGTTGTTGGAACAAAGTTTTGTTTGGCATACCGGTAATTAATTTTGCGAACGAACATATTAAACTATTCAGCCTGTGATACGAACCCGGGTAACAGCCTAGTACCGTACAAAACATACTAGCCGGACGAACAATGAATGCTAAGAGAAAAATGTATCCGTTAATATAAAAGCAATGCGCTCTACTATAATGATATTATATGCAGCGTGGTGAAAATTTTATTCTACTCTTTCTGGAAGACAAATAAATGATGTGCAATTTCTTGTTCTTAATAAACATATCTATCATTTGCGTGTTTATTATGGTAATATTAAGTAATAGAATAAATGGTTATGTCAAATATTTTGCTTACCTTTCAGACTAAAATGATGAAACGGTTTATTGCATATGTAGACGAGGACAAACATTAGCAAGATGAAAATGACGAATTAATAACTCACTCTTAACATCACACAGCTTCCGACGTATTGTCTGTCTTAGACAATAGACAGAATGAGAGAAATACTAGAGAATTACAATTAGTTCGACTCATGTTACTTAATGTTATATCAGTCACGTACGGTGAGTTAAACATACTATATACTCACGTACGGTGTTACATACAACTTGTCTGTAATTAAGCAAATCAGTCGTGTTTTCAGAAACCTTCGTTTGTAGAAAGGAAAGAGAAAAATAAAAGATAATAACAAATCGGACACGGATGGCAGCAATTGACAGAAAGAGCAGATCATTAAAGGCACACAAAATAACATACGCGTTACAAGAACAAAGTGCACTAGAAAACCTTGCACGAGAAAAAACTGAATGAAATTCACTTCCATTAATTTCTAATGAGATGTTATCTCGATGTTTGATCATTTTGAGCGCTACATGTAACGCCACATATCTCGTGTGAACATCTATATAACTCATAGATACCTGCAAAGATATTTGATTATTTATGCACGAAGAAATGCCAGTAGCTAAGATCATGTCCTCCGCATATGGAGAAGTTATTAGTTTGCGGCGAATAACATGTTAGTATTGGTTGATAACAAATCCAAGTCAAACTGAATTTGATTGCAAAATTGTTTGAAACAGAGCAAATCAGGCTAAAACCTACGTAACAACAAAATCAGTTAAATTTGAACTCTATATGAGCACATTGCAATAATTGCTTATACTTAATGATTGAATGCCTTTTTTCTGTGGAGGTTAAACTGGAACACTCTAAAGCATACCATAGCATCAACATCAACATTATATTTGTGATATGTAGACCTCCGGTTTATAAATAACATAATATGAACAAATGCTTAGAAAAGAGTGTTTCCTATCTTGGAGACGGGTTGCACAGATATGACCTATAAATATTTATAATAGCTTTCCATATGTCTTTTATTTTCTATTATATGCCGTGCGACGACGTCGCGTTAGCGTGCGATGACGTCGCGTTAAATGATGTGATGTTATTTACGTTGGATTATGTTGAAGTTAGATATGTATGTTTTCAATGATGTTCATGATTTGAATCAGGCTTATATGCCGAAACGTTATTAAAAGAGTTGAAATGTACATGTATTTATATTTCATATTGGAAAAAAATAAATAAAACAAGATTGGTTCTCAAATCTTGAGCAACAACTTGCCTCTACCGGAAGTGGGACGTAAAATTCAGTCTAACGAATAATTCTGTATCCGGTTTGTCAAAAAAATAGGCCATAGCAAAATGCAAAACTACAACAACAAAAATCGTGTGTTTTCGAATGTAATCGTTAATGGCGATTTTCTTGACCGCTTCGCGGCCGGGGATTTACAGTTAAATTAATACATTTCACGAACAAATACAACATATACAGGGGCGTTTCGTGTACAATGGATATTTAAGACAACATCTAAGATATGAGAAGTGATTTATGGTTAACATATCTATTTATTTTGCTCGTTATGCAGTTACTTATTTGGTATTAAAACGTATAGGAGAGATCACCGTATTCATATTCAAAATGCCCACCGGCAATTTATTGGATGAATGAACGATAAAAACCTGCCATTCACCAATAGCAAGCTGGTGGTACTAATCCCCTTGTAAACATGATCTCTCCTTTATAAATATAGATGTACAACGACCTTCGAAATATTACCCTAGAATAAGGTTGAAACTTCACGTTAACTTTCAAGTTGACAGTGTGGCCTAGTGGTTAAAACGATCTATACTCAGAACATTCGCATACATTTTATATGGGCTGTGGGTTCGAGTTCGCTGTTAAACTTTTTTTCAATAATAGTTTTATCATAATACATGAGTTTTTTTATATTTTATTACTTAATGAATAATAAAACTATGTTTTAGATTTGATACAAATTTGCTTTGTTTATTTTATTTTATGGGTTCAGTCCGTCCTGGATATTGTATTTATTGCTCAGATGACAATCGGGTTGAATTACAAACTATTTTCATCATGGGTTTCGCTGGAATCACCACTCTAAGAATATTCTGTAGCAACGTCAAAATTAATAAGCGTTTACTCTGGTAATATAAGGAGCACAGTTTGGGTGACCGTTAACCGATATTTCTGTTCAACAGTCTTGACGTGGGAATGTTTTCAAGGATTAAAATACAAATGAAATAGATATATTTTAGAAGTATATATAAAATAGACATACATAGCCTACTGCGTCATGGAGGACGATGTAAGCTACAAATTCAAATAATTGTTTCTATTCCGAAGACATTCCTTTTACCAGGATTGTCTCAGTATTAAAAGTACAGAACTTAGTTACGCCCGTACGATTGTGGTTTATCTATAGTAGTATATCAATGAATAAAAGAAACAATTACAATTGAAACATATATATCGCTATGTTTCCAAGTGTGTCCTCTTTTGTTGTGGACATTAGTTGATAAAATTATCATAAGTAACAAAAAGTGACATACATACTGAAGACGATACCTATAATTTTGTAGTATATTAAGATAATAGGTATTACTAAATTTGTTAAACTACGTCTGGGAACCAAATTTGAAATATTTATTTAAAACAATTTGGCACGGGCATAACATTAGCGCATGTCTATAAAAGCGCGCGCCAGACAACACATGTGAATACGATGCTCCCAGCTATATCGTAAATGAATACAATACATTACTCCATTAATGCCTAGAACACTCAATAATTTTGGTGTAAATACCAATTGGCCCATTTTCGAAATTTATTGCCTAAACGCATTAGTAAATAGATGTATCATTTGTAGTAGTTGTATATGCGCTATCTGCATCGTCTGTGTCATAAAACCCATCCAATTGGGTAAGCAAGGATAAAGCAAATGCATTTGTGACTTTAACATTCAAACATTAATAAGACTATTCCACGATTTACGGCAAGTCTTACATTCTATGCGTCACAATTTCTAACTTTATCTTTGTGAAATGTTGATTTTAAGACGTCAGCATTTCTAAATGTATCTTGCAAAACGCCAATGCATTAAAACCTGTGCTGTTGTCTTGATATGTCATTGCATAAAGACGGTGATAAAATATGCGGCGAAGTGTCCCATAATGAGCAGATACACAAATGCAGATATATGTGTTAATACGCAAACATATAATAACAACTTTAACAGAAGGTGCCTATCGCGTCGTAAATGACTTTACATTACAAACAAGAAATAACATTATATGTTATGTTCTAGATCATACATGTATAATAAAATGATTTTCTAACATTGAATAACCTACGAAACTACATATGTTGTATATCAGATAGTGGATTGCTAGGCTGTATCCGTGTTTGATTCCCTAGTTAAGCAGATTATATTCCTCCACGACATTGACCATTAAAAAGTCATGTCTGCCATCCGTAGTGAAGGATTTAATTGCTTATGTAACAGCAAGCTTGTTTTGGTTGACAGATCAAATACTGCACACGCCATACAAAGTTTCCGTATTAAAATACAAATATTTACCAATAGGTCTTAAATCGACAGTAAAAATAGCATTAAATGTTCTCTGTCTGTATGTATCCGAATCTGTATTGACTTTCGATTACAGGCCCCGAGTTCACAAAGAATTGGTTACCAGGATTAGGCTCAAGGTCCATTCTGTGTTTGCTATTTCTGTCAAATAATATGTACACTTATGAAATTATATGTTCCTTAGCAGTTACAGAATATTAACACAGCTTCTAGATAACAGATTACGACCCTTAAAACGTTTGCTTTCCTATAAAAAACATTAATTGTACTTAAGACCAAAACTGATCTGAGACATTTCAGATCAAACTCGAAAATCCAGCTTCAATTTATTAATCACAATATTTCTATAACTATGCATTAAAACTGATTTATTTTGCTTTAAATGTAAGAAGATACCAATATTGTTTCCTCTGCTTAAAAGAAATAACCTTTCTATCAACATATTTTCTATATTTGAAACAAAATAAAATGGAGCTTGAACCTGATCCTGATAACCAATTCTTTGTGAACACGGGGCCAGGTTTGTTTTTATATTTTTTGTAGTGACACTGGGGCAATCGAGAGATAATTACCTCAACAATATTACCTTGCCTGTCCAACATCGGTTTATCATCATTATGCAACAGACATAAAACCGTGTGATGCACGTATTGTTGGGCGAATTTGAATTTATTTACTAGATGTGAAACTGCTTAGATGAATATAATCAGAACATTTCAGTTTTAACATCAGTGTGTTTTATAAATTACTCCATCATAGGATAGGACATTGCACTTTGTTAGTTTATATCGCAGTGTAATTCCAAATCAATGTGAACAATGACATCAAAGCATGAAGTGGATGTAGCGACGTCTTTATAAACTTAGATAAGATGCGATTAATTTACTATTGTGTAGCTTAGTGTTTCCTTACAATTTCGATTTAAAATTACATACATAACTAGAGTACTCTTATAAAATAAACAAATAAATAACAAAATCAGGATGGACTCATACATTCTGGAACTCGTTGTTTGCAAATGTTACAAATATTTTGATTACAAAAGACTTATTAATAATGTTTTCAAATGATAAGCTAGATATTTCTACACAAGTGTACTTGTATATCACGGATCCTTATCTATATAACTATATTAACTGTTTAGCTCTTAACTTGGGTCTTTGAATTATTTGGCGATAATTCTATGAAATTATGCTAGGCTAGATCTACTACTATTAGATATATGCATAGTCTAAAATTAAAGGTCTATAATATAACAGTAACACCCAGTCAAAGCATAGGCATTTGGTTTCAACTCGCCGTAAATTAATTATTTGCCCTAGCAGTGAAACAGGTAACTAACATTGATGAAGAGTTTCTTTTACAAAATTTATGTTATCTAAGATATTATGAATTTTATAAAAATATATTTACTCTTTATTAATGATACAGTTACCTGTGAGCAGTGCCGTAGCTGCTATACGTAAATTTTAGCCACTGGTCGACCCGGGTACTGAATAGAGTAGTACACTCATCAGTACCTGGGTTGATCAGTGACTAGGACAAATCATCAACTTACCGCGAGTTGAAACCAAATGCCTACTAGCACTCACTGAAATCTCGGACAGTTCTGATTCCTTCCGTAAATAAACTATTGCAATGCGACAAAGACCGATGTTATCCGCATGGAATAATGGAATTAGTCTGGTTCACGACATTCTTACAAAATGCATGTTTTTTTGGATATTTTTTTTGAAATCGAAACCATCGAGAACAGGTCACGTGCCCCTCCATGGACTTTTTACTTTATGCTATCCAATATACCTGCTCGCTCAAGGCTCGCAGGTAATAAAACAAGCATATGTTTTATTGGAAAGGGTAATATTAAATTAAAAAATGAAAATACCGATACCGATACCTTCTTTCATAATAACACCTTTAATGTTGCAGTCTTCATGTGAGGTTTTACTGGAAGTAGTCTGTACCATGATGAAGAGCGTATATTTACAAAGTAGTCAAAGCCTGCATCAATTACTGTTTGTCGGTTAAACAATGTTTACGGTGAAAGGACTTTAATGATCTATACTGTTAGTCTAGTCGTGTGTCCCAGACAATGTTCCAGTTTTGTCTCATAGTACTAGTAACCAGTTGAACCGACATTACAAAGTGCATACATTCACATTTTTAGCTGTATTAAGTTTAATACTGCTGTTGAATTAACTTTTATACAACGTCCCGGGATAATTACAATTTCTAGCATTGTCTGCATGCAACTGATAACTTCCCTATTTGAACCAGAAATCGAAAACAATAAATTGATCTTCAGGCGAATCAGCGCCAGGAGTAATCTCATCGCTAGGGTAATGGTGCCGAAATGGGAGACAGCAATTTCCGCTAGGTGGCACTCGACGCATTCATAAACACACGCATGTCATTTGCTAGTAATAGATAATACAATTGAGTTGCACTGACCGTATTAAACAATTGATGAGTAATTATCAACCGAATCAGCATTAGAAATGCACATATATCCTAGCCAATCAGTCTATAGCAATTATTTATTTCGTACAGACATCAAATTGAAAGTTTTTATGTTAAATCTTCTAATGCTAATGTTTTCATCATACATATACATGTTATGCACCAATGACATCCATTCAGTTGTACTTAAAGTTGCAGTGACCTTGACATTTATTTACTGTTCTATAAATGATTACCATCCCCTCAGAAGAGTTTGAGGATCTAAGGTACAACCATTCTCGAGTTAATTGTCGGAAACGGCTCTGATGTCTATTGTCACCGCGACATTTGCGTTTGACCACAAATCAATAGAGATCATCTGCTAACTAATCAATTTGAGGGCTTAAGACCCAACCGTTCTTGCATTACTTATCAAATACTATTTGATTTACCGACTTTCATACCGACATACTGACAATTGCAAAGCAATATAACCTGTATTCAATGATGAGTCGTCACATTATAATGGAACAGGTAATAATGTAGAAATGGTAGCGTAAAAAGTACACTTTCTCATTCTCTATGCCCTAAATAGTTGACTTATGGATGTTGTTGTTTGTGATCGACTGAGACAGTCGTACATGTGTGGTCAAATCGACCAATGCCCTCTGAATTCGAGTGAGGGGACCGATGTGTGGCACAAGGAATCCAGGTGTGATTCCCTAGCTCACCAGACTATAGAAATCGACAATACAAGAAAACAACAATTACAAACATAATAACAGTACCGGCATTGCTGCGGGAAATTATCACATTAAAAGATAATGAGAATCTGACAGGGAAGGCAGCACTCAACTGAAACAGCCCGGCACGGAAACCCGAAATAACACAGACCGAAATAACAAGGCACAATGCTTTACATACAAATGAACGAGAAAATAGCAAGGTCTGTAGTTTACAGCACATAATAGGCTAAACTGTGACTGCATTTCACAAGAAATCGATTATTCAGAATGGATCATAAATTGGTTTCTTATTATGTGTATATCATATCGCGATTTCGATTCACCATGGAAATGAGGCCGCCAAGACTTTACTATATTGAGTAAGTCGAGTTTCATATTCTAGGAATCTATGCGTTTATCTGAGCAGAAAAAGATCGACTTTCTATCTCATTACGTATGTAACATCCATGAAATTCTAAAGGAAGTAAGGCAATTTTCCTGTATGAAAGAAACTGCATATCCAATGTTAAGAACGAATAACTGATGGTGAAATTTTGACTTCAACATTTCACGATTTGAGTTATAATACTATGGTTTCTTAGATTCCTGATTCACGATTTCCACTTGCTAAATTCACGTTAAGTTACGTGCTGCCTTCCCTGTCCGATTTTCTATTATCTTTTTATATGACCACGTGACGTTTTGTACACGAAATATTTGAAAAGACTTTAGTGTACTGACAGCGTTATGAATTGCAACTCATCATGGAGTTTTACCCCATAAAAATACAAAAAAAATACTCAAAAGCGTAATTAACAGTCTGTTTTGAAAACGACATGAAATACACGTAAACACAAATTGTACATCATAACCATAGCCAACACCATAAAAACACCATAGCCAACACCATAGAACTCGCTATAACGATGACGTTTGTCGTGTGACTTACATATATGTCATATTTCAGAGCTTTAGATCAGAACAAACATCTGCATTTATTTAGTTTTATCATAGATGAGTTTTAATGTTTTAGATGTAAAGCTACTGAATTTGTATAATTAAATAGTCTCTAATTTAAATCAACCATAATTGGTCGCATGCATGTATTATTACATTTATATAATTTCATTGTATAAATGTATTGTATATATGAAATGTGAATGAGACTTTAATAAAAAAAAATTGAATTGAATTGTGACATTGGATCCTCCATATATGATAAATGTATTATATTTGGTTTATGTACGTCGGTTGTGTCCTTGAACAGATATGTTGTAGTTGTGTTATGATGGTGTTGTATTGTTAAAGTGTACTTTTGTTGTGCTGTAAAAAATCAACCATTCCAAATTGTCAAATGCAGTTAATCCACATATAGAAAGCTAGCGATTTTAACTGATTTATTAATGTTAACGAATCCGCATGGAATCTCTTTTATCATTTCTTCTTTACAATCCTTTGAACATATATTGCATCTGTTCGATTTCATTGGGAGACAATTCGACAAACAAAAACAATTGTAACTGACAACTTACGAAGGATGGACCACATGGGAATAAGTTTACACGAAGCGGCATCAGAATGTGCATTTAAGTGAATAAATTCTGTTATAAATATATTCCAAGTATCATTAAATAACAAGACAACACGAGGCGAAATTGTCTTTCGATGTGATCCCCCATGAAAGGCAGTGTACATTAATTTATCAAATCGTTATGTAAAAGATTCGATGTCATTAATATGTTAAAGAAAAACAAGATTGTGGATTGTGCTAAGTTTTGTGTTTGGAGTTTATTCTACGACGTCGGGTGGTCCGCCTTTAATTGAATTAGTTAATTCAATTTTGTGGCATTGGTAATATAACAATCCACATGAGAAGTAACATAAACCACACATCACACAGAACACATCATACACATATTCATCCTTACCTAATATGAAATACAAAATAGATTACAACGACAATACACAGTAGGATATCAATGTCATCAACAAAACAAACTATCTGTGTACTTGCATGTTCGTCATCTATATAAGAATATATTTGAATGTCAATTACAGGCGCTAAATATTAGAGCCGTTCGCCACCAATCAGTGGGTTAATGATTAAATACAGGCTTACTATTTATTAACATTTCTCTACCCGTTGTGACAATTATCAATAGATACGGCTCCAGAAAGAATTTGTTTCTTGTCATTGGATTTTATGTCGTTTTAAATATGTTTTGGTAATGTGCGACGGTGGCTTGTTCACCTAATCAGTATTTTTGGAATTAATTATAAAATATCTTGCTCTTCCACAAGCCACTAAACCGTAATTCTGATGTCGTAGTATCTTTCTTGACGTCTCCGCAATATGTACATGTATATCGAACAAACAGTTAACATTGTACAATAAAATAATACATATTGCCTCTCCATATTGGATATAAGAGACTAAGAACTATGTATAGGACGTGGCAGTAGCTAGTGTCAAGAACTTACGTAACTTTTCGATCTCAGGCATTGAGCCCCGATTTACCATGAGTGTACTAAACTACGGTATGCTGGTGGTATGGCGGACACACCAATCTACTGTTAAATATTCTAACAAACTGAAGCATAATCTCAACTGTATAATTGTAACCCAGCCAGGATCATCGTAAGAGTACAAAGATTAAAAGAACACAGAGTTCTACAATAAATAACTCATTTTCAATGCTTACAGTTGCACGCCCAATAATAACAATAACGTACTAAGAACTTGTAAGACGAACATCCAATGGCAATGGGATAAAGAGTAATAGTTATACACAAAGGATTAGAATGATATGAATTATAGGTAATTTTCCAACTTGGGTAGCTAAACGGGGGGATTAACTGTATAAACTCTATGGTTAAAGTACATAAACATGCATAACCTAGAAATACACCTATAGTTTTACAGTATTTACATAATATTTATTAAAGTATTTTCTGTTGTGATTACACTGGGTATTAATTAACACCACCGTTCGTGTGTCTAATTATATTTCTTCAGTAACACACAATACTTGTAATTGAGCATCATGCAATTTGTTTATACGATTATTGTAATCATAAACAATTATATTTTGTAGTTATACACTGGGTATAAAGAATTGCATGTAATTAGTTAGAAACGATGGTAAATAGGTAATTATTAGTAATTACTTGATGTTAAGGTCGTTATTAAATTTCTAATACTAGTATTTACATCTTTACTGACGAATAAGGTAAGGCCGTTGTGTTGTAGAAATATCAGTCCATAGGATGTGTCAAAATGGTATTAATTATGTTTGTGTATAATCAAAGTATCACAAAATATTGACACACTACGAGATATGATTGCAACTAGACCATATCCTTACTACCCTAACCGCTAGGACACGGGTGACACTAACAAAGCTGCTAGGCGACAGATGAGCACAAACTAAATACTAGGCCACAGATGCAAACTATCTAAACATCTAGGTCACATTCTCCTCTGATACAAAAACGCATTACAGAAGACAAGGAATTTCTAGGAAGCGTGTGGACATTCTGACCTTAGTTCATATTGCTCATAGAAGAGTGAAAGTGCATTCATTAGACCTCGAGGCCTCTCGAAGAAAACCTTTAAATTCAGTTAGTGGTGATGTACTCTTATCCACTTTGAAAACATGTTTGGAGATGTCTGGACATACGACAGCAACGTCAGACTTTCTGAGAAAGGTAATGTTAAGTATGACATGGAAAGCAGCGGACAACTTAACCAGCCGACCACAGAAAACATAAAAATACAATGCCAAAGACACAACCGAACGAGAAAATGATTCGCCCAAGTCCTAGAAGTTGAAACTAGAGAAAATCATACGCACAGCTGATACCAATATTGTGGATATACTGATTTGCAGTATGCAGGCATAATGTTACACACGAAAAACGGAAACTGGCCTACTACAAGTTGTCGCATAAATATTGCCAACAAAGACTTATGCATTGTTTTATTGCATTTAATGTCAATCATTTCGTGAGTTTCGGCCAGATATGATTAACAAAAAGATGTATATTGATATAAAACTAACCCAAACATACATTATTTGCTTTTTTGCGAGAAGTTGTGTTTGGTTTTGTAAAAGTAGCGGTTTTTCAGACGAAGTATGTTAAGAAACCACCGTACCAATGTAGTGTAATATTTCAGTTCGTTCAGATTAGAATAGCTTTAGTCTCACTCTAACAGTACACATTGACTTGTTTTCTGCAAAGTTTTCATATTAGGAATGCGAGAACAACTAAAAACGTGTGAAAAAAGTGTGTAACATCAGTAAATAACAAAATTACATTTAAATATTGCTTGAATAATATTAATCAGCTGTTCGCAGTAAATGTATTTCAAGAAATAAGACAATAAAGCTCTATATACAGAACAGCAGAATGTGACTTCAGAACGTTTATAAAACCACTTCTTTAACAACTAGACAATATCAATCCACCTGAGCAATGCACCTTACAACACAAACGCAATCGAAACGAGATAATGTACGTATTTCCAGCAGTGCTCACAAGATTTTAAGTACGCGGTGTATCAAGAATAAGTTGTACACGACTAAAAGTGGACCTAACCAGTTTTGTTGGAATTGCCA
Source organism: Spisula solida (assembly GCA_947247005.1). Lineage (NCBI taxonomy): Eukaryota > Metazoa > Mollusca > Bivalvia > Venerida > Mactridae > Spisula > Spisula solida. The sequence continues at coordinate 5,608,351 of OX365945.1, forward strand.
TGCGGTACTGACAGGCTATTCCTCCAGCACCGGGTACACACAGAGAACATGATAGAATGACAGAATAACGTAAACAGGAATCAAAACCAATTAATAAAATCTTAATCATGAATTAACAAGCTAACACTTTATCAACCACACAAGCTGGTGCCTAGGTTCAACTGCGGGAAAACACATCGGCGACATTTGTCAGGATGGTCCCAGATACTTCCGATGCTTAGTTTTTATAAAATCAGAGAGGTCCCATTAGAAATGGCACATGTGGTGTCATAGTTACGGCAATTTTCTTCGATGTTAATTGAAGAGGTGAGACTGAATGATGCAATGATAATTGAATGGATGTGTCTTAATTTACAAAGGAGTGAGTGTGATAAATGTCAGTGTAACAGTAATCGCGCTCCAAATGTTGCCCAAGATAATAACTATAAAAACAGATAATTTTTGTTTCAAAAGGCCTATCCATATGAAAACCTCTTGAGGTTCATGCGAAAATAAAGAGGTTGCGAAAGAAAACGTACGTAACATGCACGTCTACGAGAATTCTACTGTTGGGTACTTCGTCATCCAGATACATGTATGTGTATTTTCGACAAGTAACGGACGTGTATAAGACGAAAATAAAATGTGAACTACATCACAAAGGATTGCGTATGCACGGGAAACACAATATGTATTCACCCATGTTTATTTAAACACTCATTATCAACTCATTAAGAAATCATGTTTCAATTGTCATGTAAAGTTTTGTTTCGCAAGCAAATTTAAATTGCAACCTGTGCGCATACACGTACAGGCACTAGTACACTTTTGCAGCCCTGCTATTCATGCCATTTTATAAATTGAACTTTAACATCAAACATAACCGAATTGTATAAACTCAGTGTCATATTTTCTTATTCATGTTTGTAGTTGTCTCTACTTTTTGCCTCTATTTGTTACATGTGCGTATTCCTTTGTGTGTGTTCCCTTTTTATGCCTTCCGTGTCCTTCTGCCATGCCCCTAATTTTGTATTCCATAATGAATCACTAGAAAATGGAGCTTTATCTGATTCCAAGGTACAAAACAGCTTACAATAATAATTTTCAAACTTCAATAATCAAAAGTCATTATAATCTTTTTTTATTATACCTCACGTGATCTCTCAATGTATTTTCCCCATAAACCTGCCGGGTGATATTTTGTTCGATCACTATGTGATATTTTGTTCGATCTCATAGCAAAAACGAGGCTAAGCTATCAATAGAAATATGTACTATTTGAGTCCGGAAAGCACCCTGCTCGAGAGTATTCGTATGTTATCTATATAATTGTGTGTATTTCACATGCTATTTTTAGTAAATCTTGTCAATTCAAATCACAAAATCATTAGAAGCTTATACGGACTGAGATTGTACATGTAAAATTAACATAACGGCAGTGCTGCTTACATTTGTTGATATTTCATTTTGTAAAATGCTTGTTATTTTGCTTGGTATAACAAAAAAATTAACACATGGCTGCTCGGGTGCCAGTGAATAACACCTACCCTTAAACAGTCATATCGCCGGAGGCGAATAATATCATTATTCGTTATTTTGACTTGGGCCAATTTCATATCAACATTTTGCACATCGTTCTATTTGTTCCTTTCTTGCTCTGTTGTTTCTGCTTTATGATATATTTCCTACCAGAATTTTATTATCTTTTAACACAAATGATTCATGATGCAAATAACAAGAGAATCGACAAAATGACAAAAAATGTAACATTCTTTTTGCAATTTACGAAACAAAAGGAGAACGTTCGGGTTTCTTGTGGTCTTTTGAAGCATGTTTTACTTCGTAGCATATGTTTTATGAATAATGAAATTGCAATATACATTACTAATTTAACATTTACATCAATAAATATGTAAATCAATCTTTTTAACTTTACTATTTGAACAAATGTGTAAACTTTTACTCGTGTTTAAGAAGGCGACAATAAAATGAATATCAAAAACAGAACAAGACGAATAATCTAGTAAATACTTTTTCAGGCATCTTTTATTCTCGAGAATTATCATTATGATTCCGACACCAGTATCATGGTTACCCTAATACGTAATTACGGATGTTACGTTCTATGTATGTCTCTTGTGTGGGTGGCTTCAATCTAGTCTGGATTACCTCCCCTAGATCATTGGGTTACTATACTAAAAGGGAACCAGACTTGCTTAACGCAGCCACCGTTTCTGTATAGCTTCTAATTGTCTTTGCATGTACAATAGTGTTATATAATTAGGCTAGGGTGCTGTACAGGCATTAGTTTAACGTGTGTGATATATCTTAGCTCATACCTACATACTGTACGTCACGGGGTGGATGCTCTACTTGTGTTCTTTGCAACACATGAAACCTGTTATCTTTAGATCTGAGTAGATGCTCCTAAAAGCTCATCATCCACTAACACAAGATTTATTAGAGTTCTTTAATTAAAAGAGAAAATTGTATTGGTATTAGTTTGGTTTAAAGATTGTCTGAGCTCCATAAATCAGACATATTTTAACGAGAATTTCTAGCTCAGGCGTTATGTCTTCACGTTTGAACCATGGTTTGAGCAAAACAATTTTTATATTGGTGGGATTCGGCGAGTGGGTAATGTGGCGTCCAAATGGGCGAGTAGGAAATGTGGCATCCGGATTGGCGAGCATCCAGTTGACATGTTTCTGGTTGTTCGTTTAGCAATGGGTCAGAAAAATGGTTCTGTTTCCTGGTTGGACAATGTGCAGGTTATTCACTTCTGCGACAATGCCTATAGTTATACCGGGCTATGTATCGGTCAGTTGGGTGGAGGGCAATGTGACATCTATTTGGGCGGAGGGCGATGTGGCGTCCAGTTGGGCGGGTCGGCAATGGCGCGTCAATGAATCACAGCTGCTTGAAAAATAGTAGGTTGGTACTGATTTATAATAATTTCCATAAATACAAAATGTAATAACCGGTAGAATTATCAGAGATAAAAAATGTTATTACAAAAAGTCGCAATATAAAACTGAAGTTTTAAATTGCAAAAAACTTATTTCAAATTGGGTTGGGAAGGCAGCATTTAACAGCAACAGCACAGCACATACAGCACAGCACAAACAGCACAGCACAAACAGCACAGCACAAACAGCACAGCACAAACAGCACAGCACAAACAGCACAGCACAAACAGCACAGCACAAACAGCACAGCACAAACAGCACACACAGAGAACAGTGCAAACATAACACGAAAAAGTATTGTGAGTAGCATGGTAAGTGAAAGATGTACTTATCGTAAGAAAATCACAAAAGTGCAAAGTAATCTGAACATGTCACACCAATCGCTGAAAGTTTCAATTTTAATCTAATAAATGCATTCTATTAAATTCCCTTATGATTAGATGCCTAACCTTGTATTGCTTTGTACTGCGTTTAAACGTTTTAGATTCTAACAACTTCTCTAATTTAAACATCTTGTCGGTTTGTAACGTGTGCTGCCTTCCAGTCCCGTTCATTTATGTCTTTGTGTGTCAATTATTGTTGCTTGTACAATATGGTATGTGCTCTTTTTTGTATGTTCTTCCGTGTGCCTCTAGTGCTGCCTTCCCTGATCGATTTGATATTTTCTTTTGGTGGCAGCCAAGAATCAGCTCCTTTTGTAAAGTCTTTGATTTGATTTAACCTTAGACCTCATTTGGTAGAAATCGTGACATTGTGTATGTGTATAAGTGTGAGTGATTGTTGTTATCATGCTCTGTGATTCATCAATATTTCAGCAATGACCAAAGGGCGGCAAACAGAGTGAGAGAAAGTGACGGAACCATATCTCTCAGTATGTGTACGGTATGGCATTATATCGTTAACTAGTAGCCAATATAATTTGTCTCAGGGATACTTAGTAGTAATATTAATGACACAATTAATTGACTTATTATTCATTATATACTTAAGGACAACAGTGCTGAAAGGTATTCAGATAGAGAAAATGGCAAGACATAAGCATACATGTATCTTTTACTTCATTTTATCCATAAAATGAGGATGTAATACTCTTTTTAGAACAGTAATATCCAATTCACTTAACATCAAATAAAACATAATGCGGTGATAAATAAGTGTTAAACATTGACTACAATTTCACAAAGATGACGGCAAAGGTTGTGGGCGTGTACGTGTTTGATGCTGTGCAACAGGAATATAAGCGATTTTACAAAACGTCTCTAAGTATAGATACCACACGGCAGATAAAAAACCATGCATCACAAAGAGTTGGTGTTTTCGGCCCACATCAGGGTTCATGTCAGCTATATAATATACTTGTATTACATTGTTATTAATATAAATTCATAACCACAATGTTATCAAATACTGTTTTACAATATGATTTACGTGCATAATGACGTTATTGGATTTATGCCAACCAAATAACTCGGCAATTAATGTATATTATTTCATGAAGATATAATATTACCAGATTTTCTCTATAGAAAAAATGAACATGGTCAAAACTTCAACGTCGCATCTTGAATAATGACTTCAAAAACAAACTAATATGATTATCAGCAAATACGATGTGTACGATCGTAATTACGCTCTTGATCTAGACTAGATGTACATCAAAGTAAAAACAAATTTACAAAACTCCGAATATAAAGAGAAAGTGTTGAGAAAACGTCACGTACAGAAGTCACAAGACAGCGCCTCACCACATAACAATTCACTTCACAACGTCTCGTCACGCACCTCACCCCACAGTGACATATAGCGCATCGCCACAAAGAAGACAATGCCCTCACCACACAGGGTCTCATCACACAGCGCCTCACCACACAGTGACATACAGCGCATCGCCACAAAGAAGACAATACCCTCACCACACAGGGTCTCGTCACCTCACCATACAGTGACATACAGCGCATCGCCACAAAGAAGACAATACCCTCACCACACAGGGTCTCATCACACAGCACATCTGTACACAGAAGGCAGTACATCATCACACGCGTTTCACCACACAGAGCTTCACCAAACACTCAGTCCCTCACCATACAGCACCACACGACATTCAAAGTAGTGACTAGAGTTATTAAAAATATATCCGAACAAATTATTCAGCTACCCCCGACATTGGAACTGTCAGTTTAATATTACGCGGGAGGGCTTCAATCGACTAAACAGCTAGCCAGCATTGCCCATATACTTATACGGTTTCAAAGGTATTGATATAGGAATGTTAAAATTATTCTTGTTTTTATATGCTGATGACATCGTTATATTTGCTGATACGCAGGATGTTTTTCAAAAAGGGTTAAACCTTCTTAAAACATTATTGTGATAAATGGAAACTTGTTGATAATGTAAAGAAAGTGTTCATTTTCAAGGAGGTTTCGTGTACGAAATGCACGATTCATATACAATTGAACAGAGTTAGAAATTGTAACGAAATTCACATACCTAGGTATAGTATTCACCGTTTACAGTTTACAGTTCACCTGTAATGGTTCTTTTCAGCAAACGTTTGGTGCATTAAGTGGCCAAAAAGATTATATTAAGTCAGACAGGGAAGGCAGCACTCAACTTAACCAGCGAGCACAGAAAACATTAAAAACACACAAAGCACAATGCCCAACTGAACCAACCGAGCACAGGAAACATAAAACACATAAAGACACAATGCCCTACTAAACTAGTACAGATCCGCACCCAAGTCCAAGCTGTCCAAGCTATGAAAGCAATATACAAAATGAAATTTTATCTCTCTTAATTTGGAGATGTATCTGTTGGAAATATAATGAAACTTTTTGATAAATTGATATCTCCAATTTTGAACTACGGATAAGAAGTTTGTATTTTTAGATGTGACACAAATGGAAAAGTTCACCTTCAATTCTGCAAACAACTTCTAGCAGTAAGAACCCAAACTCAAAATAATTTTATTTATAGTGAATTGGGAAGAATTCCATTCAAAGTAAGCCGATTAGTTAATATATCCGATTTTGGTTGAACTTGCCAATAGTTCTGAAATAGGTACATGTATATAAAATGTATTTATAACATGATGCTAAATTATACATCCTGACAAAACCAACTGGGCTTCAATTGTTAAAATAATCTAAGAAAGGCTTGGTTTTAACAATGTATGACTCTTTCAAGGAGTTGGAAACTCCCAATATTTTATAAAAAAATTAAACATAGAGTTTAGGATAATTTCATACAACTATGGAACGAACAACTACGTGATTCTTCCGGAGCATGCTCCTATGTATTATTTGCAAAAATTTTGGTTTCAAACCATATTTAAATATTGTTAATATCAGAAATTCAAAACTGCACTATGCATACTTAGAACGTCTAGTCGTCGTTTAGAAATAGAAACAGGCCGATGGCACAAACCACTGAAAATCCTAGATCTGAGAGAAAATGCCAATTATGTAACAAATTAGAGGATGAGTTTCACTTTATACTTGGATGCCCTTTATTATGACATACGAAAACAACATATCAAACTATACTTTTGGAAACGACATAATATCCCTAAATTTGTAGAACTTATGTCATCTGAAAAAAGAAATATTATTATTAACCTCTCTCAATATATTTACAAAAGTCTGAAACGAAAAGATGCAGAATAGTAGGAACGTTAGCACTCATCTCCCTACTGTACGAAACACAAACTCCGCATACACTATAAATTACGTACTTCAAACTTTTTGCGACTACATAGTAGCATGATTAATGTCATGCGAATTACTATATCTAAAGTTACAGTGTACTTTGAATATAACTCATTATTGTCGATAACTTCCACTTACTCCGCATACATGTATACTTGGTACCGGAATCGAAAATAATAATATGTATACATGCACGTTTTGTTTATATTATTATAATGTGTATATTTGTGTTAATAATTATGTCAATGCATGTACTTAAATATGTGAAATCATGGGCATATTGCCTTATTTTCGAAATGAACAGAATTAGCAGCCTTTATTGAAAATTTGCTGAAATCGGGCCTTTCAACGTTTTAATACTGTTACTTAACTTTTAGACTGTAGGCTGCTAAAACTATGTAGTTCAGCAGTTTTACTGTTGTTACTAGGTCATTCAGCGTGGGCTTTCTGCCTTTTGTTGGCTGAATCTTTTTTATTCAGTTTTTAACGGTGAGACTGGGGGCGTTTAATTTTCTTGGTCGGTAGTGTGTTGGGCACTTCTTCGTTTTAAGATTTCTTACAGCTAAAGCGGGACAATATAGTCCTTTTGCTGTGGAAACTGGGTCATTCAGCTTGTTAGTAGGTCATCCCACTATACGGGCCTTTCAACGTTTTAATACTGTTATTTAACTTTGAGACTAAAGGCTGCTATAACTATGTAGTTCAGCAGTTTTACTGTTGTTACTAGGTCATTCAGCGTAGGCATTCCGCCTTTTGGTTGCTGTATCTTTTCTACTGGGTCATTCAGCTAGTTATAATTTGTTATGCTTTTCGACAGCTTGGACTTGGGCGGATCTGCGCTTGTTTAGTTGGGCATTGTGCTTTGTGTGTTTTTGATGTTTTCTGTGCTCGGCTGGTTAAGTTGAGTGCTGCCTTCCCTGTCTGACTTAATATACTCTTTTTAGTCTCAAAAGTTAAGTAACAGTACTAAAACGTTGAAAGGCCCGATTTCAGCAACAAAAAATCTGAAAGCCATAGCCGAATGACCTAGTTTCAATAAGTAAAATGACGTAATTGAACAAATCGAGAATAGTGTGAAGTGAGATCGATCATGTAATATTTAAGATTTGATTCAATAAACATCAATACATGTACTATATTATAATTGAACGTTTATCAAGTGTGTTAATTTAAATATGCATTATGTTCCTGGACACTTTGTCAAAATTGAACGAAGATACATTATGCAGAGCTTCCTGATATTTTGCCCCTTTGGCTAGTAATCACCACTCGCGGTAAGCTCAGATTCAGACTCTGTTTACGTCAGACTTTACTGTATTATAATGATACCTTCTAATCTTGGAATATTTCTAAGATATGACCTTTAAGAAGATTATAAGCCTGTTGCAAGTGCAGAAAATCAAAGGATACATTGTTGTTATTTTTCATTTAAAGTCCATAATTGAAATTGCTAATTTTCTAGCTAAAAGTACAAGACGCGATGCGTTACCGTAAGATCTATGTAGGCTTAGATTGTCGAAGGAAAGTCACATATGTTTGGGAATAACTAAATCAAAAATAAAACTGATATATTCCTCTCAATGGAAAGAATTATAGGTGATCGCTTTCATTATCATAACTCATTACAATATGGCTAACAGTGAATAGTGTTTTTCCACTCTGTTTGACATCTGGGGATATCATAGAAGCTTGTATATTCGCAGACAAATTATTTCCCGTTCGAAATACTGGTATAATGGATAAAATGATGACAAACATCTACGTAATAAAATACCGCAATACTTCTAACTAATATATGATTTGGAGTACACAGATTTGTACTGGTGCTTTCATAAGGTAATGACGAGCACAGGTTTTTATAAATTGTGATACAAATGTGTAAAAGGAATGTTATGTACAATTGAGTTGAATCCCTTCATCATGTTTATTCGTTCGTGGACTGACTTAGCCAGCATCAAGAACGTGTGTGTTGTTATGGGATAAAATAATGTGAAGAAAAATAAATAAACCCAGAAACAATATAGATATTTTATAACAAAAACATGTCAAATGATTAAAACAATACAAATATGCCCTAAGTCATGATCGAACTCTCAACTGAAGATGATACTGACACTATGGAGGTATACATAATTTCTTCACGAAAAAAAAATACATACACTTAACAAATGTTATAAGTGTGCACATGTTTTACCGTATAACTTCTTTTATATATTTATTAATATTTCTGCATGAAATTTTGTGTAAATGCTATTGGCTACCACAAGATTGTATTAATGAAGTGTTTTAAAATTGAGTACAGCGGTTCATTGAACCTTGAAACATACAATAAAACGTAAAATATACGTGAAATTGACGCATAGGTGCAAATAATTTTTATCTATGGTATATTTCTGCGGTCAAAAACTATAAAAAGGGTATGTTTTACTTTCGCGTTTTTTATTTCTGCGACCTGTGAGAAACTCGGAAATCGATTTCTGCAGTTTGCATAAACTGGAGCTAAATTCAGCACATGGGAAATAACTACTACAACTACTACGGCATGAATTACCACTCAAATAGATATCTTTGTCTTCAGTTATCGACTGGTGGCATTATTTGTAGCACTTGTTTTATTTTGCATTTCTTGATAAACTTTAACTATAACAGCCATGCCCAATAGTTTAGATAATGCATTATGCACACCGGTCACTTTTCAAAGTATCTCAAAATATTTTTTTGCCAAGTGTATGGCCCGCTAAAGATGTCCGTATAAACTATTCAAATAAATGTGTGAATTATGTATTTGTATTGATGAAACGAAAATAAACTATAAAATGAAAAAATACGATATTTTAATTGTGCGGAATGTATTTCTGCGAGACAGTCTCGAACAGCCGAAAAACAGAAATAAAACTTCGCAGAATTAACCCGCTATACGGTATTTCAATATGCAGAATGTCAAAACATAAACTACAGCAATATTGGAACAGATATTTATTCAAAGTAATCTTCAAGATGCAATATCAACATATCATAATTGCATAACGGTATAGTGTCATGGAACTAGAATCATCACAAAAGCTTTGAATAATTTATCATTGACCAGTTATCAGCTAATGATATCGATATTGTCATACACATTAATGACATCGAGCTAATTCACCATGTGTAGTATTAAATTAACTACAAATACTTGGCTAAGCGATGTCAGTTGCTATTCCCATAACCATATTTGAATGACATCTATGTAAATATTACAGACTTAAACTATTTATTTTGATGTTAAGTTCTTCCCACAGATAAATTTTATGACGCAAATAAAGCGTGACAATTGATAGGATAACTGAATCTTAAAATAATATAGCAGAATATTGCCAGCAAGTAGCCAATATCTGTCTTCGTGGATGTGCTTCTGAGAATATTGCAAATACAATAACAATGTATTAATACGATGTGCTATCAAGATATCAGGGGTTTGAAGAGGACATCCTTCAGCAAACTCGCTCTAAACTGTCATTCTTTTTACAAATAGACCCGGTAAATTATAACTTAGAAATCAAGTTACAGGATCTCTGTTGGGAAAGGTTTTGAAATGGAAAATTTAGCATATGACGAAATACTTAATGTTGCAAAACAAAATGAGAAAAAAACTCTATGACTATGTCTTTCTAAATAATGTTAAACCCCTATGGCTGTATTAGATACGCTATATGACGCGTGTAAATTTTGCAGTAAAGTATAACTCGTTCATCATATTATTCAAGAATGTTGCTGAAGTTCCCAAGCGTTCAATATTTATTTAACAATTCCTTACCACGTCAGTGTGTCTTACAATCTATTTATGGTCGCAGTAAGTGAATACGACATTGTAGTGGCGTTCTGCAAGAAACATTTGGCGTTTTGCCCAAATAAAATCATACTTCTGTGCTTCAATATACAATGTCTCTACCGAAGATATTTCAATATTCGACTGTTACTCGACCATCGGGAATAAGAAGCAGTCTGCGGATATCTCCTAAGCAATGATCAGTGTAACACAGTAACACAGTTTGTTTTGGTCATGGCTGATTCTGAGATGCTAAGCAATTGGTGTGTTATTTAAAACTACAGAAGTCTATTGCTATTACATTCTGCTATTGGTCAACAATAATCATATTCAGATGTTTGAACCTAGGCGTAGTGTAGAGATCTACGTACCACTATCATACTTACAAACTTTTATCATATGTTTGACGTCGCGGTAGCGTAATAAAGCCATCATTTATTTTCGATAGTACACTAGTGTAATAAAGCTTTCACGCGACGTCATTCAAAGTATAGGCGACGTCGTCAAAGTTGCGCGTTTATTATAGTGAAAATAAGTAGCTATTTTATGTTTCGGCCGAAAAAAGGTTAACATGTGATAAAAAGAACATTACATTTGTGACTTTCCACATTGAATTTATTAAACTCGTTGAATAAAATAGATAAAATGCTCGGCAGAGCCTCGCATTTTATTATTTTATTCGACTCGTTTAATAAATTCAATATGAAAAGACACTAATGTAATATCCTCTATATATACATGTAAGGTGCAAATAATCTAACTGTTACACTAAGTTTCAAACGCAAATATATTTCTACACGAATGCTAACAGTCATCAATTTAGATTATTCCGACTGATAAGTACGAATATATTGTTATCTAGCTGATGAGTGGCCTTTACGCTCATAGGTGAAAAAAGGTTAGTAAAAACTCGAACGGGAAAGGTAGCACTCGACTAAAACAGCCGAACACAGAAAACAGAAACAGCACAGACAACAATTACACGACTCAATGCCCAACACACAACTGAAAGCGAAAATTCTAACAGAAGCATATAAATAACTCAAAATGTAGAGATTATCAGAAATAAATAAATACTACTATGATATTTAAACGAGATTTTAATCTGTATGAAAATCAATACCATGGTATGAATAAAGGACACCAAATGCTACATTGCAATATTACATGATGTCTAAAAAAACATCCAGACAAAATAAACGTTGGGTAATTGTGGTACGTCCCAGGAAATAAAGAGAAATGTCTCTAAAGGGATGCATGTGTTTGATAAATAATTTGTCTCAGTCTGGAATGACAGTTTAGACCTGTCAGGTAAACTAACTATTTGACGTTTTGTGAAACAATTGAGTCAACGAACGTATGAAGAATACCACCTATTCACGTGGGAGAGTGTGTTAAATCTATAGATGCTAGTACTAGACTCTTATGGTGAAAACGATATAAATGCAATGGAACTGAAACGAAATTAAATTACTCACGGTAACGAAAGAAAATATGATAAATACTCGTTTTTCCTGCATGCGTTCGTGACATTTTGTACAGCTTCGTTGTCTTATTCAGGACGAGTATCAGAGTAATTCGTTGCAGGGATTGTAACAACGTACATAGAACATTAAGCACATATAATTATAACAAGTCAGAAATGTCTATGACGATAATAGACACGTTACCCATTGACTAGACCAGATCAGCTCATTGATGTTTTTTTGCGGCAAAGAGCATACGATTAACAAACTATGTAAATGAATCAATAGATGAATCATCTGGCTTAAAGGATTCAAACAAAAGCATAACCAAAGATAATGAAGTCGCTTCAAAGTACATTTAGTCTTAGCACCATAATACACTAATCCGTTTAAATAACTTTTGATGATGCTTTTTGTGTCAACAATTTATATGGATGATTGTCATATCTAACCTGATTTGTTTCTCTGATCATGAAATACATGGGACAAGTAATTTTAGAAAATAAAGTACAACCAAGCGGGCAATTAATTAATTTATTTATTAATTGTTTGCTAAAGATAATATTATTTGGTTGTCTTCAAATACTTACGCAAGTCATGATTGTTTTATAATATTTTATGTTATATTTGATGAACGTATGAATAAGGCAATATCACTATAAGAACAATCATTCGCGTGAATTTCGTTTGCATATTATGCTGCAGCCATTTAATTATGTCTAAAGATACGTGATTATACGTTGAACTTTCAACTCGTCTTATGGTGCCTCTTCATGTAGAGCTCAAGGGAGCACTAGCACTAGAACACAAGGACCACGTACTCACGTGAAAACAAAAGCAAGAAAAATAGTCTAGTCGACGTTTCAACCATAGACAATGTAATCGGACAAACATTCTTACGACAAATGATATATCTAATACACACAGCATAGTTATACTTTACTGGAATTGCATTTAACTACGAGCATGAGCTATGAAATACATGTAATAATGCTATAAAAGATGTATCGTCCTATAAATTATCGAATACAGTGTGAAAGTACTGTTAGTATGGACATGTCGGATCGATACAATATGACAAAAATATTCAGCAAGTTTGTCAAACGTGTGTACAACATGCACGAGAATGTGTTGAATATGTTAAACGTTTATTCAGATGAACATTTCCTTCGATAATTTGTTAAAATATTGTCTCTTGGTACATATTCCAACGTATAAGATAAGTTAAATGAGATAAGAAAGCATTTTAAAATTACAGAATAACCTTGATCCACACACGGTCGTATGGGCCTCCGTAGATTAGGGTTAGCGCGCTTGCCGTCTAATCTGGCGACCGGGGTTAAAATACGGATGGAGGCACTCATCTGCCTGCCATATTTCAGCAGAAATCAACTGGCAAATAAAGGCTATGCTCGACATTTTTTCAAATGTGTCAATATATTACATTATGCTGAGATGTAAATATTGTACATTTACTCGCACAATACGAATGTAGCATCTGCGAATCATGACACAGACAATGCAATAATAATGAAACGAAAATTAATTTGAGAACACCAGTACACGACAATACAACAACACCGCTCTAAGTCATATAACCATTATGAGTACATTGTTGTTTAATCAGAGGTTAGGTGGTCATTATAATGATATTGTCAATATTAAATGTATTCTAGAAATGGGAGTATGTATAGGAATTCTTATTAATATAAGAAGATTATAAAAAAGACCTATTATATTAGCAGAATATTAAAGCATCAAGACTCAAAGGAAATATTCCTAACTCAATCTTTTCAAAATATAATATACTTTTTTGCTTTTGTAAGAAATGTCATGTTATGTTATATAAATGATTTTGGTTTTGTTACAGCTATTGTAGCACCTGAGGCATCTAAAAGCACTTTGTTTACCTCATTTGTTTCAGTGCAATGAATCACGTGACGTTAACAAACCGGTAAAGCACGTTTTCTGCAAATAACTCTTTAAAAGATTTTCTTGTCATTATATCATGCCACATAAAACACAACTAACTATGCTGATTCTGTCCCCATCTAAAATACTACAAATACTTCATTTAAAAACAATGATATATCAAGGCCCAATTAAATGGCGCTTTCTATTGTCTGTTTACTTACATGTCATGTGATAGGCCAAAGATGCCTTTGATGTTAGGCATTGTGCCGTTCAATTGTGGTATGTGATGTTTGTATGTCTTCTGTGATCGACCGATAAGTTTAGTGATGCCTTCCATGTCTGACTTGTATTAGTTTTTGATATTTGAAGGTGTATTCTTTAAAATTGAACCGTGTTGGAAACAGACATTAATTAAAACTGCCTTTTAGACACTCATACAAATCAAGGAACGTTCACAATAAAAAACGATGTTGACCAGAACATTATCTGCATAAACTATGTGCAAACCACGTTAATTCGTCACATTGCTGTTATTTGTAAAGACTAACTTAACGGGCTCTTCATCGTATATCGTAACATCTGGAGAGAAAAACTGAAGTTGGTCAACAAACAAATGTATCATATCCTTACCGTGTTATAAAACATTCCTCTAATTATCGTTTTCCGATAGTTGTATAGGATATGTACCCAGTCAACAGTGAACACATATTATGTTTTCTTAGTTAAATTGATGGAGTGCCCATGGACAGCCAAATTTGCGTACACAAACAAACAAGCATATCAAACCTCACTTAATCATAAATGGTACTAATTGGATAGGAGCCTCGGTGGTTGTACAGAAGAAACATGTCGGCAAACAATCTGAAATTCCCTGTACATTTGATACACGCATGCAATACTGACAGAATAACATTTAATTAATTGAGCAATAGTGCTATTACGAATGGTATACTTATAATTGGATAATATCTCAATTTGGCTCGTCACGTCAAAAATATTAATTTATGGTGATCTTTAGATACCCAGTGCCTTCGCTTTCATCAATTTCACTAATAAATTGATAAGCGTTCATTGTATGTGAAAACGTAGAAGGCGGAGAGATCGGTAATGCATAATATGTGAACTTCAGAGATTGCTGAGGGGTAGAGACAAGTCGGTGAATGTTCGTTTGGCAAACAACGCTTGCGTTGAAAGATCGTCAAGAGAACGTTGTGAAATCAATCAGAGTGTTTTGATTCGTTCAGTGGACTATCAGCGATATCCACCCTGTGTGAAAAGGGTGTTTTATTATATAAAACAAGATCGGACATTATTTAACGCTAATATTGTTATTATGACCAGACCAGTTGACCATGCCCTCGAGATCATTTACCGCATCATGTAAAATATACGAATATGGCCAGTTGATGACTGTAATAATATTTCTGTATGTTTCCTAGATTCCAACAGAGCTTTGTGCTGTTTCTTTCAATATTTAATCAATGTTATGCGATAGAAGATGACCTAACAAGTACCCCTGGAATTATTTTTCCACGACCACTTATTGCATTCCGTAAGCAGCCAGCAGGTTCTCAACACGAGGAGGGCACAAACGTAGCCGATATCACGGAACAGTTCAAACAATACATTATAAAATACTATGTCATTTTATCTAGTACTTACAGGTGCTAACACAATGAATCAGTTCTAATTTTGAAACTCAACTCAATTTATCGCTATCATTTCAGTTAAAAAAGTACATGCAACGGGATGTTTTTATATAAACGGCGAATATTGGACACATTATAACGTACGTGAATTGCGTCAATTGTTGATCTTCATAGATGTTACATGTACTCGTGCTACCATGTACCGTAAAAAAGAACATAAAATATTAACATATTGACACCCGATTATGCTAAATTTGGCAACAATAATACTGAAAAGGTCCTTATTGTTTGCATAATTATGTTTCAAAAACAATTATTCGATACTTAATTTGAAAAAGCTGTTTTACGCTGAGTATGAACGATGTTAAGGAGCTCTTCAGAAAATCTAGCGTCTCGGAATGTCTTTATTATTTACAATCATTACAATTCTTATAGTACGTTTATGTAACGTCGTACAATTTAGTGTGACATGATGTCAATGTTATTTTATAACAACTGCAAAGAACCATCGTAATCAGATAGGTATTTAAGATTTGACAAGCCGTTTTAATAGCAATTTAAGTAACTTAAGACACAGAAACGTCAACGTTACATGCGAGTGTACGGAACAACGTGCTTTTATGACTTTAAGAGCTAGTACATTTGTATGACCCGACACATAAATGTATAAAAAATTATGGAAAGTGTGAAGAAAATAACGAGAAGTATTGTGTTCCACTAGTATAAATGATGCAAAGACGACTGATATAAAGTATTATGCGCGAAGTGGGATACCAAAATAAGAGAATTAAGGGAGAAGAGAGCGTCTTTTTTCCAGGCTGTACAAAGTAGGTGGTAGACATTGTCATAGGACTTAGTTATGGAAGTGCGCATTAAATAAGATACTTATATATGGTTTCAAAATGAAAAAAGTCAACCGATGGGTCCATTGGCTATTAACTACGAAAACATTCAACACAGAGAGTTGAAGCGTCCGAGAAGTTCTTGTGATGTAATCTAACGTCAAAATGCTACGTATTATATTAGTCGGTTGTATCATTTGAGAGGTGAGATATCAGATGTAAAGGTATTAACACATCCAAAGCTATATAGATACATATTTTCCTATCACTGTAATGTATGAAAGTGTTCTGCTTCAAAACATGCCGGCATAATATAAGCAGTCCAGGAACTTCTTGATTATACCTCGTAGGTGTATCATCTACTGCCGAGATTAAACGGTTAAACTGTACCTTATATTCATTGCAACGAAATAGTTTATGACGTTTGGGTGTTTGAGATCCAGCGAGACTGTCGTAAGCGCATGGTCATTCGGTTAAATCTCCGTCAGATCAGTCCCTATGACGCTAATAAAACGTGACAATTTATTAGCAAAGTAAATTTTAAAATAATGTTATATTACTCGACAATGGCATACGTCTGTCTGCAATTCTGACTCATAGGGACACTTCAATTGAAGACACAATCTTTCGGCAGAATTGCTATGACAGGATATAAAATATTATGTACGCAGTTATTATAATACATGGCTGCGAGCGACAACCAACAATTCCTAGCCAACCGTGTACATGCGATCGTACTAACTCCGAATACCAGGCAAACTGTTTCTCACGAATTATTTGCTAATTCATAACTAAAGAACAATGTTGACAACATCTTAAGAAAATGAGTTTTATGCGAACATGTTTAGTTACAATAAATACGTCAATATAACACGATATGCATTGGGAACTTATTTAACCCGTTTATTAAATTCGCAACCAAACCAGTTTACCTCACAATCTCTTTCAGTCCGCAGTAAGTAAATTATTCGATAATGTTCTTTTGCAGAACACGTTCGGCGGTCTGCTCAAATAAATTTGCAATTATGTGCTTCAATAAACCATCTCTCTGTCTGCCAAAGTTATTTCAATGTTCGATTGTTACTCAACCAACGTGAATGAGAAGCAATCTGTTAGTATATCCCGATGAAGGTTTAGTCAAGGCTGATACAGAGATTCAAAATAATTGATGCCTTCCTGCTTTACGTTTAACATACTGAAGTTAATGATTAAACTTATGGACGAAGACTCAGGATACCGTTTTGGAGTTTGAGTATGACCGTTTTTGCAATGACATTGCTGTAGCAATGAAATGGAAACTTTAACGGGATTTAACGCGAGTGTTATGACAACTAATGTTCGTACCCATACTTCTGTTCTCATGATACTAAAAGTTTTAATGAAAATGCTGATATTGGCCATGAATAGCGATGATAAAACATCGATTGTTCGTATTATGTTTGCTGAAATGATCGTTATGACAAACATTTCACAACATTCCTTCTGATCATGCTGCGCGTGATGCGATTTCGTATAAAAACTCACGAAGCACATTGCTGACAACAAGCGCGAAGTTAATAACTTTAATCAACAAATGCAGAGTGCAACAGAATAACATAAATACACCCACTTCCGTGTGATAACAATGTGTTAATATTGTGAAAAGCAATCTAATGTCTTGATCATACAATCCATAAAGAACGAAAAATAGCAACATTGTATTATAACTTTTATTCTAACTAAATATTAACACATACTAAACGTTGATTAGTTGGTGTCCCCCAATAAACAAAGCGAAATGCTTCCAGATTAAGTATGTGTCTGCATAATAACTAGTTTCAGTCTGGGTTGGCAGACTGTTCTGACAAGAAGACAAAATAGCTTAATGCTGATTTGAAGAATCCAAAGTATATTTAATGTATAAGGAATACTTTTAAATCTAAAACTAACTAAAATACATTAGATTGGTGATTTAAAATAAAGCGTTGGTACAAATACAATGATAATTTATCTATCAAATGTAAGAACTTCTGGTAAAATGGCAACAGCTTTGACAGAGTCTTAAATAAAAAAAAGTACGTCTGCCAGTTATATTCCCGACAGAGGTTAAGTTGACAAGATCGATGCACATTGTACCTGACAATCAGACTGTTTATTGTCCAAATATACGGTTTCACGAAGTTCTTATCTCTAGTGTTATTATCTAAGCAACACTATTATAGTTCATATAAACCTTCAAAGGTTACTTGGTTAGTGTGGTATTTTTGATATTGTCTGGTTTAGTATTAAATACTTCGATGGAATCTTCATTTGTGACGATAAATTTACATACAGAATTATTACATTGTATTGTTTCTGAAAGATTCCAAAGGCTGAGAGCTAGTTTGTATAGTGCACTGTCAGAAACCTAGTAAGACAAAATAGGACATGTTTATTTTATCCTGCATATGCAAAATCAAACACACGCGGGTCAATTGGCTGATACGTCACCTTCAAGTGGTATACAAATAACTTAACAAATTATGACACAGTTAGATAATCAACTACAAAAATACCACATTCATCAATTAACAGTATATTTTCATATTAACAAAGCTGATCATAGGACAAACTGCTGTGACCTTGTATCGATATGGATGATTTAAAAGACATTCCAGTGACATAAATTGTGATTACCTTTTCAATTACAATTGTAGTGACATCTAAGCCATTTCAAAGAAATATGAGTATCTACATTCTTATTATTCATCAGCAAAGCCAACATTAAAGCGTGTTGATGCGCTTTTCATCATGTATGGTAACATCTGGGCTGGGGGGGGTTAGGACGAGTTGGTCAATAAACGTATGTATCAACATTTCTTTGCCGAGCATTGCTTGTTATTTTTGCAAGTCAGCTGTCTGCTGAACTATGGCAGGCATATGTGTGTCTCCACCCGGTTTTGCGCCCGGATGGCAAGCTTAGGCGTCAGGCACGCTAACCACTGAGCTATTGGTGCCACTATAGTTAGTTTTCGAACAGGTTGGATCCCCATAAACCTTATATACCTTTACAAACAATTATACATATTTATTGCTATTTGACACAGTTCGGTTAATTAACTTTACCAGCTATGTGTTTAAAGTCCTGAACATTTTTACTTACATGTACATACAAATAACACTTTTCTGATGGATCAAAACTTCTGCTTATTTTTATGAGAGTTAGTAAGGTTGTTTTATTAAGATATTCCAATTTTGTTCTACTTGACATTGTTCTTTTTAAGATATTTAACTTTAATGGGGTCAAACCTGATCGCAAACTGACTATAACGTGTTGAAAATGAGTTCGATAATTATCGTTTTCCAATAGTTGTTTAGGTTATATACCCAGCCCACAGTGAACACATATTATGTTTACTTAGTTAATTGATGGAGTGCCCACAGACATCCAAATTTGCGTACACAAACAAACAAACAAACAAACAAACAAACATATCAAACCTCACTTAATCATAAACGGTACTAATTGGATAGGAGCCTCTGTGGTTGTACAGAAGAAACATGTCGGCAAACAATCTGAAATTCCCTGTACATTTGATACATTAATGCAATACTGACAGAATGGCATTTAATAAATTGAACATTATTACTTTTGGATACAATGTACATGCAAATTCAGTATGAATTCATTTTCGTTTTAATAGCTGCATTTGTCATACGAATACATGCATTAATATACCTGTTCAATTCCCTAGCGATGTGCTGTATAAATTGGTAACGGCTTACATATTAATTATATATTAGTTAAAACTTTGCAAACTAGAATGATTGCTCACGCAGGACATGTTTCCCTTAACAGTAAGTAGCCAATTAAATCAGATCATGGAAACTATATAGACATAACAGCAAACATATGGGTTTCACTCATTAAAAGTTATAAGAACACCAACGTGTTACCCTTGTATCTTTATTATTATGTAAGATAGTTTGTTAACTTTTTATATTTGTTCATGCGAGTAGTATAACAACAATATCCGATAATTAGATATTTGTATTTTGCTTGGTGTAAGCAATGAACCAAGAACTCTCCAAATTCAGAAAAATGCACGTGCACAACAATGTTTATTGTACAATGTCTTGAAATGTTGCCTACACATTGTCCAGCAATATCAAAACCTCGAAAAACACAAAATCTTAATTATTCCGATTACAGAAAAAACAAGAGATGTTTGTAAAACACGCATGCCTTATGCCAGCCGAACAGTCATGTATGCTTAAGGCTATCCAGACTTTGACGTTTGACCTATTGACCTACAAAGTTGGAGGAATCTACTGCTGAACATCAGCAACATCTATATAAGGTTTTAGGATCTTAGGATCCACTGTTTTTACGTTGTTGATTCGAAGGTCAATGTAATTTTGACCTTTGAACCTAGTGACCTCCAAATCACTGGGGATCATCTACTGTTTATGATCAACCTCAACTTAAAATTTTTGGGCCCTAGGTCTGACCGTTCTGGAGTCATCGATCGGAAAACATTTCGGCCCATCGACCGACCGATCAACATACACGTGCTAAGTAATAAACCCCACATCTACGATATGGAGACATTACAAACTTAACTACTCACAATTCCTAAAATGCTTAAACATAATAATTTTAAAATAAACATAATTTCATACATTATGTAGTTCTATATTGAGTAAAATTTCAATCTTAACCAAATGGTATACACTTTTTGCACATATCGCTATTTACTGTGTTGGTGTACTTTTAATAAGTGTACAATAGCAGCATTATACAAGGACAACTCCGGATAACATTCAATAGACTATATGTTTTTTTAAATTTGACATGCTAACGTAAGCTTTATAGTGCACGTTCAACAACGTTACCAGATTCATGTACACGTGTATTCTATCATGCAATATAACTAATATATTTGGACAATATTTGAATATTAACATACAGATGAATTGATGAAATAAAACATCATGTTTACTTTAATTATATGACTAAATTAATTCCTATAATTATATCATTATACGAGGGTACATGTTTATAAAGGTAAGCACTTCATAATGAAATTTATACTGTCATGTCATTCATAAGCGTATATTAACCAGGTCAAATATCATACAGTGTTAAATATCGATATATCCTCAGGCAGTTAATACTCTCGGACTGATCTCCGCGTGATATTAAATTTTCAAGTGATTGGTCATACGTCAGTGTATCGGTATGTCCATAGACAGTTCCCTGTTTTTAACCAATTGTAAATAGATATGCATTGCACAACTGACCTATCCAATTCCCTTGAGTTAATAATCTGTCTATCCGCTAGCAATGTTCCTGTTTTGCCTTTCATGCTCGGCTGTTTCTATTGTGTGCTGCCTTCCCTGTCCGAGATGGCATTATCTTCTTACTCCATGTGAAAGACACGGTCGAATTTATTGTCTCAGGAACAATCGCTTAACAATCATTATAAAGATGATATAAAATTGAACTTTCTTATGGACTCAAAATCATTAATAAAGGCATCAACAACAAGCGTGAATATTGCTTTCCACGTTTAATAAAACACCATTGACTACCTTTAACCAGAAACTAATTACAAGCGCTAGAAGACAATTGTATTTGAAACCAATAAATAAGCTTGGGACTAGTTAGTCACAAAATACACCGAGAAGATTTCCGAAGTTAATCAAAGTGTTTTTCCCATGAACCAAACGGCCTTGATACACATACACGTAGTACATTTCGATGGCTGAGAATGAAAAGGTTGTGAGTACAAAAAAACGCTATTTTGAGAAAGATCTTTCTGAAAACTACTCTTTACTTACTAAATATTCGCGAATATAGCGAAAATTAGACCCCCGTGAAATATACCCGCTATACGGTATTGAAAGTAAACAAGCCTATTCATCTTCAGTTTGGTCAAGTTAAACATGACTTGTTCCGATTTTCATGACAAAAGTCTCATAAAAAGCGTCTTGTGATGCAAATTACAAATATGTATGAGTCTTAAAAGGTCGTGAGTAGCACATTCTCTTTCTTAGCCAGAAATTTGTACATTTATATCCTTTCTATGATTACAGAATTTAATAGTTTTGTGCAACTTACTTTTGTGATAAAGTTGGTACAAACAGTTCAACATCATCTCAAGGACTAAAGTTTGGGTACGTTAACTGTGACTGTTTGTCGGAGCTTGTTGCTCTAGAGAGGGTGATAAATTGGCCCACGTGACATCTACTAAAAAACTGCTGAATTGGATGTTAAATTCTTCGCAAATGACCAATCATCTTGAAATAATACAAACCTAATATTGAACGACAATAATACAAATGTGTCTGCAAGAAAATACTCTTGGGAATATTTCAAATAAAGACATAATCTTCTGTCAAAATGACTGCGTCATTATATAAAATATTTGATATATATTCGTTGCGTACTCGCTTGGGTTTAGATTGATACGGTCTAGCGTAGCTTATACAATTAGGTTTGGACATATCTTTTGACAGACCTTTGGGAACAGTGGCTTTGTATGAGAACATGTTAAGAATTACGTCAATATTATCCAATGACGAAAGGCGTTGGGAACTTATTTAATAAGTTCATTAAATTCGGTTCCTCGTCATTGTGTCTTATAATCTATTTAGGGTCGCACATACTGAACATACCACTGAGGCAGTTCTGTGAGGAACATTTGGCGGTCTGCCAAAAACAAAATCCCAATTCTGCGCTTTAATTTGCAATAATTTATAAACGTCATTTTAATATTCAATAGTTACGGAACCAACGGGAATATGAGGTAGGCTGCAGTTGTCTCGTAGGAACAATCTACAAATATTATAGTATCCCCTTGTAGGGATATTTTACAACTCGAGTAACAAGGTTTGTTTTGGTCATGGCTGGGAAAATCTTCTTTAACCGCTGGATGATTCTAATGTATACAACGAAAGTTAATACTTAACATTAAGTGCGGACGATATGTGTTATTTTACCGTTATAATGATTAAGCGCTTTTCAGATTGATATACAAAATAAATACTAGTAAGTTTATTATTTTCATTTATTTATTATTGTCTTCACCTTTACAGTGATGAAAGGTTATGTCATTCCGATACTTGGCCTCGTCGTCCTTGAACTATCCGTGTTCTCTGATCACCAGGCAAAGTGGCTGAACACATTCTATTTTAATGACTTTAGTGTGCTCCAGATCGAAAACACTACCTCCCATTCCAGCAGACGACGCTCCTGCACCCAACCATCGAGACCAGCATGTTGACTTGTTGATATACAAATTAAACAGTAATTTAGGACAAAGAGCACATCTTGGAGAAAATCAAAACTGCATTTTGATTCAAGTCAATGATGGTATGAATAAAACAAGAACAAGCAAATTCGTTGAATTGATATCTCCCTCCTACAGGTTATCCGTATTATTGCGCAGTTTTGATGAAAGCTCAGTAGTATTGCACATTTTCGAATGTAAGCTTCCATCGGATAATACTTTTTCAATAAATCAAGGGGAATAACTCTACGGAAAATTGTCCAATAAACAACAAACTCCACCCACTGGCGGCCATGTTTTTTGACGAAACATGACAACAATGTCCTTTTCGTAAGTGTGTCACCCAACAACCGTTTTTTGTCAAATTATTTGGAAATCTGGCAAGTGGTTGATTGATTTATATGTTTTCCAAATCGATTGCCATGGCAACCAGAGTTATTCATAGATTTCAATTCGTTTAGCTATTTTTATAAAGAATCACCAAAGGAACAGTGTTACCAATTTACAATGAAATCCAACCAGTACTTTAAGAGATGAAAATTTTGAAAGATTTTACTAGAGATATATATGAAAAAACGGGCCCCACCCACTGGCGGCCATATTTTTTTAATAATCATGACTTAAAGACTTTAAGAGGGTCATCCTACAACTATTTATGTAAAGTTATTTTGAACTCTGGCCAGTGGTAGATTTTTTATGATGTTTTAAAGTTTTTCCAATCGGCAGCCATGGCAACTATAGTTATTTATAGATCAGAAAGAAAATTGACAGTAGTCCGGTCAATTATTAAAAAGACCCGGCATTGGACTGTATAGTAAATATTTTTTGGTATTCTGTTAGGGAATATGTTGTTATTGAAGAATCTGAATGATGCCCAGCTGGCACCATTGAGCATTTTGGAAAATTCAAGATGGCGTCCAAGATGGCCGCTAAAATTAGAAAAAATGCCATGGGTGCATGACATAAGTTACAAATTGCTATTTTTACTCATCAGTTGTACTTAAGATGTTTTAATCATAATAATTAATATATATTTATCATTATTCATTGATTCAGTTAATATAAGATGGCATCCGGGATAGCTCAAATCAAAATGGCGGCTACGTTGGCCGCAAAAATTGCCCAACTTGGTAAATTGTATCAAAAATCATCTATTTAATCCTATTCGTTTATATCAGTACTGTAATATGTAATTATTATTCAAAATTAAACTTTCTTTCATTTCGAAACTATTGACTCATTAGCTGATTCAAAATAGCACCCAAGATGGCGACCAAAACCAGTAAACATATACCGATGAAAGTTACAAATTGCTATTTGTGCTGAATGACAGTTCTTAAGATGTATTTGACGTATTTGTTTATATCATGTTTTATTGTTTGAGTCTATTTGCGATAACATCCATGAAGGCTAAAATCAAAATGGCGGCTACAATGGCCGTCATAATTGACGAATTGGCATATTTTATTAAAAACCATGAAGTGTAATCAAAATTGCTGATTATAATATTATCAGTACTGCAATATGTTACACAAATACTCTAATTGAAACTTAAATTAAAAGCAATTGACCCGATAACTGATTCCAAATGGCATCCAAGATGGCTTCCAAGCGTGAACGAAGTGGTTAACCATACAGTCATTGTCATTGGTCGGTTGGTATATTTATTAAAGTATTCATTCCAAATAAACTAATTTATATTGATCGATTTTACAAAAATCAATGTACATGCTGTATAATACGGGACCCGTGCACTTGTTAGGTAGCATTAAAAGTTCAACCAATCAGGTGTATTATGTCCCCATCAAAACATGGGTTTTGTCCAAATTCCAGTGAGTCACGGTTGTGTAATAATTAATGCCCAGACGAATCCAGATAGTTAAAAGGCAATAACTCGTACTTGTACAAAACCCCGAAAAAAAGAGTTTATCACTTTCATTGGTGATATAAATGCCATCACAAGTAAAGAAATGATCATTGATAACGAAAGTCTAGGCGAAAAAAAACGGTATATTCTATGCTGCCATGTGATGCTCATGTGTTAAGTTATTGAATGAAGAAGATTCCAACACCCAAGAATCTACGAGGCCACGTGGAGGTCATCAGATATGGTCGCTTTAAACCAAATATTATGTAGCGATCTCCAGAGGATGGGGAATACCTCTGCATGACCCAATAGTTTATTAACGGGCAAACATAAGACCAGACCAGACAAGGACAGACCAGGTAATAGTAATACATGTAATACTAATAATAACGACTTTATATCTATTGTGGATTACATATTTGACAATTATAAAATTACTTGCTAGAGTAAGGAACGACCATTCTTGGATTATCTTTAAGCTTGGCACAACATCAACACGCCAGATATAGAATGTAATAATAATATTATTTCTAAAGATCATTCGGGATACAAGAAGAGGATGTACAAAACTTGGCTTACTGGCGAGATGATAAATATCAGATAGACTGTTGCAAACAAGGACCAGATATCTAAAATACCAAGTGTAATATAGAGAACTATGGGAAGAAGGTAAAGAAAGCGCCTGAATGTACATGACGGTTGTGGCAAATTGATTACTAAAAGAATAGGTTAAGGATGACATGATGACACTGGTCATAAAAGATCTTGTCAGAAGGAGAGAATATGAACTATACATTGATCCTACCAGAAGTGATGCTACTTAGCGACACATTATTAGGCTGATTGCAAGAAAAGCCTCCATAATTAACCAAGACCAAGCGTTGAAAGCTCATACCCCAACCTTAGCATACTTATAATAAGTTGTTGAGTGATATGTGGAAGACATAAGGATTCTTGCATAGTGAAAGGAATGCCGCTTGGTCAAGGTGGTTTCGGTAACTTCCAGGATTGGAGAGGAATACAACCTAGTTGTCACTTGTAAGGTTAATATGTATGTGACTGATAATAACATCACTGAATTGAGTCAGATATTTGAAATATGCTGAATGTATCGGCCTAGTGTCTCACACAGACTTTTAATGTGTACTGTTGACTAGTATATCTTCAGATTGGATGTAGTGAACTGCAACATCTTCTGTACGTAGGTTGCTAGCATCTCCCACAGCTTTGTCTCGTGCTAAACAATGTACATTGTCTTGACAACAAAACCAAAGACTTTGGTCATTGTCAAGAAGACAAAACGGTTTGCAATGCAACATTATGCGCTAAGCTCTAATCATGCAAGATGCCTTGTGGAGCATCAAAACCTTGATAATGAGACCTTCATCTTCTTGAGACGTGTTGGAACGGACAGGGGAGGATTTAAATTTGAAGATTATGATAGGTAAAGCTTGCAATGCTTTTAATACATTTAAACCACAGTGGAACACCAGCAACAATTTGATCGAATCAGACATCAAGCTATTTATCTCAAGGCCAAGACAAAATAGCTGTTTATTTTAAAGACCTGGTACCTTACTGAGCAGATAGTGAAGACCCCACGTAGACAGATGATGGCTCTGCATGCATTCCTCAATCAAAATGTCCATGTAGAAATGGGAAAATATACGATCAAGTCATAATTAAAAACTGTACGCCTTAACAGGGGATGAAGCAGAAGTCCACCGCCAACACCATACACAAACGAAAATGGCGTCAGTGTTGGCACAGGACGAAGCATGAACACACAACCCCAACCATAAAACGACGAACATGGAAGTGATACGGCATCTACATTGTGAGAACAGTCTAACATCATTCACCTATAATTGAAATTCAACCCAAAACACCAGATAATCCTACCAGATATTACTTGAAGAATATTTCTTGTCGCAGCTTTCGTTTTGTGTGGCAAAAATTGCGACCCAGGTCCGAAAACGATTAAAAGCTGTTAACAATGCCTATTTCCAAACTACAGTAGAAGTGGATAAAATCAAGTGCAAATGTATATAAAGTGTTGTTTGTAAAATAAACAAATGTATAGATAAAACATATATACTTATACTAGTATTCACAATACCATATACATTATACTAGTATACCAACCGACCAGTGGTCTAAGATATATAATTAGCTTGGTTTAAACTTTCATGTTTGACATCAATCTTGGAAGCCAATTTGAATAAGCTAAACATAAAGTGTTTTCAATTGTAGTTTTATTAGATCATTTATTACCTATGGCAGTACTTATATTAAAAATTAACAATTTCTTTTACGTTACATGCTATTAAATGCTAATTTTCAGTTTGACATATGTGGCAGCCATTTTTGCCGCCTTTTTGATTTCAGCCGTCATGGATGCCATATTAAATTGGCTTAATCAATAAATAATGATACATTAATGCAGTGTATTACAGAAGTAATTATGTTTGAGACACTTACACTACAATCAATCAGCAAAATATCAATATGTAACTTCTTTATGATCCACTAACATATTGTTTTTATTATGGCGGCCATCTTTGACGCAATTTTGAATCAGCTAATGGGTCAACTGTTTTGAATTGAAGTTTTCTTTGAGTATTTATCATATATAACACTACTGGTACACATATAATTAAAACAATTGAATTTTAGTACAATTTGGCAATTATGGAGGCCATTATAGCCGTGATTTGGATTCCAGCTGCCATGTGTGCCATCTAAGATTCACTAAATCAATAATTAATGATAAATTTATATCAATTATTATGTTTTAACATCTAAAATACAATCAAACCGCAAAAAAAGCAATTTGTAACTTATTCCTAGTACCACAGTCATTTTTTCTAATTTTAGCGGCCATCTTGGACGCCATCTTGAATTTCTCAAAATGCTCAATGATACCAGCTGGGCATCATTCAGATTCTTCAATAACAACATATTCCCTAACAGAATACCAAAAAATATTTACTATACAGTCCAATGCCGGGTCTTACCTAAATATCCCATTTATAGACCGGACTACAGGCATCATCCTAGTATGATTGTTTATTTATTTCAAGTTTCATGAAATTCTACATCTTAGTTACAGAGAAATGGCTGCGGACGGACGGATGTTCTCACTGACTTACATGGTAGGGTTTTCTTTTGATCATTTTGTAAAACCCCATAGGCAACATTTTGCACCCCGTTAGCAACGGAATGAACAGAACCAATATAGCCTATTGTTCCACACCCCACAACTCCAAGTAGGTGAGTACGGACAGACGGGCGGACGTACAACGTCATTTAAATACCTCCTACCAAGATTTCATAGGCGGGGGATAATAAAACGTCGAATAGACAATATGCAGGCGCCGTAAAAGGAACACACTTTGATGCAAATGTAAACAACCGATAAAGCTAATTAATTCATCTAAATATGTACGGCATTGTTAATGTTTCTATTAAAAATGATGAGCAATAATCTTCCAGTGAAGATTAATCGACGTATACAATACAACATTGACTTTATAATAATGATATTGAGACACGCAATAATTGCTATGGAATAATAATAAATAATGAATGAATTCGGTTTCAATTATTTTTAACGTAATAAACCACATTAGTCAATGATAAAACTAAGGACAGCGTTACCGATGATTGTCATGTTGGTGGAAATCATCACTGCAGAATAGTGCAAACAGGTCTTTCATATCAATGTATACGAGATGGGATTTAATTTGATAACAAGATAGGAGACAGGAAATGTGAAGGTTATCACTTTTAATCAACAAATTGTAGCGACTGTCAGGATGAAATTAATACTGCCATGTCATTCATGGGAGTTTAATCTGAGCGTAAATCAATACTTGATCACAAAACGACTAAACGCCGCTAGAAAGGCAAGTTTACAATTTATGGGTGTAGCACAACATCCAGACATAATAAACGTTGAGTAATGATGTACAGGAATTATACTGCCCAGTGGAGCATTGTTGTCTGATTTAGTGATTGGAAGCAGTCTGCGCTCATATTTGCTTCAAGCGAACGAACACACAATGTTTGGTATGAATTCAATGGGTAGGAACTGTTAATAATTATATAAGCACACCACTATACACTATACTCACCGGGTCTGTTCATTTTTTGTTAAATATCTGTTAATCCCTACACATGGGGTAAACCGTATATGTATTTGTCTATATCGCTGGCTTAGAATGAGGAAGGCGAAAAGTACAAAATACAAAAAAGAACTGTCTGAAAACTACTCTTTACTTATAGGAAAACAAGCTTTTCCAACTTCAGTTTGGTCAACATGACCAGTTAAGATTTCCATGATAATAGGCTCATAAGAAGCGCATTTAGATGCAGATTTCAAATATGTATCAGTCTTATGAGGTAGCACTTACGACCTTCTAATTCTTAGCCAGCGATATGAGGTGTCAACTTATACTAGTACAATCCTAAATATGTTACATGTCCCGTTAAATCAAGACCTGATGTGCTGACTTCACTAGATTCAGTCATACCATGATACATGGTGTGTATAGAAATATAGTTATCATGAGTAAAGGATTAACTACTAGTATTATCCAAACGTCTTTTGCATTAAATATTGCTACCAACTGAAATGTTCTACTAAAGTATTTCGTTAAGACAACAAATATGTCCTGTACAACCCTTGCAATGTTAGTATGTTCATTAAAACATTGTAACAACTCGCATAGTGAACACTTTCAATAACCAGACGCAAATAACCATGACACTAACAAATGCTATACCGCTGACAATAACAAACTAAATGAGTTAAATGTAGCACAGTTTGGTATTTACAAAACTAATTGTTATGAGACAAACCACTGACAAACTGTAAACATGGAACCAAACAAGTTACACTAATTACTTGACGATTTATTTAAATTGATACACGTCTAATTACTCTTCTTGTAGTGAAGTGGCATTGTACGCAATAAATTAAACGTGACATGGCTATTCAAAGCATGTTAATGGATGAAAGAAAGTCCGACAGGGACAGTAACACTCAACATAACCACAGCTGAGCACAAAAGATACACAAAAAGGAAAACAAACATATACCAAATGCATACGTCACAGTGCCCAAAACGAAACATTACAAAAATGTTATCTAAGCATGCCGAGTACTACAAAAATAAAATTCGAATACAACGAGTAAAAAAACTGATATTACTTCTACCAATTGCCCATGTGACCTGTGATAGAACTAATTATTCTCATCCCAATAAGGTCGTTTATGGAAATACTGAAGTACGGAGGATATTCATCGCAAATCCCCAATGTTCCTCTAAGTTCTCATTTATTTCTCAAAACTCAGCATTACTTTACTAGGACTCAGCACGCCGAACGTTCATTAAAGAATAGATTAACGTTTGATAGATAGATGAAATAGTAAAACTAACAATACAGACACTTACTATTCTGTTACTTAACTCAACGGTGTGGTATTAATTAACGAGCAATCAATAGACTGTCTGATTGATTCTGAGAGAGAAAATACTAGCAATACCATACCCATGTCTCCAGTGGCATATTTTCTATCGACCATTCTTATATGGTGGTCAGTTCAACTCAATTCTTATTTCTTGTTTGTTTCTTTGCTGAAGAATGTCGATCTGTAACCGGGCCTGTTTTCTAATATATTTATATTAGTATGTATTCCTGATACGCCCACATACTTTCTTATTGATAAAAGGTCAATATACTAGTCATAATGTTATCAAATTTGAACGTCGCGGGAGTGTAATAAACTACAAAATGTAATTAAAATACACTACAGTAACTCATAAGCCTTTGACAGTTGTGTCGATCAAAACATAAACGATGTTATACATTTTGTTAAAGACGCAGTTTTGATGCTTCGGTCCGAAAAGTTATATTGTGATAAAATGTTACATTTGTGATTTTCATATTGTTACATTCAGTATGGAAAGATACTCATGTCATACCCTCTACATAGTCACTATTTAAGAAATAAAAATATGTTCGCGTATTTTGTCAGAGTTTTTATTCCGATTCTAAATACGATAAAATCCCGTACTATTTAACTGCGCGCATTCCATTTTCACCCATTTGACATTGAACAGTATTCCACGCTGAAATTGAGTGGCTTATTAGCTGGTACAATTATCCCCCTCGTTAATGAAAACGACCTTCGTAATTTTCTGAAGGAAATAACACATTTTAAACATGGAAACAATCCTAATAACACGAGCATAGGGTATCTATTTCATGAAATGAAAAATATAAATCAATTGATTATCAGAAGTTTTTATGAAACTTAGTTTCGGGGTATAGTGGCGTTTCTAAAAATAGATGCGTCATATGTGTAACACTTTACTATAACGTTTACGTTCATTCATTCATAAATATGTCACGTGATACGGAGCGTAAATAGTAACAGCCAGTTTGATAGGCATGTTTTATTGCGGTAATAATACATGCCCTGGTTTGCTCTATGCGTATATGGATTAATCCACAGATCGTGTTAGAATCTATGTTTTAGCTGACAGCTTAAATACATGATATAGTGTAAGGTATGATTTTTACAGACTTCAAATTCAGTGTACATGTATATGATTCGCACCGTACGCCGCCAATGGTAATCATGTTGTATATACTCCGGTACTTTATTTCTTATTACAACATCTTGAAGATAATATGCAGTGATTGTTAATTAACATTTTAGTATATTATCACAATCGATATGTAATGTTAAATACATGATTATCACACCAGTTGAATAATAATACATAAGCATATTCTCGACAGCAATTATCTTGAGAATGAATGGAACTATTCCGTGTCAATATTTGCCGATACATTTGCCTGTAATCCATAGAGACCAACGTGGATTTGGGTTACTCCATCTTATTTAGACAATCTTCATGGGAGTTTATTACATATACAAGTCGTTGTTATTACATTCTTGCGTGTTTGTTGTATTAGTTTTTGCAAAATAAAGCCCTAATATTATTGGACTTTAGTAACACAAGAACAAATGATATTAAACGTCAAATAAATTGACAGGTTGTCCTACATTTTCGGGTTCTTCACCAAAAACATACAATCCAGTAAGACATCAATCCGATAATCCATCATGAGTTACTGTCAATCAATCTTTTTTATTTCTTCTTTTATTCCTAAAGTAACATTCTCATCCATGTCATACATGTAAAGGGAAACTTGTGTATGTACAATAGTTGGTGAATATGTATACGTTTAAATGAAATGAGTTTTTAATTGATCGTGTACCCGATCAGGAACCTACATACGTCACGTTTCATATTTGGAACAAACGCGGTTCTTTTGTGCCTTCCTTGATCTGTGGCTTTTGTTGATTGCTACCTTTTCTGTCCGATTTGTTATTATCGTTTTCCATGTGATACAAAAGAATCATTTAGGAATTCCGTTGGATACACAGAAATTATTTGGGACTTTCGAATGATGCACAAAAACATTCCGTGCAATACATAAAGCATTTGTTTTTGATACCAAAACATCATTTAGTACTGACCATGTGGCGAATAAACATTTAGACACAAAATAGTATTTACTGATTGTCCTTTTAAACAAATAAAAGTGCCATATTGTTCTTTGTTGTCTTTTGTACTATACAGTCTAGATATTGACTTCGTGAGAACTTGTACTGCCGTACCAAGATATGTATTAATCTCATTCATTGAGACATTAAAGCACTTTTTGCTTTTCAGGAAACATCTACATTAACACGGAAATGCAACGGATGTGATTACAAATCGCACCAAACATTACCTCCCACGAACCAACCTATTAATAGTGGTTTAACGAGATTATTTCGTGACACATTGAACTTCTGTTAATAAATAATTTGGAGTTTCAAATTAAACGCGAAAATTAATGGGTTTGTTACATCCGCGTATAAAATTTGTAAAAATCTCAGAACATCGACCGTACGTTATCTTCAAGACAGTTTCGGAATTGGTGATTGCGTGACGTATAAAAAGATTGCTTTAGATAAAACAATAATAATTGACTGTGTTGTGACTATGTAGTGAAGAAAGCGATTTAGACCATATGATAACGGGGATTCGTAAATTATCGTGTCCTTTTAAGAAAATAACATACATACATACATTTATTTGGTAAATCGACATAATCAATGTCTTTGACCATTTACAATACAAACAATGACGATTAAGACGCGTCATACAATACTATCAGATACATAATATATACAATCTGAATCAAAAGCTTAACATGAGAACATAACAATTGATCTACAAAGAATTAGTTACTCTCCGTGAACATGAATTTTTCTGTTTACTCTCAGGAAATGGCATAAAGTAATAAAACAATCACTAAATGTTCGAGGTTTAGTTTGGTATAACAAAACGTACTGCTAGAAAATGGTGTTTAAGCGGGTTTCTGTATTGTCTATGGCTTTTGTAAAGTTGACCAATTATATCATAAAGTGAACTAAAACATTGTCTGTCTATAAAATCGTGCGTAAAAATGCGTTCAAAAACGAAAGAGATGGACTTAACTCGTGACCTTAATTTCACATAAGGTAAGCAATTAAGTCAACAACGGCATTAACTTACCCAGCAGTTTTCAGTACATCAATGCTAATGTGGTTGTTAGATGAGGTTTCATTTCCCGTCTGTACTGATAAATTGATGTTGCCTCTTGTGTCTGTACGCCAATACACTACATTCATACAAATTATGTTAGCCGGAAAATTCGCATTGATGATTTCCTGGCCGATAACCCCATGCAAATTGTTCTTTCCTTGCAGGAGAAGCACAGACTCTGAAAATATAATCAAAATATAATCAAATATCACATGCTAAAATACACAACATTGTGGTACTTTAAACATTAATTTCAGATTACTGAACACGCTTCTGTAAAAAGTTTCAAATTTAAAAAAAAATCTTTCTCCAGATTAGGTGATACACATTATTGATTGTTGACTGTACTCTGATTGATGTGGAGTAATATGGGTTGTATGCAGAGAAATATGATAGTACCAGTATGTGAACCATGCCTACTGACCGTCGTACATTTAGAAATGAAATTATGTTGACATAGCATACCAGTTTATTTAAGCCAAGCTCAAGAATTAGTCTTTAAATATGAACATTCAAATTCTTAAAAATAGCTCAAATGAGAGTTCTTGTTTTATCAGCTCCACATAAGGCTATTGATGAAATAATACGGATTAAATTGTCCAAACTCGCGATGGAGTTGAGTGCTGCTTTTCCTGTTCGGTTTTGTATCATCTTATCGCGAATTTAGTATTCTGTTAATGCATCATATTAACGCAAGTAGGGTTCTGAATCCATGAGTACAATGGGGGGAATTTTTATTGCCAGCTTAGAAATAGGGTATCACTTACTAATTTCATGCGTAAAATGTTCAACCTGACTACGTTTTGGATTTACATTGATGATAGTCCCGGGATGTTCATTTTCTCGTTCGGTTATGTGTTGGGCATTGTGTCGTGTAATTGTGGTATGTGATGGTATTTTGTGCTGACTTCCCTGTCCGACTTTCTATCATATTTATGCACCCACAATTATCCATAATTCGTACATTAATATGATACACATGAAGTTTGTTGGAATGACTTTGAGTACGATATTTAATTATATACATGTATCTGTCCTACAGACTAATTTAGGTTGTTTGAAGTAAATAGACCGCTATCTGATAAAACTGACAGCCTCAATTCATCAAATGTGATTTTTACTGTTTCATGATATTACAGATTATGGTCGATACTGTCAGGAATGATATAATGTATCGTAACAATGTTCTAGGGTCCGGTAACTTTAATGCATACTTCATACTTCGTAATGTCCAACATTCAGTAGCTCACTCAGCTAGAACAGCTGGTAAACCGCTAGACTATCGCCCAGAAGCTGGTAAACCGCTAGACTATCGCCCAGAAGCTGGTAAACCGCTAGACTATCGCCCAGAAGCTGGTAAACCGCTAGACTATCGCCCAGAAGCTGGTAAACCGCTAGACTATCGCCCAGAAGCTGGTAAACCGCTAGACTATCGCCCAGAAGCTGGTAAACCGCTAGACTATCGCCCAGAAGCTGGTAAACCGCTAGACTATCGCCCAGAAGATGGTAAAGTTGTCTGTCTTTTTATACCCCATCATTAGAGCGGGCATATAGATTTGTTATAGCCGAAACAGGGTTAATAAGCTTTTTTATAACTTTAACTAGGTTAGTAAGATTTTTTGTCTTTCAGCCTTTAGACTGTTTGGTAATTCGGACGCTCGGTGGTGAATTTCATTTTCTCGTTAAGTTATATGTTGGGCAATGTTCCGTGTGATTGTGGTTTGTAATGTTTTGTATGTTTTCGTTGCTCGGCTGTTTAATTTGAGTATTTGGGTCCTGCGTTCCCGGTCCAATTATCTATTAACTTCTTGTCTGTGAAATACCTAGCACTGGTTGATACCTAATTCTAGGAAAACTTGTTAGATCAACTGACCGACGGATATGGCGTATACCCGGAACAAAGCACTGTGTTTATGTTGGTGTAGCAGTCATCAAATGTTTAAAAAAACAAATAACATAATTTTCAACCATATCAAGCGGTGGCTGACTTTGTCCTTTTTTGTAAACGCCGTTATGATTCATGTTCGCATACAGACTAATTACGACTGTTGAACGTTAATAGACCACTTTCTGATGGAACTGACAGTCTCAATTTATCAAATGTGAAGTTTAGTGTGACTAGTAACTATTATACTATAATTTGTTTCATAGTGGTACCTATAATAATTGTATATTTGATATTGGCTTTTAAAACATCGTACGTGAACACTGTTATACATTATAGGCTATGCTCAGCATATTAAACTTTACCTAATAAGTTGCCTATTTTATATAAAAACTAAGCTTAATGTTCACGGTACTATTTGAACTATTTATCAAAATTATAAATTAGCAACTGTAGTGTTCAACGATCATTAATTCTAACACGATCTGTGGTTAATTCATAATGAACACATATAGGAAAGCAAGCTGAATATTATTACCGCAACAAATTCACCTGACAAATTGGATGGTACTATTTACCTCCTGCAAACAGCACATTGGTCATATTTGTTTGTGCGCTCAAAAATGACAAAACAACTCGATAAAATACATAATAAACATTTATTGAATATACTGTTACAGTTGTTTCTGCAAATAAACAAATTAAACTCCAAAATATATGTTTCGTTCCATCACAAAACATCGAACATCAGCATGTATGATTTAAAAGAAGTTCAGTGAAATAAATATCACGTGTTATATTAATGAATGAATGAACGTAAATATTGTAGCAAAACTTCAACGAGTTGCGAATAAGGCAAGTTGCACGAGTATCCCGTGTTACAGCAATGACGCATCTATTTTTAGAAACTCCATTATACTCTCGACACTAAGTTTCATAAAAACTTCTGATAGTCATTTCATTTATAGTTTTCATTTCATACAATAAACACTTTATAGTCATGTTATTAAAATTGTTTCAATGTTTAAATTGTGTTTTTCCTTCTGAAAATTACGAAGCCCGTTTTCATTAACGAGGGGGGTTATTGTACCAGCTAATAGCCACTCAGTATCAGCGTGGAATTATGTTCAATGTAAAATGTGTGAAAATAGAATGCGCGCAGTTTTTTAGTACGGGGTATTATCGTGTTTTTAATCGAAATAAAAACTCTGTTCTTGTATTTTGTCGATGAATAAAACACAGGCACTCGTTAGGATGCGGAAAATTAAATCACTCGTGCTACGCACATTTTTCCGCATCCGAACTCCTGCCTGTGTTTTATTTACCGACAAAATACAGGAACATATTTTTATTTCTTAAATATTCCATGCCAAAAAAGGCACATGTTGCTTCTATATCTTTATCAAACACCAAATAGTCGTGATAAACAACAT
Source organism: Spisula solida (assembly GCA_947247005.1). Lineage (NCBI taxonomy): Eukaryota > Metazoa > Mollusca > Bivalvia > Venerida > Mactridae > Spisula > Spisula solida. The sequence continues at coordinate 5,645,783 of OX365945.1, forward strand.
TAAGATATAGTTTATTGTATTCTTATAGCATGGTGTTTTAAATTGTGCGTGATTGCATCTAGCAAAAGTAGACACTGAATGCTAATAAGGCGATTGAACTATCCTATGGCTATAACATTTAATACCCATTGCATGTCACAAATGAAAGATTATAAAACGTCTTGCGTGATCGTAAGGATATATGACACTTTGGTCTTACAAAAACAATGGAAACAAACTCAATAACTATCTTATTACCAACATTGAAGATGCACTATTTTATAGAAAGTGTGACCATTTGACGATCACACACAGCGATAATTATTATGTAGCCTTTATATTCTTTTATTGGACAAGCTACCGATAGTAAGTCATTTTAAATACATGGTCCCAGTCAAATCATTGAGTTAAATGTGTGTTTCATAGACCAGTGTTTATCAAGGATGATGCAGGATTGTTTGTCATCAAATTGTAAGTCAAATACTATAACGGAAATATTCAGGAAATTCACGTTCAACCAATTGACAAGCCAATAGAAACATCTCCACAAGCCCTAACAGAAACATTGTCAAAGACATGATGGGAGGGTGTGTTTTGTTGATATAATGACATTAATGTTATAAAGGACGTGCACGCATTCCTCATTCCCAAGGTATGTGCCACTCGGTTTTAAAACATAATTAGGACACAGGGGATGTTGCACGTTCAGAACTGTTGACGTTTATGATTACCGGGATGGAATGCTACCCATGGGCATTTATGTCCCCCTTTTCGTGTGATAATTATTTTAATATAATCCCTGAAGTGCAACGTTAACTAATTACTGTCATTTCAAATATTGAGTACCCTATGATGGTGATCAGGAACGATACGGGAGAGTGAATTAAATGAGGCTAAATTCTGACTCAATACCAAATAAATAGTAACACAACACGTTTGGTTTACGTTTTATATTACCATACCTAATCAAAATGCAAATGTACCCCCACCTATGTATGGATAGTAAAACCTTGGATTGATATATTATATTGATCTCGTCATTTATAGTATATGACATTTACACGTACACTGTTGTTATTGTATCTGTCCAAACATAAGAACCAGGGACATGAGGCTTTTGCATAATGATGGTTGATGGAAACCGAGATTCAAATGACGTATACAGCATGTACGCATACATCGTATATGTAAATGTATCGGTAAATAGTATTTACTGTATTATCACTTTAACTGAAACTTATGAACAGTGTTGCTAAACTGGAATATTCCTGTTATACTTAAACATTGACTTAATAACAAAGAAATAGCTGTCGTAGATACGTGTTTGGTCTATTTTGTATATTGCCATGCCTACTCAAAATGCAAATGACGTAAATATGTAAATGTGTGCGGTAATAGAATATACAGTCCTGTCATTTTAACTGAGACTTATGAACAATTTTGCTGAGCCGGATACAACAGGAATATCCCGGATTCGCAAAGTCTTAAATTTGAAAAACATGTATACTCTTTCGGTCGATAATTTACTTAGAAGTTGCTTGCTTAATATGGTTATTTGTTTGCGTTCAACTGAGACAGTCGCATGTGAGTAGTCATCCGGTTTGTCCAATTGGCCGGTTTATATCTTCTGCTTCGAGAAAATAGTCAGAAAGTTTGCGTGATGTTGATACAATGAACTCTAGTTCTCTCCAAATAGACTACTTTGTTACCAACCTGTTCATGACTAGTTGGGTGGAAAAGAAAAGTTGTTTATGAATTGCCTACCGTCTTGATTTGGTATGCTGTCTTACCCTACTCACAGTAGTGGTAAGCTGTAAAGCAATAAGATGAATCAATATATTATGATAATTGATAGTAAATGACTAAATGACTATACAGAAATTAATTCAGCATATTACCATGTATTCCGTGTAAAGACAAGTATATTGATGACGAATACTATTTGCTTCACAGAGTATTAATTGGGGATATTTTAGATTAAGTGCGATATTCACAACGTTCTTGTTGTTATGTTCATTATCAAGAAAGTAAGTGCACTCGATAATATACATGTATATAATGAACATAATATAGTCCAATAATATGTGCTAAATATGTTACAGATCATTAGCATTCTTGCTGCATTAAGATAAAATTCGTATTCAAAGACTGGAGGATGTTTGCGTAATTGTTCCGGCTGAAAAACAAATACCGGTATGCAAATGACAACGAACAAACCGATAATATAGGAGACGTTAGGACGAATGCGAACCTAATATGACTTGACGAATAAGACGTAAGTCATTTACTGGCTCGTCTCCAGAGTATCCCGACAAATAAATGAGAGTTTGGCGAGGTTTATCATCAACCGCTTAAAGCGTAGAACAAACGGAAATCACTTGTTCATCGCTTAAAACATAGAAAAAATGGAACCACTCCTGACAGGTTTTGCATCGCTTGAAGATACAGACGAAATGGAATGGCTCAAGAAATTTTGATTGGGAATAGAAAACATTTAACTGTTTGAGTAATGTTTTCTATCGCTAAAAGCGAATAAAAATGGATCTGTTCCAGCAATGTTTTGTGTTTTACTGAAATTTCCCGTGTTATAGGTCTTCAAACATGGCCTTAATTGATTTGTTACATGGACATGGATTCTTCTGTGATTCAAAGTTCATGTTTTTGTTAATCGGCGATGACGTTCGTTTAGTTTAATTCTCATCAGAACTGTCTTGTCTTGTGCCCTGTCCTTGGTCTAAGGATGTTCTAGTTACCGGCCTACCTTACCGATAATTATGTCCGTCGATCTTAAATCGCGCTGACATTGAAAGAGCATGGTATGCATTGTGTCGTGTAATATATGATGTGTTTTTATGTTTTCTGTGCTCGGCTGGTTAAGTTGAATGTTGCCTTCTATATCCGACTTCCTATAATATTTTTTTGATCCGTATCTAATAGAGTATAAAATTTTACTCTAACAATCACGTTAAATTTTGGAGTTTAAACACATCATACTGTACAGTAACCTTTATCTAAGCTAGATTTTTATTAATACACATAAATAACCAAACTATATCATGCCGTATGGAGAAGTTGTACAACGCAACATGTGAACGATTATAAAGCAATATATCAAATCCGATAGACAATTAAAAATAAAAAAGAGGTATCAGCTGGAAGATTGGCTCATACGTACGAAATCGCTGGGTGTGCGACTTCATTCGAGTTAAACCCATGTGTTTGAATAGCGCATTGTGTATGCTTCACATATTGGATATTTAATTGACAGAGAACTAAAACCTGATGTTATCTCACTTAGTCGAGGGTGGGGCAATCTTTTCCATGGTAACTGAGATACATAGAAGGTATACATAAAGAATTTCATTGGATCAGGTATTCGATTAGCGATTGGCGCAAAGTTTTCAGAAAGCACCATGTATTCAGACTGTATTAGATATCTGAAAGTACCAGGTGTTCGGACTGTACCAGCTACGAGTATGAAGAATGATCGAATTCTGGCTGTATAACTATATATTTCATCATGTAAATTACCCATTTACAGAATTCACCGTCCTGGTGGAGACGGAAATAAATATTATAGCGAATAGTTGACTTTGTATGCAAAAATGTGTCTCATGGAGACAGCTCGTTGTCAGTGCGGGACAAAGGAGCAGACACAATTCCATATACTGTAAATCTGCTTCAATCTGGAGGAAACATAAAATAATGTTTGACCCGCCGAGACCAAGATGTTGGTGAAATGCCATTACCCACAGAAAACGTTAATGTTCATCACCACTACCCAAACTGAATATATAAATGGCAATAGACGATTGAACACGGAAGAATTAAATACATTATAATTTATGCTGAGTTCTAGTGATTTCTTCCCAAAATAGAACTTAAACTTATATGACTTTGTTCAAGTATGAGCTGAAATGAAGATCAGGTCCCCCCATAATTATAAAAACGTTTTTCACGCGCAACACAATTCCGTGCTCAAAATTCAAGTGCTCCAGTCAGTAAAGTGTTTTGTGATTTATTGCAATTTTATTAGATGGACAGCCTAGACTAAAGATGACTTAGCTGTTACACTGTAAAGGAGCAAACAGATAATAGAAAGTCGGACAGGAAAGGTGGTGGGGAAGGCAGCACTCAACTTAATCAGCCGAGCACATAAAACATATAAACATCACATACCACAATTACACGGCACAATGTCCAATATATAACCGAAAGACAAAATGAGTCACAGCTATCATAATGTTGAATTTAGTATATTGTGGTACGGGTGATGTGAAATTCTTACGAGAAAATATACAGACAATTCTTATCAAACAATTCTTTAAACTCATCACTTGATCGAAATACACTTCTGGAGTCCTGAAATTCATAGACAAAACACATTTTTATATGTAAAAGTACATATAATGAATAACCCTCGTAAAATGATTTTCGGTTAAATATAATTAACTTGCAGTTCGAAAGTCACCCATACGCCTTGTTCCTTATCTTTATATACAACGTGTCTCTAGGTTACGCAAGAGTTTTATTATGTACTCTATGTTGTTGGGTTCGTTTTTATTTTGTTCGCTTTATATATTTTCATACAAAAAAACAACAACTAAAAACAACATTTTAAAGGACTCTGTGTATAATAGTCGTATAACAAACATGTACATAACATGAATATACCACCTAGTGTTCACCGGTTAGACTTTCTCGTGTTTTTATATTACACTCATGTAGGTCGGATGTCACGTGAAGTTAAAAGCATTTTACGATTAGAACAAAATGTTAGAAACGTTATTACGTGTATATAAGATCAAACAATGGATCAGAATTATGTTGTAATCAGTTGTTATGTCGGTTTCTGAACATTTGATTTAGTCATATACGGTTCAATTCATCTATCCAGATGTCCTAGTTAATTATCAACCCGTAGAAACAAAACATACTTTCTCAACATGTAAATGGCTTAAATACGAGTATGAAGAACTGAGCTCCCCTAACGGTATTGGAACCTTTGACCGCCCTCTCCAAAGGCGTCCGTCTTAAGTTTTAACCATTATATGATTAGGATGTGTCTGTATATGCAAAATAAGTTGAAACATCTTTTTGCGTAAACATTTTTCACTATACAATTATTACATGTATTCCATCGGTAATTAAATATCTAGTCTTCTCATTATGATCGAACATTGATTTGGAAATTATTTTTTTATAATTTTGAGGCGGTTGTATTTTATAGGAGAACTTTATCTGGAGGTGAACTGTATAAATGCATTTGCAATAGCATGTTTATGTCAATATTGAAATAACTTTGTTGAATCAATCTGCATAATGAGACCATTCTGGCGAGACAAACAGCAACATGTGTTTACATTATTCAATAGATGTCAGCGATGCTTTACACAGGGGAGGCCCGGTTAGCGCATTCGGTTGTAAGCCAGACGGTAATCCAGTAAATACAGAGGACATTCTATTGGTAGGCAGGCTTATATCATTTCGAGCTACTGGTTACGACAATGACCTCCACACATGGAGAAAATGGTGATTATATGCGGAAGAGCAAGGGTTTGTAAAGGTAAGGACCAGTAACTAATATCAGAAATCTGGTAAGGGAAGTCAACTGGCCGAGCTAGGGTATATTACAAAAGAAAATGTAGAAAAAGACGCTAAGGACACTGCCACAAACGTAAACACCATGCTAATAACACTAGAAAGCATTAATCTAGTGACAAACGTAAAACTCATTTATCTCCATGCAAGTAAACTAACTAATAGAAGGGAATCATTAATTTTATATATTATGCATGTACTACAGTGCTAGTATTCACAATGCATCTAATAGGGTGAGTAGAACGCTTACAAATTACTTAGGTTTGTGCCGCTCATATTTCCATCAAATTGAATAATAACTAATGGTTCCTTATTGATTTATAGTTAGCCGTGTGATGTTTAAAAATATGTAAAACTTTAATCTTCTTTATTCTCTTGTTCAGCTGATACACTTCAGGAAATTTTAAAAGTTCAAGACAAAATGTTTTCTACTAAGATGCTTTGTGAAGTCCACCCCAGAACACAGTTAAATTAAATACGTGTGTTCTTTCCAGACAATCCGTATACAATTATAACTTTGGTATCACCATCCCAGGCAGGTTGATGGCTAGCTAATTATTTCATGATCGTACAAATGTTACTTATATTCAACGTCAAACGTCCCACCCATAATTTAACAAATCAGCAGAGGCTATTCATATGCCAAGTATCACAATCAGACCTTCACAGAGCATCACATGCTATTTATTTGCCAAAAAAACATTTTAACTATAGATTGAACATAGGGGATCTTGCATGAGTGCTCATTACATACGAGTTTTATTAAACGAGTGGACAAAATAATATGACACGACGCTTTGCCGAGTGTCATATTGTTTTTGTCGACGAGTTTAATAAAATTCGTATGTAATGAGCACGAATGTAGGATTCTATTTATCACATAACCTAAGAGAACGCTCATCATTATTCCAAATAATGATGCACGCTGCATAGGTTTCAGACAAAACTAAGCGGTACAATGAGCGTGACGTCATGGCGACGTTGGTATTATCCTGACGTCATGAGCGGATCAAGGCATGGATTGGATTACGTCGCGTTAGCCTAATTTACATATTTATTGCACACTCTAGGAGTGCCGAACGATATTTACGGCAGGTTTTACAGCACTGCTGGACCGCGGGTTATGTGATAAATGTTGATTCATTCAATTATGTTCTGAATTCGTTAAAAATCTTCGAATCCCCGAATTGTAAGATATCGAAGTCCATGAAATGATGGTACAATTTCTGAAAATAGAAAACGGTCTTATTATAATGTTCATTTGTAAGAGCACTTGATAATATGCATACACATGTATATAAGTATATAATATAGTTCAATAATATGTGCTCAATATGTTACAGATCGTTAGCATTCTTGCTGCAATACGATACAATTCGTATTCAAAGACGGGAAGATGTTTGCATTATTGTTCCGCCTCAAGAACAAATACCGGTATGCAAATGACAACGAACAAACCGATAATATAGGAGACGTTAGGACGAATGTGAACCTTATACGACCTGACGAAGTCATTTACTGGCTCGTCGCCGCAAAATCCAGACAAATGAATGAGAGTTTGGAGAAAAGAGGTTCATCATCAATCGCTTAAAGCATAGAACAAACGGAAATCATTTGTTTCATCGCTTAACAAAGAAAAAAAGGAACACTCTTGACAGGTTTTGTATCGCTTGAAGATACAGAAAAATGGAAGGCCTCAAAGAAATTTTCATTTGGCATAGAAAACATTTAACTGTTCGAGTAATGTTTTGTATCGCTGAAAGCAAATAAAAATGGATTAGTTCCAGCAATGTTTTATTTTGTTTTACTGACATTTCTCGTGTTATAGGTCTTCAAACATAGCCTTAATTCTTATCAGAACTGCTTTGTCTTGTGCCCTCTAAAGATGTTCTAGTCACCGGCCTACCTTACCAAGTAATTATGTCCGCCGATCTTAAATCACGCTAACATTGAAACAACATGGTTTGCATTGTGTCGTGTAATTGTGGTATGTGATGTTTTTACGTTTTCTGTGCCCGGCTGGGTAATTGATGCATTCCCTGTCCGTCTTTCTATTATATGTTTTATATATATCCAATGGAGAATAAGGATTTACAATGTTGCTCAAATATTGGAGTAAAAAAAAACCAGATCACCATATTTTACAGTAACTACTATCTAAACTTGCTTTTTATTAATACACCTAAATAACCAACCAACGCAATATGTGAATGATTATAAAGCAATATATCAAATCCTAATAGACAATTAAACAGTTGTTGTTTTACACCATAAAAAGGTGTCAGCTGGAATATTGGCTTATACGTAGCAAATCGCTGGGTGTGCGACTTCCTTCGAATTGAAACCAGGTGTTTGAATAGCGCATTTGGCATGTTTCACGTATTGAATATGTAACAAACAGAGAACTAAAACCTGAGGTTATCTCACTTAGTATAGGATGGGGCACTCTTTTCTGTAGTAACTTTGATACAAATACAGCAAGTATAAAGTATTTCACTTAATCAGATATTAGAACAGCGAAAGGTATCCGGAAAGCACGAGGGATTCGGTCAGCATCGGGTATTCGGTCCATACCAGATATTTGGCCCTAACCAGGTATTTGGACAGCGTCCTGTCTTCTGCCAACATCAAGCATTATGTACATTTAATGTACACCCCTCGTAAAATGATTTTCGGTTAGATAAAATGTAATTGCTGTTCGAAGGTCATCTATACGCTTTGTTCCTTATCTTAAAATATACAGACTTTCTATGTTAGATAAGAGTTTCGTTCGCTGTATTAAGAAAAACACGATTCCCCGAAATTAAATTAGTCGTACAACAAACATGTACATTACATAAATATACCACCCAGTTTTCACCGGTTAGACTTTCTCGTGTTATTATATCACATATATGTAGGGCGGATGTCTGGTGAGAGGTAATGATCAAACACGTGAAGTTAAAAGCATTTCACGATTAGAACAAAATGTTGGAAACGTTATTATATAAGATCAAACAATGGATCAGAAATCTGAAAAACTATTATGCTTGTGTTTGATGTCGGTTTTTGAACGGTCGGTTTAGTCATATACGCGCCAGTTCACCTATCCAGATGTCCTAGTAAATTATCAACCAGTAAAAGCAACTCATCACAACTACACATGTGAATGACTTATATGTAGAACTGACCTACCGCTCGAAAGACGGCTGTTTTGACCATTGTATGATTAGGCAAACTCACGCCGACTGTGTCACCAAAAATCCTGCATGTATATTCAAAATGAGTTGAAACTTCTATATGCATAAACATGTTTCACAATACAATTATTATTACATCGGTAATTAACTCCACAGTCTTCTTATTATGGTCGAAAATGAATTTGGTATTTTTGTTTAAATTTTGTTGTTTTGTTCATATTATTTTTTTTTAATTTGATTGTATTTAATATGAGATATTTATCTGAAGGTGGACTGTATAAATACATTTGCAATGGCATGCTGTCGTCAATATTGAAATAACTTTGTTTGAATAAATCTGCATTATGAGATAAGATCATTCTGGCGAGACAGCAACATATGTTTACATTATTCAATAGATATTAGCGATGCATTACACAGGGAAGGCGCCCGGTAAGCGCTTTCACTAATGAGCCATACGGTAACCCTGTGGATCCAAAGTACATTATACGGGTAGGTAGTTTTACATCATCTCGTGCAACTGGTTACGACAATGACCTCCACATATGGACCAAACGTTGATTCCATGCGGAAGAGCAAATGTGTGTAAAGGTTGGAAACAAATATCATAAAACTGAAAAGGGCAGTCCACTGGCCGACATACAGTATGTGACTGAAGAAAATGTATACGAGGGGTGTTCGAAAAGAAATGCAACTTCAAGAATATCTTTGTAATCTCGGGGTTTTCGAGCTTCAAACTTGTGTAGCGTGTGTACCCATTGGACTTTTGTCTTCTCCGAGGTACAATTTGGTTGAAATCCATTCATCGGTTTGGTCATAATATATGTTTAAAAACACGTACTAATTTGTACTAAGCTAAAAAAATACGTTCGAAAAACGTATCGTCAAACTGACTGAAATTATGCCTTATGTCAAAGAAAGCTCTAAACTTAATTTAAGTAATACATTTATGCATGATGAACTTTTAGAGACATCGTAACGTGTCTTTTAGCATTATAACATTTTTATTACATGTTTCAAAGTAGGCCAAGAGCATCTGAAAGACAACAACAAAGGTGAAGGTGGTGAACCGAAAACAACAAAAACAAACGGAACATTGATAAAAAGTAGGAAATCCGTCTCAAAGCTTCACTATTAGCTGCCCGTACATGCTCGAGGCTTTCCCAAGCTCACTTTATTTTGAAGAAAATTCTTGAAGTTAACAACATTTGTACTCACTGGTTACTATGCTAATTACGTGGTGACCAAAACGTCATCAAATTTCAAATGCCAGAAAAATATTGAAATTATTCCTCCAGTTCTTCCAAGAGTTTTTACGTGGTATAAAAAGGGGTGAAACACACTGTCACTACTTTTAACCAAGAATGAAGCAGAAATTTCATATATGTGCTACCAAAGAAACCGGTAATTGTGAAACACACGCGTTCAGTGTTGAACATGATACACTTGATTTTCTTCACACACAAAGGTCCTGCAATTCAAAAACCAGAACCAATGGACAAAAATGTTACAAGAAGGTTCTATAGATATTATATGCAGGAACAACTTCAGAAATATTTCATAAAGCGTCTAAGTGTATATGGAATAGACCATAATTATGTACCTTTTTCATGAAAATGCCTCTTTGCAAGGGCTTCTACTGTAAACTTGTAAAGTAATTTTTGAGCGCATGAGAATGCTGTATCATCAAAAAGATAATATGAAGTCAGACAGGGAAGGCAGCACTCATCTTAACCAGCCGAGCATAGAAAACAATAAAAAATGTCCATTTTGTAGACCTAGTCATATGCGACTAGATTCAAGTTCCTAGACTTTGATCGTATTCAATAGAGTATAAGTACGTTTCCAGGAAACCTATGTGGGCAGCCATTTTAGAGTACACGAGCGTTCTACCTTTTGCAGACGACAAAACATAACTTTAATATTGAATTTAAAAGTTAAATTAGTGTGCAATATGTAAAGGAAAGTTCATTTAAGATGTTAGGTGTGAGTTTCATTGTAAATGATTTTGTCAATAAAAGGTTATAGAGTACCGGTAAGTTCCATTTCTTGTCGAACACCCGTCGTAAAATGCACTTAAGACACTAACAAGAAGACATTATGCTGGATACACGAGAAAGCATTAATCTTGTGACAAACACGAAACTGATTCTATGCAATTAAACTAACGAATGGAATTGAATTGTCCATTTTATATAATGTACTACTGGGCAGGTGTTCACAAATTGCATCTAAGTGGAACGCTTAAAATGACGTCAGTTTAAACTTTGTGTCGCTAATATTTCCCATAAATTGAGTAATAACTTATAGTTCCTCATTGATTTATAGTTAGCCATTTGTGTGATGTTTCAAAATATGTAAGACTTTAATCACTGTTATTCTCTTGTTCAGCTGATACGCTTCAAGAGAGTTGAAGAAAAAATATTCTACTAAGATGCTTTGTGAATCCCATCCAAAAACACGTTAATTAAATACGTATGTTCTTTTCAGACCATCCGTGTACAATGATATGTTCGGTATCACCACCCCAGGCAGGCAGCTAGTGCTAATTATTTTATGATCGTACAAAAGTTACTTATATTAAACGCTAAACATCCCACCCAGAATTAAACAAATCAGCAGAGGCTATTCATATGCCAAATATGCCATCCAGACCTTCACAAAGCAGCACACACTGATCATAATTATGTCAAAACAACATTTTGACTATGAATTTAACATGTTGATTCATTTCTGTTCAGAATACGTTAAAAACGATATCTCTGAATCTCCAAATTGTAAGATATCTAAGTCCGTGAAATTAGGGTAAATTTCTAAAAATCAATTCCTTATCTATGTACATAGTGTGATTAGCTTCAACCATATCATGGCATGTGTTGCTGAGATAATAACATGCAAACGAGTGCATCCGAGGATTAGATATGTGTGTTATCTTGATTTATATTAACTTTTTGTTTCAATCCTATTTTCGTCGTTTTGTTGATGTAACCAGATTTCATGGAAATGATAAGCAACATTGACTCCCTTTTCCACAAGCAACTCACATATTTTGACTTTACGGTATAAACTATAATAGAGAAATGTTTGAACGGGTCTTGTCATTTTTCTCTTCGTTTACGGTACTGTATGTGCGTATCGGATATCATGTTGTTGTTCTAAGCGTCTTTTGACAATTTTTTCAGTTGATTAAATACGGCAATCATTTGACCTAACTAGTTTTCCTGTAATAAATTATCAACCAATACCAACGTGCACATTCGTAAGCAAATGACAACTGATCGACATGTGGAGGACATGATTGGTGCTGATTTCACAGAAGAGTATAATCAAGTTGCGTTAATCGAAGGGAGGGGTTATCAAAATATAGCATTTGAATTATGCAACTTAACTTTGTTATAGTTTGATACGAGAGTTTAATATAGTTTCTATCATATTCCCGAGTCACACATACCGAGTACATGCAGTACGGTTTAAATCTATAAAATTACGTTTTATCATTCAAACAGCAAATGCTACTTGTATCCATCCTTTGCAGAAACGTCCTAACAAAATGATATATCTAAACGTACAGCGACTCGAAACCGGACTCTCGATTGATCCTTTGCGTACTTGGGCATTGTTTCGTATACCAGTTTCAGCTCTAGCGCAACCTTCAATAAAAGACCATAAACGCCAATAAGGTACGGAATTCTTTTCATGTCACATTGTATCTTAATTTTACAAGACAATACATATCGCATACGGACAACGCGAGACTTGAAATGGCATCGCAAATGCCGTAAATTCATACAAGTCTCATAGGAATTTACAAATCCAATTTCAATAAAATAATATATAAAAATGTACAATTACGTCGTACGTCCTAGAAGTTCCCACAAATGTTTGTACCTATGCATGCCCTTGAAAAATATTGCAATTGCATATTATTGGAATTAAAAATTGTGTTAACTAATACACGGTTTGTATCAATACACCGCTTCTTAGTTCAGTTCCAGAGCCATATAACGACAATTCTCTGACGGAACTGAGATGTAGTGTATCAGGACACATACCGTGTAATATGGCATCCGTAATTCCATACGTTACATTTTATACTCGTATCTCTATATCAATAAGCCAAGCACACTGTACTAATACAAGACACTGACTACGCATAGATTCACTATTACAACAGTCAACATGCAGTGGCTTTGAAAAACATCTATTTATGTACAATTCGTTTAGAATTTCATATTCCCCCAGACAGAAAACCTTGAAAATATGAGAGTGTTGAAAGTTGCACCAGCCTAATAATGATATATTTACACGTATGTATTTCTAGAATATTTAACGTTCAAGAATAAGAAATAAAGTTACAAACTATGACGAACCCATATAATTACAAACTATCAAACATTTAACACGACCCCTTTCTACATGTAAGTCAGGTCTAAAACCTAATATTTAATGTAGTACCGGTATTAATTAATATAGTGATTAAAAAGCTCAACGGATATTATAGGTAAGATTGGTTAGCTCATAGCTTTTGCGAGTCTATTTTTGAAAAAAGTACGAACATGACCAGGACAAATGACTTAATTTTACATCAGATGATAGGAATTGTCAAGCGGTGACTAGTCCCATGAAACAGCATCATGAGCTCGCGAGAGTGCGAGTCCGGGTTATTTTTTTATTATCCCTCGTAAAATCATGGGTTCAAATCCAATTCCCAAATGAGGAACATCAGAGAATCTGATTTTGAATTCTAAAATGCATTTATTACCAAGATGTCATTAAACCAAACCGACATCAATATAAGGATAGTGTTGATATGTCTAACATTGTTTCCAAATTACATAACTGAGCGGCCATATTATACATACACTTATAAATACATGTTTTTAACCTCAGTGAGTATACCCTATTTAAGAAATTGTTCGCATCACTGAGGGCCCTATGGACTGGCGAAGTCTATATACACAACTTAGGCTGACTAGCCAATCCATATAATGTCATTGGGCCCTCAGTGATGTGAACTATTTCTTATATTATACCGAACATTCAATTTCAATATTATATTTTTCTAACGAGAAAACATTAAGTACATTAGGTTTTAATTCAAAAACAACAGATCATTATGGGGAGATCTAACATCTATGTTTGGTCATCCTGCGTAGGCCTATTCACAAAATAACACAGAAATGTGAAAAATGTTTTTTTTTTTTTTTTTTTGGAATTTTTATTCAAAACATACATAAAAACGTAGCATATGATCTAACCAAGAAAATGAATACACACCTGCCATGTTTCGATTAAAAAATAAAAAAGTTTTTCGTAACTGGGAATAGCATAAATTATGTTCTAAAAATAGAGCGTTCTAGTTACCTGCCGGTCCATACTATTTTTTATATGGACCGGCTGCTGTATTTGGAACATGCAACTCAGTCAGCCTATCGCTGGATAACTGACTGATTGGAATAACAAAGAAATAGTAGAATGAAATTAGTGTGAGGTATAATATTTTGGTTTATTGACTGCTGGTAATCTTATTGTGTTGGATGAGACTTAGAATAATGTAATCAGTATATCAATACCATGGGACTCTGACGCCATAAAAGGAAAACGAAACGAAATTTGTAACATCGAAAACGTATTTTATTTCAATACCGATTTCTATGCAACATTCACCTTCTACGAACTATAGGATCCCTATCAACAGCTGGGCTGTTTTTCCCAACACCATGTGAAACCTTAGAAAAGAAGACGGCTTGAAAGTGTAGTCCGCTTGCACACAATCACTCCGAAGGTTTCACAGGGTGCTTGAAAATGTGTTTCATATAAAAAGGAAATACTTACGGTCTTGTTTTGAAGCGGAGCAAATGTTAACACATTTCGTCTTTTGGTTTTGATGCCTTTTATGACGTCAGAGTCATGTGGTATTGCTATACTGGTAAGAGAACAATACTATACCACACTCTGTTTACTCAAAACTGAACAAAACTGCATTGTCTCGTTCGGTTATACATTTTGTATAATAATAATTACAAAGACTTTATCTATAGAGGGAACATACTTTACACAACTATCAATCTGTCGTAAGGCCCTCAATAGTAAAACATTGAAATAACAGAAACATGACATCAATAAATCTAAAGACCATGCACAAAAAAGCAAGCGTGTGGATATATAATGCAATTATAAAAATTTAATACGTCATATAATTTGTTGAAGGTTTAAAACTACAATCTCAATACATACCAACACAATTGTACATGTACATGAACTTAGAGGCATCAAAAATGTTTTCCACATTGTGTTACCCCATAGAATAGAACCATTTTATATAAAGCGCTTCGAATTTATTGAGTGTATCAGACTGCTGAATAGGACAGGGTAAAGCATTTCAAATAGATGGTTATGTGTTGGGTATTGTGTCGTGTAATTGTGGTATGTGATGTTTTTATGTTTTCTGTGCTCTGCTGGTTAAGTGGAGTGCTATAGTGCGCCCAGGATAATGTGAAAGGCGGGAAAACTTGAAATATTCCACAAGGGTGGAATAAAATTATGTGCACCATTTATCAATGATGTTTTGAGTACAGTACTGACCTTATCTGTTTATTTAAGTGTTTTGTAAAACCAATGTTGCCACAGTTGACCAAACCGATTAATGTTTATAAATATCACATTATCCTGGGCGGACTATACCTTACTTGTCTGACGTTCTATTATCTTTTTATAAACCGACACAATATATGTGCTTCTTGGCACACATTGACAAAGCGAATGCCAAGAACTCGCATTTTATTAAGTGTCGGTTAATAGTTTTGTTCAGTGTTTAAACTTTTAATTTTCAAAATATTGAAGTAGAATAAAATTCAAAACAATGAGATGCTCTTATTATTGAGATGGTATTTTTAAAAATTGTGCTTTACTGCCCTTTTAATTTTAATATTTCACTAAATTGCACTAATATAATTTAAATACATCTCAGAACTAAAATATGTACCGGCATGTTCTACTTACTATAAATATGCAGAACCTTGATATAAAATTCCTGATTTAATCATGATAACTTAGGTGTTTAAATTATTTATCAAGCTAATTCGTGGTTTTACATAAAATTGATTGAATGAGCTGTTTCTCGAACTGACTGATTACAAATATTTCTAATTGGCCGTTTGATGTACGCACAGACAGGTAATAAATTTGAAATGCAAAACTCATTGAACATGTAAAGTGTTTGAAAACAGTCCAAGAATATGTAGATAATCTTTTTACCCTCATTATTTACGTGCAAGACGTTCAGTGTCTGTTCCTACCGTACCTATATCATTCACGAGATTAAATTAACAGAACAGTAAATCAAAACATAGGCTAGAGCTCTATCGAAAGTGCTAGCCAGATGGCAGTTCTGCCGACTTTACTAGCCGTATAACAGTCCAGTGCTCTGCCGACTTTACTAGCCGCATGACTGTTCAGTGCTCTGCCGACTTTACTAGCCGCATGACTGTTCAGTGCTCTGCCGACTTTACTAGCCACATGACTGTTCGGTGCTCTGCCGACTTTACTAGCCGCGTGACTGTTCAGTGCTCTGTCGACTTTATTAGCCACATGACTGTTCAGTGCTCTGCCGACTTTACTAGCCGTATGACAGTTCAGTGCTCTGCCGACTTTACTAGCCGTATGACAGTCCAGTGCTCTGCCGACTTGACTAGCCGCATGAGTGTTTAGTGCTCTGTCGACTTTATTAGCCGTATGACAGTTCAGTGCTCTGTCGAATGTAGTAGCATATGGTTTTTGATATGAACATAGGCGTGACAATAATATAATGAACCATATTCATAAATAAATTTAACGTCTACTAGTATGTGTTACATAGTTGTTTGGAGTCACATTTCAGTCGTATGGGGACACAATGACACGTATGGATCTACAGAAATCATGGCAGTCACACCACACATGACATTCAAGGCGCTAGTCTTACCTGTTCTTGAACGGCCCTTATATCAGTAAATAAACCAACAAAAAAGGCAAGCATTGTCATTAACGCCTTAGATTTGTCGCGGTCTGGGATCGCAGCCGCAGTTCATGGTAATTGATAAAAAGGTAACAGTATAAATAATGCGATTCCGATATACAGATACATTCTACTTCATATGTTGTATGTGTTGTTTTCACATTAGCTGTCACAGTAATATATATATATAACATGTAATTAATGTTGCCATATTTAGTACTGTCATATTAATTATGTATGTGCAACTTGTAACTTTATCCGGAATAATCAAAGTTAAATCACGAACAAAGGATCATCCGTAGTGATACATTCGATCATTGCAGCTATCAATAAAACAATAGGTATCAATTCATTGTGGATGATCTGCCTTCATAATCATGCCGGTATCGCTTGTCACCCGGTTCGAATGCTAGATAGGACAGGTTAAGGTCTTCTGTGGTGGTATTAACTAAACATCTTAAGAGCAATCTTAATATTTCCTTAAGAGTATCAGCTAAACAGGAAAAATAAAGTTATCTCATCGTTTTACATAGTTAAGAAGTCATTGTGTAAGGAGCTACAATAATAACAAAGACATCATGGGTCATTCTTCGTTTTTGGAGAATACATTTATGTGCAGCTTAATTGTTTAAGTCAAAATATTTAAGCCTTAGTTTCCCCTTAAGTTGCTGTGTGGATAACAGCCCTGTGGTATTGTCTACTGTCATGTCCTCCACATGTGGATAACAGCCCTGTGGTATTGTCTAATGTCATGTCCTCCACATGTGGAGAAGTTGTCACAAACGGAAATATCTAGTTAGTACTGGTTGATCATTAATTTCAGAACAACTGCTAAGCCAGTTGACGCTGTAAATGACTAATAACTGTTGAAACAAACAGAGCCAAACACGACACATATCTATTTGTTTATCCAAAATATTTTCCAACGAATAAACTTAGTTAACAGTTAATAACAAAACATTGTTGACACCAAAGAACTAAACACGACCCAAATAAATTCGTTTCCCAAATCGTTTTCAACGAATAAACTCAGTTGACAGTATTACATCATTGTTAGTTCTGGGCTGAAAGTAATAAAGCATCTTAGTAAAAATCTTAAATACTTAGACGTAAGTTAGCTGATACAACAAAGGAAATTTTAAGAAAATTCTGAGTTTTCTACTAAGATGCTTTATAAATAACGGCCCTGGTATTAATGCAGAAATAGAATAATAAAGTAACATACCTGATAACGTTGAGATATTGGGGCATGATGTCTTCTCCTGACACACTGTTGTCTTTAATTGTTTACGGTCCATTAGTTCAAATCCACGTATAATCTTCCACCTACACGTGGTCCCAAACATACAGGCATCATACCCGACACACACCATCACTATACACAAACAAAACGTAATCCACTTCATTTTGTAAACTTAAGAACGTTTTCAGCACTTTCAATAACGTATGACAGTAGTTTATGATACTATGTCTTCATACTTAGCATCTTCATACATTCCTCACATAGTCCAGTCAGTAAGCTATTGTTCTTATAACGATTGCTGATGTAAATTCCCAATAAAAGCAGAATTCTTTTTCAAAAATATTCATTCACCATCGCAAGTAGCGTTCGCACAGTGACACGAGTTTACCGATATTGTTCAAGTTATCCAATGTTAAGGGAATGTAGCTTTTGTTATACCAGTTGAATAATCGTCCTATACTATACAATATCAGAAACGATTTCTGGGTTTTGTTCCCCAATATTTCAGACCACAATTGGTAAACTGCATACTCTGTTATACATCTCTATTGGTCCGCCAGGCAAATATTATCATCACATTCGTTCTGCCGCTGAGTCTGAAAATAAGACACATTTTATAGACATGTTTTGATAAACTGTGACAAAACAAATACGAATGGGTCTAGTTTTGTGCCTGTTATTATCCCCTATCCCCTTGATACATCACTATAAAGTATTTCTAATTAAGTTGTCTTTACACATTTAAGTGTTTGCTTACACTGAAGTACATGTGTTATATACCAATACATTTAAGAATGTATGTCGGTTTCCGTAGTTATCAATATAAACTATAAAGTTTTTAGGGCACAGCTTTATCATACCATGCCGCTAATAAGACCACTTATTAGTATTTGGAAACCATGCTACAGTTTTGCAATTATAAAGAAAGGAGAGATAGTAAAAAGGCAAGAAAACCTTAACCGAAAAAGTCCACTACAAAATACTGTGGCACACTGACAATCCAAAGCCACATATATGTATATAAATTGTAACGGCGACATCTTCTAACCACCCACGCAAAAGTCAAACATAGAACGAACCGTCCAAATCCCCAAAAATGCATATTTCAAGCAAGCCCATATACTAGTACTTACCACGCAATTCAAAAACACGCAAGATAGATTCGCTATTGAGACCACATGTGTTACTGTATACACAGAAACACGTATATTTCGTTTAGATAGGACATGGACTTCATTATCAATTATATTATACTCGATTCTGGTCCTTATATATACAAGTGTCTATCTGGCCATTGTATCCTGCATCTAATCAACTTAATATAATATTGGTGTCAGGTGTAATGTGTTTGTGTGTATTAGTCTCAATATGACTGAAATACTATCCATGGGGCTGTAGTCCCGTAAATATTGAATTTAAGTCAGTATCGATTCGCATGTACTTTCAATGGTAGAACATTAGCTTCGGGTGCAAGAGGTATCTGGTTCGATCCTAGACCAAGACATACCACAGTCGTTATAAAATGGTACCGGTAAGAGTATGACTCCCTTGTTTGACGCTCATTGTAGTTGGTTCCAGATAACTGCTGGTTCCCCCGGTGTCAGGATAACTGCTGGTTCCCCGGTGTCAGGATAATTGCTGGTTCCCCCGGTGTCAGGATAACTGCTGGTTCCCCCGGTGTCAGGATAACTGCTGGTTCCCCCGGTGTCAGGATAACTGCTGGTTCCCCCGGTGTCAGGATAACTGCTGGTTCCCCTGCTGGTTCCCCCGGTGTCAGGATAACTGCTGGTTCCCCCGGTGACAGGATAACTGCTGGTTCCCCCGGTGTCAGGATAACTGCTGGTTCCCCCGGTGACAGGATAACTGCTGGTTCCCTGGTGTCAGGATAACATGACTTAATAGTCTCCATAGTTCTGAATTACTGTTGTCCAGGGAACACTGACAAATGATATTTAATAAAAATCAATTTCATATATTCAAGAATCACATAGAATACTGTAAGACGAAAATGAAAATGTAATTATGTGGTTCAGAAAACCCGACCTTTTCTTGAATTTTCAGACTGATCCTTTTTCTGAAGAACAAAATTTGTTTCTCCTTTGTTGCAGCCAGTTGTGTTAATGTTAGTCTAAAATTACCAGATATATCTAGAATTATTAATTACAATAAAACTTATTTTGTTCTATAATCAGTTTTCTCCATGTTACTGATATTTGAACCACACTGCTCATCGTCTTACATTTATAGCTAAAGATAACTGATGAAGAAAACGTGGTGGAAATATTAAACAAACAACTGTTCTGCTGCTACATAAATATTCCATGCAATGTGATCGGCATGCATTAACACAATGTCGTAGTTTTCCAGGTTACTAATAAGCCAACCAGCTGTGGCTCAAAAGGCAAGAATTACAAGTAACGTAATTGCTTCGTTTTCATTCTCATAATTACATAATACACAATTGCTAAAACGTTGACTACATTTTGTTAGCACAAATGAGTTGATGTAGCCACGCATGTTAAATTAACATGCGTGATGTAGCTCAAACATTGGTGTTAGACTGGGGCTTATCAGCTCATAGACATTAAATGCTGAAGCAATCTTTATTTGTTTACAATATTTCACATGTAACATTATGCTTTCTGAAACGCCCACCAGTCTCTGCAAGGAAACATTGACAAGGGTTTTGTAGTATTGCGCATGTATAGTGTTAAATACAAATTCAAATAGTCTGTATGTTGCTGCAATATATCAATGTTACTCAAAGTGTCCTAAACCACTGCTCGTTTGAGATCGCGTCGTGTATTTTCCACACCAAAAATACAGGTAGGAGCCCTACGATAAATTATATCTCTAATATTCGTCGTCCAAGGTGAGACTACGAAACACCAGTATTTACCCTGACTCGCCACTGACACACACTTCTAACTTTCATCCGTTTAACAACAGAACAAACATACATCCACATTCCGTTTATAATGTTTAACCAATCAGTCGTATTTTATCACAATTTATCCAAACTAAAATATAACAACTGCTATAAATTATCATCGTCTTTATTATAATCAACCCGAGTTCAACTGTTAGTACATGATTACATTATGTATTTATAAATGCATTTTAATGGCTACCATCTCTGTTACGTCGGCTGTCGAACACAACATGGTCACAGATGTTGCCTGGCTGACATATCGACATCCTGAAAAGATTTATATTCACAGTCAAACACAGTTTCTCTGCTTTTTAGATAATACACGAAGTTAATGAGACCATTCGATATCGATATATATAGTCCGCCCAGGATAATGTGATATTTACAAACATGAATCGGTTTTGTCAACTGTGGCAAAATTGATTTTACAAATCATTTAAATAATAATCAGATAAGGTCCGTAATGTACTCAAAACATCATTGATAAACCGTGCACATAATTTTAATCCACCTTTGTGGACTATACCAAATTTTCCCGCCTTTCACATTATTCTGGGCGCACTATAACAAACGATCGTGATTGTCTGTGTGCATGCGG
The DNA here is from genome assembly GCA_947247005.1 of Spisula solida. Lineage (NCBI taxonomy): Eukaryota > Metazoa > Mollusca > Bivalvia > Venerida > Mactridae > Spisula > Spisula solida. The sequence continues at coordinate 5,667,311 of OX365945.1, forward strand.
TTTGGTTAAATCACTCATGACGATCATCTAATGCTATATAAGTCGCATCAATGTTTGGCATTCGATAATGTCTAACAGACAATAAACCAGAAACCTGTGTTAAAACTGCCTGCGAACAAAGACCACTTTTTCAAAACCTGTCTGCAAATACTTCTAACTGTTATCGCCAATCTATATTTTAGTATTCAGAGGGACCTCCTCTCAGCAAATATATATTTTGCTGATCCCGTTTGTGGTCAGTACATGCAGTTTAGGCTATATTTCAGTGATATAATGAAACTACATAGTATCAGTTATATTATCCTAACACTAGGCCAACCTATCAAGTATCTATTTTTACACCATAAGGGACAGCTAAAGGAGCTGTAGAAGTAAAGGAATGTCGTTTGTCACAGTAAATGGGGTCCCTGCTTAATGTCTACTGCTGCTGAATACCCATCACTCGGTCGGACGTGCATCATGTTTTAAACATGTGGTCATGCAAGTTTGAGAACAGATTTTATAACAAATAAACAAGATTATCTCCCATGTTGTGATAACTCTGTTATGGGGCTTATTTTCAGAGACGTTGCGTACGTTGTTGGTGTACACCGGGATTTTACATCATTCTTATACCTCAATGTTACATAAAATTCGTTTTAGAAAAGGGGTTGTTAATATCTTTATTAATAAGAGTAGCGTCTTCACTCCAGTTTGGATTGTGTTAATGAAGTGAATGCATGCGTGTAGGTGTTACTCATCAGCCTTATATAATACCTAGTAATTTCACTTGAGGCGTAGTACTTGTAGACGTAACAGGATATGGCACCAGATTACAAATTGGGAAGTCATGATTTCGGACCTGTTTTGATCGATAATTGCATAATTATTTACTGAATCTAACGTCAGTGTTTTTGTTTTTGATAAACAATAAACGGTGTATATGTATACATGCTGTATTATCACCCGAATAGATTGACTGTGAGTTGACAATCAGTGTGACATAAATATTTTAATAATTCAAGTTCAACAATGAGTCATTGTTTGGAAAAGTATTGGCCCTTGACTATTAAGCAAGATAAGAAAATCGTTTGCTTCCCTTAGCCATGCATTGTTAACGCGAAGCATAACTTAGGAAGACTCGATAGTTTTGATCTGAATTGATTTAAGATGTTTCTCATTTAATTCAAATAGCCGTTCTTCCATTAACAGGAACGTACTTGTTAATTCATCGATTGTACATGTATTATTAATATTATTATTACTGTGTGTACCTTATATCACTTCGTGAACTTAAATACACGTAACCAGGTTTACATAGCGAACCTTTATATTGGGCATCTTTATACACCATTATAGCAGAAAAGTAATAATATGCGGTCCTGTCTGGTTAGTACCATTATGTTTCTTTAATAATCTATTATCTTCTTATATTAGTAGCATGGGGATAAACTCGCACTGCATTTAATTCATTACGAGAAATACGCGAAAATGTGTTATGTGCAAAACTAGACATAATTTCATACTTACATGCATTTACGGAAGACAGTGTCATATATATCTCAAACAATACCAATTTCTAAACATAAAACTATCAAATTGTCGTTATATAGCCGCACTGTACGTAATAAAAACCTGTAGATTTAGGGAACAATGTGGTAAACAGACAGACATATTGCTACGTTTATTGCACCAACCACGTGTTGCATACAGACACTATTTGGAACTATCGCTGATCGTTTATATTATATTACCTTTGAAAAACACACTGTATTAATTAACTTTGTTTCCTCCGATAATTTCATGTCAGTACACAGTAGTTACTGTGTTCAACGAAAGAAGAACACCAGCGAATATCCGCACATAAATAGCAAATTATTGCCATCTTAATTTGAGTGTAATAAAACATGATGTTTTGGCAGATAATCTGGCAAATGAACTACGTTAATCAATTTAATGTATTGTGTTTTTCAGAAAATACAATACAATAACGTTTTGAACAGTAGTTGTACATTTCTTTTCACGTCTTGTTGGCGTAGTTTCGATGTTGTATTTGTGTGTGATGAGATATTAGCTGGCTGCAACCTATTCTAATGTTGCACCAATCAAGATAATTATGATTGCCATACTTTGTGAGCTGTTTTGCATTTAGTTTTGGTTTGAACATATTGCAGTATCATTTCTATGGTCAAATTATAAAACAACGAACATTAACTAACACACATCTCGCAAATAGCTATATATATATAGGTAAACGTGTCTGGCCACCCATACATACAACTAAATATTGTCAAGTAAACCCGTGGACAGTGGAACCCGTCGGTCGGTCTGATTGGTCAAGTAAAACCCGTGGAACCCGTCAGTTGGTCTGATTGGTCAAGTTAAACCCGTGGAACCCGTCGGTCGGTCTGATTGGTCAAGTAAAACCTGTGGAACCCGTCAGTTGGTCTGATTTGTCAAGTTAAACCCGTGGAATCCGTCAGTCGGTCTGATTAGTCAAGTAAAACCAGTGGAACCCGTTGGTCGGTCTAATTGGCATAGTAAAACCCGTGGAACCCGTCGGTTTGTCTGATTGGTCAAGTGAAACCCGTGGAACCCGTCGGTCGGTCTGATTGGTCAAGTAAAACACGTGGAACCCGTCGGTCGGTCTGATTGGTCAAGTTAAACCCGTGAAACCCGTTGGTCGGTCTAATTGGCCAAGTAAAACCCTTGGAACCCGTCGGTTGGTCTGATTGGTCAAGTAAAACTCGTGGAACCCGTCGGTCGGTCTGATTGGTCAAGTTAAACCCGTGGAACCCGTTGGTCGGTCTAATTGGCCAAGTAAAACCCTTGGAACCCGTCGGTTGGTCTGATTGGTCAAGTAAAACCCGTGAAACCCGTCGGTCGGTCTGATTGGTCAAGTAAAACCCATGGAACCCGTTGGTCGGTCTAATAGGCGAAGTAAAACCCATGGAACCCGTCGGTCGGTCTGATTGGTCAAGTAAACCCGTGGAACCCGTCGGTCGGTCTGATTGGTCAAGTAAAACCCGTGGAACCCGTTTGTCGGTCTGATTGGTCAAGTAAAACCCGTGGAACCCGTCGGTCGGTCTGATTGGTCAAGTAAAACCCTTGGAACCCGTCGGTCGGTCTGATTGGTCAAGTAAAACCAATGGAACCCGTTGGTCGGTCTGATTGGTCAAGTAAAACCCGTGGAACCCGTTGGTCGGTCTGGTTGGCCAAGTAAAACCCGTGGAACCCGTTGGTCGGTCTGATTGTTCAAGTAAAACCCGTGGAGCCCGTCGGTCGGTCTGATTGGTCAAATAAAACTCGTGGAACCCGTTGGTCGGTCTAATTGGATAGTAAAACCCTTGGAACCCGTCATTCGGTGTGATCTGTCAAGTTAATCCGTCGGTCGGTCTTAGTAGTAAACCCGTCAGTCGGTCTGATTGGTTAAGTAAAACCCTTGGTCATTGCACCAACCTTTACACTTCTAGTTATACTAATTTATTTTAGGCCGATTGTGACTTATATAAATCACTTTCGACACATCATTCCTGATGTTATCCATTGCCACCTTTACAATATAACGTGAATGACGGTAAAGTGGTAGTGAAACAAACAAATCTTCTCCAAGGACAATAACAAACACACTAAGTCGTTTATACCTCCTAATTTGTCACCCACTACTATTTGCACATCCGTTTTAAAGTAATGCTCAGTATCTGTATAGCTTCTGACAATATTACCGATACGAACGCTTGGTGATCCTGGGTTCCTGGGTTTCTGTGTCAACCGATACTCACTCATTATTACGATAATTTAAATTATCGTTCAACATGAAACCGATAAAATAGACAAGTGACGTCCCGACGTATATTACACACGCTTGAAATAAACATTTAGGAAATAACCTCTCTGTTTAATAAAACATGTACGTAAGCTGTAATTAAAAGATAGATAGGCAGTGAATTATTCCGCGAATTCATCGAAAGCTCGGTACTTGCTTATAGTAATAGAATAATAAATGTCTATAGTAAATAGGTTGACGCCCACAACTAACAGGTAATGTAAAACAGACCCAAATTTCAAAGACATGATGTTGTTATTACACGTAAACCATCATAATGGGAGCATGTGAATTAAAGCCAGAAGGTTCATCAGTTTACGTAGTATAAAACTCGCGTGTTAACGTCGGTATGTTTGTTATGATTCGGTGGTGTTAGTGTGCGTAATTATACTGTGCGATTAATTACATATTTTGCCCGCATCTATTTGCTTTATATATTTAGAAACATGACTGTATCAAAATATTCACGGAGATGATGAATGATATTGTTTATGGAACATAATGAGCCATTCAGAATGAGTCCATTGTGATATTTAGCTTGAAGATTTCTAGCAACCAGTCACGGGAGTACACAAAGTGTGCTTGCTTAGACTAAGTCCTAATTTGAAACTTAACTATTGAATATAAAATACTGATTGTCTTAATTAACATTGACTGCGATTATTTCCAATCACAGGTTTGGCTGTGAATACTAATGTATGTTTACACCTTTTTTAATTCCAGATCATGACGTTTGCCTTATTTTTTTAAATACTTGATGCGATTCAGCCATGATGTTATGCAGATCATCTAAGAAGAAAACAAGCAATATAAAACATCACAGGTCGAGTCAATTGCGGATCGTGAGGGAAAAGCGATAAATGATTTCGCCTGGTTACGACAGGCGTAATCATGGGGGTTGTCTTAAGGAAATAGTCTAGAGAATTGACAAAGACCGCTCCCCCTATTACATAACGATTATTATAACGATTACTCATTATCTTTGTTTTTACACTGAACATTTACGGACTGTATTCCGCTCGAAGAACACGTTTGGATTTACATCGAATTCGACTGAAATTATAAAAAAGTTTGTAAATAAAACACAGACAGAAAGTAATTAACATTAATTGCTTAAGACAGGTGGATGCTTACGTCCAACTGAAACAACACAATATTCGCTTCTTGCGAACAAATTAAGTTAACAATACGTTGATGTGGTAAGAGCAATCTTGTCATGGACATAATATCACTGTCGGTATTCGATTTCTGTGGCACTAATTGTGCTTAACTACATTAACTATGGGTGTACTCGGTGGATTAATGAACATATCGCAAGGGCAATGCTTGGTAATGCTACACGCATACTTATTCGGTAAGCAACACAAGCACAGAAATTCATTTGTGCTTCAAAGAACTACGCACGCGTTATTCCTTTGATATAGTATATGTTGTATTTTATAATACTGTTTTTAGTCAGATATTTTTAAATAAATTTCCTTCGACATGTAGCCTTCCTAAACATACTTCAAGATATGTTCTCCTTTCGATAGAACCATCAGATGCAATAGGAATAAACAGAAATGAAGTTTAAGCCAAGCTTTAAGTTAAGATAGTTTGAGTTAGTCCTCTGTGATCTATTTCAAGGGGTTGTTACTTATAATTCAATAGCTTTGTTTTCATTTTTACTGTCATAGAGAACAATGTCATACGACTAAATGTCCTATTTTGTAATAAGGTCCAGCGGTCAACACTACTGTTGTTTTTTCAAATAAAACAGTTAATTAATCCTACGTCAGAGTTCATTTTTTACTCTTTTGTTTGTGAATAAGAAGTGACGTAAAATTAATGGAGAATAGCCAAAACCATGTAAAACTAGAAAACACGGTTAGATAGATTGAATACTTTATTTTAGTCTCACTGATATACATTCTTTACATGTACAGATAAACTATTATTATAACAGATACACAGGCTAATGTACATTGAAAATAGAATTATATGATACTTTTTTCAAATCATGAACAATCAAATAACATTCATTGCTGCCAATATTAAGGCATAATATAATGGATAAAAAGTTAGAAAAGCTGATTGTAACCAACATCAACAAACAGATGGAAAAATGTTAAACATAAAACCTAGCAATATTGTTTTCTAAGACTAGTATTTTTGGGGCAGAATTTCAAAGTAATCTAGTCAAACATGAATTAAGTACACAAATACGTCACTGTTTTGTTTTTACTGTACAATTCCGTGACTCATATATTTTATTATATGTGTGGGAGGTATAAAAATGAGAGCAGTGACAAAGTTAAAGAAAGAAGAAGTACAAAATGACATAACACCAACATGGAACTATGAGGAGTAGCAGACATGTACGTACTTTAAACGTTTTGGGTTCTTTTTAACATCGTGATTTATTTGCATATCAAACACAGAAAAACTCGTCCTTACAAAGACAAAACTATGTCGCACATTTTGGTGGTACAAAGGCGCATTTTCTCGGTACCTGATCCGGTCATTATTCAGCTCGGCCAGTTTTTCTCTTTCATTGTTATTTTGGACAAATTGGGCGTGATATCATTTATTATGATAAACTAGTCATATGTGATAGATAGGTGAACGTTAAGGATAAAAGTTCTTACCAGTAATGGTTTTGTCCTCTTTCAGTGTACCATAATTTACAATGACTATGATGCATAAAGAGTATAATGGTTATGCAATGGTAAAAGTGTCAAACTAATTACAGTAGCTCTTGTTAACTTAACGAATCGTAATGTTACGACTGATAATTGTTAGATTAACCCAAAACTACTAAATATTGCAAATAGTACCCAGTATTCTCGTGAACTGATGAACGTGTACCAGGAACCCGTCGGTCGGTGCAGTGGTAAGTTGACCCACAGTGATTATACTGATAATAATAATAACAACTTTATTTAGTGTGGATTACATATTTGACAGCAATATCAATTTTCAATATGGTCCACTGGAAAGAAAACAGACAAAAAAAATAACAATGAAAAGCATATATAAAAGACAATGTGCATAATTAACAACACAATACATGTACAAATTGTAGTGAACTTCGGTTGTTAATATAATGGCATTGGTGATAAAAGTAGAATATTTAAGAAATAATACAATGGAATGTTCAATACAGGCTTATTAATATAACAATAGTGTCTGATGTAGGCTAAGTAGCATTACTGTCAGCCCATTGTGGAAATTTGTCTTAAACCTGTTTAATGTATTTGCATTTCTGATGTTTTGAGGAAGAGAATTCCAAAGTTTTGGTCCAGCAAATGAGATTGACTTTCTGAAGATTTCTAGATTTGGTTTAGGCATTTATAAGAGATTGTTATTGCAGGCTAGTTGTGCGTCCTAACACCAAATCCGCTAAATATGATATTCAGTTATTTTTCGAGAAGTCGCACAAGCTATTGTGATTTAATTATCATCACATGACAGAAATACTGACAGTTGGTATTTAACCCTACCCTAAAACAGTGCCACGTATATTTGTTGCCCTGTAAGTAAAAACCCATGTAGAGCCTGATACGATTATATGTAAGCAAATGGACGGAGAAGACAATTCTTTGCGATGGTAATTCTCCCAATGTAATTCGACACATCTATAAGTGTGTTAGCCTGTCAATTGTCACAATGTCAATAAGGAAACAACATATCGAATTTGATGTCTTATATATACGACGTTACCCACATGGCTTATATAAGTTACATACAAGGGAATATGAATCCTGACGGGATGCGATTCAACATTTCCTGATTGTCTAAAACTCTCTCTAGCCAAGTGCTAAAATATTATTTGGAAAATGACACCAGAATTCGTTTCACATATCATATTGTGACACTCAGACTCTTTTAAATGAAAGAAATGGAAGAAGTGTTATTCTGTCGAAAAAAACGGAAACGACTCATAAACACAGCACCAACCTTTACAATAAGATAGTTATAAATCGGCCAGGGAAGACAGCACTCAACTTAACCAACAGAGCATAGAAAACATAAAAGACATACAAGGCACAATGCCCAACACCTAACCAAACGAGAACTGCCCAAGTCCAAGCTGTCAAAAAGCTGAATGAACTTGTTTCAGCAATTCAAAAGCTGAATGCCAAAGTTGAATGACCTAGTTTCAAAAGTAAAACAGAAAGATATGGGTCATACCTAGAAGTGGAACAAAGCAATCTTCTCCAATGCCATTCACAATCATACATCGTATAGAGCCGTTTACCACCTTTTTGTCATCCTCTACTATACTAAGGATCAAAAGTTCCGCAACAGTGTTTTGTCTTTTTTATTGGAACCGAAAACTAGTGTTTGCTGATACAACTACACATGTGTACATTGATATATCAACTATATCAATTCATAACAATTATCAAAAGTTTAAGAAATGTATTAATCCATATGAACACCGTATATGACCTATCCAACATTTCAAGAATACACATTACACTAAGCAAATGTTTGTGCACGTTTTGGCTCCATACACCCTTTCTATTTATTGATATTTTTGCACGAAATGTTGCGTTATACTATCGACCAATCTACCATTAAAAAGCACCCTTCAAATAAAGGCGGTTTTCCACTCAGCAACATGTTTGCCGTTACCTTAGCTTGGAAGTATTGTTTTAGAATGTTCTAGCATTATTATTAATTTATAGTGCAAGGGGGGTTAGAATGGTAAAAATTGTCGTTCTTTGACCATTATTGATAAGTGATCGTAACATAGTTTTACCCAAAATATTATTTTTTTAAAAACGGTGTCGTTTTCACAAAAACACAACTCTGATGTAAGTTTTATATTGAATTGTTAGTTCCTGCGTTTCTGTGTCAACCAATACTCACTCGTTATTACGATAACTGAAATGATCGTTCAACATGAAACCGATAAAATAGACAAGTGATGTCCCAAAATGTATTACAATCGCTGAGAATAAACATTTGAGAAATAACCTTGCTACCGAATATAATTGGAATGCAAGTTAATATTATCCGACAGAATGACGGTTAATTTATACCGCGAACTTATCAGAGAGAGATTGAAACTAATTGACAATAATAGAATAATAATAAATGTCTATATTTAATAGGTTTACACACAAACTTACAGGTAATGTAAAACAGACCCGTATTTCAAAGAAATGTTGTTATTACTCGTAGATTTGAACATGTGAGTTAAAGCCAGAAGGTTAATCAGTTACGTAGAATAAAACACGCGTGTTGTCGTCTGTATTATGTTTATGATTCAGTGGTACGTAATTAATGTTGTGCTATTAATTACATATTTCTGCTCGCATTTCTTATATTTAGAAACATACATCGTCATTTTGAACGATTTTGTTTATAAACACGTTATTTAAGCATAGGAGTATCGCAACATAGAAATTATACGTTTGTACCGTAATAATTACCTGCCTAAATTGAAAATTAATAGAGTACATCAAGTGAGAATGTTTGGACCAAGTTTTGTTGAATGAAGAATACGATCATAGCTTTTATTCGTTGTTGAATACAGAAGAATTATGTTAAAACACAAACAGTTAACCTTAATTTACATTTACTGTTTAATGCAGGCGGTTGCTTCATTCACATAACAAAAGTCATAGGTTTGGCTGTGAACACAAATGTAACTTCTTTCCTATTTTTTACTTCCAGATCATGACGTTTGCCTTATTTTCTAGACATAGCTGATGCGATTCAGCAATACACTCAAGGACTTTAAAAACGCCTCACCTGACTCAAAGCTTAAAGTATTTATGATATTGTAAAATAATTTTACATGTACATTAATCTTTCTTACATGTGATTTAGTTTGTAATACAATGTTGTCTCGTTATTTTCTGGGAATTTTGCAAGCGCACTCACCCTAGGCAAAAAAAGGGGAAGAGCCGTAACTAAGTTTTGACCCTTTTACCCAGGTTTATAAAATGTATTTATAGATGTATTTGTATGTCAAATTTTGTGGGTAATAAAATATGGTTTAAACTAAACATAGGCAAAAGTGTGGGATTGTCAAAACTGGCCAACGGCGCAATTAATTCCAATAAGCGGGATATAATTCGTCTACAAAGTCCTAAAAACCCTCCTGTTACATATAAAATGTTCACAATGGTGTATCTACGACTGTTCAAATTCAATAATCACCTGTCTTTTTTTAAAACAGGCATAAAAAATTAAAAAACAAAAGGACGTCCGCGCATTTATGCAGACATTCAAAATCACAAAGTTTTAACATTTATTACTAAAATTGTCAAATCCAAAAACATATCCTTTTAAATATTCTCAAATGCGGTAGATTGGTGCGTGCGTGAAAGTAAACCAGTAGTCTGAAAACTTGCAAATGCTGAAATAAAAAGATAGAAAACGATTTACAAGTGTATTCGACGAAATTGGGTGCCTAAAACGTCTAGCAAATATGAGAACATTAAAAGTATAATGCCCCGCATAAATATATTGAAAATCCCACACTTTTGCTTAGGGTGAGTGCGCTTGAAGGATTCCCAGAAAATAACTAGACAACATTTTATTACAAACTTAACTGAATTATACGCAGGAAAGATTAATTAACACGCACGTAAAATGATTTTACAATTACATACATTCTTTAAGCGATATTTGACTTTGAGTCAGGTGAGGCGTTTTTAAAGTCCTTGAGTGTATTTTCATGCAGAGCATCTAAGAAGAATACGAGCAAGAAAAAACATAAAAGGATGGGTCCATTGGGGATAGTGAGGGAAAAGCAATTGCGATATGATCATCGATTATATGATTTCGCTCAGTTACGACAGGCGTAATCGGGTATGGTCTTAATAGAGTTTGGGGATTTGACGGAGATCGCTCCCCTATTGTATAAGGATTAATCACGATCATTGTTATTACACTTAACATTTTGGAGATTGCATTTCAATTGAATACCCCCTTTTTAATGACACTAAGTTTGTACAAATAAAACAAAAACTTGAATTCGTACAAATGAAACAAAAACTTAAGGATGCAATAGTGCATATGTTAATTAGACAGGCGCCACAATGTGAAAGATGTACGTTAAAGAAACGCGCTAGATAATACATAATAGGACAGGGAAGAGCGGATTAAGGATTAAGATTGAGTCACAAGGACGATCACACATCACAAGCACAACCCAAAAAACAACACCATCAGAAACAGCACCCGAATGGCTTCTTGCAGAATTATAGAACAGAAAGTTTGTATAAAAAATTGTAATAAAATGGTACAAAAATATGTGTCGTTATTCCATTTCAGTGTCACTGATTGTCATAATGTACGTACATACATTTTGGGTGCTTTCGGAACAGTAATAACTTTCGCTAAATCCCATGCTTGTTATTATTTCTCGATTTTTTTAAGAGGATGTGTAACCAGAAAAACACACTATTTAAATCAGCATATTTCATTTTATTACGAGGCACACTCATGACACTGGTTAGATAAGAAGAAATATGCTACATTACATTGTATATTATTTAAACTTAATTACGTAGTATAAATAATGTAACATTCAGATGTCCAGATGATATTAGCTATTTATTTTGTTACATCATGTAGATGGAACCATAAGCTGTTAGAGGAATAAAAAGTAACTTTAAGCCAAGATTGTGTTTAAACGAGTTCCCTGATATATTTCAAAGTTGTTTTTCGATGACACTGCCATAAATAAGAATGTCAGGCGACTTACACGCTCCTGTTTTGTTATTACGTCCAGCGGGAAACTACGATTGTTTAGACAAAACAACAATGATACATTAGACAGTTTGTAAATTCAGTCTATGTCTGTCGAGTTTTATGTTTAATCTGCTTGTGCATCAGAAGTGACGGATGCATATAATTAAACTACGAATGACAAAAATATATTGGAACCTGGTAATACAATTATTTAAGTGGTGGGGTAAAAGAAAGAGAAGAACAATAAATTGAAAGATGAAAGTACAAATGTAGTACAATAGACACTTAGGGAATATAAAATCAAGGCAAACGAAACATGAACAATAATTGGCTGAAACAATGAATAACCAGAAATACGCTAAATGCATTCCAATATAGTAAGTTACTTATTGTGAAAAAATACGGTCCTATAAAGCAACATCACGTTTTTTCACTTTCTCTCATCTGCAGTGTAGCAATACCACGTGACTTTTGACTACAGTTACAAGAAGACATTTGAAAAAATTGGAAAATAAAATAGTCATAAATATTTCTTCATCGATTTCTATGATATATACATCACGCTAAGGAGACAATTATTTGCTTTCCATGAAATATAAAATCGTTTTCAGCGGCTGTGCCGTTTTGTCCATTACCATGAAAAACTATGGAACGTGTAGGTTTCCCAGGGTAATGGAAAAATCGGTAATACTCATGAAAAAGATAATATATTTCACGGAAAGCCAATGCTTTTCCCCTTAGCGTGGCGTATATTTTATAGAAATTGATGAAGAAATTAAATACTTATGACTGTATTTGTGTTCCAATGTTTACCAATTTCTACTTGTAACTGTAGTCAAAAGCCACGTGGTATTGCTACCCTGATCTGGTTATATATATATATATATATATATATATATATATATATATATATATATATATATATATATATATATATATATATATATATATATATATATATATATATATATGGTAGATTAATACCTCCAGTTTTCGTTTCGCGGGTAACTACAAAGATCATTCTTCACGCCTAGGTCTGGGATGGGGAACTCATCTGGGATGTTGACGTACACATATTTTCTCCTGATTGCTCCCGCTGACTCCAGATACTCCCAGTGTTTATTTCAACACACTAGAACGGTCCCATTTCGATATGACACTGTTATACGACAACAGTATAATTCGAACGACGATGTCAAAACTGGCTCTATATACCAACCCAGATAGGCATTCGCACAACTTATAGTGACAAATGACATTATCAGTACTGGGTCCTTATTCGAATCTATGTATGTAGAGCATCGGTGCGTTCTTCCAACCATCCAATGTGAGATGCTACAGAGAAATGCTTTGGGCACTCGTCTGAGAAAAATATATCTCCGAACATTCTACGAGGATCTGAGATGCTTAAAGGATGTATTCCTGCCTAATGCTTGAAGTACATCGAAATATCTCAGAACAATCATTGAACTTTTTCACAGTCTTCTCATGCACCCTAAATGTCACAAAATGCTTCAGGATGTCACCAAAAAGGTAATATTAAAGGGTCTGCCTCACGTATTGGTGTAAAATAAAATAAAATTGTCAAATATTCGTGTAATTTTGGTATAGTTTCCTGTATATGCCATAAACAACCACATTGACATAACAATAAGTTGGAAAACATCGGCATTTTGTAGTAATTTAGAATTTTTACACCCAAAATTCTATAGAGTATTAATACCCTATAGAATTAGCAATACTATCACTTATATTGCCAGACATTTGTTTCCATTCGATGAAAACGAATTGCGAAAAAAACCGAATACCTCACAGATGTTCCGGCTTTAGTTTGTTGATGTTACAGTTTGATCATGTGTGAATTACACAATTCACAAACTATTTTTGAAGGATACTCTGCGATATTTTCAAACAGAAAAATACTGAGTGCTAAATATCAAGAGTGATTTAAATTGCTTATATGCCATAAATCTTTCATAAAGCAACCACCAGTGGCTTTCTATTATATAAATACTTGGTTAGGTAAGAAAATTACGTCATCCAAAAATTTTAGCCCGATCTGTGAGGCAGCACCTATCAGTCAGACAGGGAAGGCAGCACTTAACTTAATCAGTCGAGCACAGAAAACACATACAAGGTACAATGCCCAACTAACAAAGTAAAAAATCCACCAAAGTCCAAGCTGTCGAGAAAACGTTCTGAAATACCTAGTTCTAGTTGTCAGAATTCCTCAAAAGTTGAAAAATAACAGTATTAAAAAGCTGAATAAAAACGCTGAATGTCCAAAGCTTCCCCAAACATCCGGTATCATGTTACCGACACTTGCAGAGCTTATTCATTTTTTAGGGAGTAAGTGCCCGAGGCAAACATTGCTCAGTGGCACCGATACATAACGCCGCGTTGACTCCCAATGACACAAAATGTCACATGACGTTCTCAAAACTTAATTACCAGTGGTATTGGCGAACAACTTCCGGACTCCTCTCGAGTTATTAATTTCCGTCGGGAGACAATTAAAAGCTCAATGTGGGCTAGCCTGCAGGTTGATGTCGACAACTGTCTAAACCGAAAGTAGTTTTTTTTATCAAAACCAAAGCTGATAGTTTGGTGGTGAGGGCTTTCTAATTCCTCATTGTGATAATAAAATAATAAAGAATTACAAGTTTAAGACCATTAGGATACCATGCATAAAGGCTCTCTTGCCAAATAATGTACGCAATGTTACATTGATAATATAAGTTCTAGGTAGAGAGTATAAGGTTGAATGTCTTACTTGTATTTATTGCAAATTGCGTCACATTCAATAACGCTAAATAATGTCGTCGATAAAGCAAGTCATTTCCGCCCTAATATCTAGAACATTGCTTATACATATTTATTACATTAAATATATAATGCGTCTATTGGTTTTCCCTTTCTAATAATTTCCTGTGCGAAATTAACATTAGGGTGAAGTCGGAACTTACAAAATAATGCAGAAATAATATGGACGATTTTCATCACCGGAAAATAGTTTTTCTGTCTGTTTGCTTTCAGTAAGAAAGTGATACACAGAAGAAATTGCATTAGTGCTCCATGCATACGAGTTTAAAAGTTTTATTTAATTAAGCGAGTGCACAAAATATTTTGACACGAGACTTTGCTTTGCTCTAGTCTGCCGTTACATGTTGCAAGATGTTTCCTTTTTCGAACATTTTACAACACATATATTAATCTTACAAACGAGTTTAGAGTCAGATAAATAGAGAATAATAGGTTAGTGCCGTGAATGAAAAAGTTAACTGGCAAGGCGGAGGAATTTATTGGGTGAGCCGTAGGCGAATCCGATAATTTCCGTAGCCGAGCCGGATAAACTTTTACTTAATTCACGGCACTAACCTATTATTCTATTTATCCAGTCGCTTAATCTGCTCAGTAAGGGGATCAAACTCGGGACTATATTGTCGCTCTTTCATTAACTAGCGCGCAACGTCACGTTCGTTCCGTGACGTCATGATAAACAACGACGTCGGACATCTTGATAGACGTCGTGTAGACGCAGGTAAGTCGAAGAAAATAACCGATCAACCACCAGCACATTTAGAATGGAAAACCTCACCCTCGGGCACGGAATTGCAACCGGTGACTCTCATATAAGAAGAAGTCCGTCAGATCACGTGGTAAGGTGATGGATTATCACTAGTCACATGACCAGGTGACCGATTATCGCTAAGTTTATCAGGCACCCCGTTAACAGGCAGATTTTGCCGGAAGTGACTGGATAAATGACGTTTGTGGGCACCCTGTTAGTTAATATTATTGTATGAAACTGCATAGCTATACAGTTATTAGGTAATGCATTCATATTTAATGTACACATATTTAATGAACACCCAAAAGCGTAGATTAATGATATGTTCTATATGTATGTATATGTATAATTAACATTTAATATTAAAAGGAACAAGAGCCATGATCACATGGCCATCCCCCGCCGTATATGATTGCCACTGATGGGGGGTTAAATAGAAACAGGACTAGATATGAAAAGAAGGGAGGAGATGTTAGGGGAAATAAATAAGGAGTTAATTAATGAAATTGAACCAGGCAGAGTTCAATAGAAGGGAAAATGTTTTGGTTGATCACCCCCATAATTGCAATTTGTCGAAAAAATGCGAGGACTATACTGAAAAAAATGTATATAAAATCATCAAATTTAATTAATTTTTAAATGAAATGATTTCCCATGTGCCTAATAGTTATATCAATAAAAACAAAATCAATAACAAGCAGAAGATGGATTAAAAATAATGATGTTCATATATATTACCAACGTAGTTGTAAAATATTTTCATTCTACAAAATATATAATGTCTAAATTCCTTAATAAAACTCCAATCAATGGACATATAAATTATAACTATCAATTACCCAAACATTATCTTTATACATTGTACAGTGATGCACATACTTAGACCCAATAAAATACAGGTTCACCTTGAAATTATCAAGATATAACATTTTGTATGACACACACCCACCATATTTCATGCTTTAACAATGTATAAATTCCTATAATCTAAACAAAATATTTTCCACCATAATTTTTATTAAAACAGTTTAAATCAGCATATTTCATTTTATTACGAGGCACACTCATGACGCTGGTTATATTAGAAGAAATATGCTAGAATGTTAATTACATTGTATATTATTTAAACTTAATTACGTAGTATAAATAATGTAACATTCAGATGTCCAGATGATATTAGCTATTTATTTTGTTACATCATGTTGATGCAACCATAAGATGTTAGAGGAATAAAAAGTAACTTTAAGCCAAGATTGTGTTTAAACGAGTTCCCTGATATATATTTCAATTGTTATTAAGTTGTTATTCAATGACACTGTGATAGATAAGAATGTCAAGCGACTTACAAGCTCCTGTTTTGTTATTACGTCCAGCGGGCAACTACGATTGTTTAGACAAAACAACAATGATACATTAGACAATTTGTAAATTCAGTCTACGTCTGTCGAGTTTTATGTTGAATCTGCTTGTGCATCAGAAGTGACGGATGCGTATAATTAAACTACGAATGACAAACATATATTGGAACCTGGTAATACAATTATTTAAGTGGTGGGGTAAAAGAAAGAGAAGAACAATAAATTGAAAGATGAAAGTACAAATGTAGTACAATAGACACTTAGGGAATATAAAAATGAAGGCAACCGAAACATGAACAATAATTGGCTGAAACAATGAATAACCAGAAATACGCTAAATGCATTCCAATATAGTAAGTTACTTATTGTGAAAAAATACGGTCCTTTAAAGCAACATCACGTTTTTTCACTTTCTCTCATCTGCAGTGTAGCAATACCACGTGACTTTTGACTACAGTTACAAGAGGAACTTTGAAAAAATTGGAAAATAAAATAGTCATAAATATTTTTTTTCTTCATGGATTTCTATGATATATACACCACGCTAAGGAGACAATTATTTGCTTTCCATTAAATATGAAATCGTTTTCAGCGACTGTGCCGTTTTGTCCATTACCTTGTTAAACCATGGTACGTGTAGGTTTCACAGGGTAATGGAAAAATCGGTAATACTCCTGAAAAAGATCATATATTTCACGGAAAGCAAATGCTGTTCCCCTTAGCGTGGCGTTTATTTATAGAAATTGATGAAGAAGTAAAATACTTATGGCTATATGTGTGTTCCAATGTTTACAAATTTCTACTTGTAACTGTAGTCAAAAGCCACGTGGTATTGCTACCCTGATCTGGTTATATATATGTATGGTAGATTTATACCTCCGGTTTTCGTTTCGCGGGTAACTACAGGTCTGGGATCTAAGGTCATGTTGGGGGAAATCATCGGGTATGTTGACGTACACATATTTTCTCCTGATTGCTCCCGATGGCTCCAGATACTCCCAGTGTTTATTTCAACACACTAGAACGGTCCCATTTCGATATGACACTGTTATACGACAACAGTATAATTCGCTTTGCTCTAGACTTACATTAACACTTAAAAAATAAATAAAAAAATATGGTCGCAGTTGGGTTTGAACCCATGACCCTCAGGAATATGTCAAAATTATTTCCAATTTAAATAAAGGGAGATAATTTCAAAACTGGGCCATATATAGTTCTGGTTCTTTGTCACTGCACTTCTCCCAGTTGCTGTCTATTCACCTACCAAGTTTCAAGTCAATACCTCAAATAGTTTTAGAGTTATGCTCAGGACAAAAATATTTTAAAATTAAAGAAGGGGAGATAATTTCAAAACTGGGCGATATAAAGTTATGGTTCTTGGTCACTGCACTTCCCCTAGCTGCCATCTATTTACATACCAAGTTTCAAGTCAATACTTCAAATAGTTTAAGAGTTATGAATCAGAATCAGTTTATACAGAAAAGTAAATCGTCATACAAAGCAAATTGTAACAATTATTCATGGTGCGTTCACTATGCTCCAGACTGCATAGACTATATTAAAGGTTGATAGAATGTGCAAAACAGCTAGGCACAGCCAAGTCCAGATGATGAAACACATCCAAATCACAGACGAAGTACAAACTTTAAGCATAAACGAAACACAGACTAACTATAAGACAAACCCAGATAAAGCATATACGAAGCACAGCCAAAGTACAGACGAAACAAAAAAGGACAGAGGAAGCACATACAAAGTTAGCTAGTATACAAGTAATTGCATACAACGCTTGATCAAAATTAAAATGTCTTTCCCATCATATTTTGCATCTCGTATGTAGAACAAATGTACAACATATCTACAAACACCGCCTTTTTATACATGACGCAAATTATGTGAATTATTTAATCACAAAACTTGAATGACATCAGGACTACCATCACCGTACTGGCGTATACAAAGAATTCCGTTGTCTTCATCAAAGCTTATTCCGGAGGGTAAATCCACAGCATCATTCTTGGTGAGAAGTAGTTTCTAATTCATGAAATCACCAGATATAACATGCACCGACCTATAGGAACAAACCAACACATATCCTTCCCGACAAGCATACATACCCCGCGGCTTGTCTAGATCAGAGTTTTTATATGAAGCTTGTATCGTTCCATCTAAGGTAAGTTTGATGACAGAACGCCCGTCTGTATCAGAGACATATAAACGTTCACCATCATCACTGAATACAACATAAAATGGACACTTAAATATATCACTACCAGCTTTGTCAGTTTGTATGCATATCTGGACGTTATCTTGGAAATCTATTATCTCAACCTTTGACGGTTCGACATATGATACAACAAGTTTATCATCAACACAATCAATACCACGACATTCACCATTCACACCAATAACGTTTTGCAGTGATACAATGTCATTCTTCACTTCAAGAAACTGAATAATACTGCTTCGACTTATACTAGTGACCACAAATGTATCGTTAGATGTTGATGTAATATCCCATGGTTGGCCCATCACTGAGACTGTATGAAGCAGCTTACCTAGCTTGATATCAACAAGCTTCACTGACAGGTTGTTCCAATCAGTACATGCGATGATATTCTCACGTACATGTATCATACCGGTTATATAGCAATTCTCTGTATCAGTTCTGTCTTTCACGTTGATGTCTGATATGTGCCGCGAAACCATATCAATTATACTTTTACTTTGTCCGCTTGTAAACATTGGTAAGTTGGTCACTTGTAATTCACCTAACGAGGTTGATGACGACATTTCTGAAGTCAGGGCAACGTTTTTCACGAACTCGAGGCATTGGAGCTCTGATTTCTTTATAGCTTTTATTTCGGTTTCAAGAGCCACTAACATTGTTCGTAAAACTTTAGTTCTCACTAGCAAATTAGCAGTATTATCAATGTTTGTTGTCAGACGGGTATGAATAGATGACAACCGTTTACTGAATGATGACAGCTCATCGTCAATCTTCTTTGATTCTAGCTGATTATCTGCTTCAATTTCATCACATTTTGCCGCTAAAGTACGTTCGATTTTCTCCAAATAAGTGTTTACATCCATGCGGTATTTTTTCACGTCAACAATAGCTTTCTTTACCGTGGATTTTGCCTTCAAAGTAGATTGTCCAGCATCTTTAAGTTGATTCTTCACTTCAGTCTGAAGTTGATCAACTTTCTGGATCATAGAAGTGTATTCTGTACTTGTGTTGAAACCCTCAGCGAGTGTTGAAATATAATCAACCGGGCACGTTTTGTGATCCAGAATCATACAGTCACCACAGCCAGTAACATCGTGTTTCTTGCAGATGAATTTCAAACACTCAGTTGGATGTTTATCGCATGTTATGGTACATACTGTAGCTTTTGATTTGCTTGTCACTGGCTTGTTCTGTGGCATTTCATGTTTATCTAACACGACATGATATCTAGTTGGCCTTGGTAAACAATGGATTTTCATGCACGCCAAGCAGAGATATTCATCACAATTCTTACAATATCCCGAAGCTTCAACGAAATTTCCCTTGTCTTCACACGATTCACAAGGAATATCAAACTCCTCGACAGATCCTTTATATATAGATCCTTCAAAACCCAACCTCCCGAGGCCGCCATATTTAGAAGATACACTTTCGTGAAGTCCATGATTATTCGCATAAATTTAGTGATAAGTACTTTTTGTTTCAAACGTTTTTAAATATAGAACGATTTATCAGATAACGCATGTCCTAGTTTATGATTTGACAAACAGGTATAGTGCACCCACGGTAATGTGAAAGGCGGGAACAATTGGTAAAGGTGAATTATTAATACCCGTGATAGTTTTAGTACAATACTGATCATATCTGTTTACTTAAGTAATTTGTAAAACCAAGTTTGCAACAGTTGACAAAACCGCTTCATGTTTGTAACATCACAATATCCTTGGCGCACTATACGTCTATTAATTTTACTTACACACGGTGGGGAAAACAATTGACTAAAACAGGTGTAGTGCACTATTTTTTGAAAGCAAATAGCATCGATTCAGGTAGTTTTTTTTCACTCTTAACTTCTTCAAATGTGCCCTGGTGACTTCTATTAACCGTTATCCACAATTCACCAGTAATCCCTATAGATCTTCCACTTGATTAGCGTTTAACTGGACAACTGATAGATGGATATTAAAATACATATTCACAAACTTCGCAAACATTCCAACTGACTGAAACAAAAATGTTGTCAGTCCGAATGAATATTTGTTAGTCCGAATGAATAGTTGTTGATCTGAATGAATGTTTGTCAGTCCGAAAGAAATATTAAAAATGAAAAGAGATCTTTGCACCTTTTTTTAATTGATTAATTCAGAGCTAAATAATTTAGAAATGCATTATTAGCTTTTAACATATTTAACAAGTGATATCCAATAGGGCCTAATTTGTTGTTAACCTTTTAACAATAAACTGAATGAGCATGGCTTTAAATTTAACCTCTGTAGAGCAACTACCTCAAAATGACAGCCAATATTTACAGCTCTCAGAGTGAAATAGAAAAGCCCTAGGTAACTGCACTATCATTGGATCCCAAGTCCTCATTTGAAATACAGGAGGCCCTAATTGTGTATTTTTCTTCTACTTTTACCTTATTCAAATAAATAAAATATTGTAGCGTAATGACTAAGACTCAAGACACCTTTTAAGTTATACAGTTTTATTCAGTGTACTCCAAGCGTTACTCAGAGCTCCAATCTCAACTAACTAACAGTAACACAACATCTCATATATATATAGACAGCATAAGGGAAATCAATATACAAAATATTAACCTAGGTTAACCAATTAATCGGCTTGTTCCGCATATTATGACTCCCCTCCAACAACAAAATATCAACTTTAAGTTTCATCAGCTGTCAAACCCGAGTTTACCCATATGAACATGTCAAATTAACATACAGTGTTGTAATCTGTGGAACTAACAAGTACTTTAAATTTAATATGAGGTATGTTAATAATCTGGTGACTTTGGAACACTGCACATACAATTGGTCAAATGAATATAGTTTCCATTGCAAGTAAGCTTTATTTCTAGTCATTATCAATGTTGCCAAGCAAACTTTACAATACAAATACAAAATAAATTTGTATTGTAAAGTTTGCTTGGCAACATTTATAAAAATAAAAATCAGAAGTTGAAATTATGTATTCTCCTTCATGCTATTTTCTACATTTGTTTTTCAAAATCTGACTATTTTATCGCCATAAAAATTCACTTTCAAAAACATTTACTTAGTGTATCTGTAAATATTTCTGAGCATTAGATGTATTCAATATCTAAGATTAAATCCCCCAGTAGGCTTTGACTTAGTTCATATTGGATAGACGCATACAAGAAGGAGTGTCTGCACAAGTATAAATATATGCTATATTTAATTCGTCTGGGGATGGGAAAGGTGTGATTACAGCATGCTCAAAATTGGTGTTCAGAAAACGATATCCTAGACTGCAGAACAGTACATAATTCTAATCATATCGCACATTTTCACCACTTTAGAAACTCTAGCTGTAAGAAGTCACCGTGTGAGATTCATAAACGTGATCTAAACCGTTCTAATTAGTTTAGAAACACAACACGTACACCACCTCAATCACGTGACCACCACAATTTAGACTACAATTTCCAAGTCCATAATTACAGTTTAGTTATTCATACAAAATGTTTAAGACCACCAAGTTAACGCAGTTTCTTGATCACTGGCTTATCACTTGAACATTCCGTTTTCTATCATTGGAGAATCAGTTCAAATATCAAGAACAACAACATCACAATCTGTTTAATCATTTGTACTTCGACTTATACACAGATGTACATCGTCATATAAACAGATTTTACCAATTTGTAATTAACTTATTCAAATTCAAGGCCATAACATAACATTCTGCCATGCTCATGTGTGTAGTTGGCATATTGTTATGATAATGTGCCCAAAGTTAAAAACCCAAACAACTTCTATTATTTGGATTTTTAAACATCATTACCCCCCCCCCCCCCTAAAATAAAGTTTTATGTACTTGACAATGGTGGTCAGGGGCTTCACATGCTTAAAGAATGCATTATATCCGACTGCGTTATTGGAGAAACACCATCAATAGCATATGGTACCGTATCGACGCCATTCATGATATGTAAATCAGAAATATTAAAGATTTAATAGACATAGTTTAATTACAAGTACATAATATCCTTTCAGTAACGTCATTGTTCAGTCATGTTTTATCCATAAATAATGACTAGAGTTATATAAAGGCGTCTGAAGCTAACCTGAATTGACAAGAAAACACATAAGGAACGGAAATTCAATTGTGTTTATTCAGTCTTGGACGACATTCATTTCCGGTCTGATAGCAAATACACTGGAAATAGCGAACGACTGCCGAAATATGTAATATGTTACTTGTAACTGAGATTTCTTTGACAAATGACTTCATACTTCGTATAATGAGTGAATTGTACGAAGTAGGTCAGTCGGTTATTGCTTGGAAAGAATGAAATTACTTTTTAACACAGTTTCACACTCCACAAGCACACACCACAAAGCAAGTCCAAAACTGAAACAACACAAAAGTCGCTTCGAACGAACAACTCAAGCTAACAAAACGTTGATGTGCTAAGAGCAGTCTTGTCATGGACATAATATCACTGTCGGTGTTCGATTTCAGTGGCACTAATTGTGATAAACTACATAGACTATGTGTGTACCAGGGGTATTAATGAACATGTCGCAATCGCAACGCTTAATATATTATCTAATAATGCAAAATGTGTTACGAAGCGCACACGTACGAACACCCTAAGACAGAACTTTCGATATGTGCTAGAATTGCCAAAACATTTTAAACTGGATAACACGGTTAGATAAATTATGCTGCATAGTTTACTTTAGTCTCACTGATATACGTTCTTTACATTGATATATAAAATAGTATACAGCAGGCTTATGACCATTCTAAATAGAAATATATTACACTTTTTTTACAAATCCTGTACAATCACATAAAATTCATTGCTATCAATATTAAGGAATAAAATAATGGATACAAATTGAAATAGCTGATATTAACCACCATCAATAAAAAGTTGGAAACATAGCTAAACCAAGCAATATTGTATTCTAGTATTTCGGGGCAGGATTTCAAAGAAGTTATCTACTCAAAAATGAATTAGGTACACAAATACAGCACCGTTTTGTTTTTACTGTACAATTCCGTGTTTCATTTATTTTATTATATGTGTGGGAGGTATAAAAATGAGAACAGGGACAACGTTAAAGACAGAAAAAGTACAAAATGACATAAAACCAGCATGGAAGTATGAGGAGTAGTATATGTACTTTGAAAGGATGTCTCTGTTTCTTGACAAACGTTTTGCTGTTGTTTTAACATCGTGATTTAATTTCATATTAAACACAGACAAACTCGACGCTCTACAAAGACAAAACTATGTTGCACTTTTTAGCTCAACCAGTTTTTCTCTTTCATTTTTAATTTGAACGTATTGTACTTATTACCATTTTATTATCATACATTAGTCATATGTGATAGATAAGTAAACGTTTAGGCCACAAGTTCTTGCCAGTAATGGCTTTCCCCTCTTTCATTTTACCATCATGTACAATGACACACAAAGCGTATTATAATGGTAATGCAATGGTAAAAGTGTCAAACAAAATTACAGTAGCTTTCGGTAACTAAACAAATTGTAGTTTTTCAATTTGATACAATAATCCAAAACAACTAAAAAGTGTACACCCATGTTTCTAACGGACTGATGGTTGCGTATGTTGAGCACGTCGGTCGGTGCAATAGTAAATTGACCCGCAGCGAAAAATGTTCTTTGCAACGAAACACAAAATTCACTTAGTATAATATTTAGCTATTTTTCAAGTAGTCGCACACACTATTGTGATTAAGCTATTCTTATATGACAGAAATATTGACAGTAGGTATTTAATCTTACATGTATACATGTATATTGATTCCCATGTGAGTAAAAACCCGTGTAACTCTAGGCTGATACAATTATATGCAAGCCATTGGACTAAGAAGACATTTCTAACCGATGTAAGTCCTCCCAATGTAATGTGACACTTCTGTAAGTGCGTTAGCCTGCCAATTGTCACCATGTCAATAAGGAAACAACATATCGAATTTCATGTCTTATATATACGACAGTTACCCATTTGGCTAATATAACTTACTTACATATACATGCATATGACTAGGAATCCTGACGGGGTGTGATTGATCATTTCCTGTGTGTATAAAACTCTTTCTAGCTAAGTGCTTAATGTTTAGATATTATTGTATCAATGGCATCAGAACTTGTTTATATATCATATTAGGACACTCTGACTCTTTTAAATCAAAGAATTTGAAGCCAGTTTTATTCTGACGAAAAACGGAAATGGCTCTGTAGCACACCTTAACATGAACACACCACCCACCTTTACAATAAAACTATCCTAGAAGTGGGACAAACCAATCTTCGCCAATGTCATTCATAATCATACATCGTATTGAGCGGTAAACGTACCACTTTTTGTCATCCTCTACTATATATGGACATGTTCGTCCATTTTCTAATAATTATCATTCTCTGCAAAGTTTCACACAGCTTTCCAACAATATTACAGTTTGGTTAGCTTGCTGATCTAATCGGCGTTCCTGAGTTTCCGTCAACCAATACTCACTCATTATTACGATGATTTAAATGATCATTCAACATTAAACCAATACACTATACACATGACGTCCCGAAATCTGTAACAATTGCTGAGAATAAACATTTGAGAAATAACCTAGCTACTGAATAAAATAGGAATGCAAGTTTCAATTGTTTGATAGATTGACAGTTAATTTATACCGCGAATTAATCAGAGATTGATACATGCTTACAATAAAATAGAATAATAAGAAATATCTATAGTTAATAAGTTTACGCTCCAACTGACAGATAATGTAAAACAGACCGGAATTGCAAAGAAATGCTGTTTTTATTACTCGTAGATTGGAACTAAAGCCAGAAGGTTCATCAGTTAATGTTGAACACGCGTGCCAACGTCTGTATTATTGTTACGATTCGGTGTTACGGTTCGTTATTATGTTGTGCTATTAATTACATGTTTTTGTTCGCATTTATGCACTTCTTATACATGTATTTAGAACCATGAATAGTCGGGGTGGTAATGAACGGTATTGTTTATAAACCCGTTATTCAAACGTAGAAGTATCGCCACATAGAAATCATACATTTGTTCCGTATTAATTATCTGTCTACATTGCAAATCAATAGAGTGCATCAAGTGTGATTGCTTGAACCAAGATTTTGTTGAATACAGAATAATGTATG
Organism: Spisula solida; assembly: GCA_947247005.1. Classification (NCBI taxonomy): domain Eukaryota; kingdom Metazoa; phylum Mollusca; class Bivalvia; order Venerida; family Mactridae; genus Spisula; species Spisula solida. Next base: position 5,693,156 of record OX365945.1, read on the forward strand.
ATAAAATACAGACAGATAATCTTAATTAACATTCACTGTTAAAGCAGGTGGTTGCTTCATTTACATAACAACAATCACAGGTTTGGCTGTGAACACAAACTTTTTCCACTTTATATTTCTAGATCATGACGTTCGCCTTATTTTCTAGACATAATTGATGCGATTCAGCATAAATTCATGCAGAGCATCTTAGACGAATACAGCAAGAAAAAACATGAAAGGATGGGTCCATTGGGGATAGTGAGGGAAAAGCGAACTCGATGTGAGCATCGATTATATGATTTCGCCAAGTTACGACAGGCGTAATCGGGGGTTGACTTAAAATAAAGAGTTTGGGGATTTGACGAAGACCGCTCCCCTATGTCATAATAATTTATCATCACCATTGTTTTTACACTTAACATTTTGGGGACTGTATTTCTCTTGATAACCCCGTTTTGAATGGCATTGCGTTCATACTGATAAAACAAAACTTAAAGATGCAATAGTGCATGCGTTTATTAGACAGGCGTCACCATGTGAGAGGTGTATGTTAAAGAAACGCGCCTGAAAATACGTAGTATACATTCGGACCGGGAACAGCGAAGTAAGGGCCAGAATGAAGTAAGGGCCAGAATGCAAGAATGAATCACAAAGCCGACCACATACCACCAGCACAACCCAAAAAACAACACCCAAGAGAAACAGCACATGACTGGCTTCTCGCAAAATCATACGTACAAAAATTGTATCAATGATTGCAATAATTTGTAAACTATCTCTACCGTTATTTCATTTCAGTGTCACTGATTGTGATAATGTAAATACATACAATATGGGTGTGCTCGGAAGAGTATTGAACTTTCCCAAAGTCGAAGGTTTGTTATTGTTCATGATGTTTTTGAAGACGTCGTGGTAAAATAAAGGCGTGTTGTATAAATCAGCATAAACGTGTGTTACCACGAGACACTCTGGTTAGAAAAGAAAGAAACACAGATCAGTGTTTCACTTTGATAACATGTATTATGAGTTTGAAATTCTTCATGCTACACTGTACATTATGTAACATCGTTGTATATATCATTTTAAGAATGATTATGTAGCATAAATGATGGTTGTGTCCAGATATTATTTTTTTATTTTGTTATATCATGTTCATGGAACTTCTAGGTGTAACTTTAAGCCAAGATTCTCTGATACACGTATATTTCAATCATGTTTGTCAAGCGACTTACAAGATCCTGTTTTGTTATAACGTCCAGCGGGAAACTACGAATGTTTAGACAAAACGATAATGATAAATAAGACAGTTTGTAAATAAATTCTACGTTCGTAAAGTTTCATGTTTAATTTGTTTGTGAATAAGAAGTGACGGAAAACTAAAATTAACTTACGAATGACAAAAAGAGATTGGGTTCTGCTAATACTATTTTTGAGTGGTAGGGTAATAGAAGGAGAAAAACAATAAATTGAAAGGCGAAAATACAACTGTAGTACAATAGACACTTGTTGAATATGAAATAAAGGCAACAATAATGTGCTGACACAATGAATAACCAGAAATACGCTGCATGCATTCCAAATGTCACAAATGTTACAGAATGCCCCCCAAAACTTCACCAAACATCGGGAATCATGTTACCGACACTTGCAGGAGCTTATTTATTTCTTTCGGGAGTACGTGTATGCCCGAGACAAAAAATGCTCAGTGGCACCGATGCATAATGTCGAGTTGACTCCCCATGACGCACAATGACACAAAATGTCGCATGACGTCCTCGAAACTAACCAGTGATATTGGAGAACGAGTTCCGGACAACTCTCGAAAATTATTAATTTTCGTCGGGAGTCAAAAACGCTCAATGTGAGTTAGCCTTCATGCTGATGTTGACATCTGGCTAAACCGAAAATAGCTTATTTTTTATCAAAAACCAAAGCTGAGAGTTTGGGGGCGAGGGCTTTTCAATTCCTCATTTTAATAATAATATACCAGAGCATTACAGACCATCAGTATACCATGCATACAGGCTTTCTTGCCAATTACTGTGCATAACGTTACAATGATAACGTAAATAGAGAGTAGTAGATTGGATGTCTTATTAGTATTTATTGCAAATTGAGTCACATTCAATAACGTAAAATAATGTCGTCGATAAAGCAAGTCATTTCGGCCCTAATATCTAGAACCTTGCTTATACATATTTATTACATTAAATATACACTCGGCAAAACTTATAAGTACACACGTGGTTTTACCGTTATAACTTTTTTTATTTTTTATTAGTTTTGCATGGAATTTTGTGTACATACATGGTATTGCCTATCACAGGACTGGATAAATTAAGTTTTTTCTTCAAAATTAAATGCAGCGGTTCATCGTACCATGAAACATCAAAAACCGTAAAATGGCCGAGAAATTGACGCTTGGGTGCAAATTAATTTTATGTATGGTAAATTTGAAATTGAGATTGATCGTCAAATTAAAAAAAAACACATAATAATTCGATTTTTCGCACAGCAACATGGTGGTTTTTTTACTTTTAAAAATATTTTTTATTGTTATGGTCAAGGGGAGTTAACCATGTCCGAAATTGCATTTTAATGAAAAAGTCCGTATTTCTTAACTTAAATTGTGCTTTGTTCTTATCATTGTGTTCTTTATTTCTGTCTCCGTGATAACAACATAGACTTGAAAAAGAACTTTATCAGCACAGCGGGGCCATATGTGCATTAGCAACATGGCAATCACCCGATGAACACACGGTAGTAGTGTGTGATTTTAGATTCTGCTGATGTCATCATTAGTTTATTCTGTTTGTGACAATTTTAATCAGATGTTAAAAACATCGAATGTATTGTAAAACCACACATCCAATCTACGTATGTTGAAATTTTCAGCAAGATCAAATACATATTGACCGAGCTATGGGCAAATAAACAAGCGTGTACTTATAAGTTTTGCTGAGTGTATAATGCGTGTATTGGTTTTCTCTTTCCCATCTTATAATTTCCTGCGCGAAATTAACATTAGGATGTAATCAGACCTTACAAATAATGCAGAAATAATGTGAACGATTTTCATCACCGGATAATAGTTTTTCTGTCCGTTTGCTTCCTGTTACGCTATCCGACATTCTTAAGTTGCTGAACCTCAGGTCGAGCTGAAATCTTTGTTTGACGTTCTTTCCTACCTAACCAAATTCATCTTAAAATCTTAGAGCATGTATGAGTAAGTCAAACATCCTACTGTTTTCATATATAGCCTATTCTTAACTATGTTCACAACCTTAAAGGTTTTGTTATCTCTATCCTAGATCCTAAGTAGTTAACATGCTCTAGTCGGATGACAGGTTTCTTTTCATCCGAAATTAAACCATTAAATTATCACCCCATCTATATTATATATTAAGACCGAAGCTGACATAACATTGTCCATAATTGACGTGAGGATTCAACCGCATTGATGAATGATGGGATTCTCACAGTTCAATTAACTCTGACCATGTTGTGGAAGCCAGTGTTAAACAAACGTTGGAAACTGCTGAACACATAACACAGACTCAACAATCCCCTACTGCTTATATACGTATATACAATGTACATGTTTAGTCATATATCGAACAACAATGATAATTTAAGACAGATATAGTCACAGTTTGTTTATATTTGGAAATATCATTTATAGATGACACAGATCTGATTCATCTTTAATATAGGAAACCAGCAAGAGAAGGTGTACCGCTTCGGACTGTTAAATAAGACTTATAATGCAACAACGCGGTATAATGAGTAGAATAGAAAATAATAGAATACTGATTTATTACCAATCTTGGGCCTACATATTGGCATGCACGTTTGACATATGCAGTGTCTAAAGTTTCGAGTACGTATTATTTATTCATTTCCGTATGTTTGATAATTTGATGCTAATAGATAGATGCAGACAAAAAGTGGGGTTTGTACAAGTATATGTGCTATATTTAACACGACTGGTGATAGGAAAGGTGTTATGACAACATGCTCAAAATTGGGGTTCAGAAAATGATATCCTAGACTGCAGAGCAGTAAATAATTCTAACTATATCGTACATCTACTCGTCACCGTGCGAGCTTCATAAAATAATCTAACAGGTTCTAATTAGTTTAGAAACGCAACACTTCAATTGCAAACAAGTGTTAAAATTCTTGAAATAACCAATTTCTAAAACACCAGGTGCAAACATTTAGAAGAATCTGTGTTACACCGAGTTCTGGATTCTAGCACACGCCAGGTGTATGCTGCATTTATATGCTTTTGTACACTTGTGTATGGATTCTATTATGAATTGTTGTGTTTTGTTTAATTTAGGGGCTTCAATAATTCACTATATCCGACTTCGTTACTGCAGAAATTTACTATTAATAGCATACTGTAATATCGACACCATTCATGATATGTAAATCAGAAATATTAACGATTTAATAGACAATTTTTATTACTAGTATATAATATCCTTTCAGTAACGTCATTGTGCAGTCATGTTTTATCCATAAATAATGACTAGAGTTATATAAAGGCATCTGTAGCTAATCTGAATTGACAAGAAAACACATAAGGAACGGAAATTCAATAGTTTTATTCAGTCTTGGACGAAATTCATTTCCGGTCTGATAGCAAATACACTGGAAATAGCGAACGACTGTCGAAATACGTTGTATGGAATTTGTAACTGAGATATTTCTGACAAATGACTTCATACTTTGTAAAATGAGCGAATTGTACGAAGTAGGTCAGTCGGTTAATGCTAGGGAAGAATGAAATTACTCTTTTGACACAGTTTCGTCCACGATATTATAATTCATACAGACACGACCATTTTGGATAGTATAGAACATACGTACAAATAAAACCGAATGGTGCAACTAAAACAGATAGGAACGAAACAAAACACATCAGTACTATCAATCCTGAACGGAATGTACAACAGAACAGAATAGAACAAATCAGAACGATACGGTATGGGTCGGTACAAGACAATGACAGAAAAAACGAAGCAAAACAAGTCAGATTCGAAACCGGAACATATCAGAACGTAATTAAACAATGCAATTCAGTACGGAATGAAGTACAGCAATTCAGTACGGAATTAACCAAGCCAGTTCAGTACGGAAAGAAGTGAGGCAATTATGAAGGGAACAATACAAGATAATTCAGAAAGAAATGAGTAAAAGGAAACAAGACAAATGAGAAGGCAACGCAACAAGACAAATCGAAATAATCTATTTTCAGTGTCATATAAACAACTAACCTAAGACTAACAATTTTAAATACTCCTTTATTTACGATATTGAAGTTGATAGTTATATCGAATAACTTACCACAAAAAACAACAGATCACGGCTTCAAACTCAATCCGATACAGGCAGTGTTCCCTGGTTTGGCACTCTCTGTGTTAGGGTAGTTCCAGGTTTGGTTTGCAGAGTGTCAGAATAATGTGACTGGATAGTCTCCAAATGACTTATAACAGTATGAACACTAAACATTAAAACAAATCAAGTTTTGATTAAGTCTTAGTTCAGTTTTCTTATTCTAAGTCAGAACTAAATCACACTTTTTCATTACTACGATCATTGAGTTGGATGTTTAAACTGACAATTGGTTACCCTGGTAACGCATTTTGTACTTCTTACACAGGTAAAGGAATGCAATTCTTACTTAACACCATATTGATAACATTTCTCTTTGAGAAAAGGTTGATAATTTTGATTAGCACATCGCTGATTACATGTTCTCAGTTTTGACATATGTATTCCGTAACGTCTAACCACATCTTCAATACGAATTCCTGGTTCTTTTATTTGTTATATTCCAATTTCGCCCAATATACAAACTCGAACAAATTATTTCTGAAATAAATGACACAGGAAATTGTGTGGTGGTAACCCCGAGGGGTCGAAATCTATATCCGGTTCACTTATGAGATATCAAAGGAATATTTGCGTAAGATGAATACCCTAGGGTCTGTAAAACAATTCGTTCGGTACGATTGAACAGTGATTTGAGGAAATGAACCGAATGTCTCGTTGGTCTAATACTTAAAATTAGTTATTTGTGTAAAAAGAACGTGAGTTCACCATGCAATCAATGAGCAAAATGTTATCCTTAGATATGTCCCGTGTTCGTTAACGGTAAAGTAACCGGTATGATCGGCAGATTATATGACACTGGCTTCGTCAATCAGCAGATTCCGTGGCATAGGAGGCGTCATTTGGCAGTTTCCGTGACATTGGATACGTCAGTCGGCAGTTGCCGTGATATTGGATACGTCAATTGGCAGTTTCCGTGGCCTTGGATATGTCAATTAGCAGTTTCCGTGGCATTGAATACGTCAATCGGCAGATCCCGTGACATTGGCTACGTCAATCGGCAGTTTCCGTGATGACGTAGCCGCCAATGTCGAAGATCGAATTTTCCGATTGACGTAGCACAGCCATATAATTTGTAGCCATTGTCACTGAGTTTGTCATGCTATCTGCCAAATGACTGCCTACAATTTGCGCATTCCTGTCAGACGTAATGTGGTCTGATCACTGGTCCACCGTACATGTATTAAACATGAATTTACGACTCATTTGATACACTAAAACACAACACTGATTTCTGTTTACGGAATACCACTCAATTAACACATAATTATGACGATTTAACTGAGGCTAACATAGAAAACGTAATGAAACATGTGTTAAGTGTTAACTAGCGGTCCCCTGGCTCAAATGACCACCTGTCTTAATGTTTCCCTAAAATTAATCCAATTAATCCAATTAATCAATTGTTATGTAAAAAAACTCTAATGAACGGTCACTTGTTTCAGCAGCCAAAGTTGACTTTTCCCAATGACTGAATGCTTACGAGAGATATCAAACTGTAATGAAGAGAACCCTCGAATTGCAACATTTCGTGAAGTTAGATAGTATTTCACACATGAAACGTCGTAAAATCTATTCATCAAAGTCAGTCTTTAACGACAATACGGCATTTAATGACACAATTTTTTTATTCATTAGGAGTTCCGAATTACAACTTCTAAAATTACTTTAAATCCCCCATTTCAATGTGAAAAATAAAATAAAATCAGATTCTGTCACTCCACTGTATAATTATAATTGTCATACCTTCTAATTACTTTTTAGTTTTTATTGTAACGGTAATTTAATTCGACTTTGCCATTACTTTTTCCGCGAAACATTAATTTAAAAAAACCCAATGCCCTGCCTTCCTTATCTGCTGAGCGTGTAGTCTACCAATAAATATAGGCTACATTATTCGTCATTTTTAGAAATGTATATTGCAGAATCATTTAGGAGATACAAATGTTGAGTCTTGTTATGCACCTGGAACGAGGAAGGTGGTAAATACCGACCCGGTCCCGTTTAAGAAATTCGTGACCGTGTTTTTCCTGAACCACTGCATCGCGACTACAGTGGAAGTATGATTATAAAAAGGCGTGTTTATTGTCGACATGTTTGGCTCGTATTTTGGGAGAGTTGTAAAGTCCTTTGATTATTGCTACACTGAATAGCAAGTAGAGTGCATAATTTTAAGCGTACTACTTCTCAGTCATCACTGGTTCGAATTTATTTAATGAAACACCATACTCGGAATTTACACCAATCCGCATATACATATAACGTTACATTGGTAATCAAGTAAAATCTATAAAATAAAGTGCTACTCACAGTATATCGTAAAACTTAAGTCTCCACTTTGTACCCGTGTTTAACAAATAACAAAACACACTGACATATTTGGATTGTAGGGGTATTTGATCCTATATTTCCATTAACTGTTAAAAAGCTAATGTCAAGCTTTCCTAACGTTCAAGCCTTTTCAAACAAAATGTCAACAAGAAATCTTTGATTAATTTCCTTTTAAGAAAGACCCGCGGTAAACTCGAGATCTAGATGAGAAATTAAATTATCTAATTGAATAACTGTTTGAATACTTAGAAGATATAGCTTGGGCATTGTACAATTAAATATTATTGAAAACGACAAATGACTATTATAACGCTTCATCAATGAATAGGTTCTTCCGATTTTGTAAAATATTTTACGAAATCGTTTATATTTTTTATTATGTTTACTGATTGATAAATACAGGGTTAAATACATATCATTAAATACATGTATACTCCCATGCAATAAAACTTTTGTATGAACTATATGACTTCTATTTGCATTTTAAAAGAGCAGTTTTAACGTGTTAATTCGGCGGTTGACGTCAATAAGGGCGATAATTTCATTATTATATTACATGTCTGTACATTATTCAGTGACAATAAATTGACATGAGCTTACATGCAGACAAGGGTCACCCGTAAAGTTTATGGACAAGTATTATTGTGAAAATGTCCCTTCAAAACATAATCATAAACATAACATTTTCTAAAACGTATATCTATTTGTGATTTACAAACGAAATATCGTGTGAAGTAATTACAATTTTAACAATTTCACATCATTTTGAAATTATACATAATGATCACTGGACAATTACGGAGCGCTGCTCCTGGAAACATGACCAAAGTTGGAGATTTTTCTATCCCTGTAGTTCGAATATGGTGGAATGCTATCCAAAGTGACTTGGTGGTTATACTGATAATTCTAACGAAATTCAGTTAAAACACAACTAAAATTTACCTGTTTTCAAAATTTTATTCGTGACTTACCTGTGTTGTGCACAAATTGTTAAACTAACATACGTAATGTGAAGCGCAATCGAAAATAACTTGTTATATTGTATAGATATGCTCTGTATTTGTATGCAAAACAAATGTGATGACACAACAAATGTATAAATTATTCTTGAATATTAACCAAGTCCTTGGTCTAGAAGTAATGGCATCCAATGTGGAATTTTCTAATTCCAAAGAGAATACTGTTCTGATTATTTTAAAACGTGTTACAACCTTTATAATGCTCTCAATGACATTATGAAATGTAAGAGTCGGGGAAATGACTGTGATCAGGAAGAAGGCGTCCGACAATCCAAAATTGACCGGTCCTATTAATTTAATCGACACTATGTATCAAAATATACAAAGCTTACTACTTCCATAAGATATGAAAAGTTCGATGAAGACAACAAAGTTACCGTCCGCGAATTTATTACTTATAAACAAAGGAAGAGCACATATTACTAACTGACGTTTTCAGAAATTCAGTACTCATATCTAGGTATAGATTGAAAAAAAGTAAATTGTACATTGAAATACTCTGTTTGGTGTCTTTCATATTAGTTTATTTGTTATTACTTTGTAATTGAGCTAGTGTATGTATTTCTATAAAACCTGGTTTTATCGGTACACTGTTTTAACCGGCATCCTCACCCGTCCGACGGAACTCCGGATATACTTGGCCAAAAAAGAAACATCCACTATAGTGTGAACATTAGTCACGTGGTTTGTGACGTAATCTCTGGCGGCTAGGATGGTTTCGGGCTAAAACTATTCCATGGAAACCTGCATGCTCTTGATGGTTATTGCGAGTTTATAAATAGGTTACAGTATTCAAGGTAGAAAGAATGTTTGTGTTCGTCAGCCAAAAATGATTGAAAAACAATACATAGATTTAGTTACTGGGTTCTAGTAGCCGCAAAATTAACACTTTACGTGTACACTGCATGTTTTATGTAAACGTTTCTTTTTGCCTGGTATATATTATCTTTGAAAAGTACAAGTGTGGCCAAGTATTTAGGAAGCGCCTGTTTATTAACCACTTGACTTTCATTGTTGTAAAATATAGCTTGTGCCAATTCAATACACATTAAATGTACTCAAAATAACTGCATTTCAATTATACTTTTAGCACGTGCATTACTTAGAAAGTACTTTAAAGCACAGAAGCTATCGTTGAACAGTAGTGTACTCGTATACTTGCCAATATAAATCAATGAAATAACCAAAATTCTCAACGATAATTGCGAGTGTTGGACGCGTCCGTTTATCTAAGTTTTCTTTTATTATCATAATATCGTACTCGTGTGCAATGTAACCAGTCATAATTTCCTTCTGAATTATTATCTACGCAAATAAATGAAGACATGTTGGGAAACAATTCTTAGTTAAGTTCGGTACATGGATAATATAATCCCGAAGAAGGCGAACAATGCCGAAACATTGCAGCGTACATAAAATAAATAATAATGTTTTCCTCTGTTGTACTCATACGTATACATATATACAAGTTTTTAACGCCCATTATTGAGTTGTGTCTTCTTCCATTGCTATGGTACTCATATACACAAAAATACAATGAAAACGATTGTGTCAATATCGTTATAGTAAGTGTACTGTATATAACTTATATGACAAGACATGAGTATCCATTTTTTCTGTGAAGTTCTCTCGTTTAGCCACACAAATGACGGATGTGTTTGGGAAATTTCTACTGGCACTATAGTAATTGTTCTAGGCGTCCTGCTTGTACTGGATGACAAGTATCTGTGGCTTCCGCTGTATGATTGACGATGTCTATCACTCATTTATAATATCACTGGTAAATCTAATACCCCTTTGGGTTCCTGTGTAAGCTAAATGTAGATATAAACGCTGTCTAGCACGCTTATAACATGATCAGTTCATGTGACAGCTTAGAGTGCAATCGTGAAAGCTCGGCCATTTCCGTTTGTCTACGGCAGGTCTTTTGCAATTCATAAAGATTGAGGTGACCAGAATGCTTAAAGTGCTGAGAATTTTCATGGTTTCTTACCATCTAGAAATCGGTTATAGCTGTATGTGAAAAATATGATGTATGCACTGGACTTCAATAATGATATAGGGCATTAGCGGTCAGAGATAAACTAAGGTTTCGTTGTCAAATGCAATCATATTCGCGTTTGACATTCACTTATAGGTTAAATGAATCTCGTGACAAGGTTAACTATTGTGCAGATTGTCAACAGGCGAATATTTGCCAACACTGACCGCAATAAACAGGAGTGTGGCCAGTTTACAAGTGACCGCTGCCGACATTAGACAGGGTCTTACAATATCGAAAACAGTAGTTTTAGAATACAATCGAGTGATTCGGCGAACTTTGAACTGACCATTATAGACGAGGTCACGCCACACATACAGGGTATCGCCAAGACAGGTTTGACTGTATATACGATACAGTTTAATTATTTTAAAACCAGCCAATGCATACGGGGAAGGACAATCAGACACCTAGGGTGCAGATGGAGAGAGCAACGTATGGGAGAAATTATCCGAGCGGTATAGAGGGAAAGTTCTCTACAGATATTGTAAAATTATTTAACAAGTTCAAAGTTTATTGGCATAATCAGCAAATAACATACCAATATGTCGATTACAAATAATGTAACATATAAATTTCGGGAAAAAACATATTTACGAAGAAATATATACACACTTATAATATTATTGGTGTGACGTGCATTGACCTTTGGTCCGAAGTTTGGGTAGTCAGCTGGGTGTGCAGTTGAAAAGAACATAAAATGGTATCATTCGTGTTGCCTCTTTCAGAGATTATGGACTCTGTCTGGGTAATTCACCAGCGATTTTGATTAAAGGTATGTGCATGTTTATGAAATTCCTTTCCAGTATGTTGGCCCGTGCCTCCCCTATCCCACATTTTAAGTCTTCGGAAGCTCATTTGTGTATTTTCAGGCTGTCATAAAGGGTAAATAAATATAGCTGTTTGAGGTTGTCTGTAGTTTACCAGAATTAATCTTTAATTATCACTCAACACAGAATAACTGTTCAGTGTGCGCTTTGGGGAAGAGAGCCCGTCCCGGCTTCGATCCCCGTCTGTGACACTGCTTAATTTCTCTGAGCAATAATTACCCACAATGCTCCACTCGACCAATGTACCGGTGACGGCAGTGTCTGTGCATGTTAGATATTCCTGGGCACCGTATCGAGATGTTGGCTGCACACAAACCGGGAGAAAAATAGTCTCCCCGGGAAACTCGAACGCAGGTTTCCTTAGGCAGACCAATGACCAGAGGAGATTAAAATGTCAAAGGGTGGCTGGACGGCTGAATTGCTGAAAGCGGTCATCGATCGCGATATTTTTATACCGTTGTGTAAAACGTATGGATTCTCTCCCATCTTAACTTGATGAAGTGTCCAACAAAAGCCGTTATCTGCACAGAATATGGTGCATTAAATTTAAATACCAATGAATTAGATTTGATCAATTTGATCTCAAGAAAAGTTGGCTACAGACGCCACTGAAAGGAAACAAATCCAATTATTGAGCTGAATAATCCGAACGCTTTGATATTTTAAAGGTCAACAGTATGCATTTACAAATACTGAACATATTATTCAAACGTCTGTGTATTCTTTGATGCGTCTTGTGGTCTTGACGAATATAAGCTGATTTAAAAAAATTAAAAATGTACCAGGCAAATGTTAATTTGCCGTTTGGAATTTGATTTCGGGATTGAGTTCATCCGCGACAATAGGTCCGTGACGGGTGGGTGGGTGAGTTAGTGTATGGTATAATTTTGTGTGCGAGCAGCCAGCTAGTCAGTCAGTCAGCCGGTCGGTCGGTCGGTCAGTGATTCAGTCAGCCAGCCAGCTTTTCTGTTTTGTGTTGTTAGTCAATATTTACTACTAGGGTATGTTGCTGGTTGTTTCAACTACATACACTTTACTTCGTGTATTTCAAAAAGAAATATAAAAGAAATCACCTCTGTAGTTCCTGCCATGCATAGCCCATTCTCAGTCAGTCGTGTCACTCTATACTAGGGGCTTGAGGTCCAGTCTATCCAATAGATATGTTCTAACACGTAATATGTGCTCATTAATGAATTATGTCAACATGAGAGATGAAGAGATAAATAAAACAGACAGCTATGTGGATGAGGGGCAAACTTCAGTGTTAGATTTAGTGAAGTCTAGCATATTTCTGAATGGAAAACATATTTTCTTTCACTGATGCCAGTTATAAGGTGTTACTAATCTTCATGAGATATTCTCACCATATGTGCCTTCAGGCGTCTATCATATGTAAGAATCCTAAATTGTATTGACAATAGCATGATCCTACGGAATAACTTGTACATGTACTTGAAACATGTCCAATTTGACGTGCCATAATTAAGGCGTGGGTCGGAGTGTCTTGTTCTTTTTTGGTTAGCTCTACAAATACGCAGAAGATATGGCTATCATATTTAGAACTCGAAGAATGTTTACTTTACTCTCAGGGAAGCATGCTGTTTTCTTTATTGCTTTTATGGCAATTTGTCTATTTTGTCAATAATAATCAAACAAAGTTCTCTGTAATCTTAACTGACAAATAAATACCACACAGAAGGAAATTATGCGCCAGTAAATCAGATTCTACTGAATCTTATTTCCGGTAAGTATAATATGTATTGTATGGGAATTCGAGTTACAATCCTGATGCAATTCCGTAACAAATGCTATACGGAGATGCAGTAGATCTAATTAATGTTTGCATCTGCGTATTGGCACGTGGGAGTTTTCCCTCTTTATTTTCTTGAGAGTCTTGCAAATCATGTCAGAATCACTAGTATTATTTAAAATCCTCTGTCTCGTGCAACTGACAACTCCCTTATTAGTTATGTCCATGTCCCTGGGAAAATCATCATCCACAGAAGTACAAACGACGTAGACAATCATCGAAGCATTCGTATAACAGTGTGCTGCACTTGTGTTCGAATCTCTACACCCAATTCATTACTGGGAAACATTTTGGGAAATAACGAGCGGCCACGGGATCCAGAAAAGATCACCCGCATTGTAATGTGTCCAAAAAGAAAGTTTACAGTTCCAGTGTCTATTTATCCGGAAATCCCTACAATCTGCTCTCGGAAAGAAACTGTGCACAAGATGTAAGTTTTTTGTGACCAATTTTAAGATTGACGATTTTTCATAATGTCTGCCGCCTTCTGACGTTTCCCTTCTTGCACTCGTTCTTTGAAACTATCAATAACATTTGCACATGTGTATTAAATGATCTTCTAACCTTCTCTTTTATTGTTCCTCGGGAACATAGGTGTGTTCATTGGTTTTAGACTGTATAATAGCGATTAAGATAGCACAATAGAAAGAAATAAACTCAATCCGTTACTTGCCTACTTGATTTATTATTATAAACAAAGGGAGAGAACCTATTACTAACTGACGCTTGCAACAATTCTGTATTCATATCCGGGTTTTGGCGAGTAGATTCCAAAAAACAAAATGTATAATTGAGATACCTTGTTTGATGTCTTCCATGTTTGTTTATTTGTTTTTACTGTGTTAATGAGCTAGTGTTCATGTGTATGCATGTATTTTTATTGTTGTAAAATATAGCTTGTGCCAATTCAATACACATTAAAGGTGCTCAAAATAACTGCATTTCAATTATACTTTTAGCACGTACATTACTTAGAAAGCACTTTAAAGCACAGAAGCTATCGTTGAACAGAAGTGTACTCGTATACTTGCCAAAATAAATCAATGAAATAACCAAAATTCTCAACGATAATTGCGAATGTCAGACCCGTCCGTTTATTAAATCAAGTTTTCTTTTACTGTTACAGTATCGCACTCGTGCGGAGAGTAACCGGTCACAATTCCCTACTGAATTATCATCTACGCAAATAAATGAAGACATTTTCTGATGTTGGGAAACAATTCTTAATAAAGAAGTACATAAATAATATTATCTCGAAGAAGGCGTACAGTCGCAAAATGTTAGTAAGTTTATGTTTTCTTCTGTTATACTCAAATAGAAAAAGATAATACTAAGTCGGACAGGGAAGGCAGCACTTAACGTAATCTGTAGTCGAGCACAAAAAAACATAAAATCATACAAGGTACAGTGCCCAACACACTGGCGAACAAGAAACTGATCCGCCGAAGTTTTGTACACCCATTTTTGAGTTGTGTCTTGTTTCATTGATATTATTGGTACTTACAATGTATATACAAAAATTACAAAGAAAGCGGTTGTGTTAATATCGATATATTATTTGTACTGTGTATAACTTGTAAGACAAGACAAGAGTATCCATTTTTTCTGTGAAGTTATCTCGTTCAGCCACACAAATGACGAATGTGTTTGGGTCATTTCTACTGGCACCAAAGTAATTGCTCTAGGCGACCTGCTTGTACTGGATAACAAGTCTCTGTGGTTTCCGCTCTATGATTGACGATGTCTATCACTCATTTATAATATCACTGGTAAATCTAATACCCCCTTGGGTTCCTGTGTAAGCTAAATGTAGATATTAACACTGTCTAGCAAGGTTATAACATGATCAGTTCGTGTGAATGCTTTTCAGCGGGTATCATCTTAAAAGTGCAATCGTGAAAGATCGGCCATTTCCAGTCTATTGCAAAAAGGGGTGGTATTCAATATTGATCTTACTTGACTTAAGGAAAAGGACAACCAATCAGATCTCACCATATTAAACTCTAAGTCAGGAACAGACGATATGATTGGCTATCCTTATTCTACAATTAAATAAGATCAATATTGAATACCACCCCTGAAAATTTCCCTTGCTTCTTATCTTCCAGAAATCGGTTATACATGTATCGATGTATGAGTTAAATATGATGGTGTATGCACTGGACTTCAGGTCGTGGCAGTCTGAGGCAAAATAAGGTTTCGTTATCATATTTGTGTTTGGCATATGTAAGGTAAATGAATCTCTCGATAAGGTTAACTATTGTGCAGATTGCCAACAGGCTTATAGTTGCCGACACTGACCACGATAAACAGAAGTGTGGCCTGTTTACAAGTGACTGCCGTCACTGTTAGACATGATCACGCAATATAAAATCTAAGAGTAATTTTAGAATCGAATTGAGTGGTCGCACTTTGAACTAACCATTATAGACGACCTTGCAATAAACTGTATTCTATTCAGATGATTAGATTCTATACAACTATTCTCAGAATACACAATCAATTCAAATAAAAGTGTGTTGCCACTACATACAATACATATCTGTAGTTGTATGGCCTTATTTTGTTGCTTTACGTGAGGTGGCATGGTCATACCTACTGTACAACTTGAATTTGCAGAGATTCAAAAAGTTAAAAGGCTATATCTGTTGGCTCAAAAGGCCAAATACTGCAAAAACGATTAAATTAATACAACATACAACTTTAGGAATACACACAAATAGAACAGACACGCTAAATTCTGGTTGAAACCGATACAGCATACATCATCATTTTAAACAATCAGAATACATCATGATATAGGCGTATATTTGCAGACACTGACCGTGATACACAGTAGTGTGGTCTGTTTACAAATGACTGCTGTCACCGTTAGACACATTACACATAGTAATATACCGAGAAATGAATAAATCTGTCAACAATGTACAATAAATGTTATAGAAAGTGAATATCCTTTTCTCCTTATATGTCCGATATATCATAAACAAAGAACTTCAATTTTACCAAGATACTACTGTCATTGGCCAACTTTATGGAAATTCGAATCATTAATGTCAACATCAATAACGCGATTGATAATCTTTTTATCCAAATTTGTTTATAACGCATTTGACCTAGGAAATCAGACTTAAGATGTCCCTATCAATACAAAATATTAATTTTATGTAACAATAATGTACAAATATGATATTTCACGAAATACCTAATGAATATTATACCCATACTAAGAAAACAAAATACATATGTTAAACTCCATATGTTACTTGTATTCTTTTTTCTCTCATTATAATATATGTATGATGCTATCTTTTATTTTATTGTTAAAACCATACATAATCTCCTATTATAGCGTATCTACACTCCTATAACAACGACCTACTTCTCAGTTAAATGATTCCAATTTTGCCTCGTGTTATGTTTAATTTGCATGTACTTAATTTGTGTTTGACTATGAACATGTAGTTCTAAGTTAATAATCTTTATGTTATGTTATGTTAGGCAGGGTCACGCAATATCGAAAAGAGAAGTTTTAGAATAAACCACTGACCATTAAATACGATGTCATGCTACATACAGGTGATTGTCAGTACGTGTTTCACTATATAAGCAATACAATGTAGCTGTTTAAAAGCAACAGCTGAAATTCAACAATAATTGTAACCGTTTCGTTAATTATTATTAACAACAACGTTATTTTCAAGCTTGCTACAGCGCACATAAAACGGCTCACTATCCAGCCAATGCATAGGGAGGAAAGACAACCAACCATCAAGGGGTGCCTGTGGAGAGGGCAAAGTATGGCAGAGATTACAGTTTCAGATCGGTACGTAAGAGAGTTTCCGTACAGATATTGTGATACTATTGGTATGACATGTACTATCCTTTGGTCCGAAGTCAGTTGGATATGCAGTTAAATAAAACATATAAAATTGTATCATTCGTCTTGCCTTTTTCAGAGATTTGGACTCTGTCTGGACCCTGTTTAATAGGTATCCGGGTTTTCCACCAGCGATTTCTTTCTAAGTGGTATAAAATATCAATGTGTTTATGAAATTCATTTCCAGTATGTTATTCCCTCGACCACCCCATCCAACATGTTAAGTCTTTGGAACATCCCCCGACATTTTAAGCCTGGAAGAGCATTTGTGTATTTTCAGACTGTCCCAGTGACAATAGTTTGAGATTGTCTGTAGCCTGAATCATTCTTTAATCGTCACTCAGCACTAGATTACTGTTCAGTGTACACTTTGGGACGAGAGGTCGTCCCGGCTTCGATCCCCGTCTGTGACACTGCTTAATTTCTCTGAGCAAAAAGTACACACCATGCTCCACTCGACCAATGTTCCAGTGAAGGCAATGTATGTACATGTTCAATATTCCTGTGCGCCGTTGTAGTATGAATTCCGCAAGTTTATGAAAAATGCAAGTTTCGCTTCCGCTTCCGGTTTAGACTTGTGAAATTCACTGTACTGGTTATGAGATGCGTAAGTCGTGAGAATTGCAAGTTTGACTTCGATAATTGCTGAATTGTTCCCCCCCCCCCCCCCTTAAAATTTCTATATATAGAATCGAGATCTTATTTGATAACGGACATTTAATTAAAAATTAGATCTCTCATTGTATTAAATTTTAATTGATAGATCGTATATATAACGTACGGACCTTGTTTTTATATACATGTATATACGTCCGTTCATGCACCATGGTGATTTAATAATTCGTATCAATCGTTTTGTACTTCGATTGATTGGAAGTTTTGGCAGAAGATTTTTTGCTTTCATTTAATTTTTTATTTTAAATTAAACTATCTTTAGCATTCAGAACAAAAATTACATGAGCGGACCAGCACATTTTCGGGGTGGGGGGGGCTAATAATAACTACTTCATTTATTGTGGATGGCATATTTGGTTCTGGACAAATTTTCAATATGATCAACAATATGGCCTACCTGATAACTCTATGCTATAGGTTCACATTGATTATAGGCGATAGCCCCCTACAGTCTAGGTTCACATTGATAGGCGATAGCCCCGTACGGTATAGGTTCACATTGATAGGCGATAGCCCTGTACGGTATAGGTTCACATTGATAGGCGATAGCCCTGTACGGTATAGGTTCACATTGATAGGCGATAGCCCCGTACGGTATAGGTTCACATTGATAGGCGATAGCCCTGTACGGTATAGGTTCACATTGATAGGCGATATCCCCCTACAGTATAGGTTCACATTGATAGGCGATAGCCCTGTACGGTATAGGTTCACATTGATAGGCGATAGCCCTGTAGTGTACAGTATAGGTTCACAATGATATGTGACGGCCCTGTACAGTATATATTCACATTGATAGGCGATGGCCCCGTACAGTATAGGTTCACATTGATAGGCGATGCCCTGTACGGTATAGGTTCACATTGATAGGCGATAGCCCTGTATGGTATAGGTTCACATTGCTAGTTGATGGCCCTGTACATTATAGGTTCACATTGATAGGCGATAGCCTCCAACAGTATAGGTTCACATTGATAGGCAATAGCCCTCTTACGGTATAGGTTCACATTGATAGGTGATGGCCCCGTATGGTATAGGTTCACATTGATAGGCACTAGCCCTGTACAGTATATGTTCACATTGATAGGCGATGGCCCTGTACGGTATAGGTTCACATTGATAGGCGATGGCCCCGTACGGTATAGGTTCACATTGATAGGCGATACCCTGTACGGTATAGGTTCACATTGATAGGCGATGGCCCCGTATGGTATAGGTTCACATTGATAGGTGATGGCCCCGTATGGTATAGGTTCACATTGATAGGCACTAGCCCTGTACAGTATATGTTCACATTGATAGGCGATGACCCCGTACGGTATAGGTTCACATTGATAGGGTATGGCCCCATACGGTATAGGTTCACATTGATAGGCGATACCCTGTACGGTATAGGTTCACATTGATAGGCGATGGCCCCGTACGGTATAGGTTCACATTGATAGGCGATGGCCCCGTACAGTATAGGTTCACATTGATAGGCGATAGCCCTGTACGGTAAAGGTTCACATTGATAGGCGAAAGCCACGTACGGTATAGGTTCACATTGATAGGCACTAGCCATGTACGGTATAGGTTCACATTGATAGGCGATAGCCCCCTACAGTATAGGTTCGCATTGATAGGCTATAGCCCTGTATGGTATAGGTTCACATTGATAGGCTATAGCCCTGTACAGTCATATTGATAAGCGATAACTGAATGACTATAAGAAAAATGAAAATAAAAAAAATATATGAAATTCCCACTTTTATTGCTGTAAAATATAAAAAAGACAATTTTGATCATTAAAATTACATACATGACATTCATAATTATATTAATCCAAGTTAATCCACGGAACTGGTTTAATGAGCCAGCTGTCCATCATATGCATCTGGATAAACAGTGCAAACATAAAAGCACAAGAAATTCTATATGCAGTTTTAGTGGTGTTCAACACATACAAGTTACCATCTGACAGACAAACAGACGAAAGTACAGACAGCACCGAGGTTATATATTTTGTGGGTTCCAGAGGTCCTTGGTTTGATCCCGTCTGCTCCACCTAACCCAGGTGTGAATTAGTACCTCTGAGGGTGTTGTCTGTACATGTTTGATATCCCTGGGTGCTGTATCTCGATGTTGGTTGCACACCAACCAGGAGAGAAATAGTCTCTCTGGGGAAGACTATAACTCAGGTTTTCTTAGGAAACCCAATGACCAGGGGAAGTAAAATGACAAAGGGTGGCTGAACAATTAATTTGCTGGAAGCAGTCATCCAGAACTAGTAGCTTAACTTAACTTATATGCCCCTACTTAAAAATAACACAGCTGTATGAAAGAAGGACAATGGCTGATCACAAAAGCTTGTACACCTACTGGACACATCTTCAGAAGTTCAATGTCACTATATTTAATTGTGTGTGACTGGTGAGCTAATGAAAATACAAATGCAAAACAATATATGATATAGCTCAAACAGAGGTAGCAGGTTTGATTAAAAACAGGTAACTGTATCATTGCTAATAACAGAAATTCATTTAAACATAATTTATTTTTAAATCTTTTTCAATGATACGGCTACCTGTGTTTTTAAACTGCAGTAGAGCAGTTGAGATTTATTTGAAATCACAGTACAACAATATTATATTAAGTCAGACAGGGAAGGCAGCACTCAACTTAACCAGCAGAGCAGAGCTTTTCTGGATATGTTACAGTAAAATTATTTATGAGCAAAATAAACAAAATACCTTGATTATGTAAAAACAATGGCTGAATCTCTTATAATAGCTCAGTATTACAATGTATAAATCGATTAATCGGGTTGGTCACTTGTTTACATAACATCGTGTACATCAACATTGCAATCTCTCTTATTAATTTATTATTTTAATAGACATTACGTATACTAGTATGTAGCTTAGAGAATAAGGTATTGGTTTTCACTGCCCATTTCTCAAATTGAAATGTTTAAAACAATAAAAAATACAATGTTATGATATTGTAATGTTTGTATTCAAATGTTAACTGCACACAAGTTAGGAGCTAAATAGTCTTCACAGGGAGACTCAAACGCAGGTTTTTATACCGCCTAATGACCAGGGGAAGTTAATATTTTACAGAACGGCTGAATTGCTGAAAGCGGCGCTCGAATACTTGTAACTCTTTTTTATATTATAGTTTAAAGGTTTGCAACGTATGGATTCTCTCCTGTCTTAACTTGATGAAGTATAAAAACAAAAGCCGTTATCTGCACGGAATATGGTGCATTAAATTTGAATTACAATGAATTAGATTTGATCAATTTCATCTCAAGAAAAGTTGGCTACAGAAACCATTCAACGGAAACAAATCTAATTATGCAGCTGAATAATCCGAACGCATCGATAGTTTAAAGGTCAACGTTATGCATTTACAAATACTAAACAAATTATTCAAACGTCTGTGGATTCTTTGATGCGTCTTGTGGTCTTAAACAAATATGCTGATTTAAAATTTTACAAAATGTACAAACAAAGTAATTGCTAATTCGCCGTTTGGCATTTGATTTCGGGTGGAGTTCATCCACGACAATAGGTCCTCGATGGGTGGGTGGGTGAGTTGGTGTATGGTATAATTTTGTGTTCGAGCATGCGAGCAGCCAGCCAGTCGACGTTTTTCTGTTTTGTGTTGTTAGCCAATATTTACTACTAGGGTATGTTGCTGGTTGTTTCTACTACATGCACTTTACTTCTTATATTTCAAAAAGAAATACATGTATAAAAGAAATCACCTCAGTAGTTCCTGCCATGCATAGCCCATCCTCAGTAAGTCTTGTCACTCTATATTAGGGGCTTGAGGTGCAGTATATACAATAGATATGTTCTTACACGTAATATGTGCTCATTGATGAATTATGTCAACATGAGAGATGAAGAAATAAATAGAACAGACAGCTATGTGGATGAGGGGCAAACTTCAGTGTTAGATTTAGCGAAGTCTAGCATATTTCTGAATGGAAAACATATTTTCTTACACTGATGCCAATTTTAAGGTGTTACTAATCTTCATGTGATATTCTCACCATATGTGCCTTTAGGCGTCTGTCGAATGTATGAATCCTAAATTGTATTGACAATAGCATGATCCTACGGAATAACTTGTACTTGAAATATGTTCAATTTGGCGTGCCATACTCAAGGCGTGGGTCGGAGTGTCTTGTTTTATTTTGGTACGCAAAGGATATGACTATCATCTATAGACCTGGGAGAGCGTTTACTTTACTCTCAGGAAGACTATAAGTATCCATCATGACCTTCTATGTATAATAATAAGAATCCATCATAAGCTTCTATGTTGAATAAGGATATCTCACCCGAGGGGTCGGATTTTCCCCGGTTAAAATTCCGACCCCAAGGGTGACATATCCTTATCCTACATCGACTGTCTCATGATCAGATTCTACTCAATCTTATTTCCAGTAAGTATACAATATGTATTGCATGGGAATTTGAGTAACAATACTGAAACAATGCCGTAACAAACCTCATTTGGAGATGCAGTAGATCTAATTAATGTTGGCATCTGCGTATTTGCACGTGAGTATTACCCCTCTACATTTTATTGGGAGCCTTGCAAATCATGTCAGAATCACTTGTATTCTTTAAAACCCTCTGTCTCGTGTAGCTGACAAATCCTTATTAGTTTATGTCCCCGTTGAAACGATACGAAGAGGCATCATCCTAATACTAGTAACAATAAAACAATAATAATGGGGAAAACACCATCCAAAGAATTACTGGTATTGCAATTCCACAGGGAATCGTACCGCAGGCGGGTAGGGCCAGTAATTTCAGTTTTGGAAAATCTACGTTCAAAGCCCTCTATAAAGGGGTCCAGTGGGCAAAAAACTGTGCACGACCCTGGGCCCGTAATATCATTTAGTCTGGGATGCCTGTGTACCCATGACAGCGAAATTCCCGAATTTGGGCATTTGGCCATCGCGGATAGTCTACATTAGTACGCTATGGTAGCGGAAAGGATATAAAACAATTTGTATGTACCTGTGTAGAGCAGTTAGACAGACGAACAAGCAAAACAAAGACATCAGAAGACCAGATCAGCTTACCATAAACTAAATCCTATACGGAACAACAGTCAATTACGGAGAAAAACAAATTAGAAACTGTTTCCGATCCATTGGTACGCCAGTCTACTTGCGTGGAAACGTAGAAAATGAACAAAGAAGATAAAAAGATCCATTCATACATAATCGTATCAGAAGCATTTTAAGAAACACAGGAATAAATAAGATCAGCACAAGTTTAAAGAAGAGGTGCATATTATTTTTATGTATACATGGTCAATTAGAATTTTAGAATATAATATAGTTTATTTGCTTATTTAGACTTGACAAGGACTTTTTACAAAGCAACAATAATACAATTAAATAAATAGCATGGTGGTATATGGCGAGAAAGTATGCGATATGATATTATACCAAATTAGAAAAATCTTTTTATATGTAACACGTGAGACGAATTTAGGCCAGGATACGGTATTTTTAGAAAATTTATAGATGCAGAAACATGTGTACTGATGTTATATGTTAAGCACAACCTCTCCTATTATCCGAGAGATCATGTGCATTACATACGATACAATTGTACAAAAGACATCTTTTATGAATTACAAATGTAAAGTGTTTCCATTACGAAGTTTACCTTGTCGAAACGAAATACGAGGCATATGTATACTTAATAATGTGTGGTTACAATTATAAATTATTTAAATAATATATTTGAAATAAAACTGCCATACATGTAATAATGCACATGACAAAATAACAATAAAATAAATGATAATCGACAAACTACAATAAACAAGCATTTAACATAAGGTATATGTACATGTTAAACGTGTGAATGATCATTTAATACAATCAAAATAACATGGCATGAAATTGTCTTCTTTCAATGAAAGCATGTTGAATAATATCTGATACATTTTCACTACTAATTAACTGTATTAAATTATATTTGGATTTCTCCAATAATAAGGTTTAAGTAATTGCTCACGAATCTCTGAATAAATTGGGCATTGAATGACAAAATGGTATTCATCCTCTAACAAATTGCATTGCATAAGCGTTCATTAAAAGGTACCGGTTGAGGTTTTTTCCATCTTCCTGTTTCTGCATGGAGCCTATGCGAAGACATTCTTAATTGTGACATAGATATTCTATACCTTTTAATGTTGATAATCTGAATATATTTATTGTGAGTAAGGTTAGAAAACGTTTTAAAGAACAAAGATATATCGTCAAATTAAAAAAAAACATAGTGGGAATAGACCAACAGTGATGTGACAAAAAAATCATGGCCGTGAAATACTGCAATTTTCTGATTAACGTCATTTCATAAATACTGATGTTATCTTCAATAGTTTTACATATTCAGAAACTAGAGAGTTCCATCTGTAAAATGATGTAAAGAAATATAGAAAAACAACAGATAGGGTTATTGGAATTCGAACATATTGGAAATAAAAACTCACGTCGAGAAAATTATTCAATTATGCATTATTTCATTATTTATTGACGGATTTTCCGTCCATATATAAGACAACAACCCCCTAGGTCCGTGAAATCACTTGTTTTTCTTGTTTAAAATAGCACAGGACCGGGGAATACACATTGTCAAAGAATAATCATAGGGTCGTGTTTTTTAATGGTTATACGTAAATCCGGGGACTACACAACCACCGCAATCTTCTTCATGAAAAACACATTTTGTCTCTGCCGCCATCTTTTTGAAACTGTAAACAAAAGTTGGAACTTGCGAACTGAAAGAGATATTGTTTAATATGTCATCAATTCCTGTCAAGAAAGGCGGAACAGTAACAAGAAGAAGCGGAATATCCAAAGGGAATGTTAGCAATGGTGAGATAGGGACTGTGGAAGAACGGGCAGCGAAGCTAAACGTACCCTGATCAAAACGTACCCTGATTAAAACTTTAAAACGGTCCCCCATATAACCAGGGACAGCTCCTGGTATAATATAATACCAATTCCAGTTTAAACATGAAAAACGTATAAACGATATGTTTAGCTCCACTGTTCGAAGAATAAGGGGATTTTGTGTTTCAGAAATGGTTGTTGGAACATCGAGACCATGGAATATTGAGACCAGGGGCCGGGATTACAGGAACCAGTCAAGATCTACCCAAACCTAGGTGTACCCAAATATTTTGGTCAAGATGTACCTTTTTTAATAGTCAAGGTGTACCCATATTGTAAAATTTATACGTTTATCATATTGTGCTTATACCGTCGAGAAACCTCAAATCGTGATACCCTAGTAATAGTAGTAATCGTTATAGTGGAACTACTTTCAATATCTTTATTGATAGTTTAGTTATGACGTCATTAGCGGGAAAACCGAATGAAGGAATGTCAAAGTTGACCTTCTAATCCATTTAAATGAATCAAATAGCATTTCATTTACGTAAGAAATAAGATAATTACCAATCCATCGCAAAATGTGTCAAATTTTGTGATGCCAAATAGTTTCAATCGATTAACATTAAAAATATGCCGCATGATCGATTTTATATCATTTTTTTAGCCATCGTCTGTTTGTTTACACTTTTCCACTAAAGGTCATGGTCGAAATGGACTGGTTCCTCAATTTATGAATAAAATCAAGGGAGACAAATTATGACGTAATCTTATGCCATGCGGACACAGGACAGTTTATTTTCACGATTGTTTTTCCTTGGAAATTCTTTGTATCATAGACATATTCGGTAACTCACGATATTGTTGGTGATTTTTGGCGCTATTTCTGACATTTTCTGACATCATTCGGCACTCAAAATTAATTTAATTTGTTAAATTGTTTGTAGATTCCCGATTTACTTAGCCTACTACGGATCTATGTTGTGAAAGCGCGTAGTAATACACATTTCTTATTTAGTTTCTTAATTTTATGTTTAAATTGCAAATTTGTTACAGATTGCACTTTTAATGGCGTACAGAATCATTTAGTTTAGAATTATGCTACATTCAAGGTGAAAACTCGATCATACATGATTTTACGACAATAAGTTCAAAGGTCACGATTTCAGGTATACGAGTGGTTTTTTATGCACACTCCAGTGACGTCATTAAATGGTCGGCATTCGCAATGATTGTTGAAGAATTGGTGTTGACACTGCTTGTATCTGTTTTCTTAATAATTGTTCTTCATTTTGATACTTTTATAATCTTAAGATGATGTGCAATTGCTCATTTATCGCCCGTTATATCCTTACCCTAACGAAAACCGGTGACTCGACGGTATTATTTGTTTTTGGTAGTTATGTTAATAATTATAATCACACATGCATAATATTACATTGTCATACACACTTAAAATTAAACTGAAAACACTAAATATTTTGGGTACATCTTGACTGGTATCCGGGATTACAACCAATACTTACACTCAGCACTCAAATATTGAAAATGTGATATAATGAGCTATTCTTTGTCCTAGATTGCAAATTTTGATGAGGAAAATGTATACAATTGTTAAATGAGTATTGAAAATAATATTTGTCACACTTTTTGGTCATTGTGTACTATTTATGACGTATAAATGTAATTATTGAATCTGAGTGCCACACTCAGCACTCAGACTGAAAAAATACATTTATAGCTTACAAATACACTAAATTTCACTAATAGTCTATGAAATAAGCCAAAAGTAATATTTAGTACCTATTAAACATTATTACAACTTCTTGTTCTCAAAAAGTGTCGCTCTGAACCTCAGAAGACTGAAATTCAATATTTGAGTGCTGAGTGTAAGTATTGTTTGTAATCCCGGCCCCAGGAAATTTCAGGATTATTAAGACCAGACTATGGAGTATTGAGACCACATAATTAATATATTTGTTTGGCAAATTGAAGCTAATATACTGATATACATGTATGTATGTTATTTTTAGACATTTATTATTAAAAATATCTATGAAATCTAGGTCAAGTTCGTAACTGGGTCATCTGGGGTCAAAAACTAGGTCACAAGGTCAAATCAAAGAATAACCTTGTAAACACTCTAGAGGTCACATTATTAGTAAAAAATTCAAATTGACACAATCTTAATGAAACTTGGTCACAATGTGAACCTCTTTATAATCTAGGCCAAGTACTTACTGGGTCACCTGGTGTAAAAAACTATGCAATATTTTAGCATTGATAGTAAACAAAACATTCAACTTTTTTAAAACTAACCAAAATGTCTAAGTCAAACAAGAGGGCCATGTGGCTCTAAAGCGCTCACCTGATGACTAGCAGTTTAGGCAGAATCAGTATTTGGTAATTTGTTATGATATGACCTTAATATTTGATGTAGATTTTACAAAGACAAACTTTGTGGTCAGGTTTTATAAAGATGAGGTAAAAAATGCTACCTCTAGAGTGTTTAAAAGGTTTTTCTTTGATATGGGCTGGTGACCTAGTTTTTTCCCGAATGACCAGTTACCTTGAAATAGATTTCATAGAGACAAACATTGTGACAAAGATTCATAAATATTAGGCAAAAAGCATGACAACTGACATAGTCCGCTAAAAAAAGGCTGAGCCTTAGTTCATATTAGTCCCCTGCTTGAAATACAAATTCTACAGGTAACCTAAAATAATTGATAATTGTGTCATGTATAATGCAGCTAGGTGTCAACCAGAGAGGTTTAAGTAGAAGGTATTAAAAGTTTAACAAAAGAATCCTTAAACAATTACAATTACCTATCATATAAACCTTATAAGGTTACAGGTAGAAGTTAAATAAATTCATATCCTGACATATTTTGATTCTGACAAAAATGTGGTTGCTATGGTGACAAAAATATGCCCAAATCTGGATCCTGTTATAACTCAAACAGTTTCCAAGCTATGTTCATGAAACTTGATATGTGGATAGGTGGCAATATGGGGATTATGCACGTCTAAAACTATTTTGATTTTGAAAAGAATTGTTGTTGCTATGGCAACAGAAACATTGAAAATGGCTTCAAACTGGTTGGGGACTTCTGTATTGCTTGCAATTCTTAATGAGTTGTTTAACTTAGACTTTTGGTTCAAGTTTTTAATACAGTTCAATATTTTGTTTACTTTAATGATATTGAAATGTAACTTGAATGTCATACTTAACAATATTAGTGGACTTTACTAGACAAGTCATATAACTTTAGGATTATTTTGTAAGGAGTTATGGCCCTTTTTGAACTTAGACATTTTGGTAATTTAAAGTACATTTTGTATATTTGTGTATACTTTCAACATCGCATTTAGGGGGCATATGTCCCTTACATAGAGAGCTCTTGTTTACTTTAACATTTAACAATTATACAAATGCTTGTGTAAAAGGTATCTTTAAACTGACAAGACCTTGTTCAGGGCTGTTAGATGTGACAACTAACAAAATATAGAATTTAAATGTTGATTGGACACGCTTTTAAGGTATCATGTCATGCTTATAATAATTATAACGTTCAGTTCATATTCATTATTCATCATGTAAATTATTTATTTCAGAAAACAGTCATGAAATGAGCTCTGAGTCAAGGGTCAACACTAAGAATTCAGGAAAAGAAAACAAAACCAGGTATAAACTGTGTAATTTTGGGAAAATAAATTTCAGCCTACTGTCGCAATAGCACTCCATAATGTATATTGATATATGATATATTATTGCTTATCTTTATCAGATCTATAGTATTATAATAGGTGCTGAATCCAGAGCAATTTTTAAAAATTCATACTGGACCAATTTCTAGCAATGGTATCTAAAATGTGTGTGTCTTATTAAAAATAACTACATTAATTGGACAAGCAGTATTTATAAAATTATGTGTTTGTATTTTTCAGGCCGTTTCTTCGTCAGGGGAGCAAGAAAGAATTGGAAAATGAAAATACAAGACTGAATGATTTGATTCAAGTTCATGAACAAAAACTTAAAGATCTGGAGTCTAAAGTCATCTCAGCCGAGGTACATTTTTAGCTCCACTATTCGTAGAATAAGGGGAGCTATTGCAGTCACCCGAGCGTCGGCGTAACACTTTTGTTAAAGTTTAGGTACAGGTTTTTTAACCTCTTATATTCCCTAAGTCCTTTGAGATATTGCTTTGATACTTGTTTGCAACCATGACCCCAACCCATATGCAGGAGTAGGTAACTCTATCAGGCATTTTGTTGAAATTATGCCCCCTTTTTCTACTTAGTGCAAATGTTAAAGTTTAGGTACAGGTTTTTTAACCTCTAATATCTTCATAATGCATTGGCATATTGCTTTGATACTTTGCTTACTTGTTCACCATCATGACCCCAACCCATGCACATGAGTAGGTAACTCTATTAAGCATTTTGGTGAAATTATGCCCCCTTTTTTCAACTTAGCACAAATGTTAAAGTTAAGGTACAGGTTTTTTCACCTGTAATATTTTCAAAGTGCATTCACATATTGCTTTACATACGTGTTCACCATCATGACCCCAACTCATACACTGGGGTAGGTAACTCTATCAAGCATTTTGTTGAAATTATGCCCCCTTTTGGACTTGGAAATGCAAATGTTAAAGATTAGGTACAGGTTTTTTAACCTCTAATATCTTCAAAGTGCATTGACATATTGCTTTGATACTTTGCATACTTGTTCATCATCATGACCCCTACCCAAACACAGGGGTAGGTAACTCTATCAAGCATTTTGTTGAAATTATGCCCCCTGTTGGACTTGGAAATGCAAATGTTAAAGTTTAGGTACAGGTTTTTTAACCTCTAATGTGTTCAAAGTGCATTGACATATTGCTTTGATACTTGGCATACTTGTTTACCATCATGACCCCAACCCATAATCAGGGGTAGGTAACTCTATCAAGCATTTTGGTTAAATTACGCCCCCTTTTTCAACTTACTGCAAATGTTAAAGTGTAGGTACAGGTTTTTCCAGGTGCATTCACATAATGCTATGCATACTTGTTCTCCATCATGACCCCAACCCCTACACAGGGGTAGGTAACTCTATTAAGCATTTTGTTGAAAGTATGCCCCCTTTTGGACTTGGAAATGTTAAGTTTAGGTAAAGGTTTTTTAACCTCTAATATGTTCAAAGTGCATTGATATGTTGTTTTGATACATTGCATACTTGTTCACCATCATGACCCCAACCCATACACAGGAAAAGATAACTATTTAGCATTTTTTTGAAATTATGCCCCCTTTTGTTCGTGGAGCGCGCTGTTCGTAGAGCGCGCTGTTCGTGGACAGCTCTTGTTTAATCCCCGTCACGAAGTGGAAGGGGATTATAGGACTGGTCTCCGTCCGTGCGTGCGTCCGTTCGTCCGTAACAAAATCGTGTTCGCTCTCTAACTTTTTAATGCCTCGGCCGAATTGCATGAAACTCATACCAAATGTGTAACTAATAAAGACGACGTGCAGAACCCACATTCCAACCATGCCGGTTCAACCATCATGCTATTCAGTGAAAAATCGCATTATTTTGAGTGTTTGTGTTTAATTTGACAATATACCTAGTCCAATTTACCATACATAAACATAATTTGCACCACTGTGTAAATGTCTTACGTACATTTTACGTCGGAGGCGGACACATAAAATATTGAACATTTCTGTTAATTCAATTTTTCAGGTACCGACACTGTTGACTTCATTTGTGGGATATTGTATTTATTGACATGTTATTGTTTGATCTTATTATAAAATGTCAGATAAACATACAGTTCTGTTAATACAAAATTTTGTTCAGTATGTACGATGTATACTTTCTTTTGGGACTAAGTAAGTTCCAGATAACTTCCGTCTTCCTGGTGTCAGGATGTGACTGGTCTGTCCCCATTTGACTGAATACCAGTGTGCAGGGGTGTAGAAATGTTTTTATGTAACCAGTTAATCTTCCAAAGTAGGAGGTTGCTTTGAAATCTCACTTAAAGTAACAGAAAAAAAATGACAAAAAAGTAGCCAACAAGCATGTGCAAGTAGCCAGTGGATTTTACTGCCTTCCAGCTCATTTCTGCACCACTGAGTGTGACTTACAACAATACTTTTTAAAAATAAATGTATGGTTTTGCTTATCTGACTTTTGCAATTGATATAGTGGTTGCATTTGCCTAGATGATGCATGTTTGATTCTTGGCTAATACAGGTTATATTATTTTTTATGTTGTATACCCCATGTACACCTTATGTGGAGAAATTATACATTGCAGTAAAGAATTGAAGTACTGCCTGGGTGAGAAATTGAGAATTGATTTGAATCTCACAAAACTGACTAGATCAGTTTGTTGCCGTAAGTATGAAAGATGTTAAGAAATAAACATTCAAATTGTATTTTTCCAGGAAGAACTAACAAAAGTAACAAGTGAAGTTGTTATGGTTAAAGAGACGTGTGAGAAAAAACTGCTTACATGTAATATAGATCCAGGTATGTTGTAAGGTGTTTACATGCTTGTCCATTGTTGAAAAAAAAATTGTTTGTATTTGTTAAGTATTTAAGTGACTAGTTTATACTAATTATTTAAGGTTGATTGTGAAACAAGTTTTATTACTTGTATATTGTTTTTATTCCCCGCCGAAGAGATAATAGTAATAGTACCCGTCCTTCCGTCTGTCCCATATTTTGTCCAGAGCATATAACTCTAAAACTATAAGAGGTATTGACATTAAACTTGATATATGGATAGATGTCAACTAGGAGAAGTGCAGTGACCAAGAACCATAACTCAATATAGTCCAGTTATGAAATTATCTCCCTTTATTTAATTTTACATTAAAAAAGATTATATTAAGTCAGACAATTTTAGTCCAGAGCATAACTTGAAAACTATTTAAGGTATTGACTTTAGACTTGATATATGAATAGATGACAACTAGGAGAATTGCTGTGACCAAGAACCATCACTCTATATAGTCCAATTTGGAAATTATCTTCGTTTGTTTAATTTTAGAATATTTTTTGTCCAGAGCATAAGTTCATAAGTATTCATTTGATTGACTTGAAACTTTAAATATAAGTGGATGATATCTAGGAGAAGTGCTGCTGGTTCCATTTTATTAATCATCTCCCTTTATTTCATTTCCTTAACGTCTTTTTCCTTCTCATTCTTTCTAGTCCTGTTTCTATCAAACACTTGTTAGTTGGGATGGCCATATATGGCGGGGGATGGCCATGTGAAAGTGGCTCTTGTCTTACTTATATTAATCACCCTCGACACTTCATTCCTGATGGTATCCATCGCCATAAGGGTACAGTGCAGCTCGCGCGACTTTTGCCTATCACTTTGCCACCGTGGACAAATTTTAATTGGAGTGGAAAATCACCGCGTTTTTCTGAGTGATTCCACTCCTCTGTCAATCACCCGAAAACGTGAGTGAAATTTCACTCTGCTCTACGCCGTGATTTCACTCGGCGTTGATGAAATTTCATGCATCGCGGTGACCTTTGGTGATGCAAGTGGAAAATCACTCCTACCTCATTCGCGGTGATGCACGATTTTAGGCAAAAGTTGCTGTACTGTATGAGAAATTCTTAGCGTCTTGCAAGGAATTGTCTGGTACCATTTATATTTCATCTTCGGTATGATGCAGCCTGGGATAAAACCTGGGACCTCCCACACTTGATGAGGACACTCTACCACTAGGCTTTTGAGGCGGTAGTGACTCCCCCATAAACTTTCCACTTCTGAAGGCTTTCTCAGTCTTCTAGCTAACCTACTAGCTTAAAGCCCAGTGCTAGTGAGCTTGAATTCTGGCTTGAAAAAACATGCATGCAGTCAATGCTATTTCAAAATTTATTTGTGTTGAATTGATTATTTATATGAATTAAGGCTAGTGGCCTAGAATTAATTTGAAAACTGCTTCCTGTGTGTTTCAATCTGCCTAACTTGCATTTTCAATGCAAACATGTACAATTTACTAAAAAGGTGATTTTGAACAGTAAAATTTAAAGCCATCCAAGCAGAGATGAGATAGAAATAACCTTAACTTTACTGTTTCAGTAACATTAACTCAGATAACACACAACCCTGAGCAAGAGAATGAAATCCAAAAATGCAGGGAAAAATCTAAGGTTAGTATATTTGATGTTTCTCACATCTTTTAAACTCTGTAAAAAAGTTTAATTGTATTCCGAAGCCATAAAAAATGATTCCCTCACCATTATAGTTGGAAATCTATAAAATCACATAAAGAGATTGTCTCCCCTACTAGTATTTATTTTCTGACTCCTATTCTTAAATGCCAAGTACTAAGACAAGCAACTTTCTAACTGGTAGTGTGTTCCTTGGATTCGACACCAGCTCCCAAGGCACTCATCATAGGCGAGCATAGCCTTTATTTGCCAGTCAGCTTTCCGCTGAAATATATATGGCAGGCATACATATGTGTTTATGTGTGCCTCCACCCAGTTTTGAACCCAGGTTGCGAGATAAGACGGCAATCGGGCTTACCATAAAGCGAAGAAGGCCACTTTGCCATGATATATTGTAAATTGATGATAATATGGCTTTGTGAATGTATATAAACCTTGCTCACTAAACTCACGGTCACATTTATCATATGTTATTTATGTCAATATTTGATTTCTAACAGGTTCAAGTTGTTGCTCTCAAAGATAAAATGCAGCAACTAAATTCATGGGCAGAAACATGTATCAGTGACCTTGAGGTAAGATTTTGTATGACATGTCATGTTATTGTTAACATGCTTTTCTATACAAAACGATGTCCTTTAATACCTGAAAAGTTTTATAATCTGCCTTGAGTATCTCAATATGTTTTTAATATGCCGTCAATGCCTAATCAAATGAGTGCAGCATGCCTTAAATGTTACAATGTATTTGCAATCATCTGTACTGTCTCATCATATGTAACCTACCTTATATTCCTAAACATGTTAACATTTTTGAAATTATAACTGCAGTTTTATGAAAATAAGAATATTCTTTAAATTGTGATCGTAATAGAATTTACAAATTTCCTATAATAAGCATGGATATAACATTAACAAACTTCAACAAATCCTATTTCTGATGGCACTTACAAATAGAAACAAAGTATTAGGGGCCTGGTTTTTTTCTATATGCTTGGTTAACAGATTTGTATTGATTCAGTGAAAAGTTTGTGTTTTGATTGAAAGGCTACTTACATAAGAAATTAACAACTGACAAATAGTTAAGTAAATTCTTTGTTTTATTTTTCAGGACATTTCCTCGCAGCTGGAAGCATCAAGTGAAATATCCTGATAGTGATATGTGACACTGTGACATTGTGACAGCAACTAGGGTGAAGCGGGCAGAGATGTTCAGTATTAAACTATTGCCATTATTATAATTTAATACCCGTGAAAATTAATTATTAATAATATTCAATACCTACACATGTTGCCGAGTCTATGATTATCAAAATACTCATCCATTAACGAATTTATCATCTGATATCTGGCAACTTGATACATAGTACAGAGAATTTGACACGATCCTCGACCTTCCATTAGCATAATTGTACAGTTGACATCTTGTCTATATTATAACCCCAGTTGTACATGTACGTTTTCATAAGCGAAGAGTATCATAAAGATGCTTGAGGTGTTATACAAGCACAAATCTATAATTCCGATATTGCATGATTTGCTTGTGGAAATTTATATATTCAACATAAGAACTGTTTTATATATTCATGCATAATGGTTAGGATCAGGCTATATTTACAGCATAAATGTTTTAACAGCATGTTTCAGTATGAATCTACGGAGACTATTTCCTTCTTTGTGTTAGAAATGTATCTATGGCAGCTATTACCTTCTTTGTGTTCATTACATATTTATGACAGCTGTTACCTTCCTTGTATTAAGTATTCGTCTATGACAGCTGTTACCTTCCTTGTATTAAGTATTCGTCAATGACAGCTGTTACCTTCCTTGTATTAAGTATTCGTCTATGACAGCTGTTACCTTCTTTGTATTAAGTATTCATCAATGGCAGCTATTACCTTCTTTGTGTTCAGTATGTGTCTATGACAGCTGTTACCTTCTTTGTATTAAGTATTCATCAATGGCAGCTATTACCTTCTTTGTGTTCAGTATGTGTCTATGACAGCTGTTACCTTCTTTGTTAGCTCACCTGCCACAAAGTGACAGAGTGAGCTTTTGTGATCACTCTTCGTCCGTCCGTCCATCGTCCGTCAACAATTGGCTTGTGTAGACACTAGAGGTCACAATTTTAGCCTAATATTTAAACTTGGTCACAATTATCATCCCTACAAAATCTAGACCAAGTTCGATATTGGGTCATTTGGGGTCAAAAACTAGGTCACTAGGTCAAATCATAGAAGAACCTTGTTTAGTCACTATAGGTCACAATTTCGACTAATCTTTATGACACTTGGTCACAATGATCATCTCAACAAAATCTAGGCCAAGTTCGATAATGGGTCACCTGGGGTCAAAAACAAGGTCACAAGGTCAAATCATAGAAGAACCTTGTGTAGTCACTATATGTCACAATTTTGACTTAATCTTTATGACACTTGGTCTCAATGATCATCTCAACAAAATCTACGTCAAGTTCGATAATGGGTCATCCAGGGTCAAAAACTAGGTCACTAGGTCAAATCATAGAAAAACCTTGTGTAGTCACTAGAGGTCACCATTTTTAGTTACTCTTTATGAAACTTCGTCACAATGATCATCTGTACAAAATCTAAGTCAAGTTTGATATTGGGTTATCCGGGGTCAAAAACTAGGTCACAAGGTCAAATCATAGAAAAACCTTGTGTAGTCACTAGAGGTCACAATTTTTACTTAATCTTTATGAAACTTGGTCACAATGATCATCTGTACAAAATCTAAGTCAAGTTCGATATTGGGTCATCCGGGGTCAAAAACTAGGTCACAAGGTCAAATCATAGAAAAACATTGTGTAGTCACTAGAGGTCACAATTTTGACTTAATCTTTATATAACTCAGTCACAATGATCATCTCGATAAAATATAGGTAAAGTTCGATATTGGGTCATCCGGGGTAAAAATCTAGTTCACAAGGTCAAATCATAGAAAAACCTTGTGTAGTCACTAGAGGTCACAATTTTGGTTAATCTTTATGAAACTCAGTCACAATGATCATCTTAACAAAATGTAGGTCAATTTCCATATTGGGTCATCTGGTGTCATAAAATAGGTCACAAGGTCAAATAATAAACTTGGTGTAGTCACTAGAGGTCACAATATTGGCCTAATCTGTATGAAACTTGGTCACAATGATCATCTCAACAAAATCTAGGTCAAGTTCGATATTGAGTCATCCGGGGTCAAGAACTAGGTCACATGGTCAAATCATAGAAAAACCTTTTGTAGTCACTAGTGGTCACAATTTCGACCTTATCTTTATGAAACTTGGTCACAATGATCATCTCAACAAAATCTAGGTAAAGTTCGATATTGGTTTATCTGGGGTCAAAAACTAGGTCATTAGGTCAAATCATATAAAAACCTTGTGTAGTCACTAGAGGTCACAATATTGGCCTAATCTGTATGAAACTTGGTCACCATGGTCATCTGAACAAAATCTAGGTCAAGTTTGATAGGTGAGCGACCTAGGGCCCTTTGGGCCCTCTTGTATTAAGTATTCATCAATGGCAGCTATTACCTTCCTTGTATTAAGTATTCATCAATGGCAGCTATTACCTTCTATTTGTTCAGTATGTGTCTATGACAGCTATTACCTTCTTTGTATTAAGTATTCATCAATGGCAGCTATTACCTTCTATTTGTTCAGTATGTGTCTATGACAGCTATTACCTTCTTTGTATTAAGTTTTCATCAATGGCAGCTATTACCTTCTTTGTGTTGGAGTATATAATCCATCATTCCAAATAAATTGTAATTCTAAATTGTTATATTGTTGAAACGTCTTTGCCTTTGTCCAGTGAAATAAAATCTTGGACATTGGAACCGGAATTTAGCAGACTTTTACAATCACTTTTTATGTCCCGGCATCTACTGATGCGGGAGGCATATTTGATTGCCCTGTCCGTCTGTTTGTTCAAAAATAAACTTCTGTTCTGTTCATTATCCAACATTTCAACAGAATTATAGCCCCTGATTAATTAAGCTAGTTTTTATGGACAAGGCTTCCACTGGGGCATTAGCGTTTATTGAACGTCTTGTTTTATATTAAAAATAGGCCTAACAGCCAGGTGACTGCAGTCCTGCATTTAACGAAGAATTATTTGACGCATGTTTCGTACCTGGTACGTAATAGGTACAACACGTGTGTCATGTAATTCTGCGTTCTAGCCATCTTACCAACTGTGCTAAAGTATAGCCACTGTGCCAGCTGGCTTGATACCAAATACATGAATAACACTGACAGCTATTGTAAGCATTATACAATTTCATATTTAAGTGCATACAAATAAATTACGTTATATAATCTTACAAGCATATAACAGGTAAAGCAATGCATGTACAATTTACATAAAACAAGTTCCTAACAACAACAGGAACCATAAACCCTGTATATTATATATCAGAAACTTTAGAATAGCAAAATTTACCAACATTCTGTTTGCATTCAGACTTCGTTTCATATAAATTTTATCTGAGTAAGTACTTGTACACTGTATAATGCACTGTATCTGCAAATGTTCATTATGCGAAGGAAGAGCAAAACCAATTTACATTTTTAAGTCTTAGAGTTTCCACTGAAGTTTACGATTACGGTCCCAGATAGGCACAAGTAAGCACAATATGGCAGTTTTCATCACAGTTACACACAGTCATGATCAGTTACCTTTGTTCATCATGTGTGTATGGTGTATACACAAAGGGAGGTAACTTAGTACAATTGTCTGTGCAATCGAGACATCACTGATGTATCATCTCTTAGTGTAAATAGAACGTCACCATTATTTGAACGGTATTTAACAGTTATTAGTGTAATCTAAACTATCATAACAGTTTGGTAAACAGGATAAACTAGAACTGTTGCCATTTGGCAGACAAATATACCCCAGACGGCAAAGGACTAATTTCAGCCAAACTTCATCCCAGCGCAAATTCCTTCATGCACATCTATATGTTGAGGAAGTTCATCTGTGAAAGTTTGAGCAAAATCCTGCCAAAACTGTAGGAGGAGTTGCGTCCACAAGAATGTGTCTACGGACAGACAAACTGAATCCAGTATACCCCCCCTTACAACTCGTTGTGCGGGGTTATAATTATGCAATTTACTACACTGATTAAACATCATGAACAAAAATATACCCTAAGCTTATCATGCACTATATTTATGTTCTGTTAACGTCATATATCTCGCTCAATTGTCATTTCATATAATGATTTGTGTCACTATTTAGTGACCAAGGAGTCAAGTAGCTTATACAACTATTTGATTCACAGCAGGTAATATCACTGACTATCTACAACCCACTTTATAACTTCAATTATCAATACAGGGGGCCTTTTCACTAAACCTCATACAAAAATGTTCATCAAACAAAAATATTTAAAGAAATTCTTAAAATAAATTCTTACTTCTAATGATTGAAGAGCTGATACATTTATGCAAGATATTCCCCGGTCAAAAAGATGACAATAAGGTGAATTCTGTAAACCCCACTTAAATCTGGTACATACTAATTCTGTATGCAGTCGAAAGGATAATAGAAAGTCAGAAAGGGAAGGCAGCACTCAACCAGCTGAGCACAGAATAATCACATACCAAAATTACATGACACATTGCCCGACACGTGGTTGAAGGAGAAAATGAACTGCACAAGTATTAGTGTATTACTATTAGTGGTCACCTGATTGAAACGAGCACCTGTTATTAACAGTCAATATTACATTCCAATCAGTAATTTCATAATTATTTTTAAAATACCTAAATTGTAGTCACCTGCTTTAAACAGCCACATTTGATATACCCCTAGACCAGCTGATTAACACAGATATCACAACAACATCGCTCTGTAGTCAATATGACCGACAATATAACCAACAATAATTGCACTAGTCCATGTATCAATGGTTCAACAATTCAACAAGGAATGTTCCCATAAAGAGTCACAAAACTCACAAACACTTATAGAACAATCAGCCATCAGGATTCTGGAGGTGGAACTTTCGGATCTTTACAGCATCCATAGTGAACTATAGCACCATTAGGATACCTAGCAAACGAGCTGAAATAAAAACAAAAACAATCAAATATCGGTATTTTGAAAATAGAAATATTTTGACCATTTACTCAATGATCAGCCTATTTACACCCTTAATATGTACACAAGCCAAAATAGTCTGTGATCAGGATATACTAGGTAAATAAATCCAGGCTCTATAGAGTACAGGGTTAATAAAAATTCTAACATAGCACATGAGATTTTGCCTATTTTGCGTATATTGAGCTTACCATTTTTTATTACCGCGATAGAACATAGCTGATTGATGACTACTACAAATGACATAACGCTGACGGTAATGTTATTAGGAAAGAAAGTAGTTTGACGTCAACCTGTCTTGTTTTGCTATAAATAGCAGAGCATTGGCGATGCTAGAATAGAAATAATAAATTAGGAAGCTGTGCTTTGTTGTGTTATAAAATATACGCACTCGTGATTTCTTTACTACGCATCCAAATAAGTGCCTATATTTTATTATGCAACAAAACACAGCTACGTATTCATTATTTGTTAAATAATATTTTGTACAAATAAATCCAGGGTATATGGAGTAAAGGGTCGATAAGAAATCATATTTTGAGTTTCTCTGTTAGTTAATGCAGTAGTTTTTCATGGACGACTTAAATATTGAAATATTTGCAATGAAGCAATCATTGCCGTAACAAACATATATATAATTATACATGCTTCATATCACATGTTTTGATAACATACACTCAGTCGCAAAAGAAAGTATACATTGTTTATAATTTAAATTATTTCATCTGAGGTTAAAAGAAACACACAAAAGGTTAATTTTTACTTTTTAGTATGTTTATATGACATTTTAAGATCAATAAATAACATGTCAATAAATGCATTACTACTTAAATATAGTCAACAGCTTTGACACCTGAAAAATCAAATTCACAATAATGTTAAAATCTTATATGTGGTTACCTCCCCTTGACCATAACAGTATTTCTCGTACATTTACGCTTTTGGGTTTTCATGGCTAAATGAACCACTGTCTTAAATATTGAAGCAAAAACTTTATTAATAAACTCTTGAGGTAGTCAACAGCGTGACACGTAGTTTCATGCAGAAATGTCAATAAATTAAGGATTTTTCATTATTTTTACGATTTGACATTTGTGTTAATTTTATTTTTCAAGTACAGAGGCTGTTGACTATATTTGTGCGGTATTGCATTTATTGATATGTTATTGTTAGGTCTTAAAATATCAGATAAACATACAATTCGGTAAATATAAACTTTTTGTTTGTTTATTTTAATCCCAGATGGTATAATGTCATTTTATGTACTATGTATACTTTCTTTTGCGACTAAGTGTATTTCAGAGACATGCAGGGAACAGTTGGGGATGTCCTAACTCTGTTGCTTCAATATGGTGTAAAATAAGTTTGTGACCGGAAGTTGTCATATTTCTTATTACTATGCCCTCTATCCAAGACAAGGGGTTGTATTAATTTGCACATGTTAGTCGGTCGGTCATTAAACCAAATGGTTTTTGATCAATAACCCAATTATGTTCAAGCCTAGAAAACTTCAAACTTGATAGTGAGGCTGGTCCCTGTCAGTAGATAACCCCTATTTTCTTTGAGTTAAGTAAGTCAAAGGTAGAGATAGCAATTACTTGTAACATAAATCTAGTTAAGATTATCATTAATCAGAATACAAGATATTTACCTGTTACCAATGCGTTTTTTGCACACCATGCAACTTTTGAGATCATCAATAACAACTTTCTCCTTCTCGTAGAAAATCCTTTGTTCATGTACCTACACATACAAACCAATATAGTTACAACTTACAAATAGTAACTAGAAATGAAAATCTACCACAAAGGGCCATAACTCTGGCAAAAATCATCTTACCTAAAATTCCGTAACAAACAGGCTTTGTACAAAGCATTAAATGTGAAGTTTCATTTAAAGCCATCAAATGGTGAAGAAGAACAAGTACAGAAAACTTATCCTGGCCGGAATATTACAGAAAACTTATCCTGGCCTGAATATTTAAAAGACTAATTCAGAAAAGTAATGAGCCACGGAATTGAACCCGGCAAACCTGAAAAAAAACACACAAACAAATGGGAAGTTTGTGAAGAAGGTAATGTTATCAACATTTACTTTTATTTAAAGACCATACCTGCAAGGCTTCAGAATACAACATATTTCTCAGCACCTTGTTTTGATTTTTAGTGGCTGCTTTTAGTTCTAACACATTCTCCATAAATGTGAGAATGTCAATAATTTTGGTATCTGGTGGTAGTAACTCTAATGCCTGCAAAGTGATCATACAGTTTTAGTTTATTTTATTGGCATCAAATTAAATAACAGTATTTATGTTCATTGCCTTAAACAATAGGCGGCAAACAAATAAACAAACAAGAAACAGTAATTCCACATGTCCATAGTTTGTTACAAAATGATTCAAACAAAAACAAAACTACATGTTCACAATTCTATAATCAGACATATTGAGACTTGCAAACAGTCACATTTTTAACAACTTTGGTATGTTGTAAACACAAAACCTCTCACATTCAAAGCAGACGCTCTACCAATAAGCTATCACGGCAGACTTAAATACCAATATAATATTAGGTGGAGCGGTGGCCTAGAGGTACAGCACACGATTAGACATTAAGAGGTCCTGGCTTCGATCCCCGTCTGTGCCACTGCTTAATTTCTCTGAGCAAGAATAATCCACAATGCTCCACTCGACCAAGGTGTGAATAGGTATCTATGAGGGCGGTGTCTGTACATGTTCGATATTCCTGGGTGCCATATCTCGATGTTGGCTACACACAAAACCAGTAGAGAAAGAGTCTCCCAAGGACACTCGAATGCAGGTCTCCTTAGGTAGTATTTACATTCAATACTGAATGAAATCTAGCCCAATGACAAGGAGAAGTTAAAATGTCAAAGGAAGGCTGAATTGCTGAAAGCGGCCCAGGAAAACTGGTAACTTAACTTCTTATATGTTTATACTATAAACAAATTTACTTTCGTGAATACTAACTTTGCTGATCGTTGACATACTCGAGACTACAAATGTTCGCATTATTAAGTTTCCCACAATGTCCATGTTAGTGTTTTTAGCAATTTCGCGGTGACTTAATGTCGTGAAATTCTACAACTCGCAAACTCCGCAAAATTAAAAGGTGCGAAATAATTTCTTGGTTTACAATAGTAAGACAGAGATATTCACCTTCGTAGTATCTATACATCCAGCATGTTTATCCATGATACGGAGTGCAGCTTCTAGATTAGATGTTGGTTTAGTAGAATCTTTAAATGATGACAAGCCAAGTGATGAAGGTTCCGGTGGTCGCAAATACACTTTCAACAAGTAATAGTACACCTGCAAAAATATACACACACAATCCATAGGTCAATTAATTATTTGCAATTAGGCAATCCTTACAATGGCTTGTTTTGGGATGAGCCACTCCAGCATAATGTGTGTGTGTATGTACTAGGTAGATAATTCATAGAATCTACGCAGTCAAACTGGTGTTATACAACTATCATGTTGTTTATTCAGCAGGGTTCCCACACATTTTAGACACAAAATTCCTTGACCAAAGAGAATTTTCCTTAACTTTGTAAAGTGAACTGGCCATCAAAGCCTTGTACAAGGTCTTTAACGATGATCATTCCATTTTATTGACATCAGTATAAATCAAAGACCATAATAATTATGGTATCCAGAACTAGCCAAACTATTGTTTCGCAAAAAAAGCCATATAAAAATAGGAAGAGAAGCTTTATGTTCGCTTATAAAACAAAACATTTATAAGACAACAGTTATAATAAAGATTGCTGACATAAACTTGAAGTTATAATAATTTAGAATTGTCCTAAGTGAGCATAGTGAGCTACACTTTTTCTGTCTAGGGCACTTCCTTCACAGGAATTGACCCCTACCAACAGCTATAATTTATAAAGCATTATCTGTCTTCCCTGACTTTCATTCAATTTCTAGCTTTCCCAGACTTTTTTCAGCGTTAGCTGTCTAGCTTGATATTTGACCTACTTTAAAAACCAATGAAATGTTTGTAAAAATAATAGAAGAAACTATTTTATTTCATCCATTGGTCAGAATATGCTATACTCATCACAAAAGATACCGCGAAA
Organism: Spisula solida; assembly: GCA_947247005.1. NCBI lineage: Eukaryota > Metazoa > Mollusca > Bivalvia > Venerida > Mactridae > Spisula > Spisula solida. The sequence goes on from OX365945.1 coordinate 5,736,468, forward strand.
AAAGTTACATTTCTGTTAAACCTGTAACCAAAGGTACGGTAGATACACACAGAGATCTGTTATTCGCGTTTCTCTAAGTGCATAGTGTATTTCTTATTAATTCTACTTTTAACTGTTTGACCTTAATGTGACCCAGGTCAAGTATAGAATGGATTTATTATAGTAATTCAGCGCTGGAAAATTTAGTATCAGAATTAGTTACATTGGTAGCGCGTTAGTCTACAACATTATTATTTCGACTTCAAATCCTACATCAGCCTATTTTTTCTGATTTTCTTTTTTCCCATTTTGTTTATGTCTATAATTTCGACGTTAATTTGCGGTATTTTAAGTCCCGGCTACAGGTTTTCCAGACACAATGCACGCTAAATATTAAAGTCTGAGTTAAGTTTGGAATCACTATATATCGATATAATTGCCGGATATAACGGACCGCAAAATCTAGACTAATACATATACCTATATTACTATTCTTTTTTTATTTACTGACAAACAATTTATATGGATAAATATATAAATTCTAGTTTGATTAGTGTTTTCAATTTCAACGATATAAAATAACGTCCGCATCTTGATTAAAAACAAGTGCACATATCTGCTATCTTAACGCTGTTTATCTTTTTTAAAGATATTTCTTGTTTAGAATTCCCTGACTTTTCCCTGACCTTGAAAAAAATATGTTTTTCCCTGACTTTTCATGGATCATGGGAACCCTGATCAGGTTTAATGCTGTCTCTCAAGTTATATGTTGCAGCAAATTCACCTGGTCAGTCTTCCTGAACTGTATTGTAACCAGTACTAACTAGCTCTTCTACAAGTAGCAACGTTTCCATGTGTGCAGGAAAATTAGCAAGGTGTCAAATTTCAAAGAAGGGTATGAACTGCCAGGACTGTGAATCAAACCTGGATCACCGGGTTACATTACCTGATCCAGCACACTTAAACTACAGTCCACTGGACCACAGTCACATTGGCAGCTTTATGTTGATACAGAGCTTCTATTTTCGCTTTATGGGATGCTTGAATAGTAGAAGGGTTGAGGGAATAATATCCATGTAATATATTTAATCTGCCCTGCATTCAACAAAAGTTACTTACAATCACTAAAAATCAAGGTTTTTGTTGCTATAATCCTTTGTTTGCGGCAAACAATTTAAACGGGTAAAACCCCACTATATCCGTTCTCAGTTCGAAATATATACAGATGCACAGGTTTCACTATTTACAAAACATTGTTTCCTGTGTCAACCAATTTGGTAGGTGCACCACCTCATCTTTTTGGAACATATCGCTAAACAAATAACAGGTACGAAGCAGGTAAATAACTTGACAAAATGTATCCTATTTGAATGCAGGCCTTGTCTATATTTAACAAAATACATGAATATTACTGAATATACTTACATCTCTATCTCCAGGTTTATGTTTATTATAATATCTCTCACAATATCTGAAATACAGATTTAGAATATAACCTACAGTTTGAGCCAATGAAAACATTGATCTGAGCTGGTTTAAAGACAACATTTAATCATTAAAATTTTGCTCTTTGTAGACAACACATCATGTATTGGCGCCAAATTCTATCGGCCAATCAAAATGTTTGATGTTACATTTTTAGTAACTTAAAGGTAGAAAACATTAAGTAAATTTTTAAAGATTTAAAAGGGTGGAGCAAGAGAAGAGACCTTTTGAATATTTACTTAATATGTTCTTACTATTACATATTATAACTTCTATAAACAGATCCAAAACAAAATTGTCGCCCCACAGTAGTGACAGAATTATTCTAATTTTGCTTAAAGGCCAAAGCTATAAATAAGTTTCTACATAAATTGGAACATCATCACAAATTAACATGAAGTTTTGATATTGTACCAAACTTCCACCAAAATATAGTTCTTGTATTAAGATTTTAAAACATACAGAATAAGGGGCACACTTCAGAATCGAGGGGTCTCGGGTTCATTCCCAGTCTGTGCCACTGCTTAATTTGTCTGAGCGAGAATGACCCACAATACACTTTATCAATGTGTATGAATGGGTACCTACTTTACTCGTGTGTATGAATGGGTACCTGAGAGGGTTAAAAGCAAACATGCTGTTAAAAGCAAACATGCTGTCACATGACTGCCTTCAGCACTGAGTGTAACAGCCAACATGTGAATGAATGATCAGAAGGTAAAAGTACAGACTGCTAATCGGACATGTCAGAAAAAAGACTTAAGATAAGCATTTAATACATGTTGCTTACTTTTCTGCTAGATCTGGATCTCTGAGTACTATAACATATAATCCTAAAGCTTGTTCATGTCGACCCAGTCGTCCTAGTAATATAGCACGCTCTTCAAAAAAACCTACAATACATATTTATATACATCAGATATCATCATATAGGGACTTTGTCACTTAACACAACATTAGAGAGTTAAAGAGATCAACATTAACCTGTGCGGTCTATATCAAACTATCAACATCATATTTACATTTGATAACCAAATTCATTAAATTGCTGGCTTAGAATTAGAAGGTTCTAAGTACAAAATCAATATTTTGAAAAAACAAGAAAAAACTGTCTGAAAGCTACTTTTTACTTAAACAAAAAACAAGCTTTTTAAACTTTAGTTAGGTCAACATGACCACTTTTTTCAATGAGTTGGGTATATGAGGGCAAGTCATAAAATCAGATTCCTGTCTGAGATATTCATAGTATAGATGTGAAAGATATTTTTTTCGGGTCAAATCCCTTTGTGCTTACCATCCATAGGGAACCTAGGTAACAATTCCTCGGCCTTGTAATATACAGAATCTTGTAGAAAGTTGATCAATCTCTGTCTGTATTTACCCAGTTCTTCTGGTTCCGTCCCAGCTTTACGTACCGGTGTATGACCTGAAAACAGCACACTCATTGTTTACGGTATTATCTTGTTTCAAACTACTGTAAAATGACACATTTTATTGGGCATTACATTTCGTTGATTTTGATAAAAATCCATTCTTGTGGGGTCCTTAATTTGAGGATTACAAAACATATTACAGTTGAAACTCGTTGTGTCGACATCGGTTGTATCAACACTTCGGTTATGTCGACATACTTTCAAATCCCCAATTTGGCTTGCTCTATATTCTATCTTAAATATGATGGTTTAGTCGACATGCATGTGTCGACACTCGCTTATATCGACACGACTTTTCTGGCCCAAATGCTGTTTTCGCACCTTATTGTCAAAGTTTGTGTTGACATCACGTCACAGTTTGAATGATTGAATGTATTAGAATGATGTTAAATCGAAGTTTAGAAACAAATGGTGTATGAAATTAAAATAATCTATTATTTACAATTAAAATGTTGTGTAAGCGAAAACCGGTAAGGGCTAAAAGCCATACTTGCGGTGCTGATCCCATACTGTTCTTGTTTGAAAACGAGGCTATAAACTCGTCCCTCTCGTAAACACTTGAACATTTAGTCATACAAATGTATTAGTTCATGTTTAAACTGATGTAACAACGGCACCAACAGAAGGCTAGAGGACTCGGTTATCATGAATTTTGACTTGTAAGAAAATTTGTCAGAATTGTTGGCTCCTGTTGTGTCAACATTCGGATATGTCGACATAATTTTGACGGTCCCAAAAATGTCGACATAGCGAGTGTCTACTGTACATGTATTTAAAAGATTGATATATTGTCGGCATTAGGTTTCGTTGTCTAGCTTAACAACGAAATCAGCGAAAGTTCAACTCCCTCAAAATATAATTATTTTACTATATAAGAACATAAATCTGTCAAAAATTCTAACCCACAATGTCGAATAGTTCTACAACTGTTTCTCCATGTATCCTACACTATTCTTTAACTTGACAGTTTTAGAAGTAATGAAATTATTTTCTATCCATGTCCGTAAACACCATTTTTGGCTTTGACTTTTTGGTAATCATAGAACCTTCAATATGAGAAACTTTTAAAGAAATAACTTTTAAACCGTTTAAAATGAAAACCTCATTGAAACTGCAATGTTGTGCATTTAAAATGAACTTTCCAATGACATGTAACATGTGATAGTTTAATTGAAAGAAACTTGCTACAGTAAGAGAAGAGCTAGATTATGTACAAATCTCTGACATGTGCAGCATTTAAGGTCATATATCAGGGAGGATATATATATAGCATAGAGTATCTGGTACAAAACAATATCAAGAGTCAGCTCCCTTGATAAAGTGTCTTACTAGGTCTCCTGCCATACTTGGATTGTCTACATTTCATATCTGGAATAGGGGCATGAATTGAACCATCTATGGAGGACGTTAGGTATTGATATCCGGCTGGATCCCCACAAACAGCAATACTATGTACTCAACTCAAGTTTATTGAGTAGAACTATCACATGATGCCTTTTGTAATAGATGTAACAAGTGTGACAGCCCACTTACAACTCAATGATTGGGTGAGTGAGGGAGGGGGTATGTGTACGGAGGGGATATTAAAACATTTACAAATTGGTACTTTGTTTAACATACCTTCAGGTAAAGCATTAAGATATTCTCTCATATAGGCTTGTACTTTCTCTCGGAGAAGTTGAGCATATCTACTATGTAAATGTTCCGTAGTATCGTGCCATTGATATATCACATGGTTCTGTGAACAGAGAATATACTTTATACTCTACATACCTCAATAGTGCAGTCTTAATTGACCTGTCGAGAAATACATAACTACACGGTATCTGCACATTTATATTATATAGCTATCATGTAATTTTGTTAATTTTGACACGTGAAAAACTGCACAATACCATGGACAATCAAAGACTACCAGATAACCACATTTACTTTATCAAATACTGCACACCAAAAAGTTATATTGATGTTTGCTGGGTATGCAGCCAACATGTATCAGGGAACTTGAATTTCCCAGCGAAGTTAAATGTCCATAAAAGTGTTTCAAACATGAAAGTTTCTCATTTAGTAATGCTTTCCAATAGAAAACTAGTGTGCTGGTCTTTAGACGGCAGTAGAGAAAAACTTTTACTCAATTCCATAAAAAATTAAGGCACATCATTCTTGTGGCGTATTCTCAGCACATTCATGTATAAAGGTCAGGACCAGGTTAACAGTTCTGGACAATACCAACAAGCTAGACACACATCAAATGGCCTGCTGAAGTCCACAATCTAAAAAATTAAACCTGACAGTGAGCCAGGAGGCTTACCAAGTATTTGATTGCTAAATCTTTATTGCTTTTATCGAGACTTTCTAAGTACTGTAAAACAGTGGCTCTGGGAAGACATTCCACTTCAGAAATATCCTCTGTAAATATCTGCAATTATACATGTATAAATATTACAGCTGCATCAAGGCCAAACATCAATATAACAATCAACCATTTAACTGCATGAAAACGCTTTCTGAACAAACCACCTTATATCTCATCCTCACACTATATCAATGGTCAGTCAAGTTTTCAGACAATTTATGTGAAAAATAAGCTGGTGAAAGAGAATGATATACATACAGATGCATTTCAACGCATTTATAATCATTCCATCAAACAAATCTTAGGGATCAAACAAAACTTATTTTCTGCACTGTAACTGTAGTCATTAACACTTTAACTGTAGTCATTTACACTGTTACTGTAGTCATTAACACTGTTACTGTAGTCACTAACACAGTCACTGTAGTCATTAACACAGTCACTGTAATCATTAACACAGTCACTGTAGCCATTAACACTGTAACTGTAGTCATTAACATTGTAACTGTAGTCATTAACACTGTAAATGTAGTCATTTAGACAGTCACTCTAGTCATTAACACTGTAACTGTAGTCATTAACACTGTAACTGTAGTCATTAACACAGTCACTGTAGTCATTAACGCTGTAACTGTAGTCATTTAGACAGTCACTCTAGTCATTAACACTGTAACTGTAGTCATTAACACAGTCACTGTAGTCATTAACATTGTAACTGTAGTTATTAACTCAGTAACTGTAGTTATCAACACATTGCAGTTATTAACACAGTTACTGTAGGTAGCTGTAGTCATTACATTACAGTAGTTATTAGTATGACAGTTACTAGTATGAAGATGGTGTACACAATAAAACTAGCCTCCAATGGTAAATAGATGCTTTGTCAGTGGAGTATTGGGTTAATGTATGTTACACTAACATCCTTACTGCAAACATCCTCCAAGCCCTAACATTAAATATACTTTGTATGTTATAACAATACCTAACAATTTGATGCTAGTAAATAAACAGTAAGATAATCATTGCAATCAAGTTTCATAAAGAATAGGCAAAATTTGTGCCCTCTAGCGTGTACACAAGTTTCCTCGACCAAGTGACCTAATATAAAACTTGACCTAGATTTAGTGGAGATGATTGTTGCAACTTAAACTCATGGAAATAAGCATAAAAGGCAACTTGGTTACTAACAAATAAGGTGCTTCAAAATTTAACCTTTCAGTACAATATGTATGTACAGTTGTGTTTCTCAGTGTACCTTTAAGTGATCACTCGAGTTGTGTTTCTGAGAGTACCTTTAAGTGATCACTCAGTTGTGTTTCTGAGTGTACCTTTAAGTGATCACTCAGTTGTGTTTCTGAGTGTACCTTTAAGTGATCACTCAGTTGGGTTTCTGAGTGTACCTTCAAGTGATCACTCAATTGTGTTTCTGAGTGTACCTTTAATTGATCACTCTGTTGTGTTTCTGAGTGTACCTTTAAGTGATCACTCAGTTGTGTTTCTGAGAGTACCTTTAAGTGATCACTCAGTTGTGTTTCTGAGTGTACCTTTAAGTGATCACTCAGTTATGTTTCTGAGTGTACCTTTAAGTGATCACTCAGTTATGTTTCTGAGTGTACCTTTAAGTGATCACTCAGTTGGGTTTCTGAGTGTACCTTTAAGTGATCACTCAGTTGGGTTTCTGAGCGTACCTTTACATAATATCTCAGTTATCTTTCTAATGGCAGTTAGTATAGATTTACCTTAAGGCCTTCATCTGGATTCTTTTTGATGACCCATTCTGAATACTCTACTATAAGACGTATGTGATCTGGTCCTGTCAAGTACAAACAATACCAATGGTAATATATTTATACAGAAATTACATGTAGACAAACTTATTAAGAGTTTTCCAAGAAAAATTGAGCATGTGGTTGGGTACTCACTTTTTTCTTGGGGGTACCAACAAAATTAAATCATGCATAAAATATACCACACAACTCTCAAAACATTTATAACAACACTGCATTCAATAAACACTTTCGCCCTGGTGGAAGCCTTGTCCATGAAAAATAGTTAAGTCAATCAGGGACAATAATCATGTTGAAAGGATGGGTAGAGTTACATGGCTTTAACAATGTAACATGTTTATGATGGTAAACAAGTACGCCAAATTTGAAAGCGATGCCTTGATGGACTTCAAAAATATATGAGTTTCATCAACTAGAAATTTTTGGTTAATATTTTAATTTTAGGAGGGAAAGGACAATCACTATATGCCTCCTGCATCAGTATATATAGTCGGTCCTGGGGCATAAAAAGCCTTGGAATCCTACTCGATTTTCCATGTAAAAGTAAAGCCTTTTGGCAAAAATACATGAATAGCAATAGAAATGAATGCCCTCAGGCAAAAAGCACAAAATTAAATGTGCAAAGTTATTTCAAAATCCTATGATAGCTAGAAGACAAAGTTATTGCCTGGACAAGCTAAATACATGTAGTTATCATTTTTGACCTTTGAACTGAAATTGTGAGCTTGACCTCGGAGAGATTGGTATGATTTCTGTGACTGACACACCATATCATATACAATTATGTCCAGGTACTCTTAAATTCCACAATAAATGACAAAATTATGGTGAAAAACAAGCTAAATTATAGCAAGATGTTTCCATGGCTACAGATATAGGCCAGTTGTTACCATGGTTACATACCTAAATGTTGTAAATATTGTATAGTTCTATCACAGCCAAATAAAGGAGAGTTTGGACGAGTAGCTTGTTTCATCAGTTGATTCAATGCTGCAATATAAAATATACATAAATTAATACTGTATAAACATCTTATCTGAAATATGTGTACTTATATCCTGCAAGGCCCTTTCTCCAGTAGGAGCCCTAATTCCAGGGACATCTAGTTTCCTAAGAGTTACGATGACGTCATGACACATGCACTCTCAGGGAAATATTAACAAAAGCTTAAGGCTGTCCACAGTGGATTATGATCCACATAGTCCCCTCTACAACCCAAAGACATGCACATAACATTAACAACAAACATAACTTGTCTATGAGAAGTAACAGGGCCCTGAAATTAAATCCCCAATGAAAACTAATGATTTTACAGTAATTTTACATGGGTGAAAGTTGAAAATTTGTAAAATACTGAAAATTCCTCATTTCAGTACAGAAATGCTACTTTTACTGTAAATTCATAGAGAATAAAATTTCGAAAATACTGAATTCAGTATCAATACTGAAAACTTTCACCCATGATTTTATGGTTGACCTAAAAAAACGAGGGTTATAATCAGATGATGAGTTAATCATTTTCTCGTTGGGTTGTGTGTTAGGCATTGTGCCTTGTATGTTTATAGGTTTTCTGTGCTTGGCTGGTTAAGTTGAGTGCTGCCTTCCCTGTCTGACTTAATATTATCTTTTTGAGATTAAGGACGTTCGATAGGGTTAGTATTTTTTTTAAAAGATAACAAAAAATAGGCACACTTATAGTTTAATATATACTGAAGCAATATGTGAAATAAAAAAGGTATGATACGGTACTATTTAAGGGGTCATGGGCCCTTTTGCAACATCACTTTTCAAGAAAATGACCAAAAATTCTGATATTTCGCAATGTATTTATTTTTGCATTAAATCGATATTTTTTCTTGTTACAATCATTTCCATGGGTTTGTATGAACAAACACATTAGAGAGTGAACTGGAGTGGAGAATATCAACCAGTCTACAGGAGAGATATCTCATGGTCAGTTTGAATATTCCTCAATTAAAGTGCTACACCTTGGTGAAAATGATTGTTAAAACTCACATACACCCGCATGTTCAAAAAGTTATAACAAGTTTCATGTGTAAAAATGTGTTATGGTACTGTATAGCTAACTCTCCATATGACTGGCATAAAGGAAACTTACTAGCATACTTACACTTAAGTCTGTTCATGTTGAAGGAATGTGTTAAACAAAGAAACTGTCCACATTTTATTATTCCAGAAAATAACTTACTGGCTGGACATATGACAGATATTCAGAGGTGTAGATTACTGGATATTATTAACAATTTGATGGAAAATGGTGAAAAGTTTTTGTACCCGATAGAGATTGATGATCTAGGCAGACGACTGAAGGTTAAGTTAAATTCAGAATGTTTTAACATTCCAACTGCTTTAGAAATATCTCGTCGTATTTCATTTTCTTTAGTTGACACAGTATCTACTGAACTGAATAATTACCTCACAAAAGTTCATAGTGAGATAAAACTTGAAAACTTAGAAATAGCTCACCGATACATGTCTCAAATATTTTCCGATCTACAAATGTACAAAACGGGAGAGAAATTATCCCCAAATACTGATATAGACCTATTACATACTGCCTGTGACCTACTTATACCATTGATGAGTTCTACATTGGGTTCAGTCATAGCTTGCATTGACATAGACCACCACAGACGTATTTCAGAGCAAGCGTTCACCTATCTGGAAGCAGGGAATGAATCTGATGCATTGGCAGGTAGACTGAAACTTGTCTCCGTATTATACTGCACTGGGGACATGGAGAGAGCAGGTCATGAATCAGATATGATTCAAGGACAACTTGACCAAAAAAAAAAATTTACACCACATGTACATGCTTTAAAACACCTATAACAGGAATATGTATTGATTGTTTGGACACCATTGAACGTAACAATGAAAAAGCAATAAAGTCTGATATAGCATTATGTACCAGATTTATGCAATGTGAGGTAAACTGTATTCCACATGAACTTAGTTATGAAATACTGAGATCTTACATTGAAAAAGACAGAAAAATGAGAACTAAGAATGATTCACTGTGGATGGATACCATTGTTGTAGATTCATTACCTTATACCTTCTTTCTACAATACAAGACATATGGATATCTACTGAAGAAGATTGAGGAATATGTACAGAGATTGATGGACAGAGATCTACAGAGAAACATGGACGGAGGTCTACAGAGGAATTATCTAGAGAGAATGATAGACGAATATCAAGTACAGAGAAAGATAAAGGAATATGTACAGAGAAAGCGTGTACAATTATTAGCTCTACACAACCTTGCAAAGTGTATTAACAAGGATTGTAATCTTGGTCACAAGGAGACAGCCCTAAACTTACTCGGTCAATGTTGTGAACAACAAAATTGGCAAACAGATGCTTTTGAATATTACATTTTGTCACTTAAACATCAACCAAGAAACAATGCTGCCAAATTCTTACTGTGTATACAGCTGATGAGGTTATGGAATGGGAAGCCAGACAACAGACAATGAACACATACTGACTGGAAGGGGAAGTAAGACAACGGACAATGAACACATACTGACTGGAAGGGGATGTAAGACAACAGACAATGAACACATACTGCCTGGAAGGGGAAGTAAGACAAAGGACAATGAACACATACTGACTGGAAGGGGAAGTAAGACAAAGGACAATGAACACATACTGCCTGGAATACAACAATCAATCCACTCCCTAATTAGTAGATACTACAAAATGTGTGAATCCTCTACTCATCCTCCAGCATCAAATACATGTTCAATCCCATACCATGTCTTACCGATGAAGAAATAAAAATGGTAACAGTAATTCCCTTGCTAGGCGAAGAGCATAAGTTAGGGAAACCTTGCGTCCCCCTTAAACACTCATAGCAATGAATTACATCAGAAATGAGGAGTCAAGAGTAATTAAAACAAAGAGGGCCATTTGGCCCTAAAGGGCTCACCTGATAACTAGCAGTTTAGGCAGTATCAGTATTTGTTATGATATGACCTTAATATTTTATGTAGATTTAACAAATACACACTCTATGGCAAGGTTTTATAAAGATGAGGTAAAAAAATGCGACCTCTCGAGTGTTAACAAGGTTTTTCTTTGATGTGACCTGGTGACCTAGTTTTGGACCCCAGATGACCTTGTTACGAACTTGACCTAGATATCATAGAGACAAACATTGTGGCCAATTTTACAAAAGATTAAGTGAAAATTATGACCTCTAGAATGTTATCAGTCCAATTGTTGACGGCCCATGGCGCACGGTGGGTGACAGACAAAAGGGTGATCACAATAGCTCACCTTGAGCACTTTGTGCTCAGGTGAGCTAAAAACAAATTAGTATAAACTTATCATCCAGTTGATGTGCACTCACTGAGTACAGTACTACCAACATATTGTTAATCTTGAAATGTACATGTATGATTTAAGGTAAAATAATGATTATTCCAGTATTTAAACATCTTGTTTGTTGTTCATTATCACCCAAGGTTTAGCTCTGCTACAAACGCTAGTAATATATGTGTGTATAACAAGTATCACCAGACTTCTGGAAATATACTGTCTAGTACAGGATAGTGTTCTTGCTCATATTGGAGAAAAAATTCTAATAGAAACAAGGGCAGAAAACTCATAAATATATGTCACAGGGTTACCAGCCCTGTCAGTACAAACTTCCATCATGATGGTAAATAACTATGTTGAGTTTCAAGTGGATTCCTTTGATAGTCTTTGAGAAAGAGGCATCTTTCTTAGCCAGAAAAGGGGAACAAATTGCTGAATAGATTTGTTTCCCTTTGTCAACAGTTAACAGTTTATTTCAGCAGACGTAGGTCATCATATTCCACAAGTGTGTTGACTTTTAAGTTGAAAGCTTTTATAGTATTGGACAAAATTCTTAGTCAGAACAGGGGAACAAAATGCTGGATAGATTTGTTTCCCCTTGTCAGCAAAATGGAATAAAAGTTGAAAAAATTGAATCAAGTATAAACACACATCATCCACACAAAACACAAGACACCAACCTTTATCATGTAAGCCTTTTTTCTCATACAGTATAATGAGTTCACTGTATTTTTCACGTTTCTTCAATGAACGTTCAGCTTCTTCTATATGTATATTGTTATCTTTCAATCTTAACAATGAAGCAACAAGGGCATCATTTGTCTGTAAATATAACAAATAAGAAGATGAAAGATAATCTGAAGGCAGCACTCAACTTAAACAACCAAGCACAGAACACATAAAAAACATCACATACCACAATTACATGACACAATGCCCAACACTACACATACCGGTAGACGACATAAAAGCTATATACATGTACAACAATCAGCAACACAAGATGTTTGTAAACTATGATGTAACTTAAAGTCCAAATGGCAGCCAAACAGTCATTCAAGGTCGTCACCTTGACCTTTAACTTATTGTCCTCAAAATGGTTCAGGGTCAACATCAAGCCTGAAGATCCAATATGTACAAAGCAGACAAGAGATGTTTGTAAAACACGTATGCCCCCATGGCAGCCCAATAGTAAGAAATGGTAAAGGTCACTGTGACCTTGACCTTTGACCTACTGATCCCAAAATCAATAGGGGTCATCTGCTGTTGATGAAAAACCTCCATGTAAAGTTTGAAGATCCTAGGTCAAAGTGTTCTTGAGTTATTGAATGGAAACCAATTAAATAGACAGAAATGGTAAAGGTCACAGTGACCTTGACCTTTGATCTACTGACCCCAAAATCAATAGGGGTCATCTACCATTGATGACCAACCTCCATGTAAAGTTTGAAGATCCTAGGTCAAAGCGTTCTTGAGTTATTGAACGGAAACCAATTAAAAAGTCAGAAATGGTAAAGGTCACAGTGACCTTGACCTTTGATCTACTAACCCCAAAATCAATAGGGTCATCTACTATTGATGACCAACCTCCATGTAAAGTGTGAAGATCCTAGGTCAAAGCGTTCTTGAGTTATTGAATGTAAACCATTTTATACGACCGACAGACAGACAGACAGACAGACAGACAGACCGACCGACCGACCGACCGACCGACCGACCGACCGACCGACCGACCGACCGACCGACCGACCGACCGACCGACCGACCGACCGACCGACCGACCGACCGACCGACCGACAGACATGTGCAAAGCAATACACCCCCTCATCAAAGATGGGGGGCATAAATATATGAGATAAAATATCTTTTGACTGAATGTCAAGTTTTTCAAAGCAAATTTCTGGTAGTCTGGTCTGGCAAAATTATACATAGGAGATTGAAAGTCTAAAAGATACTGAACACCCTGGTTTGAGTTCTATTTAAATGTGACTGGTTGGTGAACCATCATCTAGTTATGCAACGATGACTGTTTGTGACTGGTGTCTCTCATTAAAGCAAAATTAATAAATTGAAAAAAAATCATCCCCAAAAGTATTTATCAAGTCAGCAACGACTGACCTGGCTCAAAGAGAGTGACATTACACTAAATGTCAGAAAAACGTCATAATTGAAATATGACTGAACTACAGATTTCATGAGTCACATTTACACTGTATAATGTAGATACGTTAAAATAACCAAAATGTAATTTAGTTTCAATTTGTTTATAATGTACCTGATTGTAATCTGTTTTTCTACTTATTCAATGGAAATGAAATATTGAAAATAAATATAATTGATAAATTTTGTTTATTTATCTATGCATGGTATACATTACCAAGAAATTATTTCACACAATTTAGTTTCGCTGAGTTCGTGAGTGGAAGAATTTTGCTAAATTAAGTCGCCGGGAAAGAGCTAAAAAGATTAATATGGATACTGCATGAAACTTTCAAATGCTTAAGTTTGTAGTTGCAAATATGCTTATGATCACCAAAATGCAAAAGTAAGTAATGCGGAAGTAAATTGGTTTACAGTAAGTGCACCCTGTATACTATCAGACTATAAATTCACCTGCAGATAACATTTGAGTAATGTTGTGTCAATAATTTGAGACAATTGATCCTTAGAGTCCAATGTCTTGTTACCATCCTTGATAGCGGTAGTCGACACAAAATTCTCCTTCAGTAACATACGTCTTTTCTGAAACAAACAACAAACACTTGAAAAAATCACTTAAAAACATACAAGTAAGCCTTATCTCAATTTGTATGTATGTTTATATTTATCCAGGTTTTAAGCAGCTTCTCGAAAAGTTTTCAGTTACACATGTATAATTATGGCTTCCGATTCACCTAACAAATTTTCCAGGACTGTATTCTAACAAGTATGAACTTAACCTTTTAACGGAAACTAGCAACTCGCCATAAGTGGAAGAAAATCATGAAAAGGTATGACCTGTTGCAACCAGGAATCTAACTTGGACCACGGGGTTACAAATCCTAGACACTAACCACTGGACCATGGACCTGGTTCTCAATTTTTTTTAAATAAAACAACATTCATTATGAGTTAGACATATTTGCCTTATTGGCGTTGATTTGATCTTTCATGTCGATTTGAGGTGTACTTACTTCAATTACACTATTATTTGGGCCACCTATATGCTTGTGTTGGTATGGTTATTATCTTAAACACATGCAAGTTTGCAGGCTATTTCCTGCAAACTAATACCAGTTGTAGCAAATGACCCAACCCATGTGTAGAAAATGCTCCGCCCATATGTTTGTCAAAGGTTTTGCCGATGGTAACATCATAGCTAATCCATTGGATTATGCAAACAAGAGGAAATATCTCCTATGTTTTCATAACCAAAATTAAGTGCTTCATTTTTCAACTCAATTCTCAATAAACATTATGTCAACAGTCAATCAAGATAATTTTTTACAAACTTGATCCAGTACATTGTATATAGAATCTTACATGATTGCTCAACACATTATGAGTTTTATTAAACAAGTGGACAAAATAATATGACACAAGGCTAAAAGAGTATCATATTGTTTTTGTCAATGAGTATAAAAGTAATGAGCACGAATGTAAGATTTTATTTATCACATAACCATAGAGAAGGCTCAATATCAAAATTTTCAGTACATTGAGTGCAACTTCTTGCTGATATTGTAATTATCCTGGCATCATTGGCCGATCAAGCCATGTATTGGCTAACGTAAGTATTTATTGCACACTCTGGAAGTGCTGAATGATATTTCCAGGGCGGCTTTACTACACTGCCAGGCTGTAGGTTATGTGATAAATGTACTTACATCATTGAGATAGTCTGTCAGAGCCAACAAGCCTTTCTCTAGATCTCCACCATCAAGTTTAGGTAACTTCTCCGGATAATCAAGCTTATCCCTGTATTCCTGTGGCAGTAGATTCGGAAATAATCCAATCACATGTGAAGGGTCTAGAAATGAAAGGTATGCAAAAACAACTCATATTGTACAAATAAAAGCAATATCACATATTTTGCTTATGTCATAACGCAGGCATATATTTCGTTTTCACCTCCTAAGCTAAGCACTTGTGAAAGATCTAGAGGTTATATTGTGAATATGTATGAATATATTATACATACTCATATATTTTTGTATATTTAATTTTTGTTTTGTCAGTCTGTGAAATAAGCACTTGACAGGTTGTTCGGGACAAGTTCTAATTGATTTGGACAAGAAACTTTTGTAGGATACATGTATGGAGAATGTAGGAAAACTGTTCACTTTTGGTGATTCGGGCAAGTAATTTCAAATCCTAAGTAAGATCAGACTGTTTTATACATAATTATGTTGTGCTCTCTACAATGAAGGAAATAATAGAATACAATTTTACAGAAATGTTCAGACAGATAGTATAAACAAAGAATGTATTTACCTGTATCCAAGGTAACAAAGATTTTCATAGATTCTTCAAATTTATGTTTACAGAATAGATTGACAGCATATAATGTTTGTATCTGACTGATCCTATGTTGTTTCTCTGTTTCTGGTTCCTCCGTCATATTCTTCAATATACATCAGGATGTGTCAATATATACAACAACACAAATACACTTAACCGATTTAGAAACGCAACTATTTTGGGGGTCGGTATTTTTTGTATTAATTATTATTTAAATTTTATTTGAGTATAAACCGATGAATGGGACGCTAGTCTAATGCCTGGTACGATTTTCTACGAAAAAATATTTCAATTTAGCCCATAACATCATAATGGCGTCATTTTCATTATTTACACTTGACGCCTGAGCAAAACCACTGTGCGTGACGATTTGACCGACAATTTATAGAGAAACGATACCCTAACAAAAAAACATAAAATTAAATTTTGAAGTGCGTTGTATACGGTTCCACGCTTTTATGATACATAACATCCTGGTGCCATCGACTTGCTTTAAGCAGTTATTTGACGTTTTATCACGACAAAATAGATTAACTGTCGTCTGTCGACGATATTTAGACTTGCATATATATAGTTTTTTCAAGAGGCAGTTTACACCTACGTTGGTCTGCATCAGGTATGCCGACGATACAAGCGCGTAAACATGATGGCACCAAACAAATGTTTTTTTAAAGACGCCACTTCCGGTCAAACATATTTTCTGTTATGCCTACAATTTGAAGGCAATGATGCGTACGATAAAGTCATTTCGCTAAAATATACATTCCGTAACATTTTGATTAATGTTTATTATGACCCATGTTGAAAATCGCTTCATTTTGTCTGTCTTCTTGTTTATCCTGACATATTCCATAATCTACTTCCGGTTATGGGTTTGAGATGCCATAGACATAAGAAATGTACATTCTTAACCATTGGACACAATGCAGCCTATGCTAGATGGGCAAAAACTTGCTGACCGCTCATGTTGAGGCTGTGGAGGTCATTGCATCTTTACTCGTGAAACGAAATTTGAAGGCAGACACAAATGGCCGTCAAGAAGTGCATCATCAAGCAGAAACTTCTGAACGTTTGGATTGATACGTGTTTTCCTCATATATGTATGGAACAACATCCTACAACACTTTATTTTCCCGCCAATGAGGCAAAGACGCCTGATTTTAATAGCAGGTTGCAGCTTATAAATACATTATTAATTTTGTGAACTTGACATTGTCGATCAATTCATTTCGTGGTTTGGTTTTGTGACCATCTAAACCTTGATTACAATGAAATGTGCACATCTATGACTTCATGTATTGATTTCATTACATGTAAAATTTCAATAGAATTGAAGCACATTAACTGACTTAAATATATCTAAAACCCACTGTTGCGTTTTTAAATCGGTTAAGTGTAATAAATATATAAAAATAATATACCAGATTTATATAGCGCCCTTTTCATGCGACACACACAGCGCTTTACATACAGTGTTGCAGCCACAAAAGCGCAGGTTCATCCTCTACTAGTGCAGATACAGCATGATCTGACCAAAGGGACAGACTAAGAGAAAGCCCCCAAAGGGAGAGAGAGACATTAGATACAGGCATGTCCGGCGCTGCAGGAGTGCGCCTAGCTCTTATTTCAAATAGACAGCCAGGTTCTTCAATGTGTCCAGTTTATACAATCGATACACAACTAAGTCAATAGCACAAGGATGACCTGTCATGTTAATGATAGCAATTTCACCATTACAAATGATAATATACTAGTAATACAAAATTTAATGAATAAACATAGGATATTCTATCTAACTATCAACAAAATCAACAAATACTTATTCAACTGAAAAGCATTTAATATATTTTCAAGAGCTGCAGAGAGAGAATTATACTATTTTTATTGGCATTACCTTACCCATCAAGATTAACAGAGTAAACTACCGGTATGCTGCTTAGACCCTCTAATCCTTTTTTAAAGCAGGAACATTTTCATACATAGCAGGGGTGTCAATATTTCTAATTTATTGCGAATTCCAGATCTATCTATTCTACAAGAGCTTTGATTTCTGACCAAAATATGTTATTTTATAAAAATATCTCAAGAAATGAAAAAGTTCTGGTCAATTAAAGCTTCTTTGAATGATTTTCTAAAATACAATTTGAGTTTTATGTGGAAACAATGAGGTTGAAAGTGTTTTGCGAAATTAGTCGACGGTGTATGATTTTCAAGATTTTTAATTTGGTTATGTTGACACCCCTGTACATAGCTATGGTTATTTATTGGCATTATAATGCTACGTTACATTAAATTTATACTATGTATGTGTGTCTTAAACATACCGCAAGTTGCAAGGCTAGAGCAAACTCCTTGTTCTGCATAAGTTGACGTATCTGTGTTGATACTGGTACACTGTTCAATCTCCACACATGGTTACTGGATGCGATATAGATCTGTCCATTAGCCTGACATACGTATCTAGCATTGGGTAGCTGTATACTCTGTATCATTAATGCTGGATCTATTGTACGTACTTCTATAGATTTAGGTAACACAGATATCAGGTAGGGGGCTTCATACACTGAAACACACAGAATCCTCACATCACATGGTATACACAGAAACATACAACATAATACAGTCATGTGATACAGTATCAGCGGACATATTAGCACGTTAAAAATTAGCAAATTTTAAATTTTACACATTTAGCATGCAGAAATAGTAGCAATTTTTTTTCGTAGTGTTGCTTGTATGAAATAATTCAACCAGAGTTTGTAAATTTTGCAATATTTTCCAATATTTCCATGTTCCTAAATTAACCAATTATACAGTAAAGTAGTATAATGTATATTTGTGAGCTAATTTCAAACTATCACACGTTCTTGCAATACTGTATTCCTAGATACTTTCGCGGATACAATATTTCGCGTTTTTCATACCGTCGGCATATTGGCGGCTACAAATTTTCACGTAATCATAATGCCCGCAAATTCCGCGAAACTAATGTCGCTACGGCATAAAGTCATGTTTGAGACATCTTGCAATTTCAATAGGACTGTTTGTCATCACCATCCGTGTATACACAATCAAATTCAATAGAGTGTGACCTTAGCTGACCTGATAACAATTACGATGATCAATTAATCTCTTTATAACAAAGGATTTCATAGTGTTTTCACTAGGTGTTATCAACATAAACCGGTAAATAGTTACAATATTAAATTAACCACCAAACATACATGTTAAACAAATAAATGTGAAATGATTATTGTAAATACGAAATACCTGTACAGGAATACATTGACTTTAATCATGACAAAAACAAACATTCGTATGTAGAAGTAAACGGAATGTTAACACCCCACCCAATTACCCCTGTGCTTGTTTACATTGAATACATTACACGCTACGTCATAACAGTGTTTATGTCTACACAAGCTAAAATATGCACGTTCTTAGAGGTTCGAAATTGATGTTTATATTGAGAAAATTAACGCATTGTTCTAAGATTTTATAAAGATGGATTTATTGACTGAAGTTTCCACGTCATGTATACGCGCAAGTACAATTATCCTTCGTCGAATGATTTTGCGATTTTAGCATGTTTAGTATGAAGAAGCTAGAAACGTTCGCTGATTCGTTGGAGGTAACATTTTCGCGGCTATTAAACTTCGCGAAATGATACCTCCCGCGAAAGTCGCTAACTTAAAATGCGCGAAACCGTTTCTAGGAATACAGTACTGTGAAAATAATAAAATTATGAAATTAATGCATACAGGGTGTCCCAAAAAAACGGGGACCTGCCTAAATCAATTATAACTTATTTAATTTTTAAAGAATTTGGCTAATTATTTGTGAGAGTGTGTAAAAGTGATCTCTACTTCTAAAATAGGTTCTTATAAATATGTTTTGCGTTAAAACAGGAAGTCACGTCATCATTTTACATATGTTGTTATTTCCTGTTTTTGCGGACCTACGTCGAAAATTTCATCATTTGACAAGACATTGTTGTATATATTTACATGCCGACCCCAAATGACATCTCAAGTGTCCCATATTCAAGGATAATGGATATGCATGCACTAATGTTCATCATTTATAGGAAACAGATTAACCATAAGGCTCATGTCCGAGCTATATCTAGATCATGTGCCCTTAGGTTTGAGTTCAAATGTCAGTACTTTTTGTGAAGTATCATGTTTTCGCTGCTGATTTGTTGTAATAAGTGGTTTCTGCTTTCTTATAAATGCTGACACAGTAAATGACTCTGATATACATCTAAGAACTGTTTATTTGGATAAAAGTTCACCTTATTGCCTTTTGCTTCTATCTAAGCTCTCTTGTTGAGTGCTCTCGATAATAATAACTTAATATTGATATTTTGCTTCTTTGGTGAATGTTAAAATGAATATGTTGAAAGTTGTCTGCTTTCCTTTTTTTAAATAAACTCACCATTTTCTCCCCCTTTCATTATTGCATTGCAAAGTTCTTAGATTCTCACAAAATTTTCATCACCTCTGTGACTTTAAAACCTTGTTTTTCTCAAAATGAATGCTCAGACAACCATGTCTTATCAAATGGTTAAATTTTCCAAGTAAGTCAGCAAAAAACCAGGAAATAATGCCATAGGTAAAATGATGACGTCACTTCCTGTTTTTAAGCACAACATATTAATCAGTACCAATTTTAGAAGTAGAGAGATCACTATTACACACTCTCACAAAAATAAGTCAAATTCATTATTAATTAAATAAGTTATATGGGTTTAAGGCAGGTCCCCGTTTTTTTGGGACACCCTGTAGATATTATGTCAAACTAAGCTCCGCCCACTATATTGTGAGTTTCTTGCATTTAAACTTCATTTATTTAAGTTAAAAGTTTAAGCAAGGAAAATATCCCTCATTTCAATAAAATCTCCTGCATTTCTATCACCAATCTCATGCAAAGGGGTCTGCAAAACATGGCATGTATGCATTAAACTTCAACAATACCTGAAGCAATTGGAATGTCAGTCCACTTTACTGGATGTTTCTTCCTTGGATTACCTTCCTTATCAATAAATATGGACTGATCATCTCTACCTAACACAAACCCTGCATCGTCCATGTTGGTTATGACAGGTTCAGGTTGTTTACTACCCAGGGGAAACAACTCTTTAGAATCGCCCCCTTGAATCTGTACAAATGAAACAAGTCAGTTCAGAATCACATTTATATGAAAGACCAACGATGACATCAAGAATGTTCTCACTCTGCCTATACAGACCCTATGTTTAAAGGAGACAACTCATCATTTTAGGAACTTATTTCCCTTTGTACACTCAAACATAGATAATCAAACCCAGAATCAAATCTTGCTAATTTAGAAATGAAGTCATGATAATTGATTGATAAAATATAATTATTATCTACAACGGTCATTCAATATATAATGCAAACTTTCAATTATCTCTAAAATCCGTCAAGATAAGTAAACGAAATTTTGCAAAATAAATATTTAAGTCATTTTCGGTTTGATTAGAAATTTTAAGGACCTTTATGTTGACAACGTCATCAGCGCGCACCTTCCTTCGTCGGCACTAAGTACTACATGGACGCAGTAACCTCACAAGACTAACGCAGTTAACATTACAATCGAGCACCGTCGAAACAATAGTTCAGCAATTTATTATTGCCTTGCCATATGATTGTGTTAAATGCCCTCTGTCATATTCCGAAGTGTTGAAACTATTCAATGAAAATTACGATTGGCAGAATAACAATCAAACAAGACCAGTGTTCCGGACAGGATATCTATGAAACGGCCTATACTAAACACTAAAATATTAGATAATTTTTTAAAAAAGACAGAATATTCACATGCGAAGAGAAAGTCCAGGAAAAGGAGAGTAGTGTTGACTCTGTTCATTCGATTTTGCGGAACATGTTAAACATGTGCAAGGGTTGCACTCGGTGGGTGTCCAATCTTTTGACGTCAGAACAGACAGATCGTCGCGTCAAACATGTTACCGACTTGCTTAGGGCTTTATTGTGGGAGGGCAACATGTTATTTCCTTAATTTTTATTATATATGAGACGTAGATACGTTCATACCAGTTTGAAATGAGACGAAAGTTACCTGGGGATTCGACTTCCTGATTTACATTGGAATGAATAGGCCGCGTCCATGTAGTGTAAAGTGTATGTGCGCAGTTGCCTAGCGACGCGAATAGAAGGTCGGTCGTAATGATTAAAGTCGGTCATTGATCACATAGAAGGATACTTTGAATAATTATGTCCATGTTTGAATGATCAATATCGTATGTTAGAAGTTATGCCTTAGTTCGCATTATATATTGAATGACCCTCATAGTAACCAAAGGAACATTGAGCCCAAGATCCTTAAACTTTACATGTAATTGGACATCAGCAGTAGATGACCCCTATTGATTATGTAGCCATAGGTCAAGGTTCTGGTTAACTTTAATCAGGGCTTCCATTCCACTCGGGAGTAGGGGTTTTGACTCTTGAAAATTTCCAATAAGGCACATAAGACCCCCAAGATTTTGGTTTGAAGGGTCGTTTTCTCTTGAAATTATGGGTAAAAGTATCAAAATGACTCTTCAGATTCAGAAGCTAGAGGAACCCCTGTTTAATGTATATTACAATTTGGCTGCAACATGTGCAGAATTGAATCTGCAAGAAGAGAGCTTAGAATGAAACACCAATTTTACCTTCACAATGAAATAATCTCTTTTAAATCCAACACATAATCGATCTTTAAACCAAACCATGGCACGAGGTATATCATACATGCTCATCTCAGGCTGAAATATTCAAGTAAATTATCACAAAAACATTTGTAAAACATCAGTCATTCTGAAAGTCGCCGGTCCGACGGACAAGTCCGGCAAATTTTGATACGGTCCGCCGTTTTTCATTCCGGAACTGGTCCAACTGACCGGCCTTTATCCACAACTGTCAAAACAAAAATGGCGTCGATAAACGACGAAGACGATGCGGGAGCATGTAAAATGATTGATTTAAGTGCGGCCGTCTGCATAGAGTATAAAGAAACGGGAAAACATATACTTTCCTTGAAAAAAGGATGATATATCATAGCTGGTTAGTTAAATCAGACAAAAATTCGTGTTGAAACACATTAATATTTTTTTAGCAATTTTTTTTTGTCCAGCAGTTTTGCTTTTGGTCCGACAGTTTGCAAGACATTATCGGACCAAATGTCCGATCGTTTTTTTCAACTTTCATAATGTCTGAAACATCACATGTTTTCATTAAGAAGATAAGCCAGTTTTTCTTATAATGCAAAACTACAAATACAGAAAAGAATGTTAAGCACTGTATATATGAGTCATTAAAGAAATTATTTTACCACCAGATCCATGAAATCCCTGTTCTTCCAAAACATCACTTGTATTTTCCTTTTGACAGCTACACATATTTGTAAGGTTGACTGACGTTCTCCACTCAAAGATTCTATTGTCTGTAAATGAAACATGTCATAACTTGGTATTCCACAATTTACCAAAATTTTGAAAATGAGATGTACATGTAATAATTTAGGACACTTTAATCTATGAAATGAATGCTTTTCTAGCAAAGAAAGTCTACAAAACTTAAGCATTCAGGTAAAAACATTTTAAGCCATTTTCACAGAGTTTACATATGAAACAGTACACGCTTTAAATACTCTTACACTCAAATATTAACATGACTGTCAAATAATAGGGGTGGGGACCATCAGCAAAATGCTCGAGATCATCTGCAGTCTTATAATTGACTGTAACTGTCTGAATGTGACAGGATTTATCTACCTAACACAATCTAAGATGTAGTACTAATAGCTTCACAGTTGGTTATTTCACTGAGGTGACCCTTAACACAGATTTGAATGTATACAAAAGGAAAGAGGTTTTAGGTTTTTTTTGTTATATAAAAGGGGTTGTTATAAGGCCCTGGAAAAAAATCTGTAAAATCATGCAGTTTTCCCCAAAAAGGAAGTTTACCTAAACCAAATCATTCCCATGCTACCAAAACACCATAATCTTTCCCAAAATTAAAGGTAAGGCCCCATCCCCAAGGTTTGAAAAAGGTTTTTTCGACTGAGACATTCACAAGAGTGTGTCATTTGTTGTTTTTCCTGTTAGATTGGCCAATGACCTTTGACTTTGAGGGAAGCAGAGAGAAATGTTCATTACCTGTACATCGGCAGCAAACAATGTGGCCCCTTTAGTTTTTGGTAAAGTGGTTATCAGAGAAAATGTCTGTAAATCATGAACACTTAATTGGTTATCTGAAATGATAGAATACAAACAATATGCAACACAAATATAACAAAAAATTTATAATGCATTTATCGGAATAAACAAAACCACACCACAGGTGGCACAATAGCCGAGTGGTTCATGCTCTTAAATACCAATCCAGAGGTCCCTGGTTTGTATCTCAGCCAGGGCATGAGAAATTTCAGAAACACTTTGCAGTATTTCTCAACCAACTAGAGATGCACTGGTTGGAAACCTATAGACAGTCTCGTCTGTATCGGTGCTATACACCAGGCATGTTAAAACAAAGACTGCCAACATAAAACTTCAATCAGTAGAAATCGGGTGAGACCTAATTCGATTGAGGATATGGTATGATGAAGAAAATCTTGAATTAAAAAGCTAAAGTTCTTCTTGAAAGCTGATTTACTATTTAGAACAACAACTACCGGGTATGCAAGATACTAGATAACAGATTTATTTATCCTTTCTTCAAAACTTACGCGAATGTATCGCCCGCAAGGGACGATTTATTCTACTGGTAATATTGATTAACGATTGTGAAGGATAAAATTAACATCAAAATAAAATCATGCAAGATAAAAAATTAACCAAAAACAGTGAAAACAATTCGTCCCTTTGGCGCAACAAGGTTGTATCTCTCTATATACTATATAGTAAGATACAACCTTGTTGCACCAAAGGGACGAATTGTGAAAGCAGTGGTTAGAGGGAGGTAACTACTGTGAGAAGTTTGGGAAAGGATAGTAAGTAAATGTAAATGTAGATACCTGACAAACTAAGCAGCAGCAACAATTCAGGAACAGCAAACAACTGAAAATATATGATGAATGGTAAACAATCAGGGTAATCATTATTGTATAGGTTTACACTAATATCCTTTCCGCTACCACGATTTTTTGGGGGGTTATGAGAAATTCATACGGTCCCTATACCCCGTCCCTGAGACACTATTGACTTGCAGCACTGATAAAAACTCGATACATCCGGATGCTACACACCTACCCTAAACCGAAAGTAGAAAAAAATGTCAATATTTCGACTAAAGGTCACCGGAAATGACGATGTGATGGTGACCCTTGCGCGAAAAACTTCTTTTTTTTTTTTTTTTTTTTTTTTTTTTTTAGCTTGACAGGCCTACTTTTTGGCCCCTTTAGGGCATTGTTCCTGACCCCTTTGTCTAGCCTTATATTCCTGCTATAGAAAAATAAAAACGTTTTGGCGCTAAATGTTAATGCAATTCCACAGGGAATCGTACCGCAATGGTGGGTAGGACCAGTAATTTCAGTTTTGTAAAATCTACGTTCAAAGCCCTCTTTAAAGGGGGCTAGCGGGCCCAAAAACCTGTGCACGACCCTGGGCCCGTAATATCCTGTAGTCTGGGATGCCTGTGTACCCATAACAGCAAAATTCCCGAATTTGGGCATTTAGGTCGAAAACTACGGAAGGCCGAAATGGCCATCTCGGCGAGTCTGCATAAGTACTCTATGGTAGCGGAAAGGATATAAGATTGATTGTAAAACAAGTTCTACAACTTATATTAATCACTCCTGACACCTCATTAATGATGGGATACATTACCACAGGGGTATGAGAGAAGAGAAGCTTTATGCTTCCATTTTGTTTTATCTTTGGCATAACATAGCCACAAAGCAAACCAAGAGACCTCCCTACTCCAAGCAGAGCGCTGTATCATTTGGCTCTTTAGTGCAGTGATCTATGCATCTATTTTTTGTCATAGGTTGTTATGTTGGGTGGTCTTCAAGTAAATTATTTGAATAATGCAACCATGTGCTTTAGTTTTACATACACATGTTAGTTACTCTCGAAATTACTGGTATGACAAAATGATCCTCAACATTTAGCAATCGGTGTGGAACTCCTGTACTAACAAGAGATGTTTGTAAAACATGTATGCCCACCTGGCAGCCCAATAGTCAGAAATGGTAAAGGTCACAGTGACCTTGACCTACTGACCTAAAAAGCAATAAGGGGCATCTACTGTTGATGACTAACCTCCATTAAAGGTTTGAATATCCTAGGACGAAGTGTTCTTCAGTCTTTTGAACGGAAACCATTTGGTCTACCCACAGACCAACCGACATGTGCAAAGCAATATACCCCCTTATCAAAGATTGGGGGCATAATGAAGTATCATTAAAACAACCCCTGTAAATGAGATTATTCACCACATCTACTGATGAACTGTAACAAGAGACATAACCTACCTGTTGAACCGGTTTCTTGGAAAATGTTTTATTTGAACTTTTCAATAGCACTTCATACTTGACCTCTCCTAGAATGACAAGAAAATATTGTCATGATTAATAATACACATAGGTTGATAATTATAACAACACGTAATATTACATAAATTTAACATAGAAAATTGCATGGAGCCATGCGTGTTACAATGTAGAGTCAAAGAGTATCTGTAAACACAGACAGGAAGACTGAGGCTGTTTTAACTTTCAACTACTTATTGAGTGACAAATTGCAGTAACCTTTCCTCCATGACCTCGCCTTTTTTGACAGAGGTGTATACAACCTAGTACTGTAGTCTCTTAAACAAGGATATCACAGGTAAATGGATTTTAGATCTACAGAGTCAATGGTTAATATTCATATAGCACAGAGAATTTGACCTGATCTTAACCTTTATTCATGAATATATTACAAGGCTCTTGAGTAGAATATATAAATTTCCGCGAACAAATTGTGCAGTATTGTTCTTTAGATTTGTGATGGTATTACACATCAAGCATCTTTGTGATACTTCCCACTAATGAAAACATACAACCAATGTTTTAAATATAGACAATATATCAACTGTTAAAATATGCTAATGGAAGGTTGAGGGTCATGTCAAATTCTCTGTACTATTCCAACAACATACTGAAACAAAAATAATATCAAGCATTGTGGCCCAAAGATGTGTTGTAAAATTATTGATATTATAATAATAATGATAAAGACTTTATTTAAAGAGGCAACACAGTTGGGTATTTACCCAGTCTTCCCTGTGAGCCTCATTATGCATTTACATATATGTACAGATATGAAGGTTACATAAAAACAAAACAACATAAGTTTATATACACAGCTGAAAGAAAATAATCATACATGTAGTACTGCAAAGTCAGAAAGTTTTGTGAGGAATTTGTTTTCGCAAAATTAATGCTTGTGAACATAAATTAATGCAGTAAAACGCAGAACATATTTCTGTTTGATGTTTAAAAATCGTGAATATTCAACTCTGCGAACTAACTCCCAATATCAAATTTGCGAAATATTGACATCGCGAAAACATATGACTTTCCAGTAAATATAATTGAGCAGAAAATATATACACATAATATACAGTTGATAGCACAAATTAATTTGTGGTGGATATAATTTGTGGATTTCCTAGATGACATAACCATGAAATTAAATCCCAAATAAATAAGTATACCAATATTTATGTCAAGTTTACAGTAGCTGCCATACTTGCTTTCAAGTTCAGACAGGTAAAAAGATTGGGTTTTTGGGAAGATTACGAGCATATATTAACATGTTAGTCACTGTAATAAAACAATTATTAAATACTTTTAAGTTTTGAATAATTGCTGATAATTTGTGAGAATTTTTACCTTGCCATTTTTCGTGAAGTATATAATACAACGAAATTTTGTACAATTGAAATTAAAAATGATTTTAGTGTAACATTGAGTTCCTGTAAATCCTACCTGCTCCTCTCTGTTTTTTCACTGTATACTGTAATAAAGGTCCATCCTTAGTTCCAACCAATACTATATCATCTAAAAACAAACATAAACATAGATTAGTGCCAATAGTGGCTAATTAAGTGCCCAGAATAAACAATATTTATTTTTTCATACATAGATTGGCCACAACTAGACTGGGATGCCTAAAATAGCTTTATTCTGTATAGTTTAAGATCAGTTACTGTACATTATTCCGAAGAACACTTACTTAATACCACTCAATTCAATAGCGTTAGCTTAGGTAGCTTTTTTAATTCTGTTATTTGTATAAAACACCCATTTCGATGAACCAAGGATATTTAATGAACAAATCAAAGGCATGTAAATAAGTTAGTTTTACATTAATTTACTTTATTAAACAATAATACATCTCAAACCAAACACCAGTAATCATGGCAGACTAGTAAACAGAGGTTTACGAAAAAACAATAACACTTAATTCTGTTAATTGTTTAAAACTTCACTCCCGTTTGCTGAACCAAGGATATTAAATGAACAAATCAACGGCATGTAAATAAGTCACTTGTACATTAATTTACTTTATTAAATAATAATACATGTACATCTTATTGTAAACTAGTACATGCATGTAAATAGAGGCTTAAAAAAATAACACAACATAAGAAAATAAGACAAAAACACTTAAAATGATTAATCCTTTGTAGTGGTCACTTCCTATGTAAAGTTTTACAATATGTACAACAAGAGCACCGCCTATAAGTGCTGGACGCTCGACTTTCACGTACTTGATATTACCATTGCTCATCTGTGAGTGAAAGTTCTAAAAGTAACAAGGGCAGATAACTCGTAAATGTAGGTCACAGGGTTATCAGCCTTGTCAGTATGGACTCCCATTGTGATGGTGAATAACTATGTTGAGTTTCAAGTGGATACCTTTGATAGTCTTTGAGAAATTGACATTTTTGCGTAAAAATTCAAAGTCAAAAAAGGGGAATAACCCTTATAAAATTCAGGATAGATTTATTTTCTCTTGTCAGTAGATGCAGGTCATCACATTCCACAAGTGTATTGACTTTCAAGTTTAAAGCTTTGATAGAGTTCGAGAAAATTCAGTTAATGAGTAAACTTTGCCCCAGCTCATACATATTCAGTCGACCACAACATAATTTGTCGAATTATTTGTGTCATATGATTTGATGATGCATGCATCCTTTTTTGTAGTAAATGCTTAACCACTTAACACAGAATAACAGATAGGTTGTAAGCTGAATACTTTCATCAATTACTAAGAAGCAGTGAAACACCAAAAACTAGAGGGGAACCAAAATAAATATCAAATAATTGAGAAAATTTGGTATCATAATATTAGCTGATCAGAATCATTTGTATAAAAACATGAAAACATGATTGTACAAATTGTAACATGGAGGTTGCACAATTCAAGCAGTACTTACCCAATGCACTTACATTTGGTGGACAATTTATTTAGTGAATCAATTTATGCGAAGACATGTTTTTTACCAATAGGTCAAGGTATTAGTATATATGAATAATAACTGAATATGATAATAATAAAATTGAAAATATTGAAGTAGTCCTTATAAAACAAGTCTCTAAAGCGCTGTACAGATGTGCACGCGAAAGGTAATTCCTTGAAAGTTAGTATTTCTCTTAAAAATCCAATTGAGAATCACTGATATGCCGTTTTGAACAGGTGACTATTAAAAAAATGGCAAATAACAGATGCACTGCTAGCCACAGCCATATACAAAATACCTACAGTATACAAATTATAGGTCTTTGCCGAATGCAAACAGAGTTACACTGTAATGCACCAGTCAATTGAAACCCCCCCCCCCCCCAAACCATGGGAAAGGGCGAGGGATAGCGGGGAACAAGCCCATGTTTTTACCTTTCTGATGTCACCGCACTGCCGCGTGAAAGTGGAGCTTTTGTTTCGAGCCAAAATAGCAGGGAAATCTAGCCCTGACTAGTATACATGTACCTGTGTGGTATACCATATAGGATGGGGCAATTTGCGATGGTTTTACCATCTGTATGGCCCTATTGGGACAGGGATTTTACCAGGGGTTTGAAAAAGAAATAGTAAAAATCTCCGCTCTTTCCTGTGTCGAGGGGCCATGCTTTCAAATGGCTGTTTGACTAATACAAACATCGAAGATCTAGAAATATTTTATATCTATACATATATAACCACAACATATACGAGTGTCCAAGATTTGGGGTAGAAAGAGATCTCCTAGAGCGTACAGTAGAGGGGTTACTGTACGGACAGCAGTTAACGTGCGGGGTTTTATCCCTATCCGTATTGGTTGGAGAGATCGACGAGATTACGGACGAGGCAAGGAACAAACTCATCGGTGCTATGAGTCAATACTTAACAAGCACCAACCGACTGTAAAGAGAAACCGAAGTACCAAGAGCTGAAGCACAAAGAGAGTATTACCGAAGTACAGAGAGAACATTTCGCTACGGCAATAGCGTAATAGAACTACAACAACATATCTTTGCAAACGTAAACCAAATTTAAACATTTAATCCAAACATGTGCCAGTCACAAATTATTATTTCATTCCTCACATGTCTAAGATATAGTGTAATTATTTCATATGCTGGTAATTAGTGAAAAGACAAGCACATGTAGAATTGTGTGATATTTCGGATAACATTTAGTCCGAAAACTGTTCCAGTTTGAAATAAGCTTTCCTTTTTTCATAATCACTCGTGCTTATAGAGTGTGATAAACACTAAATGGACTTATTTGGAAGTTATGCAAATGAATAAAGCTGTCTCTTAATCGATTGGTGAGGCTAATATTCGATAAAATTGGTCTGAACGCGTAGAAACTAATTTTGATAATCCCTCCCACTATCAACAAGACTTCAAGTTGTTTTACCGTAACATGCGATTGATTCTATTTTTAGAGGCAGTTTCTCTAAAATAGTTCCTGCCTCGAATGCGTCGTGCATCTTTACACAGTAATCCTAACTCCACCGAGACAACATAATTACAGAAACTAAACCACAGCTTTCGTTTTCACATGATATCAAGGGAGGTAACTGAGGTAGGTCGCGATTTAAAATTACCTCCCTTAGAGATAAGAAAAATAAGAACTATGGGAAGCCGTAACCGCAGTAAAATTGTAAAAATAAAATCGATTCGGGGTTTTGCTTGCTTTATACCTAATAAAGGTTATACACATAAATTATATGTAAAATAAGGTAATGTCTAATATGCAAAAAACGAAACACACCGTTGGAAGAGGACACTTTAATTTTTATGTCATAATCTTTCCACTACCAAGCTTTTTTCGGGTCTAGGTACTATATACCGTCCCTGAGACATTATTGACTTGCAGCACTGATAAAAACTCGATACATCTTGATGCTACACATCCGACCGAATGTGAAAGTAGGCACAATAGTCAAAATTGCGACTAAAGGTCACCGGAAATTACGATTTGACAGTGATCCTTGCGCGAATAACTTTTATTTAGCTAGGTATGCCTATTTTGGGGCCTATTTAGAGCATTGATCCCGGTCCTTTTGCCTAGCCGTATATTTCTTCTATAGAAAAATAATAACTTTTTGGCGCTAAATGTTAATGCAATTCTACAGGGACTCGTACCGCAATGGTTGGTATAAATTTTGGAAAACCAACGTTCTTGAAAAGACCTCTTTAAAGGAGACCAGCAGGCCCAAAAATCTGTGCAAGACCTTGGTGTCGTGATATCCTTTAGTCTGGGATGCTTGTGTATCCATGACAGCAAAATTCCCGAATTTGGGCATTTAGGGCGTGAACTATGGAAGGCCAAAATGGCCACCCTGGCCAGTCTGCATTAGTACGCTATGGTAGTGTACAAAGGATATAAAACATTCCTACCTAGTTTGATAAATGTCTGTTTAGTAGAGCCGAAACGTAAATTATAATATAAAATACGGAACACGTGTTGTTGTAGAGTTATTTCCAACTATAGTAGAGCTATATGTAGACTTATATGCATCTTTATAAAAATGCTATAATTAAATACGACGTCAGTTTTTATAACAAATGACGTTTGGTGCGTGGGTACATCCAATGATAGGGTGTTAAAATATAGACTGGCGTGTGTGTAAGAGTTGAAAGTATGCACAGAATGAGAATTATTACAAGTTCCATTCGAGGTCTGATAATTTCACAGTAATTGTGGATAACGTCTGAAATCATCTCGACGTCGTTAAGTACCATGCAGAAAAGAAATTATGTATCGTATATAAATTAAACATTTTATAAGGATGCCTGAAACACCCTGTACGTGCTGTATGAATACATATTATATCGTGTGATGATATTATTACACCATGGTACCACATCCATTCTTCTGCAACAACACACACACACACACGCACACACGCGCGCAGGTTGCTTGAACGATACACAACTTGTGTCGTAGTAGCCGTTGTCACTCAACTCTTCAGGTCTCAGCTCGGTCGAACATCTTTGGCACGAGATTAATAGTCGGTTTAGAATGTTACTTCACCCGTCGCGTACAGGGCATGAACTTGAAAGCAAATATATCTATTGAAGTCAAACCAAAGATCATACTATTCTTTGGTCAAACGCACCTGTCTCAAGGTGTTTAGCGGTTGTAAATGCCAATGTAGGACACACACGCGCTTATTAACAAATCCACCTGATTTGTTCTAAATTGGAATTTACATTTAAATCACAGTGTTGTCCAATTCTAACGGGCGCTGTTCATAATTTGATTAAAATGTATTATGACTGATTGAAAAAAACGACAAACACATTAATTGGCTGTAAACTTAGGAAAAGGTTAAGTTTAAATACTGCCAGAAACCAGTATCACAATAAAGTCCATAAAAAGTATGTATTAGATTAACCTGGAAACGGACGCTTATTCATTGGACGGCATTAAATCATGACTCATATATTAAAAGCAGGTGGGTTGGATAAGTATAATGTTCAACTTGTATATGAGCCAGTCTCCAGGAAAACCTGCTATATTGACAAAATATTGACTTTAAGATTTTCCATAGTATTACAGGATAATGTTAAATAAGCAACTTGCAAAAGAAATTATGTTAATATCTTGAGTTTTAAGGAAGTTACAGCTGTTTTTGTAGAGTCCCTATTCGGAGCTTGTTGTGTGACGTCGCAAACGTCATTCAAACGTTATTCGACGTAATTGAAATAAGTATTTCATTATTACACCATTTGATTAATTCTTAACATAAACTGTTCAAAATAGTACCAAATTCTATAATTATGTTTCACTTTTCAAAATATATACCAAAATCGAAATAGTTTGTATTCAGAGAAAGGCTACATCTGTTTTAAACAACTAAATCCTCGTTTTTCTCATTCGGAGTACTTTTCTGAAATTGGTCACCATAGCAACGAAGTATGTGTTTTCGACATAATTCATAGGAAAATTTAAAGCTAAGGTGTAGTACTATTTAGGTCAATTACTTAAAATAGAATCAATAGATGTGTATGTTTCCTTATTTTAGAGCTTTATCAAAATCTTGTTACATATAGTAATTGCATTATGTCATTATAGCAGGTTTTCCTGGAGACTGGCTCATATATTGAATTTTTTGAACACCTACTGTCGTATAGTCTGTTAGCGACTAGGCTGGACCCCCATAAACCTTAAATATCTTAAAAAGTACAATGCTAATTAGAATAAAAATTGGTATATCTTTTGAATCAACCTTACCAACTCTCAAAAATTAAAAAAGAATTTTGGGTCCACAAAAAAGTGTACTTTGCATTTACTTCCAATGTAAAATGTTAAGTCTAAAACAGGGAAAATACGCATGGGTGATTGAAATGACTGGAACAGCAAAGGTAAGCAAATTGGTCCAATATAACTGTACATTAAGTAACCACCAGTGACGATAGCAAATATATAATGAGGCCCATACATCAAAGTGTATGTGTTTTATGTTTATTCTCACCTCAATACTCAACATTTTGTATATACAAATGATCATCACAATCAGAAGGTGGGCCTCAACTAAATACACATTGATGACCAGTCCAATGTAGGTCAAAGTTATCCATATATGTACCGTTACAGTTATTACAAATTCAATAGCATTAGTCTAACTACCTGGTTGTAATGGCATATTTTACTCCCTGTGCATTTGTTGATTAAAATACAAATTTTAATACATTAGACACAATGGGGAAAAAATTAATGAGTTCGTAGTAAATTATGAAATTTAAACACAGAGTTGGTAAAGATAATTCAGTGAACCATTCTTAAATTCAATCAAATTGAATAATTACTTTCAACGATATTTAAGGTTTATGGGGGTCCAGCCTAGTCGCTAACAGACTATACTATGGTTTACAGTCGTGACGTAACCTTTGCCATAGCTACACCATGTCCCACTATAGTAACAAATATTATTGTATAAAATGTATGTTATCTTAGAAAAGTGCATTTGTACTAAAGTTTATAAACATTTCTAAGATAATATAAAGTTATAAAAATAAAAATTATCTTTTTCAATGATACATGTATACCTGTGCCTTGTCCAAGTTACTATGGAAAGACACGTGTTTGTGCATAGAAATCTTCTGAACTGGGTTCATTATGAAAAGAAACCGCCTCTATTGAAACAAATCAATGAGACCGACTCTTCCACAATACCCCATTAAGTTTACTTATTCAATGCTAGTAAATAACTCGTGCTTGTGTCTATTTGAACATGAAGAACTTAGACGACACTTGAAGAAATTGTATTTACTTTTCAAATACTAAATAATATATTCCGTCAATTCTAATATCTCGCCATGCTATAGTCTACATACATGCGTTTCAATCTATCAGTCTACATGTGCTTAAATTTAAGTCATTGAGAACTTTAACTGGTACATATATAACGCGGTTTATAGGACTTGTTAAAAATAATAAAGTCATAATAAAATAATCTTAATCTCCTTTGTATGAAATCTTACAGAGATTTTCAATGGCACACATTTTAGCTTAGTGTATGCACAAGCATATTTATGTATATGATGTATATATATATAGTTTTATTTTAACTTTCATTTGTGCTTTTTCGGTCAGGAAGGGTTAAGCGGTTAAGCTAGGTTCAAATTCTGATTTCGTTCTATACCAGTTTCTGCATAAGTGGATATAATTATGATTGTGACACTAGTGTTATAATGGATGCGACGTAAATTATGGGATAAAAATTCGCCAGTTTTGTTTTGTGTCGGATTATGGCCAAATCTGAAAAGGGGTCGGAGAAGGAGGTAGTTTCCGATAATGATACGGATACCAAAGCTACAACAACCCCCAAGGAAAAACGCCGACGGGATATTCTCTACGGGAAAGGAGGTAAGAGCAAATATTTAGTCATGGTTTACATCGAGTTTCTGAACTTTTTAACATAAGACAACATGGTTTAAATAATTATAATTATGTTTATTTTGGGTAGCCAAGTTTGGGAGCATAATAACTTATGTCAGTGTCTTGGTGATTTTGCATGTGTCTCCGATGATTTTAGTTTAATTAAAACAATTCCTCCATGTCAATCATTATGCTACATGTATATGGATTTAAAGATCATCTGGTAGTGTCTGAGAAATTTAAAATAGTGGGTAGTGTCTGAGAACTTTGAAATAGTGGGTAGTGTCTGAGAACTTTAAAATGGTGGGTAGTGTCTGAGAACTTTAAAATGGTGGGTAGTGTCTGAGAACTATAAAATGGTGGGTAGTGTCTGAGAACTTTAAAATGGTGGGTAGTGTCTGAGAACTTTAAAATGGTGGGTAGAGTGTGAGGGTTCACTTTAATATATTTGCCATGACTGATAGTGGTCTATAAATTGATGTGAGTGAACTTCACATCTATGCAGGCTTATTGCGTATGGACAGACTATAAACTGTCATGGTCGTTGATGCAGCGATGTTCTGTTTCTAATGAATACAATAATTACTAGATGTTATACTGCCTGGACTGGATAAAATCAATTTTATTTTAAGTCGACAATATTATACTAGAATGGTGTCTGTTTAAACTGTTATATTTTGACGCAATTAACGTACTCCTTTTAGCATATGATATTATAGACGAGTCTAATTACCTATTCATGTCTTCGATTTCATTTACATTATTTGAATACACTCGCGGTGAAATCATGAGGACAAAGCTAATCCAATCTGGAGTCTAAGAGGCGATCGGTATCTCATTACACTAGATAAACAAAGACTATGACTTGAGATAAGCAAGTTCAATAAATGGTAAAAACTAACACGCTGTATAATTAAGCTTGTTAATTAATTAGTACATATATGAATAGTAGAACATCAACATGTAAAGATTTCATTATTTATGATGAAGATTCTGATTTTGATAGTATTATTCCTAATAATGATTTATTTTCACCACGTGTGTCGAGAGATAACATTATAGATAATTACGGTAAACGTTTAATTGAATTATGTTGTAGTACATCTCTTATTATAGCAAATGGTCGTTTACATAACGACTCAAATATTGGAGAGTACACCTTTCTATCTTTTAATGGATCTAGTGTTGTAGACTATCTACTGCTACACCCAGATGATTTAAAATATATCTCTAGCTTTGAAATTGAAAATCCGACAGAATTTTCAGATCATTGTAGTCTATCATTCTCAATACAGATGAAAACAAATAATCATAACACAAACTCTAACTCGAGTGAAAACGAAACCAGCCAAAATTACATAAAATTTGACGAATCAAAAATTGAAGATTTCAAACTCCTATTAATACAAAAACAAGCTGAAATACAACAGTGTACAAATATCATAAACGATACATCAGATGTTGACTCAGCTACTCGTTCATTTTTATTAATCCTACAAAGCTGTTCCAACAGCGTATTTGGTAAATCTCAAAATAAACAAAACAAAAACACATATCATAATAATAAAAAACCGTGGTTTGATTCCGATTGTTATAATTCAAGAAAACATTATAATAAAACTCGAAATAAATTCCTTAAAAACAAAACCAATATTAATTTACGCGATGACTATTTAAGCGCAAAATCAAATTATTGTAAGGTAAAACGAAACTGCAAATATAAATACTCAATTAAAGAAAAACGAGAATTAAACCATCTAGGAAAAACAAAACCAAGAGAATTTTGGAGAAAAATAAAGTCACAATACAAAAAACAGAAACTATCAACAGAAAATATTAATATTTCTGATCTCTACGATCATTTTAAAACATTATATAGTTCACAAACTGAAAATGAAAACCCAAACAATCAATCTTTTCAAGAACAAGTTATTAATGATGAAGATCTCGACTCGGAAATATCACTAAGTGAGGTAAAAAATGCCGTTTTTTCACAAAATAATAACAAAAGCTGCGGTCTAGATAATATATGCGCAGAAATATACAAACACGCATTCGATGAAATATCCCCTTTTCTGCTGCGTCTTTTCAATAGACTATTAGACAATGGAGAATATCCGTCATCCTTTGGTGAAGGAATAATATGCCCTATATTTAAAAGTGGTGATACATCTGACCCACAAAACTACAGAGGAATCACGCTAATTAATATCCTTTCCAAAGTTTATTCGCAAATAATACTTAACAGACTCACAAAATGGTCAATTAAACATAACAAAATAATAGAAAATCAATTCGGCTTTCAAAAAGGAAAATCTACAATAGATTGTATATACGTCTTACATTCAATTATCGCTAAAACACTCTCGAATAATAAAAAACTATACTGCGCCTTTGTAGATTTCGAAAAGTGCTTCGATAAAATTGATCGTGGATATCTTTTCCATAAACTGTTAAATACTGATGTGAGCTCCAAGTTCATTAAAGCAGTAAAAAGTATGTATAGTGTTGTAAAAGCGTGTGTTCGACACAACGCTCAATTGTCTCCCTTTTTCGATTCCAATATCGGTGTCAAACAAGGAGACCAGTGTTCTAGTTTATTGTTCCTATTTTTTGTAAATGACATTCTATCAAATATTGACCAAAATATAGATGGACTTTTCACTATAAATGAACTTAAATTATTTATTCTATTATTTGCTGATGACGCTGTTCTGTTTGCACATACCCCCGAAGCACTTCAGTCACTGTTAAATGACCTTGAACACTATTGTAATACTTGGAATTTAAAGGTTAATACAGCTAAAACAAAAGTTATGATCTTTGAAAAAAATCGACATACTAAACATGAATTTATATATAACAATATAACTCTAGACATTGTAGAAAATTTCAAATATCTTGGGTTAACCCTCTTTAAAAATGGAAAGTGGTTTAGAACGCAAAAAGTTTTAGCAGATCGATCACTGTTTGCTTTACATAATCTCTTTATTGTATTTAACCAACTAGATCTAACAACCAAAGACAAATGCAATTTATTCGACAGTCTTGTTGTATCAGTTTTTAACTATGGCTCAGAGATATTCGGTTATTATGATTGTAAAAACATTGAAAAAATACATTGCAAATTTCTAAGAAAGGTTTTATGTGTAAAGAAAAGTACAAATCTTGATGGACTTTACGGTGAATTAGGTAGATTCCCAATGGCGGTTAAAAGAAAGATCACTTTAATGAAATATTGGATCAAAATTCTAAAATCAAGTGACGATTCTCTTATTAAAATAATCTACAATGTCCTACGCGAAGATGCGAACAACAACTTACAATATAATGGCACAAACTGGGCGTCACATGTCAAACAAATACTTAATGAAATAGGAATGACCAATATTTGGATAAATCAAGATACTTTACCTTTAAATTATATAAACGTAATAATACAGCGACTGGTTGATACATACCAACAAACATGGTACAGTAATATAATTAATTCAAGTAGATTAGACTTTTATTGTAAATATAAATATGACTTTAAAATGGAAGAATATCTGAATTGTATAAATATAAACAAATATAGAATAAGTCTCACAAAACTTCGACTGTCGTCTCATACTCTCGCGATAGAAACTGGTAGACATAGTAATATACCCCGAAATGAAAGAATCTGTCAACAATGTACAATGAATGTTATAGAAAGTGAATATCATTTTCTCCTTGTCTGTCCGAAATATCATGTACTAAGAACTTCACTTTTACCAAGGTACTACTGTCATTGGCCAACTCTTAGAAAGTTCGAATCATTAATGTCAACATCAACAACGCGATTACTAATCATTTTATCCAAGTTTGTTTATAACGCATTTGACCTAAGAAATCAAACTTAAGATTTTCCTATCAATACAAAATATTAATTTTATGTAACAACAATGACCAAACAAAATATTCACGAAATACATTATGAATATTATACACATAGTATGAAAACAAAACACATTTGTTAAAATCCATACGTTAATTGTATCCTTCTTTTTCTCTCATTA
Source organism: Spisula solida (assembly GCA_947247005.1). Taxonomy (NCBI): domain Eukaryota; kingdom Metazoa; phylum Mollusca; class Bivalvia; order Venerida; family Mactridae; genus Spisula; species Spisula solida. The sequence goes on from OX365945.1 coordinate 5,775,785, forward strand.
TATTACGTATATGTATGGTGCTGCATTTTATTTTATTTTTATTTTATTGTTAAAACCATACAGTCTCCTATTACAGCTTATCTACATTCCTATAACAACTACCTACTTCTCTGTTAAATGATTCCAATTTTTCCTCGTGTGATGCTTAATTTGTATGTACATAATTTGTGTATGACTATGAACATGTAGTTCTATGTTAATAAACTTATTATGTTATTATTATTATATTCACGAGCGACGATCTTTTTAAAATGTATTTCAACGCGCATTTAATTACGGTTTTGCACGGGAATGTCTGATACGAAATACAGTATAATATCGTTTTCTTCCCAATCCAGACAACTGGTGCGGAAAAGTCAATACTATGCATATTTAAACATAGAAAATAAATACATGTACACTATGTTAAACAAAGGTCTAAATATACAGTATACTAAGTATATTTTAAGTCTTTGTTCTAAATATCGTCATCGATATTTAACTTTTTTATTAATTAACATTGAGAAAGCAATGTCCGACCATGTATTTTTTATTTTAAACATGAGAACATATTTAACCAATACGAAAATATTCTATTGCAATCAAAGTTACAATAATTCTCTTAAACACCGTATCATATCAAATTACATTGCGCACACCACTTGCAGGTCCTCATATTCATTCACCAACGATAACATCCGAGGTTTTCCAATAACGTAGCGATAGCCGAGATATCCCGAATATTGTGGACATAGTTGTCACAGAGCAATATGTGTGGAATTGGCTAATACACAATCCGTTTATAAAGAGATTATTTCGATTCAGTGGATTAAAACTTAAAAGGCTTAGAGTCCAATCGATAAACAAAGGAAGAAACAAGAAGTAATGTTCATATGTCGCCTGAATGAACATCTTGTTACAGAGTAAGTCGGTTCTATTCAGTGGTAGTTAGGTAGCTCTAGTACACAGTATGTATCTGACAGGTGGGGGTGTGTCTACACTGACTTCGTTGTTGTCATATGTAGCAGTATAGCTTGGCTAGTACATAAATAATCAGGCTAAATGTTGTATAATAATGCATTTGAAACTTATTATGTTACAAGTTTCAATCAATATACAATTAATTGGGCACATGCTCTATTTGTATTCAATTAGTATCTAATTAGGAAGTATCACATGTTGACTTCAGTCAGTTATTATGACTGATTGCTAAATATTCCTTTTTACCGCCAACAGAAATTCCGATCCCTTGTGTCATTATCACTTGAGGTTAGGTATAAATATGCAGATCCAGGAATTCTTCTCATGGTGGGTACAACCAGCTATTTTTCTCTCAGAGGGGTCATACAGCTATTTTTCTTATAGAGTTGTCTTCATCTGACTTATATTTATAGCCCTGGAAAAGCAGCGTATTTTGATAGATAAGGTGCCCAAATTCCAGGGGGAGTGGTCTGGACCCCAATCGCCCCCCCCCCCCCCTCCTCTGGACCCTTGCTTGAGTGTACATTCAGAGTGCCATGCTTAATAGTGGAAATACATTTGTATGAGGAACGCTTTTCAATGTTTCGATGTACATGTACACAGGGCACATTAAATAACCAAGGAGTCTATGATTTGGAAAGAACTAGGGTTGCACACACAGACTCCTTGTTTCGATCATAAAACTGTCTCTTCCCTCGAAGTGGGTGGTCATTGACCAAGGTGGTAATACAAGGTGCTAATATAAGGTATGAATCAATACAATGTGGTCACACAAAGTTGTTATACAAGGTGGGCACACAAAGTGGTCACACAAAGTGGTTATACAAAGTGGTCATACAATGTGGTTTTACAATGTGGTCATACAAAGTGGTTATACAATTTGGTCATACAAATTGGTTATACAAGGTGGCCACACAAAGTGGTTATACAATGTGATCACACAAAGTGGTTATACAATATGGTAATATAGTGTGGTTATACTATGTGACTTATATATAATACAATGTGGTCACACTAAGTGGTTAAACACTCAGGTCACACAAAGTGGTTATGCAATTTGGTTTTACAAGGTAGTCACATAAGGTGGTCATACAATGTGGTTACACAAAGTGGTCATTCAAAATGGTTATGCAATGTGGTAACACAAAGTGGTCATACAAATTAGTTAAACAAGATAGTCACACAATATGGTTATACAATATGGTTTTACAAGGAGTCACACAAAGTTGTTATGCGATGTGGTTACACAAAGTGGTTATACAATGTGGTTTTTACAATGTGGTTTTACAAGGAGTCACACAATGTGGTTATACAAAGTGGTTATACAAGGTGGGCAACAAGGCGGTTATACAAAGTGGTAACACAAGATGGTTATACAAGGTAGGCAACACAGCGGTTATACAAAGTGGTAACACAAGATGGTTATACAAGGTAGGCAACAAGGCGGTTATACAAAGTGGTAACACAAGATGGTTATACAAGGTAGGCAACACAGCGGTTATACAAAGTGGTAACACAAGATGGTTATACAAGGTGGTCACACAAAGCAGTTACACAAGATGGTTCCACAAGTTGGTTATACAATATGGTCATTCACATAAGGTGGTTATATAAGGTAGTGCCACAAATGTTTTTAGACAAGAACTTTAGGTGGTTATACATATTGGGTCACAAAATTACAAACATAATCATTGTTCATGAATTTATTAATACTCACCAGGTAATATATTTTATGTTTGTTTGCATTTGACTGGGACTGTCTAAGTTTATGGTTATTCATTAAGTTTATCCCCAATAACCTAGGACTTTGAGGGAAGAGATAGTTGTATGTTACAAGGAATCTGTGTGCGATCCCTAGCACTTTCCAAATAGAATCTTTCGTTCTTTAATGTGTCCAGTGTACTGCGCCAATACTTGCAAGACTACCTCTGGGTTTTCATAGGTTTATAATTCATCTCTAGTTGGGTGAACACTGAAATATTTTCAGGTATGTCCAAGTGCCCTGGTAGAGAATAGAACCTGGCGAGAGACCTCTTGATTCATAGTTAACTGATAACTGATTAACTTGACCACAGTGCCAACATATTATTTTATACAAATGCCACTAAGTGAATGAGTATGCAACTCACACTACAAAGTGGAAAGGATATGGACAGGAGGGTTTAGGTCATAAATATTGGCAAATCTGTGATGTGCGATGAGTTCAAGTTTAACTATTGGAGTGATATTCAATCAACGATATTGTGTTATTGTTTTTCAGAATATCGTATTCTCGGCAAGAAAGGTGAAGGCACCTTCTCAGAGGTGCTGAAATGTCAAAACATAAAAGATGGCTCATATTGGGCCTGCAAGAAGATGAAGCAGAATTATGACAGGTAAATACTTTAAAAAATTTTGCCACATAACCTGCGGTCCAGCAGTGCCGTAAAGCTGTGCTGTAAATATCATTTGGCACTCTCAAGAGTGTGCGATAAATATTTAAATTAGCCTCAAGTGACGTAAGCCAATCCATGTCTTGATTGGCTCATGATGTAAGGATAATACCAACATCACTTTGATGTCAGGCTCATTGTACTGCCTAATTTTGTCTAAACCCTATGCAGCCCACATCATCATTTGAATGATAAGTAGCGTTCTCTGAAATTATATGACAAATAGAATCTTACATTCGTGCTCATTAATACATAAATTTTATAAAACTCGTTTGTGGACAAAAAAATATGACACGAGGCTTTGTCCACTCATTTAATAAAACTTTTATGTAATGATTACTCATGCACGATCCTCTATAATATTCATGGCAAAGTAATTTTTGTTTTAATTTTTGACTCCACCAGATTACCATTTTACCGAAATCCGCGGAATTTAATACCCGCAAAACTTAAGTAAATGGGCTGAACAGTAGATAAAGTTTAGTGAAATATTTCAGTGTTGTCATCAATGAACATAAATAGCATTAAGTGATAACATTTGATGCTGAGTAAAAGTAGGTATCTGTCCAGATATATATACATGTAACATGTCTCAGTATATAAAATGTATTTTTATTTACAACAGCCAAAATTAATCCCATAAAGTGAGGTATTTATGCATCGCCTGCTGTGAAACTTTGGATAAATTGATTGGCTCTAGATGGGACATTTGACCTCCCATCTGACCAATGTCAATTATATTTAACCTCTTAAGAGATACCACCTGTCTTCAAAGACCATATTTTGCTGTTCCCATGAGTGGTCGTTATGAACAGGTTTGACTGTATCAATATCACAGTGTTAAAACGAGTCAACTCCCGGATATCGCAATAAGTCATACACATTGAATTGTGTAGTGTCCCAATAAGTCATACAGTGATAAGGTTTATATGCTGTGAATATGTCAAGTCTTGATAATGTAACAATATGACCAATAAATTAAGCTTATTCATGTCTTACTTGCATTGTGTATACTGTCTAAAATGTATCAAAAACTCGAATATGTAAACAATTCAAGCTTTAGACTACAAACTCTGAACATTTCTTTAAAGGGACTGCCTCACGTATTGGTGTATTGCAAAAATAAAATAAAATTGTCAAATACTCGCGTTAATTTGGTATAGTTGCCTGTTTATCACGTAAACAACCACACTGACATCTAAAATAACTTGAGAAACTTCGACATTTTGTAGTTATTTATTATTTTTACATCAAAAATTCTATAGGGTAATAATACCCTATAGAATTAACACTGCTATTACCTAAATTACCTGAAATTTGTTCGCATTTGATGAAAACAAATTGAAAAACAAACCAAATACCTCACTGATGTTTACGCTGTAGTTTGTTGAAGTTACAGTTCAATCATGTGTGAATTACATAATTCACAAAGCATGTTGGAAGGAAACTTAGCGTTTTTTTGTTCAAGAAAAAAATACACAGTGGGCGATATCGAGATTGGTTAGAATTGCTTATCTGCTGCAAATTTTTCATAAAGCAACAATCAGTGGCTTTCTTTAACATCAATACTTGGTTAGGTTGGAAAATCACGATGTTCAAAAAATTTAGCCCAATCTGTGAGGCAGCACCTTTAACAATGTTTGTTGATTTGATCATGTATAGATTATGTTGTAAACATAACAGCATAATTATGACTCATTTCATAAGGCATTAAACCTTTCTATTTTGTACAAATACCTTCAAATACCGGTACACTTATCTTATGTGTCTAAAATCAAAGTTAATGCATTCTCATTGCATTTTCGAGTGTTAAAATGTCGATTTAATGTGCATGTTATTCAGCGTAGTATAAGATGTATATACTGACTATCAGTTATAGCATGGAGAATTGGACATGATCCTGACCTTTATGCATGAAAATATTACAAGGTTCTTGCATTGAATAAATAATTTTTAGCAAGAAAATCGTGTACATGTGTACATGTATATATATAGGATCTGTCATGAGTTGTCTTTGGAGATCAAAATTTCTTAAATGAGTCTAGAAAACACAGACTATTAAGCGAGTTAAAAAAATTATAATCTCAAAAAAAAACGAGTGAAGGACTCTTTTTATCACACTACCAAAGTTATCTAGTCAGAAATAACAAATTTAAGCTCACAATGTTACCATCTATACACCTGTCCTAACCATCTATACACATGTCCTAACCATCTATACATCTGTCCTAACCATATATACATCTGTCCTAACCATATATACATCTGACCATCTATACACCTGTCCTAACCATCTATACACCTGTCCTAACCATCTATACACCTGTCCTAACCATCTATACACATGTCCTAACCATCTACACACATGTCCTTATCATCTATACACCTGTCCTAACCATCTATACCACTGTCCTAACCATCTATACACCTGTCCTAACCATCTATACACCTAACCATATATACACATGTCCTAACCATCTATACACATGTCCTAACCATCTATACACCTGTCCTAACCATCTATATACACCTGACCATCTATACACCTGTCCTAACCATCTATACACATGTCCTAACCATCTACACATATGTCCTAATCATCTATACACCTGTCCTTACCATCTATACACCTGTCCTTATCATCTATACACCTGTCCTAACCATATATACATCTGTCCTAACCATCTATACACCTGTCCTAACCATCTATACACCTGTCCTAACCATATATACACCTGTCCTAACCATCTATACATTTGTCCTTACCATATATACATCTATCCTAACCATCTATACACCTGTCCTTACCATATATATACCTGTCCTAACCATCTATACATCTGATCTAATCATCAATACACCTGTCCAAACCATCTATACACATGTCCTAACCATCTACACACCTGTCCTAACCATCTAAACACATGTCCTAACCATCTACACACCTGTCCTAACCATATATACACCTGACCATCTATACACCTGTCCTAACCATCTATACACCTGTCCTAACCATCTATACACCTGACCATCTATACACCTGTCCTTACCATCTATACACCTGTCCTAACCATCTATACACCTGTCCTAACCATCTATACACATGTCCTTACCATCTATACACATGTCCTTACCATCTATACACCTGACCATCTATACACCTGTCCTAACCATCTATACACCTGTCCTTACCATCTATACACCTGACCATCTATACACCTGTCCTAACCATCTATACACCTGTCCTTACCATCTATACACCTGACTATATATACACCTGTCCTTGCCATCTATACACCTGTCCTAACCATCTATACACCTGTCCATCTATACACCTGACCATCTATACACCTGTCCTTACCATCTATACACCTGTCCTAACCATCTCCTTACCATCTATACACCTGTCCTAACCATCTATACACCTGACCATCTATACACCTGACCATCTATACACCTGACCATCTATACACCTGTCCTAACCATCTATACACATGTCCTTACCATCTATACACCTGACCATCTATACACCTGTCCTTACCATCTATACACCTGTCCTAACCATCTATACACCTGTCCATCTATACACCTGACCATCTATACACCTGTCCTAACCATCTATACACCTGACCATCTATACACATGTCCTTACCATCTATACACATGTCCTAATCATCTATACACCTGTCCTTACCATATATACACCTGTCCTTACCATCTATACACATGTCCTAACCATCTATGCATCTGTCCTAATCATTTATACACCTGTACTAACCATCTATACACCTGTCCTAACCATTTATACACCTGTCCTTACCATCTATATACCTGTCTTATCATCTATACACCTGTCCTAACCATCTATACACCTGACCATCTATACACCTGTCCTAACCATCTATAAACATGTCCTAACCATCTATACACATTGCCTAACCATTTATACATGTGTCCTAACCATCTATACAGCTGTATTCTACAGTCACCAATTTTCAGCAGCCATATTTAAGGTTTACGTTGAGTCTGTATATTTAAGACATGTTATTCTATAGGTTCAATCATTACATGTACCGCCTCCTCGATATCATTCTGGTTGAGCTTCTGCTTTGAGTGCGGGAAGTCTCGAGTTCAATCCCAGGGCACATGATCACACCACAGATGAAATACTATTAATTAATTCCCTTGCTAGAGACTCAGCAAAAAAGGGAAAGTTGTTTTTCTTCTCTCCGATACCCGTGTGTCGATGGAAACCATCAGGAATTAGGTGTCGAGAGTGATTAATATATTAAGTGAAAAAAATTTGTTTCACAATTGACTTAAAATGAAATAGTATACATAAACTTATATAAACTCAATATATCATGCAATACTATACACACAGTTGAATTGTATGAGTATGGTTTTACATCATAGATCAAATGCTGTCTTGTTTTCAATGAAAAATCTCATGCATAATAAATGGTATATGTGATTTGCATCTCCGTATCCAAAATAGAAACTCAGGAAATTGCCCCCAGTCCATAGAAATGTTTAGTGAACGGCCTAGCCTCGTGGGAATGCTTGATTAGGTAACCATTGTTTATATATGTATATTCTACTTGCATAATTCATTCAGCAGGTTAACTTGACTCTGTTGAAAAATATCTATTAAATATTGAAATGGTGCGTTTTAATGCAATATGAACTCGTGTTCATCCATATTTAATGTTTAAGTTAGAAACTTTTCTAAGAAACAATTTACAGACCCAACTCAATCAATTCAAAACATGCATCATAATTGATATAGTCCCATGTTTGCAATAACCTTAACTAAGCAACCACCTGTCTAAATTAAGACGCCAATATTAAAATGTAGCATTCAGCCTTTTTTTCAATTTTTAGAACAGCCACATGTATTAAGCATGTAGTCACAGTTAATATAATCCAATTTTAGGCTGATTTGTTAAGGTCATGCTGTATAAAGACCATCGGCTGTTGATTGGCATTGAATCCTGGACAAAGGTGCCGGACGGGCATCAGTCAATGATCGTATGATGACAGTTATCGGGTGGACATCGTCCATCATCGGATGGTTATAAATCTCCTTATAGCTAAGCTATATGCCTTCAGATTTTGTAGCCGTTTTAGCCTATATTATATACAACTTAATATTACATGTAAAAGGAAAATAAAAAACAGCATGGCTACTCGTGCAAACTGTGCTTTGCCCGATGTTGTCCACGATAAATATTCTATGATGAACACACTGCTGTGCTTTAAGTGCAATGCATCAACATACAATAGGTTAAAGTCTTGAAGGTTAATGCCGCTATATATGCAAAGTTTATAATATATTATTTAAGACAGCACACCTAGCTATGTTAAGTTACATGGGAATACCTTCCGAATTCTGATAAGATAGTTTAATGACCGTAAATGGTTATAAATGACATTAATATATTGAAAAGCGATAGATTTTGTTCCTCGTCATGATCAAACACCGACACTATTTTGACATAGTACTGGGAGTAACCATTAAATATTTGGTAATCATGTGATTTACCTTGACTTTAGATGTTTGATAACGTTTAACATAGTATTATCCCTGAATTTGTGCCAATGAACTTGTATATATTTATTTATTAGGTAAATATTGGTAAACATTATGCCGAGGTTTTATAAACTTACCCTATCCGTATCATCATAACTATGTAATATTAATGATAACACATGCATTATTTTGAAATTAGTGCCCTTTAACAGTTTTGCAACTAACTCAAAGACTCAAAACATGGAAGTTTTATGTTCAACTTTGTCAGCTGGACATGTTGAAGCTGTGTGTTTTTATACAAATCACACAAACTATTCTCTTCTCTAAGTTTTTGTTTCATTAATATCTTAATGATTGTTTTATTATTACCCAAAGAATTTGATATGGTGAATGATGCCTATTTTTCTTTGAAAATACAAAAAATGCTATTTTTTTAAGAAATCCTACACTTTCAATTGCCATTTAATGGCTCCAGTTAGTGCTAACATAGGGTTCTTTTTTTCCCAAAATTGTCCATCTTCCCAAAATTGTTCATCTTCCCAAGTCCATTTTGTGGAACTTGTAGAAGATAAATAACTGATTCATTGTTAATATTCCATATCGCCTTACCAGTTAAAGTAGCAATGAATTCAAATTTGAGCGTGTAAATTTATGATTTCTGTAAGTGCATTGAAAAACAAGACCCAGTACCATAAAATTCGAACTATATGACTTGATCAGAATTTTAAGAATTTCATCTTAAAACAGCATGTTTTTTCTATTGTAAGAAGCATATAAAAAAATTCCCTTATGTATACTGAAAATGCTTACAAGGAAATGAAATAGAATTAAGTTATTTCTCAACATATTCTTAACTTATTAGGACCTAGGTACAAATAAACATACCAATATATTAAATATCAGAAACATAACCTATTCAACTATTAGTTTGATGTAAAGGTAACAAACTATTTGAGCGATTCAATATATACACACCTTTAGTAAAAATTATACAAACATTGCTGTAAAATCAATTATCAAACTAAAATCAATGATTGAACTCAACCTTGTTTGATATATATTTATGTGCTTACCATGGTCTCGGAAAATCAGTTTACAGGTTTGGTCAAAAACAGGAGATTTAAAGTGGTATAGCTCAGAGAATTTGACATGATCCTGACCTTTATGCGTGAATATATTACAAGGTTCTTGCGTTGAATTTATAAATTTCCGTGAGCAAACATGCAATATCGGTCCTTTAGATTTGTGTTGGTATTACACCTCGAACGTCTTCGTGATACTCTCCGCTTATAAAAACATACAACCGGGATTATAAATATAGACAAGAAATCAGCTGTTAGATTATGCCAATTAAATTTCGAGATCTCTCGACTATAAGATGGCTTATTACAAACATGCACAAGGTTAATATTAACAGTGATCAAAAAGACCGGTAATTAAGGCATGACTTTCTAGCAGAACTTTATTAGTCCCCTACCGGTTTTTGACCGGAGGGGACTATAGGTTTGCCCTCCGTCAGTCAGTCTGTCCGTCCGTCAAAAAATTTGGATCCTGACATAACTCAAACAGTTTGCTAGCTAGGTTATGAAACTTGGTATGTGGATAGGGGGTAATAAGGGGATTATGCACGTCTAAATCTTAATTACTTGTTTATCACATAAATTGTGATTGTGGTTTTCTGTGTGAGAACAAATGACAGAACAATGTTCCCAACACATGTTATAACAGATGCGTGACGTCAACAGCTTGTTGTGCAGGGTACTGTTTTACTAACATTGCCTAAATGTCGCGTAAGTTTACGCATATATTTGTCACTTACGCAAATCCTTAGTGTGTTTTACTAATCATCGCAAGTTGTTGCATACATTTACTGAAAAAATATTGAATATTGAACGTAGACCGGGCCACAATATGACCAATATAACGGGAACCAGAGTGAATAAATATACATAAAAGTTTGATAGGTTTTGATGATTAAACATGTTAATATTACTAATCACGGTCTATAACAACAAGTGACGGTCGAAAATCAACAGTGCGTGGTAAAATCTCCTCACTACGTTCATAATTGCTATTTACGCTTACTCCGACCTTGCGTAGAGTTACGCCAATACTTACGACAGAACATGAGAAATAATATCTTAGTAAAACGCATTTGCGCAAATATTATCGACGTACGCAATATTTACGGAAAACTTAGAGTTACGCTAGCGTAAATGCTTTGATAAAACAGTACCCAGGTGTATAGACGGTTAGGACAGGTGTATAGATGGTTAGGACAGTTGTATAGATGGTTAGGACAGGTGTATAGATAGTTAAGGACACTATTGATTAATGAGTTAGGGATTTCAATGAAATATCCCTAAATATCTATGAAATAAAAGGTTTAGAAATTTGAAATGTTGTGTCCTTGGAGTAAAGCTATGCTTTTTGTTCTTAAAATTTTTATGGAATCAGTACTAGATGCAATTAAGAGGCTGCCAAAGCCAAAAGAAAGTTTGGGCAGTTGTCTAAATATGTTGCCTCTTTAAATAAAGCTAATGTTATTATTACCCTAAATATTATTGTTATTATTACTTACTCTGGTCAGAATAAAAACACCTAACACCTGCATTCCTATATTATATATATATATTATATTCGATGTTTTTATTTGCATCCTGCAACAGTCTTTCTAGGGACTTTTTTCAGTTATCTGATCCCCCTCCCTCACCATTACCTGAAATTTGGATGAACATCTAGCTGGTGTTCTGTAATGTAATGTAAATAAGTTGAATGACTTTATTTTTCTGTCAAATTCAAGATCTGAGATGAAGGACCATTATTTATTGTTGTGACTCACCCTATTTGTATGCCAATGTCCCATGGAATAATTAATGGTAATCAGTAATCAAACCTTAAGAATGAAAGATCACTAGGACTTTGATATCTGTATTGAAAGTGTATTTCTCATCTTAACAACCCAATCTTAATGTTCCCTTGTTACTTCTAGTAGTTTCTGTGGTCTTTCTTTATCTAATGTCTGTACTTTGATTTCAAAATTTGTTTCTGACTTATAAACATATCAAGGTTTCAATTAATTAAGTGAAAGCCTTATACATTGTATATAAATCTTATTTCTAATGCATTCAAGTTGTACTGAGTCGTTACATCGGGTACAATGATATATATATAGTTATCACTCAGATTCTATTTGATCCTCTCATAGAGTTAATAAATGTTCAATGACTTTTACATCACTTAATTAAGGCTACAAATCCAAGAATCCATTTTATCCAATAAATTACTTATGGCTCATTTTGTTTTTCAGAGCGAGTCAAATTTTGTCTTGGATTTGTAGCTTTTAGTGATATTAAAGTCATGTGATATTGCTATACTGTTAAAGTGACTGATAGATTGCACAAATGTGCAAATGTACCGAGATTTACTTATGAGCTTTACCCAGAGCTTCTCTGAGCTTTTACCAGATAATTTACTGCAGGAACATGTCAGTCTGCAGTACATTGATAATAACCAGGCTTATTCTAATAACCGGTAGTGGTCTGAGGTATTTATTGATTACTAGTATTTTCACAACTTGTAGATTTCACTTTAACATAATTTTATTTATTCCAATCCTCTTAAAATTGATGTACAATACAGCCACTGTAGAGCAACATCCTTTGGTAGCTGCAAATATTGGCCGTTGTACTGAGGTTGAAACAATTTGTACTACCGTAAAATCCCATGTAAAAGTCGCGGTCGTGTATTGCACGCAGGTAAAAAATGAGAGGAGAATCAGAGGAAAAAAAATTTGAAGGAAATCGAGCAAACTAAATGTTGAACTGTTTGTTGTTGATTGTATTTCAGTTTGGACCAGTTGTACTAAATGTTGAACTGTTTGTTGTTGATTGTATTTCAGTTTGGACCAGTTGTACTAAATATTGAACTGTTCGTTGTTGATTGTATTTCAGTTTGGACCAGGTGAACAATCTACGAGAAGTTCAAGCAATGAGAAGACTAGCTAACCATGCTAACATTCTCGAACTGGAGGAGGTCATCTTGTAAGTATACACGTGGCTTTATTTGACACTTTAATTGACCCAGAGACCCCTTGATTGATAATTGACAATTGATTGATGATCCTGGTTTGAATCTAGGCTTAGGACAATTGGTAATTTCTGAAATGCTGTTCAGTGGTTTCCTACCCAATTAGTGATGGACTGGTTGGAAATCTATTGCTAATGCTAGCTTGTAGAACTAGGTCTTCATGGTAGTCGAATGAGTAGTGTTCTTTACACCCAATGAAGAGGTCTCTGGTTCGAATCTTGGCTAGGTCGCTCTATAGTATCTGAAATTCTTTCAGTGTTTTCGTACCAACTAGAGATGTAGTAGTGCTAGCTTGTAGGTGAGTACTGTAAACCAACAAATTATTTTGTGCGATTTAAGTTTGCGGAATTCTTCATTGATATGAATTTGTGAAATCAAATATCTGTGAAGATGTTCCAAATTTGAAAAGTTTATAGTAGACTTATACACAAACATTTGTAGCTTCGAATAGCTGGCAATCGAAAAAACGTGAACATTTGTATGTGCAAAATTAAATTGGTTTACAGTCTATAAAATCAGATGACTGTATGAGGGACTATCTGTCAGGTTACTGTAAACTGTATGATGTAGAATATTTATTATCCAGTGAAAGTTAGAAATGTTCAAATACAGACATTAAATGTTTATATCAATGTTCAAATGTTGGCTTGAAAGTAAAATCTTTACAAGTAGTCAATACAATACATAACCTATAGTTGACATGTCAGGATAACCAGAGGGTTGTATAACATCTAACATTGGCCCTTCTATGGAACTACATGTCACAATATCCCTATAAACATACATACCGTAAATATTTAATGTATATTTTGAGTTAAAAGTTTTTCTTTCTTTATATCATGTTTACAGTTGAAAATATTGATATTTGATTTACTTGTATAGAAAATTTGGATTGGAGTAGTATTTTGAATACTCAATTCTGTCTAACAACCTTAAATACTCTTTACACCCGACACTTCCCTGATACGGGAACAACTAATTAAATGTATACCCATCTCATGTGCTGCTTTTTGGGACACATTTCAAGAATAATCTCCCTTGATTAAGTGTCTTGTTAAGAGAAAAAAGTTAAGTTACCAGTTTCCGAGGGTCGTTTTCAGCGATTCAGCTGTTTATAGCCATCCTTTGATGTTTTGACTTTCCCTGGCCATTGGGCTACCTAAGGTTACCTGGGTTTGAGCCTTGGGAGACTATTTCTCTCTTGGTTTGTGTGCAGCCAACATCGAGATACTGCTTCCAGAAATATCGAACATCATAGTGCAGACACTGCAAATTCACACCTTGATCGCATGGAGCATTGTGGGTTATTCTTGCTCAGAGAAATTAAGCAGTTGCTCGACAAGGATCAAACATGGGAACTCTCGATCCTGAAGCGTGCACCTATCTCTAGGTCATCGCTCCCTACAACCATAATTTGATTATCTCCCTTTCATATTCTTTATTGGACTTAATAATTGAGGCTGGACATGCAGTAGAGGTATGCTATGACTTATCTATACTAAGTGGTGTAACTGCTGAGTGGGGTACTGCTGTGGCCTTTATTCCTGACAGACAATTGATCTTGCTTGACAAAGACATACACGTGGGTCATCAATCGAATGTAGACCACATACCACTTTATAAAGATTTCCTTCATCTCTGACATTGTCATGAAAATAGGTTTAATCAACATTGTCAAGGTCCAAATCGAAACATTGAATACTGTGAATGATAAATGAACCCTGAGTAGATTTGACACCTCTGTCTCATCCAGTATGACCATACAAGATGGATTTAACACCTTCTGCCATGTGTCACTTTCGATCATCACATATTTTTATGATGTTGACAGAGTTTTCCATCCTGTTCACATTCCATGGTCTATAAGAACGTTTGACAATATTTATACCCGGGGATTTAGTTTTATCTTAAAGTTGACAATTTTTCTGCCAAATATTTTTACAAACCTAGTTCTTGTTTCCAATGTTTTATTATAATTTATAGATTGATTTAGGTTTGCATTTTATCATTTCAGTGACAAGAAAAGTGGTACTCTAGTCCTTATATGTGAGCTAATGGACATGAACATATATGAATTGATAAGAGGCAAGTTTTTAGAACTCTACTTCACATAATTTGACTTCCAGTTTTCAGGTTTTTGTAATCTGCTTGATATTTATGACTATGTTAGAATGTTGATGTTTTAATTAAAACGGACCCCACAGTTCTCACGGTGTAGTTTAAGGCTCTAATGCAAGGGGGTTATACTACGGCATTTGATTACTGGCATTCTTGTTTCCCATAGTATTCCGGGTATTACATAACACCAAAACAAAATAATATTGGGGTTCTAATAACTCTACCTACCTTATTTTGGCCCCTACCACAAGACATTTTATGACAGTGTTTATGGAAATCCTCAAGGATCGTTGATTTTCCAGTACATGAAGAAATTTTTAAAAAATGGTTTCCCTACCTGCATTCCTGCCATATTTTTCAATATATTACCGGAACCACAATATTAATTTGTTTGGGCCTTTTCTGTATGGATTATGGGTGGTCTGTATCATCTACTGAATGAGAATGATTACTGGTAACAAACAATTGGCTGATAGACTTCTGTTAGTTTCCTCGTTTGTTGTTGACATAAAATACTGTCATGTGAATTTTATCACCTAAATATTGTTATCTTACATGTGAGAACAAATGACGGAACACTGTTCTCCAACACATGTCATAACAAATGCCTAATGTCACCAGCGCGAAAACGTAATGCCGTTGGCGTAAACTCGCTAATTCTAATGTTGTATTGACTTAGTAACTGTGGTAATGTGATAAAAAGAATCCACCACTCGTTGTCTTTGGAATCAACATTTCTTAAACTCATCACGAAAACAAATTAATAACCTTTGTTTTCTAGACTCGTTTAAGAAATGTTGATGTCCAAAGACAACTCATGACGGATCCTATATATATCATAAACAGTTAGTATTTGATCTGTTTAGTTGTCCACAAAGTCACCCACTTATACATCAGATTTAAATGCGTTGATCATCTGGTCTACCCTGGCTTCCCAGTAGTACCTGATGATGTGTCTCTACAGCTTCCCAGTAGTACCTGATGATGTGTCTCTACAGTTGCCCAAGTTCTGCGGGACAAGTTCATAATCTTTAATCTAACATTGTAAATGAAATCTGAAGGTCTTAGTCATGTTCTGTGTATCCCATCCTCTATATGGGATTTAAAGTCATCAACGTTATATGTTAGCCAGCCCCTTGCAGGCATTCAAAGTGTCGCAATTTATGAGTATTCATTAACCCCTTTATACAATCCATTATGGTATCTTGATAAAGGTGATTACAACAAACTTTGGTGCACATTTAATATTTGTAACAATCATGTAAAATAAAAAATAAAATAAAATAAAAACAGTTAGTATGGGGTCATGTGGATGTGAACTTTATGTTATCAAATCAAATCGCTTCTTTCACAAATCTGGAAGTGCGATGAAAGACTGCTGAGGCTACATGAAGTCATTGTGCGCCAGAGAGTTCATTTGAACATGACCTCTTACGGAGTGTAGTCAAGGAATAGAGCAAATGATAGGGTCTGATTTTAATAAAATTGAGCAAATAAGGGTCTAGTAATTTGTAACTATGGAGAAATAATTTAGAGCAAATATCTGGCAACATTTCATTATGGTTCATTATGTCAGAAGTGTTAAGATATATTTTATTATGGATCAATTGAGATTACTTAAACCATTCCCAGGATTAGTAGTTAAAACTAGGCTTAGGTCATTATGTACCAACGGCTATCTAGATAAACAACCAATGTTTTCTAACAAGAGGGGAAGTAGAAAATTATTTTTATTTCATTTAAAAAAAAAATTTTTGGTTTCTGAATTTGAATAAAAAAGATAATATTAAATCATACAGGGAAGGTAGCACTCGACAGAAACAGCAGAGCATGAAAGACATAAACAGAACCGTGTACAAATGCTATAGCTCTGTCCCAATGACAAATAATGTGATTTTATAACTTTTGATAGATTATTGAAGTATTAAAGTCGTTATTGTTGACGGTTTAAGAGATTTAAATTAGATCCAGCACCATTTTAAGACTGGCTTGCTTTCTACAGATGATATTGAAACATTTAACTGAATTGTATGTTGTTTGTGGTCAAAGTGGCATAAAATGGTGGCAGGTGTCGTCACCAGCAGTTTATTTATTCTGGTTTGATGTTAAGAGAAATTGTTCCAGTTATTTGACATATAAATCAATTGTGTCAATATTGTGACCTGTTATTTATCTAAGAATGTTTATATTGTGTCAGAGTAATGAGAATACTATATTTTGGACTGGTTTGCTGAAAAATATTGTAACAAAGTTGATGAGTAAATATTGTGAACCATCCTCAAGCTGAATGAGAACCAGGCTAAAATAAGATTTTGAAACAAAACATGTAAACCAGTCTCTGGATGAAGCCTTTTCATTGGTCAGTATGAAGAATTTCCTCCAAACCAACCAATTAGAAGCTGCAGATACTTGTGGTACAAATCCTTGTATGGGCATGATTATAGATTGACAGTTCACAATCACATAACTTTTGTTCTAGTCTGGATTATTGGTTACCTATGAAAATGTTCATTGTGGTTCATATTTATTATGATAAGTTGTTCCCTATCGATGAATCATACCTACATTTCAATTGAAAATGATTCCTTAAAAATGACAGTTTGTCTTTCTTTATACATATACATGTAAATTACTGGCAATTTATTTCCATATATTTTGCATATCAACTAAACTTCAGTTTTTGTTTGTTTAGATATTGTCATATACTCAGTGGTATTATTTGAACAGTACTTGTGGCCATTGTGCAAACCATGCATAAATACTTAATGCTCTCTGATCAAAGTGTCAATAATTACAAGAGTTTTCAATACGTTTTGATCAAAGTCATGTGAGAGCTTTCAGTAATTTTTAATCAAAGTCGTGTAAATACAAATAACAATCTGTATGTGTTAATTTGCTACCAGGTTCATTCTTTGTTAAAACACATTTGAATCATTTCCTATCGGATAGCCCATGTAAGTGCATTTATTGTATTTAATATAATAGAATATTGAAACATTCCATGACAGCTTTTGCCTACCGGTATATATCCCAGTTCAAAACAGGCTACGTCCATTGTTAACTTTGAGAGCAAGTAAATAAAATCATCGCATTCTATAAGTAAATATTAAGCAGGTTAGGTGCAGTCTGCTGATTATAACACTCGCCTTTGTTTACAAATAAAAAGAAAAATTAAATGCATTTTATAGTTCAATTTTGAACTCTGAGCCATGACCTATCGGACTAGTCCATTTTGGCGCGTAGACCATAGTTTATTACGTTCGCATGTCATTATTTAATGATGTGATTCTTACATATATCTGTTTGTTATCGAATTACAGCTTAGTGCAGTCGGCAACGTTCAGGATTTGTAACCCGAAGTTATGTGGTTCAAATTCCCAATTCGCTCTTATTTTTAATTCATTATTTTATATATGTATATAAACTAAAGTTTCTTTTTTTAATTAATCCATGAAAATGTGTTGATTCAATTTATTTTTCATTTTCACTTGTAGCGATCGTTTCCATATTTCGAGTTTACTGACAACCTGTAATTACGTTGATTAGCCGTCATAACATTCTACACATGCAAGATCTAAAAATATTTTTAAGCATGTACCAAATATGGCTTGTCACATACTGTTATAACACGGATATTGCAAGTTATGTGCATTTATTAATTAAAAAATGTGTAAATATAAATTAAAAAAAGAAAAAAAATGAGATTCGAACTTGCCCTGGTCAGACAAAAGTTATTTTACAATGTATCAAGCGCTATACCGTCACGACCATTCAGACACATGGAATAGTTCGCCTTAATTATATTACGTATAGTTTCCATTAAACCTATACCAACCTATATCGATTAATGGTTAAAACTTTAAAAGTGCAGTCACGGCTCAATGCCCGAAATCGAACTATAGATGTCCATTATTGTTCAGTCTTGCGCATAATCACTTTTAATGCATATACTCTTACAATCTGCGCTGATAACAAACCGCAAGTCGACCGTGTAGTGTTTCAATTATCCATGTTTATTTGTTGGTAGAGTTATAGTTCAATTTTGAACTCTGAGCCATGACCTATCGGACTAGTCCATTTTGGCGGGTAGACCATGGTTTATTACGTTCGCTGGTCATTATTTAATTATATTATTCTTACATATATTATTCTGTTTGTTATCGGATTACAGTTTAGTGCAGTCGGCAACGTTCAGGATTTCTAACCCGAACTTCGGTGGTTCAAATTCCCAATTCGCTCATATTTTTAATTCATTATTTTATGTTATTTAAAGAGTATATAAACTAAAGTTTCTTTTTTTTAATTAATCCATGAAAATGTGTTGATACATTTTATTTTTCATTTTCACTTATAGCCATTCTACAATACACATGCAAGATCTAAAAAATATTTTGAAGCATGTAACAAATATGACTTGTCACATACTGTTATAACACGGATATTGCAAGTTATGTGCATTTATAAATTAAAAAATGTGTAAATATAAATTAAAAAAAGGAAAACATATTTTTTTTGTGAGATTCGAACTTGCCCTGGTCAGGCAAAAGGTATTTTACAATGTATCAAGCGCTATACCGTCAGGACTATTCAGACACATGGAATAGTTGGCCTTAATTATATTACTTATATTTTCCATTAAACCTATACCAACCTATATCGATTAATGGTTAAAACTTTAAAAGTGCAGTCACGGCTCAATGCTCGAAATCGAACTATATCTCCGTTAGCTATGACACCTTGCAGTCTGAGGAAGCTTCATACTATGTTGTTGTGAGAGGTCACTGGGTAACTGTAAAAATGGAATGATGTACTTCATGTACCAAAATGAACAAACCCCTCAGGTCCATGCAAATCATACGTCCTTTTGTTGATTCATTCGAGATTTATGAAATTGTTAAAACACCAGAATTCTATTTGTAATGAAACATGAACTTAACTTTATCCACAGCTGATAAACCTTATCACTGTATGCCTTATTGGGAAACAATACAATTCAATTTGTATGACTTATTGTGAGCAAAAGCATCTGTGATTTTTCTGGTCACTGTATGACTTATTGGGAAACTATAAAATTCTATGTGTATGACTTATTGGATAACCGTAAGTTGACTTGTTCATACACTGTGTTATCAACTCTATAGTTCTATAATAACTTATACAGTAAATAATTTGCTGTCCAAAATGTCACATTAGTTAGAAGTCATTTAACCTCTTTTGATATGCACTTGAAATTTTGTATGATGCACTGTCATATTGTAATTCAATTCAAATGTTATCCATTACAGAAGCTTTTGTGCTTTTAAATTACTACAGTAGTTGCAAAAATCTCATTCAAGTTTTAAGAAATTTGATCAGTTTAAATACATCGTTATTTATCGATAAATTATTTGTTTAAAGCACAGTTATTCTGACATATAGTGTGATCAAATTAATCTGACCCTTGACCTGTATGCATGAATATATCAATATATCCTCTTTTGTGAAATATATCAATTTTTGCCCGATATTCGTGCCATGATTTAGATTAGCTTTATACTACACTTCAAACATATTTGTAATAAGTTAAGTTAAAAAAAAGTTAAGTTCCCAGTTTTTGAGGGCTGCTTTCAGCAATTCAGCCGTTAAGCCATTCACCTGTTTGGCCACCCTTTGACAATTTAAATTACCGTAATAAAATGTAATAATCTCAGCTTATTAAAACACAAACTGAATGTAAATAATAGGCAATATATTAATCCACTGTTAAATTATGCTAATTGAAGGTTCAAGAAACAGGTTTATAATTGTTCTGTATATATTTACATGAATCAATAGTCAGCAATAAGTGAAATTGATGTCTTTTGGAGTTTGTACAAATAGTTTAAATATGGTTTAATTGTATACTGCCACTCTCATAAACACTAAGTCAATATTGGATGACCACTTAACATCTATACAAGTGTCCATATAAAGAATATATCATAACTTAGTAATTTGATTCGAGAAGATTATCAGAGAGAAAAATCAGGGAAAGACAAAAACTGGAAGAAAATACTCAAGACTTGCAATTGGGTAATGTCTGCACTGGTGGAAAGCATGCGTCAAATTCTCGTTGACAATTTATTTGTGGGCTATACTGGTACTGTTTCACACAAACTTTCAAACTATTTTTGGTGCATGTTTAAAGTTTTTGCATACTTTTGTCCTGTGTCTATTACTGCATATTGATTTAACCTTTACATTAAAGGGCTGTGATTGTGAGAATTCTATTATCAATATTTATATTGTATATCAAGATATATTGAGACTGTAATGGCTGTTTGGTTAGACAATTTTTGGTCACAATTTGTGAATGACATGCTTTATATTTTATCGAAAAATCCGGTCAATATTGATACCCACCATTGTGCTACACAGGTATCTAATTTGTGTTGCCCCTGCATGCCTGTCATTGCCAGTTCATTTAAAATATACATATATACATAGTTTTCTCTTTAGTTTAAACAATATTTATTGAATAAATGACATGTATTTTATAATAAATGGTATTTCTATAAAGCATATTATGTTAGATATCAAACAGTAAGCTAAAACTCCTTACAAGATCTTTCCCGAGCTACTAGTATATGGCTAATTTATGGAAAACTTTAACAATTTAAAACATCTTCTCTGAAAAATGATTTCACATGAATATTTCTTGAGCAACTGTTTTGACAATTTCTTTAAACCATGTTGAATTGCTTAATTACCGGTAAAAACTTATGATAACTGCTTAAAGAGGGTGTGGTTCCCAATGTAATGAGCACAATATATATCTAAGGGCAATGATCATCATGGTGCATGTGTTTGTGTTTGTTAAGCATATACATGTCATGACCCAATGCACAGCAGTTTTTCTGTTACCTTACTTTAAACATATAAAACCAATCTAGCCATTATCTATAAAACATATTTCAGCCATTGTAGACATTGAATGCAAATATTGACTTATAATAGAACGAAAAGTGGACTATGTTCTATAACATTTTCATGAAGTACCAATGTGAACTTCAATTTGAAATGTGTACAATCAAATATAGCATGAAAGCTAAATCTTTGAAAATGTTTGGTACTGGGGCCTACCATAATTATGGCCACAGTTTTTTAGCTCGAAAAAAAGTCGAGCTATTGTCGTGACAGGATCGTGTGCGTCTGCATGTGCGTGTGCGTTGGTTAAGTTTATTGTCAGAGTCATTTTCGCAAAGACTATCAACGGTATCCACTTGAAACTCAACATAGATATTCACCATCACAAGGGGAGTTCATACTGACAAGGCTGGTAATCATGTGACCTATATTTATGGAGTTATCTGCCCTTGTTACATAGAAATAGTGGCAAATTTTACACATAAATTTCTCCAACACTATCAAAGATTTCAACTTGACTGTCAATGTACTAGTGGAATGTAATGACCTACATCTACTGTCAAGAGAAACAAATCTATCCAGCATTGTAAAAGAGTTATTCCCCTTTTTCTGACTTTGAATTTTTATACAAAAATGTCAATTTCTCTAAGACTATCAGAGGTATTCACATGAAACTCAACATAGTTATTCACATCACAAGGGGAATCCATACTGACAAGGCTGGTAAAGCTTTGGCCAATATTTATGAGTTTTAGCCCTCGTTACTCTAGAATTTTCACTCACAAATGAGCAAGGGTACTATCAAGTACGAGAAAGTCGAGCATCCAGCACTCGTAGGCGGTGCTCTTGTTATATATTTTTGGTTTACAAACTTTTGATGTCTGGAGGAAGGAATGAAAATTTAACAAGAGAGGGCATCAAGGGTCCTAGATCGCTCACCTGTCAACCTTGTTACACCGAAGGAACCAATTATTATAGTTGATCAATTGGAGTCAGTAAATATTTTCATATAATGAATTTGTTCTTAAATCAAATTATGAGAATATGAAGCAAGATATTTTATGAATACCTTTGAATTCGATGTACGCTGGTGACGTATGTGTAAGTTTATGCATGCCTTTGAATTCGATGTATGCTGGTGACATATGTGTAAGTTTATGAATGCCTTTGAATTCGATGTACGCTGGTGACATATGTGTAAGTTTATGAATGCCTTTGAATTCGATGTACGCTGGTGACATTTGTGTAAGTTTAAGCATGCCTTTGAATTCGATGTACGCTGGTGACATTTGTGTAAGTCTATGAATACCTTTGAATTTGATGTACGCTGGTGACATTTGTGTAAGTTTATGAATACCTTTGAATTCGATGTACGCTGGTGACATTTGTGTAAGTTTATGAATACCTTTGAATTCGATGTACGCTGGTGACATTTGTGTAAGTTTATGCATGCCTTTGAATTCGATGTACGCTGGTGACATATGTGTAAGTTTATGAATGCCTTTGAATTCGATGTACGCTGGTGACATATGTGTAAGTTAATGCATGCCTTTGAATTCGATGTACGCTGGTGACATATGTGTAAGTTTATGAATGCCTTTGAATTCGATGTACACCGGTGACATACATGTTGTAATTATTGTTAAAAGTTCATTTGAATGCTTGATTTTAGGAAAGCGACATTATTTACCTGACCGGAAAGTGAAAAATTATATGTATCAGCTGTGTAAATCAGTTGAACATATGCATAGGTAAGATGTCACCAAATCTTCATGGTCACTGTATTCTAGAGTTAGTTCCCTTTATCAAGGGAGGTCACTTAGTTATGCACATTTATTTACTCATTTGGAACACTTTTGTTAGTTACTGTATATCAAGCATTGTATAATTTATATAATATTAATAGATGGAGTGGTTTAGTCTGAGTCAGTACTGTTCAATATCTGAAACAAAAATGTGGACTATCTGCCCTTTTCAAGTTGTTTTAGATACACAGTTTGTGCATGTAATATTTAAAATTATATATGCGACAATATTGAAAAAGAAGATATTTAATTAATGAAGATAATGTACTAATTGACACTGTACATATTTGGTATATTCAGTGGTTTGATCTGAGATGTTCCAAATGATGTTTTGTAGGGTTAGATCAGGGGTCTTATATTCATAAACATTTTATGGCTGAAAATCAGACTTTAGACACAAAATCTTCAGAAGTTATGTTAAAATACCTGTCTGCGCCTCTTGTTTCCTTTTAATACAATTGAATAAATTTGTTTTCGACTATTTGCTGTTATTCTATAATAATAATGATAAAAATAAAATAAAGACGTTATTATTATTTTTATTATTATTATTATTTTCCGTTTATGTATGCCAAGTTTTATTGAACTGCTCAACAGCATTTAACAAAATTAAAAAGTCTGAGTTTTATAATGTTGATGAATGAGACCTTCATGAGGGAATGGTATTTTCCAACATCACATATTATGCACATAATCTTATATACACATGTAGAATATATTGCTAAATGGAATTAATTTATAAGTCAATTAGATATGCACATTGTTGTGTAAGACTAATGTCATGTGTCTGAATACCCCAATCTTCAATTCTTTTATCAGTATCTTTAACCCAGATAGTAATCTGTCAATTTATTCTAATATTTAAGCAGTACCAGATTGCTATTTAACATACCGTAAATAATCACCCATAAGTCGCCCTAAAACACTCCCAAAAAACCCTAAAAAGTCACCCCACGACTTATGAACGGGAGAAGCCAGATTCATGTCCCAATTTTGACCCATTGAAGGGTACAGTTGAACCTAGATAATTCCACTACCTCTTTCTGTTACAAATTGTGACAATAAATCATGATCCGACTGTGCTTTGTACAATCTAGTTTGTTAACTGTCTTCTAAAACCAACTGTTCTTATGCAAACTGGAATCTTGTTAGCTAGTCTGTACACATTACTGGAATCCTGTTTGGTAGTCTGTACACATTACTGGAATCCTGTTTGGTAATCTGTACATATTACTGGAATCCTGTTTGCTAATCTGTACACATTACTGGAATCCTGTTTGCTAATCTGTACACATTACTGGAATCCTGTTTGCTAATCTGTACACATTACTGGAATCCTGTTTGCTAATCTGTACACATTTTACTTTTCTATTTACTTTTCTGTTTATAGAAATATGTCTAAATTCGGACAATACAAATAATGGTATCAGTTCAGCCTAAGAGAAGTGTTTTGTAGTGCTTTCCAAGACAGGTTATATCCTGTACCCACTATATTTAAAACATGAAGTCTGGCATAATTTCCAACATAGATTTGAACTTCGACAGAAAATACACTATAGAACAGTTTGTTTATGGAAAGTAATTAACAATGCTATATTTTCTTTTAGTTTTTGGTACTTATACCTTTTACTCACTTACAGTCAAACCTGTATTAAAGACCACCTGTGAATATAGACCACTATTACAAAACCTGTCTCCAAGTACCACCAATTTGATCTGCCTTATGTTGTACTTTAAGGGAGACCATTCTTTGAACACTATTTTGAAACCTGTATTCAATGAGTACCTATTTAATCTGCCGTCAGACAATTTGCTATGATATTTAATGGAGACCACCTGAATCAACAATTACCATTATTTGATGGTTCCCCAGGTGGTCTTTATGGACAGGTTTGACTGTACAGTGTTATATTACCTTGTTAGAATGGACTAATTCCACATTATATATTGCACTGGTATAGTACAGAGAATTTGACACGACCCTCGACCTTCTATTAGCATAATATAACAGCTGATATATTGTCTACATTTACAACCCCTGTTGTATGTTTTCATAAGTGGCACTGAAGGTGTAACACCAACACAAATCTAAAGGACCAATATTGCATGGTTTGATCACGTAAATTTATATATTCATTTGCAAAGCCAGAACCTTGTAACATATTCATGCATAAAGGTCAGGATCAGGCCAAATTCTTTGTGCTTTCTTATATCGATCTTACCTTAGTAATTAACTTATAGTACAACTGATATATTTGTAGTCATATTCTAGTCTATATTCTTCTTTTTCTTATTTGGTGTGCTAGGAAAGCGACATTTGCTACCAGATTATGTTGTGAAGAAGTATATGTATCAACTGTGTAAATCAGTCGATCACATGCATAGGTGAGCGGTACTACCCGTGTGTGTACATGTTGCTTGTTGCCGCAAAACTGAAATAGAATTTACTTCTTGCTTTTAAATAATTCTTTGGGTTTCTTAGGATTTTGCTTTTTTTAAAAATATTTGGGTTCAAATTTTGTTCTAATTCAGCTTACATCATATAACAAGTGCTTACAATAATTATGGGTCTTATAATGTTGCTTTTTGGCTTGAATTTTATTCTTAAATATTAACTTTATCTTTTTGTGTTGCTTTTGTCGTTTTAATACTTTTGGCCTTGTTAGTGTTGCCCAGTCATGTTTTTTCCAGCTACCAATTTATTAAATCCAGTCTTAAGAAAAATCTGCTTTTATGAGAATTATGCAAAAAGGTAATAAAAAGTTTGACAGGAAAGGCAGCAACATTCATCACAGCTGGCCAAATTACGATGTTATACATTGTTCTGTATTTGATAAGTGTTGAGTCAGACCAGCTTGCACAGTTGGTCACAGACATAGGTACATGGTTTCATATTATCTGAGTGTACCCTATTATCTGAGTGTACCCTATATATAGAGAAGGTTGTGCAGCGGCCATGTTTAGCCGCAACGGATATGACGTTACGAAAGCTGGTACCCAGTTTTTGTACAGTTATCACAGCAAACATGGACACCAGTTCCGGTAACGTGATATCTGTTGCAGCTAAACATGGCCGCTGCACAACCTTCTCGATATATAGGGTACACTCAGATAATAGGGTACACTCAGATCATTTGAAACCACGTGTTTATGGTCATAGAGTGCTAAAATTGCCACCTGGATAATCATCCAAAATGCTGCAGAAATGTACTGGTTATTGACCGAGAAAGCCTGTCATTATAAGTGATTTAAATGTCATTATTTTAAAATATAGGCATGATTCCCTGACATTCCGATATAGGATATTAAAATTATACACCGGTAGTTTGGTCTACATTTTATAAAAAGAAACTTCATACTTTGTTTAAACATTGTAACCAATTCTGTACATGGACTTGATAGAAACTATAATATCCATATCTAATATCTCTCTAATTTCATCAGATTCAAACTCAGGTCCAGTTCTAATATATATACTGTAAAATACTTAATTTTGGCAAAACTTTTTTATTTCACAATTTATCTCAAAATTGCCAGATGTTAGTGTTCACGAAAATTTTGAATTTGCATCATTGAAAATGTCCGCTTCATGACTTTGTATTGCGAAATTTTAACGAGAAAAATGATTTTATGTTCAAGTTATAATAATACTTGGTTGTTCTGGTTATGTTCTACTGTGACATATAATGCACCAGTCAATTGAAACCTCAGCCCCCCAACTCTGGGGAAGGGCCGGGAATATCGGGGGAACAGACCCGTTAGCCATGCCTATACCCATGAGATAAAGGGTGGAGCAATTTGCAAGTGGTTTTACCATCTGTATGGCCCTGGGGGGGGGGGGGGGGGGGGCAGGGATTTACCCAGGGTTTGAAAAAGCCAAATTAAAATTCCCTGCTATTCCACAGGGTTGGGGCATGGTTTCAACTGACTGGTGCATTATAGTTACAGCTATGTCCTCCAAACGTGCAGAAATGGTTGTAAGTTGCTTTTGAAGAAAAAGGTAGTACTGGTTGGTAATAAATTCCTGTAAACTAGCTGCCATAGGACACAATAATGGTTTTAAATGTTGCATTGTCTTTGAAATGATTTGCTGTTATTGCTTATACATGTATAAGAATGTATAAACAAGTGTTAAGCTTGTATACTATGGAACAGGTTTAAACCACTGTTGTGTAATGATACATGTATTTAATAATTGAATTAAAATTCTACCATGGCCTTATTTAGAATAAAATGTATGTGCATGAAGTATACATTGCAAAGTAGGTAGGAAGTTTTATTTTAAGTTTACAGTCCAAAGAATTATACATAATTATGGTTTTCAAAAATATGTTAGTTCGACAGACTGGTACTTAAAATTCATGAAAAATATATTTTACTTCAGTTACCACTTGAAATACTCTTACTGTGACGTATTTACACTTGACGAAGCAAGTCTGACATTCAGTTTATCATAATCTATTACAGTATTTATTTATAACTCAGATTGTGACTTATAAAAAGTAAGTTGTAAACCTACAACAGGAACTTGATGTTAAAATCATGCAAATATGTTTAAATATAATAAATACCTTTAGCTCTTTGTAATTTTGCATATTTTGTAAATCTTTTAAATATATATATTACAAAATCTCAGGTTGATGTGTGCTTAAAGTTGCCTTTTATTTGATAAAATTACGTGTTTAAATAATATATACGCAGATTATATACCTCATACCAGAACAACACTCATTATTTTAAGATGCAACTTTTGGTTGTTAATGAGACCTAGGTTGTTGTCGACATTAAATTTCTCTAGTGCTGACCCATTGTTTCAGCAACAACCTTGACTCTAAAACATATCATCAATTTTCACGCAGAACATTTCTACTTTCAGATTTAACGACAGTCTACATGGGTGAAAGTTTTTAGATGTATGCCTGAACTTCAGGTTTTTGAGAGTTTTAAAAAGCCTGTTTTTCTTCATTTTGAATTTCCCTATATAAATTGTAAATTTTAGGATTTCATTTTATTTAGAATTTCGAACTTTCACCCATGAGTCTAGAGTAACAACCATACGGTGTCTGATACTGTATATAAGCCTCTTTGGGTCGCATTAAAACACTCCCCAAACAGATATGGTTCAATTGGTTTTGGCTTGAAGCCCAGAGGTTCAAATAAGACGGTATGGTATCCCTTCAACATATTGACCCCCTATAGTGAAAACCTCTCTACAGCAGCCAAATATTGCATCATTTACTGTGTGGTTGTTATGGGGAGTCGGCTGTGTATTGTACATGTATGTATGTTTCTGTACCGAGGTCTCCTCTGTGTTTCAGGAATGGTATATTTCATAGAGATGTCAAACCTGAAAATATTCTAATTAAGGTAAGAAATGGTTAATGGTTGCTGAGAGCCGTAATCTAGCAAGGGCTAAGTTTAATAATTTATAACCCCAAGTATTGATCTCAGAGATGTGCATCACGGCCACAAGGGTGATGTAAACTATAGACTACTAGACTAAGAAAACATTATGTTTATAAAATTAATGTGTTGTGCAAAATCTTAACAGAGTCAGCGATTACAGATACTAGAAATATCCAGCTGTTTTAGATATACAATTAATGTAGATGGAATCACCTTGTTGCTTCTGATTAGGTTTTTATGTCTCTAAAAAGCGTCATATTGAAACTGAACTGTCCAACAGTGTCTTTGTTGGTTAAAGTCTTATTTATTAAGTCCAATATTTTGTTTACAATCAATACTATTGTAATATAAAGGAAACTAACCAACTATCATCAGTCAACAGTAGTGGACAATTAAGTGGCAATTAACTTAAGTATGAATTTGTAAGGAGATATGACCCTTTAAACTTGGAATGTTTTGTTTAAAGTTTGTACTTGTACTATCAACATCTCTACCATATCAGATATAGTGTCAGCTCTTGTTCCAATCCATGTTCTGTGTGTTCTTGCAGGAAGATTTATTGAAGTTAGCTGATTTTGGTTCATGTCGTAGCATTTATTCTAAACAGCCTTATACAGAGTACATCTCGACACGATGGTATCGTGCACCGGAGTGTTTGCTCACTGATGGTTATTATACTTATAAAATGGACATGTGGAGTGTTGGTTGTGTCTTCTTTGAAATTCTAAGGTTTGTGATAAAAATGTTTACATGACTTGAAGGTCCAGTTTATGATGTCTGTGACACCACTGTTGCACATTCGAATTCTTCAGTAATTGCATTACCTGGGATAAAACTATAACAACTCTATTTGTATCTTGTTTTATTACCCTTATTTTGTAATTGTTTGAGTGTCACAATATATTGCTTTATTTGTATATTGGTTGATAGCCTTAGTGGTATGTTGAGTGTCAGCTTCAAATGCAGGAGGCCCCTGGTTCAATTTCAGATTACGCCATACCAAAGACAAAATAAAAATGGTACCTGGCTGAGTAATACCCTTGCTAGATGTTCAACATAAAAGGGAAAACTGGCCTCTCTTTATCATACCCTTGTGACGATCTGATACCATCAGGAATGAAGCGTCTAGAGTAATTAATAGAATTTATAAGGACTTGTTCACAATCACCCTAAATTAAATTATCAAAAACTAAAATATTTATGTTGTTTTACCATTATATGCCAAAAAAGAACATAATGATGTGAAATGGCATTCTTGCCAGGAAATTGTATAGTCATATGATATGTATCAGGAACCCCAAATAAAGGGTCGATTATTTTTGTTTTTAAAATCTCGATTCTCTTGTTTGTATATTTCAGTTTACATCCATTGTTTCCTGGTTCGAATGAAGTTGATCAGATTGCCAAGATACATGATATCATGGGTACACCAGAACCTACTGTACTCAACAAGTTCAAAAAGTATGTATGTCCCATGCTTTAATATATCATACATTATACGTGTATGTATGCCACGGCCAGGTTCCAGTGGTTAATGTGCTGGTCAACTCAGGCAAAACCCATTTCATGGAAATTTGACAGCAGTGTTGATTTTCCTCCACGTGTGAAAATGTTGCTGGTTCCTTAGGATAAGTTTAAATTAGTACTGATTCAGATACAGTTCAGGAAAACTATTTAGGTGAATCAGCAGTAGTATATCCTGATAATGTTTTAACTGCGTTATACCTGAATACACAGTGATATCATAATATATGCACAGGTTGCAACCAGACCGGGGCTTGAACCGGGACCCTTTGCTTACAGGGCGAATGCTCAACCGTTTGAGCTAGCGGGCTGCCTACAGAAGTTTCTCCCCTATTAGTAATTAAATCCTGTACACACTACTAAATAATACTCGTAAGAGGCATTCGGCAGTATACAAAGATTGAGATAGATAATGGTTGCTCATAATATTCAGTGCTTTGATTCACTAGACGCTGGATCTGAAGTGTCAGTTTGATCATTTGTACACTTCTTTAAGCAAAATATATGTATTTCAATGAAAACTGGTCCATTCAGCAACTGTGACAGAGGGCGTGCATTTACATGTTCACCAATATCCCTTGTTTATAATGAGTTTGATGATATCAATATAATGTATGAAGTCATACAAGCTAGATCTCCCGCATCATGCGTCAGTCTCACACATTTGAGACTCTTCTCACGCATGATTAGAGGCGAATTGGTCAAATCGCATGCATTTCTAGGACATACTGGAACCTGACCTTTTTAGCTCACCTGTCACAAAGTGACAGAGTGAGCTTTTGTGATCACACTTCGTCCGTCGTCCGTCCGTCCGTCCGTCCGTCCGTCTGTCCGTCCGTCTGTCCGTCCGTCAACAATTGGGTTGTGTCCTCTCTAGAGGTCACAATTTTGGCCTAATCTTTATGAAACTTGGTCACAATGATCATCTCAACAAAATCTAGGTCAAGTTCGATATTGGGTCATCTAAGGTCAAAAACTAGCTCACTAGGTCAAATTATAGAAAAAACCTTGTTTTAAACCTTTCAACATGTAGTCTTCATGGTCACTTAACTCTCTGCTGTAACTCTCTACTCTCTATACATACAATAAACTTTCATCAACCAATGAAAATGTGTATCAGGGTTCAAAGCAGTTTTGTAAAGGTCAAATATCAAAATATTCTAGTATTCTATAGCAGGGTGTGAATTGTAATGGTTAAGTGGAAATCAAAGCGCTGTAGGGAGCGTAGACATTTTCCTGAGGGTCGTGGGTTCAAACCCCACTGGAACCATAATTTTTTTTTTTTTTTTTTTTTGAGTGTTTAGGTATTGTTTTGTCTGTAAAGCATTTATTTGTACATTTTCCTGATGGTCGTGGGTTCAACCCCCACTGGAACCATAATTTTTTTTTTTAATTTTTTTTTTTAGTGTTTAGGTATTGTTTTGTCTGTTAAGCATTTATTTGTACATTTTCCTGATGGTCGTGGGTTTAACCCCCACTGGAACCATAATTTTTTTTTTTAATTTTTTTTTTTAAATGTTTAGGTATTGTTTTGTCTTTATAACATGTATTTGTACATTTTCCTGATGATCGTGGGTTCAACCCCCACTGAAACCATAATTTTTATTTTTATTTTTTTCAGTGTTTAGGTATTGTTTTGTCTTTATAGCATGTATTTGTACATTTTCCTGATGGTCGTGGGTTCAACCCCCACTGGAACCATAATTTTTATTTTTTTATTTTTATTTTTTTAAGTGTTTAGGTATTGTTTTGTCTTTATAGCATGTATTTGTACATTTTCCTGATGGTCGTGGGTTCAACCCCCACTGGAACCATAATTTTTAATTTTTATTTTTTTAAGTGTTTAGGTATTGTTTTGTCTCTATAGCATGTATTTGTACAGTTATATGGAGGAAAAATATTCCAAAATATTTTGTTTAAAATAAAGGTCAAATCATAGAAAAACCTTGTGTAGTCAGTCACCAGAGGTTACAATTTCAACTAAATCTTTATGAAACTTTGTCACAATGATCCTGTCAACAAAATCTAGGCCAAATTCGATTTTGGGTCATCTGGCGTCAAAAACGAGGTCACAATGTCAATTGACATTTTCCTGAGGGTCGTGGGTTCAAACCCCACTGTAACCATAATTATTTTTTTAAGTGTTAAGGTATTGTTCTGTCTTTATAGCATGTATTTGTACATTTATATGGAGGAAATATTTTGTTTAAATTATAGGTCAGATCATAGAAAAACCCTGTGTAGTCACCAGAGGTTACAATTTCGACTTAATCTTTATGAAATTTGGTCCTAATAATCATCTCAACACAATCTAGATTAAGTTTGATATTAATTAAGTCATCTGGGGTCAAACGCTATGTCACATGGTCAAATCATACAAAAACTTGCAATAGAGGCTGAATTTCCTTAAATTTTATTCAGAAAATGTGTAGGATCACCATAGGGGTGTGCATGCACTAGTACGACAGGTGAGCGACCTAGGGCCCTTTGGGCCCTCTTGTTTATTAACATTTAAAAATGACTACAAATATTAGTTTAAATTGCTTCATGAAACAAAGTTTGTATGCAGTTTTGACTTGTTTGACTCAAAGGGATTCGACCCGATAAAATATCTTTCACATCTATACTATGAATACATAAGACAGGGGTCTTTCTTTATGACTGGCCCTCATATACCCAACTCAACATTATGTCCAATATTTTAAACAAGCCGAATACAATCATTTAATTTGTACTGCACACTTCAAGACAATATAATATTATACATAAAAAATACAACTTTTATCAATACACGTACACAATGTCGCCTGTGTCGAGCATAGAATGTTCACAAAATGCGTAAAACCCGGTTTGACGACATAACCCTGCACAGACAGAAACTAGAAAACGGCCTTCGATAAAGAAGAGAAATCATTATTTACACACAATTTCAGGATATTAGTACGACGATTTGATAGTGGGACATATTTTTTGCAACTTACCGCCACCTATATGTTTCTGTTCCGCTTAAATAGACGATAATCCGAGTTCAGGGAGAACTGATATTCAATTTCTAATATTTACATTCATTTCGACCATTGTAGTATCACGTGACGAATCATGTGACAATATAGAAAATGATTGGTGTTCGGGTAATACCATGCAACTCTTTGGCCAATCAAATTACTCGTAACAAAAGCCGTGCTGTCACTGTCAAAATGGCAAAAGTCGGCGAATTGTTTTCAGTCAATGTTGTTGAATTGCTGTATTCGTCTAGCTAAGCTGTACAGAAACGGACGAGTGTTGGTGAGTTAATCCAAATATGTTCCTCTACCAAATCGTCATTCTAATTCCCTGATATCGTGTGTAAATAATGATTTCTCTTCTTTATCGAAGGCCGTTTTCTAGTTTCTGTCTGTGCAGGGTTATGTCGTCAAACCGGGTTTTACGCATTTTGTGAACATTCTATGCTCGACACAGGCGACATTGTGTACGTGTATTGATAAAAGTTGTATTTTTTATGTATAATATTATATTGTCTTGAAGTGTGCAGTACAAATTAAATGATTGTATTCGGCTTGTTTAAAATATTGGACATAATGTTGAGTTGGGTATATGAGGGCCAGTCATAAAGAAAGACCCCTGTCTTATGTATTCATAGTATAGATGTGAAAGATATTTTATCGGGTCGAATCCCTTTGGTTTGACTTTGTAAAATAAGTCAAAACTGCATACAAACTTTGTTTAAAGTTTCTGCAAGGCAAATCTCCCTCATTTTAATGAAATCTTCTGCATTTCCATCACACAAATGGGTCTGTGAAACATGGCATGTATATAAAGTGTACTATATATGAATATGATTTCAGATCTAGAGGAATGAATTTTAATTTTCCTACAAAGAAGGGAACGGGGATAGAGAGATTGTTACCTCATGCGTCCACTGACTCGTTAGATCTGATTTATAAATTATGTATGTATGATCCTGATGAGAGAATG
Source organism: Spisula solida (assembly GCA_947247005.1). NCBI lineage: Eukaryota > Metazoa > Mollusca > Bivalvia > Venerida > Mactridae > Spisula > Spisula solida. The sequence continues at coordinate 5,810,512 of OX365945.1, forward strand.
ACAGCAAAACAAGCTCTTAGACATCCATACTTCAAGGAACTCAGGTAAGCACGCTCTAAGACATCCGTACTTCAAGGAACTCAGTGAGGTAAACAAACTCTAGGACATATTAAAACAACTGCCCCAATACTTAGGTGGTGGGGTGTAAGCTTACATGCTGGAGGTCTAAGGGTTCACTCATGTTGTTGAGCGTAAACTTAGAGCACAGGAGGTCTAGTGTTCACTCAGTGTCCGTATCATACTGACGATAAAATAACAATGGTACCATTGTTTCCATTGCTTGATACTCACCATAGAAGAGGAAGAACTGGCTTCTGTTCTCTCAAACCCTCATGGTGGTGGATGCTGTCAGGTGTCAAGAGTGATAAATATAAAGTGTAGAACTTGTTTCACCATCAACCTGAAAACTAATGGGTTTTATATGATTTTCAACCTGAAAACTAATTGGTTTTACATGATTTTCAACCTGAAAACTAATGGGTTTTATATGATTTTCAACCTGAAAACTAACGGGTTTTATATGATTTTCAACCTGAAAACTAATTGGTTTTATATGATTTTCAACCTGAAAACTTATTGGTTTTATATGATTTTCTACCTGAAAACTAATTGGTTTTATATGATTTTCAACCTAAAAACTAATTGGGTTTATATGATTTTCAAGCCAATTCTTAATCGTATTTATCAACCATCTGATGCAATATACAAAATGTACCACTCATACATGTACATGTATATATTCATATTTCTGGAAGAATGAGTCGTTGATTTTTAACTGCCAATTTTTGGTCAATTCTTTATTTATTATTATAATAAAAGACAATGTTATTGAAATGTCATATTTTCAGGGATAATGACAAGCGTCATGTAGCATTAACTAAAGCCAAAGTTCTACAGGAAAAAGATGAGAATGTAAAAGAGTCAAAAACTGAAACAGAAAAGATCCATACCCCTAAAGGGGACAAGAAAAAAGACTCCGAAGTTCATATAATTGCGAGTTTACCTAAACCTCAGTCTTTACCCGCTCACCAATTGTTCAAAGATAAACGAAAGGTATACCAGGTAATGTGTGCAGTGATGTTCTCACTCGCTTCTGTACGTTTTACACACATGACACTATCGTAGATTGGTGTAACCATGGTAACACTTTATTTACACTGTGATTTGTCTCGTATTGATAATGCATGTATTAATGTTATATAAATATTAATGATTACTATGGATTTAGTTCTATGTGTCTGCAGCTATGTTTGCATTACTTCTGGTTTTGTGGAAATTTTGCATATTACTAAATTTTATATAATTCGTACAAATTGTGTTTCATATTGCAGTATTTGATGATAAAACATGGTCATGTTTATTTTCTATAGGTAGCTCTGCAAGTTGTTTTTGTCACGCAGAAACCTTAAGTAATGCAAAAGTATAAACAAACATAATATAACTAAAAACTTGTTTGTGTCTGTTCAATGTTAAAAAAGGGTTGGCACTGGTTCTTGCTGGGTTAGCGCTGGTTCTTGCTGGGTTAGCACTGGTTCTTGCTGGGTTAGCACTGGTTCTTCCTGGGTTAGCGCTGGTTCTTGCTGAGTTAGCACTGGTTCTTGCTGGGTTAGCACTGGTTCTTGCTGGGTTAGCGCTGATTCTTCCTGGGTTAGCACTGGTTCTTGCTGGGTTAGCACTGGTTATTCCTGGGTTAGCACTGGTTCTTGCTGGGTTAGCACTGGTTCTTGCTGGGTTAGCACTGGTTCTTGCTGGGTTAGCACTGGTTCTTGCTGGGTTAGCACTGGTTCTTGCTGGGTTAGCACTGATTCTTGCTGGGTTAGCACTGGTTCTTGCTGGGTTAGCACTGGTTCTTCCTGGGTTAGCACTGGTTCTTCCTGGGTTAGCACTGGTTCTTCCTGGATTAGCACTGGTTCTTGCTGGGTTAGCACTGGTTCTTGCTGGGTTAGCACTGATTCTTGCTGGGTTAGCACTGGTTCTTGCTGGGTTAGCACTGGTTCTTGCTGGGTTAGCACTGGTTCTTGCTGGCACTACCTACTGTATCGGCTTTCATGTCATTGAAATGTTGATGCCACTTTTAACTGGATTTATTAATGCATAATATTATGCGGGGTGGCCTGGTGGTCGAGTGGATAATACTCTTGACTATTGTACAGATCAAGAGGCTTTTGGTTTGATTTTCGGTCTTCCGGGCTCTTGATCATTTCTACACCTTATTTTCTGAGTGATTGTAAAAAACCACTAATATTATTTCTTGGTAAAATTAATGTTGTTCTTTGTGTAACATTGTTAATGTAGATTTTAGGATATGTTACTCACTTAATGATGCTTCTCACTCACTGCTGTAGATTTGTCAAGTCTGGTGTTTGTTGTTACATACTTGTACATAATATTATATATATGTCCAGTAAATGAAGTTTGAAGGGGGTTTATAGGAGGCATTATAAAGTCATCTCTGACAATAATTGTGTCGCTCTGGCATTGTAGGAAAAAGTTATATGTCAGTGGAAAGTACCTGATAATGATTTCTGAATTCACTTAAGGGTTTAGAAATATCTTTTCCATTTTGTCTACCTTTAATTAAGTGCTGACATGGTCAAACAATGCTTAGTTGCAGCCTCTAATTCTAAAGTCACATTAAATTTTGTCAGTCAATACCGTATATCGGGTAATTTTCGCGCGTACCTTATTTTCGCTTTATTCGCGTCCAAACCAATTCGCTAAAATTGAAAACAGCGAAAAATGCATACCAGAATTTCGCGATTGTCCGAAAATGAATGTTTCTACTTTCGTTTTCGTCTACCGGCGTCGTAATATTAACGCGTGATGAAAATCAATAGTTTATACTAATTACTAGTACTATACGATAACATAACCCGTATAAATCATACATAAGCTTTTAGTAAACCTAATTTAACTAAACCAACTATAAAGATGCTATTACACCAACAATCGTATTATCACTTATTTATCAGTCTTGAATGAAAACAAACAAGGGCCAATTTAACAAAAGAATTTTCCTGTCTATTGTATGAAACAATTGAAAATAAATGGCGAGGTGTGAAATACATATCTCTGTATTTTACCTGTGAAAATATCTTATTACCGGCGGACATATGACAACGAAAATAGTGTTTTGTTAATGTTCTACTCCAAAATAAATGCATGCAAAGTTTCGTGTTTAAATACATGTAGATCTACAAGTTTATCTTTTATTCGTATGACAACAAGGGAGTTTATTTACTCTGGTAGGCCACTCAGTTAAAAATATAATATGCGCGGTACATACTGGTTTTTAATAATATGCGATCCCGCTGTTGACAACAAAATAAGCACGCCGGTACATACTGGCTTTTAGCTGTGCTTAAACAATCCTGTTGGATTAATCTCCCCTTACAAGATGGAAAACGCGAAAAAAACAAACAGAGGTTAGAAATCGCTAAAATTAGCTTCGCTAAAATTTGATTTTGCCGAAAATCGCGAAATTTGCAGTACGCGAAAATTACCCGATATACGGTAGTTAATGTTTAGATAATGTAACTGGTACTGGAGACCAGTCTGTACTGGAGACCAGTCCAAATTAACTCAACCCTTTTCTCCATAAATGTGTCAATTCATACCCCTTTCCTATGTCCTTCCTCAATTACTTTGTAACCAATAATGATTATGTAGGGGAGATAACATGAAATTCAATATGGAAAAGAACTTAACAAGAAACTTATCAAGGGAGGTAATTCTTGATATATGTTCCAAAAAGCTGAAAATTAGATGTGTAAACATTCTAGCTCATCTCTTTTCAGAAATTAAAGGGTGTTTGGAGGAAATGGTTAATATATATTGTATAATATTTGTAACAAATAAATATTCTAACAATTTGAAAATATCAATAAATTTTTTATTGAACATTTTATTTCAGCGTCGAAGACGACTGGGTGATACACACAATACTACATACAACAGTACACATTCTAGTTTCTTCCCTAAAGTTCCGATCCATTCAAGTACGATCAATCCATCGTATCATTCATCATCCTTCCCATCAACCTTTGCTGCTCAAAATACGTCCAACCAGCTCTCCTTGTTACCTAGTATCAACAGTACATATAAAGCACATAAGGTTAGTACTATTTTTCATCACAATTTTAGGCTTTTATAATTTTGTTATACCAGATGTATATAGCGCCCTTTTCATGTGAAACACACATTCATGGCACTTTACTCATAGTGTTGGGGAATGGGTTTTGTCTTAGATGGGGAGGGGATTTTGTGTTAGATGGGGAATGGGTTTTGTCTAAGATGGGGAAGGGGTTTTATCTTAAATGGGGAATGGGTTTGTCTAAGGTGGGGAGGGGATTTTATCTTAGATGGGGAAAGACAATTGGGTCTCGGGAAGGGATTTTGTCTCCCTACTGATTTGCCTTCCTTTAATGTTTTGAAATATTTGAACAGTCTTGTTTGTTTTGAAGAAAATAAAAATGGTCAGGAAGACATTAACTAATAGAAGTGGGTGGGATTATAACCACATTTTTGCAAGGTCATATCTTAACCCTTCACATTCCTTGAAACATGTGTGAATACTGGTAAAGAAATCATATATAGAAAGAGGGACTAGGGAATAGAAGGTTGTGGGTTCAATCCCTGTCTGCAACATACCACAGATGTTAAACATGGCACTTAGATCATTGTTACCCTTGCTTGCTAAAATACTGTTTACCTAAAAAACAAAACTGAAACAAAGCAAAAAAGAAAAGGTATTGCTGAAATAAATATGTTTTCAACTATTTTATACGTCAAAATATCTTACATTCATTTTCAGAATCCTAGTACAAAAACAAAGAATATGTTTGGACATTATCAACTGCCATCATTGGATCGACGAGGAGCTGGATTTTAACACAGGCTCCAATCTAGGCTTATTCTTATATATATAATTCTCTGATGTGATTCTTGCGTGATTCATAACTTCGAGGATGGTAGTTCTGTGAGCAGACGTCATTTCTTTGAGCAGACGGATTTCTGTGAGCAGACTTCATTTCTGTGAGCAGATATCATTTCTGTGAGCAGATGTCATTTCTGTGAGCAGACAGATTTCTGTGAGCAGACGTCATTTCTGTGAGCAGACTGATTTCTGTAAGCAGACGTCATTTCTGTGAGCAGACAGATTTCTGTGAGCAGACAGCAGTGATTAGGCAGTAATTCTGTGAGCAGTTGGCAGTTCTGTGACCAGAAGGCAGTTCTGTGATCAGACAGCAGTGAGCAGACAGCGATTCTTTGAGCAGACAGCAGTGAGATTGCATTTCTTAGGACTATATTCACCTTTTAGACATGAACTTTATTTCATGCAATTTGTTATACAATGTGTCTATGTTTGTTGGACTGATGTGTTGTGTTGAATGGATGTGTCGTGTTAGTCCTCATCAGTGAAAACCGTGCTGTATTTGTACCTGTATTCGAGGAATTCTATCTACAAAAAACCAGGACCTCAGGATTCTTCCCTAGCAACCAATTCTATGAAAGTGTTACAAATGTTATTCATGGTGAAGCAGCATTGCTTAAAAAAGTTTGTGATAAAAATTAGAGATTTCTATGTCCCCCTTCATTAAAGGAGTGGAAGTTATATTGCAGTGCACATGTTGCATACCCAAAAGTCAATATCACTGTGACCTATAAATATATTTACTTTGGTCATTGTTAAGATATTTCTTTGGAATACGAAAAATGTATATTGATTTGATGAAACTTTGTTTGTTGTATGGTTATCAACACCAAAATCTGTTTCAAGAGTAAATGTACACATTTAACAGTCAGTAATGGTCTGACTGAAGCAGTATTGGACCTGTAAACAATCTTTATTCCTATATGATTGAATTATCCATTGTTTAAATTTCATCATTATAAATGATAATAATTCATTTGTCGGTCGAACTTCGATCTTCAACCAGAATTCATTGTGATGTTATGCCAAAAAGTGCATTAAGTCTATTGCCGGTGAAAAAGGATACCATGTCAAAGATAGAACGGTATTGATACTTCTGGTGTCATTTTTAGCGCAGCTGTTGTGTTTTGCCAAAGGGTATACCAATATGTATTTATTTCCTTCTCTGAATATTGTGTTACTGTAAAATCAGACATTTTTTGCGGCTGATTGATTTTTGCGATAAACACAAGTTCGAGATGTTCACAAAATTTTATGCCCATGAAATTAATACTAGTAACAGCAGTGAAATGCAGAATATGGTGCTTTCGTAAGTTTAAAAATCGCGAAAATGTAACACTGCGAACTATCCATATTAGCAAATATGTGAAATTTGAATATCGCCAAAAAATGATTGTACAGTACATTACGACAATGTTTTACCAACCTGTCATTGTGAGACCATGTATTCATGTAACACATCTTAAATGTATGCAGCTACTTTGGTATGCCAAACAAATATCTGTATAAGCTGATTCAAGATATATTCCAATGAAATTTGACACACATTTTAAACATAGTGAGTAGATGTAACATACCAAAGCTTCATGTCCAATATTTCAAGGTCAAGGTCACATTCTAGAGCATTTGTCATGTCAAGACCACTTTCAAGCACATATGTCTTGTCCATTGCTTTAAAGTCAATGTCACTTTCAAGAGAATTTTTCATGTAAATTGCTTGAAGGTCAAGGCCACATTTAAAGGCATTTGTCATGTTCAGTGCTTTTAAGGTCAAGGTCACTTTCAAGGGCATTTGTCATATAATGGTGCATCCTCATGTTTATTGGTACTAACCACAGAAACTAAGTGTATATTCCGTGTGTATATTTATTATGCCATAAACCAATATCTGATCTGTGATAAGTTTTATATAATTATAATGCGAACAAATTAACTTGGTCCTTGACCTTTATAAATATATATATATATATTACAAGCTTCTTGTGTTGAATATATCAAATTCTGTGAGAAAGTCATGCCTAATGCCGCAGATTTTGATTAATGCTTATAGTACACATTGTACATAATTGTGATACTTTCCGCTTAAGAAAAACAAAGATGGAGATTCAATTTCAGACAAGAAATCGAGGACCTTGTTAATTTGTTTGTACTTAGAATGACTGTGAATATGTTGTTTATGTGTTGTTTACATGTATATATGAATAATAGAAAACTTTTATACAGCCCTTTCGTTAGTTTTCTAGAAAATACAATTTTTCAAATATTCTCGATTTATTTAATTTACATAAGTTAAATATAGCGGAACTTTATGAATCTAAACAGGATGATTAATTTGTTTTAAAAAAGTTCTCCATTGTTAATTCATCTAACATTTAGTTAATTACTCACTATCCACCTTGAACAAAAATAAATATGTTATTACTGTTAAAGCTATTTAATTTTAATCACGAGCAGCTTTTAAATATTTTTTAATTTACTGTTAGTGCCAAATACATTTCTCTGTGCTTCTCTTTAGCTACACTCATACATATTGTTAAAGTGCTCTATTGGTGTGTCTGTGGCCTCTACTACTGGTACATGTATTAAGATTGGTCAGGGTAAATTATTGAATACTTGCCATTCCATGCTGATCTGTTTTTATTCACATGCCATGTGACCTATACATTATCAAATCAAATCATGTGTGGAATTTTGTTATAATTTAAATTATGTAAAAATTGTGGCAAAATATTCAAATTGGTATTACGATGTTATGGTCTTGAAAATATGTCATATAAATTTCGTTTTCGTTATCTTTAAGTTGATAAGAAGATTACATTAATTTTGGCATTTTTTAAATCTGAGATGTGCTTTATGCAAAATGTTAATTATTATAGTTATGTATGAGTATAGTACAATGAAGTTGGCTACAACTCCAAATCCAAATGCTCCAGGTCTGTATGTATGGTCGATTTGGCTGTTTTCAATTATATCTTTTCTTGAAAGACGACTCTTCACTCTGTTTCATTAACATCTCATTTTGTCATATATGTTTATCTGCATTGCATGTACACGTATTTATCATTCACTTTCCAGTGTTAACATATGTGTAAGTTTTACATGTTATGTGTATGTTATATGTTTGATAGGAAACTGTTGAAATGGTGCTGATAATATATACATGTTTGAGGCATTTAAGCACTGTGTTAGGGGTATGCGTTTAGTATCGGACGTATGACAATAACAGTTACTGTTGGTCTGTGATGTTTGGGCCGGTATTCACAAAGCCTCTGACATGTTTCCTGAAGAAATTTTCATACACAAAAATATTCCTGTAAGAAATACAAAAATCTCGATGTTTATCATAGATAGATCAACTTCTGACTAATTTCATAGTGAAATACAAAGACTAAAATTCACCTTAGATGAGAGCTTAGAATATTTCTAAAACAAATCTTAGAAAAATATTTAACACACTCGGACAAAAGAAATATGTATAGTAGTTTAGTGAATACAGGTCTTGTAGCATATAGTGGTGTGTTAGTATGCAAACTGTTTGTATTAAGTCAAGTATAGAAGTGTGTTCCTACCATCAGAATTAAGTATGTAAATACATGTATATGAAGTAAACTGTACCTACCGGTAGCCCTCATGTTACCGACTGGTCCTTTCAGCCTCTTAGATGTTACCCTTTATACAGTATTCCCAGAAATTGTAATGAACATGTGTTTAAGTTTCAAATACAATAGTTTGTGACAAGCTTTTAAAAACTTCTTCTAAATTCTCAATAATTTCTGGAAATATTCTATTCAGTAGGGTGTACTATAAATACAATCTAACCTGTGTGATTACTTCACTTCAGTCAGTGGATGAATTTCCTTTCTTTAATTAATATTTTTACCTTAATTGTTGCGTGACTTTGGACCATGTGAATTTTAACATAATTTTTAGTATTTTCCAAAAAACATTGTTTTATAGCAAAATAATGTAGGTTTCCATGGTAACATTTGTATGAATCACATGATACCTACAACAACAACACAATGTAACTCACAAGTTGCTTACAAAGACACTGTTGTTTGATTTTACGTATCCTCCATTTATACAAAATATAGAAAACTGTAGATTGAATCTGAAACAAAGCTATAGATAGTTGTAGGTAAAACAGAGAGAAATGATTGTACAATGTTTGATAGAAATTGTAAGATTTGTTGATTTTGTATTATTTTTATTTTGTTTTGTATAGCATGACTGTGATATTTATAATTGTTTAACTCGCCATCAGCATGTAGTGCATATAGTGAGCTATTGTGATTACCCAATGTCTGTCCTCTAATAATGTGATTACCCAACGTCAGTCCTCTAATAATGTGATCACCCAACGTCTGTCCTCTAATAATGTGATCACCCAAAGTCTGTCCTCTAATAATGTGTTCACCCAACGTCTGTCCTCTAATAATGTGATTACCCAACATCTGTCCTCTAATAATGTGATCACCCAACGTCTGTCCTCTAGCAAAATCTCCTCTTAATTTGACCAATCTGAACAAGAATGATGGGTGGTTGTTTTTCTTATTCGTCCAAATGGCTCATTGCATACTCGGGTAACTGGGTCAGAAGCTGAGACTACAAATATATTATAAAAGTGAAAATTGCAAAACTTTGGCATGTAGCATGAAAATTATAAGTACACAAATATTTTCCAAAAAATACATCATTGGGTCAATATAGGCCCTTGGCTTGGGATCAAGTTTTCTGTAACTATATATGGGGCATCACTTCAGGGAACACTTATAAGCTTAATAATGTATCTGCCCAAAATGAATACTAACCTTGCCATAGAAGTGACATTTTGTACATATGTTACCAGTACATAGGGCCATCATATTCAGGTGAGCAATTTCGTCTAACATAAATATCTCGATATAGACAATTGTTAATACACATACATGTAAGTTTTGTCCTCCAATGTTAAAACATTATCCCTGTGATTTTAAACTGACAAACACATCGTGTTTCAGGACTCTATATGTAAGTGTATATTTAGTGTGATAGCAATGAATCTAGTACACGGAGGTCTAATTGTTTTATCAAAGCACTTACAGAAATATTAAGCTGTTAATTCTGCTTCAGTTAATAATCTCCTACAAACTATATTTCTCTCTGATGAGTAGGTTCTATAGAACGATTAAGAATTTAAATTTGAACTTAAGTTTAATGTTTCTTTAAGTGCTTTGATAAGACAGTACCCTAGTCATTATAATGCAGCCCAAATAATGATAGATTCACCTGGTCAGTAAATTTCATCGTACGGAACAACAAAACAGTGTCTGGTTCATATGATAAAGTACAGTACAACCTCTCCCAAGCAGCCCTCTATTGAGCAAAAACCTTTCACAACAACAACTTCAAAATGTCCCTGAACTGGTATTTACATTGAATTTAACCTCTGTAAAGCAACAACCTCTAAAGTAATTTATTGGATTGATTGTGCTAGACTTCATCATGTTCCCAGCAAAGTGTACAGCATTTGTATGAAAATAGTTTTCTGTCAATTTGTATGAAATGACTTTTTCACCAATTTCTACGAAATGACATTATTTCACTGACAACTTTTTGTATTTATTTTATTTTGTTGAAACCATTATACATTTACATGTATTTTGCTATGCTCTGCCGTAGCGTGAAACACTGTTGTTTTACTTAGAGTGTATTCAGTGTCTAAATCAACAACTTGATTTGTATAAAAAATTATCTTTTTTTACCGAGTATGAATCTAATTGATTGATGATTTGTGTATGTATTGCATGTGATTTAATTTGTGTATGTATTGCATGTGATTTATATTAAATCAACAATAATTGAGTTACCACCAAACTACTGTAGATAGAGCTCAAATAACATGCATCTACACTGAACATAACTTTCTACTGTTGCCGCGATTTGCAATGAAACATACTAAATCATGATAAAAGTTCTCGTTCGTGATTTTTCTTTGGTAAGTAAGAACACTTTATTAAGAGACTATCATATTAACTATAATGCAATTTTCCATATGGGCCTCAATACTTTGCAGAAGTAACACTTCTTACTGGTACATGTCCAGTAAAACCTCAATTATACAAATGTAACACCGCCATTTGGACCCTAGACTTGGACACATCATTTTAACTTTCTATTTTTGATAGAGCCTAGCTGTAAAAATAGACAAGAACATTGTGCTCATAATTTTGAGTTGGTCTTTTTTTAGGTGGACTTTGTAGGTGTTAATGCATATTTATTTTTTACCAACATTTATGACATTAAGTCTCTTCTACATCCATAGTCAGTTCTGATCAGCTTATACTGTCAGCTTGTATTTCCATGTTATACTTCCAGTTTTACAGTATTTTGTAATTTTGACCATTTTAAAAATTTGCAATATCACCTACTGAAAAGTTCTAATCAAACATGACCTAATTCTCTTGCAGGTTGATTGATCATGAAATACGGCAATATGACGGCCATTTTAGTATGTTTTACATATAAAATCAGTCAAATACTTTAGTGAGCCCAGGATAATGTGATGTTTACAAACATGAATCGGTTAACTGTTGCAAAATTTGTTTTACAAATTACTAAAGTAAACAGATAAGGTCAGTATTGTGCTAAAACATCACTGGTAAATCGTGCATATCTGCTTAATCCAGCTTTGCGAAATATACCAAATTTTCCCACCTTTCTCATTATCAATGGTTTTAAACTACTGTGAAACTGTTAGTAATGTAAACCTAGCTGTGAACTGTATACATGTACTACAATGTTGTGTAGTCTGTACCATGTGCCTGTGATAGTAAGTCGTGATTGGGTTGTATCCTGTGTAGATATTTTGATGTGATAATACTTATATGTATTTTTGTAATGTTTCACATATGGTAGACTACTATATTTTTCTGTTATTTGTAGATTTTTGCTGATACATGATCTTGAATTAAGACACAATTCATTATTAAAATGTTGCCAAAATGTTGTTGATTTTGTATTATTTTCATCAATCATTGGCCGGTGCAGAAATTGTTCTGCCTTGTTATTTGACCATTGGCAATGTGCAGAGATTGTTCTGCCTTGTTATTTGACCATTGGCTGGTGCAGAGATTGTTCTGCCTTGTTATTTGACCATTGGCCGGTGCAGAGATTGTTCTGCCTTGTTATTTGACCATTGGCCGGTGCAGAAATTGTTCTGCCTTGTTATTTGACCATTGGCCAGTGCAGAAATTGCTCCATCTTAGTATTCAACCTTTGGTCAGTGCAGAGATTGTTCTGCCTTGTTATTTGACCATTGGCCGGTGCAGAGATTGTTCTGCCTTGTTATTTGACTATTGGTCAGTGCAGAAATTGCTCCATCTTAGTATTCAACCTTTGGTCAGTCCAGAAATTGCTCCGCCTTATTATTTGACTATTGGCCAGGGCAGAAATTAATCTGCCTTATTATTTGACCATCGGTCAGTGCAGAAATTGCTCCGCCTTATTATTCGACCAGTGCAGAAATTGCTCCGCCTTATTATTCGACCATTGGTCAGTGCAGAAATTACTCCGCCTTAATATTAGACCATTGACCAGTGCAGAAATTGCTCCGCCTTATTATTCGACCATTGGTCAGTGCAGAAATTGCTCCGCCTTATTATTCGACCATTGGTCAGTGCAGAAATTGCTCCGCCTTAATATTCGACCATTGGTCAGTGCAGAAATTGCTCCGCCTTAATATTTGACCATTGGTCAGTGCAGAAATTGCTCCGCCTTAATATTTGACCATTGGCCAGTGCAGAAATTGCTCCGCCTTATTATTCGACCTATGGTCAGTGCAGAAATTGCTCCGCCTTATTATCGGACCATTGGCCAGTGCAGAAATTGCTCTGCCTTATTATTTGACCATTGGCCAGTGTAGAAATTGCTCCGCCTTATTAATCGTCCTTTGGTCAGTGCAGAAAATGATCTGCCTTATATTTTGACAATTGGCCGATGCAGAGATTGTTCAGCCTTATATTTGACCATGCTTATGTGTTGCTGTTCTCTATGAAAGGAACAAATAAACTTACTAAATGTTTGTGGTATTGTTCAATAATGAGTACAGGGGAGACAATCCAATATGGAAATGAACACAGCAAAGACACACCGTCCTACTCAGGGAGCTCAATTATGGTATTTGTTCCAAAAAGCTGCACATGTGAGTCCTGCACCTGTGGTTATATAGATAACTAAATAACGGAGTAATAATTAATTGATTTATTCAATGAAAGTAACACATGGATAAGTAATAGACATTGTATCATAATGCTTTAAAGTTAGAACAGCAGTCTTGAGAAAGGCAAATATAAAATATATCCATAATTCATATAAACAAAATCCATTAACACAATTTATGTATAACAATAAAATATTAACACAGCTAAAACAGCATTTAATCATCTGTTGTATACTGTTCACATAGACTACATGTAGCCTGATAGAAGCAATCAAAGTACTGGCATACCACCTCAATTATAAGACCACCTCTGTGTTCAGACCATGTTTCAAGACAATTTTAAATTCACTGGTCAACCATCATATTCATAACACGACAATATGAAGGCTAAATTTTTAAGGGTTCCAAGAGTGGTCTCATTATAGAGGTTTATTATTGACAGCTTAGATCTCATTAACCCAACATCCATGCTGAAGTTTCTACAAACATTCATGAACAAACAATGATCACAGGCAATTAATACATAGATAGTATTTTACACAACAATCTCTATACAGAACAGCCTTGAACAAAATGGGAATAAATAGTAAAATATACATTCGGAAAAAAATATTGAACTATAGTTTCATAACAATATCACAGTCAAATTAGCATATGGTACTTCAGAATTAGTCATTTTACAAGCACATTCCCATGTACATACATTCTCTCTTGTGTACAAACAAGTTAACAATATTTTCTAATATAAAAACATTTCAACTTTTGACAAATGACATAGAAGCATACCACACATATAGAGGAACAATCAATCAGGATCTGTTTTATATGAATTTAACCCCTTTCTCTATAGATATGTCAATGCATGCCCCTATCACATGTCTTATCATCATTGATTCTCCAAAAATAAGCATAGCAGGGAGGCAATCCAAGTACGAAAATTGACTTAACAAGACACCAGTTTCAAGGGAGATCATTCTTGATAAATGTCCTAAAAAGCTGCACATGAGTTGTGCACACATTCTAGCTCATATTTTATGAGAATTTACTTAAGAGTGTGATATGTATGGAGTAATGGGTTAAAAGGAGCATACAAAACATGGAGACCACCAATGGAGATAGTTTTTATGAAGTTTACAATCAATGCAAGCATCTCTGGAATTGTCAGAACGAATAATAAGTGAATATGGTGCTGAAGTGAGTATCCAATATGTAATCAATAAAAATCTGATCACTAAAACATAGGGGGACTACATCCAGCACAGATTTTTGTTGTTATATATCGACAAACTTCAGGTCTAAATAAAGTTAACAGTGCAATGTGTGAAAGTTATAGTCATACAAACCAGTAGGGCAATCAAGTTTCACACTTAACATGTATCTAATTCAATTACAGTTCCTAAAGTTTTGCTCCTTTTTTAAACGGGAATGTTAAAAAAATGGTTAACATTAAACTGGAACAACAATGGGTTGTAACAAACATTCAATCATTTTTGAAACATTCTACCATTTTAAAAAATGTTCAGTGTAGGATGGTTTCATAGAGATGGGAATACTGGAGAAATGAGTCAGCACATCAAACCAGACATGACTGACGAGTGTTTAGATAGGTGGAGAAATAAGACACGTCACTAATATATGTTCACGTCTATCAATCCTCAGCTCCACCCATTTCATCGACTTTTTTGGTAACATTTTTCTTGAACGGCATTTCAAAGTCTTCAAAGTCCACCTCCCAGCCAAACCTATCCCGTTTGACAACTTTGTCAACAATAAGTTCTTTCGTTGTTGATTGTTTTGTCCAAGCCTTTAAAGGTGAATATGTAATATTTTCTTGCTCATCCACCCCACCAGCCAATGCAGATGCAGCCCTTAAAATTGACCCCTTTCTTTGCCGTGGTGCTCCCTCATCGAACAACTGACGGGCGCTCCCAGGCAGATCCTATAAATGATTAAGACATTGTTATAAAACATGCTATATAATACTTGCACCCTACCCTCGGACTTAAAATAGTTGTTCATATAACTGACTGAAAGTTCAAATTGTCAATTCAATGTCAAATTAATTTACTTTCTCCTTCCATTTACATTAGAGAGTTAACTAAACAAAGACAGATATATACATGCATACCTCGAGGTGTTAGAAACTATTTAGAACAGTTAAAACATGTACCTAGAATCATAATAAAAATTTGACCCACTTGAACACAATACCACATATTTTTTTACAGCTTTTTTATTGAATTTAATACTGTTTTTGTCTTAAGGGGATAAAGAAATAGTCTACGGAACTAACAATATACTAGATGATTACTTCAAGAGGAACTCATGTGATTTTACTAAAAGGTTTATGTGACAGTATTAGTTCACAGAATTTTCTCGTGAAAAGAAAGAATTTCAAAGCAAAATTAATGAGAACCACACAATGAAATATTTAAAAGTGTTACTCAATGCACGTATACTAGTAGCACAGGACTCCATGTTCACTAATGTTACAGTTACTGGTCAGCTCAAACCAACACTGTAGAGTTACTAGAAAACTTGAAATAGAGGATCTTGCATGAGTGCTCATTACATACGAGTTTTATTAAACGAGTGGACAAAATTATATGACACGAGGCTTTGCCAAATGTATGATTCAATTTGTCACATAACTTTAAAAATTCACATTATTGTTCAAAAGGTTGATGTACGCTGCATATGTTTCAGTCAAAATTCAGCGGTACAATGAGCGCGACGTCATGGCAACGTTGATATTATCCTGACGTCATTGACGGATCAATGCATGGATTGGCTAACGTCACGTCAAGCTAATTTAAATATTTATTGCACCGTCTGAGAGTGCCGAGCAATATTTACGGCACAGCTTTACGGCACTCCTGGACCGCAGGTTATGTGATAAATAATAGTTTGAACACTGTAAAATTACTTAACAGCATGGATGAGATGAATAATGGAGATTTACTTGACAAATTCAACAGAACAGAGTAACCAGACAGCTTGAACATTGCAGCAACACTTTGGAGAAATGAGTGAAAATCCACACAACCCAATATTTTGCATAACAACACACTGGCATCAATTGTCAGGTATATTTAGCAATATTAAAGACAGAAATGTAAAAGAAGAAGCTTTCTTTAGTAGAGAGTAATGCTAGCGGGTCCTTAGTATACACTGAGCAACGTACTAGGTTTGACATTAATAAGTTTTACAAAGCTGAATTTGAATATATGAAGATGAATGTTGTAGCTAACACTGTGAACTTAAATTAAATATTAGCAACTGGCACACTTAAAAGGCACATATAAGCAAAGATTTATTATTAATTTAGTCAGATATTGTTTAAGTAGAAAGTTTCGTCACTTAAACTATTGGTCCAGGAAGAGGTTTAATATTATAACAGTTAACTGGGATATGATAAGCCTACATCACACATCACGGTACTGTTTTATCAAAGCACTTACGGAAATCTTAAACTAACATTCAAATTTAAATACTCTTTAGCTCTTTAACAACTATAAATTCTGGTGAAGGGTTGTTCAATATTAATTATTATTCAGTGAAAGAACCCCTACAAAAATACTGGTCCCCTATGCCTAGGTCATGAAAAGTGATTAAGAATTTAAATTTGAGCGTAAGTTTACGATTTCCATAAGTGCTTTGATAAAACAGTACCCACATCTATAGCAAACTACACATGCTTTCAAATACTGCTGTGATTTGGCTGTGAATATGTTAAAACAGTTTCCAGAAGATTAAGGACATTATATGCGTCAGGGCGTATAAAATGCCATGGGTTCATGCTTTCCTAGTTTATCAATAGGAAAATAGTATATTAAAATATTTTAGTCAAGTTTAAGCTCCTGAACTTGGCATTGACAGTGAAAGAAATGATTAGAACCAATATTGGAAACTACATTGATGACCACTTTCCAGAGACACTAACCAATACGTGTGCAAAATTAAGGGGCTGTGAAGTTCTTGGTAAAAGAATGTCTAACAATTCAATCCCTAAGTATGCAAATCAGGGGCAACATTTAAGCTTCACAAACACAAACTAAACAAAATATCATTCTTTTAAAATGCATATTTCTCAATGTTACCATGTGACCAAAAATAATGAATGACAACAACAAACTGAGAAGTTAAATTAGAAACCCAGAGTTCTACACAACAGAATATTTTTAGATGCTACTACAAACACATTCACAGCCAAATCATAAACTATATGTACGGGTATTTGTGCACATGTAATTCACTGGAATACCTTTAATTTAAAGATCTGTGGCAGTGCTCTGTGTGAGTAAAGAAATCATTCAAAATTCAACACATGTTCGAAATTCAAAAAGTTAATATTTTTATTAAACCATGCAGGTAACACTAATTGCCATTAAATTGGCAAATAATTGGCTTATGAGACATGTGTAGACTTGTACTTACAATATTTTGAACACATGATCATAACATATCTTTAAATAAAGGTTGTTCATGTCATATCTAGAGTGATAGGGTGCAATCATTTAATTCAACACAACAAAGTTAACAAAAGAAAACATGATGGCTAACTTACCCTGGCAGTTCCTGGAGGTCCGTCCCCAGCAGGTACAGATTGGGGCCTCTTTGCAGGGGTTGCTTTTCCTCCTTTACCCTTTCCTTTTCCACCCTTACCACCAACAGGGGGTAGACTGTCCCACTTTGACTGTACACAATGGTATACACGTATATCTGCCCAGGATTGGGCAACATCCATTGGTGTATGACCTGCAAATAAATTCATGTACATATAAATAATACCACTTGTGGACCATAATGAAAATTGGTTTGCCAATTATGATATCCACAGAAAATAAAAGCGTTATTACATACAGACATCATCTGGTATCAGGATATTGTAAGTAAATAGATCTATTGAGCAAAGGGTTAAGAAAGGTTTGCCTATTAGATGACAAACCTTTTTACTCAGCGAAACAAATCAATGTGCACATGAAAGTTTCCTCGTGATTGTTACATTGTGGGCTGCACCATGAATGCTTTGCATTGATCCTTTTCTCAAAACTTGTAAGATGTATAAATGAACAAAGTAGAGATTTGGAAAATTTGACTGTACCTTTCTTGTTTTCAGTTTGCATCTTAGCTCCTCTATGAATAAGGTAATCTACAACATTTTCCCTTGAAGACTCGATGGCACGAGTTAGTGGGGTACCTCCACTCATAGCCATAGCATCAAGTTCTGCTCCGTTCTCCAGTAATATCTCTACAATGTCCAGCTGTCCAGCATGACAAGCATGGTGAAGTGGCGTCCACTTGAAATTATCACGTGCATTCACACTTGCCCTGATATAACAAAACATACAGTATTATTTAATAATTAAGTTAAATTGAATATTCAGAATGGATAATACATCAAAGCTGTTGATGAATCCATGAAAATTCAGCACATAAAGTCAAAATTGCTAACAAAAAACTGAAAATATATTGTATTTTAATTGATTTCAATCAAATTGCTATACCCAAACAGTGTATGACTTTGAATATAACCATTAACCAGTAGTCAATATTAATCTTTTACGCCATACAGTCACCATAAACTATCCATAGCAGGAAATAAGCTACACGGTGTACACATCTCATGAGCAGCTTTACGTGTCAAATATCAAGAATTATCTCCCATGATGAGATGTTAATTGTTAAATAATTTTCAATAATATTGAGATAATAAAAAAAGATAATAGAAAATAGGACAGGGAAGACAGTACTCGACTTAAACTCACCCATTTTCTAGCAGGAACTTGACCATGGTAATACTTCCCGCAGCAGAGGCCACCATCAATGGTGTCTTGTAATATTTATCCCTAGTATCTGCAGGTATACCTCGTTGGAATGCATTCTTTAAGGAATCAAAGTCACCACTTCGAGCAGCATCGTTGATATTCAGATACGTTTTCTCCGGATGTTGTAGATACCAGGCGGAGTCATCTTGTAGCGGATGTTTGGGTGGATTATCTCGATCAAATCTACCAGTGTCAGTGAAATGCATATGTCTCTCTATAAACATCTCAGGCGGACCACCTCCATACGTTCTTGGACCATCTTCCGCTGTACATATCGGCATAACCAACTTAAACTTTCCTTTCTTCTTTCCTCCTTTCTTTCCTTTCTTACCTTTCTTCTTCTTTCCTTCAAATGCACTCATTAAATAGTTTTTATTTACATATTTCTTTCCTCCAATGAATTCATTATAATCTATTTTCCCACCTTTATCTTGATTAGAAGCAATTTTTCTAAGTTCATCTTCATTCACTGGTGGGTTCATACCTTGTAGAGTATCAACAAATTCATTTTTACTAACAGTTCCCTCCTCGTCGGGATCATAGTATTTTTGAAACATATTTTTTATCATGTCCTGTCGTTCAAACACAAAGTCATATAGTGCTATAGCATAAGGTTCATTGTTTTTGCCAACTTTTCCGAATGATTTTTCAGCTTTTCTAGCTTCTTTGGTAGCCTCCTTATGTCCCATATCTTTGGCTATTACTCTAGCAGTGTTTCCTTCATTATTCTTTGGTTTAGGGTTACAACCTGTCAGAAAGATAACAACACAGTCAATTAGAATAAGTATGATTTACGTATAAATAGTCAAATTATGTAACCTGACATTTTTCACTGATTGCCAGCACTGAACAGTATGAGAAACAATTTATATAGATGAGTGTGGTATCACATTCTAGCACCCGAGTGTACATATCTTATATGCAGATCATTTTCAGCTATAGAATAGAATCAAATTGATTCCAGGTACCTAAATTTACTCCTCACTTTCACAGAGTTTTACTCATTATCACTCAATTATCTAATACTGTTAAGACTGTGGCACATATGATGAGTTAGCTATGAAATCTTTATTCCATACACCTCTTACTATTCTCAAAAAGATAAGATAGAATGTATAAACATCTCATGTGCAGCTCTTTTGGACAAATATAAAGAATAATCTCCCTAAATACTTCTAAAATAGGAAACTACAAGGTTTTCTTTCTATCAAACTAAATAAACAACTATTGTCAGTCAAGATTGATGGACTGATTGTTTTAACAATATCTGATTTATCTTACTTGCTTTGAACGTACTAGTGACAGATATTTAAGCACTGACAACAACAACACCAACAACATGGTACACTATACAAACCTCTTTGTCCTAGGAATTTCAGACACATGCCATGTCCTGCAGCAGCAGCATTGTGAAGTGGTGTGTTCCCTTCATTGTTCACTTGATCAAATAATGCTCCGTATGCTGCCATACAAGCTAGAACCTGTAATATTATGTGTTGTATTAACATAGTACATTTTGATACATTTGCTAAATATGACCATTTTATAGGCAAAATACCCATGATTTTAAACAGAAATCTTGAGGGTCAAGATGTGACTTTTTTTTGAAATTTCAAGGGTCAAAATCTGTACACTCGAGTCAAATGGAACCCCTGAATAACACAGGCTGCAAACCTAAGCACCTGGATAATATAAATATTTTGCAATACAAGTATGAGCCACGGTCAGTGATTTTGGAAATTAGCATAATATGCCATCCTCTGGAAATGATATAAAAAGTTATGGCCGTTGTACAGTGGTTAGGGCGCTGGATCTGTTACAGTAACAGTCATAATTTATGGAGACTTACAATTCAAAATTTACCCTGACACTGGGCAAACAAGCAGTTACCTGGAACTTACTATGCTGAGCATCAAGCCAGGGAGATATGCCAGTGACATTTTTAACAACTTGGGGATGTCCAGCTCTGGAACACATCTGAGACTTCTCACACTCGAATCGCCTTATCACCAGGCTATCACGGTGAGCATTCTTAACTAATATAGTATCTGCACACAATGTGATACATGTATATAGTTTACCTCTAAAGATCCACTCATGGCAGCGAAATGTGAGGCATGGTTGTGTCGTAAATCTGTGATGTTAACATCGGCACCATTTTGTAACAGCGCTCGAACAACTTTGGCGCTCCCACTAGTTGCAGCTGCCATTAATGCAGACTTTCCTGTTTTCTGTAAAGTATTACAAAGCACAATGTTAATTTACCAATTATACAAAGAAATAATGTTAAACTATATATTAATTATAGAATTACACAGTGTAAATGACAATTTTAAAATAAACAGAAAGTAAATAAAGAAGTAAGGATACACTTCTTCAGAAGGGTTGAAAAAGCAAATAACTATATATAGTTTATACGCATGCAATATAATTATGATGTTCCAAATTATTCAGTTTGTTTTTGAGTTATATACTGATATATACATTATGAGACAATGTTTTTATAATAAATGAGTCAAATGGAATAATGGTATTAAATTAAATTAATGCAAATGAAATAATAAAAAGTTTTGAGTAATACATTTTTACCATGATAAGACACAATCATTTACCGGCAGTCAATGGAAATGAACTTTGTATGATATGTGACATCATTATTAACAAAGATTTGTAAAATTGATGAGATATATCGGAAACAAGACTGCGTTCAATAAACGCTTATGCCCCCTGTGGAAGCCTTGTCCATAAATAAGTCTAAGTCCAAAATTAGGTCAAGGTGAAGGTCAAAACGGGGTCAGGTGATACAGATGTGTGGAGAGTGTTCATATACAACATCCATGCAAGTTTGGAAGCTTTGTAGCAAGCCATAATGATGCTAGAAGAAACGGTCAATTTGGGTTAACCAGGACGGACGGACGAACGGACATACTCATGAGACGGTATTTGTGGGGTTTTCTTTTGTTCTTTCTTTTGTTTGGTTGCAACCCACAAGTAGCATTTTGCACCCCACAATTTACGGAATGAATGGAATCTAAAAATAGCCTATTGTTCCACACCCCACAACTACCGGTGCATTCGTTCGTACGGACGGACGAACGGACAGGTGAATCACTATATGCCTCCCGATCTATCGATACGGGGGCATAAAAAACAAACACTCAGGTGATGATTACATTATTCATGAAAACAACAATAATGTAGGGATACTATATATCTGTAATGTTATGCAAACTTGGATGTGAGAAAACAACATAGTCTTAATAACATGTGAGTGTCAACGGAACATTTCAATAAGATGTATAAACTTTGATGAAGGCTTAAATATGAAGCTGAAACATTGGTAATAATAAAAAGATAAACACAATCATCCATTGTTTAGTCATGTGGTTCAACTTACTCCCTGAATTATTATACTCAAGTTTAGTTAGTTGTTTACATTCTGCGTCATTAGCACTAGTCCAGCCATCAGGGACATTAGTAATCATTGCTTGCTCCTCGAAAAGTTTTTAAACTTGTCAGTCCAAATTGGTAAAATGAGTGAAAGTTCTTCTTCATCTAATAGAAAAATACAGGATTTTCTGACAGTCTAAATCAAATTTTGTCTGGCAGGACTGAACGACTGACAGTTTTCGTGGAGCCAGTCATTGTTAAAGCAAAGTCTAACAGTGACCTTATGATAGGGGGATAAATGCACTTGGCTTAATAGGCGGTGTCATGCCTGAAAGTAAACTTTTAAATGGTCCAGTTTATAATTTTTTAGACTGGTAAGGTGAATCAGCCGTCGTATATAGCTGAAAAATTGTTGAAAAATTGCGTTAAATCCAAATTAACAAACAAACAAACACATTATGGGTTTGATATATATGGAATCAAGTCAAATGGATGTATAACAAGTATGGATACATCACTGGATGTTGTAGGATGAAGGTAGAGGAAAGGAGAATACATATAATACAATGAGAGAATATAGACGAGTTAGCAATCAACGAGAGATGTTTATATATCTTACCGAGTCCTTATATAAATAATAAAACAATAACTTTACAATATGTACATGAAAATGTTGACAGATATACACAGTCAAACCTGAGATTGTATGTCAACTTTAGAAATGAACAAGTTGCACATCATGTTACTGACAAAGATAATTCTCTTTAACCCTTTACTCCATAGATATGTCTATCCCATGTCAATTACCAATTATCCAATAAAATGTACAGCAAGGAAAACAGTCTTATTACGAAAATGGACTTAACAAATTTCTTTTCAAGGGAGGTAATTCTTGATATTTGTTCTAAAAAGCTGCGCATGAGATATGTACACAGTCTAGCTCATCTCTTGTCAGAGTAGTTTAAGTTGTATGGAGTAAAGGGTTAATTTGTTAGAATATTTCGTACCAGGCCGGTTAATTTCCATCATACTTTCCTAAAGAGTAGGAATGTGATTTATTTCAGTAGTCAGGGGAGGTAATCCTCTTCCTGAGATGCAGTACAGCACAGTATTAATGTCATTAAAAAATCAGACAGGGGAGATAATCCAGAAGTGAGAATTCAGATTTTCCATGCATGTTGTTCATTAGAAGTTTGTCTACATGTCAGGTTTGACTGTGTTAATAAATGTGAATGGAATTTCTTATCTCAAAATCATCTTAACTATATTAAACTTAATATATAATGAGTTTTTAATTTTAGCATCCCGAAATAAGTTTCTATACTTCAGTAACAGTGTTTTAACAACAATATAAATTATTACTCTAAAGTATATTCAACTCAATATATAATGAGTTTTTATTTTTAGCATTCCGAATTAGTTTCTGTGGTTCAATAACAGTGTTTACAACAATAGTACTCTAACATAATCAACATTTATTGACCTATCATAAACTTACACTATAATAGCTTGATATATGGCTGAAAACAAGGCAGATTATTCATCAAACACCAGTAGAAAATGATGACATTGATCAACATAAAACCAATATTCTACAACAACAAATAAAATTCAGCTATGAATTTGAAGAAATTTGTTCACTGTAACTGTGTTTTTTATTGTCATATATTGTCCAGTTAGGATAATAAGAGAGTGACGCAGTGGTCGAGTCCACTGTTACAGTGTTACCAAGTAAAACCATCTATAAAGGCTTATCCACACATCTATAATTTCAATGCTGAATTAAAATACCTTACCTGTTCAGATGATGGTTGTAAACTTTTGTGTTCACATAAAATCAAGCGTAACTCTCGCGTTATCCTAACTGGACAGTACAGACAAATAAAACACAAACATTATGACATTTTATTCAATAGTAGTCTGTTGCAGTTTCTTATGAAAATCAGGGTTTCCCTTGAATTCTTGGATTTTCACGTTAATGATTATGCTTTTATCAATCAATCTGTTAATGCAAGGTACAAGGTATAAAAGGGACCCATACTGGTCATTCTACAAAGTGAGTGTCAATATTATTACATGGTATTCTCATGCTATGAATTTGTGACTAGCTATTAAATTAAGTGAATAGACAATTATCACTAAGCCGTAACAATTGCAAAATATACATCAGCCCCATTTTCAAATGCTATACACAAAAACAAATGGTACAAGCTTATACATGTAGAGGAATGCCGTTGAGGAAATTCTAGAAAATGTATGGAAAATATAATTATTGATACAAGCAGGATTTACCCTTCACCTAGCAGGCTACAAGGTATAATATATAAGGACTGAAATGATTAAACCAACATCAATTACATTTGATTCATACTAAAAAGGGAGGTAACTCAATCCAAACTGAGATCCCTTATTTGATTGCAGCCCTACAAGATGTACTAGATACTAGTTTACTATAATATTATAATCTGTCTATATAAATATATTCTACAATAGCTAATTCGACATATATTTAGGGGTCAATCCAACATCAGATTAATTTTGACAACAAACAAAATTATGTACAGTTAAATAAGTGTTGTTCTGACCCCTAAATGTTGGATATTATGGACAGGGGTTTCATTTGACTCGGGAGAAGGGGTTTTGAGTTTGACCCTTGGAATTTCCAAAAAGTCACATTTTGACCCTCAAGATTTTGGTTTGAAGGGTAATTTCTAGTAAAATCATGGTTATTTGGCCTATAAAATGGTAAAATTTAGTCAAATGTATCAAAATGACCCTTCAGATTCAGAAGCTAGTGGAACCCCTGTATGGAGATATAATTGGCTACTGGTATATACAATTGAGCAAGAATATATATAGTTACAATAAAGGAGCTAAGTTTAAGAATAGGAAAAGAAAAGTAGCAACATTTTCGATAATATGTGTTTGTTAATTGACCTGTTCAAGAATGAAATATAAATATCATAGAAAAAAAGAGAATAAAAATGTTAAGAAAAGATTGATGTGAAAGTATATTTGTATGGTGCTACAAATTTAGTGTTCTGCCAAGGTTCTTATTATAAAAACATGTTGCTTAATATTTGTCAATCTGGAAGAATAATGATTGCAGTATTATTGTACTAGTCAATCTGTCAACATACTGGTGGTAACATTCCACTTTCAAAATTTAATGGTTTCAAATTGCGAAATTGTTGTTTTATTTGAAATCATGAAATTGAAATGTTACCACAGGTATGTCGTAAGAAATTAGGGGTACTGCTTGAAATGCTTGCACAAGAAAATATTTCTTTCTTTTCTTAAAGTCATCCTTTTTTAATTTGGAAGCATGGGAGATAGAAAAATTTGTTATATCACTTTATAATCAGCCTAGGCAGAACCCTATATGTTATTTTTTTGTCTCAGATCAAGCTTGTTACCTTTTCCCGTGCAAGTTTCTTAGGAGGTAATTTTGTCATCTCTAATTCAATCTGTAAACATTGACAACATTCACACATATATATCTACTAAACTTTAAATACTTTCCTCTGTGATTATCACAAACCTGAAACTGTAATCTGAAATATGCTGAGTTCAAATACTCCAGCTATATTGTTAGTTGTAACAGCAAAACAAGACATATACTGCACGTTGGTTATTATTATTATTTGCGAAGTTTTTATTTTCTTTATGCGACTAAAGTTTCTTGCAAATTCATAAATCCACATACAACTACATGTACTTTCATTATTAAACAGAAAACCTATCATGGAACCTTGGGCCAAGTAGTCATAAATCTGCGATATAAGTATGTTACCAAATTTCGCAAAATAAAGATCAAGTTAATAATAAAGTGATTTACAGTTGTATATTTGTATCATCAGAGGTTTCAATTGACCTTGAACTTTCAACAGCCATGTTTTGATTGTTAGAATTCTGACTGAAGGAACTGTTTGCCGGTGCTAAGGTTTTAAAACAAGAAAATTTCAGAAAAAATATCAAAATTTTCGAGACTCAGTGTCAAGGGGAAACTACCCTTTATTGTAATAAATTCCAGCTTCCACATAATTTTGGATGCTGAAAAATTTGGAGACCTTTGTTTCACAGAACAAGATGAAAGTGAACATAATACCCAGATACCCTGCAGAATGTGTGAAGTGCAACCTTCAAGAACAATGCTGAAATAAAACTTTATGTGCATATCTTGCCTCCTCTGGTTCAATAAATTTCAAGCCTTTCACTCTTTTTTTAGTTTTTTTCTTCTTTTGTGCTTTCTTTTTGGAAGGTTCTGGTCCAAAGCCTTCCTCAGGCTCCTTTGAATTTAGTATAATTTACAAAGCAATAAAGAAGCATGTTAACAAACAAATAATATATCTTCTAAATAAGCATTAACATGTATAAGCACAAACCAACTTAAGCATATAACACTAGTTATGCACCTATCAATGTTTTCCCCCAGGGGGGGAGCGGCGGGCTGACACAGGGGAATTTGACATTTTTACTTTTTCAAAGTCTAAATTCCCACCCTAGAGCAAGGGCAATTTGTCAAAATCCCCTCACTGGGAGATGCTTTACATACCCCCGGGATCAAAATTTCGGCCGAAGTCAAAATTTCCCGGGACTCGGCACCAATCTGTCTGTCAAATTCCCACCTATCGGGAACAGCCTTCTGTCAAAAGTCCTGTGTATGCCCGCCGCTCCCCCCCAGGGGGAAAACATTGATAGGTGCATTACTCATTATTAGGTTTTATTAGGTTTAAAATATTTCAACACAATGAACAAATTGATGAACAGTTTAAACTTTGAACAAGAAATAAAACAATTAGGATACATGCATCATGCAATGACAATTAGAACATGTAATATGTTATTCACCTCTTGTTTTGAGTTGGGTTCTGCCCCTTTCTGTATCAGTAACATACACATCTCTTCATTATCCATGGCAGTTTCACAGGCCTGGAGTAATACTGGAATTCCTTGTTTGTCTGTGTTGTTTGGTTCAGCTCCATTTAATACAGCAATTTCTAAACACTTTGCATGACGTTGTGTCGGAGATATACAGTAGAATAAAATTCCTGTATGAAATAAAATCTAAGAATAACATTTTATAGTAGAACAAAATATCAACTTTTGGATAGGGAGTTAAAAGGTTCAAATCCCCACAGGAGTTTGTTCTGTTATGGCAGGATGGCGAGTCATCAGCCAGTTAAATAATGGCTTCAAAATGCTTACTTGCCATGTACCTTGTGTTGAAGCATACAAATTGCGAGGTAGTGTGATCAGTAAACATGTGTCTCATAAGCCAAATTGGCATGTCTGATTGCTATGGAATTACTATTCAATAGTAACAAACCTCAAGGACTGGAACACAATGTCAAACAGAATAATAATAAAGAAGTACCTTTTCCTTCACGATCTGTTAATTTCATATTTGCTCCTTTTTCTGCTAGCTTGGCCAGGCAGTCAACATGTCCATACTCTGCTGCCCTCATTGCTGCTGATCTACCTTTAAAATCTAACACATCAGGATGAGCGCCTAAACTTAGTAAGAAGTCAATCATATCATCATCGTTAGCACAAGCAGCGACTGATAACGCAGTATGTCCCTCGTTAGCATCATTGTAATTGATAAGATGAGGGACTCCTTGCATCGACATCTTCTCTATTTGTGACTTGTCTTTATCTCGCACACACTGCAGCAGTTTACAGACCTGCAGGGTCTCTAACCTAGTTTGTGCTAGAGGCATTTTGGTTTCTTCAGTGACTTTGTTTCAACTAAGCAAAATGACACCTCGATCACTACACTGATTAAAGAAAGTATCAACCGTCAATTTTAATCAAACGTTACATATTGAGCAGTTAAACCTAAATTTCTGCAAGAAAATTAGTGAAAAATAGAAAGCTTAAAGTAAAACCACCGGAAGTCACCAGTCGAAATCGATCGTTTTTCAGTAAGTATTCAGGCCAAGTTTGCTTCTTCGTGTTAAGGAGAGACGAATAGAGTTTCCTTTAAAGCATTTACATGATGACAACAAATGGAATCCAACATAAACTACCGAAATATCCGTATTTTAAAAAGTACAGTTATTCACTACCAGTAACCAGGGAAGCTCAATGTTTACTAGACTCGTTTTGGTTTCTAAGTTCCGGTTGCGTTTATTTAAGTCAAATTACCGATAACCCGTCAAAGCGCACCTGCTTCCGGTTTAGAAGAAAGACGACTCTATCCGTACTCACGTCTAATATGAGGCCCGCCCTGAGGTACACGATGGTTAACCCAAGAATTAATATTGCGTTTTTAGTTTTACCCATCTTCTAGAGGAGGGAGTCGAATAAAATAAATATGTTAATTCAAAGCGCGTTTTAGTGATAATGTTTTTGAAACATCATTATATTACATAGATCTACCAAAAAGAGTATATTAAGTCAGACAGGGAAGGCAGCACTCAACTTAACCAGCCGAGCACAGAAAACATTAAAAACACACAAAGCACAATGCCCAACTAAACAAGCGCAGATCCGCCCAAGTCCAAGCTGTCGAAAAGTATAATAAATTATAACTAGCTGAATGACCCAGTAGAAAAGATACAGCAACCAAAAGGCGGAATGCCTACGCTGAATGACCTAGTAACAACAGTAAAACTGCTGAACTACATAGTTATAGCAGCCTTTAGTCTCAAAGTTAAATAACAGTATTAAAACGTTGAAAGGCCCGTATAGTGGGATGACCTACTAACAAGCTGAATGACCCAGTTTCCACAGCAAAAGGACTATATTGCCCCGCTTTAGCTGTAAGAAATCTTAAAACGAAGAAGTGCCCAACACACTACCGACCAAGAAAATTAAACGCCCCTAGTCTCATTGTTAAAAACTGAATAAAAAAGATTCAGCAAACAAAAGGCAGAAAGCCCACGCTGAATGACCTAGTAACAACAGTAAAACTGCTGAACTACATAGTTTTAGCAGCCTACAGTCTAAAAGTTAAGTAACAGTATTAAAACGTTGAAAGGCCCGATTTCAGCAACAAAAAATCTGAAAACCTTAAAACGAGTGACCCAGTTTCATTAAGTAAAATGACGTAATTGAACAAATCGAGATATGACGTACTGAATTGCAAGCAATACAGAAGTCCCCCACCGGTGTAAAGCCATTGTCAATATGTATGTTGCCATATCAACAAACCAATAGTCCCCTCCGGTCAAAAACCGGTAGGGGACTTAAAACTACAATAAATGACCTCAGGGGACAGAACACTACATCCATAACTCCACAGCTGTACATAGACTCATGAACGAACCCGGTAGGATGCGAACCGCTGGGACGAAATAGTAAGAGGACAACCGGCAAATACGAATAAATAGTTAACTCCTAGCTCCTTTAAATTAAATACTGAGAAATTATGGCATATTATCGATTATTTAAAAATGAAAAACTCGATTATAAACGGAATTGGCGTTTAAATCCAGATACAAACCCATATTATAATAATTAAACAAAATACGAAACTACCGGAAGTAGCACCGACCCCAACAGAAACCGCGGGACACGCGAGAACAAAAAGGCACAGAAAATATACAACTTCACTCGAAAAGGCGCGGAACATACATAAAAAACTAGCACAGGAACATGTAATACAAAACCGGGCATCCAATTCCGAAAGTCTGCTGCTTAAGCCAGTCAAACCAAAACGGAACAAGAGCCAGTTGGTAAGAAATTAACAACCGGACAAAACATACACCACAAGGACAATCCACAACATACACTGAGTATATGCAATTTTGAAAGATACGAAGCAGCCTTGTGCTGGACAACGCAATTGCAGAATGGCACATACAAAATTAATAAAGTTTAACAAAAGGCACAGTGGCCAAATATTTTTGTATTTTTTCCAATTATACTATAAAGTGGACAGTACATACACAGAGGAAGGTTGACTAAAGGGCTTCCGCCTTGGAACGGACAGTAACACTTGTCACTGGGGGCTTAAACGTTTTACAGTGCACCAAACCTCACACTTACCCAATAGACAACCTTATAGAACAGGACAGTGTAAATAAATGTTTCCCGCCATGTAATGCCCCCTAACAAAAAGGCCACAGTGACCGGTAATAAAGTAATATATAGATACGTTTGTCAGACTACATGTAAACACTGGATCTAGATTTATGCATCATATATCTGCTAGATTCTAATTGCTGTATATATCAGAAGTCCCGCATTATTTAATAAGAAAAGTTGGAAAATTCAAAAATAAAAAGGGCATATAGAAACTAAAATATCTAAAAAACATTTATTTTTAGATCTTTGAGAAACTGTACTGGTATAATTTATGTAACCAGAGTACAGCTTTACAATTTATAGCACCGGGAACTCTATGTGATCTGCAGCAATTGTCAACAATTTGATGAAACCATTTCTTTACTCTTTATATGCACAGGTAACTGTATCATTCATAAAGAGTAAACAAAAACATATTTTTTAATAAAATTAATAATATCTTAGTTAGGTTCATAACACAGGAAATTGACCACACATTCACTGAGGACAGGTGCGGGTTTTTTTAATATACATTTCATAAATACTGGCGTTTTAAATTTTAAATATATTTACATAATTAGAAACAAGAGAGATTCGTCTTTAATCTTATATCAATATTTTAAAAACCCCTTCATAAATGAGAAAATAAACCCATTGGGCGTGAAGTCACATTCTTTTTTCTTGTTTATCTTGTGTAGCATTTAGCATTGTCGTTTCTATTGAATGCACCTCAGGGAATTTGCATGGAGGTAGTTCTAACGATGTTGTCTATGAGTGTTATTACTTCATGAAGAGATCGAAAGCCAATTCTTGTTGAAAATCTGACAACTTTAGTACAAATGCACCTTTCTAAGATAACAAAAAAATACAAATATCAATGATACAGTTACCTGTGGTTATATGGTGCAGATTAATTATTATCTTGAAATAATGTGGATCTTTGCAATATAAGGAACCAAACTATTAAATTAAAAACAAAAATGTTCTGGTATTAAGAGAACAATTTTGGTTGGTCACATTAAGTGCCCCGATAGAGCGAGACACCAGGCTATAAGGCAAAATTTAATAAATGAAATTCAAAAAACAGTGGTATATCGGCTGGTTTACAACTGTTTGAAGTTCTGACACATATATAAATTAACCACGATGGTCGTGGGCACAAATTAAGCGTCAGAATGGCCAACAAATAAACGTCAGAATGACCAACTTAAATGGCTCAACGGCTTCTGAATATTTAATAATTTTATATCTAGTTATTTTTGTTTTTATGGATTCTTACATTATATATTGTAGCAATGTCTTAAACGTTCAATTATTTCTTACGCCAGTGTGATTTTGCGAAAGTACAATACACATCCATGTTATTTAGCGGATTTAGCTCAGTGGTAACGCACTGGGCTGTCAATCCAGAGGTCGTGGGTTCAATCCCTGGCTTTGGAACTTGACATTTCTGAAATATTTGTAATATTTCCCGCTATATCTGACCGTGTGGTCTGTAAAATATCTGGAAGTGCCAGGAAGCTGTGTATCGGTGCTATACACCGGGCACATTAAAGAACCAGACTGTTTATTCGAAATGAGAGCTAGGCGCACTTCTGCAGCGCTGGAAATGCCTGTATCTAATGTCTCTCTCTCCCTTCAGGGGCTTTCTCTCAGTCTGTCCCTCTGGTCAGATCATGCTGTATCTGCACTGGTAGAGGATGCATCTGCGCCCTTGTGGCTGCAACACAATAATGTAAAGTGCCTTTGAACGCGCGTTCGCATGAAAAGGGCGCTATGTAAATCTGGTATATTTATTTTATTTACTGAATTATTTTATCTGCACGAGCCACGTCGTCAATAAATGACATAAATGTAGTGACGTAACTGAGGTAACAACCATCTGTATACCGAAGGTTACTTTCGTGCTCTAGCTGCTGTGTCTATTGCAAGCTGCCTTCCCTATCTGATTTGTTAGTATCTTTTTGCGTTTTGAATAATTTTATTGTTGGTCGTTCTTAAAAATCCTCATTTGTGGCAGCGGTGGGCGTTGCACATTGTCAAAGATATAAAAAATACCGTTAGTTGAGATCTTTGACATTACTTAATAAAATAAGTGAATCCTGGTGCACTAGAATTTATTATCTAATGTACGTACAAACGAAGACAATTAAAACAAGTGTGAACATATTTTATTCAGAGATTTGGTTCAAATAATATGTATAGGTTATCGATCATATAATAGTTAATATGTGATCTATAACCGGCTTATAGTTTACCCGCCCACTTTTTGGTGTCATTTCCAATGCTTTTGTTTGCAAACAATAGCATGCCCATTGATGGAGTAATGAGGGTAAAATAAGGCAAGATTGTATGTACTAGGGATGATCAACAAATACGCGGGAAAATGCTTTGAAATCCCGATACTTAAAATAATTTGTCATATAAAAGATTGACGTATTACGAAAATTAACTATAAAACATTGAACTCATTTTTTGAAAAAAAAACACATTGAAACTGTAACGTAACTATTGGTACACTGGCCTAACGTCATCGCGGAGTTGCGGTACATATAACAGTATGCATACTCATTTGTGGCACAATTCATAATGTATAATGCAGTAAAACATTCTCAAAAATAGCTTTACAACTAGATACTCTTCATAGATATGTAAACCGAAAATCATTTTTTCTTTTCAAACTTGCATGTAAATTATAAGAATTAGCTATTGGAGATCATTAGTATTGATGACGTAATTTGTTATTGACGTCGTATAGCCAATTTGCATGTCGGCATTCAGATTTCACTCGGCTACATATGAAAGCATAATTATACCAAACATACACCTGTTTTGTATGCCATTACATATATGTAGTCGTTGCATAGTGCAATATTGCCATTTGTATGTTATGAGGTTTCAATCGCAACAACACTTCATCGCCGATTTCAGAATCGCACTCATTTTTTGACAACGACTTTGATGCAAATAGTTCTTAAACGGAATTTGACATCAAAACTTGTTTTTGAAATCATGAATGTAATATTATATCATTACATAATACATATTCATAACCCATCCTTTAGAAAATTACAAAAAAACATGAATGTACCAATGATACGTCATCGTTTGCTACGTTCAACGTTGCAAAATATGGACTGCATAACGTCGAGTGCTGTTGCCATAGGAAATCGCATCCGTTCTGACTTTGGTTAATATTGATGATCAGCGGTGAATCAACTTGAAATTCATTTATCTTCATGTATTGAAAATTTCATTCAATAACAATGACAAATAAAGAAATTGGGGCTTTTTCCTTGTATTTGTTGATCACCCCTCGTATATAAGCTGGTAATATGCTGATATAGGAATAACTGTACAATTTAGAGGGAAGGCGGGTCTAGTTTTCCATAATATGGAAACAGCCAAATTGTCCTAATAAATGGATTTACTTCATGAACCACTTACTAGATATTGTGCCCATTGCACTAATAAATGAATAAGTGGTCCAAAAATTTGAAAATCCCTGGCTTTTGATTGGACAAAGAAGTAGGGTAAAGTATAAACACATATAACATTAACAAATTCGTATGAATAATGATACTCCAAAGCGCAATATACTGAAACGGATTATCTACAACGAAATAAAGTCGTGTTATGTTTTTCTCCTTTACAGGAACAGTAATGAATTGAGATTCTTATGCACGCAGTTGTGGTTATGGCCGCAATCTTTGGAATCAGGTCCATATAATGATTTGGGGATTGTTTAAACTTTTTTTCACCCAAATTTGGAGGCGAATTCTGTAGCACAAGCTCGTGAAAAGTATCACAGGCAATCTATTCACGTACAAATAGGGAAATCCTTTATTTCAGACCTTCGTATTTGCATGGATATAGAGAGAGGGTGTATGATATGACGTTTCACGGACCTGTGGTGTGTATCACTAATATTTATAGATTTCTCATGAACTAGGACAATGCAATTTCTACTTTAACTCTGAGTATTGCTAGGAAATCAATGATCTCGTCTTCAGACGCTGTGTCCGCTCCGTCTATTTCACCCTTTATGTGCGGCCAGATTATATCATAATAACTTCTAGCAAATCTCCTGTACGGATCCGGGAACTTATTGAGACCGTCCATACTGGATATTATACTATCCAGTAAGTTAGGTGGTCGCTCAGATACGAAATACTGTCTCCAATCCGGCGATACCATATCGTACATTTTACATCTTGTGTTACGATAGGCTTTATCCTTCCAACATAAATGATCCACTTCCACCCTACTTGTCCCCGTATTCCAGTACGATGCAATAATATACTGCCTGTTTAACTCCAAACCCTCCAATGTGTCCCGCTCGTGTCCTTTTATGATTAACTGTTCCGGTGAACAAGAAGTGAAAGCTTTGTGGAATTTAGGCAAACCTTTGATGACGCTCGGACAATCAGTCATAATCTCCTCCAGCTTATCAATCAACAAATCTGCGTCTTCCAAACATTGTCTGCCAATAAATAGATTTCTACTTGGAATCATGTAGTATGGCAAACATTTGTTCTTCAACGCATCGATCAACATTGCAATCGCCAATTTAAGTACAGCTAAGAAGTTTTCCTTGACAAATAGTTCTGTAGGATTGTTTTCGACGATCCAAAATGTGATATTTTTCATCATGTATGATGAGATATCCTTGCAAACCGACTGAAGAATATATTTGTTTATCAACTTCAACACAATGTACAACTTGTACTGTGTTTCATTTAAGCTTCTGCACAACTTCAACTCACCTGGAATGAAACAAACACGCCATTCAAGATATTGGTTTTTCGATCCCTTGCACCCGACGGGCACCAACTGTGCTTCTAGTTGTAATATCTCCTCTATATTTTCTGATGTTGGCCAGTTGTGGTGTCTCGACCTTTTAGACCAGTCTGTGAGCAGATCACGCTGACTTAAACAACGGAAGGCAAACACGTCATCCCTGTGGTAAATTCCTCTTGCTGACGTGACTGCGGGTCCTGTTCTTATACCCCTGTTCCACCCACCCTCAATATCCAACGCCGCCGTCTTCTCAAGTTCTTTCGTAAACAAGTCACTAGAAATTTGGTTTTTATTAGAACCATTCTGAACTAGAGCGGCGTCAATTAAACTGAATTCGGCCGTTCCTTGTCGTGAAAGAGTTAAGGTAAAATGTCCACCATGACAATCTTTGTCACTCATGTAGAAACATGTGGTGGTGTCTGCTATGTCAATAGATTGCTCAGGAAAGACGCAGACGATGTCTCGATAAATATTCAAACGATCGTAGTCGCTCTCAAAACACGAGGTTAGACCCTCGCCTTTACTTCCCGCCGTTATAAACATGAGGTTATCATGTCGTCTGCTCAATATGACGTCCTTGTTGTGGAATATCTTTCTCCTTTCTTTTACAATAGCTGGACTATAACCCAATACAACTCAACACATCAAACAACTCTATAGACACGTCGGTAAGATCGTCTGAAAAAGATACACACATAGATTCAATATCCTGAAAAGTTTTATTAAAGAAACAAAAATCTGTTCGCGTATTTTGTCGGTGAATAAAACATGGGCAGGAGTTCGGATGCGGAAAAATTAAATCACGAGTGCGTAGCACGAGTGATTTAATTTTCCGCATCCGAACGAGTGCCCGTGTTTTATTCACCGACAAAATACAAGAACAGAGTTTTTATTTCGATTCTAAATACGATAATATACCGCACTATTTAACTGCGCGCATTCCATTTTCACCCATTGGACATTTAACATAATTCCACGCTGAAATTGAGTGGCTTATTAGCTGGTACAATTACCTCCCTCGTTAATGAAATCGACCTTCGTAATTTTCTGAAGGAAATAACACATTTTAAACATTGAAACAATTTTAATAACACGAGTTTAGGGTAGCTATTTAATAAAATGAAAAATATAAATGAATTGATTATCAGAAGTTTTTATTAAACTTAGTTTCGAGATTATATTGGAGTTTCTAAAAATAGATGCGTCATAGCTGTAACACTGGATACCCGTGCATCTTGGCTTGTCATCGCGTTTCGTTGAAGATTTACTATAAATTTTACGTTCATTCATTCATAAATATGTCTCGTGATACGGGGCGTAAATAGTAACAGCCGATTTGATACCATGTTTTATGGGGGTAATAAAACATGGCCAGGTCTGCTCTATATTTAATGGATTAATCCGCAGATCGTGTTAGAATACATCCTAGACTTCTATCAAATGATGAAATCGAAAAATACAGTGCCAAAGCCACTGTCACTCGACCAGAAAAAAATTTGAAGAGTGTGGCCTATAATCTAAATATAGATTAAATGCCACAGCTATTTAAAAAATTGTTTCTCTGGTCGAGTGCCAAAACTTGTCATGAAATTCTATAGTCACTAGAAACGTAGTGTACAGTAAATGCCGTTCATATTGTCTCTCTTGACTCAAACTCAGTGGTTTTGTGCATGTTTTACATTTTTATCATTTTATATGTACAGTATATTAGTTACAAACATGTAAACAAGTGAGTATAAATAGATGTATCTCATTTTATCTATATCATTGAACAAACACTTCACGTTTCGTCAACAACAGTGTCTGCAATTGTTCATATAATACTAATTATAGATCCACGTCTGCACGTTAGATCAATACATAATTATATATACAATAAAACGTTGCATAAAACCACCATGTTAATTAGACCACCTTAAATTCACACCACAATTTTCAGGCAATTAACTGATAATTGAATTGAACCAAGTTCCATTGAATTTTAAGTTTCTGAACTGATGGAACATACCAATGTAATGTACAAGTAGGCTGTATAACAAGCTCGTAATTTGTAGTGTATCTTTTCTTTATCATTGATGACCAAAGTTGACATAGCAAGTGGAAATTAGTGTAAGGAAAAATATGATATTATCTACACATGTATAAAACTAGGCACCTTTATAATGAAATGTATTGATTTATTAATCAATATGTCTCTTCAACTGAACAACAAACATAGGAATAATTAATAAAGCTTTTGACTTTAATATATATATATATATATATATATAATAATTAAAAATGCTTCCGTTATTTATTTGTATAATATATATATATTATACAAATAAATAACGGAAGCATTTTTTATTATTAAAATACCACACAAGAAAACGAATGCACCAATACGTACATGTCTCAAAACACTTACCTGTTTGAGGTCCACTTATAGAACACATTGTGTGACTACGAACATGTTTTCATGAAATATTCATCAAAGTCCTAACTCCTTCGATATATAGTGAATAATAGTAACGTTACACGTAGTATATTTACAAACATGTTTCAATGCTGACACAAATTAATATTATATAAATGCAACGAATAGGAGCTCATGATGTTTTTTGATTGCCAACACTCAAATGCATGATATAGCTCGACATTGAATGACATAGTTCCATACATACACATCATTTTCCTATTCGCAATACTTAAAAATAGTAATTACAATGCATTCAATAATTAATCGATTGGATCTATTGGGTTTCCCAGTTCCACTTTAGGTCATAACGGACACTCCTTATACCACGTGTCGGGGTCTGTTAAAGCTGCATTATTGTTTAACTGGTACAGTAACCATAGACTGTTACTACTTTAGAAGCATTGTTAACATAATTTTACAATGTTATAAGTATCTCGACTATTATGGCCATGGTCCAATAACTTCCATTTAAAGCGGTCAAAGAGTGGGGATATGTTGAAATTGTGACTAGATCTATTGTTTGAAGCGACTTCTCACATTTTTACTCGTATCCCTCATGGCGACTGATAGCATCATTATTTTATCTAGAAAAAAATATCACCCTTTAACAATTACATTTATAGTTCGATACTAAATCTCTTATGACGGTTTCATGGATGAAGGGAAACAACTCGTATCGAAAACGTTTGTGAAATTCCTTGCAGCAGTTACTTCCCATCGTCTACTACCAGTGTTTTGGTCAACCAAATGAATCCAGTACACGATATTAATATGGTAGCATTATACATGTATGATAACATGCCAGCTAAACTATTTCCGGGACGGGATAGAAACACAAATGTACCGTGCACGACCAAATGAAAACTTTGACATTAAGTTACACGTCTTAATTTTTAGGGAAATGTTGTCCAATCAGTTTCCGATATAATTTTTCTTGTTTTATTGCATTGCAACAATATCGC
This sequence comes from Spisula solida, assembly GCA_947247005.1. NCBI lineage: Eukaryota > Metazoa > Mollusca > Bivalvia > Venerida > Mactridae > Spisula > Spisula solida. Next base: position 5,849,096 of record OX365945.1, read on the forward strand.
GGCTGACGGAAGTTTAGCCCATTGGGACGCGTATGTTAGGTTAAAGGTAAAAACTAGTATTCAGGCATCTGCACTACAGAGCATCGTGTTTGAAATCTAAGGCAAACTGGGTGCATCAATGACAGAACTAGGTCTGTTCTTTCATGCGTGATGCCACGACGTCTGCACACGTTTATTCGCGTCTCACACATGCGTGCAATCGTCACCCTACTGTAATTGAATCAACCTTGTATACAATAAACGCAATTGCTAGATGTTGATCTGGGTGAATGTTGTTCGTTAGTAGGTCCGCCACTGTCAGATCGTCAGTGTCGCATGACTCACAAATTATCTGAGTGTACCCTACATAGAAAAAAGGTAGTGCAACGGCCATGTTTAGCCGCAACGGATATCAGGTTACGAAAGCCTGTTCCCCCGTTCTTACAGATGCCACACGGCAAACACGGATACCAGTTCCTGTGTCGTCATATCCGTCGTGGCTAAACATGGCCACTGCACTACCTTTTTTCTATGTAGGGTACACTTAGATAATTTGAAAACATGTGCCCTATGTGGTATGACTTGGACCAGGTGGCAACATTCTTTCTATCAACAACATCCGCCCACTGGATTGTCCATCTTGTATGTCAACCTATCTCATAGTGGACATCTAGTGTATCCTAACGGATAGACGACGCCAGATACCCTCTGCTACTCTGACTCAACTGAAAGATGTCACTTTGTATAGCAAAATATTGAACACATGTTGACGAGAACCAAGGATTTGAAGAGGAAACAATACGTATTGGACTACTTATCATAATCAGTCCGTTACGATTTCAGATTGAGAGGTCTCATTTATTCCCTTTTATTACTCTTAAATCATTCTTAAAAGGTAAAGTACGTGTCACCCCTTTTTAAAAAGCCAATCAATTTGACTTACGAGACATATATTTTCCTATTCATATTCTTTAAAGCCATGCACTTGACAGGTAAACATTGGGTAATCATTATTTTACAAGGTGGTAACTCACCAACCGACCATGTCAGAACAAACCATGTACGCTCTGAACGCGAATGCCTTATCACTACCGAGTCTAACAATGCAGACTGACACAACTAATCGTAAATTCATAAACTGTTTGATATTACATGTACACTCGTTATTTCAATACATGCATGTTTAATTGCCATGGCGTCCGCGTGTACTCGCAGCTCACTAAAAACATGAACATGCACATTCCGCAACTTGTAATGTTTAATGTCACATGTATGTCATAAATAACTTAACATTAATATCAATGAAAGAAGACACAACTAAAAAAGTCATAGGTCAGCTTAAAATGTTTTTATTGGGTTTTACAGCAATTTCCTAGCGTGTTTCAGTTTAGATATGTAGTGTAGGTTATATACAACACCGTACGTAACACTATAAGTATATTTACGATAATAGGATTTAAAACAGTGAATATAATTCTATAAACACAACAATGGATTTGAAACGAAATGTAAGGCTGGCAAAGGTCTCGATTTAATATTAAGTGGTTGAAATAAAGAAGCTAACTTTTACAAGTGTCACTGAGTGTTAGGATAAAAGAGCAATACAAAGCCTGTAGCTATGTTATAAAGGATTTAAGAATTAAAATATTTTAAAGTCCATTTAGTGCAGTAAACTATCAGTGATTTACAAGACACGCGAAATGCATAGTTTGATAGCTTGCTGATCAGCCCTCTAATAAATTCAGTCACAGGATAATAAATCTGATTTACCTTTCATTCAAAGATTAAACTTTAAAACATATCGCCAGGGTCTTAGGACACGCATAAGACGAAAGCTCACTTGATATCAACACTATGGCTGTAAGAGGACCGGCGAAAATACAAAACTTCTTTGATTTTTCTTGTAAAAATCTACGAGGAGAAACAGTTAATTTTAAAGGATTTAAAGGAAAAGTTGTTCTTGTAGAGAATGTAGCGTCCCTCTGAGGTACAACAACACGGGATTATACCCAGATGAACGAGTTGGTCGCCAAATTCGGTGATAAACTTGTTATCCTGGGATTCCCGTGTAACCAGTTTGGACATCAGGTGAGTTAATTCTTGTTGTATTGCATGTATCTTTGGCTTTGATACATAACGGTAACATTGATTGCGTATGATAACAAACTGCCTCATTTCTATAATATTATTTGCAAAACGTCTCCGATGTCTTAAATATTTAGGTTTAATGTTTAAGACTATCAAACGGTATATATAGCGTTCAACATTGCTGCTAATTAAAAAATTCAAAGGACACTTGTTTGAACGTTATCAAAAACCTGATACAGTTTACTGACTTAGTTTTGGAAATTTTCTTTTCTCGCTTACAGTCGATTAGCCGTGGATCTGTCAGTTTGTGTCTGTTGAAATTAAGTACTTGTATACATACGGATGAAAACGGCTAGCTTGTATTATGTACAATATCACAAAATTTGCTGCATACATGTTTTTTTATTCAATATCTTATGTGGAGTGCTAGTTTATTTGCAGTAGTGAATTGCCCATATGATCCATATTTGTCACGGAACATTAAAATCATGTTTTATTTCGACCGAAAGTCTATACTGCAATTGAAATAACGACATATGTCATACACTTGAGTATATATTGGATATGCACTGTGCACAAACCATGAATATCGTTTTTATATTGTATTAATACGTGTGTGCACGCAGCATGAATAAAATACAAATGTATATATAAAAGTAAAACAGCACCAAAAACTCGCAAACGTAAAAGCAATAACTAGGACTCATTGCTCGAAACATACGAAAATAATTTGCCAGTCCATACACAGAAATTCATAAGGTAGACGGATAATTGATTCTCATGAATGTTACTCTATCAAGCCACAAGCCAGTATTCTTATAATATATTATATATGTACGTCTATTAAGAGCACAACGTGTACTAAACGACCATCTCTTAAACACAAACCTCTCTTCAACAATATAATAGTACATCTATGGTTTTATAAACATTTGTGAACGTATCATGAGGAACAACCTCTGAACAGTAGCCAGTAACGTATAGAGCACACGAGAAGTTGTACGTTAATTAGTTAAACTGATTCAATACTAACGTCAATAATTTGTACCGATTTTGTGAACAAATATACGGGTACATTACATATCTTTATATATTTTTGTATAGATCACATAGTCAAACTAAAGGTAGAAGATTGCCATGTTAGTTAAATCCTACAGTACGATTACTAAGCTTATAAGACTTTGAAGTCTGAACTTTATCGACGAATGTGTATATTTTCAGCAGATAAGCTTTAAGCTGGTTTGTATGACACATATCACAACTTCAGGATATGCAAAATACGAGTCATGTTTTATTACTGAATAAATAACGATTGATTGTGACAGGTATTTAATACAATTATAATGAACTGGTTAAGTAAATAATGGAACTCACTATCGCTCATAATTCCTCTAAACTGATAGGGGCTGACCGGGTATGAATTTAACGGTACAAAAATATTATGTGTAATCGTTAGGTGTGTTGGAGGTTTTTATTAGGTGCCATTAGTTAGGTTCTGTTCTATTTCATAAACTTTATGTAAACTATCAGGGTAAAACTGCACTGCTCTATAGTAAAACATATATGATTATCAATTTGCGTCACATGTCATTCCATTAAGTTGCCTGTTGTTTATTAGTAATTGGAAACTATGGTTGAACTAAATTAAATTAATAAATGGGTCATAAAATTGTTCATGCTGCATTACCAGGTAGTAATCGTTTTTGTTTACAAAATATTTTTAATTTCTAACCATCAATAAAGGGACCATAAACAAGGAAATACAATATGTACTAAACTAGCGCGCGCCGCATCACATTAGCGGTAGTTCCACCCCATCAATTAATAAGAGATTGCTGTTACGGAATAGCAACATGGAATTTTCAGGGTTGCTTTTTCTTGGAAGTTAGACGATAGTTGCCACAAAATTAGCCAATAATGCAAACATGCCCTAAATCCCAAAATACTTTCACTCAGAAAACAATACAAAAAGTGCTTAATTTTAATGAATATTAAACATACAGAAACCCTTGCCTAATACCCTTACTTACTTTGTTTAGATACGTATTCCTATATTTATCACTAAATATCTTTCTGAATAAAAGATTGTGAGATGAAATTTATGTTTGTATGGACCCATGTGTTACGGTTTTTTTTCAAATGCATTTTAATTGAAAACGTGAAGTTCGTCGATTTTGGTAAAGTGCGCAAAAACCATACAGCCTAAGACTTGATATTCTTATACTAAGCAGTTTGGATGAAACACGTGATGGCGTTATAGTTGAAATGTCCTTCATGAAATGTTTGATCAGCCCTCTTGCAAAGCAACTAACAGGATTTTAGCTGTCCATGAACGTATCCTGGTATCTTTCAAATCGTTCGTGGGAGAAGTTATTCATTACATGTACATGCATTATTGTGTCATATTCAACGATAAATTATCGTCAATATTACGCAATTGGTCACGTTTATGCTTATTGCATTTAAGGATATGAAGCATTAACTTTGAGAAATCGATCGGTTTTTGAATTTTATGAAAAGACAGATGAAAATGTAAAGTGGATGTCAAACGGATTCTCTATTTCTATTGGTAAAATATGATCACGTTTAGAGTCATTCCTGATTTAAAGGTGTCTTCATAATCACTACCGGCCACACTCGGTCGTAATCGGCTAAATATGGTCACTGCATATCGAACCTGATCGTTACCAATGATCAAACTTGATCGCCACAAATCGAACCTGATCCCAACCGCCAACACTGAACAAGACTGTACGTATGTGGAACCTGATCGGGTCACATCTGATCGCCGTCACGGGTCAAGCTTATCGTTAGGTCAACTCAGCTAATAGCCACCACGGGTCAATTTTTGGATCGCCGCATAGCAAACTAAATCGCCCGACAATCAACGATGGTCAAGTCTAATCAAACGACCTAACTGCAGATGATAGATTAAACGTATATCATGTTTTACTGTAACTTTGTGAGTAATTTTAAAACGATGTGATATAAAGACAGTCATACATATGCCCGGACCAGGATGCAGACATACAGGAGCGAGTGTTGTCATGTTAAGACATGTACTGAATGGTGAACATACAGGACATAACATTGTACTGTGGTTTGAATAATTATGTTAATTTATGTAAATACTCGTACATGTACAACTCATGTTCGACATCATCAATGATTTCAAACTTAAAATTCAAACGAGAAAGCACACAGTGCAGTGTATAAACGAGTCAATATCCAGTCATCGCAATAAGGCATACGCGTTGAATTGTATAGTCTTCCAATAAGTCATACAGTGATAGGCTATAACAGATGCTTTTGCTCATAATAAATCATACAAGTTGAATTGTATTGTATCCCAAAAGTCATACAGTGATTTTGGTTTATACGCTGTGAAGCAGGGTTCCCGTTTGCTTCAATGATAAACTAGTAACAAAACTCAAACTAAAATAAAAATAACTATTAACTTATAATTAGTTTGAAAATAATTATAAATCGTATTGTATAATGTGTTGATTTGACTATTACATATTTCTGTTGAATATGATACATCTATACAATATGTGTCTAAACTGTCCTACATATACGGTACAACTTCACGGTTATTATCCACAAAGTGTCTGATTTAAAGTAAACTCCAAATTGAGAAATTGTATTTACAAATGTACTTTCAGTCAGGCAGTTAGAGCAGAATAATATAGAATTAATTACAGAAAATAATAACGATCGGTACATCATGTTTTGTCAGGTATACGCGTCAAAGCGGAATAAAAATTCCATGTCTTCAGTTCCTCTGCAGAGGTACATCTACGAATAAAGAAACGATTATTCCAATTTATCTAAATATTGTTTCATTTCAGGAAAACGGCAATGGAGAAGAAATATATCTATCGTTGAAACACATACGACCAGGTGGTGAGTTCGAGCCTCATTTTCATATCATGGAGAAATGTGACGTCAATGGAAGCAACTCGCACCCGATTTTTGAATTTCTACGAAATCGACTGCAATCACCAAGTGACGATAGCGTCTCGTTGATGAGGGATCCGAAACTGATCACGTGGGAACCCGTTACTCGAACCGACATTGCTTGGAATTTTGAGAAATTTATTGTTACACCTGAAGGAAAGCCTTACAAACGATACAGTAAATGCTACCAGACTATAAATATACAACATGATATCAAAACGCTTATAGAAAAATACATACCGTAGACCTATATATTTATCATTTCTAAATACTCGTTTATGACCAAACATTATACATGTTTAAATGTGACTATTATATATATAATAGTTCAGCTATACTTCGATCGTAACATGTTTTTGTGTGATGTTCCATACGTACTGCATATTCAGTTTACGAAACGCCGAATCGCCCCCGGGTTAAAGTTTTGCATAATTTTATACTAGTATATTATATAGAATAATTCAAAAAGGTCTAGATATAAATGGAAATGCTAAGACCAGTGTTGCTACAAAGAGTGTTGGTGTACAGAGAGTCGCTTTGGAGAGATTATACTATATTTATTTTGATTCGTCAACATGTGTTTTAAATCAGTAGCTGTAAGCTAAGGTTTGATTTTGTTAGACATGACATTAATAGATCAGAGATGTAGACTGCTAATGGATCCTGTATGTACCTTGCACGGTATTGCATCAGATGATATACTGTCATACTTTCATGTTGCGAGGGTCGAGTAAGTGATTGTTACGTTAGAAACTGTGACATTGACAGTCGACGTAACTTGATGAAATAATTCGTTCCTTCCCATCATTAAAGTACTTAAGATATCAAATGACGCAATACTTTGATAAATAATTAATTATGCATGTTAAACTATTTTCATCATTCGGCTGTTATCAGTACCACCATCTGACCGTATATGCTAGACCGACTGATAAGTAATCAAGACCTGACCGATGCTGATTTTTACATAGAAACATATAGGAACAAATTAATAAATGCTTATTTAAACCATTTTTGCCTGATACTGTGACAATAGTGTTGATATCACCGTATTGTTTAATTCTTTATCTATCCAACAGTATAATGCTATTCGTTATTACTGTATATATTCTTGCTTCCTTTTTTTGTTTAATTGACCCACTATTTTCCCTTCATATACTATATACATTCTATAGCAGAAACGTTCCAAGTCGACAAATCTGCACACTTTAAGCGTTTATTGAACGCCTTTGGTTTGACATAACACTTCAATGTTGATACTACCAGGTTAAACATATGATAATAAAGTAATATATGAAAATTCAGTAAAATAGCACCGTTTCTTCTTGCTTCCTTTTTATTCTGAAAATGACCCATGAAGTAACTGACACTTAAACACTCAACGTTCTTATTAGTATTAGCAGTCAACAAGATTCACACCAACTACTGGTACTCAGTATATAGTGGGAGAGGCCGTTTGGTTTATTCTCGTCCAACAACAACAACAATACCTTATATGGGTTTTTAGCGGAAGTGGCGGGGAGGTGATAAGTGCGCATGTGCAATATTGACAAAATGAAATGGAAGCACGAAAGCCGCCATTAACGAAGGTCGATTCAGACTGGAAAATACTGATTTGGACCACTAATCGTTAATAGCAGGCATCATTAGCGGTGCGTGTTGGTGTGAATATATCTCTGTGAGTATTTGAAATGGGTTATAAACGCGAGCTTTACTTAAATATTGTATTCTGGTAATAAAACCAGAATAGATTGTTGATGTTCTGAACTTTCCGAGGAGGGATTTTTTTAAAATCACTGCTGGCTTAATTAGATCTTTAATGGTTGATTTAGCGAGTGTATTCGAACCTATTATGACTACGATACAGTATTCTTCTTGTGTCATTGCTAGAAGAAGTGCTAATCACGGTACTATGAGCATTAAAAAATCGAAGAGTTTCGTCCCAAAACATTTCGACCCACTATTGGGGCATTATGGTTTTCTTCAGTTATACGTTATTTTTCAGCTACACAATGAAGAAGAACACGCTTAACATTAACTACCACCTTACAGAAGCATAGCTGGAATATTTGGAGTGTGTAGACAGTGCTTATTGCCTTATATAAGGTAACTCAGTGAAAAAACTATATCCGCCAATACGGTTAATCAATTTAAGTCACTGCTGAACTGTGAGAACTGGAATGTGAAGAAATTTAAACCAAGTGTTAATTAATGCACCCTGAGACATGAGATAATTCAAATGTATAAGAGAAGAGATAATTAAAGAAGAGACCGTTATTAAAGGGGCCAAGACAGCATAGCTAATATGACGGCCCGAAGATTCAGGTATTCAGGTATTCAGGTATAAGTCACTATAGCATGAACATACAGTTCCTGATGTAGGTACATGTAGTATTTAACTTTCGTTATATTTTCTTGATCTTGATTTGAACATCCATGAAGCGGATATATGGCGTGCATTATTAGATCTACACCCTTAACACTTACAGATAGAGCTAACTGAGTAGGCCTATTTGTGTATCTATACATAGGTACACCACTACAATATTGTACCTGTATATTTCTTAGTCATTATCCACACCTGTAGATTATCTTCCATTGATGTCAAACCCCTTACGGGGACGTAGACATTTGTCTGTCAAGGGCAGACCTAAAATCAACGAAGAGAAAGAGGTGTGATACAAGGAATCAGGGTGTGTTTATACCGTAGCTCGTTTCCAATACAATCCTGGGTTTTTTAACATGCTCAGTCTATAGCACTGATACACCCGAGACTACTAGTTTCGTCTCTAGTTGATGGGAAACACTGAAAAGCTGTTCAGGAACGACCAAGTGCCCCCGCCGAGATTAGAACCAGGGACCTCTCGATCAGTATTCTTGAGCATTATCCACTCGACCACCATGGCACCCCTGATTTATCACATACCTGGATCAATATAAACCTGTGCTGATCTGCTCTCTGCTTCTAACAACTTAGTGGAGGACAGTAGCACAGAACAATTGAACCCAGATCAACTTTACCTGGGTCACAAACAAACTCAGTCTGATCATTGTCCTATACGGTAGCCCATATCCATTCTGGCTAATCAGGCTGTAGGCCAGCACGCTAATCAGGCTGTAGGCTGGCACGGCATCATGGAGTGTTAAGTGACAGCTGAGAAATTAATTTCAAACTGCCAGATTACAGGCTCATGTCCATGACCCAGCCTTTGGCCTTCAGTATAAATGAGCCGAAAGGTATACATGCTCAACATTAGATACGCAGATATCATCCAGCATCCAGGTGGATGGTGACCCAGGTATTAACTAGGCTAGCTCTGAACACATTGCATAATCCATTACATGTTTCTAAACAATTTTTCAGTTATATACAGTGGCACTACGGCAAATTCACCGAACTATATCTGGACCTGCAACTATCTCACCCTTCCAAGAGAACATTCAACATATATATAACCAAGATACATGAAGGTAAGAATAGGAAATTGCAACTAGCTAGCTGTCAGACATAATGTTATACTGTCAAACACAGTTTGGCTCATCGCAAGACTTACTGACACTCTGCCAGACTCTTTATCACTTTGCAAGATTCACTGACACTCTGCCAGGTTCAAAGACACATTGAGAGACTCACGGACACATTGTCAGAATCACTGACACATTGTAAGACATACACACACTCTTTAAGACTCACAGACACTTAGCCAGTCTCTCTGACACATTGATATACTCACTAACACATTGTCAGACACACTGACACATTGCAATACTAGCTAACACTCTTTCAGAATCCATTGACATATTGCCAGACTCAAAGACACATGGTCAGACTCACTGCCACTCTGCCAGACTCACTAACACATTGTTAAACTCACTGACACATAGTCAGACTCACAGACACTTTGTCAGACTCACTGACATATTGCCAGACTCGCTGACACATTGCTACACTCTACTGTCACATTGCCAGACTCACTGACACATTGCCAGTCTCTGTGACACATTGATATACTCACTAACACATTGTCAGACACACTGACACATTGCAATACTAGCTAACACTCTTTCAGAATCCATTGACATATTGCCAGACTCGCTGACACATAGTCAGACTCATTGCCACTCTGCCAGACTCACTAATACATTGTTAAACTCACTGACACATAGTCAGACTCACAGACACTTTGTCAGACTCACTGACATATTGCCAGACTCGCTGACACATTGCCAGACTCACTGACACATTGCTAGACTCTACTGTCACATTTCCAGACTCACTGACACATTGCCAGACTCACTGACACATTGCTAGACTCTACTGTCATATTGCCAGACTCACTGACACATTGCCAGACTCACTGACACATTGCTAGACTCTACTGTCACATTGCCAGACTCACTGACATATTGCTAGACTCTACTGTCACATTGCCAGACTCACTGACACATTGCCAGACTCATTGACACATTGCCAGTCTCTCTGACACATTGATATACTCACTAACACATTGTCAGACACACTGACACATTGCAATACTAGCTAACACTCTTTTAGAATCCATTGACATATTGCCAGACTCGCTGACACATAGTCAGACTCATTGCCACTCTGCCAGACTCACTAATACATTGTTAAACTCACTGACACATAGTCAGACTCACAGACACTTTGTCAGACTCACTGACATATTGCCAGACTCGCTGACACATTGCCAGACTCACTGACACATTGCTAGACTCTACTGTCACATTTCCAGACTCACTGACACATTGCCAGACTCACTGACACATTGCTAGACTCTACTGACACATTGCTAGACCCACTGCCAGACTCACTTACACATTGCCAGACTCACTTACACATTGCCAGACTAACTGACCCTTGCTGACTCACTGACGTTCAGTCAGACTCACTGACACATTGCCAGACTCCACTGACACATTGCTAGACCCACTGCCAGACTCACTGACATAGTGTCAGACTCACTGGCATTCTGCATGACTCACGAAACTGCCAGACTCACTAACACATTGTCAGACTCCACTGAAACTTTGCTAGACTCACTTCAAAACTCAATGAAACATTGATAGACTTACTGAAATAGTGCCAGACTCACTGACACTCTGTCAGACTTGCTGACACATTGCCAGACCCACTGCTAGACTCACTGATACATTGTTAAACTCACTGACAAATTATCAGACTCACTGACACATTGTTAGGCTCAATGCCACATTACCAGACTCCACTTAAACATTGCCAGACTCCACTGAAACATTGCTAGACTCACTGCCACACTCACCGAAACACTGCCAGACTTACGGACACATTGTCAGACTTACTGACACATTGCTAGACTCACAGACAGACTTACTGACACATTGTCAGACTCACTGACATATTGTTAGACCAACAACACGTTGTCAGACTCACTGACACATTGGTACACTCAATGGCACATTGTCAGACTCATTGTCACATCGCATGACTCACTGACTCTTGCCAGACTCACTGACACATTGCCAGACTCACTGACACATTGCTAGACTCACTGACATATTTCCAGACTCATTGACACATTGCTAGACTCACTGACACATTGCCAGACTCACTGACACTTTGTCAGACTAATTGACACATTGCCAGACTCTCTGGACACATTGCCAGACTCACTGACCCATTGTCAGACTCATTGACATATTGTCAGACTCATTGACATATTGTCTGACTCACTGACTCATTGCCAGACTCACTGACACATTGTCAGACTCACTGACACATTGCCAGACTCACTGATACTTGGTCAGAGTCATTGACATATTGTCAGACTCATTGACACATTGTCAGACTAACTGGTACTCTGACAGACTCACTGACACATTGCCAGACTCACTGATACTTGGTCAGATTCATTGACATATTGTCAGACTCATTGACACATTGCCAGACTAACTGGTACTCTGACAGACTCACTGACACTCTTGTCAGACTCTCTAGACACATTGCCAGACTCATTGACACATTGCCAGACTCTCTGGACACATTGCCAGACTCACTGACATTTGTCAGACTCATTGACATATTGTCAGACTCATTGGTAGACTCACGGACACTCTGGCAGACTCACTGACACATTGCCAGACTCCACTAACACATTGCTAGACTCGCATACACATTGTCAGACTCACTGACAGACTGCAAGACTCTTCTGACACATTGCCATACTCTCTGGACACATTGCCAGACTCACTGACATTGGTCAGACTCATTGACACAATGCCAGACTCACTGGTACTCTGATAGACTCCACTGACACATTGCAAGAATCCACTGACACATTGTCAGAATCATTGACCCATTGCTAGACTCACTGGTACTCTGTCAGACTCACTGACACTCTTGTCGGACTCAACTGACACATTGTCATACTCACTGACACATTGCCAGACTTCATTGACATTTTGCTAGACTCACTGACACATTGCCAGACTCAGACTCACTGACACTCTTGTCAGACTCCACTGGCAATCTGCTAGACTCACTGACACATTTCCATACTCATTGACACTTTGCCAGACTCTCTGGACACATTGTCAGACTCACTGGCAAATTGGTCAGACTCATTGACATATTGTCAGACTCATTGACACATTGGTAGACTCACTGACACATTGCCAGACTCACTGACACATTGCCAGACTTCATTGACACATTGCTAGACTCACTGGCACATTGTCAGACTCACTGGCAAATTGTTAGACTCACTGACACTCTTGTCAGACTCCATTGACACTCTGCCAGACTCACTGACACATTGCCAGACTCTCTTGACACCTTGTCAGACTCACTGACACTTGGTCAGATTCATTGACATTTTGTCAGACTCATTGACACATTGGTAGACTCACTGGCACTCTTGCAGACTCACTGACACATTGCCAGACTCCACTAACACATTGCTAGACTCGCAGACACATTGTTAGACTGACTGACAGATTGCAAGACTCCACTGACACATTGTCAGACTCACTGACACATTGTCAGACTCACTGACACATTGGTACACTCACTGTCAGACTCACTGACACATGGGTACACTCAATGACACATTGGTACACTCAATGACACATTGGTACACTCACTGTCAGACTCACTGACACATTGGTAGACTCAATGACACAGTGGTAGACTCAATGACACATTGCTAGACTGACTGACACATTGCTAGACTCAATAACACATTGTCAGATTCATTGACACATTGTCAGACTCACTGACACATTGTCAGACTCAATGACACATTGGTGGACTCACTGACTCATGGCCAGACTCACTGACACATAGCCAGACTCCACTGGCACGTTGCTAGACTCACTGACACATTGTCAGAGTCATTGACACTTGTCCGACTCCACTGACACATTTCCAGACTCAATGACACATTGGTAGACTCACTGACATATGGCCAGACTGCACTGACACTTTGCCACACTCACTGACACATTGATAGACTTCACTGACACATTTCCAGACTCATCGATAGACTAAGTGTTAGACTCACTGACACATTGTAAGAATAACTGATACATTGGTAGACTCACTGGTACTCTGACCGAGTCACTGACACTCTTGGCAGACTCACTGACACATTGTCAGACTTGCTGACACATTGTCAGACTCATTGACAATCTTGTCAGACTCCACTGAGACATTTTCAGACACACTGACACATTTATGGACTCACGGACACATTGTCAGACTCATTGACACATTGTCCTATTCACTGACACATTACTAGGGTCACTGACACATTGTTAGACTCACTGACACGTCAGAGTCACATGTACTCTAACAGACTCACTGACTCTTGTCAGCTTCAATTACTCTCTTGTCAGCCTCACTGACACATTGCCAGCTACCATTGAAACATTTCTAGACTCACTTTCAGACTCTCTGTCAAATTGATAGACTCGCTAAAGCTCTGCTAGACTCACTGACACATTGCCTGACTCCACTGACACATTGCCTGACTCCACTGACACATTGCAGACTCACTGACATTGTCAGTTTCCCTGAGACATTGCCAGACTCCACTGGCACATTGCTAGACTTACTCACTCCTTGTCAGACACACTGACACGTTGGTAGACTCACTGTCAGACTAACAGACCCATTGTCAGACAAACTGACACATTGATAGACTCACTGTCAGACATACTGTCACATTGCTCAGCCCACGACCTTATGGTTGCAAGTCAGGTGTTCTTCTTGCTCTTCTGAGCTACCCTGGCTGCCTACACACTCCCTCACCCATACTTTGAACAGGTTGGGACTATGACAGAAACAAGTTTTTGATACTTTAGCTCTAAGCTGAAATAACCAAGTATATATGTATTGTGCTTTTTTCAGGTCAAGTATAGACAAAATCCATGTACAGATAATCCCTATGAAGATTTATGATGAAGAATTCCTTGGATGCAGATTCCATTTTAGAGCTGTTGAATTATTGAACTGTACGTAAACCATACCATTTTTTATAATTATCCCTAAGATACAGATAAGTCTATGGGGCTATATCAGAGTCATGCTTGAGGTTGGCCGGTTGTGTGTAGTTCTGTTCATCCAAATTCTGTCTGCACTAGTCGGTTACCATTGATCAGATTTCAATGAAACATTTGAAGTATCCTTGAATTATCTGTAGTACTTGTCATTATGGTGCACATCAGTCCAATAATTTTTTGGGGAGGTTTTATGTCTCCCACATACAACTTCATGGAGGGAGACATATTGGTTTTTTGTGCTTGGCGTCTGGACGGATGGGATGTCATAACATGTCTAAATGTTTGTCCATGCTAGTTCACCATGTATCAGCAGTATGTCAGTCCATATGTCATCTGCATGGAAGTCTACTTATACTATCAGCGGTATGCTTTTATGGTAATGACCGACTTTAAGGTTGTTGTTTTTGTTCCTACTACTTGGCTGCATCCTTTGTTAGAGTTTTAAGGATGTTTCACAAGACAGAATGAAGCTTACAAAGCTGTGTCAGGCTATAAATCTGGGGATATTCATCATCTTTGTGATAGCTTTTGTTTTATTTTTGTTTCATTTATTCTGTTGATATTGTCATTGATATACAGAGACAAAAATAAAATAAACAGACAATTACATGTTGCATGGAGAAGTTGGATTTCTTCAACCTCTTAGTCTGGAAAAATACATAGATTGTTAATAAGACCTTTGAATGATATAATTTTGGTTTGTATATTAATCTTATTAGGGCATCCTCAGTGTTTGGTGGAATCAGGATTTGTTCACGATCAAGAAGCTGGTATTGTCACACGGATACTTAGATAATGGACCCAATTTGAAGACCTTGTCCACAAGTTAGCAAACCCAACTTGACCATCGATCATCTTGGAGAAATTGAAAATCCTTACAATTGGATAAAACATTTAAACGGCTGAAAGAAATAAGGTATTTGAAGCAGCTGTATTAATAATCCAAATTAAGAGGATCTACCATGAGTTGTCAATTGACATACTAACAACTTTTATTAAACCTGCTCTGGGTATTATTAAGCAAGCATCTAGCCAGCTTAATACTGGTTATATATCCTGAATAAGATTAATAAAAGTTTGTGTCAAGTGTTGAATATTAGATTCTTTTTTCATATGACACTTATAACACTGAAATACACATCTTTCTGTTGAAAAACAGCCTCATTATGTTGAAATATGCCGGAAATGTACATGATATATTGACATCATTTATGTGATAAAGTAGTAATCTGACAATTCTATTACACTAGTGTAGTCAAAACAATACATGCTAGTAATACTAACCCTGATACAATGAACATTATGTGATAGATTTTAAGATATAATTATTAACCCTTCACTCCATGGAGATGCATGTTGAGACAACTTCCATAATGTGAACAGGATACCCATTCTATGCATTAAACATAATTCTATGCAAATTCCATTCTGTAACTGAAAGTGTTTATAGTTTATATTAACTCATATTGAAATGGTGAACACTATATACATATGATGTTAAGGTGCCTATGGCTTAAAGGGTTAATGTTCAGATGATCATACTTCACTATTAAATCCAAAATAACATATTATTATGTTCACAATAACTACAGAACTAACTGACTCATATCAAACTGACTATTTGTGGTGCATATTTTTTCTCAAAATATTGAACAGGTGCGATGATACTGTATGTTATGAATTGCTAAGAAATGTTTTAATATTTCAGGATGTATCAGTAACTGCAGTGTTTCTTCAGCTCTGTCACGCATTGTTGCAGCTCATCACACATCTACATAGCTGAATCAAGAAATATTTAGTCTTGAAGGATCAAGTCTGAAGTTCCAGATACCCTTCATCAAGTGATATAACTCCACCAGTGTCTGCACTTGCAAGACATATTGTGCTCTATTTCAAGGAACATGCTACCATGGCAACCAAATTGATACATTTCTAAAACATGATGGTTTCAGTTCTTATTATTCTGCAGACAAATACATATTTTGTTCAATAATTTTGAGAAAAAAATCCACTGAATTTGGCAAACCAATCTTCATTTTTTCAAATCTATGTTTGACATTGGCAAGGTTTGCGCAGGCCTTGAAAAGTCCTTGGACTTGGTTTCAACCTAGTAAGTACTTGAATTAAGCGTTGCCTTGAAAAAATTTCTAAATGTTACTTTAATCTAACTAAAAATGCTTGGATTTAGGCAAATAGCCTTGAATATGAAAAGTATACGGATGACTAACCTCGTTTTTAAGTCCTTGAAAATGGGATAAATGAGGTCATTGAAAAGTGCTTGAATTTGTTTATTGAAGCTCTGTATGAACCATGTGTACTATTAAGCATATTGACCTATTTGAATCTATAAATATGTTAAAAATGAATTAATTTGAGGTCCCCGTGGAAGATTGTTTATATTCCAATGTGTTAACCTCCTAAAATAAAGTCATTTTTATTATTATATTTATTATTATGGTCAATTTTAGACCAATTTTTACTCTATTGTTTCAACATTACCTAACTGCTAACGGTAATTTAACAGACACATTTCTAGTTATTTCAGCTGACAAATTCTAGTATTGTTTCCGTTAAATGTACATGTATTTAGATGGAATTGTTACTTCAGAATGATTTCAAATGCACTAATAAATTTGTAAAGCATCCATCAGAGTTGTTGTACCAATTGATTGTACAGTGTGTTAAAAAGATTGTTTAAAATATTTCATTATTTTATAACATTACTCTTATAATTATGTACTAAAATACAGGTTTTCACTTGTGGGACCCACGATTTTTCAGATACTTCGGGCATTAATTGAGACTATCAAAATATATAAACAAAATTATACAGTATATCAAGTTGGTTAGATAGTAACTAGACTAAATTGGTTGCTGATATATCTTGATAATGGTCAGTCTAGGATCATCAAACTTGTTGTGAAGGTTTGTCATGACCCTGTTGATTTTCAGTGCCTGGTCAAAAGATCAAGGTCTCGGGGGGGGGGGGGCATTGGCTCATCTAGGGGATGTTTTGTCTTTTGTAAGGTCTCAAAGATTACTTTTTCATCCATTGAAATTATGCGAACAAACTTTTTACACACTGCGTTATGTGTGAATCCGTTCAATCTCTTTCCGGTAACAACTGTCTGTTGTAAGAAATGCAGTATTCAGCAACAATTGTCTTCTCAGACTCATGACCAGAGGATATGTCTATATCAATTTTGATATATAAGGTACTTGATTTGATGCAGAATGATTTTATTATCAATGCACAGTGGGACATACCCAGTTAATTGTGTATTAACCAGGTAACATTTTGAGTAAAGTTCACAAATGATCCTGCTTTTGGAAGATGTATGCAGAATACCAGATCCTCTGATCAAAATATCAGAACCTACTTGGCCAGTGTCACTGACTCACTGTGAGACATCAATTACATTGAAGAAGGAACAATGTTCGAAAGTACATGTACTGTCTCACTTAATAAACAGGGAATGATACACAGTTCAGTAGTTTTATTGATCATGTGCCCGTGCATTACCAATGTAGCAGTTTTTCTCCAAGCTGGTTTGTCTGACGGAGCATCACAACTTTTACTGCTTAACTCGATGTTTATATTTAAAATTAACATGCTTTCACATAACAGGGACAGGCCAGTTCCTTGGCATATAAGGTACAACCTACCTCTGAAGAGCAACATCCTTTCTATACAGACCTATGTTTCCCTTAACAAATATGTATTACATACATTTAACCTCTATATAGCAACAACCTATATACAACGAATAAAAGCAGCTCCTAAAGAGTGTTGCTCTACAGAGGTTATGCTGTACAAACAACACATAGTCAACATAAAGTTATAAAATATAATAGATTTCATGGTTCTGGTATCATGCTGAAATAGAATGGAGTAGTTAGAACATGTTATGTTTTGAAGTTATCTTATGCACTCGGAATTCGACGATCCGCTGTGAATTTCAGCAAAATGCCAATACAATGTTGATGGTATGGGCAAAAATACGGTAGGTAGGTAGGATTTTAAGATTGCTTTAGCCTCTCTGCATGTATTCCAGAACACTTGCTCGCACCGGTTCAAAGACTTGGAGCTCATCAAGTTTGGTTGAATTAAAATGAATACAAGTTTCCATAAACGAATCGACGTAAAATGCATGTAGCACCATGAACAATACTGCTATAACAAGCAAATTGCTATCGAATGACGAATATACCTAATTGATTTGATCTTGTTAATGTATTACTTGGTGGTTACGTAACTAAAACAACAAGATCTAAATGTATGAAATTATTTTCATATTTTGAAAAGGAGCGGGTAAATTTCAAAACTTGTTTCCCAATCCTATAACATTTGTTATTATTATACACATGTTGCAAAATATTGGTTGAACACATACTGTTTAAACTAAGATAGCGTGCAAGTATGTATACGGAACAGACCTTGTACTAGTAAAAAGTCAGCTAGGAGAAATTCTGACATTTTTTGTTGAAACATAATTGCATGTACAAACATTTGGATATGACATCCTACATTCGTCTATTTGAGGTATACACACGATATATTGTGCAAAGATATGAGGAAACAACAATTCAATATTACAAATGTACATTTTACTAACACATAATTGCTGTAACGGAGCGCTTCAAATTCAACTATCTAGAGCTATCACATTCCTGAGTGTAAATCATACATTCACAGCACTGCCCATCTGCCGTTGTATCCAGACAAAACCAAGACGACTAGCAATGGCTCGTCTTGATAACGAATGATGTAGCAGCCTACTTAATAGCCGTGAGGTGCTCCGTGTAATTTCGATGTGCTAGCCTTCATGAGAAATCTGGATATCTGTACATGTCACCCGGAAGCCGGGCAATGTCCGTGTAACCGATGAGATAAATTGTATACAATAAATAAAATTCAGTTTAACAACTAGTAAAGAAAACTAAACCGACCGACCGGCGACGCTTCTACAATGCCGCGATGATCGACCAATGTCCGTCCGACCCGGTTAGGCATAAAAGACACGGGTATGATCATCGGACGGCTATCATATCTGATTTGTGACATAGGTATAAATGACGGGGGTTTTTTAAGATAAATAATGATGAAAGAATTTAAATTATGATATAAACTGCAAATTTTGGACTGCTTGTAGCGCGAGTTGTGGGGAGTTGTAACGCGTCACAACGCGGTGGCTATCATACAGTATACATGAATTGATGTCTTCGCATGTCGCCATAATAGTACCTGTCGTAGGAATCTCGCATATTATTCCGTTTACGTGCCTTCTTCGATCGCCAAATAAAACAAATCTACGACACAGCACAAGTTTGTTGCGAGTTTGAGAGGCTTTCGCACGATATCTGTGCGACGCTGAGACATCTGTACGATATTTGGCGAATTTGTGCGACTTGTTAAACGAAATTTCTGCTTGAGATTCTTCGGGATATCGGGGCCAGACTGTTGTACAGTTCTCCTTTCGTCGGAGGACATATATATATAATTACGTTATCATTTCCCGCGGCAATAATTTGGTTGTATCACGACTATTCTTATGTTGGTATGCTTTGCGTGTGTTGAGATGAATTTATTAAATGTTTTTCTCAATGGCAATATTTGCGACAGACGTGAAATGCATGTATTAAAATTTTCTAGACGCTTTGTGTGCCATAGCTCTGCATATATAAAGTGAGTGAGATGGAGATGTCCGAGGTCAATATATTTACACCCATTTGTCGCCATCACTCGTCCGTTTCTCTTACTTTATCGCCATAGACACACTTATGGAAGATATGTCTTCGATTGTCGACAATATATCGTACTTATATCGTATATATAAACTGTTAAACTGTATATGTATCGGCTAAACTCGTGGCAAATATTTAATATGCAATTATCGTACTTGTGTCGTGTCAATGTCGAATCATCAAATAAATGTCACCATGAAAAATACCTAGCTAAAACTCGTAGCCCAAACTCGCCACAATGTGACAGGGTCTTTAAACACTCGATCAGCTTGTCTGAAAACAAAAGAGTGAAAGTTGCCTCTTGTAAACGCGCTCAATAGATCTAAATGCAAGATTTCGTCGAATACATTTCTAAAACTTGACGGAGCTTCATGTTGTGTCGAATTGTCAGTTGAGATACCACGGGTTTGCTGCAAATTTGGGTGATTTATAAATTAAAATTATACATTCATTTATGAATATGAATAGAACACATTCGGTCGAGATAATGAGAAGTTGTTGATCAGAGGTGTCAGCCAAGTCAAGACATCGTAAGCCCACAGATGGAAATGACACTGGGCTCGAATGGAAGCCGACAAGTTGCATTCAATGATGTACAATTTGCCGTTTGTGCGATTAGAGTAATAATACGACCTAGGAACACGTTGGTCAATTGTAATGCTGGGTTCTTACAGAAGAAATTACACATCAGCTTAAGATTGATATTGTAATGAAAGCAATGCTCCTATGAAATAGCACAAGGCCGACCAGCCAAAACATTGTGGTTTGAAGAAATGTCTACTACCGAAAATCAGTGAAAGTAACAATCCGTACTTTAATTTCAATAATTATATATATGCTGGAGTTTCAAGTACTTGGAAGTACACCTATTTCCAGGTATAAACTATATTTTGTATTTTCAATATGCTAGCTGTCGACTGCGGATAACCAACAAACATCACATTAAAACAGTGTACCAGTAAATGCATTTATATTTTATAAGCATGTGCGTATACATCTATGTTTTTGTCAAATAAAATATTGAAGTTCAAGTTATACATCATAAAATTCCCGTGATTCCCATCAAAACGATGTACACGTGTACTCCGCGTATGTTATTAACTGCTAGTTGTTATTATTACAACCAATTATAATCTCGTTTTGCGTGTGTTCTGTCCTTACAAGTTGTGTTGTGTTTTAATTTGATTTTTGACCATCACATGAATGCTTACTTTGTCAACCGTTGACGCCAAAAAAATTACGTGTACAACTAGGGTTAAAAATTAATGAGTCAATTCGGTGGTGATTTAAATAAAAAAATCGATGTTTAAATAGAGATGCACGTGTAGATGAACTTGTGCATGCCTCGGGTTGGTGACGGCTGGTGGGAGACCCGGGGCTCGCTCTGTGACCAAGTTAGCATACCAAAGACTAAAGTACCAGTGTTTCAATTCCTAGTTGAAGCTCAATACATGTACAGTAAAGAGGAAAACTGGCTTCTATTACTAGTACATGTATCTGATTCCTTATAGTTCGTGTCAATGTTGTGCCACAGGAATTGCGGTTCCAGAGTGATTAATGTACCATGGTCAGTTGTAGAACTTCACAGTCGTGCACTGAATGATATTGGTAGGCTTATACATTTTGTGTTAATGTTCTGCGAACCTGTATGATTTTGATGGTGCATGGGTAAATACATATGAGTAGGTTTATCAAATAAAATGACTGAATGTTATGTTACCTTCATTGGAGACAGTCGATGTGTAACATTCATCGACAAACACTCCGATGCTCCTGATAATACAGAGATTAGTCCTTGCTGGACCAAATATTGTCTATTGTGTAATCCTATAATACACTACTCTGCACACATACTTTCACGGTTGTGAAGTATAGTAGGTAAATGCACCTGGTTGTATCAGAATGTACTCATGCCAAGTTGAGTTGCACTTGACATCTACTGCAACACCAACTATTTGGTAGAGTGAAATACAGAAGTTTGAAGTCCAGAAGTAATACGCAAGTAATGGTACTAATTATAGGTCGTTTGTGGTAGAACAGATTGTATAAAATGAAGATTTCCCAGTATCTAGTTACACATAATGTACGCACATGTATATAAAGGGAGTCCCAAGAAAATGAAATACGTGCACCAACTATATGAGTTTGTGTAACTAAATCATTCGTCAATTGTGACAGACATATAATTATTTGGTTGTAAGGCATTTAAAATTTATACGATTTGTTGTTACCGAAACGACCTATACAAATTCCTTCAGTACCTAATACAATTGCGTTGAAGTGACTGACTTAATTATATGACAGATCAGCTTACATCAAGCCTTCATAATCAAATGATATCTCTGATATTCAGCAAACAATAAACTAGAAATTATACCTCTGTCTAAATTTCTAGCGAAGTTGTGCTGCTCAGGTTTAACCGAAATCAGGCTTTGCAACCCCAGAAGATTGAGTTTGTTTATACCAGCAGGCAGAATAAGCTTATTCCAATGACCCTATCTTTGGGCTCGTAAGAGTGCCCAAAATATCTACAGTAGCATTGTATGACAGTCATGTCTTAATCGGTTCGAGTCTGCATAGTGCCAAAGTCATGCTTTGTCATAAAATAGAAAAACAAATATTTTCACTTATGTATTTATTTGGTATCTGGCTACGTGCTAATATGAGTAAAATGCATATCAAAATAAAAACTAATTATCATGAATCATTGAAAATATTCTTAACACAACATAGAACTATAATATACTACTCACAATTAGATAAGGGTCAAGAAATTTTCTATTTGAATATTTTGCAAATTGAATAAGATTGACTGATAGAATTTTCAGAAACATAATGATACATCTGCAATATTGCAAACCAATAAAGATTACTTCAAAAAGTACAGATAAGTCCAACCCCATTAAACTATTTGTGTTGCATTCAAGCTTCTGTAATAACAAAGTGTAGTCCATTTCTTGGCATTTTGGGTCTTACTCGATATGCAAATAAAAACGGGACAAAAATCCATGTTATGCTTGCTACTTTGGGCCCTGCAAATAGGGCTTATCAGTTACCTCTAAAACGACGTCATTTTGAAAATGCTTGTCAAATGCAAGACATGAATTTATCGAAATTTAGCAGCAGATGAGATTTTCATAATTGCACAACCTTTTCTGAATCTGGTTTGTTCAGTTAACATAAGACGTACATCAAACTTGATTTCTTGACCCTTAGCAAAGTTTGAGTAGTAATACAATTCTAAGTAAGGACTACAACTTAGAATTTATAAAAATAAAAATTGAAACTCCCTACACTCATACACTTTAATAAAACTGCTAACACTGTAAAGATTTAGAATGTTTTAAAATGGGATAAGTCCATCTTCTTCTAGCAGTTTACACATTCTGAATTGTAGGCAGGTTTTAAGGTCCTCCAAGTCTTCCTTACTATAGGTCTTTTGGCATCAAGTTTCCAGCTTTTGTCTGAATAAGAGAAAATAACTGCAACTGGAGTTCAATTGAACAGTAGATTTTATTCGAGTCAGATGACAATTCACAATCAGTAATTAGTGAGCACAAATGACTTTTTTATGTGTACTGTTGCATCTTTACATAACAATCCACATAGTCTGGAATGTGTGTGTGTGTGTGTGTGTGTGTGTGTGCGTGTGCGTGTGCGTGTGCGTGTGCGTGTGCGTGTGCGTGTGTAAGTCATGCAGACAGTTTTATATTTCGACAATATCAAACAGTGCATGTTTTATTCAGACAGTAAATGTTCCATTGAGTCAGTAAGGGTTTCATTGAGTCAGTACATATTTGCAGAGAATCAGTGAGTCTGGCAATATGTCTGTGAGTCTGACAATGTGTAAGTGGAGTCTTGCAATGTGACAGTGAGTCTGGCAATGTGTCAGCGGAGGCTTGTAATGTGTTAGTGAGTCTGACAGAGTGGCAGTGAGTCTACCAATGTGTCAATGAGTCTGACAATATGTCAATGAGTCTGACCAAGTGTCAGTGAGTCTGACCAAGTGTCCAGAGAGTCTGGCACTGTGACAGTGAGTCTGGCAATGTGACAGTGAGGCTGGTAATGTGACACCGAGTATACCAATGTGTCAGTGAGTCTGAAAATGCGACAGTAAGTCTGGCAAAGTGTCAGTGGTTCTAGCAACATGCCAATGAGTCTGACAATGTGTCAGTGGTTCTGATAATGTGACAGTGAGTCTGACAATGTGACAGTGAGTCTGGCACAGTGACAGTGAGTCTGACAAAGTGACAGTGAGTCTGTCAATGTGACAGTGAGTGTGTCAATGTGTCAGTGAGTCTGGAAATGTGACAGTGAGTCGGACAATGAGACAGTGAGTCTGTCAATGCGACAATGAGTCTGGCAAAGTGACAGTGAGTCTGACAATGTGATAGTCAGTCTGGCAATGTGTCAGTGAATCTGGAATGTGATAGTGAGTCTGGCAATGTGACAGTAAGTCTGTCAAAGTGTCAGTACAGTCTTGTAATGTGTTTGCGAGTCGTCAATGTGACAGTGAGTCTGGCACAGTGACAGTGAGTCTGACAAAGTGACAGTGAGTCAGGCAAAGTGTCAGTGAAGTCTGACAATGTGTCAGTGAGTCTGGCAATGTGACAGTGAGTCTGTCAAAGTGTCAGTACAGTCTGACAATGTGTTTGTGAGTCTGTCAATGTGACAGCTAGTCTGGTAAAGTGTCAGTGGAGTCTAGCAACATGCCAATGAATCCGACAATGTGACAGTGAGTCTGGCAAAGTGTCAGTGAAGTCTAGCAACATGCCAGTCAGTCTGGCAATGTGTCAGTGAATGTGGAAATGTGATAGTGAGTCTGGCAATGTGACAGTAAGACTGACAAAGTGTCAGTACAGTCTGACAATGTGTTTGGGAGTCTTGCAATGTGACAGCAAGTCGGGCAAAGTGTCAGTGAAGTCTGACAATGTGAAAATGAGTATAGCAATGTGTCAGTGGGTCTGTCAAAGTGTCAGTGAAGTCTAGCAACATGCCAGTCAGTCTGACAATGTGTCAGTATATCTGGAAATGTGATAGTGAGTCTGACAATGTGAAAGTGAGTCTGGCAATGTGTCAGTGGAGTCTAGCAACATGCCAGTGAGTCTGGCAATGTGACAGTAGAGTCTCACAATGTGCCAGTGAGTCTTGCAATGTGACAGTGAGTCTGGCAAAGTGTCAGTGAGGTCTGACAATGTGTCAGTGAGTCTGACAATGTGACAGTAGAGTCTGACAATGTGCCAATGAGTCTTGCAATGTCACAGTGAGTCTGGCAATGTGTCAGTGAGTCTGACAATGTGTCAGTGAGTCTGACAATGTGGCAATGGTTCTGACAACGTGACAATGAGTCTGACAATTTGATAGTGAGTCTGGCAATGTGACAGTGGAGTCTCACAATGTGTCAGTGAGTCTCACAATGTGTCAGTGAATCTGGCAATGTGACAGTGAGTCTTGCAATGCGACAGTGAGTCTTGCAAAGTGTCAGTGAAGTTTGACAATTGTCAGTGAGTCTGGCAATGTGCAGTAAGTCTGACAATGTGACAATGAGTCTGACAATGTGGCAGTGGTTCTGACAATGTGACAGTGAGTCTGGCAATGTGACAGTGAGTGAGTCTGGCAATGTGGATGTGAGTCTAGCAAAGTGTCAATGAGTGTGGCAATGTGACAGTGAGTCTTGCAATGCAACAGTGGGTCTTGCAAAGTGTCAGTGAAGTCTGACAATTGTCAGTGAGTCTGGCAATGTGCAGTGAGTCTGACATTGTGACAGTAAGTCTGGCAATGTGCAGTGTGTTTGACAATGTGACAGTGAATCTGACAATGTGACAGTGAGTCTGACAATGTGGCAGTGGTTCTGACAATGTGACAGTGAGTCTGACAATGAGATAGTGTGTCTAGCAATGTGACAGTGGAGTCTCACAATGTGTCAGTGAGTCTGGCAATGTGACAGTGAGTCTGGCAAAGAGTCATGGAAGTCTAGCAATATGCCATTGAGTCTGGCAATGTGTCAGTGAGTCTGGCAAAATGTCAGTACAGTCTGACAATGTGTTTGTGAGTCTGTCAATGTGACAGCGAGTCTGGCTAAGTGTCAGTGAGGTCTGACAATGTGTCAGTGAGTCTGACAATGTGTCAGTGAGTCTGACAATGTGTCAGTGAGTCCGACAATGTGTCAGTGAGTCTGAAAATGTGTCAGTGAGTCTGGCAATGTGACAGTGAGTCTTGCAATGTGACAGTGGTGTCTCACAATGCGTCAGTGAGTCTGGCAATGTGACAGTGAGTCTGGCAATGTGTCAGTGAGTCTGACAATGTGGCAATGGTTCTGACAACGTGACAGTGAGTCTGACAATTTGATAGTGAGTCTGGCAATGTGACAGTGGAGTCTCACAATGTGTCAGTGAGTCTCACAATGTGTCAGTGAGTCTGGCAATGTGACAGTGAGTCTTGCAACGCGACAGTGAGTCTTGCAAAGTGTCAGTGAAGTTTGACAATTGTCAGTGAGTCTGGCAATGTGCAGTAAGTCTGACAATGTGACAATGAGTCTGACAATGTGGCAGTGGTTCTGACAATTTGACAGTGAGTCTGGAAATGTGATATTGAGTCTGGCAATGTGACAGTGAGTGAGTCTGGCAATGTGGATGTGAGTCTAGCAAAGTGTCAGTGAGTCTGGCAATGTGACAGTGAGTCTTGCAATGCAACAGTTGGTCTTGCAAAGTGTCAGTGAAGTCTGAGAATTGTCAGTGAGTCTGAGAATTGTCAGTGAGTCTGGCAATGTGCAGTGAGTCTGACATTGTGACAGTGAGTCTGGCAATGTGCAGTGTGTTTGACAATGTGACAGTGAGTCTGACAATGTCGCAGTTCTGACAATGTGACAGTGAGTCTGACAATGAGATAGTGTGTCTAGCAATGTGACAGTGAGTCTGGCAAAGTGTCAGTGAAGTCTAGCAATATGCCATTGAGTCTGGCAATGTGTCAGTGAGTCCTGAAATGTGATATTGAGTCTGGCAATGTGTCAGTGAGTCTGGCAAAACGTCAGTACAGTCTGACAATGTGTTTGTGAGTCTGTCAATGTGACAGCAAGTCTGGCAAAGTGTCAGTGGAGTCTGGCAACATGCCAGTGAGTCTGACAATGTGACAGTGAGTCTGACAATGTAAACGTGGAGTTTCACAATGTGTCAGTGAGTCTGGCAATGTGACAGTGAGTCTGGCAAAGTGTCAGTGAAGTCTGACAATGTGTTAGTGAGTCTGGCAAAGTGTCATTGGAGTCTGGCAATGTGACAGTGAGTCTTGCAATGCGTCAGGAGTCTGACAATGTGTCTTTGAGTTTTGCAATGTGTCAGAAGCATCTAGCAAAGTGTCAGTGAGTATGACAATGTGTTATTGAGTTTTGTAATGTTTTAGTGTAGTCTTGCAATGTGACAGCGAGTCTGACAATATGTCAGTGGAGTCTAGCAATGTCTCATTTAATTTGGCAAAGTGTCATTTAGTCTGACTCAATGGAGTCTGGCAATGTGTCATTGGAGCCTGGCAATGTGTCAGTGGAAACTGGCAATGTGTCAGTGAGTCTGACAATGTGTCAGTGAAGTCTTGCAATGTGTCAGTGAGTCTGACAAAGTGTCAGTATGTCTGGAAATGTGTTAGTGAGTCTGGCAATATGTCAGTGGAGACTGACAATGTGTCAGTTGAGTTTGGCAATGTGTCAGAGTCTTGCAATGTGTCAGTGAGTCTGACAATGTGTCAGTGAGTCTTGAAATGAGCTGCACTGTGTCTGACAGTATATCAGTATGTCTGACAACTAGCTAGTTGCAATATCTTATTCTTACCTTCATTTATGTTGAATAAATGTTGAATTCTCTCTTTGCATTGACATTGTCCATCTGCCAAGCTCCCCAATTGTCTTCTCATTTCAAATATATAACCATAGCCCGAAACATAATCCTTAATGAAATCTGAAAAATATTTTCAATGGTAATCTTGAAAACTATATTAAACTAAGTTCAAATTTCAATTAAAAATAATATTTTGACAGATTAAAATGTGCTTTGCAATGTACTGTATCAGCATTCTAGTATTAGTTAACAGAAAGACTGCCTTGATAGACTAGTGGTAGAGTATGTGGTTTGAGTGTGGGAGGTCATGGACTTGATCCGCATCATACTGAAGTAAAATAAAAATTGTACCAGTAATTCTCTGGCAATACTCTAAGCATAAAATGATTCATTCCCATGCTGCGATGAATGAGGTATCAATAGTGATTTATTTTTTATAACTTGTACCGTCTATTTTCCTCTACATGTAGTGAAGTTGTTCATTCCTTATGGTAGGGTGAGATACTACAGGTCCAGATACAGTTGAATTTGACGCAGTGCCACTGTATATATCTGAAAAATTGAGAAATGTATTATGGATTTATGAATCTTTTCAGAAATAAGCCAAACTAATACCCAGGTCACAAACCACCTGGATGCTGGATGATGTCTGTGTGAATGATGTTGAGCATGTATACCTTTCGACTCATTTATAGAAGGCCAAAGGCTGGGTCATGGGCATGTGTCTGTAATGTGGCAGCTTAGAATTGATTTCTCAGCAGCCACTTAACACTCCATGATGCCGTGCCAGCCTACAGCCTGATTAACGTGCTGGGCTGCCTACAGCCTGATTAGCCAGAATGTATACGTCCTACCTTCGGACAATGATCAGACT
Source organism: Spisula solida (assembly GCA_947247005.1). Taxonomy (NCBI): domain Eukaryota; kingdom Metazoa; phylum Mollusca; class Bivalvia; order Venerida; family Mactridae; genus Spisula; species Spisula solida. Next base: position 5,878,127 of record OX365945.1, read on the forward strand.
GGGTTTGTGACCCAGGTAAAGTAAAGTTAATCTGGGTTCAATTGTTGTGTTATTGTCCTCCACCAAGTTGTTAGAAGCAGAAAGCAGATCAGCACAGGTTTATATTGATCCAGGTACGTGATAAATCAAGGGTACCACGGTGGTCAAGTGAATAATGCTCTAGACTGTGTGTTCCTGCTATAGTGACTTACCTATGTATAAAGATGTAAGGCAATATCTCGATGAACACTGTCTACAGTGTACACACTCCAAATATTCCAAGCTATGCTTCTGTTAGGAGGTAGTTAATGTTTTAGCGTGTTCTTCTTATTTGTATAGCTGAAAAATAACGTATAACTAAAGAAACCATAATGCCCCAATAGTGGGTCGAAATGTTTTGGGACGAAACTCTTCGATTTTTTAAAGCTCGTAATACCGTGATTAACACTAGTACTAGCAATGACACAAGAAGAATACTGTATCGTAGTCATAATAAGTTTGAATACACTCGCTAAATCAACCGTTAAAGATCTAATAAAGCCAGCAGTGATTTTTAAAAAATCCCTCCTAGGAAAGTTCAGAACATCAACAATCTATTCTGGTTTTATTACCAGAATACAATATTTAAGTAAAGCTCGCGTTTGAAACACATTTCAAATACTCACAGAGATATATTCACACCCACGCGCACCGCTAATGATGCCTGGTACTAACGATTAGTGGTCCAAATCAGTATTTTCCTGTCTGAATCGACCTTCGTTATTGGCGGCTTTCGTGCTTCCATTTCATTTTTGTCAGTATGGGACATGCGCACTTATCACCTCCCCGCCACTTCCGCTAAAAACCCATATATGGTATTGTTGTTGTTGTTGGACGAGAATAAACCATCGCTCTTGTGGTGGTGTAACGGTAATTACGTTGCTACTCTATCACTGATGGAAACATATATGAAACTTAGCCAATGAAAAGTATATTTAAATAAATTAAAAGTATTTCACTGTATATTATAGCATAAAAACGGTGATTTTGCCTATACGTTAACGGGACGAAAACCATGCGTAAACATAAAGATTCACGCGCTGTTAACGTCCAGTTTTACGTATGCTCATTTCAGGGCCGCACCGGCGACTATAAAGGTTGTACAGCTTCATATGAACAGTTATTCCCATTTTATTTCTAAGTACTAACAAGTACTAATTAGTTTTCTATAATATTTAAATTTAAATTCTGCATTTAAACAAACCCGCAGTATCCATGTTTTCTTGGTATTTGCCGATACCGGAAGTCGACGTGCATAACAATAACTGGTATGACGTTACGTTTGTTTTCGCGACGTCGTCACAAAATTTCCCGCCAAAATATCATTATTTTGAAAAACAAACGCATAAATTGATGTTTTGTATGCTATAATAGCGTTTACGCATGTTTTTTTCGTTTTATAACATACGCAGAGTCCCTCGGGAGCGTTGGTGCCCTCGCCCTGGCGGGCTTGGGCACCAACCGTCCCTCGGGACTCTGCAGATGTTATAGCCCGAAAAAGCATGCGTTAACCCTACAATTTTACGAAGTAGGGCCTAGTTGAAATTAATTGCGAAAAGGTTGCATGTTCATTTCATAATTATATTTTCAAGTAACAGATGTGTTTATTTCACAGCACTTCGTTTACATTTAACTAGGCCGTTAATAAATTGACGAGTAACAGTGTTTTGTCATTTGACATTATTTATCAAAACATGTATTAATAGTAATAATATGATATGCACCTAAATATTGCTATGATCTTACAGAGATTGTAAAGATAGAAGTCGTTTCTTCTACCAGAAACAGCATGATAAGGCAATGTGTTAATTGATACCAGACTTATACAAATCTATCTGTGACACTTAATTACTTTAGACGTTTTAGACAAAAATACGTTAATTACAAAGGACTTTTAAACAAATGTAATTTATTTAGTTTATTGATATCGATAATACCGTTATAAATGGTTAGACAATAAAAGCTTTTATCACATAAAATAGGCTCTGGGAGTTTAATAAACCCATTACATAAAAGTCATAATACACACGTGTAATAAACATGCAAATGAGGTATATACAAGGGCGAGTCACTTTATTTATGTATTCTTACACGTTGTCAAAACAGTAAAATAATACATTTTTAGAATAGAATAAATTCTATATCCGATTATGAGCACTCTAGGGCATGTTATAATCACACAATAACAGATGTACAAGAACTTAAGAGATATGACTGTAAGTAAACACGACGGTAGGTCCGTTAAACGTGGGTACGAATAAGATCGGGACGAAATGTACATACCAAATATCTGGCATTTACACAAACACAGCATGGGATGTTGATTTCATTGTATAAATCCGTTAATTTTGAGTATTAAAGACGATTTTCCTTGCTTACCAAGTACTTGCATCGTGCACAATCAGTTATTTTCGGCTATTCAGACGAATCGCGAATACATTCACGTGGAAAACCGGCAAATGTTATTCACTAGTAGACTCTTGGCTAAACACTAGTATAATCTGAAATGCCGTATTCCGTTTCAGACTGCCGTAAATCGTTCTACCGAATAAAAATGGCGGCATTATTTGAATGCAATTTTGCTTGTATACACTTTAGCTGTTTTCAAAGGTGCAGATAAAAATTAGGCCCATACGCAAACTGTGTATGACAAATAATATACATAAGTTCACTGACCAGTCACCCAGGTTGCCTACGATCAACAACGTCCACTTTTCAGAAAGAGTAACGAACGACAACTCTAGCTGGTATGAGACTGGCTAAACACTAGTAGAATTAATTTCATGTAACACACATGCAACAATATACTTATAATTATGATGATTTTAGATGCCTTCCAATGTGTCAATCTTGACCACTGGCCATGGCTAAACACTAGTACAATTATCATAGGATAGTTAAATGCCTTCCAATGTATCAATATTGACCACTGACCTTGGCTAATTACTAGTACAATCATTATAAGATGGTTAAATACCTCACAAGGTATCAATATTGACCACTGATCCTGGCTAATTACTAGTACAATCATTATAAGATGGTTAGATACCTCACAAGGTATCAATATTGACCACTGACATTGGCTAATCACTAGTACAATCATTATAAGATGGTTAGATACCTTCCAATGTATCAATATTGACCACTGACCTTGGCTAATCACTAGTACAATAATTATAAGATGGTTAGATACCTTCCAAGGTATCAATATTGACCACTGACCTTGGCTAATCACTAGTACAATCATTAAACACTAGTATAATTATAGGTTGGGACCTTCATGGTATCAGTATTGACCAATGACCCTGGCTAAACACTAGTATAATTATAGGATGGCACCTTAATGGTATCAGTATTGACCAGTGACCCTGGCTAAACACTAGTATAATGATAGGATGGCACCTTTATGGTATCAGTATTGACCAGTGACCCTGGCTAAACACTAGTATAATGATAGGATGGCACCTTAATGGTATCAGTATTGACCAGTGACCCTGGCTAAACACTAGTATAATTATAGGATGGGACCTTCATGGTAGCAATTCTCCAGTGACCCTGGCGAAACACTAGGTATAATCATTTTACAGATTGTACTAGTGTCAAGCCAAAATACGCAAATGATCAATTTTACGACATCAAAATTCAAACAAATAAATATGACTTAACACCTAAATCATAGCAGTATAACGTATTGCAGACAGAAAAAACTTAAATTTACCAATATTCTTATAAAATATCAAATTTACAATATTTACAGATTATACTAGTGTTTAGCCAAAATTTACAAAAAGTACTAGTGAATAACCCTAACCTGGAAAACCTAGTTACTTCCCCTGTCCTTGGTTGTTACTAAAACCCGGAACGGAACACGGAACAGAACAGAATACGTTTGTGTTGTTGCGGTCCTAGATTTCATTATTTACTTTGTTAAGCGTAGTTTTACATCTGCAGGATTTTAGATACCCTAAAAATATTATTTTCAAAGGCAGAAAAATTAACATATTGGAGTATACATTGTTGCACTATTTTCTTAGCTCTTTCAATGAACCGCTTTACTCCTATGGAGTTTATTTGCTAAAGGGGAAGTGTGTGCATTCTTGACAAACTTTTACTGTGTATTTAGTTTATGTGATAAAAAGAATCTTACATTCGTGTCATTCCATATTAAATTTATTAAACTCGTTGAATAAAAGTGATAAAATGCTCGGCAGAGCCTCGCATTTTATCATTTTATCCAACTCGTTTAATAAATTCAATATAGAAAGACACTCATGTAAGATCCTCTATGTATCTTTTACTTTGAAATTAGTATCTTGTTGCATGCGGCGTCCCAAATTTCAGAGAGTAGAAATAAATTAAAACACAGGCGCCAAATGTCACAGGGTGAACATGCCGTATGTTGAGGCCCGTAATGGTATAATTATGTTTACATGCAGATGAGTGGTGATTTATCAGGTTTATTGAATGATAATGTGATGGTACAATGTGGAATAGTGACCCTGTTACACATATGTAGTTCGGCATATATAACTGCTCAAAAGGGGGCAATACTCGTGCATGGCCTATAGTGCAATCAGGATAAAAAAATAAGGTCGAGTCCACTTTAAAGGTGTAAAGCCAATTATAAAGGCTTATACTGTACAAACAACTATAATTTCAATGATAAACTAACATACTTAACTTCGTTCTACCTGTTCAGACAATGTTGTGATTTTTTGCGTACACATAAACTGCAACGTCACTGTCACAATATCCTATCTGGACTATATGTGGGTACTGTTTTATCAAAAACACTTTGTGAAAATTGTAAACAGACGTTCAAATTCAATTTCTTTTTAATTTAACAAATACGAATTTGGGGAAATTATGGCTGTTAGCAGTTCGTTAAAAGATACATTATTCGTAGGCCAATTGCAAATCCTTTTAGAACATGTTAAAGAATATTTCGTACCTTTTTTTACAGGGTTTTCATTATTTGTCTTAGGTATTAAAATGATACCGATTTGATTACTATTCGAGACACTTCAGTTCCAGGGCATGCCCCTTTAAAGAATGATAAATAATTTAAATTTGAACACCAATATGTAGTAGTTGTTAAAGATAGATAATTGTATTTCCTCCACATATGGAGAGCATCATAACACATTTACAATACAATGTAACAGCACACAAATTAACATACATGAGTATGTAACAAATACATCAACATCAATAAGGTACGTACAAATCTTCTTAAATGCATTTTCATATCATGTACGTATAAGCAATGTTATATACAAACAACTGACAAAAATGCGCCCATAAATAATTGTACATAGCACACACAGTCTCTCATAAGCATACTATTATATTTATCATGAGCTACATATACAAGTAGAACAATTGTTCCTAGCGCACAAAAATGATCCTAAAATTTGAACGTAAGTTAATTTTTCCGTAAGTGCTTTGATAAAACAATACACTGACAGGAGAATACGGGGAATAAATCGCAACTGGTGGTTTCATTGACAGCGAATTTCAAGTTCCTTTGTTCCTGTTTATTCAGTTCTAACGAGAAGTTTTATATACACAGGCGCGTAGCCACATGTACGCAAATTACGCAGCTGCGTACACATGCTTCTTAAAAATTGAAAAATAAAATGATCTAAAAATGCTATAAAAACTGACGCCTACGCCCTAAGGGAGTAAGCCTTTAGTATTTTCAGCATTTCTAAGAAACACTTTTAAAAAGCTTTATACAAACAAAAACAACCTGGTTTTATCAGTAAAAAAATGTAAAAGATGATGCAAAAAACACCCCAGAACGCACCAAAGACGTTATATCAAAAAAAAGTTTCCGGGGGAGCATGCCCCCGACCCCCTAGCCTTCTTGCGTACACATTCGAAAACCTCTAGCTAAGCCCCTGATACATGTACATGTATACCAAAAGCATAACTGAATTTGTTTTGGGCAAGATATACCGTTTTATAATCTTATAATAATTTGGCACATATGCATGTCGAAATAATACGTAGATAAAACAATAACTATCTTTACGCTCGGTTATCATGTATTGTCTCATACTCTTTGTTTTTACTCATTGAATCCTGGCGGCATGAATAAGCTGACTATAGAAAGTAAAACATGTTCATTCACCAGATTATGAGCTCAGACAATACTATCCAATGACGTAATTAGTGTGCAATAATAGGAATTTTAAAGGTCTCACAGAGAAGGCGGAAGATTTGGAGTTTTGTTATATTTCATTTGTTGGAAACACAACGCAGTTTTAGCAGTAGAATATTATCAGGAGAAAAAACAAACTTAGGTGAGAAATATTTTATGTCGTTTATATATAAAGCAATATAAAGGACTAACCAGTTTTGCAGAGACGCAATTAAATTATTTTTCAAAGCAACAATAAATTAATTATGTTTTGTTAGTATTTAAGTTTATACCAGCGTTTGTCGTGCTTTTACGGTAAATGGTGAACGAAATTTATAGCGGCTGTTCAACTTTCCAACAATTAAGATCTTATTTTTACAGTGAAAATAAATGCGATGATTTTATAATTGTTGCTGACTCGATCACTATCTAACCACCGGTGTCAGTATCAGTTTAACCCCTTTAGTAAAACTATACTCAAGAAAAGGTACAAAAGAATAGGCCTACTATGGCAGCTGATTGACTTTACTGGTTTTTTGCCATTAAATATTAATTCTAACACCACAAACAGCACTACCTGTGTACAAATAGGTTTATAATTAACGTTACAGCACAGCTAAACTTGCAAAATAACGTAAGGATTCGAGGAAAGAAAATAGTGCAACGCATATCGTGTCTTGCTGTGCTGTCAAATACATAATATTTGCTATGTTAGAATCGAAATAATAACTATGTAACGGAATTTTATCTATAATAAAGTATCATGGGTCACTTGTTCGGATGTTACGCACATGTGATTATGTAACTACGCATCCGAGCTCGTGACTCGTGATCATGTTTTATTCTACGATAAAACACGAGTACGATTTTAATTATTTATTATTAATAAAAAAGTAGCTCTTCATTAAGCAACTGGCACCTCTCCTCAAGTGGAGGACATTAACACCACCAATGTCCATAACCGGTCAAACCTGGGACTAGAACTAGGATCCTGTGTGATAAAGGAGACGGTGTTTAAGTCGTGTTAGCTAATCGTTTTTAAACTGTTAAATGTGTGCGATTTTATTTCAGCCAAGTAGAATATTCCAATATATACTTTTATACCATGTTAAACTATTTTCATCATTCGGCTGTTATCAGTACCACCATCTGATCGTATATGCTAGACCGACAGATAAGAAATCAAGACCTGACCGATGCTGATTTTTACATAGAAACATATACACAACATATCCTTGAAGAAACGTTTTACAAACTCTAACCTTTACGTTGTTTGTAAACAATAATCATTTAAATGTGCACGAATTATTAATGTGTGTAAATGTGGGGAAACAGGGGTCGGACCAATATTAGCAAGGATTAACCACCAAAATAGTGTAAATTGATTAACAAAGTCACTGGTGATGTTTGCGTTTTGATATAGTCAGGTTGCCTCAACATTCAACACATAATAAACTCTGTCCATGTACAACGTAATCAGACACATGCACTTAATTAATTACAACTGTGCGATACGTGTATGGTATGCTTATCTCTGTCCATAATCTGTAGTCTTATAATAAAACAGATATAGGCTATAGGAGTCCTGAATATGAACGCAGATTAGGATCAGCAGGGGACAAAACTTCAACGTATATATCGGCTTAATCAAAGAAAATGCAGAGTTATGAGCCTTGACGAATGATGAAAATAGTTTGGTATGGAATCTATTCGTTGTATATTATTTTTCAGCGCTTTGAATCAGCATTAATTGATTTCTATGGTTCATGTAGCTTTATTGTTATTATTTCTATATTAAACTGCCATCAAAACACTAAACGAGTTGTCGTTAACCTCCACTACACAGCGCCGCACTGATTCTGACACGTACTTTAGCCTTTAGGTACATGTGCACTGAAGTGTTTCGAATTTCCAATTTTGATTGTTTCCCTTTGATCAGGAAAATTCTGAAGGTCACGACCTTGTGATGTGCTTGCATAAGTAGCGATCACATTGTGAGAAAGTAGCGTGGTAGAGATCGTGTTTAACTTTCTACATTGATTCACTGACTTTCATTATGGCAGGACGAGTGATGAAGAATTTCTTTGATTTTACGTGTAAGACTTTGCGTGGGAAAAGTGTTGAATTCAATCAATACAAAGGAAAAGTTGTTCTTGTAGAGAATGTTGCGTCACTCTGAGGTACGACAACACGGGATTATACCCAGATGAACGAGTTGGTCGCCAAATTCGGTGATAAACTGGTTATCCTGGGATTCCCGTGTAACCAGTTTGGACATCAGGTAAACTTTTCATTATTTAATATTCTATTAGACATAGGGTTAGATCTCTTCCATTTACCTTAATATTATTAAGAGGATCTGTTTGATCTAGATTTACTTTCGTTTAGATCTACCATAAACCAGGGGCTGTTCTATAAATGAAATAAAGGTAAAGTAAAATCCTTACATAAACTTAAAGCTTAACAGTATAACGATTACCTTGTGTTATAATAAGGCATATTGAAATGAAAATAATGCGGGAAATGCCTCACTATGAAATCATTTGTTAACTATGGAACGCCGTATTGGTATATATTAACAACGTGATTGGAGGCGTCCCGTTAAATTTTGGATAGATATGTAGGTATAGAAGCAATGTGTTTTTCTGTAGACAAACGAACAAATGCATTTAAAAATAATTTTTTATATGAAAATGTTATTACTATTTTAATACGTGTATAAATGCCAATCAGTCATATAAATTAGACCCTACAAAATTATTTTTGGGGAGCATATATTTGCCACTTTACTTTTGTCCGTCCATCTATATTTTTGTCCAGATGATAACTAAAAAACTAGCGCACATTAATTTGAAACTTCATGTGGAAAGATCTCATTGAGGAGAAGTGCAGGCCCCAAGAACCATAACTCTTTAAAATATTGCATATTTTTGGAGTTATTCCCCTATGTAAATGTTCAGTCTAAATTCTGGTCCAGGCTATAATTCGTACAGTTTTAGAGATATCAAGTTGCAACTTCATAGTTGCAATAATCTCATTGAGGGGAAGTGCAGTGCCTAGAACCATAACTTTTGCATGCATATTTTTAGAGTTATTCCCTTTGTAATTTTCATTTTTAATTCTTGTCTACGGCATAACTTTTACAGTATTGGAGTTATCAATTTGAAATTTTATAGTTAAATATATCTTATTAAGTTAAAGTGCAGAGCCCAAGAACCATATATCAAATATTTTTGGATTTATTTTCAAATGACAAACACCGACAGGGAGCATAACCCATCTCTGACGGCTCTCGTTACATTCAGACATTTCTGTGTGTATCTTACAATATAATATGCCACATAACTTGGTTTTCTAGTTTCCTAAAGTGCTTAATAGCACAGATAAAAAGTTACCTATAGATATACTATTAATTTATTATTTTTTTATACAGGAGAATTCAAACGGAGAAGAAATCTACAATTCCCTGAAATATGTTCGTCCAGGAAAGATGTATGAACCAGAGTTCCCTATCATGGAGAAATGTATGGTGAATGGATCTAAGTCTCATCCTATATTCACGTTTCTACGACAGTCATTACCAGCCCCATCAGATGAACCTGAAGCATTTATGGCTGATCCAAAATTGATTATTTGGGATCCAGTTTCTAGAACTGACATTGCTTGGAACTTTGAAAAGTTTCTCATCACCCCAGATGGCGTACCTTACAAACGATATAGTCGAAGGTTTGAGACCATTAATATTCAGAGTGATATTCAAGACTTAATTAATAAACATAATGTATAGGCCACAGCCGATGCTGTTTTAAACTGGTTATTAAGAAATTGACAGTAAATTTTGAATTATATGAACTTTAATAGCAGTGAAAGCAAAGATTTAAGATAACTCATTATAAGAACTGTGCATGAATTTGCTTTTACTGTAACTAGATAAAGAACATGTTTGAATGCTTGAGATCAGATTGAAATTTGTCTTTCATGTGTTAGCCTTTTACTCCATACAAACTTAATTCATTATTAACCTACATTATTCTGACAAGAGATGAGCTTGATAATGTACACATCTCCATGCACATTATTGGAAAACATTTGGTGGTGGACATGTAATAAAGGCATGAATTTTAGGAAATATGGAGTAAAGGGTTAACACTAAAATGTTAATATTATTTCATGTACCGGTACCAAAGTTTTGAATGTTGGGTTTATGTTGTTGCTTATGTTGTACTTTTATTATGTTGTGTTCATGTTGCACATTATGTTGCCACACCAGTATTTAATTTTCTGATTGTATCTGAACACCGTGTTTGTTGTTGCTAAGCAACGTATGTATGATTACAAGATCAACAAACTGTGTCTAACAGTTGACCTTGTAGGATGATTGTTCGGTTTTTTGTCAACATCAAATAAGCTGTTCGAATAAACTCAGATAAATATGATTTGCCCCTGTATTTTGTATCGCCAATACATGTGTATGCTTGATTAGAATGAAGGAAGCTGTACTCTTGTTGTTCTCCTCATGACTGACCAGCTGCCTAGAGTTGACCAGTTACTTGTTGTCAAACAGGGGTTGATCAAAAAGTGATTAGTTGGGTTGACCAGTGATCATTTGCCAATCAAGGGTTGACCACCGTGATCATTTGACAATCAATGTTTGACCAGTGATCAGTTGCCAATCTAGGATTGACCAGTTGCCAATCAAGAGTAAACGGAAGTGCAACATTTCAATTGTTAGGGTTCAATGGTGCGGCCTAGATGGAACATTGATAAACTATTTGCCCTTCACAAATTTTGCTGACGACTAGTGAATTTGGGCTAATTCATGATACAGTCACATCATATACAATATAAAGTGGCAATCAACGCACCATGTATACTACTCAAAATTCGAAAGTTCAGAGAACTAATATTACAAAGCTAAGCATGAGATGACAGATGAAGAAAATGTTGTGCAAATATCAAAATGTCGTCTAGTCTGCTGCTAAATTTTGAAAATCCATGTGTTGCATTTGGTATCCATTGACACAGTCTTTTTCTAGGTAGCTGATAAGCCAACCAACTGAGACATGAATTACAATGTACATAGAAACGTTCTGTCTCTGTTTTGGTTCACTTGTTGCGTCACATATTTTGCTAACACAGATGTTTAAATGCAGCGGAAACATAAGAGGCTATGCTTATCAGCATTGGACATCAAATAGTGAAGCCATCTTTATTTGTTTACAATAATGCTTCATACATGTATTAAATTTCACGTTTTTATTTAAGTTCATCAGTTTGCAAAATACATGTATCTGCAACGTAAATGTGTTCACACTCGTCAAATTTTGCATACATTGTACAAGTATACATTGCCGTCCATCAGGGCAAACATTGCCTTCCATCAGGGCATACATTGCCTTCCATCAGGGCATACATTGCCTTCCATCAGGGCATACATTGCCATCCATCAGGGCATACATTGCCTTCCATCAGGGCATACATTGCCTTCCATCAGGGCATATATTGCCTTCCATCAGGGCATACATTGTCTTCCATCAGGGCATACATTGCCTTCCATCAGGGCGTACATTGCCATCCATCAGGGCATACATTGCCTTCCATCAGGGCATACATTGCCATCCATCAGGGCATACATTGCCTTCCATCAGGGCATACATTGCCATCCATCAGGGCATATATTGCCTTCCATCAGGGCGTACATTGCCATCCATCAGGGCATACATTGCCTTCCATCAGGGCATACATTGCCTTCCATCAGGGCATACATTGCCTTCCATCAGGGCGTACATTGCCATCCATCAGGGCATACATTGCCTTCCATCAGGGCATACATTGCCATCCATCAGGGCATACATTGCCTTCCATCAGGGCGTACATTGCCATCCATCAGGGCGTACATTGCCATCCATCAGGGCATACATTGCCTTCCATCAGGGCATACATTGCCATCCATCAGGGCATACATTGCCTTCCATCAGGGCATACATTGTCTGACCAGATTTAAATGAGACTCCCCGTTCAAGTGTGAGGAGTCTCGGTTAATGTAGTTTACTTACACACGACATACGGATAGAGAACAAAGTAAAAACACGAGCTTTTTTTCTATCATAAAGAGAAATTTATTTACAAAATAAATGCTCAGTTGCACATGTATTAAACATAGTATATGTTAAACATTAGGCAGTGTTTGAAGAGTGGGAAGTTATGATACTAACACATCTGCATGCAATCATGTATATCTATCAACACTTGGTACATGATAATACTAAAAGTACTACATTACAATACTGGACACATGTATATATATGATAAACACATGACATCAGTAACATCACTTATATACCATACAATTCATGGCAATATCAGGTAAAGTTTGGTAAAACAAGCTAAGAAGCGACATATTGATGCTAGATTTTGCAACAAAACATCTATTCAACATTAGATTTGAAAATGGAATTTGTTTTTGTAGTCGAGAGGATGCATAATTATATTAATACAAACAAAAGGTAAAGTTTGTCAACTTTTATAATTTGTGCAACTATAGCAGACCATTGATACATTTAGAGTACAGTAGAACATTGATGCCTTGAAAAGCCTATGGACTTGGAAAACAGTTTGAGCCACTTATCTGTTGAAGGCGTCTACTGTAGTGTACTAGTGTATGATCATTTTGCCGGGACCAATAACTGGATCAAGATTTGTAAGATGTTTGAGCCAAATAAGTTGAGGGAATCAAAGTACTACTGTAAGTTTAATTTCAATAATAATATAGTCATACGCAGTTGCCAGTACTGACAAATAAGGTATCCAGACTGATTAATAATGTGAAGAAACCCAAGTTGACACACATTTCTGGTTATCACACACAGTTCTAGTTTATCACACACAACACATATAATACAGTGAACATCAGGTTAGTAAATGCAATGTGAAACAGGATACATTGTGGACGGTATGAAAAGTATCACAAGGTATAAAATTGATACAGTAATGTCCAAACACGACCCGTACCATCATAGGAGGTTAAGTCGTACATACATTCTCAGCACTTGTTGCTCTCAATCCAACACATAACTATTCAATATTCTGAGTTTACTTTGGAGATCAACATTTCTTAAATAAGGTGTTAAAACACAAGTTTCAAGTGAGCGTATAACATGTACAATTAAATTTCATGAAAACCACAGAGTATTTCACACATCAAACATTGCCTGTTTATGTATAAGTTGGCAGGTTTTTATATTCTCTAGATATTGTGTTCAGGAACATATCACAATCAGAATGGATGTATTAACCAGTGTCGGGCACATTCATTTATCCCAAGAATAATTATCAAATCAATTTTTGGAGTCTTAATTTTTTTAAAAAGATTTTTGGGATCAATAAATATGTCTTGCCCCCTGTGGATGTATTGAATGTATTCACACGTGTGTATGGAAATATTGCAGCTAAATCACAGACTATATATCGAACAATGGTTATACACGTATATGTGGTATATCAACATACACAGATCATTGAACCATCTGTATGTAAAATACCCATTATCCTAAATCTATCATAATACATAACTAGTATCCCTTGAACCCCGAGGTCATTGGCCAATAAGGCAGGGATAAAATTGAATGACCACGCACTTACGACTGTCTCAATCAATCGCAAACAATATCATATAACTAGTACTATGTAACTTTCAGAAAATTGTCAATACATTACATAACTAATCATACTAAACATTGAACTAATTATCAAAGGATATCATATCTAATTATCAAAGGACATCATATACTGACTGGAAACAAACAAACAATACTGTTAATTCACATGAAAAATCAAATGTTAAAATGTACAAATCTACACAATACTACAATCATGCTATAGTCAGTGATGTCGTAAAGTTTGGGACCTAATACAGAGCAACTATAACATATTATAGTGCGCCCAGGATAATGCAATGTTTACAAACATGAATCTGTGAGGTCAACTGTTGCAATTAGTTTTGCAAATTACTTAAATATACAGATATGGTCAGTTTTGTACTAAAACATCACTGATAAATCATACACATCTCATTAATCCACCTTTGATTTCCTGCTTTTCTCATTATTGTGGGCTCCCTATACTTGAATGAATTTTGTATCACCAGATATTTTACTCAATGTATTCAATTTTTTCTTTAAACCAGGAAATATTGTTGTTTCAAAATCAGTTGCATGTACAAAATAAATAGAATGGAAATCTGGCTACTCTCGTGGCAATGTATGTCAGGAATGAGATTCAAGAGTGATTAATCCAAGTTATAAGAACTTGCTTCACAATCGACCAATAAATATACTTTAAGGTAGTAAATGAACATTAAGGTAGTCTTATTTTTTTACAACATTACCAAGCAAAGCCTTTATTTGCCAGTCAGCTTTGTGCTGAAATATGGCAGGCATATGAGTGCCTCCACCTGTATTTGAACCTGGGTCGCAAGATTAGATGGCAAACAGCTAACCAATGAGCTACGGAGGCACACAATGAACAGACTAATCTTTATGGCTCATTAATAAACAAATTGAAGTCTATACACAATAATTACGTACATCAATAAATACATCATTACATGCCTAACTTAACAACACCACAGACCATAACATTATCATCTATACTATTTTACATACACTTGTAATTGTTACAAAATAAACTAAACTAATACAATAAATTATCAATGATTTTATGTCAAAGATATTGCAAAGACAAAATATGATTTCCTCAATGTAATATAAAGGTTGCCATACATGAGACAGTCTGAAATGTCTTACCTATACTTGAACATTTATCACATGTACTAAGTATTCAAAGTGCTAAAATCTAATTTTTAGCACTTCACTCTATCATCTTGTCTTTGTATGTGCTAATGGTGAGTACACTATAGAACTAGACTCCTGTCATGGTATAGTAGGTACATGGATTAGGTATCTCTAACACTACAATAGATATTTGTAAAATACGTATGCCCCATGGCAGCCTAATTGTCAAAAATGATAAAGGTCACAGTGATCTTGACCTTTGACCTACTGACCTCAAAATGATTAGGGGTCATCTAGTGTTGCTGACCAACCTCCATGTAAAGTTTGAATATCATTGGTCAAAGCATTCTTGAGTTATTGAACGGAAACCATTTTATACGACCGACCGACCAACCAACAGACATGTGCAAAGAAATATACCCCCTCATCAAAGATGGGGGCACAAAAAATTTCAATGATTCAGGGGTTCCACTAGCTTTGAATTAGAATGGGTCATTTTGATTCTCCTGTTTCTAAATTTTACCATTCTATAAGCAAAACACACATGATTTTAAGAGAAAATGACCTTTCAAAACAAAATAGAGGGTCAAAATGTGGCTTTTTGGAAATTTCAAGGGTCAAAATCCCTATTCCAGGGTCAAATGGAACCCCTCATGATTTGATTCAGTCTTGACATAAACTCTAATGCAAATCTACTAACATATTCTTATAATATGTCAAACTAAATTCAACATGTCATAAAGGTTTATCAATTTTTTCCACAGTCCATTTTGTAGTTAAATACTCAATATGAGTAAATAACTGCTCAGAAATACTTCAAAATTACTACATAATATTATGAAATATATATTACTCAGATTATGTCAAAAACGATTGGTGAAGTTTACCACACTTTCATTGACTACAAAGAAAGATAGTTAAAGTCAAGACAAGTTAATCATAATTTATATAACAAATAAAACATTGATCACAATCACAGATGCCAGACTTGTAACAGTTAAACATCATTTATATACAATGTACTTCCATAATGTCTATTATGCTATTTCCACCATGTTCTACTTCCAGACAGACATTTTGATGATTGATTGACTGACTGAATGACTGACTAAATCTGTATGACTACTGGTATCTCTCAATCTCATTAAAATCAGACCCTTATTACGCTTCACTACTTTATGCTGATATAGGATCTGATGACACTCTGTAAGGGGTCATGTTGATGACATTGTTAACTTCATGTCATCCAATCAAATCGCTGCTTTCACAAATCTGAAAGTGCAGTGAAACACTGCTGAGGCTGTGTGACGTCATTGTGTGCTAGAGAGGTCATTTGAACATGAACTCTTACGGAGTGTAGTCAGATCACTAACAGCGTAAAGAAATGGGAGAATTTAATGAGATTGGGTATCTCTGATCCATTGATGACCACTACTTCTGTATGACGACTGATTACACTGTTTATATTTCCACTTCCTCTGTAGTTTCTGGGACTAGATACTCACGATTCTCGTACGTCCAGAAATCATTCAGATCTATCAATATACTCACTACTGTATCACCCTTGCCACTGAAATATATACAAACAAACACAAAGTTATAGTACTATTCTTCCTTAAATCCCATGACAGACATTCAAATAACATTCACCTTGATGAGCCAGTCTGTCATACACGCAACAGTTGAACCTCGGTCCCAAGCTCAAGGCTACAGTTAGAGATTAAACTGCAAAGAAGGGATATGATATTCTTTGTCCAAGCTTTGCCTTCATTGTGACTATATTAACACATTTACTGGTACAAATGTTTAGATGTTCACCATGTAGAGCTGACTTCTTCTAAGGTCAAGGTCATATTTAAAGGTTTGAACAATAAATGGGCATTAATGTCAACTCCAATGAGACAGCATGTCATGCATAAAAACCAGGTTACTAGCTCAAAGGTAAAGGTCACACTTAAGAGGATAAAAGTTAAACCTAAATAAAGCTACCTCACTTTTGAGGTTATTTCACCATATCAACATTACAGGGTAATACCCGTTTTCCGGGATTACGGAATTAATTGAGCGACAATATGCGAGATATTACGAATATACGTCAGGGGGCCATTGGCATATAGCGTATAGAGCCACCAAGTACAAAAATCGCAATTATTTTAGCCAAATGATAAGAATTTGTAAAAAGTCTTACTTGAACACAATTACAACATTATTTAACGACCTCGCTGACAATATTTTCGCCTAAACAATATGTTTAACTTGAAAAATGCGTATATTTTCTCGCCATTGGTATCAAGCTACCGAAGCGGCAGTGAAGAATAAAATGCAATATTTTAAATATAAAGCATTTTTTAGGATAATTCTTGCTAAAGTTCAAAAACAAAGATGTTAAATGATAATGTTTTTCATGTTTAAACGTTGAAAAAAGAATAATTTTATACACTACAGCTCTACCGCTTATTGCTCGCTAACCCCCTGACCATGAAATTCCGGTACCGGAAAAACGGGTTTTAATGAGTAATGTCAATATCGAGAATAGGCTTTCAGATTTGTTTAGGATGCAAGTTCACAATAGTACAGTACATTGCATCAAATACTTGGCACAAATGTGTAACCGGATGAACCAATGTGTTGTGCACATAACCAAACTCTGTAGCTCAAACGTCAAGGTCGTACTTATCTGTTAAAAGTGAGGAAATGAATACATTCCAGGACTTTGTGTAATAGAAACATCGACTTAAGGATTTTGATACTGTAACAGTTTGACACAACTCTGGCAGTGAAAATCAATTGTCTTCACTCAATGCGGGCACATTGCTCATTAGGTCTAATTTTGTCCAATTTGTTATCTTTTTGTTCTAAGATGTCGAAGATGTGGAATACCAACCTTCAAGACATTAACCTGATGCTTAATCACTAGGCTTTCTAGATGAACAATGAATTATACATACATACATGACTACATGACTTACCGGTTCACTAAATCATCCTACATATATGACTACATGTACATGACTTACCAGTTCACTAAATCATCCTACATAATTATATGAATACATGACTTACCAGTTCACTAAATCATCTTACATATATGAATACATGACTTACCAGTTCACTAAATCATCCTACATAATTATATGAATACATGACTTACCGGTTCACTAAATCATCTTACATATATGAATACATGACTTACCAGTTCACTAAATCATCTTACATATATGAATACATGACTCACCAGTTCACTAAATCATCTTACATATATGAATACATGACTTACCAGTTCACTAAATCATCTTACATATATGAATACATGACTTACCAGTTCACTAAATCATCTTACATATATGACTACATGACTTACCAGTTCACTAAATCATCTTACATATATGAATACATGACTTACCAGTTCACTAAATCATCTTACATATATGAATACATGACTTACCAGTTCACTAAATCATCTTACATATATGAATACATGACTTACCAGTTCACTAAATCATCTTACATATATGACTACATGACTTACCAGTTCACTAAATCATCTTACATATATGAATACATGACTTACCGGTTCACTAAATCATCTTACATATATGAATACATGACTTACCAGTTCACTAAATCATCTTACATATATGAATACATGACTTACCAGTTCACTAAATCATCTTACATATATGAATACATGACTTACCAGTTCACTAAATCATCTTACATATATGACTACATGACTTACCAGTTCACTAAATCATCTTACATATATGAATACATGACTTACCGGTTCACTAAATCATCTTACATATATGAATACATGACTTACCAGTTCACTAAATCATCTTATATGTATGAATACATGACTTACCAGTTCACTAAATCATCTAAGGTGATTTTAAGAGGATCAGCTGGTTTAACCATATCAAATATTTCATCCTTGACATCCTGGAATGACACTGGCTCCTGTCCATGTAACCTCATCTGTTCTTGTATTGCCTGAAACACCAGTCAACATAATATAACCTTTCATCATACACCAGATTATATAACCTTTCATCATACACCAGATTATATAACCTTTCATCATACACCAGATTATATAACCTTTCATCATACACCAGATTATATAACCTTTCATTGTACACCAGATTATATAACCTTCCATCATACACTAGATTGTATAACCTTTCATCATACACCAGATTATTTAACCTTTCATCGTTAATCAGATTATATAACCTTTCATTGTACATCAGATTATATAACCTTTCATCGTACATCAGAATATATAACCTCTCATCGTACACCAGATTATATAACCTTTCATCATCTACCAGCTTACATAACCTTTCAACATACACCAGATTATATAACCTTTCATGGTACTCCAATATTATATAACCATTTATCACACATTTCATCTTACACCGGATTATATCATATTATATAGAGCATATAACCTTTCACCACACACATGATTATATAACCTTTCATCAAACACTGGATTATATAACCTTTCATCATACACTAGATTACATACCTTTCATCATACACTGGATTATAATTATAACCTTTTCTCATACACCAGATTACATACCTTTCATTTATTCCAGATTTTTATGTATAACCTTTCATCATACACCAAATTATATAATGTTTTATTAACTCCACATTATATAACCTTTCATCATACACCAAATTATACACTCGGCAAAACTTATAAGTACACACTTGTTTATTTGCCCATAGCTCGGTCAATATGTATTTGATCTTGCTGAAACTTTCAACATACGTAGATGGATTTGTGGAATTACAATACCATCGATATTTTTAACATCTGATTAAAATTGTCACAAACAGAATAAACTAATGATGACATCAGCAGAATCTAAAATCACACAATAATGCCGTGTGTTCATCGGGTGATTGCCAGGTTGCTAATGCACATATGGCCCCGCTGTGCTGATAAAGTTCTTTTTCAAGTCTATGTTGTTATCACGGAGACAGAAATAAAGAACACAATGATAAGAACAAAGCACAATTTAGGTTTAGAAATGCAGACTTTTTCATAAAAATGCAATTTCGGACATGGTTAACTCCCCTTGACCATAACAATAAACAATATTTTTAAAAGTAAAAAACCACAACGCGTCAATTTCTCGGCCATTTTACGGTTTTTGATGTTTCATGGTTCAATGAACCGCTGTATTTAATTTTGAAGAAAAAACTTCATTTATACAGTCCTTTATAACGGTAAAACCACGTGTGTACTTATAAGTTTTGCCGAGTGTATATTGTATTGTCACAAACTTTTTAAACAGCTAAGTCCGCAAATTCAGGTCACCCTCGCGCAGGTTGATGGACGTTGCTACATGACTACATGTACATGTATCAATGATAATTTGTTTGGTAAAAAATAACAAGATGAATTTCAAATATAATATTAACTAAATGCAAATTCAAAATATAATAAATATGATTAATAGATATTAATACTAGTAAAGACAAGAATTGTTTGAAAGCACCACTTCATGTGTAACATGCTTACACAACAAACTGCACTACTGCTAATAACAGTACAATGGTGTTATGGTAGTATTGTGTTGTCATGGTAACCTGGACATAAATAAATATGTCAAAAATATAGTTTTCAAAAAATGGTATACAACCTTAGAGACATGTGATAAAATATCTAAACTATCTATAAGCCAAGCAGCATTGTGACAATATTCTACTGTATATTAAGTGTGAGTAAGAAACAAAGGGGGCTGTATTGTCATCTCCCTATGTCTCCTATACACTAACATGATCAAGGGAGGTAACAATACAGACACGTTTCAAGTATAAAAGTATTCTAATCTTGAAGCTATTAAGTTATAAAAACACTTGTCACTGCACTTGACTTCTACTAGTACTGGTTTGAAGAAAAATATGAAATACTACAAATAGATATGAATTGTGATATAAAAAGCAGTTTTACAAATTTCAGGAAAAGTCACCCTAATGTGCTCTAACTTCAGTATATAAACATGTACTGGGGCATAACTCTGATCTAAATCCATTCCAACAGGAGTGTAATAAGAAGGTTAAAAAAGAGCTATGTATGACACAAGTTCACAAAACAATAACAGTTTCCCAACTTGTAACAGTGAACAGTAGACGCCACCCTTGTATCCTAGATAACCATTTTCATCATTGAAAGTTCAAACTTACAACCAAAGTACAGACTGCATTTCTCTAATTATAATAACACTACAACATCGCCATAAATTCCAGCATTACATATGTCAGTGTACAATTGTGTATCAATAGATTTGTACCAACATTCACAACTGCTAACACTTGTTGATGGTCATAAACACATTTTAATTATATTAAAAACACTGTTATTTCTACATGTGTAACAGACATCCAGCATGCTTCATAACCATAACACACACGCACGGTCAACTTTCATGCATATGAGATTTTATATTCACACTTCAGCTGCTGAGCATTATAACAATGATGTGGGGGTGTGCCCTTCATTTCCAGCACACGAAGCAGTAACTCTATGCCAACGATTTGTCATGTATGTTTCATTCGTTTTTAGGGTTTAAAGCCTTTCTCAACAATTTTTCAGTTTTGATGATGGCTGATTCATCAGACCAGTTTTCTTGTACCAGTACTTATAAACCCTTCCACAAGGAACCAGGCAACAAGGAACATCATCATTGTAGTCAAATTTTCATCTAAGGGTTATAATCTGCTGCAACCAGAAATCAAACCCGGACTGCCAAGTTACAAATCCAGCACTCTGACCACTTGACCGAGGCCGTGGCCACTGTACCATTTATAGAATGGGGTCATTATAAACATTAGTATTTAGGGCCAATGATTTGAAATCTTGAATTCTACAATGTGATTTATTTGTGTTTACTAGGAGGGACCAGTTTGACCTAATGTATAACTCCTCCATCTGATGTTATACAGGTAATCCACACCACTACGGTCAAATTTCCCATATTAATGCATGAAGATGATCAGATGCTGTGTTAATCCTAACAGATGATGTCTAAATGGTAGATGGATATGATCTCTAAATGAAGAATTAATAAATAGCAAAAAAATATGGAAAAAGGTATTGATCTAAACACTATGAAAATTTAAGATTATAGCCAAACTGAAGCTAACACACTAACTTCTAGGAATTTGATAAACAATATAAATCCAGGATTTAGCAAATCAAAAATATAAATATTGCAATTTGCAACTAGATTTGAAAAAACTATAAAATCGCAGAAGTTATTGAATGTTCACAAACATTGACTGAGATACTGAAATTGGATACCAAACTAACTGTTGTAAAACAGATCAGACATCCAGAAATAGATAACTAGAATCAGTCCACCAGCATGTGGCGTTATATGTCAATGGTTAACACCATATGTGCCACACTTTATTTTATCTGATTTATCTTAAATTGGTCTTATTAAAACAAGTTTAAGCAATTCATACTAATTCTTCTCCATACCAAGTCGAGCCATTATTTGCCAGTCAGCTTTCTGCTGAAATATGGTGGGTATGTGTGTGCCATTACCTGGATTAGAACCCGATCACCAGATTAGACAGCAAGCTCGCTAACCATTGAGCTACAGAGGCCACTAATGCTTCCTTTGCATTTTTTTGTCATTATAAAGGGTAACTAAGTACATGCTTTAAACCTGCTCACTGCTGAAGGATAGGATTGCCTTTTGTACACAAAGTGCATTATTTAAACCTGCTCACTGCTGAAGGATAGGATTGCCTTTTGTACACAAAGTGCATTATTTAAACCTGCTCACTGCTGAAGGATAGGATTGCCTTTTGTACACAAAGTGCATTATTTAAAACTGCTCACTGCTGAAGGATAGGATTGCATTTTGTATACAAAGTGTATTATTTAAACCTGCTCACTGCTGAAGGATAGGATTGCATTTTGTACACAAAGTGTATTATTTAAACCTGCTCACTGCTAAAGGATAGGATTGCATTTTGTACACAAAGTGTATTATTTAAACCTGCTCACTGCTAAAGGATAGGATTGCATTTTGTACACAAAGTGCATTATTTAAACCACTCAAAATGCACTTAAGTTCACAAATGGTGACAATACTGCTATTTCATATTACCCAACATACGGCTATTAAGTGATATGAAACATCATAGGATACTGATTCTGAGTTAACACAAGAAATGTTTGTAAAACATGTATGACCCCATGGCAGCCCAAGAAAAGTGACTTTGACCTTTGCCGTCAAAATCAATAGGGATCATCTACTGGCCATGACCAACATCTATGTAAAGTTTGAAGATCCTCGGGTATATCCTTCTTGAGTTATTGAACGGAAGCCATTTGGTCTACTGACCGCCCGACGGACAGACCGACCGAATGACAGGCATGTGCAAAGCATCATACCCCCTCATCGAGATGGGGGCATAATAAAATATTGTTAACATTAACTTCAAATATCAATGATTTATAAACATGATAGACTCCACTTGGCACTGTATTGGATTCGGATTCCTTATAATTTCAACAAGAAATATCACTGAATGTGATGAATACCCCCAGAAAAGGCTTGACACGGTCAGATAGGCACAACTAAACTTGGTTCTGATCGGTCATGCAAAGTTTCTTTGAAATCCGACAATTGATTACAGAGAAATAGCGCTGACAAAATTTATACGTGAAAAAAATCAAAGGGGTATAACAACCTTAAAATTGATCCAACCACCGTGTGGTAACAATAAGCACAACTAGACTTGGTACTGATCATTCATACGAAGTTTCCTTAAAATCCGACCGATGATTACAGAGAAATAGCGTGGTCAAACTTTATCAATGTAAAAAAACAAAGGGCCATAACTACCTTAAAATCTATCCAATCAGCATATGCCGAACATATGCACAACTAGACTTGGTACTGATCATTCATGCAAAGTTTTGTTAAAATCCGACCAATGGTTACAGAGAAATAGCGCAGACAAAATTTGTAAGTGTAAAAAAACAAAGGGCCATAACTACCTTAAAATTGAGCCAACCAACGTGTGCCGACGATATGCACAAGTAGACTTGGTACTGATCATTCATGCAAAGTTTTGTTAAAATCCGACCAATGGTTACAGAGAAATAGCACGGACAAAATTTATAAGTGTAAAAAAACAAAGGGCCATAACTACCTTAAAATTGAGCCGACAAACTTGTGCCGACGATATGCACAACTAGACTTGGTACTGATTATTCATGCAAAGTTTTGTTAAAATCCGACTAATGGTTACAGAGAAATAGCGCGGACAAAATTATACGGGCGGACGGACCAACCAACAGACCAACCAACCACAAGCATGACTCCAATATAGCCCCCATATACTATGTATCTGGGGGTATAATAAAGCCCTATAGCGACCTACATGTTTCTAAGCAAACGCACCTTTTTTTCTAACATTGTCCTTGGGTGTGAAAATGTTAAAATTGCGTAAAAATATTCTACAAGAACCCAGAAATACAGCAGCCAGCAAATCTCCCAAAGTTGCAAGACAATAAGAGGATGTAAACATTGACGCCATTTCAACAGGATGGTGAACATATAACGGAAAGGGTACAACATTAGTTAGTTGCATTATGTTTACCATTACATTCTGTTTCCATAGCAAACCAACCCATCACAGAAAGTATAGTCAATTTTTTGGCACAATATTTTATTATTTATAGAATTAGCCAGTATGTTAGCTTCAGACATCGCCTGTTTATACTTACTGGAATTTCAGCCGCATATTTTTTGATGACTCCCTAATAATTTTAGATTTAGACATAATCAAGATTTGTAGAAGTTTGAAAGTATTGCTGTTAACAAATTATCAAAATTTTACTGCGTCTCTCAGTTAAAAAAATGCATTGAATAAAACAAATACAAGATTCTAACAAATCTTGACGGTGTGAGTAAGATGGTAGGAACTATTCAATATTAACATAAGCTACATTAAGGCACAATATGACAAAATCTTCAATAAAACCTAACATACATGTACACAAAATGTAGACTTTTTGTTAAATACTGAAAAGCATAGTTTAAGGTAATGTAATTTGCAAAAATTTTTGTGTCAAACAGTCTTCAAACAACTAAGACAGTAAGAGAGGGTCTTGCTTAAGTGCTCAATACGTAAGAGTTGTATTAAACAAGTGGACAAACTAATATGACACAACCCGTTGCTGAGTGCCATATTGTTTTTGTTGATTAGTTGAATAAAAGTCGTATGCAACAAATATAAATGTAAGATTGTATTTGTCGCATAACCTTAGAAACTGCTTATTTTCTTTCAAAATTGTAATGTATTCTGAATTGGCTCCAATAGTTAATTATCAGGAAAATGAACGAGATCACATTTAGTGTTATCAATTATCTATGCCTATTAAGTCATCATTATTGTTTTATAAGACTAAAGGCAGATATAATCTAGATCATAAACATATCAGCGATCGCTGATATAACATTATCATATATACACCGACTTGGTAAAAATATTAACGACTCTGGCAAACCAACATCACATTCTACAAGGAAGAGATAAAATTTATAACAACTTACCCTAAAGAAGTAGTTAAGGGAGAAGACATTAAGGTGGCCACGTTGTTGAACATCCAATATACGAAACAAATATCTCAATGCTTCCGGTTCCTTTCTATTCTCTAATGCTAATACAAAATCTAAGTACGTCTTATAATCCTGAAAACAAAACAAACTTCAGTTGCCATGGTAACAAGAAGTATGTGTACTACATGTGAAAATCAACTAGTCGCTTCATCAATATCAAAGTTACTGTGACCTTTGACCAACTGGCCTCGAAAGTAATAACATGTTAATAATTACGAAGTATATTTTATTTAAAATCTCATTCAAAAGCACTATGAAGAACACGCTAATATCAGCAATAAAAAAAGTAGAATAAGCAACGAGTCTGTAGGGGTCTAATTAACTTTTTTTGTGATTAGCGACAAGTATGCACGGACACTATGCTATTATTTTTCTCAATTGTAAACTATTTGAAAACGGGTTTGGCCTTACAATAACACTCCCATCAAGTCATAGATACACACAAAATAAGCATGTAATTAAACGTATGAGAAAACCCCTTGATATCAATTATAGACATCAGTAGTACCATACTTATCTCTTCCACAGGGAAAAACTTGTTCAATTTTTTCTAAAACAGAAAACTAACTGTACAAAATCAGTTCCCAATGATACCAAAATGCTAGGGCCACATCTTTGAAGTTGGAAAAAGACCAGACATGATAATAACTTAATTCATGGAGACAATGAATCATCAATAAGTTCACATACCATTTCACCTTCATAAGTGAGACACTCTTGGAACACTCTGTCTAGAAATACATCAGTCAAGGTACCTGTACCATACCTGGAATAACATATCAAACATGTATTGTGGAGGGTTTTTTTATCCGTCAAAATTTCACATAATTACATGTGTAGCTGTATGTTACAGATAAGTAATCCTCACCTTTCTGAAAATGTCTTATCTATTGTGTACACATATCATACAGTTATGTATCTTTTGAGAGGTCAATAAAACTCCACTATACAAACTGTTGAAAACAGAACAAAAGGATCAAGATGGCCCTAAGTGGCTGTGCCAAGGTTACCCCCTAAGTGGCTGTGCCAAGGTTACCCCCTAAGTGGCCGGGACAAGGTAACCCCCTAAGTGGCCGGGACAAGGTTACCCCCTAAGTGGCTGGGCCAAGGTTACCCCCTAAGTGGTCAGGCCAAGGTAACCCACTAAGTGGCTGGGCCAAGGTTACCCCCTAAGTGGCCGGGCCAAGGTTACCCCCTAAGTGGCCGGGCCAAGGTTACCCCCTAAGTGGCCGGGCCAAGGTTACCCCCTAAGTGGCCGGGCCAAGGTTACCCCCTAAGTGGCCGGGCCAAGGTTACCCCCTAAGTGGCCGGGCCAAGGTTACCCCCTAAGTGGCCGGGACAAGGTAACCCCCTTAGTGGCCAGGCCAAAGTTACCCCCTAAGTGGCCGGGACAAGGTTACCCCCTAAGTGGCCGGGACAAGGTAACCCCCTAAGTGGCTGGGCCAAGGTTACCCCCTAAGTGGCTGGGACAAGGTTACCCCCTAAGTGGCCGGGACAAGGTTACCCCCTAAGTGGCTGGGCCAAGGTTACCCCCTAAGTGGCCGGGACAAGGTTACCCCCTAAGTGGCCGGGACAAGGTAACCCCCTAAGTGGCTGGGCCAAGGTTACCCCCTAAGTGGCTGGGACAAGGTTACCCCCTAAGTGGCCGGGACAAGGTTACCCCCTAAGTGGCTGGGCCAAGGTTACCCCCTAAGTGGCCGGGACAAGGTTACCCCCTAAGTGGCTGGGCCAAGGTTGCCAACTTCAGTTATCTTCCTAAGTTGAACTAAGAGATAGTAGAAATTATTCTGTATAAAGGTGTAGTGGGAAAGACAATTACCCGTTAGGTGCACATAATTACCTGAGAGCACTGTACATTAGAGTTTTAACAATATAGTTTGCAATCATGTTTTTATAGAATACTTATCTTACAACACTTAGAGGATATACTCACCAATGTTTTAGAACGAGACAAAGTGGTAGACATGATGTTATATGTGCACTTACTTGGCTAATTCATCTTTACTCAACATGCCATTGTGATCTTTATCCAGGTTTAAATATTGCCCATACACCCTGAGAGCGGACGGTGCTGAGAACCAGTTAGATTCCTGCATCTCCTTCGATAGGTCTTCATCCCTGAGCTAATATACATAATGTAAAAGATGTCATCAATCATAAAATTTTGTAGTAAATAATTATATACAGTAAAGATTCCTCGAACTGCCTTCGGACCGGGATAATAGTTTAAGTATTAAAATAATATCAAACATGCTCAGAAGACCCTGACTGAATCATGAGGGGCTATTTCTCTTAAAGTCTATACCTCAAAGGTCATATTGATTATTTGCACTCGATTTTACTACCTTAATTTTCACCACTTCACTCATTTTTCAACCTCAATATCAAGACAAACTCAAAATACAATAAGAAAGTATTTTTAAAGAACTTTTCTGTGTAGCTGTAAATGTTATATAGCACAAAAAGGGCACTTTTCGGACTAATGGCGCTACTATACAGATAAATGGGCACAATGGCATTTGGAAATAGGGGCATGGCGCAGAGCTAGGCTTGGAAGGCCTGACTAAAACACTAGTATGAACATACTTACTTCTAACAAGTCATCTAAGAAACTACATGCTAGTATATCTTGGATTTTGATTTTGCCTTTTCTCATTGGGTCTAGGAAGAAGAAGAATTTCCTGACAGCTGTACATACATAGAATGAATAAAATGATCGCTCCAGTCCATTCAACTGAAATAGATGTACATACATAGAATGAATAAAATGATCGCTCCAGTCCATTCAACTGAAATAAATGTACACACAGAGTAAGTTATATGGAGAACAGGTCTGATGGAGGATAACGAGGTCACACTACTAACTCATGTTAGTTCATTTCATCGGGTTTAAAGCAGCTTCTCAACAATTTTTTAATTATATACAATACAATATTATAAAAATTATATATGACGGCCCATTGACTTTACCAGTTTTCCTGGACTGTATTCTAACCAGTACTAACTAATGCTTCCACAGGAAACCAGTTACTTCTCCACATGTGGAGAGTAATCAACATTGTTGTCAAATGGTCACGTATCCAGACCTCCTAATACGGTAAACACGTAGTTATGTAGGCACTAAAATCTACTGAAAACTAGAATGTGTATGACTGGTGAAATGTCAGGTATTTGAAAATAAGTAAATTCAAGGGGATTAAATAAGATTTAATTTTGTGAATGAACATGACCACAAAAACGTCATTAATCAATCTATATGGCTAAAGCCACAAAATTAAACCCCCTAATTACGAAATTGCCTATCCAAATCTACAATCTTTAATACATGTATCAGCAATTTTTTTTTAAATAGTCTATATAAATGCTTCATTCACTAATAAAGTTCATAAATACAAAAATAAAATTAAAAAGAAAGATACAATTGTAAAATGCAAAACACAAAGTTTGATTATTTCGAAGAAAATGTGGACAAAATATTGAATAAGTGAAAAAGAAAGCATCACAATGCATTGCTTGAAGTGGCTAATACTTTCATCAACATTCCAACAAGCAATAGTTTGATCATCATCACAGCATCATGCCTGTACATATACATCAGGGTTCTGATTTATCAAAGCAAGGAAAGCTAAATCTTGCACTCAAACTTTAAATTCCTTTTCAAAATAACTTTTGTCGGAGTTCATTAACCGTAGCAGTTCATTTACTGAATCATTGTTAAAATTGCAGATTCTTTTACAAAAATGTGTAGTTCTTGAAGAATTTAAATTAGAAAGTAAGTTCAAAAGTTCCTTAAGTCTTTGATAAAACAGGATCCAGAATAACAAACTCTCTATCAGCAAATTACAAAATCCAAGCAAATAAAAGGATTTGTATTGGCAAGTCGATTAACTTTTCAAATCTTTCAAAACAAATACTAAAGGATGCTTCTATTAATTATGTTCTTAAAACTAGAAATTTAAATACTGAATATTTGATCATGAGATAGAGGATATTGCATAATACCTAGAGTACCTGGATACTGCATTAGCGAAAGTAAGACATTTTGAAAATCCAGAAATCCAGAAAAATTGTCATTTTACATAGGAAAAATAAAAAAAAGCCCATTTTTGGACACTAAAATTCCTGAAGTTTCTAAAAGATCCTGACAACTTTTACCCATGATACTGTAAGCCAGAACGTGGATGATTGTGCTAAATATTCACCCATATTTATGGGAGTTACTGATTAACAATGAATGGCTCATACATATAAACAGGACATATTGACAGGCGTAGCATTGTGTCATTTCACCATAAAATGGGTAGGCTGCGAAAACAAATGTAACTGTACCGGTGTATAAACAGAAAAAGAAAGCAATTTCCTAGTACCATAAATCAGTGGTTCTACTGAGGTATTATGCCCAATCCTGAAAATAATATGCAACCCTGCACCAAATCTCTAATTTAGCTTATGAAATTTCCAATGACAATAAGTTATCACTCAGTTAAATTTAAAAGTTCATTTTGTTTAGTGCAGCATATCTGGATTTCCGGAATAACCCAGAATTTGAAGGAACCCTGCATCCATGAACCAAATATTGGGAAAGGAACCAAATTAATGTGAGGGATGAAGCCAGGATTGATACATGTCTCTGTGTCTCTTTAACAGTGGATCTCATAATATAACAACTAAGGTATATACATCCTCTCCCTACAGTATCTTCTACAGGGTTTTCATGAAGAAGGGGCCGTTGACCAAAATGCCTATCTCGACTGCAAATTTGGCTGCCTCAAAACTTAGATAATACACTTCTTTAAATTGATATAATAACTGTTGAACACCTCAAATTTGAAACAAGCCTACTTGGCAAAATCTTAATGAAAACCATGCTTTTATCAAATACTTCTATATCAACCTTTTTTCTGTATAAATGCTCATTCACCAGTGTATTCTCACTGGAATCATTGTCCAGGAACTTGACTTACCATTTGAAGTGTGAGGATGTTAATAATGAAAACCTGTTTTATTTATTTGTTTGCATATAAATAATACAATAATTTCAATATGTAACAAATAATAGCCAAATTCATTTTAATATGTTAACTAGCCGTGGAGATTCTACAAAAACCAGATTTTCATGTCAACCAAGCATAATTTTGCAGAAATGTATACATGCTTGACACCACCAGCCCCCCAAGTTCAATCCTAAGAGATTTTGCATACAAGCTACATGCACAGCAAGTTTCATCATGATATCTCATTCTTTACTGAAGTTATCCTATGGAAATGAATTGTGGAACTCGTTTGCCCATCTGACTGACCTCTGAACATTGCCAATCTAATAACCAGTTTTTTCCTTGGGAAAATCTGGTAACAAATTACTTTAAGACCTCACAGGATGCCTTTCCATCACATGTCACACAGAAAATTACAATACTTTCATTGAAGTCACATTTCTAGTTTAAAAGAGGAAGCAGAAAGCAAGGAAGCTGCAGGCAAGAAATGCACAAAACAACATAAACCACATTCGGTAGGTAATACAAATTTATGACAACTTGAGAAATTGTTCTTGGTTGGTATTCAATATTGATTTTACTTGACTTAGGATAAAGACAAACAATCAGATCCCACAATATTAAACTCTTGGTCAGTAACAGGCAATATGATAGGCTATCCTTATTCTTCAATGAAATAAGATCAATATTGAATATCACCCAAGGACACTGACATACTTACTTACACCAGACCAACAGTATGCTTACAATCAATACTTAACACTCCACACTTAAATCTCAATTATACAAAATGTGCTAATAATAAACTTTTTTTTTGAAAATCTAGAAGTGGAAATTATATGGAAACTTAATAGAATGAGTGTTGAAACTAAAATTTAGTACATTATCTTTGGCATTTTATATATTTTATCAGGCATACTAGATACAATATTTTTGGGACTGAGTGCCATACTCCACATTCAGACAGATGAATTACAATTACACTGTTCATCTTACTTAACACTAACAAGATGGCCCAAAGGGCCCTAGGTCGCTCACCTGTCGTAGTAGTTCATGCAGGCCACTTGATGGTGACCTCATTTAAAACCATTTACAACTTTTAAGAATCCAGTAAATGCAGCCTCTATTGCATGTTTGAGGTTTCCATATTGTCTTAACCAGCGACCTTGTTATTTACATCAGATAACCCATTTTGAAGTTTAAGCCAAATTTTGTCTTTGATTTGACATAATGACCTAGCTTTTGACCCTGGATGACCCAATATCGAACTTGACCTAGATTTTGTTGAGGTGATCATTGTGACTGAGTTTCATAAAGATTGGATCAAAATTGTTACCTCTTGTGACTATGCAAGGGTTTTCAATGATTTGACCTTGTGACCTAGTTTTTGCCCCTGGATGACCCAATAAAAAAACTTGACCTAGACTTTGTTGAGATGATCATTGTGGCCAAGTTTTATAATGATTAGGTCAAAATAGTGCCCCCTAATAAGATATATGAACCTTGAATCAGTGAATTTTCACATCGAGATTTAGGTGTTGTCAGTGTGTCGAAATTTGTTGGAATTCCAGGCCCTGGCAAGGAATGAGGGTCGTTCACATAATAATCGAAATAAATACAGAGGTGATCACATGACACATGCTGAATTACGATAATAGCACTCACCTGTAGATATATCTAATGATATCATCACAATAGTTACATGTAAATACTCATAAAATATACTTAGATCTTTGTTCAGAGGTTCCATTTGACTCGGGAAAAAAGGTTTCGACCCTTAAAATTTCCAAAAAGCCATATTTTGACCATCAAGAGTTTCATTAGAAGGGTCATTTTATATTAAAATCAAATGGGTATTTTGCCTTTCAAATGGTAAAATTTAGTCAAAAGTATCAAAATGACCCTTCAGATTCAGAAGCTAGTGGAATCCCTGTTTGTTTGTTTGATTTTTGGACTGAATGCTGTCTCTCAACATCTTTGAATTATAAACGGTGGCAAATTCACATAAGTAGTTTTCCTGGACTGTTTCCTAACTGTACTAACCTATCCTACTACAAGAGCCAGCAACTTCTCCACATGTGGAGAAAAATTGACATAGCTGTCAAATTTTCACGGAAGGGTGCGACCTGCTGCAACTGGGAATCAAACCCGGATCACCGGTTTAAAAATCCAGCACTCGGGACCACTGCAGCTTGATCATAAAGATTCATTACATGGAAGTAGACAGTAAAAAGGCTGTGATCTATATTTTTCTGTTTAAAACATCAAATACTGTATGTAACTTTGTCGCTGTAATATGCGGCACATGAAAATTTCTGCAGTATCACACACTAGCTGTCACTTATACTTAAGATAATAAGAAGCAAGCATTCATTTTAACCAACTGATTTCAATCCATATAACACATATTTCATTGAACTTATAACTCCTTTAGTTGGTTGGTAACTTTCGTATCATATTGTTGTACAAATAAAGCGACTGACAAGAATATATTAAGCACAATGTAAACAAAATGACAACATTTAGTTGCAATAAATCTTGTATACATAGTAATTCTGACAGCATGTAATTCTAAAACATGTATATGAATGACAAATTTAGCGTAATAAAACACACTGAGGTAAAACATGAATAAAACACAGTCACACATCAACTACAGTCTACTTTATAAAGCTACGTGAAGGGGGTTAATCAAGCAACAATGTTTACCTGTGGTAATGTAGGTATAAGTTCTAAGATGTAGTTCTCTAAATCCTGAAAATACAGTTAATACATGAAGTGATGATGTACAATCAGTGATTTTTGGACCTTTTTTAGTGCCAAATATGGGCAGTTTCTCCTAGCAAATAAAACTCAATTTCTAATTAACGTTTGTATACCTTGTAGTTGAATGTGAATTATCCTTGTTGAGGGTAGATCATTAATTAAAATTAAATACCACAGCTTCTTTGAAAAAAATCAGATCGGCTAACGAGTGTATAAGAAAAAAGAAGCCAGGTTCCCTTTTCCTGGGTGCACAATTTCACTTGCTGAAGTTCCAAGAGCAGAATGTCTAGTAAAGATATCTGGCATGTGGAATGTGTCAACAAAACCTACTGAATTAGACATGGTAATAACTAATAATCATTTTTATCATTATAATCATTTATCAAATTACTTGATGGAAGTTTTTTTTATTTACAACAGAGAGATTATTCTTACTGATTCCTTGAGATATCCCTGTCCAGCGACATCATACAAGGATAATCCTATACGAGTCTGATGTAACCAGACTTTACGCATGACATAGTTGAAGAACTGCATGATGGATATTCGACCATATGGGTCAGTCTGAAGCAACTTTGTGAACACACTGGATTTGAAGAATTGTCTGAAAAAAAATTGTTATCATAAAATGAATTATTTTAGCGATATGTGTGAAAATGACTCAGATATTGTTGACACCCATCTAACCACAATAATTTAAAGAAATGTGTCAACGCAGTGGTAATAACTATTACAATGTCAGTTCATAAAATGATGTGACAACCCCTTGAACATATATTTTGAAACTCAATAGTGGCGTAACATTTTCTTTAAATTAATTTCAGTTAGCATGAGGAAGTTAGGATGTTACAATATAAAACTATAATAGACCTAGATATGTCAACTTTTTCTTATTCCAGTTACAGGGTTCTACTGAGGCATAATACCCAATCCTGAAAACGAGTTGCAAGTCTATTTCTGTTGCCATTAGCACACATCCCTACACCTAACTAGGTTTCAAACAATGCTTTATTATTAAAATTCAGATTATGGAACTTCAAATGACCACAATTTTGTCCATTCTTTGAATTGTTTCATCAAATAACTTTTATTTTGTGCAGACAAGATAATTCTTCCTAATGCAGCAAATCTGGATTATTCCGGAATTGTAGGCCCCGAAGTTAGCGTGAGGTAGTAATGAGTTAACATTATAATAGCCATTAATGTGTTAACTTCGATCTTACTGGCATTTTGGTCCGGCTTCCGATGCAACTTTCTGGAAATCTTCAAAGTTAATCATCTGATCCTCACCAACAAGTGGAGGCGTGTGATACTGGTCCAATAGAAACCATAGACGCTGAAAATATATAAACACTTAAAACATTTACATATTACATAATTGCAATGCTAGAACTCACAACAATATATGGTACCTCCCTTCCACTAACTTGGAATTTTCCAATTTCAAAGATCATGCATAAAGTTCATTCATAAGGAGATATTTACGGATTATGTTGAATGTATTGTTTCAACAAAAACTTCATTTTTATTTAAAACAGAAAACTACTGAATATACCAATAAAGAATTTTATGTAAAATGATGTTTTTAATTGGTCATTAATCCATTATCATACAAATCAAATTATTTCATCCATGTCTATAGAACTAGGTCAATTTTCATTCATAAGTTGAAAACATTAAAAATATCAAAATTCAAAGTATGCCAGGAATTACAGTCCATGGCAACCAAAGAACAGTGACACACAAGAGGGAACAACTGTTACACTACATAACATGTGAAAGTATGTCGTATGGTCAAGAAGGCTTCATCGATAGTGCTATACACTAGTACAATCCAAAAGCGAAAATCCAACCAAGTGGATTCATCAAATGTCTACATGTGTTTATAGCAACACAGACAAACTGTTAAATAATATCTGCAAGAAGACTAGCAATAAATGCACAATTGAAAAAATAAAGGAGCCAAAACCAACTGCATTACCATTTTGTCTTTTTCTTTCATCTTCAAAAATCACAAGTGTAATTTCAAACTGATGCTAAAATTTCAAAAGCTGGATCTATACCCAATGTACACAATGTAGAATGGCTACATAAGTGAACCATGCCTGATGTCCAGTTATGATTCATCTATAAGTGCAAGTTCTTATATCGATACTTGTCTTCCAATATAAAGAATGGTCTATCTAATCAAGTGTTCTATATCAATAATTACCTAAACTTTTTATTCAGACTTTATAAAACAACTTATAGATATAGAATGCAATCAATACACAGCCTTGTCAAGCGTCCCTCAAATCTGTCTTGCTGATTCAGGCCATAGAGATCACCAATCAAGAAGTCTACAGCCCAATATTGGTAAATAGATTACTGTTCTTTAGCTACTCTTTGAATACCTAGTCCATCAGCCTGTATCTACTGGGGTCTTGCTGAACAACATTAAACAATTACTAAGTCAAGTATATACATGCAAGTTGTAAATTGTGACTCACTTGAAGTTCATCATTGTCAAGAAGTTCTCTACTTCTTCTCTGTAAGAACACAGCTCTAGATTCCTCTCTCAACTTGAGAAGTAAAGGTTCCTCTTCTGATGGAAGCTACAGATACAAACAACTCTAACCATGTATAATTAAACCTGCT
This sequence comes from Spisula solida, assembly GCA_947247005.1. Taxonomy (NCBI): domain Eukaryota; kingdom Metazoa; phylum Mollusca; class Bivalvia; order Venerida; family Mactridae; genus Spisula; species Spisula solida. Next base: position 5,914,149 of record OX365945.1, read on the forward strand.
AAATCAATCAACTTACTTCAGGAATATTGATTCAAAATAGAGATTATTCACAGATAACTGTATCATTGATAAAGAGTAAAAACAATTGAAACATTTCTTGTTAAAATTTTTGTCCATTTTTTTGTTTTATCAATGAAACAGGTACCTGTGAGATTCCAAAGTACAAAAATTTATGCCAAACATTTCAAATCAGCTAACATTTGATCATCACTCAGGACTTAATAGAATTGTCTGCATTTTTATATATATATCAGAGCATTCAAATGTCACCATTCAATAAATCAGATCATCTTTCTAATTAAATTCTACCTTATCATAGAGTCTTGGTAATTTTAAATGATGATTATTGTCCGATCCTTTCCATTGATGATACATTTCTGAAAACATCTGCATTTCTTCTGCTTTCACCTGTTCCTCTGGTACTTTACCTAAAGAGTAAAAAAAGACAATAATATTTTTCTACAGACTGATATATCTGTAACAGATCCTGTTTCTGGTCCAGTGTAAGTATTACGGGTTTGTATCCACTCAGTAGGTCTGATCTGAGTGGTTACATACGTAGCAGTAATATACCAGTGGTGTGTAGAGTATTGTGGTGGTCTCCAATGTGTATCGTATAGTGGTAGTAATGTGGTAGTACAACAACCTCAATATAATGAATAAATGCCTAACTACAAGACTAACACAACACAACACCAAGTTACATGAACAGTATTTAATTTAGTTATCAAAGTAAGTTATATATATTATACTTAAGGCAGTGGCTAGCCGTCCGGCACCGGACGACTAGACAGCGAAATTAGTCGTCCGGCATCGGACGACTAGCGACTAGCAAACGCTACGTGTATTGGCTAGGGAAATGGGGATTTATATGCATTAGGCACCCAAAATTTCAGTTATTTTATTGTGATAAGTATCACGTATGTTTCTACCTTGTAATAAACTACAAATTCATTTTGTGACCGGCCGTGTATCTCCGTATATTGTCCGCCATATTGGAAATGAGGTGTCACAAACATAGCTTATATGGCAACTAATTATTTTTCATTCGCAGTTTTAATGGCACATATTATACAAAACTATACAATTTACTATTGTAAATTTTATTTTTTATTTTAAATACAATATGCAATAGGGCCTACCATGATACTATTCATAAACGGCAACATTGTTTTCACGCTAAAATAACCAGTGACATTCCAAACTGTCAATTACCTAACAGAGCGATTTCATTTTTTCAGCATGAAGTAATATACTTTCCCCATCCTCATAATACTGTAATTAAAACACTCTATGTTCCCTTACTACTTCTAGCTCTATTTCTAATGCCATTTTCCTAGCCAATGCACGTAGGATATGCTTGTCGTCCGATGCCGGACGACTAGACAGCGAAATTAGTCGTCCGGTGCCGGACGGCTAGCCACTGCCTATATTTAATTTATCCCAGTATATATATACAATACAATTTACAACCCTATAAATGTGAATGTTAAATAGTGAATGTAGATTTAAGTTAGAATGCATGAACCCCTTAATTTAAAGGAAATGTCCAAAGCAATATGCTTTGATGACAGCGGACTCAATTTGGAAGGGTTGTGAGAAACTCACAACAAAAGGTTAGATACCTAAGTATCTTGATTGATAGCCAAAGCCTGAGCTTTAGTGGCAATGCTGACTAGGCAGTCAGCTAACCTGTGCAATGATACTGAAAGTGTGCAAAAAATCTGCACCAGACTCCGACCGTGTTTTGGTCTACTTGGTGTCTGTCTGTAGTGGCTGGACCGTCAGAATTTAAAAGCAGCCACTTGCAGACAGCTTATCGGTCTAACTGCCAGTGTTACTTCCACTTGTTGCTAAGCCTGCTAGCCTTGAGTCTAGATTGCTGAGTTGTTCATGCAATTCAAGTATAGCATGTTCGCAATAGTTGTTGTTTTGTATTAGACAGATGCATGGATTGCATCTTGTTCTGAGTTTTCAGTAACTAATACACCAGTTTATAGGAAAAATTGCGGGCAAAACTAAGGATTTAACGAACAAGTTCCTTGTGAACAAGTTTAAACTTACTGTTTTTCTTTTCGACATATTTCTTCAAGGATTTTTTCCAATCCATTGTTTCCAAATACTTCTTCTGTCTGTTTTTCAATGTCATTGTATCAGGCAATGTGATTCACAGAGGCATATTTCAAACATTTTCTCCAAAACTTCATGTTCAGATTTGTTTACGTCTCCATCTTAATTTTTCCCTCGAGAATGTAACGGCGTTTTTGATTGGCTAAGAAGAGAATTTACCCTCGACTGTCCTAATCCGTACTTTCCGTCTACTATTCGCATCAGTTACTTCCCTTGGCAAAGCGAATGGTGAACGTGTTTTGTATATTTAAAGCGATTTTGTTTAAAATGTTGAGTGTATTTAAAAATATATAACAACTTAATATTACTAAAGAATTAAGCTCACTACTCAAGTAGTACTTTTTATAAAATGTCTATGCATCAGCAGCATCACCAACTATTTTTTCAATAAGTAAAAGTCTTATAATTCATCAGCATCAACGTCATCATCAACATCAGTACCAGAATATTCACAACCATGCACCAGTTGAAGCCATAACTAGTAAATCAGCCAGGAGCTGCAGTTATGTAGATGTCAGGGCACAAACAATCGCAATCGATGTTGTTATCTTTGGAGTGTAGTTACCCATCAGAGATGCAGGAAAACCTACCTAAGTGTGATTACTTTGACTTTGATGGCCTTGGTAAACTTCTGGCCGCTGTGTCTCGCTGATCTAGCACGCGGATTTGAATCTGGTGGCCAGATTAGGCGGCAAGCAAGCTAATAATTGAGCTACGGAGGCCAGAACTGCCCAGTATAAATGTACCTAAATGGACCACTTCAAAAATCAGTTTTCAGACGACAATTACACTCAAATAATATAAATAGGTGCTGACAACAAACTATACCTCAGTATTTTTCAGTTTATTCCGTAAGAATTCATCATCAAATCGCATTTAAACTTTATTTAATAACTGGGCATTCTTGGTTAGTGGGACGTTCTGGTTTCTGGGCTGTTTGCAAGTGGCAAAAAAGTTAATTTCTACCACTGGTTTTTGCTTCCATGAAGCTTTAGATATATCAGTCTGTAAAAAAATATCAATATCTTCATTTACTCTTTAGGAAAAGTACCAGAGGAACAGGTGAAAGCAGGAGAAAGGCAGATGTTTTCAGAAATGTATCATCAATGGAAAGGATCGGACAATAATCATCATTTAAAATTACCAAGACTCTATGATAAGGTAGAATTTAATTAGAAAAATAATCTGATTTATTGGATGGTGACATTTGAATGCTTTGATATATACATAAATGCAGACAATTCTATTAAGTCCTGAGTGATGGTCAAATGTTAGCTGATTTTAAATGTTTGTCATATATTTTTGTAGTTTGTATATAATCTCACTGGTAACTGTTTCATTGATAAAATATAAACAAATGGACAAAAATTAACAAACAAATGTTTCAATTGTTTTTACTCTTTATCAATGATACAGTTATCTGTGAATAATCTCTATTTTGAATCAATATTCCTGAAGTAAGTTGATTGATTTAGCAGGTATAATTATACAATGGTTAGAGTTGTTTGTATCTGTAGCTTCCATCAGAAGAGGAACCTTTAATTCTCAAGTTGAGAGGAATCTAGAGCTGTGTTCTTACAGAGAAGAAGTAGAGCACATTTCGACAATGATGAACTTCAAAAATATAACAAACATGTATGGTTTATTATAGACAATTTTATCACAGCAACGCTACATACACACACTATGGCTGTTGAGTGCTGCCTTCCCTGTCTGATGTAATATAATCATTTTTCATAATAAGTATACGCACAACATATATGAACACCATTACTATAAAACATTATGAGAACACTAATAGTACAGCACATGCGAACTAGACAAATTACAACTCCACATTACAATATACATCCATAATTAAATAGTAAATACACACAACAACACAAGGTGCAACAACTTTCAAACTACATACAAATTACACACAGAAAAACAATTGTAGAACGCACAAGTAAAAGCAACATATACAAGAACCAGAATATGCAATTTACATAAATAGCTACACAAACATTCATCGGAACAACACATTTGGAAAATAACATACATAAATACACATAACAACATATCAGGCCATCCAACTACAGGAACCTGTTACTTTGAATGTTTAGTTGTAAATATATACGTATATAATATTCCATCTTAGTAATTTAAATACTGTAAGTAATCAACAGATACCCTGCAGTATAAACTCTCTTTGTTTAATGGATATATGTTCTTTTGTATTTCCCTGTCAACACGGTCACTGTGTATGATATTATGTCTACATCGGTTTGTGAACTTCTGGAAATGCGAATAAACTATCTATCTAATATAAAAGCAAGCTACCAAGTGCAGATAAACGATTTACAAATTCAGCTTAACAATCCTACCATGACGAATGTAATCACTTGATGATTCGTCTTCATTCGATAAAACTATGTAATAATGATGTCTATTGGATCTGTGAAGGGCGAAGTACGGCTGTTGACGTAGTTCCATATTGCTGCACAACATACCTGTAGTTCTCGCAGAAGGTATGACCATATATCGCGTATGGATACAGTTATCAAGCTGTAGTGCACTGTAATCTATAAAAAGTTAATTTACGAAGCCCTTCACCAGCATCTGAAAATTGAGAAAAGACTATAGTAAATTATAACAACAATGTAAGAACTAAACTAACAACAACTGACGACGTTTTGTTAATCAACGGTGTTTTTCTTGGCATTAAAACGCCATATATTGAAACATTCCAGTTAACGTGTACGGTGGTCAATCGTCCTAACCGTTTCACCCAGAAAATGATAACTAAATATCGAAACAACTCAACGAAATGTTCATACTTGTTACTATTTGACCGAACAATGTTCTATGCAAGTAGTTACGATCAAAGTACGAATTTATTCTTTTTGAACACCAAGCAGCTGAAAATTTATTCATCATCAAATATTATATCACATATTATCGTTTTAACAACTTATTTAAGTATGATCTGATTGGTTATCCTTAACACGTTTCTTAAAAGTTAAAACCATCTCAAATAAAAAGGGTTTAATATCGAAATGTGAACACGAAAGTTAGGTCCAAGTACTTTTAATTGGTGATCTGTTAAGGTAGACAAATATATAGCATTATCAAGACTGCAGAAATATGCCTATACTGCGCGTATTCCAAGTTCCGAGCATGTAGAGAAAATGCAAAACTGCACAGGCACATCGATAAAAACGATACAGAAACATTTATTATTCTAGTCAATGTCAAGTTGTAAAATACATACTGAGGTTTTAGAAGTAGTTGCCTTTAGATAACTCTTGTGACATTGCATCGACTGTCTTGGCTAAATCAGGATCATGCCCACCTCCCCATATTATACCAAGGTCCGGACACAGATGATTCTGGTACGACAAAAGTGCCTGCTGGAGCGCGTCACGTGGAATCTTCCTGAACATGTCATACCGTAAGTCCCTTCCACCTTGACTAACGTAGTTGGCGAACATGGATCCAATCTGTGTGTTCGAGTAAAAGAAATGTGGCAATCTTCGTTTCTCAAGACATTGCTCTAATAGCTGAAGGAAATGTACCAGGGCTGTCTTCGCACTGTCTATTCTGACAGATGAATGAATATGACACGCATACAGAATAAGGTAGCAAGTTATTTGCTTCAAATGGTAAGATTTCAGAATGGTGGTTACTTGTGGTGGGGAAGGTTGGGTTCGCGTTTTCTTGAAGTACGTTTTCACGATCCGCAGAGCAGTTAGAATGTATCGCTGCTTTACATCCGTACGGGCAACATCGAAAATATGCCTCTCGTATGCTACTGAATTGATCAACCAGACCATTTCCTGGTTAGCAACTTCTAAGGCACCTCTGGCCTCTTCTTCCTTCCATTTACAGATGCCGTGGATCGGTGCATCCATTAACGAACCGTGGTATATGCTCTGTTGATCTCTCTTCAATCTCATTGCAGGGATTATATCAACATCAATCTGGCGGATACCATCGGCACGATTTCGGATCCTTCCTTGCTGCATGAAGTGATCATTTGCATCATCGTCCAGATGAAGGGTGATGTTGACAGCTGGCGGATTAAACTTTCGTGTTATTCTGAAATTAACATTTCGTGCTTCCTTCGTAACCTTCTCTTCGACGCTCTCACAGGATTGATCGATTATCGATAGAAACAGTCCGAGGTAAAGCTTCTTGGAGCTGAGAAATATTTCGCCATTTTGTTCAATGAACACCCCTTTTCTGCACAATTCAGGGTATCTCTCCTGCAAAGCGGCACCTGAAGCATTGCGGACTTTAATGTAGCAAAATCCCGGTATAGACTTGGACGCTGCTCGTATAGGGTACTCGTCAAACTCCAAACCTTCTATGTGGAACTCAAATCCAACATCAAATTCATCCGGAGCAATTACTTTCAGCCCGTCTCGAGCACTGCCTTGGCGAATGTAGGAATCGATCTTAAGGTGTGTCACGTTTACTACCTTCGCTCGCATTTCTTTCAGCAACAAATCTAAAATAGCATCAACAGCATCACGAGCCCTGGCCCACTCTTTTCTTCCAAAATCAATGTCACCTGTAATTAATGATAACACTCATTAATTCAAAAATTGTTTCGCGGCTCATCAATGGATGCCTATGTTCATCCTTTAACAGTTCCATTGATGATAATAATGCAACAGTACATGAGCGCAGTCAGGATTGGGGGTGGCATACTATATAGTTCGCTAACAAAAATCAGACAACATACATACATTTTGTACTTCCTACTAAAAGCCTCTTGCAACGCTCATATACGTTGGACCTCCTAGAATAACGTTGTCTTTTTCTGCACTTGTTTCGTATGAATAATAATTTTGAAGCTGTTCTTATTTTTAGTCTGAACAATGTCCATAAGCAACTGCCATGTTATCAAATTCATTTTTGTCCTTCGAAGCACCCCCCCCCAGACAGCCCATAAAGTATCTGATTAAAGCCACTTCATATACACTCACCTACGTATTTAGATGCTTTTAGTTTTACAACCCATTCCGACGACTCGTTTCCAAACTGAGTAATTGGTCGCTGCCATTGATTGAGATGTGAGCCAACGTGTTGTTGTACCTCGTGTTCCTTAAAACAACATCAATTGCATGTAACAATTCAAAATGATAGTGAGAAGACAGAATACTATTTTTTTTAATGATGTATCTGCGAACATGAACGAATATAGCTTATACGTTCCTGGTGATAACTAAACACCATACATGTACTTTGAGAAACCCTAAAGCGAACAATTATGCGATAAATCTGGGTAAGGGATTTGAAATAACAGAGCACTAGCGGCACAAAAACAACCAGCTTGCTCTAGATGAAGAAATGAAATCTGGATAATTATTAATTAAGCCTGATTGAGATCAATATCCATCGATATTCCTATATAGGTGTTTACCAATAATGTTCACTGCAAAGGAGTAAAATAGGGACCGTTTAATTATTATCTTTTGCATTAATAGTCACAGGTAATTGTATCATAGATAAGGAGTAATTTTTTTTTATAAAATTTATGTATGTTAACATAAATTTAATACAAAATATATGTTTTACTCTTTATCAATGATACAATTACCTGCGTTAGTAGTTATACTAAATGAAGTCATTAACCTAGATACATGTATTTACCTTTACAACGCATTCATTTTCGGAAAATATTGTATTGTGTTATTTATATACTCTCATTGACAAACTGTATATATTAAACGGCATTAAATCGGTCTGTTATTTAGTATGTGTACTTAAAAGTCCTTGAACTTGTGTATATAGTGGATCTAAACATCTGTTTTTATTTACAAAAGTTTGTTATATTTATCAGTGGAGAACTTTCACTATCGGCCATTCGTGAATCATTCACCTAACTACTGGCCCGATCGGGAATTTTGCTACAAAAAGTGCCTGATCGGGCAATAAAAATGGCCACTTTTGAAAAAAAACCTGACCTGTGCATAATATATTTCATATATTATATTTGACATGGAGATGGTCTGATGGCACATTTGGAATAGCAAAATGTTTATCTTAAGTCCTATCGTTCAGAATTATTTAAATTGTCTAGATCCTGAGAAATTTGTGTATTTCGTTCACTTTCCCGTTTTGGCAACTTAATTTCCAAATCAGGCAAGTAATATATTTTGAATAGTAGAAATTAAGTTGCCATGTAGAATTAGATTGGCCAAAATTGGTACTTTTAAGGCTAGCTAACTCAAAATCTAGTCAATCTAACATAATTTGGAACGGTAGGATTTTAGATATACTGTTTGTGATATTAAACAAGCGTTTGGTCTAATATGTTTATGCACAAGTCATTTCTTCTAAGGTATGTATAAAATGACCATTTTATTGCCCAATCAGGCAATTTTTATGGAGCATAATTTCCCTATCGGGCAAGTACATGTAGCTATAGGGGAATCCACTTGGCTAGACACTTGATCCCATATTTTGTGTGTATCATGAATCAACGATGTAACGATATAGGTCTACGACATGAAATTAAACTGTGATATGAACTTAAAATGGATTGTTTACTTTATTCACTGTATCATAACAACATAAAATAACAATCTGATTAAAATCATATCCTCATACCCGCTACACATGAGAAACCGGTAAGGAAGATCAAGTACTATAGTCAGATGGCATTTTAACATAATTAACTGTCAATGAAAATGAAATACGTTTAGTGACAGCTTCTTTTACAGGAAACGTTAATCAAAAATAGAGAAGTTTAAAAGTTTGAATACATACCGACTCTTTGCTTTCTCTAATAATTCTGGAAGCCCTTAACACATCATCCTGATGCACTCCAACATCTTCAGGCCCGTAATACGCCATTAGTTAAAATAAATTATGTTTTATTCGTAGCCCTTCCTTACCGTTTATTTGATGCGTTTGTCTGGTGTTTTATATATACTGTGCATTTTATTGCACAACACTCATTTACGGAAAATCCGTTATCCACTGCTGCATAAAACTGTGTTACTACGCATTATTTAATTTTCCGAAAATAATGCAGATATAACTCGACCATTCAGATAACGCACTTGTTTACATAACTTTGTTGTTCATAAACACTGCAATTGCTCTCAATAATGTCTCATTTTAATAGATAGATGTGCGATTAGTATGTGGCTAATGCCAGGGTCACAAAGCTCGTACGATATCCGTACGAATTTATCAACTCGTACGAGTTCATAATTTTGAAATCCTAACGGTTTTTGTATGTTCGTAGCGTCTGGTCACAACTCGTACGGACCACGAACGATCTATAGAGATGCACTGGAAAAATATCCGTACGATGCTCGGAACGATTTAAGAAAATCCGTACGACGCTCGTACGAGTCTTCGGTGTCCGTACGGACGCCGTGCAAGTTTACCAAAATCAACTCGTACGGAGCTCGTAGGGCAAATGTGACCTTAGCATTAGTGAATAATGTATAGGTTTTCACTGTCTTTCTCTCCAATTAAAATGTTTATATTCAGTAAACCAATAAAAATACAATGTTATGATATTGTAATGTTTGTATACAAGTGGCAGACCGAAATAAATGGACTGTATACAAATATTATGTTATGCATGATTAGTCTAAACTGACCTTGACATGGGTAAACTTGGACTGCAGGATTATTCCACTTGCTCCACCACAAAGGAATAGTCCAAGAGCTGAGGGCCATTTATTTACAATTCTTGTCCAAATCTATAATTGGTATGAATTGAAAGCATATAGTGTCCAGTTTACGAAAATCCATTTCTTACAAAAATCTGCTGTCACAACGCTGAGAAATCCAAGATGGCCGCCAAGATGGCCGCCAAATTTTCAAATTTCACTCCTGTGACACAATATACATACTATAAGTACCAATTCTGTCTTATAACATGTTTTATGTGATTTTGTTATAGGAAACATGTTGAAATACACAAATCAAGCTCAAATCATGATGTTTTTAAATTGAATATTTGAAAATCATGCTTTTATGACGAAAAAATGACTAAAAATCGGTAAAATATGTCATATCGTTTACTATAGTTAATATACTTGGTGTATTTTTGGCCAATTAACTATCCCAAATAGTTCTAGTGGTAGTTATATAGATCTTACAACATCATATTCATTCTACTGTGGTATGATGGTGAGATTTTGACGCATAATTTGTATTAAGGTGGGTGGGGTAATAATTTAACCCAAAAAATGAAATAAGTTTGCCATTCAAAAATTGTTATTTTTAATGGGATATTTTATTTGCGTAGTATATAACTGTAATATTAATATTATTTTGTGTCTTTATGGATGTTTTATTTCAATTGTTAGATATTGAAATATTGCTTTCAAATATTAGAATGGGGGTAAATAACCGCTGACAATGACGAAATATATGGCCAATAATATTTTTGTTAATAGACTTATGGATACCAGAGACTATAGATAACATTGTGTCTGTGGATACTGAATAAGTTTGAACGTGTCAATGACACAAGTTAATGTATCTACAATATGCATAATGATGACTTTACCAAGCTTGGTAAGGCTACGGTCATTGTTCTAGTGACCAACGCGCCAAAATTGTTTAGAAATACATGTAATGGGTTGCATGTTGTTCTTGTATTTATGCAATTTATAATAACATACATGTATGTAACTATGTATATATCTTGATTCTTACTTTATATCTGATCAGGCTGTATAAAGGAATTACAAATAAATAGCCCAAAAACAATAGAATTGACCAATAGAAAAAACAGTGGTTGGGCTCATTCAGTAAACCAGTGAGCTGAGCTATACTGGTTTCATTAATAGCACTTGATTAGTTTAATATTTGTAACTAAATACAAATATAATGTATGTGTAACTCGTATATTTGTATTTCATCGCATTTCATGATATTATTTTAATTGTATTACATGAGCAGTTTTAAGTAATTGTTCTTTGACATGGGATGGCTGAGAAATGGCTGTGTCAAGCAGTGTAAGGCACGCCATTGATCTAGAAAAGGCTGTATGCGGCAGTGGTGGGTGATACCTGGTGGAACCAACAATAGGTGATTAAGCAACGTTAGATAGAGCCCATAGAGCCTGGAAAGGCTTTACACAGCAGTGCAAGGTACCTTATAGAGCCAAAAAAGGATGTATCCGGTATTGGTAGGTACATCATAGAACCAGAAATGAAGTACCGGGCAGTGGTGTATGCACAATAAAGAGGAAGAAAATGATCTTTCTGCCAGTGATAGATACCCTTGTAAGCCAGAAACGGCTATATCCAGCTGTTGTAGGTACATAGGAAACCCAGAATCGGCTGTATCCGACTGAATTTGGTACCACAGAAACCCGGCAATGGCCTTATCAGACTGTGGTCGGTACCTCAAAACCCGAAAATGGCTGTATCTCACTGTGGTAGGTACCTCGGAAACCCAGATAGGGCTGATACATGCTGTGGTAGGTACCTTAGAAACCCAGATATGGCTGATACATGCGGTGGTAGGTACTTCAGAAACTCAGATATGGCTGTTTCATGCTCTGTTAAGAACCTCAGAAACCCAGATATGGCTGATATATGCAGCGGTAGGTACCTCAGAAACCCAGATATGGCTGATATATGCTGTGGTAGGTACCATAGAAACTCAGATATGGCTGATATATGCTGTGGTAGGTACCTTAGAAACTCAGATATGGCTGTTTCATGCTCTGTTAAGAACCTCAGAAACCCAGATATGGCTGATATATGCAGTGGTAGGTACCTCAGAAACCCAGATATGGCTGATATATGCTGTGGTAGGTACCTCAGAAACCCAGATATGGCTGATACATGCTGTGGTAGGTACCTTAGAAACCCAGATATGGCTGATACATGCTGTTGTAGGTACCTTAGAAACCCAGATATGGCTGATACATGCTGTGGTAGGTACCTTAGAAACCCAGATATGGCTGATACATGCTGTGGTATGTACCCCAGGAACCCAGATATTGCTGTTTCATGCTGTGGTAGGTACCCCAGGAACCCAAATATGGCTGATACATGCTGTGGTAGGTACCTCAGAAACCCAGATATGACTGATACATGCTGTGGTAGGTACCTCAGAAACCCAGATATGGCTGATACATGCTGTGGTAGGAACCTCAGAAACCCAGATATGACTGATACATGCTGTGGTAGGTACCTCAGAAACCCAGATATGGCTGATACATGCTGTGGTAGGTACCTGAGAAACCCAGATATGGCTGATACATGTTGTGGTAGGTACCTTAGAAACCCAGATATGGCTGATACATGCTGTGGTAGGTACCTTAGAAACCCAGATATGGCTGATACATGCTGTGGTAGGTACCTTAGAAACCCAGATATGACTGATACATGCTGTGGTATGTACCCCAGGAACCCAGATATGGCTGTTTCTGCTGTGGTATGTACCCCAGGAACCCAGATATTGCTGTTTCATGCTGTGGTAGGTACCCCAGGAACCCAAATATGGCTGATACATGCTGTGGTAGGTACCTCAGAAACCCAGATATGACTGATACATGCTGTGGTAGGTACCTCAGAAACCCAGATATGGCTGATACATGTTGTGGTAGGTACCTTAGAAACCCAGATATGGCTGATACATGCTGTGGTAGGTACCTTAGAAACCCAGATATGGCTGATACATGCTGTGGTAGGTACCTTAGAAACCCAGATATGGCTGATACATGCTGTGGTATGTACCCCAGGAACCCAGATATGGCTGTTTCTGCTGTGGTATGTACCCCAGGAACCCAGATATGGCTGATACATGCTGTGGTAGGTACCTCAGAAACACAGAAACGGCTATTTCATGCGGTTGTAGGTAAATCAGAAACCTGAGATATGGCTGTATCTGGCTGTGGTAGGTATCTCAGAAACCCAGATATGGCTATATCCTGCTGTTGTAGGTACCTCAGAAACCAAGATATGGCTATATCCTGCTGTGGTAGGTACCTCAGAAACCCAGATATGGCTATTTCCTGCTGTGGTAGGTACCTCAGAAACCCAGATATGGCTATATCCTGCTGTGGTAGATACCTCAGAAACCCAGATATGGCTATATCCTGCTGTGGTAGGTACCTCAGAAACCCAGATATGGCTATTTCCTGCTGTGGTAGGTACCTCAGAAACCCAGATATGGCTATATCCTGCTGTGGTAGGTACCTCAGAAACCCAGAAATGTCTGATACATGCTGTGGTAGGTACCTCAGAAACCCAGATATGTCTGATACATGCTGTGGTAGGTACCTCAGAACCCCAGATATGGCTATATCCTGTTGTGGTAGGTACCTCAGAAACCGAGATATGACTGATACATGCTGTGGTAGGTACCTCAGAAACCCAGATATGACTGATACATGCTGTGGTACGAACCTCAGAAACCCAGATATGTCTGATACATGCTGTGGTAGGTACCTCAAAAACCCAGATATGACTGATACATGCTGTGGTAGGTACCTCAGAAACCCAGATATGTCTGATACATGCTGTGGTAGGTACCTCAGAAACCCAGCTATGGCTATATCCTGTTGTGGTAGGTACCTCAGAAACCGAGATATGACTGATACATGCTGTGGTAGGTACCTCAGAAACCCAGATATGACTGATACATGCTGTGGTACGAACCTCAGAAACCCAGATATGGATGTTACTTGTGATGGTAGCGACTCAGAAATCCAGATATGGCCGTTTAATGCTGTAGTAGGTACCTCAAAAACCTAGAAATTGCTGCATCCGGCTGTGGTAGGTACCTAAGAGAGCAAGATTTGACTGTACCGGGCACTATTAGGTACCTCAGCGAGCCAGAAATAAGCGTACTAGGCAGGGTAAAAGGTTTTGCTCAGTAGTGTTAGGTTCCTCATTGGGCCAGAAATGGTATGACTTCAAATTGATAGGAACCTTGTAGAGTCTGAAAAGGCTGTATCCCACTGCTGTAGGTACCCAAAAAGCTAGAAATTGCTATACCGGTCCGTGTGGCTGTACCTGGCATTGAAAGCTATCTCAGATAGCCAGTTATGAATATAACTGTTTAGGTACCTCATAGTCAGATATGGCTGTCTCCAGCTGTGTAAGGTACCTAGGAGATCCAGAAATAGCTGTACCTGGAAGTGGTATGTACCACAGCCAGCTAGGAATGACGGCAAGTACATTGTACTACATAGACGCTGTCCAAAGAACCTCATAGAGGCATAAATACAGAGCCCGGCATTTGTTGGTATACCTCATAGAGCCGGAAATATGTGTACTGAACTCAAAACAACCAGAATAAGTGCTGAGATACCTCAATACAGCATAACATAATTTGTATACTAGGCAGTGATAGGTACAAATGGGGAAAACTGTAGCATACCCACTATTTTAAACGATTTTAACATTTGACCATAGAAATGGCAATTTTGGAGGCCATCTTAGATTCCAGGGAGGCACATGCAAGGTCGCTTAATTAAAAAAATAATGTAATAAAGTAAGCTTATGCAACAGCTGATTGTTTCCTGACAAAACCCGCTATTAGTATCTTTTGCGCGCATGGGGCATTCAGTATTGGACAAATCTGATTAGGTCTATATTTTTCGTATTTTACCCCCCCCCCCTCCTATTTGGAAAAAAACATTTCTATACACTATAATTGAAATAAATCATGCATATAGATACAAAAATAATCTTAATATTACAGTTATATGTTACAAAAATAAAATTTCCTATTTAAAATGATATTTTTCAATGGCAAACTAAATTTCATTTTTGGGGTTAAATTATTACCCCACCCACCTTAATACAAATTATGCGTCAACATCTCACAACCACACCACAGTAGAGTGAATGTGATGTTGTAAGAACTGTATAACTATCATTAGAACTATTTGGGATAGTTATTTGGCCAAAAATACAACAAGCATATTAACTGTCATAAACAATATGACATATTTTACCAATTTTTCGTCCTTTTTCGTCATAAAAGCAGGATTTTCAAATATTCAATTTAAAAACATCATGTTTTGAGCTTGGTTTGAGTATTTCAACATGTTTCTTATAAAAATAACACATAAAACATGATATAGGACAGGATTGGTACTTACAGCATTTATATTATGTCACAGGAGTGAAATTTGAAAATTTGGCGGCCATCTTGGCGGCCATCTTGGATTTCTCAGCGTTGTGACAGCAGATTTTTGTAAGAAATGGATTTTCGTAAACTGGACACTATATGCTTTCTATTCATACCAATTATAGATTTGGACAAGAATTGTAAATAAATGGCCCTCAGCTCTTGGACTAGAAGTTGCAGAACTACACCAGATACCTAATTATTCAGTAGTGGTGAACTTTACCAGAACTATATATTACAAATATATCATCGATAAGACCTGTCGTCCATTAGACTCTGATGCGGAAGGTTAGCCGATTACAGTTTGCTAGTTTCGGGAACCTTTCGGGATCATTTATTAATAAAATGGGCAGATCTTTGCCATCGGCCTCCTTCGGGATGTATTCCCGGATCGGTATACGAAATGTTGTACATGTAATATAAACGCCGAAACCTATCCGAAGTAACTGAACGCAACGCGAATGAATTCCGACAGTTCAGGATTTGGCCCCAAATAATTCCCGATCGTGCGGAAAGGTTGCGGTTACATTGCAGAATATGCGGAAGTGTTTACGAATCGATGCCGATAGAATGCTGAAAGGTTGCCGAATTATATAAACGATGTCGAATTGCTATCTTGTTATCAGTTAAAAGTTCAATACGATTGATGGAAGCCGCCATTAATCTTGCGTTTCAACTACGAAATATTAAAAGACATAGTTTTAGCTACACAAAAGTTGAATGACCTAGTTTCAGGCATAAAACCCCCCTGGTATATTGAGCTCATATAAAAGACTTACAGTCCTTGGTAGATGTACCGATAGTCTCTTTTGTGTGTTTGCCTGTAATAGCTGACCGTGGGTCACTGGTTGTGTAATCGTTTTCTTCAGGCGCTGACACAACCCTATTTGGTAGCTTGCCCTTGGTTTGTAGGACCATGATGAACGCGATATATCCAAGATTTTAATTATCGGCAAACTGCCCTCATCGCTTCCGCAGTCGCTCTTGTATAGGTCGGGAAATACGGGTACGACTCGGCATCCTTTCCGTTCACAATCGGCGCCTTCGGTAACTATTCGGAATGTTTCTTAACATGATCGGCATAAGTAACTTCCGTGTGTACTACTCATCCGTTCGTCGTATTCTGGGAGTATTCGGCATCAATTCAGCTTTCTTCGGGAGCCGCTTGGGATGGTTAAAATGACTACGAAGCCTCGCAGAAGGCTTCCCGAAGACACCGAGTGAATGACGATGGATTCCCGAACACCCCGAACAGTTGCCGATGGTTTTCCGATTTCCCCGAAGCACTCCCGAACAAGACCTTCGTCTAAGTTTAAAACTTTGAAAATTTGGATGCCGAATATTTTTCGGTCCCAGGGTGTCCAGCAGCGTACAGGAATGACACGGAAGTGCTCCAGAACATCGCGAAGACATGCCGAACCATCCCGATTAGGCAAATTTAGCCTTCGGAAACCATTCGGGTCCTATTTGACAGCAGGTATGTAGATGAATAGAATGCCGCTGTGTCCAGGGCGTATTAAGCCCAACCAAAATGTGAATTGTGCCGAGCAAGCTGGACTATTACGTGTAGATAGAAACCTTTGATGAAGTATGTTTTGTTGACCAATGTCAAAGATATTTTAGCAGATCCCTAAAAATTTATCATATTGTTTAATTGTACAAACTACAAATAGTGAATAAAAACGTTGTCAATTTACCATTATATACAATGTGCATTCATTTAGTTCCCGAGTGTATGATTTCCCAGTGATTGTGTGTCAGACTGACAGTCGAATGCCCAACAATCGTACTCATATCAGAAAAAGTCATTGTCTTCTCCTTCCACTGTTGATACAGACTCAGTGTCGCATGAAGGCAGCATACTCGCACTCATTAAATTAAGTATATACAAGTTGTAAGGAGGGTACCCCTTTACCACCCTTTGTCCTAAATTCTGGATAAAAGCAATAGTTCCTTATAAACTGATGGAGGAGATCCCTGCCTTGAAAGTTTCCATGGTGGGATCGATTTGTGACCAGGCTGTCAGAGAGTATGTTCCACAAGATCAACTTCGTCATCAGTTTATAATATGCTTGTAGAATCTAGTCCATTCTCAATTTTATGATTTGTTACTTTTGTTTATTCCACTTTAGTTATTCCATTTTATTTTGGCATAGAGATCTAAAAATACATGTGTTTAGACCTTTGGACCAGTTATATAGTCTGTAGGTTCCAACAAAGATGCATATGATTTCGAATATTTTATTGAAAAGGTTGCTGGTTCCAATCAGGACATGTTCTATAAATAAAAGGGATATCACAGAAACAATAAATTTATATGGAACCTACTGTCTATGGCACATCTAGATAGAATCCCTGGTACATATTTCGGATGATTATACCTTAGGATACTTTGGTCTTACTAATGCCTGGAACAAGTAAAACTTTTAAAGCTGTATTCATACAAATATGCTTGATCAGAAGGACATACCGGTATGTCCCTCTGATCAAGCCCATTAACCAATTTGCTTTGTTGACTTTTTGCTGCATATGTTGTTCAAAGTTCAAGAGACTGTCTACGCCAATGTCCTTTTCACAATTTGAGTTTTCTAATGTTGTTTTCCCCTGCCTGTGTAGTCATATAGTAGTTGAATGTGTTCTCATCTTGTGCTTTTTTCTTATTTGCTATTCTTAATACTTTGCATTTGTTAGGATGGAATTTTAGGAGCCAAACGTCAGACTATTTATGCAGTGCATCTACTCGATTTGTAGCTTATGTCTGTTTTCCTCTGTCTTGACCCCAGTGAATAGCTTTGTGTCGTCCACAAACAGGTATGCAGGTGAATAATGAGACACCGCCAACACCGGACCTAGGCCCTAAAAGTAACCACAATATACTTAATCTCTGAGGGTTCCTTGAACAGAAGTCTTTCTTACTTTGGATGGCTGAACAAATCCATATGTAGATCATTTGTAATCTGGTATTTAATGTCTTGCAGAGTTCATCTTGCTTAAGGACTTGTAGGGTGGTAAAAAAGTATTTTTCTGATCAGTCGCCAAACATTTTTCTGACTTGATACATACCGTGACCATGGCTGAGTGGTTAATGCGTTCGCATTGGAAGTGGGAGATCAAAGGTTTTTATCCCAGCAGAAGCTTGGTTAGAACTGATGGGGTTGGTTTCTGAGCCGCCGGGTGACACTAACAAACACAGCCTTTTATTTTAAATTAACTACTTTATTAATTAAAATAAACCAATGACACACATTTAAGTTTTATTAAAATAAAATGAATCTTGTTTAATTTAAAACATTGACCTGCTGATTTGATAAAAAAAACCCATGTAATGCACAATTATGTCAAGAATACATTAAAAATAAAAAAACATTACAAATCAGTCTGCTGATGATATAATACTAAGTTATTAAAAGGTAAAATAACTTTGCAATCGCTTAAAAGCACCATAAAATAATAAGCCTGCTGCTACACGTCACAGTTAATTCACAGTTCTTATCTACACACTTTGTGCAACACCATACAGTCATTCATTGCTCCCCTTATCATTCACATCCTTCTGCAATTTCTGGTTGTATTCACGTGTTGCCCTTCTTGATTTAACACAAATATCCACTGAGGACAAATAGTTAAAGCACTCAATGTGTTGATTTCACTTGCGTCAATGTCGAAGTCAGTTCTATTATGTGATTTCAGGAACAATAGCATTTAAATGAGCTTAATAAGACCAATATGGTTATGTTAACTAACCTTAGACATTGGCACTAAAACTAAATGAAAACTAGAGCAGTCGCCATTCGGCAGACTAATATACCCCCGCCGACAAAGGAACATAATTCTGCCAAAATTCATCGCAGCGCAAATTCCTTTCTTCATGCACATCTATATGTTGAGGTTGTTCATCTGTGAAAGTTTAAGCCAACTCCTGCCAAAACT
The DNA here is from genome assembly GCA_947247005.1 of Spisula solida. Taxonomy (NCBI): domain Eukaryota; kingdom Metazoa; phylum Mollusca; class Bivalvia; order Venerida; family Mactridae; genus Spisula; species Spisula solida. The sequence continues at coordinate 5,933,322 of OX365945.1, forward strand.
GTAGGAGTTGCATTGACATGAATGCGTCTACGGACAGACAGACAGACGGACAAGCTGAATCCAGTATACCCCCCTTACACCTCGTTGTGCGGGGGTATAACGAATCATTCCTGTAAAGATTTGTCAACCAGTTCAGCATTAGAGGTCCTTAATTTCTACTTATATCTCCAGCTTATTTTGGCGGGATGTGCAAGGCTCTATGCAAACTCCTACCTATTGTTGACACACGTGCATCATAGGGCCGTATTGTTATCACAACCTGCTGCATTATAGCAATCAGGCCCTTCTGAGCCAAGACTTCATCTGTATACGAGGGGTGTTCGAACAGAAATGCAATTCCATGCATATCTTGATATTTTTAGGGGTTTTGTGCTTCAAACTTGACATGTGTACCCGTTAGACCATTGTCTGCACTTGGGGTAAAATTTGGTTGAAATCCATGCATCAGTTTGGTCATAATGTATGTTTATCACATGTTTGACGTCGCGGTAGCGTAATAAAGCCATTATTTATTTTTGATAATACATTAGGTATTAAAGCTATCACGCGACGTCATTCAAAGAATAGGCGACGTCGTCAAAGTTGCGCGTTTATTATAGTGAAAAATAAGTAGCTAGTTTATGTTTCGGCCGGAAAAGGCTAACATGTGATAAAAAGAACATTACATTTGTGACTTTCCACATTGAATTGATCAAACTCGTTGAAAAAAATCGATAAGAGCCTCGCATTTTATTATTTTATACAACTCGTTTAATAAATTCATTATGGAAAGACACTCATGTAATATCCTCTATTAAATAAACAATTACTTATTTATACCAAGCTAAAAAAACGTTCGAAAGAAAGGTCTTAACTTAATACTAGTATATGTGATAAATCTTCACATGATGAACTTTTTTTTAGATAAAAGGACATCGTAAGGTGTCTTTTAGCATTGTTACACTTTTATAACATGGTTCAAAGTAGGTCAATAGCATCTGAAAGCCAACAACAAAAGTGGTCAACTGAAAACAACACTCAAGCAAAACATTGATAAATAGTAGGATATTCGTCTCAAAGCTGCAATATTAAAAGTTCATCTTATTTTAAATGCCAAGAAAATATTAAAGTTATACCTCCAGTATTTTCAAGAGAAGTGTTAACGTGGTATAACAAAGGATGGAACATACGCTCACTAACATTAACGAAGAATGAAGCAGAAATATCATATATATGTGCTACCAAGTGTTCTAAGAAATCCGTAATTGTAAAACACACACAGTCACTGATGGAAATGATTTGCTTCATCCACAAAGGTCTTGCATTTCAAAAACCAGAACCAATGTACAAATATGTTCCAAGAAGGTTCTATTGATATTGTGTGCATGGAAAACATCAGAAATATTTTATATAGCGTCAAAGTGTTAATGGAATAGACAATATGCACATTCCTGATGAAAATGCCTCTTCGCACAGGGCTTCTATCGTAAAGCAGTTTTTGAACGAAAAACGCACGATAATACTTTTTCACCAAGTCTATTCTGTAGAACTAGTCCTATGCGAATATTTTTAAGTTCCTAGACTTAAATTGCATGCAGAAGACCATAGGTACGGTTCCAGGAAACCTATGTGGTCAGTCATATTACAGTGCATGAGTGGTGTACCGTTTTGCAGATGACAAAACATACTTTTATTCTTGAATTTTAAGGATAAATTTGTGTGCAAGGTGTAAAGAAAAGTTCATTGATGGGTTTCTAAGAGTTTCATTGTAAATGGTTATGTCAAATTGTGTGCAAGGTGTAAAGAAAAATTCATTGATGGGTTTCTAAGAGTTTCATTGTAAATGGTTATGTCAATAAAAAGGTAAAGAGTAAATTGCATTTCTTTTCGAACACCCCTCGTATTACAGTACAACAGTTTGATTATCTTCCAATACTTTAACATAAGTGCTTCGTTCATTAATTCCTTTACTTTTGAAGGCAAATACCCAACGCTCATGATCTTTGATCAAGAAATGCCTTTTAATATTGGCTGTTACAAGAAAAATAGCCTTCTGGGGAAAAATCCCAAAACCAATCCCGCATAGTATTTTATTTAAAGATACATACTCAGTCTTCCCTGTGAGCCTTATTATGCATGTATACAAAGCAACATCAGTATAGATCTATAAATACAGCTGGAAGGAAGTTAGCACCACAAATGTTATTGAGCAGAAAATATATACACACACTACTCTGCTCTCCTGTAGATGGCACAATTTTCACACCTTTCTTGTTTACGCTGCCTTCATCTTTTCAAAAGCCATTTTGTAGTTGATGAAGAAATGGTTCTCATCCAATCCTTCACCTTATAGGAAGGGACTCCACATTCCAAGTATGAGCATCACAACGTCACTTTTCTTGTTAGCAATTATCTCCTTTCACATTCTTAACGACAGGATAAATAAATTAAGGTCCTTTTGCATTTGTTGTCTACAAAATTCGTTCTCTTCTTCTTTTTGCTTTTTATTTCATCTAATTTGGAATGGCTTATGGATGTAGATTTCTGTTGCAGGACTTTTAGTTCCTTGTGCTCAAGCGTCCCCTGAGGTAAATTTAATGTGGTTGTTCATTACGTCATATCTCGACTTGTTCAATTACATGTCTTCTATAATATTTATTTAATTAAACTAGGTCATCCGACTGAAGTGTCCTTTGTGGTCTTATGGCCGAGTTATTCAATTAGGTATATCTCGACTTGTTTTAACTGGGGCTTTTAGCTGAGACATTTTACGTATTGTATCTAGGTCATCTGGCTAGGGCCTTCAGATTTTTTCTTGCTGAAACCGGGCCTTTCAACGTTTTAATACTATTGTTTAAAACTTTGGGGCTGAAGGCAGCTAAAACTATGTAGTTCAGCAGTTTTACTATTATATAAAAAAATAACTAGGTCAATTAGTGTAGGCATTCCGCCGTTTAATTGCTGAAACCTTTCTATTTAGTTTTTTAAGTCGGTACAAGGGCTGATTAATTATCTTGGTTGGCAGTGTGTGGGCACTTCTTCGTTTTAGGATTTCTGACAGCTAAAACTGGGCATTATAGTCGTTTTGCTGTTGACATTGGGTCATTCAGCTAGTAATAATGTTTTATACTTTTTGACAGCTTGGACTTGGGCGGATCTTTGCTTGTTTGGTTGGGCATTGTGCCTTGTATGTGTTTTATGTTCTTGTACTCGGTTGGTTCAGTTGTGCATTGTGCTTTGTGTGTTTTTAATGTTTTCTGTGCTCGGCTGGTTAAGTTGAGTGCTGCATTCCCTGTCTGACCTTGTATAATATTTTTACAATACCTGTATCAAACCAGGCCACCAAGTATATCAAAGTTTGTTACACTCCGAGTTGTGACTTGTTACCCCATTGTACAAGGTCAAAGATTATCTTTGTCCAAAATAGAATCAATGTCAAATGCTGACTATTTTTAGGGGGCTTTCTCATGGCATGTACCAAAGACATTAAACTGTTGCCAACACATTGACGGCCAGCACCGCTGAACCTTTTATTGCCTTGATGGCATGTTACTTGAATGGACAACACTGTGTACAGCTCCGGTTAAATGAATAAATATGTTTAATATTCTTTGTGGATATTTACCACGTTTATAAGGGGAAACAGTTTGAGTAACCTTTATTTCTGAAGTCCATGCTTCCCAACCACCCCAATTTAGTCGGGAGTCTCCAGATATCTTTTTATGCCCCCCTATCGATAGATGGGGAGGCATATAGTGATTCACCTGTCCGTCCGTCCGTCCTGGTTAACCCAAAATTGACCGTTTCTTCTAGCATTAATATAGCTTGCTACAAAGCTTTCATACTTGCATGGATGTTGTGTATGAACACTCTCCACACGCCTGTACCACCTAACCCCATTTTGACCTTCACCTTGACCTAATTTTGGACTTAAGACTTATTTATGGACAAGGCTTCCACAGGGGACATAAGCGTTTAGTGAACGCAGTCTTGTTTCAATTAAGCTTCTTTGTGATAGCAAAGACACCATTTTGCAAATGATTATTGAACTACATAAAAATTATTTTCATTTAAAAAAATCCAAGCTTGAATACTTAAATAAATAAGAGAGTTCTAAACTCCAAATATATAACAATGCATATTAACTAATTGTTATTATCGCAAAACCCATTCCTAATTATGGGACATTTACAATTCATCAGTAGTTGAAGTGCCTTGATTCTGCCCAATGTTGTAGGCACAGATACATTTTGCGGCTCGACCAGTGCACAGGCAACGCTTGTAGACGCAATTTACAGCTCGACTGGGGCGACGGCTCCGGTGTGGAGGCAATGGTTGTAGACACACTTGATGGCTCGACCAGTTTGTCCTTCACACTTTTGCTTCCATTTGTTCCTTCACTATCTACTTTTATTTGTTTTTCATTTAGTTCACCGTCCTTCACAGTTAGCTGTAGTGTGTTATCAGTCACCTTTAGTCACCCTTCAATCGAATTATTTCGAAAATATTAAATGAAGAATTTCAGAAAAATGCTGTGTTCATTAGATCAATGCCAAGCAAAACAAAGCGCGCAGACAAAAGTCTTAGAGGCTGTATATGCAACAACGGTACAGTGATTGGAAAAACTGTGTCGTTCTTGGGGAGTTAATGTTTAAGAAATAAAAATCTCTTCGCGTATTTTGTCGGTGAATAAAACATGGACAGGAGTTCGGAGGCGGAAAAATTAAATCACGAGTGCTCCGAACGAGTGCCCGTGTTTTATTCACCGACAAAATACAAGAACAGAGTTTTTATTTCGATTCTAAATACGATAATCACACCGTACAACCCGCTGTGTGTAAGGCAGTTATGTATGTTGAAGGCAGAGACACACACATTTTACGCCACTACAGTGGGGTAAGTATTTGTTATTTTATAGTGTTTTGCGTTGCTTTTGAAAGTGATCACTTACATATATCGTTCAAGCGATGAATGAACAATAAGTATATACAATTTATGTTCCCACAAATGCGATATTATTCGAGTAAACAGGGTTTAGGTACGCGATGTTTGCCAAAAGTTCGAAACTTTCGCCTTTGACATTAAATTCTCAACTTAATTCGTGGTTTGGAACAATTATAAAATATTGAATACAAACTTCAATCCTTCCTCAATATATCTGTCGTTTCCGTTTTGGAAAATGTGCATTTTCTGTGAAGATACAGAGGTTTAAATTGAACGAGGTACCAAAAAAATGCTAACGAAATAGGCAGTTCTGTTTTTCGAATGATAACGACAAAGGCAGAGCGTGAAATATTAATGCTAACGCAGAGGCAGAGATAAGAGACTTATGCTAACGACAAAGGCAGAAATTCTAATGACTTGACAGGGCCATAAAACCCCTTAAAGGCTTTGTACGATTTGTATGTTATAAATATAATCCTGATTCATGTTAGGCTGTATTCCAAAGTCCATTTCACCAAGAATCACGAGTGTTTAGTGGTTATTTTCATCAAGTTGATAAACGGAATATATTACAAACCTGGTGATCGCTGACGCTGGCAATTGTCGGTTGTGAGTGGCCTTTTATGCCTGTTAATGATGAGTGCATGGCTTTTTTGGGGCGTAAGCTCTTCAGGCACTGTCTTAGAGTTTAGAAACGAATGGTTCTCGTAGTATTCCATCGATAATATAAGTTAAATGTTAACAAAATGACGGTGAAATTTGCAGTTTTTGGGAGGCGCAATAAGTCATAAAAGTTGAATTTTATAGTCTCCTAATCATTGAAGTCACATACAATGCCCGGAAATCAAAGGTTGTTGCTCTGTCGAGGAGGTTGCTGGAGCTTTAATTCTCTAATTAAGTACATGTCCATGCACGTCTGCATATTTAATAAATGTAGATCTATGACAGTTAGGTATGAATACAGCACTTGTTTGTCAGCAGTTTACATGAATTGTAAGTCATCGACACTGGAATTTTTACGTGACACTCCATTAAACTGCTTTATGTAATATAGATACTTTTTATTTGTTCCAGAATCGACCAACTATAGTTATATCACAGAAACTTGCATTTATAAGTTGAAAAAAAATGAAAAAAATATTTTTTTTTCACTAGGCCTACTGTACTATTAAAATATTTAGTAGATCTTCAAATGTATCAATGCAAGTTCCTATGGTTATATACACACGTTCCTACAATCGACTATACTTTAGTTGATGAAAGTACTTTTCTTCCTAAACCGCCGCTAGGCAGCGCCACCTTTGCAATAGTAAACCGGTCAGCCGGTATTGCAATCGGAACGGTCCGTACGGCATTTTTACAGGTGTATCCGATCTTACACGTATCTGGGTTATTTGGACTAATACCATATAAACATACACCGGAATATACTCGATCAGCGTCCAAACTGCTGAAAAATACTAGAAATTATCTGGCCGCAGAAAACTATTTGACTTGTACTTCCGGGACGCATATACATTGTATTTCAATCGTGAAACCTCGGACATTTCCGTTTGTCTCCGGTAAATACTTCAATGCATACAGGCCGAGGTGATCAGAATGGTATTCATTCGAACAACTGCTAACTTTCAGCGCTTTGATTTTATATGAAATGTTATTGATAACAACTACATTTGTACATCGTCAATCTAATTATACATAAAGGAACTTACGCGTACTTGCGTATCGTCTTATTGGTATTATGTTACGCCTCGTTGCATAATTATCTGCGGTCCGGATGGCGTTAGATATTGTCATTAAGACCAAACAACTTAGCATGGAATAATATGTTACATGATATACGTGATGCTACATGAGCACGTGTTGCCCAACTGTTTTAAGCAAACAGCCCATAAATAGACGTACTGTTGATTCAAAGTTATCTGTCACAACCGCGTAAACAAACATTCAACACGATCGATTTTTACAGGTGTGTCAGGATTAAGTCCTAACATCATTAGTACATTTAATTGATCAAAACGTTAACTGCCCTATAGCCGAGTGGTCAACAGCTATGGTTTTGTGAGTCTTATTTTGAAAATGTATACAATTTACTGCGAGTTCAAATCCCAACAATGCCTAGATTTTTTAATTTTGCTTAAACTACGTATATTAATGTTTTTGCTCATTCTGGCTATTACATACATGAATCGATCTATTCGCAATTGTATTTCAGCACACCAGGATTGTGTTCATCCTACGAAGCTGGAAATTTCTGCAATCATGTTTTGTATTCAATGTACTAGTAAATGTAAAAAAAAACGATAGTGTATCTACATCAAGCCAGCTACTTTTTTCGCAAAGAAAAGTATGATACAATTGATTTGTCGATATAAAAACATCAGAAAAACAATATTATAAAAAGCATAACAAGAAAAAGCGTATCAGACCGGATTCGAACCTTAACTTGGATTTCACCAATGATTTATGAACCATGCATTTAACGCACTACGCTAAGAACGCTAATAAAATGTACTCTGCTAATTTGATACATAAAGCTATGGTCAAAGGTTGTGTGAGTAAAATAAGAGCGCTGATTGGTCAATGCATACATTTACCTATTTAGAAATGGACCATTCTGACGGTTTTGACAGATATCTTTGAAGCGACAGTAAGACCGTATACTCTGTGACTGTTTAAATAACCTGACTGTTTTATTTATAAAATACAGGAAATTTTAATCAACATTGACTGCTTAGAAGATTAATACCAAGATCATATGTTCGACTGCACATGAATAGCAATGTATCGGGGCATTACGATGTTTTACGACATTATGTCTTATGTTCTTCGTGTGAGTTATTCACGAATAATAGTCAAATAAAATGTGTAGCATACAAATAACATACATTTTTGTACAAAAAACAGTGCATTAAGTTCCCTGTCAAGTAATTTGAATTGCTGCATTTCGAACTCGCGTATTCTATAGAATGCTAAAAACTATTCGTTTCTTAACTTTATGATAACAAATGGAGCGCTGAATGCCCCCCCCCCCCCAAACACACCAGTTTGTCATTTACAGACATAAAGGGCCACTCACAACTGATGATTGCCGGCGTCAGGATCACCAGGTACGTAATATATTCCGTTTATCAACTTGATGAAAATAACCACTAAACACTCGTGATTCTTAGTGAACTGGACTTTGGAATAACGCCTCACATGAATCTGGGTTAAATTTATAACATACCAATCGTACAAAGGGGTTTTATGGCCCTGTCAAGTCATTAGAATTTCTGCCTTTGTCGTTAGCATAAGTCTCTTATCTCTGCCTCTGCGTTAGCATTAATATTTAACGATCTGCCTTTGTCGTTATCATTCGAAAAACAGAACTGCCTATTTCGTTAGCATTTTTTTGGTACCTCGTTCAATTTAAACATCTGTATCTTCACAGAAAATGCACATTTACCAAAACGGAAACGACAGATTTATCGAAGAAGGATTGAAGTTTGTATTTAATGTTTTAGGAATGTTCCAAACCACGAATTAAGTTGAGAATTCAATGTCAAAGGCGAAAGTTTCGAACTTTTGGCAAACATCGCGTACCTAAACCCTGTTTACTCGAATAATATGGCATTTGTGGGAACATAAATTGTATATTCTTATTGTTCATTCATCGCTTGAACGATATATGTAAGTGATCACTTTCAAAAGCAACGCAAAACACTATAAAATAACAAATACTTACCCCACTGTAGTGGCGTAAAACGCGTGTGTCTCTGTCTTTAACATACATAACTGCCTTACACACAGCGGGTTGTACGGTGTGATAATATCCCGCACTATTTCACTGCGCGCATTCTATTTTCACCCATTTGACATTTAACATAATTCCACGCTGAAGTTAAGTGGCTTATTAGCTGGTACAATTACCTCCCTCGTTAATGAAAACGACCTTCGTAATCACACATTTTAAACAATGTTAATAACACGAGTATAGTGTATCTATTTCATGAAATGAAAAATATAAATGAATTGATTATCAGAAGTTTTTATGAGTCTTTGTTTCGAGTTTATTGGAGTTTCTAAAAATAGATGCGTCATAGCTGTAACACTGGATTCTCGTGGAACTCGCGGTCCTTTAAAGCTATTACTATAAAGTTTACGCTTATTCATTCATAAATAGGTCACGTGATACGGGGCGTAATTTGATACCATGTTTTATCGCGGTAATAATAAAATGCTTGGTCTGCTCTATGTTTAATGGATTAATCCGCAGATCGTGTTAGAATTTGTCTTCGAGGAAATTATTATATAGACAGAGTCTGCTATTTTAGAAACGGTCGGTCATGATGATAGACATAATTCGGGAGTTAGTTAAGCTTGGTGTATTCGCGGCCGCTTTCATGACTTGGTCTTGTGTTTCATATTTTGGAAAAGCGGAACTCAAAATGATTGAAAAGGGGACAAAATTGAACTGATATCTTATTAATGCAAAATGTTTAAAAGTTTGTTTTCGACAAAAATGTGACAGGTCCTTTTCCTGGTAACATGCCAAAGACAGGGTGTTTCCCCAATACTGAATTTCCTGTCACTCTACAAAATATTCATTAAGTACCTTTGAATTAAACTGGGAAGTATATTATACCCAAACAGTGTAAACCGAAGTCTCCTGATGAAGTATCAATAGAATTTAAATCTGGATAATAGTGAAACATCGATTAGAGAAGCGAATTGTGAGCATCAGCACTTGGAGATTTTTGGCCTTAAAAGTGCAAAATCAACACACTCGATATAATAGTTGATTCTGTTTTAAGGATATTACATATACATTCTACAATGGTTGTTTATGTCTCTTGATACGTTAATAAAAACTATTGAATAGACGCAATTTGAAATTTATTCAAATACTTGATGTTCAATTCTGTTCAAATATAAGTTGAACACCCCTCGTAGGCATACTTTTATGGAAAATGTGATTATATTACCTCTCAAGCCTGTTAATTGTGTATATGCCAATCAGAATAATCTTTAGTTACTTTAAAACCATTTAGTTTCTGTATTTATATATACATGTTTTGTCATTATGAATTATCTTGATTCACTTGTCACCCTTAATTGAACAATAAACTATCTTATCTTATTATAAATAAGGAAACTGGAATTACATTGAAACATTTCATGTTAAGACCTGTTATATTATTTTAAAACACTAAAATAAAATAACATTAATATTATAGCGTCAAAACTCGGCTCCATTTCCCTGTGGAACAACACAACCTAACCAATCACTTATAGTTATCTTTATACCTTTCCTATCTGCTACTGTAGTATCTGGGCCAACAATCACTGCTGCCCCATTCATGTCATTCATTTGCCGCAACTGGTCGTTCATAATGGATCTTAATGGACTTAAAACTAACCCTAATCAGTTTGCCAAAAGTGGAGGCAACAAAAACATGATGATTTCTATAACCTGTGGGAAAAAGGCCCATGCAGGATTGTCCACTCACGATTAAATTTATAATCTTGATTTGCTTTGGCTTCAGTCTTGAAAAGGCAGTCAATTTAGTTTTTAAAAATTTCAAAATTTCCCTCCAGATCGACGGACGCCATTTTGAAGAGTGTTTTTGTTTACGTCAGAACAACTTCAGGCCATTTTGTAGTAGAGGAAGAAATGGTTCTCATCCAATCCGTCATCTTATAGGAAGTGGCTCCACATTCCAAGTATGAGCATCACAACGTCCCATTTCTTGTTAGCATTGTTCTCCCTTTACATGCTTAACGACAGGATAAATAAATGAAGGTCCTTTTGCCTTTGTTGTCTACAAAATTCGTACAATTCTCTTCTTTCTATTTGCTCTTTATTAGTCCCCTACCGGTTTTTGACCGAACGGGACTATAGGTTTGCCCTCCGGCCGTCAGTCAGTCCGTCAAAAAATCTGGATCCTGACATAACTCAAACAGTTTCCAAGCTAGGTTTGTGAAACTTGGTATGTGGATAGGGGGCAATAAGGGCATTATGCACGTCTAAAAAAATTGTGGTTGCTATGGCAACAGAAAGAGTGAAAATATGCCAAAATCTTGATCCTGCCATAACTCAACCAGTTTTCAAGCTAGGTTTATGAAACTTGATATGTAGATAGGGTGACATAAGGGGTTTATGCACGTCCAAAAATATTTTTGATTCTGACAAAAATTGTGGTTGCTATGGCAACAGAAACATTGAAAATGGCTTAAAACCGGTAGGGGACTTCTGTATTGCTTGCAATTCTTAATTGTTTCATCTAATTTGGAATGGCTTGTGAATGTAGATTTCTGTTGTAGGACTTTTAGTTCCTTGTGCTCAAGCGTCCCCTGTGGTCAAGTTAATGTAGTTGTACATTACTCATATCTCGACTTGTTCATAACTCTACCTTGCATCGTTTTTGAATTATTAGCTCACCTGTCACAAAGTGACAGAGTGAGCTTTTGTGATCACACTTCGTCCGTCGTCCGTCTGTCCGTCCGTCAACAATTGGGTTGTGTCCTCTCTAGAGGTCACAATTTTGGCCTAATCTTTATGAAACTTGGTCACAATGATCATCTCAACAAAATCTAGGTCAAGTTCGATATTGGGTCATCTGAGGTCAAAAACTAGCTCACTAGGTCAAATTATAGAAAAAACCTTGTTTTAAACCTTTCAACATGTAGTCTTCATGGTCACTAAACTCTCTGCAGTAACTCTCTACTCTCTATACATACAATAAACTTTCATCAACCAATGAAAATGTGTATCAGGGTTCACAGCAGTTTTGTAAAGGTCAAATATCAAAATATTCTATTATTTTAACCAGGGTGTGAATTGTACTGGTTAAGTGGAAATCAAAGCGCTGTAGGGAGCGTAGACATTTTCCTGAGGGTCGTGGGTTCAAACCCCACTGGAACCATAATTTTTATTTTTTTATTTTTATTTTTTTAAGTGTTTAGGTATTGTTTTGTCTTTATAGCATGTATCTTGTACATTTTCCTGATGGTCGTGGGTTCAACCCCCATTGGAACCATAATTTTTTTTTTTTAAGTGTTTAGGTATTGTTTTGTCTTTATAGCATGTATTTGTACATTTTCCTGATGGTCGTGGGTTCAACCCCCACTGGAACCATAATTTTTTTTTTTTTTTTTAAATGTTTAGGTATTGTTTTGTCTTTATAACATGTATTTGTACATTTTCCAGATGGTCTGGGGTTCAACCCCCACTGGAACCATAATTTTTATTTTTTTAAGTGTTTAGGTATTGTTTTGTCTTTATAGCATGTATTTGTACATTTTCCTGATGGTCATGGGTTCAACCTCCACTGGAACCATAATTTTTATTTTTTTAAGTGTTTAGGTATTGTTTTGTCTTTATGGCATGTTTTTGTACAGTTATATGGAGGAAAAATACCAAAATATTTTGTTTAAAATAAAGGTCAAATCATAGAAAAACCTTGTGTAGTCAGTCACCAGAGGTTACAATTTCAACTTAATCTTTATGAAACTTTGTCACAATGATCCTGTCAACAAAATCTAGGCCAAGTCGCTATTTTGGGTCATCTGGTGTCAAAAACAAGGTCACAATGTCAATTGACATTTTCCTGAGGGTCGTGGGTTTAAACCCCACTGGAACCATAATTATTTTTTTAAGTGTTTAGGTTTTGTTCTGTCTTTATAGCATGTATTTGTACAGTTATATGGAGGAAATATTTTGTTTAAATTATAGGTCAGATCATAGAAAAACCCTGTGTAGTCACCAGAGGTTACAATTTCGACTTAATCTTTATGAAATTTGGTCCTAATAATCATCTCAACACATTCTAGGTTAAGTTTGATATTAATTAAGTCATCTGGGGTCAAACGCTATGTCACATGGTCAAATCATACACAAACTTGCAATAGAGGCTGAATTTCCTTAAATTGTATTCAGAAAATGTGTAGGATCACCATAGGGGTGTGCATGCACTAGTACGACAGGTGAGCGACCTAGGGCCCTTTGGGCCCTCTTGTTTCTCTTTGATTGATTTTATTAGAGCATTTCTTGTCCGGAGCATAACTTTGTCACCTTAAGTTCAAATGACTCAAGATTTTGTATGCATGTTTCTTGCAATAAGCCGAAGTGCAATGCGGAAGAACCATAACTCTGCCTTGCATTGTTTTTTAACTATTTCCCTTTGATTGATATAATTGGAGCATTTCTTGTCCGGAGGATAACTTTGTCACCATTAGGTTGAATGACTTGAAAATTGGTATGCATGTTTCTTGCTGTGACATGAAGTGCAGTGCGCAAAAATCATAACTCTACCTGGTATAGTGTTTGAATGATTCCCTTTTGATCGATTTTATCAGGACATTCTTTTGTCCAGAGCATAACTTTTTCGTTTTTAGTTTAGATTACTAGAGAACTCCTGTGAGTCGGATATGTGCCAGGAAGCTGTGTATCGGTCCTATACACCGGGCACATTTTAAAAGAACCAGGCTGTCTATTCGAAATAGGAGCAAGGCGCACTTCAGCAGCGCCGGACATGCCTGTATCTAATGTGTCTCTCCCTTCAGGGGCTTTCTCTCAAGTCTGTCCCTCTGGTCAGATCATGCTGTATCTGCACTGGTAGAGGATGCACCTGCGCCCTTGTGGCTGCAACAAAATAATGTAAAGTGCCTCTGAACGTGCGTACGCATGGAAAAGGCGCTCTATAAATCTGGTATATTTTATTAATTTATTTGTGACAATACGAGTTCACATACCTAAGCTTGAATGTACTAGCTGTCTTAAAAAAATTTAAACTTGCATATGAAAAGATCAAATCTTGGCTAAGATATGTCTATGAAACACGTCCCAGGCCTTTAGGCAGTATAGTGGTACAGATTCATATAATTATGCCCCTCATCTTTGATGAGAGGGTTTATAATTTTGCACGTTAGCCGGTCGGTAGACCAAATGGTTTCTGTTCAATAACTCGAGAACATTTTGCCCTAGGATCTTCAAACTTTGCATTCAGGTTGGTCATCAACATAAGATGTCTCTTATAGATTTTGAGGTAAGTAGGTCAAAGGTCACTATGACCTTTACCATTTCTGACTATATGGCTACCATGGGGGCATACGTGTTTTTTTCAAAATCTTTTGTTTAAAGCCCCGTTTCCATGAAGCGTAAAACACTTCGGCGCGTATTTATTCATCACATAACACGCGCCGAATGAATATATTTCATCTCTGATCGGACCCAGAGGCGACAACGATTACCTCGTGGACTTGCGACTTGTTACCCAAATGTACAAGGTAGATTTGATCAACAACTCTGACCTGCAAAAAGATTTAAAATTATAGAATAAAGAAATAAATCTCGCAAATTCATAGAACAATGCATTCTCTGCACACTCTGTGGGGGCTGCAAATATTGGCCGTATTGGGAAAACATCTAACTTGGGCATTAACATTTTGCAATGAGTTCTTTAGGGGTCTTATTTGGTCTTCTGGGGTCTTATAAAAGTCTTTGTGGATATTTACCATATTTATCAGTGGAAACATTTTATGGTACCTCTGTTTCTGAATTCATACTTTTTATGCCCTAATCTTTGATGAGGGGTTATATTGCTTTGCACATGTCAGTCGGTCTGTTGGTTGGTCGGTCGGTCGGTCTTTTAGTAGAATCATTTAATAACTCGAGAACAGCTTGTCATAGGACCCTCGAACTTAACATGGAGATTGATTATTAACCGTAGATAACCCCTATTGATTTTGAGGTCAGTAGGTCGACGGTCTTTGTGACCTTTACCATTTCTGACTATTGGGCTTTCATGGGGGCATACGAGTTTAACAAACTTTTTTTCACTCATTCTGCAATGAGTGTTTTCAAAGCCGTTTACACAGCAGAATGACTTTTGTCTAAAGTGTGAAAGAAAAATGTTTTACATACTGTCACAAATATTCCATCAAACTTGCCATTGTCTAGACAATGTTCAGGTTGGTGATTTTGCGGAATTAAGTTTTTACTTTCTTTGGTTTAATTGACGCTCAGTTACTTATATAGTCCCTCTGTCTGTCAATATTTCCTGAGATTCAGAACTCTTCATAAGTAGGCCCCTACAGGTTTTCAACCGGAGGGGACTAAGGTTTGCCATCCGTCAGTCAAAAATCTGGATCCTGACATAACTCAAACAGTTTCCAGGCCAGGTTTATGAAACTTGAGTATACATGACTTAAACAAACCTGTTACTTTCACCTGATGAAGACAATGTTTCTAAATGGTCAGACTCTTTCTTCTTGAATACCTTTCATATATACATGAATTAGGCCCCACAATAGATTTTCGTTTAAATGGATTTGTGAATTTGCGAGGAATTGAATTACTAATAGCTACAATTATGAACATCATTAATAATTTCGATATGAACCATACTAACAATTAGTCTGTTCTTCGCTTTACTTATGCATTTCTTCCTGAGCTTTTCCATAAGCAGTATTACATGATTGTCCAACTTTACCTGGCATGTTCCCGTGTAAGCTTACAAATATGATTGAGGTCGGTCTCTGATAGCGAACTTCTGGTTGACAAGTTATCCTCTTGAATTGAGCTCATTCGTCGTTTGTTTTGTTCTTTTTATGCCCCCCTATCGATAGATGGGGTATGAACACTCTCCACACGCCAGTATCACCTAACCCCATTTTGACCTTCACCTTGACCTAATTTTGGACTTAGACTTATTTATGGACAAGGCTTCCACAGGGGGCATAAGCGTTATTGAACGCAGTCTTGTTTTGGCTCAGTGTTGTTACTTGGTGATGACAGATATCGTTTTCGCTCTGATTTATTTGGAACGGGTGTTTGGTGGTGTGAGGTATACACGGAACTTATTTATGCAATGATGATTGCTTTGTTTCTATAGTCTGCGAGTGTTTCCATAGTCTGTTTCGCAGTATGGAAACGTTCACATTTATATATAATGTATAATATAAACTGTTTATGACAATGAAAAATCAAGCGAATCTTTTGACAAGAAAAAACAATGAAACTCCAAGTTAAACAAATGTGTTTAAACAAATGTGTTTCACCTTCAAACACATTCCATTTAATCCACCTATGTTCCGACACATTTCGTTCAAATCACAGATTTTTATATTACTGTACAATGTCACAAATCAGTGTCCTCAGCAAATGAAACAACTAACCCGCCATCATTACTGGAAACGTCGGGTCAAGATTTGTTCAGGACAGTTGATGTTTTTGTCTTCTGCACTGCACCCCTTGTCTAGTTTTCTTCTTACAAAAATTGTGTTCGGGTGAACAATCTTCCTTTTCTTCAATAAGTCAACCAATGCCACAGAATAGTAGCTAGACTGATGTGCAGCACAAATTTCAAAATATTTAATTATTTCACTAGGCAGCTTTAAAATCTACTATTCTGATCAATGGTTTCGGTATTTGCCTTGGTGACTGGTCACAGTTGTACAGTTTTCTGTCTTTCGTTTTTATCCCTGCCTAATTGACCAATGACTTCACTAGGCTTCGAGAGAAGAGACAGAAAGTCTGTGTGTAACAAGGATGCTGGGCTATTTCAAAGACTCGTTTCTTCTTTGGTATAGCATTTAAATTGAGAGTTTAATAGTACACCTGGTACGTGTTCCTAATGATGCCCACCGAAAAAAACACAAGTTTTAATATAGAAATAAATCATCTGTGAAATTGATTGTAACGTTGAGGATTGGTTCAAGTATACATACTTTATATTGACTTTTTACCACAAAAAATGGAATATAGTAATACATTTTTTCACGAGCCCATTTTCGGCTTCTAAAAATAACAACAATCACTAAAGATGTATTATTAGCTCAATTGGTCAAGAAAGTCAATAAAGTGGGTGATTTCAGTCAATCCTCCCAACAATCAAGTATACACTCACCTCAATTTTCTTTCTTTTGATGGATGCATGCTTATCAGTACCATGGTGGCAGGAATACCTCATGAACCCTATTGCAATATAAGCGACGTCACCATTCCACTTAACATTCTTGTTTGCCCCGCCACCTCTTAAAACGAAAACATATTAATAATTGCAAAATTTAATTATTGCGAATTATACGTTCTTGAAAACATGAATCACTTAAAGTAAGGTGCTGCATTGAATCCATACATGCTCTTTTCCCTGTCTTCCTAAATTATGATAATCCCACTTTTTTACCTCTTCCGTAACCCCATTGAACTCACCCCCTGGTCCCACACCTATTCCGCACCCAGAGAACACACACCCTTGGTTTCACACCTACTCCGCCCACAGAGAATACACACCCCTGGCCACACATGTCTTCCGCATTCCATGGAACACACAGTTCCTTGGCTCACACACGTGTTCCGCACCCGCAGTAAATACACACACCCCTGTCTCCACATGTCTACCGCGTCGCAGTAAACACACAACCATTTTTAGCTCACCTGTCACAAAGTGACAGAGTGAGCTTTTGTGATCACTCTTCGTCCGTCCGTCAACAATTAGCTTGTGTAGACACTAAGGTCACAATTTTAACCTAACCTTTATGAAACTTAGTCACAATGATCATCTTAACAAAATCTAGGCCAAGTTTGATATTGGGTCATCCGGGGTCAAAAACTAGATCACAAGGCCAAATAATAGAAAAACCTTGTGTAGTCACTAGAGGTCACAGTTTTGGCTTGATCTTTACGAAACTTGGTCATAATGATCATCACAACAAAATCTAGGTCAAGTTCGATATTGGGTCATTTGGGGTAAAAAAGTAGGTCATTAGGTCAATCATATAAAAACCTCGTGTAGTCACTAGAGGTCACAATATTGGCCTAATCTGTATAAAACTTGGTCACAATGATCATCTCAACAAAATCTAGGTCAAGTTCGACAGGTGAGCGACCTTAGGGCCCTTTTGTTCAAGTTCCTGTAGCTACTGTAATAGTATATTAAAGTGTAATTCATGTATTACATTTGGCTGTCTACACATTTCCCCCGACTTTTCCTGTATACGTAAAGGGATTCAATGCTAAGATGTTTGACTTTAAAACATAAAGAAGAGTACTCAGATACTATAGTATACATCTACGTCCAGAATTACTATTATATGGTACAGCCTGGACAAGCCAAGGGCATACTAATTCTTACTTTGTTGCTCATGTGGAAAATGTACACTTGTCCTGTCGTACCTAGCCTCCGAGTGCCTACATGCGTAACTGGTCCACACAAAACAACCTGTTATTTAACAGGCTCAGTAAGTCTTTTATTATTAAATAGTCTAATAGTTATCTTAGTACATGTACATATTTTCTTGAAAATTATCTAGTAACCCATTCAACTGTCCAGCCTGTACAGACAATGTTATCTCCTTCACATCATTGTTCTTGTAAAATGTTCAACTTTATCTCCTCTAGCTATCTCCAGTTTTCTTCAAAAGCTTGGATTGATAATCTGAAAGTGTTGAAGCAACATTACTACGGTAGTTACAGTTTCTCTTATATCAATACATTGACCCTTTTGCCTTTTAATATCCAAAAATAATTGAACAATTTGAGTGTTCAAGGCCATAGGTGTCAAGAAATGGTGACTTCTTCCAACATAAAACGTTCATTCTATAGACAGATGAACGAAATGGAAGAAATGATGTTGGCACACTGATTTTCTTGTAAAATGGACAAATTAGCACATGATCAACGCTAGATAATAGTACACGTTAAATAAAAGAATTTTAATTAACGAAAACAGTCCATAAAATAATATGCAAGATGACTCGTATTGGTAAAAAGAATCGTTCACTTAGAACACATGTTAATACTATCTTACAAGACATCGAGCACATGACTGTGTAGTTTACTGGTTTCTCCTCCTGTAAGCCCATACATTCTGGATGGTAAATCTAAGTTTAGATGTAACCCCAATCTCTTACTAAAAGTTGGTGTTAGTTTGGTTTACCCCCCTTACAAAATGGCCTATAAGAACCAAGAAATGTAACATGATGTTCTAAAAATATTCTTTGAGATAAAAATTTACAGTTTAAACTTTAGTTCCGTGGTTTAATCCGCACAACAGGGTGAAATGGTTGAAATAAGCAGATTTGCTTCACTCAACTTTCTTATTAAAGTAATTAGGTTATTGAATTCGCTGATAATTTCCGCGACTCCCAATGAGTTTTCATCATTTGTTCCTACATATAAAATGATCATGTCTTTTATTCAAAATATACTGTTGTCTCCACAATTTTCCTCCTATCCTTGCAATAGTGGCCATAGGGAATGGGTGGATTGTGTTACTTAATATCCCTAATGTGTTTCGCTATGGATTCGAATATGATCGCCACTTTCACACCTTCAATTAGAATTCCATTTATTTATTAGATTTTAATCTTCCTAAAACTGTAAATGGAGCTGGGAATGGTATAACGTCTTTTTCATTTTATTTTTAGATGAGCTATTGTGATCACTCACCGTCCGGCGTCGGGGATTTAAACATAGCTCAAATAAAGTTGATCCATCTAGAACTGTGGTTGTGGCAACCAGGTATGGTTGCCATGGCAACCAGGTAACAAAATCTTTAAAAATCTTCTAAGAAACCACAAGACATAGAGCTTAGATATTCAGGAGGAAGCATTGCGTAGTGGACCTTTACCAAGATTGCAAAAGGCATGACCCCCTTGTCAATATTGGCCCCGCCCCGGGGTCCCTGAATTTTGTATAAGAGAAATATAGAAAAAAACTTTAAAAAATCTCCGGAACCACAAGGCATATAGCTTAGATATTTATTAGCATGTAGCATTGTCTAGTGGACCTCTACCAATATTGCTCAAATTGTGACTCCAGGTCAATATTGGCGCCATCCCAGACATCTCAAGCTACAGTTTCATATAATTATAGAAATATCATGAGCAAGATGATTCGGGTGAGCGATTCAGGGCCATCATGGCCCTCTTGTTTAATTGTTGACAGACTCACTTCTTGACAAGGATGCGATCTTAGTGATCACTGATTCAATTCTATCACATATTGACTCATTTTTGGTACTCAGGTGGTTCATCTCCGTTGTTACCCGTTTGTCAAGTATTTGAGCAACTTTATTAGCGGTCTGTTGCGCCAGTCCTTACTCAAGCTTGTTCACTAAGTGAAGAGAACAACATGCCGGTATACATGTCAGCAGACAGCTAAGACAGCATTTGTTCACCCGTAGATTTACCATTTACATGTACTTCTGCAGATTTCACAGTAACAGTTTCAGGTGCCGCCATATAAATTATGTTAAGCATTGGAAATAAGCAGCTTTGCTTCACTCAACTTTCTGATTAAAGTAATTATATTATTCAATTCACTGATTATTTCAGCTACTCACACTGAGTTTATATCATTTGTTCCTACATGTAAAATGATGATGTCTTTATTCAAAATGTGCCGTTTTCTCCACAATTTTCCTCCCAGCCTAGCAATTGTGGCCCTTGTAAATGGGTGGACTGTGGTTCCCCTAATGTCCCTAATGTGTTTCGCTATGGAGTCGGAGTCGCTCAATCTTAAGACTATGTTCTCAGATACTTCATCTGAGTACTGGCTGGTGACCACCAAATCCGGACGACCACCAACCCGGACAGACTCAAACGCGCTTTATTTCGGTTCTTTTCTTTGATCATTCGCTTTCGGTTCTTTTCTTTGATCATTCGTTACCGATCATTCGGACGCTTGCATTTGAACAACACAGATAAAAATCAACGCTCAAATGTAAAAGTATTTTACCAGAAATGATACCTTTTAATTCGTCTGCACTCGTACAACCTGTTTACATGTGGGGGGATCTCGGAAGTGGTGAGTGCACATGCGAAAACTTCAAAATCTTCAAACACCTAAGCAATTTCAGAATAGCAGACGCGGCGTTTATAAAAACACTTAGAAATTTAGCTTTGAAAAATCAGGGATGTGCAGTGATTTTTTTTGGCTATTTTAGGGCCGAATACAGGCACCTTCCCCTAACAAAATAACCTCCATTTTTCCCAAAAATCAAGATTTTTTCCCAAAAAGTATGCATATTTTCCCCCTTTTGTGCTGGATGGTTTCAAAGCACCTATAGTATAGCTGTTTTGAAGTCAAAACAATAGATTTTCAAACCTGCTAAAGTCATTGCCACATATGACTAGAATATTATCAGTAGAAAATAGCAAAATATGAACACTTTTAACCAAAACAATCTTTTTAATATTCCCAATTTCGCGAATTATTGCGCTCAAATTTCCCAATTTTAAAGGCACAGGCTGTTAAATTGTGTGCAAGGAAAATCACTGATGTGTCTTTAAACGTCTCACAATGCATTTTATCTCAAAATAGGCAAAAAGAAAAGTGAAATTATAAAAATGTAGGAAGTAAGAGGGTTACGCTCAATTTTTTTAATCAAAGGGAGGTAACTCGTCCGAACTTGTGTGCATATAGTTTGTAAGACTGCTTTACCTTGGCTTATAGGCGAGTCATTTAAGCTCAAAAATAGGGCCAACCTCAAACTAATTGCAACACTAAGAATTTTTACATTTTCATCATCTACAAACTATTATACACTCTAGAAAAAAAGTCCGAAGTAAAAAATTTGCTGGAAAGTTGGAAAAAATCCACTTTTGACAGCAAGTTTAGCATGTTCTTTTATTCAAAGTACGAGGGACATTTTAAGTTCTGATAATGCCTCTGTTAGTAGTTAAATATGTACTAAATGTATATAAAAGTGCATATTTACTGAAAGATACAACCTTCCTCTAGCGAAATCATATAATGAAATTATCATCGGAGAGTTTAATATTAGCCTGTATGACATTATACATGTAGGGGTATAACCTATTGAATTGTCGACAAATTGAGTCATATTAGCACTTGGAAGGGGTAACATAAAGGTTAATCATTTCTATAATTTCAAACCGATTTGTTTAGAAATTACACATATCATGTATTATATACATGTGTATCTAATAGTAAATGAACATTCTTGTTCAGACTGTATAAATGACTGAAAATGTAGATGAATAAGGCCGTGCCCAAAATACTCCCGAATATATTTCTGTTAGCAAAACCGTGTCCTCTCTGTTACTTTGTCGCTTTTAACTGGATTTTAAAATTGCTTGGTACACTTGTTCACATGTCAGGACAGTGTGTCATGCGCAAGACCCATGTTCCTAGCTCAAATGTCAAGGTCACACTTAGAGGTCAAAGGTTATTTAGTTATGCACGTCTTGTCCACTATGTAACATGATCGTTACTTAGTGGATTTTAAAAATCCTTGATACAACTGTTCATCACATCAAGACGATGTGCCATGCTCCAGACCCAGGTCTCTAGCTCAATGGCCAAGGTCATACTTAAAGGTCAAATGTTATACAGTCATGTAAGTCGCGTTCGCTCTCTAACCTTGTTGTTTCTTACTGGATTATAAAATTGCCTGGTACAAATGTTTACCACATCAAGACGGTGTGACATGAGCAAGACATAGGTTCCTAGCTCAAAGGTCAAGGTCACACTTAGAGGTCAAAGGTTTTATAGGCATGCAAGTCGCATTCACTCTGTATCTTTGTCGTTTCTTACTGGATTTTTAAATCGCTTGGTACAAATGTTCACCACGTTAAGGCGGTGTGCCATGCGCAAGACCTAGGTCCCAAGTTCAAAGCCATATTTAGAGGTCAAAGGTTATAACGTTTTTGAATACCTTCTTTTAAGAAACTTATGTTCCGATTTCAAAATAATTTGGCACACATGGTTCTTTGGTGACCCTCTAAACTAAATACATAAACAGCGCTGTGGTTCGAATAACATGGCCACCAGGGGGCGTAATACATTTTCTGTATAGATATCATGTATTAAAAAGCTTGAACATCATTGTTTTGAAAATCACTGCTCTAAATTGTAATTATTTTGGCACAAATGGTCATTGGGTAACCCTCCTCCACAAATCTGAAAATAATTTTGATTAGATTTAGATTTTTCAAAAACATGAATATTATGGAGTGAGCACATTTTCCCTATATTGAAGCACTAACATTGACAACTTTCTCAGTCTTTTTCTCAAGAACCAGCTGTTTTATTTCAAAATAATTTCGCTCAAATATTGCTTTTGTGACTCTCTACCAAATTCCTTAAAACAATTATGGTTCGTCGAAAGAAATTGTCGCTAGGGAATAAATTCTAATTTTTCGTAGTAGTTGTAATAGAAAACATTGAACATTTTCCTCGGCGAAACTGAATATCTGATAGAAAACAAATGTTACAGGATTGTTCCTTGGTTGAATCGTTTACAATTAAAACGCATTAAAAGTAAAATGCTCATACAGATCAAAAAATAAACCCCACAAAAGAAACAAAGATCGCGAAAACATGTGACAATTCAATATTATGAGCATATTTCAAAAAGCCAATGGAATTTTTTGTCTTAGGACTTTTTTTTCACGGTTAACATTAGCTAGATGCACAATATAAAAAGATAAAACTTTGTGTTGCAATTAGTTTGAGGTTAAAAGTTAAAATGACTCGCCTATTATACTCGTTCAATGTCTTAACGCTTGGGTCGGTCAATAAATCAATTTAAAACCAATTAAGAGATAAATAAACGACTGCAACATTTAATTCAACTAATGCTGCGAATGATTGATATTTACATAAACAATGTACTTTTATTACTTCAGAATGTTGCAATCAAAGACTTATAGATACGACTGCGTGCCTAGAGAAGGCCGTATCGGCCGTCAGACAGAACAAACAGAAGATACGGACTATAGCACAGGAATTTGGCATCCCAAAGAGTACGCTACATGATCATCTGAACAGACCACCGGGGACCACTACCAGTCATTCAAAGAAGCAGCATCGTTTGCTCACGGTTGTTGAAGAGACTGCCTTGGTACATTTTGTACAATACATGGCGGGGCAAGGTCCCATCCTTATTAAGTCTGGTAATTCAAGTTTTTTTTATCTATGTCTAAATGGAGGTTTGCTCATGCGATGTGAAATATAACTTAATGAGTCGGTCTAATATAATCATACAATTATCTTGGCGTATGTCATGAATATAAGTATATTGAAATATTAAGATTTGATGCCACCCAATTAACCTAATAACATACACTATAGATAAAACGTAGCGTCTGCTACCACATAATATAGGAGAGGTGAGATTATTAATAACCAACTTCCAACAACATGTAATATTTACACGCTCATGTTGTTATGTATTTTACTTTTTTTCTTTTAAGGCCGTGACACTGCGATTGGTCCAACTGGCCCCTCAGACAAGTGGTTCCGGGGACTATTCAAGAGGCACCCCGAACTGTCCGAGAGGACACCGGAAAACATGGAGAAATCAAGGACGAGGATGTCAAGCCAGAAGACAATGGACGAATGGTTTGCAACACTGGATAGAATGTTGACAGAAAAATGCATAAAAAACAAAGAGTCGCAGGTAGTACTTACATGTATATACACTCTGTTAAATCCGTGTACTTAATAAAGTTTTCACTGTTCACATACACACCTTTACGTTATTATACTGAGTAAATATCACACCAAACAGAATTCCGTTTTGAGAACTATGGTGTCCTTTATATATCCATTGACCATCATTCAACAAATACCATATTCTTATTGGACAAAATGATTGTGTACATGTATAACACTTAACATTGTTTTCGTATTCATCTTAAGTTACGGTTAAGGTTGTACAAATGTATATACTGACATGAACAAAATTTCTATTCTACAGATATTTAATGTTGATGAAGTTGGATTTTCTGGTAAGAAGAGGCAACGAACCAAAGTCATAGGACCTTAACAAGGACACGTATTTTCAGGAAAGATAATAACAAACGACCATGTGACTGTGAACATGTGTGTATGTGGGGACGGCAGAATACTTCCTTCCATGCTGATTTTCAAGGTAACCGAAAAATGTAAATCGGTTCTAAAACTATTTGTAAAAGTAACTTGGGTATAAACTATATCGATATCGACCAGAACACACCAAAATGATTTTCTTGCTGATGCTCTGGATTTGCACAGCACCGATGGTTTGGAGTAACTAACTGAAATACTGTTAGAACTGTATAAATTATATTCAAGCTTGTTTTTGTTTTCTAGGAATCTTTACCTCAGTGCCAGTACACAGACGGGGTTCCTGACACCTGGCTGTTCGGGACATCGCAGTCTGGGTATAATAATAATATAAAGACTTTATTTTACGAGGAAACTCATTTGACAATTAAATTAAATGGCAATCTTCCATGAGATCCTCAACAATAAACAGTTGTACAAGAGCACTAGTACATAAAATGAAAAAGCATAATTGCAATTTGGCCCTTATGACGTCCACAATATCATAATTTTATATATAATTGGGGAAATTCATAAAAGAGTTTCAGTGAAAGGATGTGCGAAACCGATATGTATGGAATCTACAATAAAAGGAAGGTATAACTCAAAATGCTAATCAATTAAATTTATAATTAATCACTATAAAGCTTAATTAGATATAGGGACATCATAAGAGCCAGCATATCATATAACAACATGTAACTTAAAACAATGACATTTATAAAAGCATGATACGGAATTGAAACATAAAACACACTGCATGCCATTCTGCAGACATATATATATATGGCTATACATGTATATTGAAGTAATGATTATGGTAGATGGCACAGACCAGAAAAAATACCAAGATCAGAACGCAAATGTAAAATGTGTCAATCATTAGAAGATGAATTTCATTTCTTGCTAGAATGCCCCTTATACAACGACCTAAGAAAAATATATATTAATAAGAAATTTTGGACACACCCAAATATTCCAAAATTCATCAGTCTTATGTCGTCAGAACAACCCAGTCTGTAGAAAATTATCTATCTTTATTTTTAAAGCCTTAGACAAACGAGACGAAGTACTTTATAAATAATTACCATTCTTCTCCAAATTATATTCTTTACTTGTTATTATCATATGAAATATTCAACTCAAATATACACTCAATGTTACTTATGAAATGTCTTTATATACCAAATACCTGATTCTCTGAAGATTTTCAGTGAACATCTGTACATGTACATAGCTATGTATAGTGTGTGTGTCTGCGTGCGTGTGTGGTTGTTGATGTGCGTGTATGTGTGTATGTGGGAGCGGGTATGCGTGCGTATGGATGTGTGTATGTGCGAGCGTGTGTTCGTGCGTGTGTGTGTGCCTATATGTGCGTGTGTACGTGTGTGTGCTTGCATGTGTGCCTGTGTGTACGCATGCGTGTGAATGATATATGTCTGTATTTGTGTGAGTTAGAATGTAAACTGGAGCGTGTACATGAGTGAGTGTAATTTTGTTGTATATATTACATGATGAAGATGTATTTTATTAATATCATTGCTGTAACGGAACATATATTATAATATTGTTGTTATATGCATGTAAACTGATGGGCAAAATGCCTAATGTTTCAAAATAAACTTACATTATTATGACTAGCCAGAATATGGACGGTGATCTCTTTCTGTCGTGGTTCAAGAAGATTTTCCTCCTGAACTGTAGCAGAGAGAGACCCGTTCTCCTTGTCCTGGGCAACCATGACTCCCATGTCACCCTACCCCTTGTGGAGGCAGCTAGGGAAAATAACGTAGTGCTTCTTGGAATGCCAGCCCATACAACACACACATATTGCAGCCATTGGATGTTAAAGTAAATACATTGCATTACTTACGATAAACATAAGTTTGTATTTGGGCAGAAAGAGGTAGTGGAATTATCAAAGTTCAACTGTATCCTGTATTTTATTGATGGCAATCTGGGGTGGTATTCGATATTCATATTATATGTATGAACATAATGCTAATACACCATTTATTTTTGAAAACAGCATGACAAAATACTCGTATATAACCTGATTAAGCCAACATTGTTAAAAAATACGTTGATGCCCACAAGACCGAACGTTTATTTAACACTTGTTTATTCTACAGCATTTGTCATCTCTTTTTAGTCCCCTACATACCATCTCAGAAATCACTACGATTTTAACTATGTAATTTCTCCACAACAAATTCATCCGCACAAGAAACAAGTACCAGCAAATCTCAACCAATATCGTAATTTTCAACCGTTTTAAATAAAATTTGTTTATAACAATTGAATTATCTTTTATTTGTTTATATTATGTGAACTTTTTGATAGTTTTTTTACGATGAATAAATGTATTTGTGCAAATAAATTCCTACGCGCGGTAAACTGACTAAGGATTTCTGAGGGTCGATAAAAATGTCACTGTTAAAAGTAACCCGTTTAGCAGACGAACTTTACACAATCCATGGTTTGACACTCATATTGCAGTTTAGCAATAAACTCCTAATCTAACTAGTGCTTATTTTTCATTATTTACAATAGTTTGCATTTGTTGATAGTATTGATCGACGTTTCTACCATTAACTTACCAGAGATCTTCAGCTGAATATTTTAGGTCTATCGTTAGAACGACCCTTTTCCCAGCGCTGTTATATAAATTTTTCCCGCCGAAAGTCGACACCATATCAGTTATTTGTGTTTCGTCCCCAACGGATTCGTTCACGCTATTCGTACTCTATTTGTACTCTATCCAGTTCGTATGCAGGTAGAGTAATGGAAAAAGGATGCTGTGTATTTTTCAGTTAATATTTTTTTTATTTTCTTGCCTATGTATTGATCGACTTCTGATCCATTAAACTACCACATATTACCAGCAAAAGCGTTTGCGTCTGTCGTTAGCACAACTCTTTTCCGAGCGCTGAGCTGCGTATACAATTTTTCCGCCGAAAGTCGAGACCATATCGTACATTTGTGTTTCGACCCCTATTTTATTCGTTCTCGCTAATCGTAACCTATCCGGGTAGTTTATAATTTATATATGCAGCTGAAGAATTGTGGAATTAAAAGTTTTTGTAGTTTTTAGACGCTGTTTTTTTCATTTTCTTGTGCCTATTCATCCCCTATCCGATTTCTTATATTATTTAGGTGTACTACTAAATAATTAGCGCGGAAACGTTTTAACAAAATTTATAATGTTTAATTCTATATATTACGCGAGTCTGACCTGCAATACCATATACAAGGACTGGTATGTCTTGTTGTCCACAGGCACATTCGATGTTTGAAAATTTATTTAAAGATCGATATATCTTATGAAGTAATGTAAGTGAACAACGGAAAATACGGGGAATCGAACACACAATGTGGCATATTACTTAGGGCTACAGTAGGTATATTGCCTTCACGAGGTCTGTTATTGTAATAGGTCCGTTGTGGTGTGATTTAAATGAGTCAGCTGCTATCGCGTCTCTGAGACCTTGTCACAATATTCACCTTTTTAAAAATCTATTACCTTTAAAGATGAAACCCTATATTACCTAGAAGTGTGATTTCCCCCCAGTAACCGTACTTCAGTACTTTGATTTGTAATTAGGATGTTAGCCAGTCAAGGCAGCTGGGTATGTACAATGTTTTTTTGAGCAACTTTGATAAATTTTACATTTTACCGATTTATGTGGGTGGGGTACTTGTGCATTGACATGTTCATCATTGAAAAATAGCTTGGTTTAATGTGAATAGCAATATTTTAATAAGTGTTAAAAAAGGAAGTTCATTATAGCAAAATCTTATCCATGTCTTCAAATGATTTGCCTTGCAGTTCTAGATGCAGCCAAAAAGCGATTTCTCAGGTGCGAAACCCGTGTAAGTGCATACTGTGGGGGTCGTAACTCTCCGTGCACCTGGCCTAGGTCGGTCAACTACTGTTCCTGTTTGAAGTAACCTTGTATTTAATCGGGATATTGTCGAAACATGACAATTCATTTGCCTGGCTATCCCTCTTAATGATGAACCACCGACCAGCATCCCAATAGCTCGATTCCTCATATATTGGCTAAGCCTTGGCATGATCACATTTAATCCAAACTCAATCACATATTGTTTATATGAATGTGGACTGTAGCAGTAGCGATATCGGATCAATAAAAAATGTGTAGTTAACTCTAATGGAACCACACGTGCATTTCGTGCATTTTAAGAAAATCGCTATTTAGAAAGCAAAGGCACGTGATGTTTTAACGAAAAGTGTGTAAATAGTGTGCGTGTGTGTTGGCCCATTCATACGTTAATTTATTTTTCGTTCGATAATTTTTTTTCTCCATTTTATTACTGTTGCGTTTTCAAAGCCGCTCAGTGTAAGAACAATACATCATCCAAGTCATGAGGCTGTAAGAGTTATCGTTTTGTTAATCATTGCCTTGGATTTTCACATATCCACGTTTTTTTTCAAAATGATGCGTTTTTGTCTATTCAGACGTTTCTCTACTTTTATAGTTATTTAGCTACTATTTACGTAAAAATGAGGCATGTCTTCGCCAATGCCTTTTGATGTTCGTAGAAGTTCTTCCTCTAGTTTTCTGACATTATTTTTGACACAGTCAGTTATTTTTTTTACCCTACTCACAATTTTCGCTTGACGTTTACGTCACGTCACGGCCGACAAAATCGATACCATGTACTTGCAAACTCATATTTGTGCTCCAATTATATGAGTATCCGTCTTTTCGCCATCGATAACTTTAAGCATAGCGTACTGTTAAACAATATGAATGTCTAAAATACCTACATCTGGCTATGTTTCATATTTTCAGTTACTTGCGTTTGTCGATTATTTTTAAAATGGCAGTCGACGTAACGTAAACGTAACCTTACTTCAGCGTTCTAAACTTCCATGGCAATGGTGCCCATCAGACCGAAATCCAAGCAAAAATAATCCGTAGTTCCTTAATTTAGTACTGTACCTTCGTTTCAAATTTCGTAGTATTTCGCTTGGTAAAAATAAAAATACACCATACTTTCTGACCGAAACGAATATTTCTTTACACCCTTTATAAACTTAATTATTATTACAGGTCTTATCATTATGTATCTTCTAGCTGTACACTAAATATCAAACACAAACAATTGGTTCCTATCCACGATACGAACCGAGCATGCTAAGTGCATAATTACTTAGTTGTTAGATCAAAATCCTCTAAGGGTTACAAAATATCCATATAAAACTTTAAAATTATGCGAAACATCACAAATAATGTTTGTATTACAAAAACGCATTGATAGACTAGTGGCAGAGCGTCAGGTCTTCAATTTTGGAAGATCCTGGGTTCACTTCGTAGTCGTGCCACACAAAGACGAAACCAAAACGTTCGATGCTGTACCAACTAAACAAAAATAACACCACTTCATTACAGGCCCAGGTCCAGAACTTTTCGAGTGGGGGGGGGCACAGCTAGCTATTTGGATCATAGGCAGTCAGCACGTACCCAAATACTACCCCGGCCAAATCGGATTTTACCACTGTTTACTATGTTATGACAAGGTGAATCACGAAGAATGGAGTGCCTGTCACATAACTTGTCGTATTCTTTTATTTATTCACTCAAATTCTATCTTATAGGTATCATCGTGTAGCCAAGATATTTTACTTTCCAGATATATAAACAGTTTAGTCCTTAAATACACACCCTTAACACAATATAAGTCAAATCGCGAATTTTTTTTGGTCATCAATTAAGAAGTTCAGTATATACACCGGATACAAACGGAAATGGCCGAGCTTACACGATTGAACAACTATGAATGACGTGACACACACTCTAGCCAATCAAACGATCGCTTCGAAATCTGTTGAGGTCGAAAGGTTATCGGAATACTAAATAAAATAGGAAATTGACGGTGGCGAATTTCGTACATTTTTTTTAAATTATCGATCTAGTGAAATATTGCGATGTTTAATTGGCATGTGAGGTAAATTATTTAGTTACACTAACTGAAAGGATGACTAGCTAGGCCCGTTTGTGAAGCATACATTCTGTTTCAAGGCAAAATTCACGTTTACAAGCGTGAAAATCTGGGTTTTGCTGAACGTCTTAGTTAGCGACCTAATTAAGGAATTGTATTCTTGATTCTGACGTTCGGTGTGTAAACGGGTGTGTATCTAAGGACTAAAGTGTTGATATATCCTGAAAGTAAAATATAGTAGCTACACGTTGATACCCGTAATATACCATTTCAATGAATAATAAACCTACACGGCTACAAATGTGACAGGCACTTTTATAATCGGAAATATTGAAAGTAACCTTTCTTATATAGGTGAACAATGAGAAGGTTGATATGACTTGTGAAGTAGTAGGGTACGTGCAGGCTGCCTATGATTTGGATGATATAGTGGGGTGGGTGGGGGAGGGGTGACCACCCCGGCGAAGATTTTTCACTTTACGACATTAAATTATGCAATATCCTGCACTTTAAGCTTTTAAAATCAGAAGTAAAGGTACTAAAATTGTACTTCTACATCAACAGAAAATACGATGAGTTTAACAATTATTTAAAAATAATGTCTTTCAATTCCCTAAAATTTACAAACCAGGCGATAAATTATTAAAATTCACGCAACATATCAGACATCGGAATTTTTTTATGCAATTATTTTAAAGATTTGAAGATTTTTTTCAAATAAGAACTTATTTCTTTGAGTTAGACGTTAAATTATTAAAGTGTAGGTCTACTGCTACAAATCAAAACACATAACCCATGAAATAGGCCTAAACAAGTTAGATCTATAACTGAAAGTTTCCACAGGTTCAGATCTATTTTTTATAACATTTTAATAAAAATCATGAAATTTCCGTTCTGTAACTTTTAAAAAATAAAAAAAATATTCAACGCTAGACTGATGAACTTTGAAAATGTCCCCCCCTTGCGAAGATTTTTGTCAATTTTGCATTAAAATCGTTTTTGCAGCTTTTATGTTCTAAAAACTCACGTGAAATTATTATATTAAAATTGCATTGTTACATAATCAGTAATAAATATATCAACAAGAAAATTTCGAAATGTAATTTAAGCTCTATTGTGTCACTATACGTGCCCCCCGGTGGATCCGGGCCTGTCATTACGCTTTCCAGTGTCGATCAGGCCATCATTTCCGTGACGTTTATCCACAATGGACCATCAAACATCGCTGCCGCCATTTAACTTAATACACGTGAAGAGTCAAGTCAAATTATTTATTGGCATAAACAACAAAGTCCATCGCCAAGTAAACATATATACCAATCAAAATGTGAAGAGTGATCAATCTGGAACTCAAACTTAGGATTCCCTAAACACTACGTTATGCTGCGTACTATTCAATGCATTGTCCTTTTCATTTCACGATTGTTCACACGGTATAACCCGACGAATACGCCACCGAGTGACGAATCCACGACAGAGGTAGACACTGATGACGGGGGAGTAGTGATGTTATATTTTTTACCAGCAAATCTCGATTTCTTTTGGATCTAAGGGTTTGCGAATGACCACGAAGGTTGAAATGAACTATTCAAAGAGTTTCGCATGTTATCTTTGCGGAATAGAGCTGAAAACGCCTGTTTATACACGACATGCAGAAAATAATGTTCAAATGTCACATTCATTGTCCAAAATTAACCAGTTTGCTATAGTATTGAACTATTTAACCTCACAGATCTAACGAAATATCATCTATGAACAATTTTGCCAAGTTCCAACCCTGTCCATGCTCATAAACCGATGTTTGAACCTCCCAAAGAAACCCTGGTATGTGCTAAAATGTTGACGTTAACGGCAGATGAGATTTTATGATGATGACGATAACGGCAGAGTATGAAAAATATGGTTGACGTTTACGGCTGAGGAATTATTTATTAAAATTGCCATTTTGCGCAGTTTCAATCGTTTTTCCCGGTAAAGCATGGACTTTTTGGTAGAGTACATGTCAATAAGCACGCCAATACTTATAAACACGTTTTAATTCACATATGTAACACACTGCAGGCCATGGTGCAGGTATCGAAATATACCAAACCCAACCGCTATTTATGTACATATATGCTTATTTAATTAGGATATGGTTTGACTGATTATTTATAATTTTATTTCAAAAATACAGGATGTGAACTGGATGTCATACTTTAATATACTTTAAGAAATATTTATTTTGTAAGAAATATACCAGTTAACAATGAATTGTTAGACTACATATACAAGAATGATTAGATTATACTTGTAAATTGTTTGATGTAGTCACTATATTGTATAATTATAACTGATAATATGGATAAACAGTTAAAGTTAATACAAGAGCAAGTTTTATATTTATAAGCTAGATAATGTATTTAATGGTTATATGTCTTTCTATGTCTTTCCAAACTGGTTTCATACCTATATGTCTTCCCGCACATACATGTATAAATAATACCATTATGACTAGCATCTTGTACCATTATGACTAGCATCTTGATGCCTTTTAAGGTTACTTCCATTGTTGAAATCAGATCCACAGACATCACATTTATACTCGATCTCACCACTGCACTTTTTCTCATGACGCTTAAAACTAAAAAGTTGACTAAATGTTTGTTCACAATGGATACAGTTGTATGGTTTCATACTTGTATGGCAATGATTAATGTGATCAGAATATATATGCTTCCTTACAACCACTTTGCTATACTTGTCAAAAGGACAAACAAACTTTTTACATTTGCCTGAGGGGATATCAGGATGATGTAGGATCAAATGCTCCTCCAGAGAAGATTCTTCAAGAACGTTTTACAACAAACTGTACACAAATGGTGCTTTGCACTATGCTTTGCTTTGCATATGTGAATTTATATCTTCTTGTGATTTGAAACTCCGTGTACACCTGTTACACATGAAATCATGTCCTATGGGATGGTTCAGTCTTATGTGCCTTTTCAAATTATCACTCCTTGTAAAACTCTTATCACAGTCACTGCACTGGAATGCAGGACCAACCACTTGCTGATGATCAATGTGCAAAAATGACCCAACCAGGAGAGTTTGTAGAGTCATCATATTCATTATCATCAGAAATAACGTCATAAAAACTGGCATTTAGCAGGTCTGACATCATGAAACACTAACCTAAAAGGAAAAACATATTTTAACAAGCCCCTTTCATATATCTTTAAAACATCTATAAACAGACTGGCAGTATTCACGTGACACACCAACATTACTCCGTCACATAAGTTTAGGTCTTAAAATCTTGCCGAAATCGTAATCAAAATAAAAGCATAACAGTCATTAGTCTCATTTATATTCATCATACGCTAAAATAAGTTTAGAATGATATCCGAATACATTTACACTTATCGTATGTTATCTAAATTTGGTATTACATTTAAATGCGATACTAAAAGCTGTGTACACACGTATTATATGTATGGTGCGATTGAGTATCACAGAAGAACCTTTATTGTACCTTTCTCGGTTATTATCGGTAAGTCATGCCCGCCTTATATTTTATAATATTGCAGACTGCTTAATATCGTCTGTGTAAGAGGGGCATCACGGGAAGATTGGTTCAATGTCAGTTAAATGACGGACTAGTCTGGATTAGCTTCCTTTTATATCATTATTACATTAAGTAGGCTCTATGTGTGTAATGTCGGAACATAACTAGTCAATATGACTAGGTTTCAGGAGTAATACACATGTGAGGCAATCATATTCAACACTTTTCCGTAAAACATGCTCATTGGCATGTACTCTTCCAAATATCCCATGCTTTTCCGGAAAAAAAACGATTGAAACCGCGCAAAATGGCAATTTTATTAAATAATTCCTCCGTCGTAAACGTCAACCATATTTTTCATACTCTGCCGTTAACGTCATCATCATAAAATCTCACCTGCCGTAAACGTCAACATTTTAGCGCATACCAGGGTCTCTTTGGAAGGTTCAAACATCGGTTTAAGAGCACGGACACGGTTGGAACTTGGCAAAATTGTTCATAGATGATATTTCGCTAGATCTGTGAGGTTGTTCAACACTCTATCAAACTGGTTAATTTTGGACAATGAATGTGAGATTTGAACATTATTTTCTACATGTCGTGTTTAAACAGGCGTTATCAGCTTTATTCCGCAAAGATAACATGCGATACTCTTTTAATAGTACATTTCAACCTTCGTGGTCATTCACAAACCCTAAGATCCAAAAGAAATCTCGAAATCGCGATTTGCTGGTAAGAAATATAACATCACTACGCACTCGTCATCAGTGTTTACCTCTGTCGTGGATTCGTCACTCGGTGGCGTATTCGTCGGGTTATACCGTGTGTTGTTGCTCTCTCATTTCTTTGTCGCACCTAGTTGACCGTTTAAGTGCTATGTCTATTTCAGTGTGAACCACCCATTATCTTTAGTACCATTTCTGATTCTAGAAAGGGGATTTTCATTCTATGGATGTTTGTGCTTACATGTACATTTATATCGTTATCTTGTATATCAAATTTGGACATGGTTCACGAATGGCTTTTATTTGGTCCCGAACGATAAAAATGTATGCTTCTAAATATGTCCTATATTTTAACTACATTTCATAGTTTGTACATACAAAGTCATACAATATGTAAAACACTGGTTATGCAAAAATATTGAGAATTCATAACTGTCTTAGAACGTCTACTTCACAATATTGAAAAATTAAACATTTTATTTAGACTTATTAAGTATTATTTTTAAAGTTTCCACTTTCAAGTTCTGTTTTAGCTCCTGTGACCTTATTAAGCAATTAGCTGGTACCATTTGAACAACGTTCGGTCAAATTTCATCAACTGGTTTAGGAAAGTCATTTAAACGAATTGTTGACAGACGACGATGATGCCGGACATTATCTATCCTTAATAGGTCACCAGTAAGCACTTCGTGTTCAGGTGAACTAAAAATTAATAATTTATTCAAATTTAAAGAATGTATACTAGAATGTTTACATAGAAATGTTGTCATCTACCAACGAAGTATTAGATATATAGCACATTCATGTGGTTTACATATTATACTTCACTAATTGTAACTGTATTTTGTTTTACTTTACTTAATCAATAAATGAACAATAATTAAATACGATGTAACCAATATTTGCGACTCTGTTCTTATGTGGTGTATTTGTTATTGAAGATCCATACAATCTTAGCAATACATATGTATCATTCTGCATTTTTTCATTAGGATGTACTAATTCATCAGTAATAGTTATACAATACAATCACATCCATTTTAGCATAAAATATAAATACCAGCATGATTTCGTACTAATAATTGCACTATTATAATCAGTAGATTTACAATTAATGAAGCTGTAACGGAAATACGAAGATGCATATAAATAATGTTTCATACATATTCTTAAATTGGTCAACACGTAAGGTGAAAACAATTAGCGTGATGAGAGATACGACATACGCGTACTTACTACAAAGAAGTGTATATATACATATATAATATCAAAGATAATAAGGAGTGTCGTTTGGAAAATCTTGATAATCTAAAGGGTGGTGTATTCCGTTATTTAAAAAAAGCTGAATTGTATTTGTAATGTACTATGTATGCGTTTTCTTTATCATTTATACACATCTAACAATTATCAATCATCTCGGAATATATTGTAAACTGTTAATTGGTAAAGAAATGGTTATGAATAAAACACGTAAAAACTACATTATATGATTCCATTTAATAAGCCAATTGATTAACAATTACATGATTATATACATATATTCAAACATAATCTCAAAATATAACAAACATGTATGGTGTATTAGAGAAATAATATCACAGCATTGCTGCATACAGACAATATGGCTCATAAATAGACAAACAGACAAGGAATGCAGTATTCAAAAGCACAACATAGTTCAGACGACCACATAACCAAGGTAACGAGAAAAAGGTGAAATAAATATAAAATAGTAATAATTCAATTTAAAGTCCTCCAGCTCATACAGAAAGTATACATATGTACATATCAAGGTGTAGTGTAATGATTCATGGGATAGCTAATTATATAATATTAATTTCAATGCACTCTCCTATCGAACGTGCATAAATATAGATTCATACTAAGTTATATATCTCAATATATTTCGATGTCCATACACTAAAACCAGACAGCCTAGGGCACACACTTTTCAGTGAATTGCGGAAGTGCCTAGGCTGGTTAAATATATCATATCATATCATATCAGTCAGTCAGCTAAGTTTTAGAGTTTGAGAGAGAGAGAGTCGAGTTAGAGACCAGTTGGTGCGGGCCGTCAACAAGCGAGTAGCTTGGGCCAAAAGCCTGGACAGTATGTTTATGAGTATGAAAAGTTGACTTATGCTGTGAACCTGAGAAGTACTATACTATGTTTATGAACTGTGTAACAAACTAATAAAGCCACTCTACGAACACTAGTAGAGTTACGTTATTTACCAACTCATAAGGACTACGTAACAAAGGCACAATACAGCATAGATGTGTTATTATTTACAACATATCAACATATATTATCTATTATCTTTCATTTCTCCCATTACTGAAGAGCATATACACATAATAAACATAAGTATACGTACATCATATATGAACACGAATTACTATAAACATTTTGAGAACACTAATAGTACAGCACACGCGAACTAGACAAATTACAACTCCACATTACAATACAAATCCATAATTAGATACAAACAACAAGACAAGGTGCAACAACTTTCAAACTACATACAAATTACACACATTGTAGAATGAACAAGAATATGCAATTTACAGAAATAGCTACACAAATATTCATCGGAACAACACATTTGGAAAAAACATACCTAGATACACATAACAATATCAGGCCATCCAACTACAGAAACCTGTTACTTTTAATGTTTAGTTGTAAATAATTATATAATATAATATTCCGTCTTAGTAATTTAAATACTTTAAGTAATCAACATATATACTTCAGTATAAACTCTCTTTGTTTAATGTATATATGTTCTTTAGTACTTCCCTGTCAACACATTCACTGTGAATGATTTTATGTTCAAATCGGTTTGTGAACTTCTGGAAATACGAATAAACTATCTAATATAAAAGCAAGCTACCAAGTGCAGATAAACGATTTACAAATTCAGCTTAACAATCTCTACCATGACGAATGTAATCTCTTGATGATTCATCTCCATTCGATAATACTATGCCATAATGATGTCTATAGGATCTGTGAAGGACGAAGTACAGCTGTTGACGTATTCCATATTGCTGCACAACATACATGTAGTTCTCGCTGAAGGTATGATCATATATCGCGTAAGGATACAGTTATCAAGCTGTAGTGCACTTGAATCTATAAAAAGTTCATTTACGAAGCCCATCACCAGCATCTGAAAATTGAGGAAAGACTAAAGTACGAATCGACTCTTTTGAACACCAAGCAGCTGAAAATTGATTCATCATCAACTATTTATTATCACATATTATCGTTTTAACAACTCATTATGTTTGATCTAATTGGTTGTCCTTATCCTTAAGTAAAGTAAGACCAATATCAAATGTCACCCTGGGCACTTTCGCGTTTCTTAAAAGTTAAAAACCACCCCAAATTAAAAGGGTTTAATATCGAAATGTGAACACGAAAGTTAGGTCCAAGTACTTTCAATAGGTGATCTTTTAAAGTAGACAAATAGATAGCATTATTAAGACTGCAGAAATATGCCTATACTATGCGTATTCCAAGTTCCGCAAAAATGCACAGGCACATCGATAAAAACGATACAGAAACATTTAATATTCTAGTCAATGTCAAGTTGTAAAATACGTACTGAGGTTTTAGAAGTAGTTGCCTTTAGATAACTCTTGTGACATTGCATCGGCTGTCTTGGCTAAATCAGGATCATACCCGTCTCCCCATATTATACCAAGGTCCGGACAAAGATGATTCCGGTACGACAAAAGTGCCTGCTGGAGCGCGTCATGTGGAATCTTCCTGAACATATCATACCGTAAGTCCCTTCCACATTGACTAACGTAGTTGGCGAACATGGATCCAATCTGTGTGTTCGAGTAAAAGAAATGTGGCAATCTTCGTTTCTCCAAGCATTGCTCTAATAACTTAAGGAAATGTACCAGGGCCGTATTCGCACTGTCTATTCTGACAGATGAATGGATATGACACGCATACAGAATAAGGTAGCAAGTTATTTGCTTCAAATGGTAAGATTTCAGAATGGTGGTAACTTGTGGTGGGCAAGGTTGGGTTCGGGTTTTCTTGAAGTACGTTTTCACGATCCGCAGAGCAGTTAGAATGTATCGCTGCTTTACATCCGCACGGGCAACATCGAAAATATGCCTCTCGTACGCCACTGAATTGATCAACCAGACCATTTCCTGGTTTGCAACTTCTAAGGCACCTCTGGCCTCTTCTTCCTTCCATTTACAGATGCCGTGGATCGGTGCATCCATTAACGAACCGTGGTATATGCTCTGTTGATCTCTCTTCAATCTCATTGCAGGGATTATATCAACATCAATCTGGCGGATACCATCGGCACGATTTCGGATCCTTCCTTTCTGCATGAAAAGATCATTTGCATCATCGTCCAGATGAATGGTGATGTTGACAGCTGGCGGATTAAACTTCCGTGTTATTCTGAAATTAACATTTCGTGCTTCCTTCGTAACCTTCTCTTCGACGCTCTCACAGGATTGATCGATGATCGACAGAAATAGTCCGAGGTAAAGCTTCTTGGAGCTGAGAAATATTTCGCCATTTTGTTCAATGAACACCCCCTTCCTGCATAATTCAGGGTATCTCTTCAGCAAAGCGGCACCCGAAGCATTGCGGACTTTAATGTAGCAGAATCCTGGTATAGACTTGGACTCTGCTCGTATAGGGTACTCGTCAAACTCCAAACCTTCTATGTGGAACTCAAATCCAACATCAAATTCATCCGGAGCTATTACTTTCAGCCCGTCTCGAGCACTGCCTTGGCGAATGTAGGAATCGATCTTAAGGTGTGACACTTTTACTACCTTCGCTCGCATTTCTTTCAGCAACAAATCTAAAATAGCATCAACAGCATCACGAGCCCTGGCCCACTCTTTTCTTCCAAAATCAATGTCGCCTGTAATTAA
This sequence comes from Spisula solida, assembly GCA_947247005.1. Taxonomy (NCBI): domain Eukaryota; kingdom Metazoa; phylum Mollusca; class Bivalvia; order Venerida; family Mactridae; genus Spisula; species Spisula solida. The sequence goes on from OX365945.1 coordinate 5,973,235, forward strand.
TGATAACACTCATTAATTCAAAAATTGTTTTTTCGACTCATCAATGGATGCCTATGTTCACCCTTCAACAGTTCCATTGATGATGATAATGCAACAGTACATGAGCGTAGTCGGGATTGGGGGAGGCAGACTATATAGTTCGCTAACAAAAATCAGACAAAATACATACACTTTGTACTTCCTACTAAAAGCCTCTTGCAACGCTCATATACGTTGGACCCTCCTAGAATAACATTACCATTCTGTGCACTTGTTTCGTATGAATAACAAACACTTTTGAAGCTGTTCTTATTTTTAGTCTAAACAATGTCGATAGGCAACTGCCACGTTATTAAATTCTTTTTTGTCCTTCGAAGCACCCCCTGACAGCCCATAAAGTATCTGATAAAAGACACTTCATATACACTCACCTACGTATTTAGATGCTTTCAGTTTTACAACCCATTCCGACGACTCATTTCCAAACTGAGTAATTGGTCGCTGCCATTGATTGAGATGTACGCCAACGTGTTGTTGTGCCTCCTTAAAACAACAGCAATTGCATGTAACAATTCAAAATATTAGTGAGAAGACAGAATAATAGTTTTTTAATGATGTATGTGCTAACAGGAACTAATATGGCTTATACGTTCCTGGTGATAACTAAACACCATGTACTTTGAGAAACCCTAAAGCGAACAATTAGGAGGTAAATCTGGGTAAGGGATTTGAAATAACAGAGCACGAGCGGCACAGCTAGCTCTAGATGAAAAAATGAAATCTGGGTAATTTTAAGCCTGATTGAGATCAATATATCCATCGATATTCCTATATAGGTATTTATAACTATTTACCAATATATGTTCACAGGTAATTGTATCATAGATAAAGAGTAAAACAGTTTTAAAAAAATATTATAACATTTATGTATGTTAACATAAATTTAATAAAATAAATGTTTTACTCTTTATCAATGATACAGTTACCTGTGTAGTAGTTATACTAAATGAAGTCATTAACCTAGATATTTACCTTTACAACGCATTCATTTTCGGAAAATACACGTATGTGTTGTGTTATTTATATAACATGTATAACGCAAGTAGGGTAAATAATGTCTAGCGGTAAAACATGATATAAATAGTATTTATACGCGAGTTGAAGGTAATATAATACTCACATTGACAAACTATATATATAAAACGGCATTACATCGGTCTATTATTTAGTATGTGTACTTAAAAGACCTTGAGCTAGTGTTTTTATTTACAAAAGTTTGTTATATTTATCAGTGGAGAAATTTCGCTATCGGTCAATTCGTGGATTCCCCTAATTACTTGCCCGATCTGGAAACTTTGCTACAAAAGTTGCCTGATTGGGCAATAGAAACGCCCCCACCCAAAAAAAACTGACCAGTGCATAATATATTTAATATAATATATTTGACATGGAGATGGTCTGATGGCACATTTGGAATAGCAAAATGTTTATCTTAAGTCCTATCGTTCAGAATTATTTAAATTGTCTAGATCCTGAGAAATTTGTGTATTTCGTTCACTTTCTCGTTTTGGCAACTTAGTTTCCAAATCAGGCAAGTAATATATTTTGAATAGTAGAAATTAAGTTGCCATGTAGAATTAGATTGGCCAAAATTGGTACTTTTAAGGCTAGCTAACTCAAAATCTAGTCAATCTTAACATAATTTGAAACGGTAGGATTTTAGATATACCGTTTGTGATATTAAACAAGCGTTTGGTCAAATATATTAAAGCATTTCTTCTAAGGTATGTATAAAAATGACCATTTTATTGCCCAATCAGGCAATTTTTATGGAGCATAATTTCCCTATCGGGCAAGTACATGTAGCTATAGGGGAATCCACTTGGCTAGACACTTGATCCCATATTTTGTGTGTATCATGAATCAACGATGTAACGATATAGGTCTACGACATGAAATTAAACTGTGATATGAACTTAAAATGGATTGTTTACTTTATTCACTGTATCATAACAACATAAAATAACAATCTGATTAAAATCATATCCTCATACCCGCTACACATGAGAAACCGGTAAGGAAGATCAAGTACTTTAGTCAGATTACATTTTAACATAATTAACTGTCAATGAAACTGAAATACGTTTAGTGACAGCTTCTTTTACAGGAAACGTTAATCAAAAATAGAGAAGTTTAAAAGTTTGAATACATACCGACTCTTTGCTTTCTCTAATAATTCTGGAAGCCCTTAACACATCATCCTGATGCACTCCAACATCTTCAGGCCCGTAATACGCCATTAGTTAAAATAAATTATGTTTTATTCGTAGCCCTTCCTTACCGTTTATTTGATGCGTTTGTCTGGTGTTTTATATATACTGTGCACTTTACTGCACAACACTCATTTACGGAAAATCCGTTATCCACTGCTGCATAAAACTGTGTTACTACGCATTATTTAATTTTCCGAAAATAATGCAGATATAACTCGACCATTCAGATAACGCACTTGTTTACATAACTTTGTTGTACATAAACACTGCAATTGCTCTCAATAATGTCTCCTTTTAATAGATAGATGTGCGATTTGTATGTGGCTAATCATACTAAAGAATTCTCCTCAAGCGGGTATCGATTGAAAAATCAATAATCACTAGTCTACCATTACTACCCTTGTCGGTTATCGAATACGTATATTGGTGTTTGATGTTGACAGGTTTAAGTGCAGACAGGCGTTATAAAAAACGAACACGAATACGAAAGTTAATTTTGCATAACGCATAATACAATGCTTATAACAAATAACAGCATGTAGTTCTATGCTAATAAACTTTATGATACGTATACATATGATCATCTGTCCTTCCATTATTATACAAAATATTTTATTGAATTATAAGAGACATTTAACGTACGTAATAACACCCATATTTAGCATCCCATGAATTACATTGCATCAATATTTACGCAAATAACACAAAGAGACTGAGTTAAGAAATCGAAATTTGGAAATATTCCACCTATGCACACTTAAAATATCATATCAACCCGTTCATTTATATGTATACATGTAACTTGTGAGAATGCGCAAATAGCACAAATCTAAAAAAAATATCTAACTCTAGCAAGATGAAATACTATAGTCATTTTAAACTGTGTTTTAGTTTTTAAGTGTTTTTTTTCAGGAATTAACCCACAGTACCTAGGGTCACAAAGCTCGTACGATATCCGTACGAATTTATCAACTCGTACGAGTTCATAATTTTGAAATCCTAACGGTTTTTGTATGTTCGTAGCGTCTGGTCACAACTCGTACGGACCATGAACGATCTATAGAGATGCACTGGAAAAATATCCGTACGATGCTCGGAACGATTTACGAAAATCCGTACGATGCTCGTACGAGTCTTCGGTGTCCGTACGGACGCCGTGCAAGTTTACCAAAATCAACTCGTACGGAGCTCGTAGGGCAAATGTGACCTTAGCATTAGTGAATATTGTATAGGGTTTTACTGTCTTTCTCTCCAATTAAAATGTTTATATACAATAAACCAATAAAAATACAATGTTATGATATTGTAATGTTTGTATACAAGTGGCAGACCTAAATAAACGGACTGTATACAAATATTATGTTATGCATGATTAGTCTAAACTGACCTTGACATGGGTAAACTTGGACTGCAGGATTATTCCACTTGCTCCACCACAAAGGAAGTTGCAAAACTACACCAGAGACTTAATTATTCAGTAGTGGTGAACTTTAACAGAACTATATATTACAAATATATCATCGATAAGACCTGCCGTCCATTAGATTCTGATGCGGAAGGTTAGCCGATTACAGTTTGCTAGTTTCGGGAACCTTTCGGGATCATTTATTAATAGAAGAGGGCCCAAAGGGCCAAAGGTCGCTCACCTGTTCTAGTTGTTCATGAACCCACAATGGTAGCCTCTATTGCATGTACAAGGTTTTCAAATTGTCTTATGCTTTATAATTTACATCACATTTAGACCCAATGACATATTGAAGTGATTTGACCTTGTGACCTAGTTTTTGACCCCGGATGACCCAATATCAAACTTGACCTAGATTTTATTGAGATGATCATTGTGACCAAGTTTCATAAAGATTAGACCAAAATTGTGACCTCTAATGACTATACAAGGTTTTTCTATGATTTGACCTTGTGACCTAGTTTTTGACCCCAGATGACCCAATATCAAACTTGACCTAGATTTTTTGTGATGATCATTGTGACCAAGTTTCATACAGATTAGTCCAAAATTGTGACCTCTAGTGACTACACAAGGTTTTTCTATAATTTGACCTTGTGACCTAGTTTTTGACCCCGGATGACCCAATATCAAACTTGACCTAGATTTTGTTGAGATGATTATTGTGACCAAGTTTCATAAAGATTAGGCCAAAATTGTGACCTCTAGTGACTTCACAAGGTTTTTCTATGATTTGACATTGTGACCTAGTTTTTGACCCCGGATGACCCAATATCGAAATTGACCTAGATTTTGTTAAGGTGATCATTGTGACCAAGTTTCATAAAGATTAGGCTAAAATTGTGACCTCTAGTGTCTACACAAACAAATTGTGGACGGACGAAGAGTGATCACAAAAGCTAAAATGGGCAGATCTTTGCCATCGGCCTCCTTCGGGATGTATTCCCGGATCGGTATACGAAATGTAATATAAACGCCGAAACCTATCCGAAGTAACTGAACGCAACGCGAATGAATGCCGACAGTTCAGGATTTGGCCCCAAATAATTCCCAAACGTGCGGAAAGGTTGCGGTTACATTGCAGAATATGCGGAAGTGTTTACGAATCGATGCCGATAGAATGCTGAAAGGTTGCCGAATTATATAAACGATGTCGAACTGCTATCTTGTTATCAGTTGAAAGTTCAATACGATTGATGGAAGCCGCCATTAATCTTGCGTATGAACTACGAAATATTAAAAGACATAGTTTCAGCTACACAAAAGTTGAATGACCTAGTTTCAGGCATAAAACCCCCTGGTAAATTGAGCTCATATAAAAGTCTTACAGTCCTTGGTAGATGTACCGATAGTCTCTTTCGTGTGTTTGCCTTTAATAGCTGACCGTGGGTCACTGGTTGTGTAATCGTTTTTTACAGGCGCTGACACAGCCCTATTTGGTAGTTTGCCCTTGGTTTGTAGGACCATGATGAAAGCGATATATCCAAGATTTAAATTATCGGCAAACTGCCCTCATCGCTTCCGCAGTCGCTCTTGTATAGGTCGGGAAATACGGGTACGACTCGGCATCTTTCCGTTCACAATCGGCGCCTTCGTTAACTATTCGGAATGTTTCTTAACATGATCGGCATAAGTAACTTCCGTGTGTACTACTCATCCGTTCGTCGTATTCTGGGAGTATTCGGAATCAATTCAGCTTTCTTCGGGAGCCGCTTGGGATGGTTAAAATGACTACGAAGCCTCGCAGAAGGCTTCCCGAAGATGCCGAGTGAATGACGATGGATTCCCGAACACCCCGCACAGTTGCCGATGGTTTTCCGATTTCCCCGAAGCACTCCCGAACAAGACCTTCGTCAAAGTAATATAAAACTTTTAAAATTTGGATGCCGAATATTTTTCGGTCCCAGGGTGTCCAGAAGCGTACAGGAATGACACGGAAGTGCTCCAGAACATCGCGAAGACATGCCGAACCATCCCGATTAGGCCAATTTAGCCTTCGGAAACCATTCGGGTCCTAGTTGACGGCAGGTATAATACGTAGATGAATAGAATGCCGCTGTGTCTAGGGCGTATTAAGCCCAACCCAAATGTGAATTGTGCCGAGCAAGCTGGACTATTACGTGTAGATAGAAACCTTTGATGAAGTATGTTTTGTTGACCAATATCAAAAGATATTTTAGCTGATCCCTAAAAATTTATAATATTGTTTAATTGTACAAACTACAAATAGTGAATAAAACGTTGTCAATTTACCATTATATACAATGTGCATTCATTTAGTTCCTGAGTGTATGATTTCCCAGTGATTGTGTGTCAGACTGACAGTCGAATGCCCAACAATCGTACTCATATCAGAAAAAGTCATTGTTTTCTTCTTCCACTGTTGATACAGTCAGGCGCGTAGCTAGCCCTCTATTCATGTGGATTCACTAAATTGTGCCAGGGTGGGGTCGGGAGCATGCTCCCCCCGGAAATATTTGAAAACAATGGTGTAGTCGGGTGCATTTGGAGCGTTCTCGCGGTGGTTTATTTAGTTATAAAAACGTAAGTTTTAGGATCATAAATAAACGCTAAAACCGCTTCTCTGAAATAAAGCCAAAATATCAATCAAACAAATGTAGATCTACGAGTCCCATTTTGTTATGTTCACAAAATTTTCAGATATGCTCATAGAAGTCTAGTTGCTCGTCCCTTTTCGGGCCAGCGAAGTTCTTTCTGTATGACAACGTTGTCAACCCATGTCCATTATGTCTGTAGCTACTACTTACAAAATTGCCAGTCCAGACAGACGTTCAGATCGCATATTTTTTACCATTCATATTATACTAAAGCCACCTCTCAGCTCAGGCTCTGGAGGTGATAAGCACAACAAAGGAAATGTTAAAACAGTACCCTTTTCTAGTTTTTCGAGATGGTGTCGGTGCATAGGGACGTTGCCACGGTGGCGAGCTGCTTTCGGTTTTTATGGCTCCATATACGGGAAGTCCGCCATGGCCACAGCTTTGCAGCTAGTACAACTCGCCCCTCACGGCGATGCCTGCAACCCTAACACGCGGGGAACCTAGCTCTCCGTAGCGGCTTCAACTAAGTCGATGTTTTGCTTCTGTTAAAGTTTATTCAATGGTCTAGCACCCTGAAACACGAACAGCAACTACTCAATGAGACGATAAAGTTAAACATCGGGATGTTGCATCTATATAGGTGGAATCGCCTTCTCGCTCTAGATAGCACTTCAATCGGATGGGCTATATAATTATAGTGCTGTATGCCGCTTTAAAATTGTAAATAGAGTGGTCCATCATATCACATATAGCCTATGCTCGATGCAGGCGGGATCAGTTCATCTTTTCTTCTCTAGCAGCGTCATAGTTTCCCGTCTCTTCTTAAAAGACGTTTTGCATATTACCGAATTGCCGCACTGTGTTGAGTGGCTTACTCGATGTAATGATTCAAGTTATGAACTTTGCAGTGAACATGACTTCTAAAACGAGTGGCTTTATCCGAACTTGAACACGATGACGACCTGGCATATTTCTGGCTCCATCATAGCCCTGGACCCAATTCCACGAAAAACTTAAGTTATTTCTCAGCTGAGACTGCTATTTTAAAAACATATTGTGTTGGTTAAATGATTTTCATGTATACTTGTATATATTGTTTCATCACAGTTAGATGCCAAAAACTTAAGTCTGTTATAACAGGCTCAAATACGAAGTATTTTATTGTTCCTTACTGTTGGATTACATGAGCATTTCTTACGAAAATCACCTATTAACTCATTATTTAGCAATAAATACACAGTTTCTGGTAGCAATCTACATCTCAAGACTATAATTGTAGTCATATAATCAATTCTAAATAGCAGTCTCAGCTGAGCAATAACTTAAGTTTTTTCGTGGAATTGGGGCCTGGTCACACGTCTTAGTAATAATTTACCAAACATTTTATGGTTCTCAATGAACTTAAAAACCAGAGCTTCATTAGTAACGTTAGTTGACCTGCTTGAACGAAATCCGATACGCGGTTAATTTTACTAGAACGAGTTTGTTAACGTCAAAGACCGTACTGCAACACTTACAGTACGATATGATGGTAGTGTCAGACAACAGTACAGCTTAAAGTAAAAACACAAACATTCATGCGTAAATAACCGGCTCGATGTCTGAGGATATCACAATGAGAATTCTATAGAAATTTTGAATACAGACACGACAAAGAAGCGTTTTAAGTGAATTATGTTCGAACTTTCCTTGAAAAAATATTTTTGTCAGCATCATGATGATTCAGTCGCGTACTCGCGTATAGGTAGCTACGCGCCTGACAGTGTCGCATGAAGGCAGCATACTCGCACTCATTAAATTAAGTATATACAAGTTGTAAGGAGGGTACCCATTTACTATCCTTTGTCCTAAATTCTGGATAAAAGCAATAGTTCCTTATAAACTGATGGAGGAGATTCCTGCCTTGAAAGCTTCCAGGGTGGGATCGATTTGTGACCAGGCTGTCTGAGAGTATGTTCCACAAGATCAACTTCGTCATCAGTTTATAATATGCTTGTAGAATCTAGTCCATTCTCAAGTTTATGATTTGTTACTTTTGTTTATTCCGCTTTAGTTATTCCATTTTATTTTGACACAGAGATCTAAAAATACATGTGTTTAGATCTTTGGACCAGTTATATAGTCTAGGTTCCAACAAAGATGCATATGATTTCGAATTTTTTATTGAAAAGGTTGCTGGTTCCAATCAGGACATGTTCTATAAATAAAAGGGATATCACAGAAACAATAGATTTATATGGAATCTACTGTCTATGGCACATCTAGATAGAATCCCTGGTATAGATTTCGGATGATTATACCTTAGGATACTTTGGTCTAACTATTCCTGGAACAAGTAAAAATTTTAAAGCTGTATTCATACAAATATGCTTGATCAGGACATACCGGTATGTCCCTCTGATCAAGCCCATTAACCCATTTGCTTTGTTGACTTTTTGCTGCATATGTTGTTCAAAGTTCAAGAGACTGTCTTTTCACAATTTGAGTTTTCTAATGTTGTGTTTCCCCTGCCTGTGGTAGTCATATAGTAGTTGAATGTGTTCTCATCTTGTGCTTTTTTCTTATTTGCTATTCTTAATACTTTGCATTTGTTAGGATGGAATTTTAGGAGCCAAACGTCAGACTATTTATGCAGTGCATCTACTCGATTTGTAGCTTATGTCTGTTTTCCCTCTGTCTTGACCCCAGTGAATATCTTTGTGTCGTCCACCAACAGGTATGCAGGTGAATAATAAGACACCGCCAACACCTGACCTAGGCCCTAAAAGTAACCACGATATACTTAATCTCTGAGGGTTCATTGAACAGAAGTCTTTCCTACTTTGGATGGCTGAACAATATTTGTCAACCAGTTCAGCATTAGAGGTCCTTAATTTCTACTTATATCTCCAGCTTATTTTGGCGGGATGTGCAAGGCTCTATGCAAACTCCTACCTATTGTTGACACACATGCATCATATGGCCGTATTGTTATCACAACCTGCTGCATTATAGCAATCCGGCCCTCCTGAACCAAGACTTCATCTGTATACGAGGGGTGTTCGAACAGAAAATTTAATGCTATTCCATGCTTGACATGTGTACCCGTTAGACCATTGTCTGCACTTGGGTAAAATTTGGTTGAAATCCATGCATCAGTTTGGTCATAATGTATGTTTAATAAACAATTACTTATTTATACCAAGCTAAAAAAACGTTCGGAAGAAAGGTCTAAACTTAATATATGTGATAAATCTTCACATGATGAACATTTTTTTAGATAAAAGGACATCGTAAGGTGTCTTTTAGCATTGTTACACTTTTATAACATGTTTCAAAGTAGGTCAATAGCATCTAAAAGCCAACAAGTGATCAACTGAAAACAACACTCAAGCAAAACATGGATAAATAGTAGGATATTCGTCTCAAAGCTGCAATATTAAAAGTTCATCTTATTTTAAATGCCAAGAAAATATTAAAGTTATACCTCCAGTATTTTCAAGAGAAGTGTTAACGTGGTATAGCAAAGGATGGAACATACGCTCACTAACATTAACGAAGAATGAAGCAGAAATATCATATATATGTGCTACCAAGTGTTCTAAGAAATCCGTAATTGTAAAACACACACAGTCACTGATGGAAATGATTTGCTTCATCCACAAAGGTCTTGCATTTCAAAAACCAGAACCAATGTACAAATATGTTCCAAGAAGGTTCTATTGATATTGTGTGCATGGAAACATCAGAAATATTTCATATAGCGTCAAAGTGTTAATGGAATAGACAATATGCACATTCCTGATGAAAATGCCTCTTCGCACAAGGCTTCTATCGTAAAGCAGTTTTTGAACGAAAAACGCACGATAATACTTTTTCACCAAGTCTATTCTGTAGAACTAGTCCTATGCGAATATTTTTAAGTTCCTAGACTTAAATTGCATGCAGAAGACCATAGGTACGGTTCCAGGAAACCTACGTGGTCAGCCATATTACAGTGCATGAGTATTGTACCTTTTGCAGATGACAAAACTTACTTTTATTCTTGAATTTTAAGGATAAATTAGTGTGCAAGGTGTAAAGGAAAGTTCATTGATGGGTTTCGAAGAGTTTCATTGTAAATGGTTTTGTCAATAAAAAGGTAAAGAGTAAATTGCATTTCTTTTCGAACACCCCTCGTATTACAGTACAATAGTTTGATTATCTTCCAATACTATAACATAAGTGCTTCGTTCATTAATTCCTTTACTTTTGAAGGCAAATACCCAACGCTCATGATCTTTGATCAAGAAATGCCTTTTAATATTGGCTGTTACAACAAAAATAGCCTTCTGGGGAATTATCCCAAAACCAATCCCGCATAGTATTTTATTTAAAGATACATACTCAGTCTTCCCTGTGAGCCTTATTATGCATGTAGACAAAGCAAAATCAGTATAGATCTATAAATACAGCTGGGAGGAAGTTAGCACCACAAATGTTATTGAGCAGAAAAGATATACACACACTACTCTGCTCTCCTGTAGATGACACAATTTTCACACCTTTCTTGTTTACGCTGCCTTCATCTTTTCAAAAGCCATTTTGTAGTTGATGAAGAAATGGTTCTCATCCAATCCTTCACCTTATAGGAAGGGACTCCACATTCCAAGTATGAGCATCACAACGTCACTTTTCTTGTTAGCAATTTTCTCCCTTCACATTCTTAACGACAGGATAAATAAATGAATGAAGGTCCTTTTGCATTTGTTGTCTACAAAATTTGTTCTCTTCTATTTGCTTTTTATTTCATCTAATTTAGAATGGCTTATGGATGTAGATTTCTGTTGCAGGACTTTTAGTTCCTTGTGCTCAAGCGTCCCCTGAGGTAAATTTAATGTAGTTGTTCATTACGTCATATCTCGACTTGTCTTCTATAATATTTATTTAATTAAACTAGGTCATCCGACTGAAGTGTCCTTTGGTGTCTTATGGCCGAGTTATTCAATTAGGTATATCTCGACTTGTTTTGGCTGGGGCTTTTAGCTGAGACATTTACGTATTGTAACTAGGTCATCTGGCTAGGGCCTTCAGATTTTTTATTGCTGAAACCGGGCCTTTCAACGTTTTAATACTGTTGCTTAAAACTTTGGGGCTGAAGGTAGCTAAAACTTTTGGGCTGAAGGTAGCTAAAACTATGTAGTTCAGCAGTTTTACTATTATATAAAAAAATAACTAGGTCAATTAGTGTAGGCATTCCGCCGTTTATTTGCTGAAACCTTTCTATTTAGCTTTTTAAGTCGGTACAAGGGCTGATTAATTATCTTGGTTGGCAGTGTGTGGGCACTTCTTCGTTTTAGGATTTCTGACAGCTAAAACTAGGCATTATAGTCGTTTCGCTGTTGAAATTGGGTCATTCAGCTAGTAATAATGTTTTATACTTTTCGACAGCTTGGACTTGGGCGGATCTTTGCTCGTTTGGTTGGGCATTGTGCCTTGTATGTGTTTTATGTTCTTGTGCTCGGTTGGTTCAGTTGTGCATTGTGTGTTTTTAATGTTTGCTGTGCTCGGCAGGTTAAGTTGAGTGCTGCATTCCCTGTCTGACCTTATATAATCTTTTTACAATACATGTATCAAACCAGGCCACCAAGTATATCAACGTTTGTTACACTCCGAATTGTGACTTGTTATCCCATTGTACAAGGTAAAAGATCATCTTTGTCCAAAATAGAATCAATGTCAAATGCTGACTATTTTAGGGGATTTCTCATGGCATGTACCATATACATTAAACTGTTGCCAACACATTGACGGCCAGCACCGCTGAACCTTTTATTGCCTTGATGGCATGTTACTTGAATGGACAACACTGTGTACAGCTCCGGTTAAATGAATAAATATGTTGTAATATTCTTTGTGGATATTTACCACGTTTATAAGGGGAAACAGTTTGAGTAACCTTGATTTCTGAATTTCATGCTTCCCAACCACCCCAATTTAGTCGGGAGTCTCCAGATATCTTATTTCAACTAAGCTTCTTTGTGATAGCTTAAGTAAAGATACAATTTTGCAAATGATTATTGAACTAAATAAAAATTATTTTCATTTAAAAAAATCTAAGCTTGAAAACTTAAATAAATAGAGAGTTCTAAACTCCAAATATATAACAATGCATATTAACTAATTGTTATTATCGCAAAACCCATTCCTAATTATGGGACATTTACAATTCATCTGTAGTTAAAGTGCCTTGATTCTGCCCAATGTTGTAGGCACAGATACATTTTGCGGCTCGACTGGGGCGACGGCTCCGGTGTGGAGGCAATGGTTGTAGACACACTTGATGGCTCGACCAGTTTGTCCTTCACACTTTTGCTTCCATTTGTTCCTTCACTGTCTACTTTTATTTGTTTTTCATTTAGTTCACCGTCCTTCACAGTTAGCTGTAGTGTGTTATCAGTCACCTTTCAATCGAATTATTTCGAAAATATTAAATGAAGAATTTCAGAAAAATGCTGTGTTCATTAGATCAATGCCAAGCAAAACAAAGAGCGCAGAAAAAAGTCTTAGAGGCTGTATATGCAACAACGTTACAGTGATTGGAAAAACTGTGTCGTTCTTGGGGAGTTAATGTTTAAGAAATAAAAATCTGTTCGCGTATTTTGTCGGTGAATAAAACATGGACAGGAGTTCGGATGCGGAAAAATTAAATCACGAGTGCGTAGTGAGGAACTCGCGGTCCTTTAAAGCTTTTACTATAAAGTTTACGCTTATTCATTCATAAATAGGTCACGTGATACGGGGGCCTAAATAGTAACAGCCAATTTGATACCATGTTTTATCGCGGTAATAATAAAAGGCTTGGTCTGCTCTATATTTAATGGATTAATCCGCAGATCGTGTTAGAATTTGTCTTAGAGGAAATTATTACATAGACAGAGTCTGCTATTTAAGAAACGGTCGGTCATGATGATAGACATAATTCGGGAGTTAGTTAAGCTTGGTGTATTCGCGGCCGCTTTCATGACTTGGTCTTGTGTTTGATATTTTGGAAAAGCGGAACTCAAAATGTTTGAAAAGGGGACAAAATTGAACTGATATCTTATTAATGCAAAATGTTTAAAAGTTTGTTTTCGACAAAAATGTGACACGTCCTTTTCCTGGTAACATGCCAAAGACAGGGTGTTTCCCCAATACTGAATTTCCTGTCACTCTACAAAATATTCATTAAGTACCTTTGAATTAAACTGGGGAGTATATTATACCCAAACAGTGTAAACCGAAGTCTCCTGATGAAGTATCAATAGAATTTAAATCTGGATAATAGTGAAACATCGATTTGAGAAGCGAATTGTAAGCATCAGCACTTGGAGGTTTTTGGCATTAAAAATGCAAAATCAACACACTCGATATAATAGTTGATTCTGTTTAAAGGATATTACATATACATTCTACTATGGCTGTTTATGTCTCTTGATACGTTAATAAAAACTATTGAATAGACACAATTTGATTTCAATGTGAAATTTATTCAAATACTTGATGTTCAATTCTGTTCAAATATAAATTGAACACCTCTCGTAGGCATACTCTTATGGAAAATGTGATTATATTACCTCTCAAGCCTGTTAATTGTGTATATGCCAATCAGAATAATCTTTAGTTACTTTAAAACCATTTAGTTTCTGTATTTATATATACATCTTTTGTCATTATGAATTATCTTGATTCACTTGTCACCCTTAATTGAACAATAAACTATCTTATCTTATTATAAATAAGGAAACTGGAATATCTCTTACATTGAAACATTTCATGTTAAGACCTGTTATCATATTATTTTAAAACACTAAAATAAAATAACATTAATATTATAGCGTCAAAACTCAGTCCCACTTCCCTGTGGAACAACACAACCTAACCAATCACTTATAGTTATCTTTATACCTTTCCTCTCTGCTACTGTAGTATCTGGGCCAACAATGACTGCTGCCCCATTCATGTCATTCAGTTGCCGCAACTGGTCGTTCATAATGGATCTTAATGGACTTAAAACTTACCCTAATCAGTTTGCCAAAAGTGGAGGCAACAAAAACATGATGATTTCTATAACCTGTGGGAAAAAGGATTAAATTTATAATCTTGATTTGCTTTGGCTTCAGTCTTGAAAAGGCTAAGTCAATTTAGTTTTGAGAATTTCAAAATTTCCCTCCAGATCGACGGACGCCATTTTGAAGAGTGTTTTTGTTTACGTCAGAACACGAACAACTTCAGGCCATTTTGTAGTTGAGGAAGAAATGGTTCTCATCCAATCCTTCATCTTATAGGAAGGGGCTCCACATTCCAAGTATGAGCATCACAACGTCCCTTTTCTTGTTAGCATTGTTCTCCCTTTACATGCTTAACGACAGGATAAATAAATGAAGGTCCTTTTGCCTTTGTCTACAAAATTCGTACAATTCTCTTCTTTCTATTTGCTCTTTATTAGTCCCCTACCGGTTTTTGACCGAAGGGGACTATAGGTTTGTCCTCCGGCCGTCAGTCAGTCCGTCAAAAACTCTGGATCCTGACATAACTCAAACAGTTTCCAAGCTAGGTTTATGAAACTTGGTATGTGTATAGGGGGCAATAAGGGCATTATGCACGTCCAAAAAAAATGTGGTTGCTATGGCAACAGAAAGAGTGAAAATATGCCCAAATCTTGATCCTGCCATAACTCAACCAGTTTTCAAGCTAGGTTTATGAAACTTGATATGTTTATAGGGTGACATGAGGGGATTATGCACGTCCAAAAATATTTTTGATTCTGACAAAAATTGTGGTTGCTATGGCAACAGAAACATTGAAAATGGCTTAAAACCGGTAGGGGACTTCTGTATTGCTTGCAATTCTTAATTACTTGTTTCATCTTATTTGGAATGGCTTATGAATGTAGATTTCTGTTGTAGGACTTTTAGTTCCTTGTGCTCAAGCGTCCCCTGTGGTCAAGTTAATGTAGTTGTTCATTACGTCATATCTCGACTTGTTCATAACTCCACCTTGCATCGTTTTTAGCTCACCTGTCACAAAGTGAGCTTTTGTGATCACTCTTCGTCCGTCGTCCGTCCGTCCGTCCGTCCGTCAACAATTGGCTTGTGTAGACACTAGAGGTCACAATTTTAGCCTAATCATTATGAAACTTGGTCACAATGATCATCTCAACAAAATCTAGGCCAAGTTCGATATTGGGTCATCTGGGGTCAAAAACTAGGTCACTAGGTCAAATCATAGAAAAACCTTGTGTAGTCACTGGAGGTCACAGTTTTAGCATAATCTTCACGAAACTTGGTCACAATTATCGACACAACAAAATGTAGGTCTAGTTCGATATTGGGTCATGTGGGGTCAAAAACTAGGTCACAAGGTCAAATAATAGAAAAACCTTGTGTAGTCACTAGAGGTCACAGTTTTAGCATAATCTTCACGAAACTTGGTCACAATTATCGACACAACAAAATGTAGGTCAAGTTCGATATTGGGTCATCTGGGGTCAAAAACTAGGTCACAAGGTCAAATCATAGAAAAACCTTGCGTAGTCACTAGAGGTCACAGTTTTGACCTGATCGTTACGAAACTTATTTACAATGATCATAACAACAAAATCTAGGTCAAGTTCGATATTGGGTCATCTTGGGTCAAAAACTAGGTCACATTGTCAAATCACATAAAAACCTTGCATAGTCACTAGAGGTCACAATTTTTGTATAATCTTTATGAAACTCGGTCACAATGATCATCTCAACAAAATCTAGATCAAGTTTATTATTGGGTGATCCGGGGTAAAAAACTAGGTCACAAGGTCAAATAATAGAAAAACCTTGTGTAGTCACTAGAGGTCACAATATTGGCCTAATCTGTATAAAACTTGGTCACAATGACCATCTCAATAAAATCTAGGTCAAGTTCGACAGTGAGCGACCTAGGGCCCTTTGGGCCCTCTTGTTGAATTATTTCTCTTTGATTGATTTTATTAGAGCATTTCTTGTCCGGAGCATAACTTTGTCACCTTAAGTTCAAATGACTCAAGATTGTGTATGCATGTTTCTTGCAATAAGCTGAGGTGCAATGCGGAAGAACCATAACTCTTGCCTTGCATTGTTTTTTAACTATTTCCCTTTGATTGATATAATTGGAGCATTTCTTGTCCGGAGGATAACTTTGTCACCATTAGGTTGAATGACTTAAAAATTGGTATGCATGTTTCTTGCTGTGACATGAAGTGCAGTGCGCAAGAATCATAACGCTACCTGGTATAGTGTTTGAATGATTCCCTTTTGATCGATTTTATCAGGACATTCTTTTGTCCAGAGCATAGTTTAGATGACTAGAGAACTCCTGTGAGTCGGATATGTGCCAGGAAGCTGTGTATCGGTCCTGTACACCGGGCACATTCTAAAAGAACCAGGCTGTCTATTCGAAATTAGAGCAAGGCGCACTTCAGCAGCGCCGGACATGCCTGTATCTAATGTGTCTCTCCCTTCAGGGGCTTTCTCTCAAGTCTGTCCCTCTGGTCAGATCATGCTGTATCTGCACTGGTAGAGAATGCACCTGCGCCCTTGTGGCTGCAACAAAATAATGCAAAGTGCCTCTGAACGTGCGTACGCATGGAAAAGGCGCTCTATAAATCTGGTATATTTTATTAATTTATTTGTGACAATACGAGTTCACATAACTAAGCTTGAATGTACTAGCTGTCTTAAAAAATTTTAAACATGCATATGAAAAGATCAAATCTTAGCTAAGATATGTCTATGAAACACGTCCCAGGCTTTTAGGCAGTATAGTGATCTGATGAAGACAATGTTTCTAAATGGTCCGACTCTTTCTTCTTGAATACCTTTCATATATGCATGAATTAGGCCCCACAATAGATTTTCGTTATGAAAGGTATTTCTAAATGGATTTGTGAATTTGCGAGGAACTGAATTACTAATAGCTACCATTATGAACATCATTCATAATTTTGATATGAACCATACTAACAATTAGTCTGTTCTTCGCTTTACGTAGGCTCTCTTCTTCCTGAGCTTTTCCATAAGCAGTATTACATGATTGTCCAGCTTTCTCTGGCATGTCCCCCCCCCCCCCGTAAGCTTACAAATATGATTGAGGTCGGACTCTGATAGCGAAATTCTGGTTGACAAGTTGTCCTCAATTCTGGTTGACAAGTTGTCCTCAATTCTGGTTGACAAGTTGTCCTCTTGAATTGAGCTCATTCTTCGTTTGCGTTGTTCTTTTTTGGCTCAGTGTTATAACTTGATGATGACAGATATCGTTTTTGCTCTGATTTATTTGGAACGGGTGTGTTTGGTTACTCATGTCACAAAGTGAGACCCACTTCTTTTGGTGGTGTGAGGTATACACGGAAATGATTTGAGAAGGGGTGGTAACGTTCACATTTAGATATACTGTATACTGTTTTTGACAACGATATATCAAGCGAATCTTTTAACAAGAAAAAACAATGAAACTCAAGTTAACCTATGTGTTCCACCTTCAAACACATTCCATATTATATTCCGACGCATTTAGTTCAAATCACAAATTGTTATATTACGCTACTTTCTTTAATGTACAATTTCACAAATCAGTGTCCTCAGCAAATAACCCGCCATCATGACAGGATATGTTGGTCAAGATTTGTTCAGGACAGTTGATTTGTGTGTCTTCTGCACTCATTGTCTAGTTTTCTTCTTACAAAAATTGTGTTCAGTTGAACAATCTTCCTTTTCTTCAATAAAACAACCAATAACACAGAATAGTAGCGAGAGTTATGTTCAGCACAATCTTTCAAAATATTTAAATATTCCACTAGGCAGCTTTAAAATCGCTATTCTGATCAATGGTTTCGGTATTTGCCTTGGTGACTGGTCACAGTAGTACAGTTTGACCAATTGACCAATGACTTCACCAGGCTTTGAGAGAAGAGACAGAAAGTCTGTGCGATACAAGGATGCTGGACTGGACTATTTCAAAGACTCGTTTCTTCTTTGGTATAGCATTTAAATTGAGAGTTTAATAGTACACCTGGTACGTGTTCCTAATGATGCCCACCGAAAAAAAAAAAAGTTTAAATATAGAAATAAATCATCGGTTAAATTGATTGTAATGCTGAGGATTAGTTCAAGTATACATTCTTTATATTGACCTTTTCCTACAAAAAATGGAATCTAGTAATACATTTTTTCACGAGCCCTTTTTCGGCTTCTAAAAATAACAACAATCACTAAAGATGGATTATTAGCTCAATTGGTCAAGAAAGTCAATAAAGTGGGCGATTCCAGTCAATCCTCCCAACAATCGAGTTTACACTCACTTCAATGTTCTTTCTTTTGATGGATGCATGCTTATCAGTACCATGGTGGCAGGAATACCTCATGAACCCTATTGCAATATAAGCGACGTCACCATTCCACTTAACATTCTTGTTTGCCCCGCCACCTCTTAAAACGAAAACATATTAATAATTGCAAATTTTAATTATTGCGCATTATACGTTCTTGAAAACATGAATCACTTAAAGTAAGGTGCTGCAGTTAATCCATACATGCTCTTTTTCCCTGTCTTCCTAAATTATGATAATCCCACTTTTTTACCTCTTACGCAACGCCATTGAACTCACCCCCTGGTCCCACACCTATTCCGCACCCAGAGAACACACACCCTTGGTTTCACACCTACTCCGCCAACAGAGAACACACCCCTGGCCACACACATATCTTCCGCATTCCATGGAACACAGTCCCTTGGCTCACACACGTGTTCCGCGCCCGCAGTAAATACACACACACCTGTCTCCACATGTCTACCGCGTCGCAGTAAACACACGAACCATTTTTAGCTCACCTGTCCTGTCACAAAGTGACAGAGTGAGCTTTTGTGATCACTCTTCGTCCGTCGTCCGTCCGTCGTCCGTCCGTCCGTCAACAATTAGCTTGTGTAGACACTAAGGTCACAATTTTAGCCTAATCTTTATGAAACTTAGTCACAATGATCATCTTAACAAAATCTAGGCCAAGTTTGATATTGGGTCATCCGGGGTCAAAAACTAGATCACAAGGTCAAATAATAGAAAAACCTTGTGTAGTCACTAGAGGTCACAATTTTAGCCTAATCTTTATGAAACTTAGTCACAATGATCATCTTAACAAAATCTAGGCCAAGTTTGATATTGGGTCATCCGGGGTCAAAAACTAGATCACAAGGTCAAATAATAGAAAAACCTTGTGTAGTCACTAGAGGTCACAGTTTTGGCTTGATCTTTACGAAACTTGGTCATAATGATCATCTCAACAAAATCTAGGTCAAGTTCGATATTGGGTCATCTGGGGTAAAAAAGTAGGTCATTAGGTCAATCATATAAAAACCTTGTGTAGTCACTAGAGGTCACAATATTGGCCTAATCTGTATAAAACTTGGTCACAATGATCATCTCAACAAAATCTAGGTCAAGTTCGACAGGTGAGCGAGGGCCCTCTTGTTCAAGTTTCTGTAGCTACTGTAATAGTATATTAAAGTGTAATTCATGTATTACATTTGGCTGTCTACACATTTCCCCCCGACTTTTCTTGTATACGTAAAGGGATTCAATGCTAAAATGTTTGACTTTAAAACATAAAGAAGAGTACTCAGATACTATAGTATACATCTACGTCCAGAATTACTATTGTATGGTACAGCCTGGACAAGCCAAGGGCATACTAATTCTTACTTTGTTGCTCATGTGGAAAATGTACACTTATCCTGTCGTACCTAGCCTCCGAGTGGCTACATGCGTAACTGGGTACTGTTTTATCAAAGCATTTACGCTAGCATAACTCTAAGTTTTCCGTAAATATTGCGTACGTCGATAATATTTGCGCAAATGCGTTTTACTAAGATATTTTTTCTCATGTTTTGTCGTAAGTATTGGCTTAATTCTACGCAAGGTCCGAGTGAGCGTAAATAGCAAATATGAACGTAGTAAGGAGTTTTTGCCACGCACTGTTGATTTTTGACCGTAACTTGTTGTTATAGACGATGATTAGTAATATAAACATGTTTAATCATCAAAACTAATCGAGCTTTTCTGTATATTTATTCACTCTGGTTCCCGTTATATTGGTAATATTGTGGCCCGGTCTACATTCAATATTCAATATTTTTACGTAAATATATGCAACAACGTGCGATCGATTAGTAAAACACACTTAAGGATTTGCGTAAGTGACAAATATATCCGTAAACTTACGCGACATTTACGCAATGTTAGTAAAACAGTACCCTGGTCCACACAAAACAACCTTTAACAGGCTCAGTAAGTCTTTTATTATTAAATAGTCTTAATAGTTATCTTAGTACATATTTTCTTGAAAATTATCTAGTAACCCATTCAACTGTCCAGCCTGTACAGACAATGTTATCTCCTTCATCGTTGTTCTTGTAAAATGATCAACTTTATCTCCTCTAGCTATCTCCAGTTTTCTTCAAAAGCTTGGATTGATAATCTGAAAGTGTTGAAGCAACATTACTACGGTAGTAACAGTTTCTCTTATATCAATACATTGACCCTTTTGCCTTTTAATATAAAAAATAATTGAACAATTTGAGTGTTCAAGGCCATAGGTGTCAAGAAATGGTGACTTCTTCCAACATAAAACGTTCATTCTATAGATTGAGGAACGAAATGGAAGAAATGATGTTGGCACACTGATTTTCTTGTAAAATGGATAAATTAGCACATGATCAACGCTAGATAATAGTACACGTTAAATAAAAGAAAACAGTCCATAAAATAATATGCAAGATGACTCGTATTGGTAACAAGAGGGCCCAAAGGGCCCTAGGTCGCTCACCTGTTATAGCAGTACATGCAAGACCTGTGATTTGACCTAGTGACCTAGTTCTTGGCCCCATATGACGCAATATCGCACTTGACCTAGATTTTGTTGAGATGATCACTCTGACCAAGTTTCATAAGGATTAGGCTAAAATTGTGACCTCTAGCGACTATACAAGGTTTTTCTATGATTTGACCTTGTGACCTAGTTTTTGACCCCGGATGACCCAATATCTAACTTGACCTAGATTTTGTTGTGATGATCATTGTGACCAAGTTTCATAAAGATTAGGTCAAAATTGTGACCTCTAGTGACTACACAAGGTTTTTCTATGATTAGACCTTGTGACCTAGTTTTTGACCCCGGATGACCCAATATCGAACTTGACCTAGATTTTGTTGTGATGATCATTGTGACCAAGTTTCATAAAGATTAGGTCAAAATTGTGACCTCTAGTGACTACACAAGGTTTTTCTATGATTTGACCTTGTGACCTGGTTTTTGAATCCGGATGACCCAATATCGAACTTGACCTAGATTTTGTTGACATGATCATTGTGACCAAGTTTCATAAAGATTAAGTCAAAATTGTGACCTCTAGTGTCTACACAAGGTTTTTTATGATTTGACCTTGTGACCTAGTTTTTGACCCCGGATGACCCAATATCGAACTTGACCTAGATTTTGTTGTGATAATCATTGTGACCAAGTTTCATAAAGATTAGGTCAAAATTGTGACCTCTAGTGACTACACAAGGTTTTTCTATGATTTGACCTTGTGACCTAGTTTTTGACCCCGAATGACCCAATATCGAACTTGACCTAGATTTCGTTGAGATGATCATTGTGACCAAGTTTCATAAAGATTAAGTCAAAATTGTGACCTCTAGTGTCTACACAAGCAAATTGTTGACGGACGGACGGACGGACGACGGACGACGGACGAAGAGTGATCACAAAAGCTCACTCTGTCACTTTGTGACAGGTGAGCTAAAAAGAATCGTTCACTTAGAACACATGTTAATACTATCTTACAAGACATCGAGCACATGACTGTGTAGTTTACTAGTTTCTCCTCCTATAAGCCCATACATTCTGGATGGTAAATCTTAAGCTTAGATGTAACCCCAATCTCTTACTGAAAAGTTGGTGTTAGTTTGGTTTACCCCCCTTACAAAATGGCCTATAAGAACCAAGAAATGTAACATGATGTTCTAAAAATATTCTTTGAGATAAAAATTTACAGTTTTCACTTTAGTTCCTTGGTTTAATAGTCCGCACATCAGGGTGAAATGGTTGAAATAAGCAGATTTGCTTCACTCAACTTTCTTATTAAAGTAATTAGGTTATTGAATTCGCTGATAATTTCCGCGACTCCCAATGAGTTTTCATCATTTGTTCCTACATATAAAATGATCATGTCTTTTATTCAAAATATACTGTTGTCTCTACAATTTTCCTCCTATCCTTGCAATAGTGGCCATAGGGAATGGGTGAATTGTGTTACTTAATATCCCTAATGTGTTTCGCTATGGATTCGGATATGATCGCCACTTTCACACCTTCAATTAGAATTCCATTTATTTATTAGATTTTAATCTTCCTAAAACTGTAAATGGAGCTGGGAATGGTATAACGTCTTTTTCAATTTGCTGAAACCGGGCCTTTCAACGTTTTAATACTGTTGCTTAAAACTTTGGGGCTGAAGGTAGCTAAAACTTTGGGGCTGAAGGTAGCTAAAACTATGTAGTTCAGCAGTTTTACTATTATATAAAAAAATAACTAGGTCAATTAGTGTAGGCATTCCGCCGTTTATTTGCTGAAACCTTTCTATTTAGCTTTTTAAGTCGGTACAAGGGCTGATTAATTATCTTGGTTGGCAGTGTGTGGGCACTTCTTCGTTTTAGGATTTCTGACAGCTAAAACTAGGCATTATAGTCGTTTCGCTGTTGAAATTGGGTCATTCAGCTAGTAATAATGTTTTATACTTTTCGACAGCTTGGACTTGGGCGGATCTTTGCTCGTTTGGTTGGGCATTGTGCCTTGTATGTGTTTTATGTTCTTGTGCTCGGTTGGTTCAGTTGTGCATTGTGTGTTTTTAATGTTTGCTGTGCTCGGCAGGTTAAGTTGAGTGCTGCATTCCCTGTCTGACCTTATATAATCTTTTTACAATACATGTATCAAACCAGGCCACCAAGTATATCAACGTTTGTTACACTCCGAATTGTGACTTGTTATCCCATTGTACAAGGTAAAAGATCATCTTTGTCCAAAATAGAATCAATGTCAAATGCTGACTATTTTAGGGGATTTCTCATGGCATGTACCATATACATTAAACTGTTGCCAACACATTGACGGCCAGCACCGCTGAACCTTTTATTGCCTTGATGGCATGTTACTTGAATGGACAACACTGTGTACAGCTCCGGTTAAATGAATAAATATGTTGTAATATTCTTTGTGGATATTTACCACGTTTATAAGGGGAAACAGTTTGAGTAACCTTGATTTCTGAATTTCATGCTTCCCAACCACCCTAATTTAGTCGGGAGTCTCCAGATATCTTATTTCAACTAAGCTTCTTTGTGATAGCTTAAGTAAAGATACAATTTTGCAAATGATTATTGAACTAAATAAAAATTATTTTCATTTAAAAAAATCTAAGCTTGAAAACTTAAATAAATAGAGAGTTCTAAACTCCAAATATATAACAATGCATATTAACTAATTGTTATTATCGCAAAACCCATTCCTAATTATGGGACATTTACAATTCATCTGTAGTTAAAGTGCCTTGATTCTGCCCAATGTTGTAGGCACAGATACATTTTGCGGCTCGACTGGGGCGACGGCTCCGGTGTGGAGGCAATGGTTGTAGACACACTTGATGGCTCGACCAGTTTGTCCTTCACACTTTTGCTTCCATTTGTTCCTTCACTGTCTACTTTTATTTGTTTTTCATTTAGTTCACCGTCCTTCACAGTTAGCTGTAGTGTGTTATCAGTCACCTTTCAATCGAATTATTTCGAAAATATTAAATGAAGAATTTCAGAAAAATGCTGTGTTCATTAGATCAATGCCAAGCAAAACAAAGAGCGCAGAAAAAAGTCTTAGAGGCTGTATATGCAACAACGTTACAGTGATTGGAAAAACTGTGTCGTTCTTGGGGAGTTAATGTTTAAGAAATAAAAATCTGTTCGCGTATTTTGTCGGTGAATAAAACATGGACAGGAGTTCGGATGCGGAAAAATTAAATCACGAGTGCGTAGTGAGGAACTCGCGGTCCTTTAAAGCTTTTACTATAAAGTTTACGCTTATTCATTCATAAATAGGTCACGTGATACGGGGGCCTAAATAGTAACAGCCAATTTGATACCATGTTTTATCGCGGTAATAATAAAAGGCTTGGTCTGCTCTATATTTAATGGATTAATCCGCAGATCGTGTTAGAATTTGTCTTAGAGGAAATTATTACATAGACAGAGTCTGCTATTTAAGAAACGGTCGGTCATGATGATAGACATAATTCGGGAGTTAGTTAAGCTTGGTGTATTCGCGGCCGCTTTCATGACTTGGTCTTGTGTTTGATATTTTGGAAAAGCGGAACTCAAAATGTTTGAAAAGGGGACAAAATTGAACTGATATCTTATTAATGCAAAATGTTTAAAAGTTTGTTTTCGACAAAAATGTGACACGTCCTTTTCCTGGTAACATGCCAAAGACAGGGTGTTTCCCCAATACTGAATTTCCTGTCACTCTACAAAATATTCATTAAGTACCTTTGAATTAAACTGGGGAGTATATTATACCCAAACAGTGTAAACCGAAGTCTCCTGATGAAGTATCAATAGAATTTAAATCTGGATAATAGTGAAACATCGATTTGAGAAGCGAATTGTAAGCATCAGCACTTGGAGGTTTTTGGCATTAAAAATGCAAAATCAACACACTCGATATAATAGTTGATTCTGTTTAAAGGATATTACATATACATTCTACTATGGCTGTTTATGTCTCTTGATACGTTAAAAAAAACTATTGAATAGACACAATTTGATTTCAATGTGAAATTTATTCAAATACTTGATGTTCAATTCTGTTCAAATATAAATTGAACACCTCTCGTAGGCATACTCTTATGGAAAATGTGATTATATTACCTCTCAAGCCTGTTAATTGTGTATATGCCAATCAGAATAATCTTTAGTTACTTTAAAACCATTTAGTTTCTGTATTTATATATACATCTTTTGTCATTATGAATTATCTTGATTCACTTGTCACCCTTAATTGAACAATAAACTATCTTATCTTATTATAAATAAGGAAACTGGAATATCTCTTACATTGAAACATTTCATGTTAAGACCTGTTATCATATTATTTTAAAACACTAAAATAAAATAACATTAATATTATAGCGTCAAAACTCAGTCCCACTTCCCTGTGGAACAACACAACCTAACCAATCACTTATAGTTATCTTTATACCTTTCCTCTCTGCTACTGTAGTATCTGGGCCAACAATGACTGCTGCCCCATTCATGTCATTCAGTTGCCGCAACTGGTCGTTCATAATGGATCTTAATGGACTTAAAACTTACCCTAATCAGTTTGCCAAAAGTGGAGGCAACAAAAACATGATGATTTCTATAACCTGTGGGAAAAAGGATTAAATTTATAATCTTGATTTGCTTTGGCTTCAGTCTTGAAAAGGCTAAGTCAATTTAGTTTTGAGAATTTCAAAATTTCCCTCCAGATCGACGGACGCCATTTTGAAGAGTGTTTTTGTTTACGTCAGAACACGAACAACTTCAGGCCATTTTGTAGTTGAGGAAGAAATGGTTCTCATCCAATCCTTCATCTTATAGGAAGGGGCTCCACATTCCAAGTATGAGCATCACAACGTCCCTTTTCTTGTTAGCATTGTTCTCCCTTTACATGCTTAACGACAGGATAAATAAATGAAGGTCCTTTTGCCTTTGTCTACAAAATTCGTACAATTCTCTTCTTTCTATTTGCTCTTTATTAGTCCCCTACCGGTTTTTGACCGAAGGGGACTATAGGTTTGTCCTCCGGCCGTCAGTCAGTCCGTCAAAAACTCTGGATCCTGACATAACTCAAACAGTTTCCAAGCTAGGTTTATGAAACTTGGTATGTGTATAGGGGGCAATAAGGGCATTATGCACGTCCAAAAAAAATGTGGTTGCTATGGCAACAGAAAGAGTGAAAATATGCCCAAATCTTGATCCTGCCATAACTCAACCAGTTTTCAAGCTAGGTTTATGAAACTTGATATGTTTATAGGGTGACATGAGGGGATTATGCACGTCCAAAAATATTTTTGATTCTGACAAAAATTGTGGTTGCTATGGCAACAGAAACATTGAAAATGGCTTAAAACCGGTAGGGGACTTCTGTATTGCTTGCAATTCTTAATTACTTGTTTCATCTTATTTGGAATGGCTTATGAATGTAGATTTCTGTTGTAGGACTTTTAGTTCCTTGTGCTCAAGCGTCCCCTGTGGTCAAGTTAATGTAGTTGTTCATTACGTCATATCTCGACTTGTTCATAACTCCACCTTGCATCGTTTTTAGCTCACCTGTCACAAAGTGAGCTTTTGTGATCACTCTTCGTCCGTCGTCCGTCCGTCCGTCCGTCAACAATTGGCTTGTGTAGACACTAGAGGTCACAATTTTAGCCTAATCATTATGAAACTTGGTCACAATGATCATCTCAACAAAATCTAGGCCAAGTTCGATATTGGGTCATCTGGGGTCAAAAACTAGGTCACTAGGTCAAATCATAGAAAAACCTTGTGTAGTCACTGGAGGTCACAGTTTTAGCATAATCTTCACGAAACTTGGTCACAATTATCGACACAACAAAATGTAGGTCTAGTTCGATATTGGGTCATGTGGGGTCAAAAACTAGGTCACAAGGTCAAATAATAGAAAAACCTTGTGTAGTCACTAGAGGTCACAGTTTTAGCATAATCTTCACGAAACTTGGTCACAATTATCGACACAACAAAATGTAGGTCAAGTTCGATATTGGGTCATCTGGGGTCAAAAACTAGGTCACAAGGTCAAATCATAGAAAAACCTTGCGTAGTCACTAGAGGTCACAGTTTTGACCTGATCGTTACGAAACTTATTTACAATGATCATAACAACAAAATCTAGGTCAAGTTCGATATTGGGTCATCTTGGGTCAAAAACTAGGTCACATTGTCAAATCACATAAAAACCTTGCATAGTCACTAGAGGTCACAATTTTTGTCTAATCTTTATGAAACTCGGTCACAATGATCATCTCAACAAAATCTAGATCAAGTTTATTATTGGGTGATCCGGGGTAAAAAACTAGGTCACAAGGTCAAATAATAGAAAAACCTTGTGTAGTCACTAGAGGTCACAATATTGGCCTAATCTGTATAAAACTTGGTCACAATGACCATCTCAATAAAATCTAGGTCAAGTTCGACAGTGAGCGACCTAGGGCCCTTTGGGCCCTCTTGTTGAATTATTTCTCTTTGATTGATTTTATTAGAGCATTTCTTGTCCGGAGCATAACTTTGTCACCTTAAGTTCAAATGACTCAAGATTGTGTATGCATGTTTCTTGCAATAAGCTGAGGTGCAATGCGGAAGAACCATAACTCTTGCCTTGCATTGTTTTTTAACTATTTCCCTTTGATTGATATAATTGGAGCATTTCTTGTCCGGAGGATAACTTTGTCACCATTAGGTTGAATGACTTAAAAATTGGTATGCATGTTTCTTGCTGTGACATGAAGTGCAGTGCGCAAGAATCATAACGCTACCTGGTATAGTGTTTGAATGATTCCCTTTTGATCGATTTTATCAGGACATTCTTTTGTCCAGAGCATAGTTTAGATGACTAGAGAACTCCTGTGAGTCGGATATGTGCCAGGAAGCTGTGTATCGGTCCTGTACACCGGGCACATTCTAAAAGAACCAGGCTGTCTATTCGAAATTAGAGCAAGGCGCACTTCAGCAGCGCCGGACATGCCTGTATCTAATGTGTCTCTCCCTTCAGGGGCTTTCTCTCAAGTCTGTCCCTCTGGTCAGATCATGCTGTATCTGCACTGGTAGAGAATGCACCTGCGCCCTTGTGGCTGCAACAAAATAATGCAAAGTGCCTCTGAACGTGCGTACGCATGGAAAAGGCGCTCTATAAATCTGGTATATTTTATTAATTTATTTGTGACAATACGAGTTCACATAACTAAGCTTGAATGTACTAGCTGTCTTAAAAAATTTTAAACATGCATATGAAAAGATCAAATCTTAGCTAAGATATGTCTATGAAACACGTCCCAGGCTTTTAGGCAGTATAGTGATCTGATGAAGACAATGTTTCTAAATGGTCCGACTCTTTCTTCTTGAATACCTTTCATATATGCATGAATTAGGCCCCACAATAGATTTTCGTTATGAAAGGTATTTCTAAATGGATTTGTGAATTTGCGAGGAACTGAATTACTAATAGCTACCATTATGAACATCATTCATAATTTTGATATGAACCATACTAACAATTAGTCTGTTCTTCGCTTTACGTAGGCTCTCTTCTTCCTGAGCTTTTCCATAAGCAGTATTACATGATTGTCCAGCTTTCTCTGGCATGTCCCCCCCCCGTAAGCTTACAAATATGATTGAGGTCGGACTCTGATAGCGAAATTCTGGTTGACAAGTTGTCCTCAATTCTGGTTGACAAGTTGTCCTCAATTCTGGTTGACAAGTTGTCCTCTTGAATTGAGCTCATTCTTCGTTTGCGTTGTTCTTTTTTGGCTCAGTGTTATAACTTGATGATGACAGATATCGTTTTTGCTCTGATTTATTTGGAACGGGTGTGTTTGGTTACTCATGTCACAAAGTGAGACCCACTTCTTTTGGTGGTGTGAGGTATACACGGAAATGATTTGAGAAGGGGTGGTAACGTTCACATTTAGATATACTGTATACTGTTTTTGACAACGATATATCAAGCGAATCTTTTAACAAGAAAAAACAATGAAACTCAAGTTAACCTATGTGTTCCACCTTCAAACACATTCCATATTATATTCCGACGCATTTAGTTCAAATCACAAATTGTTATATTACGCTACTTTCTTTAATGTACAATTTCACAAATCAGTGTCCTCAGCAAATAACCCGCCATCATGACAGGATATGTTGGTCAAGATTTGTTCAGGACAGTTGATTTGTGTGTCTTCTGCACTCATTGTCTAGTTTTCTTCTTACAAAAATTGTGTTCAGTTGAACAATCTTCCTTTTCTTCAATAAAACAACCAATAACACAGAATAGTAGCGAGAGTTATGTTCAGCACAATCTTTCAAAATATTTAAATATTCCACTAGGCAGCTTTAAAATCGCTATTCTGATCAATGGTTTCGGTATTTGCCTTGGTGACTGGTCACAGTAGTACAGTTTGACCAATTGACCAATGACTTCACCAGGCTTTGAGAGAAGAGACAGAAAGTCTGTGCGATACAAGGATGCTGGACTGGACTATTTCAAAGACTCGTTTCTTCTTTGGTATAGCATTTAAATTGAGAGTTTAATAGTACACCTGGTACGTGTTCCTAATGATGCCCACCGAAAAAAAAAAAAGTTTAAATATAGAAATAAATCATCGGTTAAATTGATTGTAATGCTGAGGATTAGTTCAAGTATACATTCTTTATATTGACCTTTTCCTACAAAAAATGGAATCTAGTAATACATTTTTTCACGAGCCCTTTTTCGGCTTCTAAAAATAACAACAATCACTAAAGATGGATTATTAGCTCAATTGGTCAAGAAAGTCAATAAAGTGGGCGATTCCAGTCAATCCTCCCAACAATCGAGTTTACACTCACTTCAATGTTCTTTCTTTTGATGGATGCATGCTTATCAGTACCATGGTGGCAGGAATACCTCATGAACCCTATTGCAATATAAGCGACGTCACCATTCCACTTAACATTCTTGTTTGCCCCGCCACCTCTTAAAACGAAAACATATTAATAATTGCAAATTTTAATTATTGCGCATTATACGTTCTTGAAAACATGAATCACTTAAAGTAAGGTGCTGCAGTTAATCCATACATGCTCTTTTTCCCTGTCTTCCTAAATTATGATAATCCCACTTTTTTACCTCTTACGCAACGCCATTGAACTCACCCCCTGGTCCCACACCTATTCCGCACCCAGAGAACACACACCCTTGGTTTCACACCTACTCCGCCAACAGAGAACACACCCCTGGCCACACACATATCTTCCGCATTCCATGGAACACAGTCCCTTGGCTCACACACGTGTTCCGCGCCCGCAGTAAATACACACACACCTGTCTCCACATGTCTACCGCGTCGCAGTAAACACACGAACCATTTTTAGCTCACCTGTCCTGTCACAAAGTGACAGAGTGAGCTTTTGTGATCACTCTTCGTCCGTCGTCCGTCCGTCGTCCGTCCGTCCGTCAACAATTAGCTTGTGTAGACACTAAGGTCACAATTTTAGCCTAATCTTTATGAAACTTAGTCACAATGATCATCTTAACAAAATCTAGGCCAAGTTTGATATTGGGTCATCCGGGGTCAAAAACTAGATCACAAGGTCAAATAATAGAAAAACCTTGTGTAGTCACTAGAGGTCACAATTTTAGCCTAATCTTTATGAAACTTAGTCACAATGATCATCTTAACAAAATCTAGGCCAAGTTTGATATTGGGTCATCCGGGGTCAAAAACTAGATCACAAGGTCAAATAATAGAAAAACCTTGTGTAGTCACTAGAGGTCACAGTTTTGGCTTGATCTTTACGAAACTTGGTCATAATGATCATCTCAACAAAATCTAGGTCAAGTTCGATATTGGGTCATCTGGGGTAAAAAAGTAGGTCATTAGGTCAATCATATAAAAACCTTGTGTAGTCACTAGAGGTCACAATATTGGCCTAATCTGTATAAAACTTGGTCACAATGATCATCTCAACAAAATCTAGGTCAAGTTCGACAGGTGAGCGAGGGCCCTCTTGTTCAAGTTTCTGTAGCTACTGTAATAGTATATTAAAGTGTAATTCATGTATTACATTTGGCTGTCTACACATTTCCCCCCGACTTTTCTTGTATACGTAAAGGGATTCAATGCTAAAATGTTTGACTTTAAAACATAAAGAAGAGTACTCAGATACTATAGTATACATCTACGTCCAGAATTACTATTGTATGGTACAGCCTGGACAAGCCAAGGGCATACTAATTCTTACTTTGTTGCTCATGTGGAAAATTTACACTTATCCTGTCGTACCTAGCCTCCGAGTGGCTACATGCGTAACTGGGTACTGTTTTATCAAAGCATTTACGCTAGCATAACTCTAAGTTTTCCGTAAATATTGCGTACGTCGATAATATTTGCGCAAATGCGTTTTACTAAGATATTTTTTCTCATGTTTTGTCGTAAGTATTGGCTTAATTCTACGCAAGGTCCGAGTGAGCGTAAATAGCAAATATGAACGTAGTAAGGAGTTTTTGCCACGCACTGTTGATTTTTGACCGTAACTTGTTGTTATAGACGATGATTAGTAATATAAACATGTTTAATCATCAAAACTAATCGAGCTTTTCTGTATATTTATTCACTCTGGTTCCCGTTATATTGGTAATATTGTGGCCCGGTCTACATTCAATATTCAATATTTTTACGTAAATATATGCAACAACGTGCGATCGATTAGTAAAACACACTTAAGGATTTGCGTAAGTGACAAATATATCCGTAAACTTACGCGACATTTACGCAATGTTAGTAAAACAGTACCCTGGTCCACACAAAACAACCTTTAACAGGCTCAGTAAGTCTTTTATTATTAAATAGTCTTAATAGTTATCTTAGTACATATTTTCTTGAAAATTATCTAGTAACCCATTCAACTGTCCAGCCTGTACAGACAATGTTATCTCCTTCATCGTTGTTCTTGTAAAATGATCAACTTTATCTCCTCTAGCTATCTCCAGTTTTCTTCAAAAGCTTGGATTGATAATCTGAAAGTGTTGAAGCAACATTACTACGGTAGTAACAGTTTCTCTTATATCAATACATTGACCCTTTTGCCTTTTAATATAAAAAATAATTGAACAATTTGAGTGTTCAAGGCCATAGGTGTCAAGAAATGGTGACTTCTTCCAACATAAAACGTTCATTCTATAGATTGAGGAACGAAATGGAAGAAATGATGTTGGCACACTGATTTTCTTGTAAAATGGATAAATTAGCACATGATCAACGCTAGATAATAGTACACGTTAAATAAAAGAAAACAGTCCATAAAATAATATGCAAGATGACTCGTATTGGTGACAAGAGGGCCCAAAGGGCCCTAGGTCGCTCACCTGTTATAGCAGTACATGCAAGACCTGTGATTTGACCTAGTGACCTAGTTCTTGGCCCCATATGACGCAATATCGCACTTGACCTAGATTTTGTTGAGATGATCACTCTGACCAAGTTTCATAAGGATTAGGCTAAAATTGTGACCTCTAGCGACTATACAAGGTTTTTCTATGATTTGACCTTGTGACCTAGTTTTTGACCCCGGATGACCCAATATCTAACTTGACCTAGATTTTGTTGTGATGATCATTGTGACCAAGTTTCATAAAGATTAGGTCAAAATTGTGACCTCTAGTGACTACACAAGGTTTTTCTATGATTAGACCTTGTGACCTAGTTTTTGACCCCGGATGACCCAATATCGAACTTGACCTAGATTTTGTTGTGATGATCATTGTGACCAAGTTTCATAAAGATTAGGTCAAAATTGTGACCTCTAGTGACTACACAAGGTTTTTCTATGATTTGACCTTGTGACCTGGTTTTTGAATCCGGATGACCCAATATCGAACTTGACCTAGATTTTGTTGACATGATCATTGTGACCAAGTTTCATAAAGATTAAGTCAAAATTGTGACCTCTAGTGTCTACACAAGGTTTTTTATGATTTGACCTTGTGACCTAGTTTTTGACCCCGGATGACCCAATATCGAACTTGACCTAGATTTTGTTGTGATAATCATTGTGACCAAGTTTCATAAAGATTAGGTCAAAATTGTGACCTCTAGTGACTACACAAGGTTTTTCTATGATTTGACCTTGTGACCTAGTTTTTGACCCCGAATGACCCAATATCGAACTTGACCTAGATTTCGTTGAGATGATCATTGTGACCAAGTTTCATAAAGATTAAGTCAAAATTGTGACCTCTAGTGTCTACACAAGCAAATTGTTGACGGACGGACGGACGGACGACGGACGACGGACGAAGAGTGATCACAAAAGCTCACTCTGCCACTTTGTGACAGGTGAGCTAAAAAGAATCGTTCACTTAGAACACATGTTAATACTATCTTACAAGACATCGAGCACATGACTGTGTAGTTTACTAGTTTCTCCTCCTGTAAGCCCATACATTCTGGATGGTAAATCTTAAGCTTAGATGTAACCCCAATCTCTTACTGAAAAGTTGGTGTTAGTTTGGTTTACCCCCCTTACAAAATGGCCTATAAGAACCAAGAAATGTAACATGATGTTCTAAAAATATTCTTTGAGATAAAAATTTACAGTTTTCACTTTAGTTCCTTGGTTTAATAGTCCGCACATCAGGGTGAAATGGTTGAAATAAGCAGATTTGCTTCACTCAACTTTCTTATTAAAGTAATTAGGTTATTGAATTCGCTGATAATTTCCGCGACTCCCAATGAGTTTTCATCATTTGTTCCTACATATAAAATGATCATGTCTTTTATTCAAAATATACTGTTGTCTCTACAATTTTCCTCCTATCCTTGCAATAGTGGCCATAGGGAATGGGTGAATTGTGTTACTTAATATCCCTAATGTGTTTCGCTATGGATTCGGATATGATCGCCACTTTCACACCTTCAATTAGAATTCCATTTATTTATTAGATTTTAATCTTCCTAAAACTGTAAATGGAGCTGGGAATGGTATAACGTCTTTTTCAATTTGCTGAAACCGGGCCTTTCAACGTTTTAATACTGTTGCTTAAAACTTTGGGGCTGAAGGTAGCTAAAACTTTGGGGCTGAAGGTAGCTAAAACTATGTAGTTCAGCAGTTTTACTATTATATAAAAAAATAACTAGGTCAATTAGTGTAGGCATTCCGCCGTTTATTTGCTGAAACCTTTCTATTTAGCTTTTTAAGTCGGTACAAGGGCTGATTAATTATCTTGGTTGGCAGTGTGTGGGCACTTCTTCGTTTTAGGATTTCTGACAGCTAAAACTAGGCATTATAGTCGTTTCGCTGTTGAAATTGGGTCATTCAGCTAGTAATAATGTTTTATACTTTTCGACAGCTTGGACTTGGGCGGATCTTTGCTCGTTTGGTTGGGCATTGTGCCTTGTATGTGTTTTATGTTCTTGTGCTCGGTTGGTTCAGTTGTGCATTGTGTGTTTTTAATGTTTGCTGTGCTCGGCAGGTTAAGTTGAGTGCTGCATTCCCTGTCTGACCTTATATAATCTTTTTACAATACATGTATCAAACCAGGCCACCAAGTATATCAACGTTTGTTACACTCCGAATTGTGACTTGTTATCCCATTGTACAAGGTAAAAGATCATCTTTGTCCAAAATAGAATCAATGTCAAATGCTGACTATTTTAGGGGATTTCTCATGGCATGTACCATATACATTAAACTGTTGCCAACACATTGACGGCCAGCACCGCTGAACCTTTTATTGCCTTGATGGCATGTTACTTGAATGGACAACACTGTGTACAGCTCCGGTTAAATGAATAAATATGTTGTAATATTCTTTGTGGATATTTACCACGTTTATAAGGGGAAACAGTTTGAGTAACCTTGATTTCTGAATTTCATGCTTCCCAACCACCCCAATTTAGTCGGGAGTCTCCAGATATCTTATTTCAACTAAGCTTCTTTGTGATAGCTTAAGTAAAGATACAATTTTGCAAATGATTATTGAACTAAATAAAAATTATTTTCATTTAAAAAAATCTAAGCTTGAAAACTTAAATAAATAGAGAGTTCTAAACTCCAAATATATAACAATGCATATTAACTAATTGTTATTATCGCAAAACCCATTCCTAATTATGGGACATTTACAATTCATCTGTAGTTAAAGTGCCTTGATTCTGCCCAATGTTGTAGGCACAGATACATTTTGCGGCTCGACTGGGGCGACGGCTCCGGTGTGGAGGCAATGGTTGTAGACACACTTGATGGCTCGACCAGTTTGTCCTTCACACTTTTGCTTCCATTTGTTCCTTCACTGTCTACTTTTATTTGTTTTTCATTTAGTTCACCGTCCTTCACAGTTAGCTGTAGTGTGTTATCAGTCACCTTTCAATCGAATTATTTCGAAAATATTAAATGAAGAATTTCAGAAAAATGCTGTGTTCATTAGATCAATGCCAAGCAAAACAAAGAGCGCAGAAAAAAGTCTTAGAGGCTGTATATGCAACAACGTTACAGTGATTGGAAAAACTGTGTCGTTCTTGGGGAGTTAATGTTTAAGAAATAAAAATCTGTTCGCGTATTTTGTCGGTGAATAAAACATGGACAGGAGTTCGGATGCGGAAAAATTAAATCACGAGTGCGTAGTGAGGAACTCGCGGTCCTTTAAAGCTTTTACTATAAAGTTTACGCTTATTCATTCATAAATAGGTCACGTGATACGGGGGCCTAAATAGTAACAGCCAATTTGATACCATGTTTTATCGCGGTAATAATAAAAGGCTTGGTCTGCTCTATATTTAATGGATTAATCCGCAGATCGTGTTAGAATTTGTCTTAGAGGAAATTATTACATAGACAGAGTCTGCTATTTAAGAAACGGTCGGTCATGATGATAGACATAATTCGGGAGTTAGTTAAGCTTGGTGTATTCGCGGCCGCTTTCATGACTTGGTCTTGTGTTTGATATTTTGGAAAAGCGGAACTCAAAATGTTTGAAAAGGGGACAAAATTGAACTGATATCTTATTAATGCAAAATGTTTAAAAGTTTGTTTTCGACAAAAATGTGACACGTCCTTTTCCTGGTAACATGCCAAAGACAGGGTGTTTCCCCAATACTGAATTTCCTGTCACTCTACAAAATATTCATTAAGTACCTTTGAATTAAACTGGGGAGTATATTATACCCAAACAGTGTAAACCGAAGTCTCCTGATGAAGTATCAATAGAATTTAAATCTGGATAATAGTGAAACATCGATTTGAGAAGCGAATTGTAAGCATCAGCACTTGGAGGTTTTTGGCATTAAAAATGCAAAATCAACACACTCGATATAATAGTTGATTCTGTTTAAAGGATATTACATATACATTCTACTATGGCTGTTTATGTCTCTTGATACGTTAATAAAAACTATTGAATAGACACAATTTGATTTCAATGTGAAATTTATTCAAATACTTGATGTTCAATTCTGTTCAAATATAAATTGAACACCTCTCGTAGGCATACTCTTATGGAAAATGTGATTATATTACCTCTCAAGCCTGTTAATTGTGTATATGCCAATCAGAATAATCTTTAGTTACTTTAAAACCATTTAGTTTCTGTATTTATATATACATCTTTTGTCATTATGAATTATCTTGATTCACTTGTCACCCTTAATTGAACAATAAACTATCTTATCTTATTATAAATAAGGAAACTGGAATATCTCTTACATTGAAACATTTCATGTTAAGACCTGTTATCATATTATTTTAAAACACTAAAATAAAATAACATTAATATTATAGCGTCAAAACTCAGTCCCACTTCCCTGTGGAACAACACAACCTAACCAATCACTTATAGTTATCTTTATACCTTTCCTCTCTGCTACTGTAGTATCTGGGCCAACAATGACTGCTGCCCCATTCATGTCATTCAGTTGCCGCAACTGGTCGTTCATAATGGATCTTAATGGACTTAAAACTTACCCTAATCAGTTTGCCAAAAGTGGAGGCAACAAAAACATGATGATTTCTATAACCTGTGGGAAAAAGGATTAAATTTATAATCTTGATTTGCTTTGGCTTCAGTCTTGAAAAGGCTAAGTCAATTTAGTTTTGAGAATTTCAAAATTTCCCTCCAGATCGACGGACGCCATTTTGAAGAGTGTTTTTGTTTACGTCAGAACACGAACAACTTCAGGCCATTTTGTAGTTGAGGAAGAAATGGTTCTCATCCAATCCTTCATCTTATAGGAAGGGGCTCCACATTCCAAGTATGAGCATCACAACGTCCCTTTTCTTGTTAGCATTGTTCTCCCTTTACATGCTTAACGACAGGATAAATAAATGAAGGTCCTTT
Organism: Spisula solida; assembly: GCA_947247005.1. Classification (NCBI taxonomy): domain Eukaryota; kingdom Metazoa; phylum Mollusca; class Bivalvia; order Venerida; family Mactridae; genus Spisula; species Spisula solida. Next base: position 6,010,706 of record OX365945.1, read on the forward strand.
TGCCTTTGTCTACAAAATTCGTACAATTCTCTTCTTTCTATTTGCTCTTTATTAGTCCCCTACCGGTTTTTGACCGAAGGGGACTATAGGTTTGTCCTCCGGCCGTCAGTCAGTCCGTCAAAAACTCTGGATCCTGACATAACTCAAACAGTTTCCAAGCTAGGTTTATGAAACTTGGTATGTGTATAGGGGGCAATAAGGGCATTATGCACGTCCAAAAAAAATGTGGTTGCTATGGCAACAGAAAGAGTGAAAATATGCCCAAATCTTGATCCTGCCATAACTCAACCAGTTTTCAAGCTAGGTTTATGAAACTTGATATGTTTATAGGGTGACATGAGGGGATTATGCACGTCCAAAAATATTTTTGATTCTGACAAAAATTGTGGTTGCTATGGCAACAGAAACATTGAAAATGGCTTAAAACCGGTAGGGGACTTCTGTATTGCTTGCAATTCTTAATTACTTGTTTCATCTTATTTGGAATGGCTTATGAATGTAGATTTCTGTTGTAGGACTTTTAGTTCCTTGTGCTCAAGCGTCCCCTGTGGTCAAGTTAATGTAGTTGTTCATTACGTCATATCTCGACTTGTTCATAACTCCACCTTGCATCGTTTTTAGCTCACCTGTCACAAAGTGAGCTTTTGTGATCACTCTTCGTCCGTCGTCCGTCCGTCCGTCCGTCAACAATTGGCTTGTGTAGACACTAGAGGTCACAATTTTAGCCTAATCATTATGAAACTTGGTCACAATGATCATCTCAACAAAATCTAGGCCAAGTTCGATATTGGGTCATCTGGGGTCAAAAACTAGGTCACTAGGTCAAATCATAGAAAAACCTTGTGTAGTCACTGGAGGTCACAGTTTTAGCATAATCTTCACGAAACTTGGTCACAATTATCGACACAACAAAATGTAGGTCTAGTTCGATATTGGGTCATGTGGGGTCAAAAACTAGGTCACAAGGTCAAATAATAGAAAAACCTTGTGTAGTCACTAGAGGTCACAGTTTTAGCATAATCTTCACGAAACTTGGTCACAATTATCGACACAACAAAATGTAGGTCAAGTTCGATATTGGGTCATCTGGGGTCAAAAACTAGGTCACAAGGTCAAATCATAGAAAAACCTTGCGTAGTCACTAGAGGTCACAGTTTTGACCTGATCGTTACGAAACTTATTTACAATGATCATAACAACAAAATCTAGGTCAAGTTCGATATTGCGTCATCTTGGGTCAAAAACTAGGTCACATTGTCAAATCACATAAAAACCTTGCATAGTCACTAGAGGTCACAATTTTTGTCTAATCTTTATGAAACTCGGTCACAATGATCATCTCAACAAAATCTAGATCAAGTTTATTATTGGGTGATCCGGGGTAAAAAACTAGGTCACAAGGTCAAATAATAGAAAAACCTTGTGTAGTCACTAGAGGTCACAATATTGGCCTAATCTGTATAAAACTTGGTCACAATGACCATCTCAATAAAATCTAGGTCAAGTTCGACAGTGAGCGACCTAGGGCCCTTTGGGCCCTCTTGTTGAATTATTTCTCTTTGATTGATTTTATTAGAGCATTTCTTGTCCGGAGCATAACTTTGTCACCTTAAGTTCAAATGACTCAAGATTGTGTATGCATGTTTCTTGCAATAAGCTGAGGTGCAATGCGGAAGAACCATAACTCTTGCCTTGCATTGTTTTTTAACTATTTCCCTTTGATTGATATAATTGGAGCATTTCTTGTCCGGAGGATAACTTTGTCACCATTAGGTTGAATGACTTAAAAATTGGTATGCATGTTTCTTGCTGTGACATGAAGTGCAGTGCGCAAGAATCATAACGCTACCTGGTATAGTGTTTGAATGATTCCCTTTTGATCGATTTTATCAGGACATTCTTTTGTCCAGAGCATAGTTTAGATGACTAGAGAACTCCTGTGAGTCGGATATGTGCCAGGAAGCTGTGTATCGGTCCTGTACACCGGGCACATTCTAAAAGAACCAGGCTGTCTATTCGAAATTAGAGCAAGGCGCACTTCAGCAGCGCCGGACATGCCTGTATCTAATGTGTCTCTCCCTTCAGGGGCTTTCTCTCAAGTCTGTCCCTCTGGTCAGATCATGCTGTATCTGCACTGGTAGAGAATGCACCTGCGCCCTTGTGGCTGCAACAAAATAATGCAAAGTGCCTCTGAACGTGCGTACGCATGGAAAAGGCGCTCTATAAATCTGGTATATTTTATTAATTTATTTGTGACAATACGAGTTCACATAACTAAGCTTGAATGTACTAGCTGTCTTAAAAAATTTTAAACATGCATATGAAAAGATCAAATCTTAGCTAAGATATGTCTATGAAACACGTCCCAGGCTTTTAGGCAGTATAGTGATCTGATGAAGACAATGTTTCTAAATGGTCCGACTCTTTCTTCTTGAATACCTTTCATATATGCATGAATTAGGCCCCACAATAGATTTTCGTTATGAAAGGTATTTCTAAATGGATTTGTGAATTTGCGAGGAACTGAATTACTAATAGCTACCATTATGAACATCATTCATAATTTTGATATGAACCATACTAACAATTAGTCTGTTCTTCGCTTTACGTAGGCTCTCTTCTTCCTGAGCTTTTCCATAAGCAGTATTACATGATTGTCCAGCTTTCTCTGGCATGTCCCCCCCCCCCCGTAAGCTTACAAATATGATTGAGGTCGGACTCTGATAGCAAAATTCTGGTTGACAAGTTGTCCTCAATTCTGGTTGACAAGTTGTCCTCAATTCTGGTTGACAAGTTGTCCTCTTGAATTGAGCTCATTCTTCGTTTGCGTTGTTCTTTTTTGGCTCAGTGTTATAACTTGATGATGACAGATATCGTTTTTGCTCTGATTTATTTGGAACGGGTGTGTTTGGTTACTCATGTCACAAAGTGAGACCCACTTCTTTTGGTGGTGTGAGGTATACACGGAAATGATTTGAGAAGGGGTGGTAACGTTCACATTTAGATATACTGTATACTGTTTTTGACAACGATATATCAAGCGAATCTTTTAACAAGAAAAAACAATGAAACTCAAGTTAACCTATGTGTTCCACCTTCAAACACATTCCATATTATATTCCGACGCATTTAGTTCAAATCACAAATTGTTATATTACGCTACTTTCTTTAATGTACAATTTCACAAATCAGTGTCCTCAGCAAATAACCCGCCATCATGACAGGATATGTTGGTCAAGATTTGTTCAGGACAGTTGATTTGTGTGTCTTCTGCACTCATTGTCTAGTTTTCTTCTTACAAAAATTGTGTTCAGTTGAACAATCTTCCTTTTCTTCAATAAAACAACCAATAACACAGAATAGTAGCGAGAGTTATGTTCAGCACAATCTTTCAAAATATTTAAATATTCCACTAGGCAGCTTTAAAATCGCTATTCTGATCAATGGTTTCGGTATTTGCCTTGGTGACTGGTCACAGTAGTACAGTTTGACCAATTGACCAATGACTTCACCAGGCTTTGAGAGAAGAGACAGAAAGTCTGTGCGATACAAGGATGCTGGACTGGACTATTTCAAAGACTCGTTTCTTCTTTGGTATAGCATTTAAATTGAGAGTTTAATAGTACACCTGGTACGTGTTCCTAATGATGCCCACCGAAAAAAAAAAAAGTTTAAATATAGAAATAAATCATCGGTTAAATTGATTGTAATGCTGAGGATTAGTTCAAGTATACATTCTTTATATTGACCTTTTCCTACAAAAAATGGAATCTAGTAATACATTTTTTCACGAGCCCTTTTTCGGCTTCTAAAAATAACAACAATCACTAAAGATGGATTATTAGCTCAATTGGTCAAGAAAGTCAATAAAGTGGGCGATTCCAGTCAATCCTCCCAACAATCGAGTTTACACTCACTTCAATGTTCTTTCTTTTGATGGATGCATGCTTATCAGTACCATGGTGGCAGGAATACCTCATGAACCCTATTGCAATATAAGCGACGTCACCATTCCACTTAACATTCTTGTTTGCCCCGCCACCTCTTAAAACGAAAACATATTAATAATTGCAAATTTTAATTATTGCGCATTATACGTTCTTGAAAACATGAATCACTTAAAGTAAGGTGCTGCAGTTAATCCATACATGCTCTTTTTCCCTGTCTTCCTAAATTATGATAATCCCACTTTTTTACCTCTTACGCAACGCCATTGAACTCACCCCCTGGTCCCACACCTATTCCGCACCCAGAGAACACACACCCTTGGTTTCACACCTACTCCGCCAACAGAGAACACACCCCTGGCCACACACATATCTTCCGCATTCCATGGAACACAGTCCCTTGGCTCACACACGTGTTCCGCGCCCGCAGTAAATACACACACACCTGTCTCCACATGTCTACCGCGTCGCAGTAAACACACGAACCATTTTTAGCTCACCTGTCCTGTCACAAAGTGACAGAGTGAGCTTTTGTGATCACTCTTCGTCCGTCGTCCGTCCGTCGTCCGTCCGTCCGTCAACAATTAGCTTGTGTAGACACTAAGGTCACAATTTTAGCCTAATCTTTATGAAACTTAGTCACAATGATCATCTTAACAAAATCTAGGCCAAGTTTGATATTGGGTCATCCGGGGTCAAAAACTAGATCACAAGGTCAAATAATAGAAAAACCTTGTGTAGTCACTAGAGGTCACAATTTTAGCCTAATCTTTATGAAACTTAGTCACAATGATCATCTTAACAAAATCTAGGCCAAGTTTGATATTGGGTCATCCGGGGTCAAAAACTAGATCACAAGGTCAAATAATAGAAAAACCTTGTGTAGTCACTAGAGGTCACAGTTTTGGCTTGATCTTTACGAAACTTGGTCATAATGATCATCTCAACAAAATCTAGGTCAAGTTCGATATTGGGTCATCTGGGGTAAAAAAGTAGGTCATTAGGTCAATCATATAAAAACCTTGTGTAGTCACTAGAGGTCACAATATTGGCCTAATCTGTATAAAACTTGGTCACAATGATCATCTCAACAAAATCTAGGTCAAGTTCGACAGGTGAGCGAGGGCCCTCTTGTTCAAGTTTCTGTAGCTACTGTAATAGTATATTAAAGTGTAATTCATGTATTACATTTGGCTGTCTACACATTTCCCCCCGACTTTTCTTGTATACGTAAAGGGATTCAATGCTAAAATGTTTGACTTTAAAACATAAAGAAGAGTACTCAGATACTATAGTATACATCTACGTCCAGAATTACTATTGTATGGTACAGCCTGGACAAGCCAAGGGCATACTAATTCTTACTTTGTTGCTCATGTGGAAAATGTACACTTATCCTGTCGTACCTAGCCTCCGAGTGGCTACATGCGTAACTGGGTACTGTTTTATCAAAGCATTTACGCTAGCATAACTCTAAGTTTTCCGTAAATATTGCGTACGTCGATAATATTTGCGCAAATGCGTTTTACTAAGATATTTTTTCTCATGTTTTGTCGTAAGTATTGGCTTAATTCTACGCAAGGTCCGAGTGAGCGTAAATAGCAAATATGAACGTAGTAAGGAGTTTTTGCCACGCACTGTTGATTTTTGACCGTAACTTGTTGTTATAGACGATGATTAGTAATATAAACATGTTTAATCATCAAAACTAATCGAGCTTTTCTGTATATTTATTCACTCTGGTTCCCGTTATATTGGTAATATTGTGGCCCGGTCTACATTCAATATTCAATATTTTTACGTAAATATATGCAACAACGTGCGATCGATTAGTAAAACACACTTAAGGATTTGCGTAAGTGACAAATATATCCGTAAACTTACGCGACATTTACGCAATGTTAGTAAAACAGTACCCTGGTCCACACAAAACAACCTTTAACAGGCTCAGTAAGTCTTTTATTATTAAATAGTCTTAATAGTTATCTTAGTACATATTTTCTTGAAAATTATCTAGTAACCCATTCAACTGTCCAGCCTGTACAGACAATGTTATCTCCTTCATCGTTGTTCTTGTAAAATGATCAACTTTATCTCCTCTAGCTATCTCCAGTTTTCTTCAAAAGCTTGGATTGATAATCTGAAAGTGTTGAAGCAACATTACTACGGTAGTAACAGTTTCTCTTATATCAATACATTGACCCTTTTGCCTTTTAATATAAAAAATAATTGAACAATTTGAGTGTTCAAGGCCATAGGTGTCAAGAAATGGTGACTTCTTCCAACATAAAACGTTCATTCTATAGATTGAGGAACGAAATGGAAGAAATGATGTTGGCACACTGATTTTCTTGTAAAATGGATAAATTAGCACATGATCAACGCTAGATAATAGTACACGTTAAATAAAAGAAAACAGTCCATAAAATAATATGCAAGATGACTCGTATTGGTAACAAGAGGGCCCAAAGGGCCCTAGGTCGCTCACCTGTTATAGCAGTACATGCAAGACCTGTGATTTGACCTAGTGACCTAGTTCTTGGCCCCATATGACGCAATATCGCACTTGACCTAGATTTTGTTGAGATGATCACTCTGACCAAGTTTCATAAGGATTAGGCTAAAATTGTGACCTCTAGCGACTATACAAGGTTTTTCTATGATTTGACCTTGTGACCTAGTTTTTGACCCCGGATGACCCAATATCTAACTTGACCTAGATTTTGTTGTGATGATCATTGTGACCAAGTTTCATAAAGATTAGGTCAAAATTGTGACCTCTAGTGACTACACAAGGTTTTTCTATGATTAGACCTTGTGACCTAGTTTTTGACCCCGGATGACCCAATATCGAACTTGACCTAGATTTTGTTGTGATGATCATTGTGACCAAGTTTCATAAAGATTAGGTCAAAATTGTGACCTCTAGTGACTACACAAGGTTTTTCTATGATTTGACCTTGTGACCTGGTTTTTGAATCCGGATGACCCAATATCGAACTTGACCTAGATTTTGTTGACATGATCATTGTGACCAAGTTTCATAAAGATTAAGTCAAAATTGTGACCTCTAGTGTCTACACAAGGTTTTTTATGATTTGACCTTGTGACCTAGTTTTTGACCCCGGATGACCCAATATCGAACTTGACCTAGATTTTGTTGTGATAATCATTGTGACCAAGTTTCATAAAGATTAGGTCAAAATTGTGACCTCTAGTGACTACACAAGGTTTTTCTATGATTTGACCTTGTGACCTAGTTTTTGACCCCGAATGACCCAATATCGAACTTGACCTAGATTTCGTTGAGATGATCATTGTGACCAAGTTTCATAAAGATTAAGTCAAAATTGTGACCTCTAGTGTCTACACAAGCAAATTGTTGACGGACGGACGGACGGACGACGGACGACGGACGAAGAGTGATCACAAAAGCTCACTCTGTCACTTTGTGACAGGTGAGCTAAAAAGAATCGTTCACTTAGAACACATGTTAATACTATCTTACAAGACATCGAGCACATGACTGTGTAGTTTACTAGTTTCTCCTCCTGTAAGCCCATACATTCTGGATGGTAAATCTTAAGCTTAGATGTAACCCCAATCTCTTACTGAAAAGTTGGTGTTAGTTTGGTTTACCCCCCTTACAAAATGGCCTATAAGAACCAAGAAATGTAACATGATGTTCTAAAAATATTCTTTGAGATAAAAATTTACAGTTTTCACTTTAGTTCCTTGGTTTAATAGTCCGCACATCAGGGTGAAATGGTTGAAATAAGCAGATTTGCTTCACTCAACTTTCTTATTAAAGTAATTAGGTTATTGAATTCGCTGATAATTTCCGCGACTCCCAATGAGTTTTCATCATTTGTTCCTACATATAAAATGATCATGTCTTTTATTCAAAATATACTGTTGTCTCTACAATTTTCCTCCTATCCTTGCAATAGTGGCCATAGGGAATGGGTGAATTGTGTTACTTAATATCCCTAATGTGTTTCGCTATGGATTCGGATATGATCGCCACTTTCACACCTTCAATTAGAATTCCATTTATTTATTAGATTTTAATCTTCCTAAAACTGTAAATGGAGCTGGGAATGGTATAACGTCTTTTTCAATTTGCTGAAACCGGGCCTTTCAACGTTTTAATACTGTTGCTTAAAACTTTGGGGCTGAAGGTAGCTAAAACTTTGGGGCTGAAGGTAGCTAAAACTATGTAGTTCAGCAGTTTTACTATTATATAAAAAAATAACTAGGTCAATTAGTGTAGGCATTCCGCCGTTTATTTGCTGAAACCTTTCTATTTAGCTTTTTAAGTCGGTACAAGGGCTGATTAATTATCTTGGTTGGCAGTGTGTGGGCACTTCTTCGTTTTAGGATTTCTGACAGCTAAAACTAGGCATTATAGTCGTTTCGCTGTTGAAATTGGGTCATTCAGCTAGTAATAATGTTTTATACTTTTCGACAGCTTGGACTTGGGCGGATCTTTGCTCGTTTGGTTGGGCATTGTGCCTTGTATGTGTTTTATGTTCTTGTGCTCGGTTGGTTCAGTTGTGCATTGTGTGTTTTTAATGTTTGCTGTGCTCGGCAGGTTAAGTTGAGTGCTGCATTCCCTGTCTGACCTTATATAATCTTTTTACAATACATGTATCAAACCAGGCCACCAAGTATATCAACGTTTGTTACACTCCGAATTGTGACTTGTTATCCCATTGTACAAGGTAAAAGATCATCTTTGTCCAAAATAGAATCAATGTCAAATGCTGACTATTTTAGGGGATTTCTCATGGCATGTACCATATACATTAAACTGTTGCCAACACATTGACGGCCAGCACCGCTGAACCTTTTATTGCCTTGATGGCATGTTACTTGAATGGACAACACTGTGTACAGCTCCGGTTAAATGAATAAATATGTTGTAATATTCTTTGTGGATATTTACCACGTTTATAAGGGGAAACAGTTTGAGTAACCTTGATTTCTGAATTTCATGCTTCCCAACCACCCCAATTTAGTCGGGAGTCTCCAGATATCTTATTTCAACTAAGCTTCTTTGTGATAGCTTAAGTAAAGATACAATTTTGCAAATGATTATTGAACTAAATAAAAATTATTTTCATTTAAAAAAATCTAAGCTTGAAAACTTAAATAAATAGAGAGTTCTAAACTCCAAATATATAACAATGCATATTAACTAATTGTTATTATCGCAAAACCCATTCCTAATTATGGGACATTTACAATTCATCTGTAGTTAAAGTGCCTTGATTCTGCCCAATGTTGTAGGCACAGATACATTTTGCGGCTCGACTGGGGCGACGGCTCCGGTGTGGAGGCAATGGTTGTAGACACACTTGATGGCTCGACCAGTTTGTCCTTCACACTTTTGCTTCCATTTGTTCCTTCACTGTCTACTTTTATTTGTTTTTCATTTAGTTCACCGTCCTTCACAGTTAGCTGTAGTGTGTTATCAGTCACCTTTCAATCGAATTATTTCGAAAATATTAAATGAAGAATTTCAGAAAAATGCTGTGTTCATTAGATCAATGCCAAGCAAAACAAAGAGCGCAGAAAAAAGTCTTAGAGGCTGTATATGCAACAACGTTACAGTGATTGGAAAAACTGTGTCGTTCTTGGGGAGTTAATGTTTAAGAAATAAAAATCTGTTCGCGTATTTTGTCGGTGAATAAAACATGGACAGGAGTTCGGATGCGGAAAAATTAAATCACGAGTGCGTAGTGAGGAACTCGCGGTCCTTTAAAGCTTTTACTATAAAGTTTACGCTTATTCATTCATAAATAGGTCACGTGATACGGGGGCCTAAATAGTAACAGCCAATTTGATACCATGTTTTATCGCGGTAATAATAAAAGGCTTGGTCTGCTCTATATTTAATGGATTAATCCGCAGATCGTGTTAGAATTTGTCTTAGAGGAAATTATTACATAGACAGAGTCTGCTATTTAAGAAACGGTCGGTCATGATGATAGACATAATTCGGGAGTTAGTTAAGCTTGGTGTATTCGCGGCCGCTTTCATGACTTGGTCTTGTGTTTGATATTTTGGAAAAGCGGAACTCAAAATGTTTGAAAAGGGGACAAAATTGAACTGATATCTTATTAATGCAAAATGTTTAAAAGTTTGTTTTCGACAAAAATGTGACACGTCCTTTTCCTGGTAACATGCCAAAGACAGGGTGTTTCCCCAATACTGAATTTCCTGTCACTCTACAAAATATTCATTAAGTACCTTTGAATTAAACTGGGGAGTATATTATACCCAAACAGTGTAAACCGAAGTCTCCTGATGAAGTATCAATAGAATTTAAATCTGGATAATAGTGAAACATCGATTTGAGAAGCGAATTGTAAGCATCAGCACTTGGAGGTTTTTGGCATTAAAAATGCAAAATCAACACACTCGATATAATAGTTGATTCTGTTTAAAGGATATTACATATACATTCTACTATGGCTGTTTATGTCTCTTGATACGTTAATAAAAACTATTGAATAGACACAATTTGATTTCAATGTGAAATTTATTCAAATACTTGATGTTCAATTCTGTTCAAATATAAATTGAACACCTCTCGTAGGCATACTCTTATGGAAAATGTGATTATATTACCTCTCAAGCCTGTTAATTGTGTATATGCCAATCAGAATAATCTTTAGTTACTTTAAAACCATTTAGTTTCTGTATTTATATATACATCTTTTGTCATTATGAATTATCTTGATTCACTTGTCACCCTTAATTGAACAATAAACTATCTTATCTTATTATAAATAAGGAAACTGGAATATCTCTTACATTGAAACATTTCATGTTAAGACCTGTTATCATATTATTTTAAAACACTAAAATAAAATAACATTAATATTATAGCGTCAAAACTCAGTCCCACTTCCCTGTGGAACAACACAACCTAACCAATCACTTATAGTTATCTTTATACCTTTCCTCTCTGCTACTGTAGTATCTGGGCCAACAATGACTGCTGCCCCATTCATGTCATTCAGTTGCCGCAACTGGTCGTTCATAATGGATCTTAATGGACTTAAAACTTACCCTAATCAGTTTGCCAAAAGTGGAGGCAACAAAAACATGATGATTTCTATAACCTGTGGGAAAAAGGATTAAATTTATAATCTTGATTTGCTTTGGCTTCAGTCTTGAAAAGGCTAAGTCAATTTAGTTTTGAGAATTTCAAAATTTCCCTCCAGATCGACGGACGCCATTTTGAAGAGTGTTTTTGTTTACGTCAGAACACGAACAACTTCAGGCCATTTTGTAGTTGAGGAAGAAATGGTTCTCATCCAATCCTTCATCTTATAGGAAGGGGCTCCACATTCCAAGTATGAGCATCACAACGTCCCTTTTCTTGTTAGCATTGTTCTCCCTTTACATGCTTAACGACAGGATAAATAAATGAAGGTCCTTTTGCCTTTGTCTACAAAATTCGTACAATTCTCTTCTTTCTATTTGCTCTTTATTAGTCCCCTACCGGTTTTTGACCGAAGGGGACTATAGGTTTGTCCTCCGGCCGTCAGTCAGTCCGTCAAAAACTCTGGATCCTGACATAACTCAAACAGTTTCCAAGCTAGGTTTATGAAACTTGGTATGTGTATAGGGGGCAATAAGGGCATTATGCACGTCCAAAAAAAATGTGGTTGCTATGGCAACAGAAAGAGTGAAAATATGCCCAAATCTTGATCCTGCCATAACTCAACCAGTTTTCAAGCTAGGTTTATGAAACTTGATATGTTTATAGGGTGACATGAGGGGATTATGCACGTCCAAAAATATTTTTGATTCTGACAAAAATTGTGGTTGCTATGGCAACAGAAACATTGAAAATGGCTTAAAACCGGTAGGGGACTTCTGTATTGCTTGCAATTCTTAATTACTTGTTTCATCTTATTTGGAATGGCTTATGAATGTAGATTTCTGTTGTAGGACTTTTAGTTCCTTGTGCTCAAGCGTCCCCTGTGGTCAAGTTAATGTAGTTGTTCATTACGTCATATCTCGACTTGTTCATAACTCCACCTTGCATCGTTTTTAGCTCACCTGTCACAAAGTGAGCTTTTGTGATCACTCTTCGTCCGTCGTCCGTCCGTCCGTCCGTCAACAATTGGCTTGTGTAGACACTAGAGGTCACAATTTTAGCCTAATCATTATGAAACTTGGTCACAATGATCATCTCAACAAAATCTAGGCCAAGTTCGATATTGGGTCATCTGGGGTCAAAAACTAGGTCACTAGGTCAAATCATAGAAAAACCTTGTGTAGTCACTGGAGGTCACAGTTTTAGCATAATCTTCACGAAACTTGGTCACAATTATCGACACAACAAAATGTAGGTCTAGTTCGATATTGGGTCATGTGGGGTCAAAAACTAGGTCACAAGGTCAAATAATAGAAAAACCTTGTGTAGTCACTAGAGGTCACAGTTTTAGCATAATCTTCACGAAACTTGGTCACAATTATCGACACAACAAAATGTAGGTCAAGTTCGATATTGGGTCATCTGGGGTCAAAAACTAGGTCACAAGGTCAAATCATAGAAAAACCTTGCGTAGTCACTAGAGGTCACAGTTTTGACCTGATCGTTACGAAACTTATTTACAATGATCATAACAACAAAATCTAGGTCAAGTTCGATATTGGGTCATCTTGGGTCAAAAACTAGGTCACATTGTCAAATCACATAAAAACCTTGCATAGTCACTAGAGGTCACAATTTTTGTCTAATCTTTATGAAACTCGGTCACAATGATCATCTCAACAAAATCTAGATCAAGTTTATTATTGGGTGATCCGGGGTAAAAAACTAGGTCACAAGGTCAAATAATAGAAAAACCTTGTGTAGTCACTAGAGGTCACAATATTGGCCTAATCTGTATAAAACTTGGTCACAATGACCATCTCAATAAAATCTAGGTCAAGTTCGACAGTGAGCGACCTAGGGCCCTTTGGGCCCTCTTGTTGAATTATTTCTCTTTGATTGATTTTATTAGAGCATTTCTTGTCCGGAGCATAACTTTGTCACCTTAAGTTCAAATGACTCAAGATTGTGTATGCATGTTTCTTGCAATAAGCTGAGGTGCAATGCGGAAGAACCATAACTCTTGCCTTGCATTGTTTTTTAACTATTTCCCTTTGATTGATATAATTGGAGCATTTCTTGTCCGGAGGATAACTTTGTCACCATTAGGTTGAATGACTTAAAAATTGGTATGCATGTTTCTTGCTGTGACATGAAGTGCAGTGCGCAAGAATCATAACGCTACCTGGTATAGTGTTTGAATGATTCCCTTTTGATCGATTTTATCAGGACATTCTTTTGTCCAGAGCATAGTTTAGATGACTAGAGAACTCCTGTGAGTCGGATATGTGCCAGGAAGCTGTGTATCGGTCCTGTACACCGGGCACATTCTAAAAGAACCAGGCTGTCTATTCGAAATTAGAGCAAGGCGCACTTCAGCAGCGCCGGACATGCCTGTATCTAATGTGTCTCTCCCTTCAGGGGCTTTCTCTCAAGTCTGTCCCTCTGGTCAGATCATGCTGTATCTGCACTGGTAGAGAATGCACCTGCGCCCTTGTGGCTGCAACAAAATAATGCAAAGTGCCTCTGAACGTGCGTACGCATGGAAAAGGCGCTCTATAAATCTGGTATATTTTATTAATTTATTTGTGACAATACGAGTTCACATAACTAAGCTTGAATGTACTAGCTGTCTTAAAAAATTTTAAACATGCATATGAAAAGATCAAATCTTAGCTAAGATATGTCTATGAAACACGTCCCAGGCTTTTAGGCAGTATAGTGATCTGATGAAGACAATGTTTCTAAATGGTCCGACTCTTTCTTCTTGAATACCTTTCATATATGCATGAATTAGGCCCCACAATAGATTTTCGTTATGAAAGGTATTTCTAAATGGATTTGTGAATTTGCGAGGAACTGAATTACTAATAGCTACCATTATGAACATCATTCATAATTTTGATATGAACCATACTAACAATTAGTCTGTTCTTCGCTTTACGTAGGCTCTCTTCTTCCTGAGCTTTTCCATAAGCAGTATTACATGATTGTCCAGCTTTCTCTGGCATGTCCCCCCCCGTAAGCTTACAAATATGATTGAGGTCGGACTCTGATAGCGAAATTCTGGTTGACAAGTTGTCCTCAATTCTGGTTGACAAGTTGTCCTCAATTCTGGTTGACAAGTTGTCCTCTTGAATTGAGCTCATTCTTCGTTTGCGTTGTTCTTTTTTGGCTCAGTGTTATAACTTGATGATGACAGATATCGTTTTTGCTCTGATTTATTTGGAACGGGTGTGTTTGGTTACTCATGTCACAAAGTGAGACCCACTTCTTTTGGTGGTGTGAGGTATACACGGAAATGATTTGAGAAGGGGTGGTAACGTTCACATTTAGATATACTGTATACTGTTTTTGACAACGATATATCAAGCGAATCTTTTAACAAGAAAAAACAATGAAACTCAAGTTAACCTATGTGTTCCACCTTCAAACACATTCCATATTATATTCCGACGCATTTAGTTCAAATCACAAATTGTTATATTACGCTACTTTCTTTAATGTACAATTTCACAAATCAGTGTCCTCAGCAAATAACCCGCCATCATGACAGGATATGTTGGTCAAGATTTGTTCAGGACAGTTGATTTGTGTGTCTTCTGCACTCATTGTCTAGTTTTCTTCTTACAAAAATTGTGTTCAGTTGAACAATCTTCCTTTTCTTCAATAAAACAACCAATAACACAGAATAGTAGCGAGAGTTATGTTCAGCACAATCTTTCAAAATATTTAAATATTCCACTAGGCAGCTTTAAAATCGCTATTCTGATCAATGGTTTCGGTATTTGCCTTGGTGACTGGTCACAGTAGTACAGTTTGACCAATTGACCAATGACTTCACCAGGCTTTGAGAGAAGAGACAGAAAGTCTGTGCGATACAAGGATGCTGGACTGGACTATTTCAAAGACTCGTTTCTTCTTTGGTATAGCATTTAAATTGAGAGTTTAATAGTACACCTGGTACGTGTTCCTAATGATGCCCACCGAAAAAAAAAAAAGTTTAAATATAGAAATAAATCATCGGTTAAATTGATTGTAATGCTGAGGATTAGTTCAAGTATACATTCTTTATATTGACCTTTTCCTACAAAAAATGGAATCTAGTAATACATTTTTTCACGAGCCCTTTTTCGGCTTCTAAAAATAACAACAATCACTAAAGATGGATTATTAGCTCAATTGGTCAAGAAAGTCAATAAAGTGGGCGATTCCAGTCAATCCTCCCAACAATCGAGTTTACACTCACTTCAATGTTCTTTCTTTTGATGGATGCATGCTTATCAGTACCATGGTGGCAGGAATACCTCATGAACCCTATTGCAATATAAGCGACGTCACCATTCCACTTAACATTCTTGTTTGCCCCGCCACCTCTTAAAACGAAAACATATTAATAATTGCAAATTTTAATTATTGCGCATTATACGTTCTTGAAAACATGAATCACTTAAAGTAAGGTGCTGCAGTTAATCCATACATGCTCTTTTTCCCTGTCTTCCTAAATTATGATAATCCCACTTTTTTACCTCTTACGCAACGCCATTGAACTCACCCCCTGGTCCCACACCTATTCCGCACCCAGAGAACACACACCCTTGGTTTCACACCTACTCCGCCAACAGAGAACACACCCCTGGCCACACACATATCTTCCGCATTCCATGGAACACAGTCCCTTGGCTCACACACGTGTTCCGCGCCCGCAGTAAATACACAAACACCTGTCTCCACATGTCTACCGCGTCGCAGTAAACACACGAACCATTTTTAGCTCACCTGTCCTGTCACAAAGTGACAGAGTGAGCTTTTGTGATCACTCTTCGTCCGTCGTCCGTCCGTCGTCCGTCCGTCCGTCAACAATTAGCTTGTGTAGACACTAAGGTCACAATTTTAGCCTAATCTTTATGAAACTTAGTCACAATGATCATCTTAACAAAATCTAGGCCAAGTTTGATATTGGGTCATCCGGGGTCAAAAACTAGATCACAAGGTCAAATAATAGAAAAACCTTGTGTAGTCACTAGAGGTCACAATTTTAGCCTAATCTTTATGAAACTTAGTCACAATGATCATCTTAACAAAATCTAGGCCAAGTTTGATATTGGGTCATCCGGGGTCAAAAACTAGATCACAAGGTCAAATAATAGAAAAACCTTGTGTAGTCACTAGAGGTCACAGTTTTGGCTTGATCTTTACGAAACTTGGTCATAATGATCATCTCAACAAAATCTAGGTCAAGTTCGATATTGGGTCATCTGGGGTAAAAAAGTAGGTCATTAGGTCAATCATATAAAAACCTTGTGTAGTCACTAGAGGTCACAATATTGGCCTAATCTGTATAAAACTTGGTCACAATGATCATAACAACAAAATCTAGGTCAAGTTCGACAGGTGAGCGAGGGCCCTCTTGTTCAAGTTTCTGTAGCTACTGTAATAGTATATTAAAGTGTAATTCATGTATTACATTTGGCTGTCTACACATTTCCCCCCGACTTTTCTTGTATACGTAAAGGGATTCAATGCTAAAATGTTTGACTTTAAAACATAAAGAAGAGTACTCAGATACTATAGTATACATCTACGTCCAGAATTACTATTGTATGGTACAGCCTGGACAAGCCAAGGGCATACTAATCCTTACTTTGTTGCTCATGTGGAAAATGTACACTTATCCTGTCGTACCTAGCCTCCGAGTGGCTACATGCGTAACTGGGTACTGTTTTATCAAAGCATTTACGCTAGCATAACTCTAAGTTTTCCGTAAATATTGCGTACGTCGATAATATTTGCGCAAATGCGTTTTACTAAGATATTTTTTCTCATGTTTTGTCGTAAGTATTGGCTTAATTCTACGCAAGGTCCGAGTGAGCGTAAATAGCAAATATGAACGTAGTAAGGAGTTTTTGCCACGCACTGTTGATTTTTGACCGTAACTTGTTGTTATAGACGATGATTAGTAATATAAACATGTTTAATCATCAAAACTAATCGAGCTTTTCTGTATATTTATTCACTCTGGTTCCCGTTATATTGGTAATATTGTGGCCCGGTCTACATTCAATATTCAATATTTTTACGTAAATATATGCAACAACGTGCGATCGATTAGTAAAACACACTTAAGGATTTGCGTAAGTGACAAATATATCCGTAAACTTACGCGACATTTACGCAATGTTAGTAAAACAGTACCCTGGTCCACACAAAACAACCTTTAACAGGCTCAGTAAGTCTTTTATTATTAAATAGTCTTAATAGTTATCTTAGTACATATTTTCTTGAAAATTATCTAGTAACCCATTCAACTGTCCAGCCTGTACAGACAATGTTATCTCCTTCATCGTTGTTCTTGTAAAATGATCAACTTTATCTCCTCTAGCTATCTCCAGTTTTCTTCAAAAGCTTGGATTGATAATCTGAAAGTGTTGAAGCAACATTACTACGGTAGTAACAGTTTCTCTTATATCAATACATTGACCCTTTTGCCTTTTAATATAAAAAATAATTGAACAATTTGAGTGTTCAAGGCCATAGGTGTCAAGAAATGGTGACTTCTTCCAACATAAAACGTTCATTCTATAGATTGAGGAACGAAATGGAAGAAATGATGTTGGCACACTGATTTTCTTGTAAAATGGATAAATTAGCACATGATCAACGCTAGATAATAGTACACGTTAAATAAAAGAAAACAGTCCATAAAATAATATGCAAGATGACTCGTATTGGTAACAAGAGGGCCCAAAGGGCCCTAGGTCGCTCACCTGTTATAGCAGTACATGCAAGACCTGTGATTTGACCTAGTGACCTAGTTCTTGGCCCCATATGACGCAATATCGCACTTGACCTAGATTTTGTTGAGATGATCACTCTGACCAAGTTTCATAAGGATTAGGCTAAAATTGTGACCTCTAGCGACTATACAAGGTTTTTCTATGATTTGACCTTGTGACCTAGTTTTTGACCCCGGATGACCCAATATCTAACTTGACCTAGATTTTGTTGTGATGATCATTGTGACCAAGTTTCATAAAGATTAGGTCAAAATTGTGACCTCTAGTGACTACACAAGGTTTTTCTATGATTAGACCTTGTGACCTAGTTTTTGACCCCGGATGACCCAATATCGAACTTGACCTAGATTTTGTTGTGATGATCATTGTGACCAAGTTTCATAAAGATTAGGTCAAAATTGTGACCTCTAGTGACTACACAAGGTTTTTCTATGATTTGACCTTGTGACCTGGTTTTTGAATCCGGATGACCCAATATCGAACTTGACCTAGATTTTGTTGACATGATCATTGTGACCAAGTTTCATAAAGATTAAGTCAAAATTGTGACCTCTAGTGTCTACACAAGGTTTTTTATGATTTGACCTTGTGACCTAGTTTTTGACCCCGGATGACCCAATATCGAACTTGACCTAGATTTTGTTGTGATAATCATTGTGACCAAGTTTCATAAAGATTAGGTCAAAATTGTGACCTCTAGTGACTACACAAGGGTTTTCTATGATTTGACCTTGTGACCTAGTTTTTGACCCCGAATGACCCAATATCGAACTTGACCTAGATTTCGTTGAGATGATCATTGTGACCAAGTTTCATAAAGATTAAGTCAAAATTGTGACCTCTAGTGTCTACACAAGCAAATTGTTGACGGACGGACGGACGGACGACGGACGACGGACGAAGAGTGATCACAAAAGCTCACTCTGTCACTTTGTGACAGGTGAGCTAAAAAGAATCGTTCACTTAGAACACATGTTAATACTATCTTACAAGACATCGAGCACATGACTGTGTAGTTTACTAGTTTCTCCTCCTGTAAGCCCATACATTCTGGATGGTAAATCTTAAGCTTAGATGTAACCCCAATCTCTTACTGAAAAGTTGGTGTTAGTTTGGTTTACCCCCCTTACAAAATGGCCTATAAGAACCAAGAAATGTAACATGATGTTCTAAAAATATTCTTTGAGATAAAAATTTACAGTTTTCACTTTAGTTCCTTGGTTTAATAGTCCGCACATCAGGGTGAAATGGTTGAAATAAGCAGATTTGCTTCACTCAACTTTCTTATTAAAGTAATTAGGTTATTGAATTCGCTGATAATTTCCGCGACTCCCAATGAGTTTTCATCATTTGTTCCTACATATAAAATGATCATGTCTTTTATTCAAAATATACTGTTGTCTCTACAATTTTCCTCCTATCCTTGCAATAGTGGCCATAGGGAATGGGTGAATTGTGTTACTTAATATCCCTAATGTGTTTCGCTATGGATTCGGATATGATCGCCACTTTCACACCTTCAATTAGAATTCCATTTATTTATTAGATTTTAATCTTCCTAAAACTGTAAATGGAGCTGGGAATGGTATAACGTCTTTTTCAATTTGCTGAAACCGGGCCTTTCAACGTTTTAATACTGTTGCTTAAAACTTTGGGGCTGAAGGTAGCTAAAACTTTGGGGCTGAAGGTAGCTAAAACTATGTAGTTCAGCAGTTTTACTATTATATAAAAAAATAACTAGGTCAATTAGTGTAGGCATTCCGCCGTTTATTTGCTGAAACCTTTCTATTTAGCTTTTTAAGTCGGTACAAGGGCTGATTAATTATCTTGGTTGGCAGTGTGTGGGCACTTCTTCGTTTTAGGATTTCTGACAGCTAAAACTAGGCATTATAGTCGTTTCGCTGTTGAAATTGGGTCATTCAGCTAGTAATAATGTTTTATACTTTTCGACAGCTTGGACTTGGGCGGATCTTTGCTCGTTTGGTTGGGCATTGTGCCTTGTATGTGTTTTATGTTCTTGTGCTCGGTTGGTTCAGTTGTGCATTGTGTGTTTTTAATGTTTGCTGTGCTCGGCAGGTTAAGTTGAGTGCTGCATTCCCTGTCTGACCTTATATAATCTTTTTACAATACATGTATCAAACCAGGCCACCAAGTATATCAACGTTTGTTACACTCCGAATTGTGACTTGTTATCCCATTGTACAAGGTAAAAGATCATCTTTGTCCAAAATAGAATCAATGTCAAATGCTGACTATTTTAGGGGATTTCTCATGGCATGTACCATATACATTAAACTGTTGCCAACACATTGACGGCCAGCACCGCTGAACCTTTTATTGCCTTGATGGCATGTTACTTGAATGGACAACACTGTGTACAGCTCCGGTTAAATGAATAAATATGTTGTAATATTCTTTGTGGATATTTACCACGTTTATAAGGGGAAACAGTTTGAGTAACCTTGATTTCTGAATTTCATGCTTCCCAACCACCCCAATTTAGTCGGGAGTCTCCAGATATCTTATTTCAACTAAGCTTCTTTGTGATAGCTTAAGTAAAGATACAATTTTGCAAATGATTATTGAACTAAATAAAAATTATTTTCATTTAAAAAAATCTAAGCTTGAAAACTTAAATAAATAGAGAGTTCTAAACTCCAAATATATAACAATGCATATTAACTAATTGTTATTATCGCAAAACCCATTCCTAATTATGGGACATTTACAATTCATCTGTAGTTAAAGTGCCTTGATTCTGCCCAATGTTGTAGGCACAGATACATTTTGCGGCTCGACTGGGGCGACGGCTCCGGTGTGGAGGCAATGGTTGTAGACACACTTGATGGCTCGACCAGTTTGTCCTTCACACTTTTGCTTCCATTTGTTCCTTCACTGTCTACTTTTATTTGTTTTTCATTTAGTTCACCGTCCTTCACAGTTAGCTGTAGTGTGTTATCAGTCACCTTTCAATCGAATTATTTCGAAAATATTAAATGAAGAATTTCAGAAAAATGCTGTGTTCATTAGATCAATGCCAAGCAAAACAAAGAGCGCAGAAAAAAGTCTTAGAGGCTGTATATGCAACAACGTTACAGTGATTGGAAAAACTGTGTCGTTCTTGGGGAGTTAATGTTTAAGAAATAAAAATCTGTTCGCGTATTTTGTCGGTGAATAAAACATGGACAGGAGTTCGGATGCGGAAAAATTAAATCACGAGTGCGTAGTGAGGAACTCGCGGTCCTTTAAAGCTTTTACTATAAAGTTTACGCTTATTCATTCATAAATAGGTCACGTGATACGGGGGCCTAAATAGTAACAGCCAATTTGATACCATGTTTTATCGCGGTAATAATAAAAGGCTTGGTCTGCTCTATATTTAATGGATTAATCCGCAGATCGTGTTAGAATTTGTCTTAGAGGAAATTATTACATAGACAGAGTCTGCTATTTAAGAAACGGTCGGTCATGATGATAGACATAATTCGGGAGTTAGTTAAGCTTGGTGTATTCGCGGCCGCTTTCATGACTTGGTCTTGTGTTTGATATTTTGGAAAAGCGGAACTCAAAATGTTTGAAAAGGGGACAAAATTGAACTGATATCTTATTAATGCAAAATGTTTAAAAGTTTGTTTTCGACAAAAATGTGACACGTCCTTTTCCTGGTAACATGCCAAAGACAGGGTGTTTCCCCAATACTGAATTTCCTGTCACTCTACAAAATATTCATTAAGTACCTTTGAATTAAACTGGGGAGTATATTATACCCAAACAGTGTAAACCGAAGTCTCCTGATGAAGTATCAATAGAATTTAAATCTGGATAATAGTGAAACATCGATTTGAGAAGCGAATTGTAAGCATCAGCACTTGGAGGTTTTTGGCATTAAAAATGCAAAATCAACACACTCGATATAATAGTTGATTCTGTTTAAAGGATATTACATATACATTCTACTATGGCTGTTTATGTCTCTTGATACGTTAATAAAAACTATTGAATAGACACAATTTGATTTCAATGTGAAATTTATTCAAATACTTGATGTTCAATTCTGTTCAAATATAAATTGAACACCTCTCGTAGGCATACTCTTATGGAAAATGTGATTATATTACCTCTCAAGCCTGTTAATTGTGTATATGCCAATCAGAATAATCTTTAGTTACTTTAAAACCATTTAGTTTCTGTATTTATATATACATCTTTTGTCATTATGAATTATCTTGATTCACTTGTCACCCTTAATTGAACAATAAACTATCTTATCTTATTATAAATAAGGAAACTGGAATATCTCTTACATTGAAACATTTCATGTTAAGACCTGTTATCATATTATTTTAAAACACTAAAATAAAATAACATTAATATTATAGCGTCAAAACTCAGTCCCACTTCCCTGTGGAACAACACAACCTAACCAATCACTTATAGTTATCTTTATACCTTTCCTCTCTGCTACTGTAGTATCTGGGCCAACAATGACTGCTGCCCCATTCATGTCATTCAGTTGCCGCAACTGGTCGTTCATAATGGATCTTAATGGACTTAAAACTTACCCTAATCAGTTTGCCAAAAGTGGAGGCAACAAAAACATGATGATTTCTATAACCTGTGGGAAAAAGGATTAAATTTATAATCTTGATTTGCTTTGGCTTCAGTCTTGAAAAGGCTAAGTCAATTTAGTTTTGAGAATTTCAAAATTTCCCTCCAGATCGACGGACGCCATTTTGAAGAGTGTTTTTGTTTACGTCAGAACACGAACAACTTCAGGCCATTTTGTAGTTGAGGAAGAAATGGTTCTCATCCAATCCTTCATCTTATAGGAAGGGGCTCCACATTCCAAGTATGAGCATCACAACGTCCCTTTTCTTGTTAGCATTGTTCTCCCTTTACATGCTTAACGACAGGATAAATAAATGAAGGTCCTTTTGCCTTTGTCTACAAAATTCGTACAATTCTCTTCTTTCTATTTGCTCTTTATTAGTCCCCTACCGGTTTTTGACCGAAGGGGACTATAGGTTTGTCCTCCGGCCGTCAGTCAGTCCGTCAAAAACTCTGGATCCTGACATAACTCAAACAGTTTCCAAGCTAGGTTTATGAAACTTGGTATGTGTATAGGGGGCAATAAGGGCATTATGCACGTCCAAAAAAAATGTGGTTGCTATGGCAACAGAAAGAGTGAAAATATGCCCAAATCTTGATCCTGCCATAACTCAACCAGTTTTCAAGCTAGGTTTATGAAACTTGATATGTTTATAGGGTGACATGAGGGGATTATGCACGTCCAAAAATATTTTTGATTCTGACAAAAATTGTGGTTGCTATGGCAACAGAAACATTGAAAATGGCTTAAAACCGGTAGGGGACTTCTGTATTGCTTGCAATTCTTAATTACTTGTTTCATCTTATTTGGAATGGCTTATGAATGTAGATTTCTGTTGTAGGACTTTTAGTTCCTTGTGCTCAAGCGTCCCCTGTGGTCAAGTTAATGTAGTTGTTCATTACGTCATATCTCGACTTGTTCATAACTCCACCTTGCATCGTTTTTAGCTCACCTGTCACAAAGTGAGCTTTTGTGATCACTCTTCGTCCGTCGTCCGTCCGTCCGTCCGTCAACAATTGGCTTGTGTAGACACTAGAGGTCACAATTTTAGCCTAATCATTATGAAACTTGGTCACAATGATCATCTCAACAAAATCTAGGCCAAGTTCGATATTGGGTCATCTGGGGTCAAAAACTAGGTCACTAGGTCAAATCATAGAAAAACCTTGTGTAGTCACTGGAGGTCACAGTTTTAGCATAATCTTCACGAAACTTGGTCACAATTATCGACACAACAAAATGTAGGTCTAGTTCGATATTGGGTCATGTGGGGTCAAAAACTAGGTCACAAGGTCAAATAATAGAAAAACCTTGTGTAGTCACTAGAGGTCACAGTTTTAGCATAATCTTCACGAAACTTGGTCACAATTATCGACACAACAAAATGTAGGTCAAGTTCGATATTGGGTCATCTGGGGTCAAAAACTAGGTCACAAGGTCAAATCATAGAAAAACCTTGCGTAGTCACTAGAGGTCACAGTTTTGACCTGATCGTTACGAAACTTATTTACAATGATCATAACAACAAAATCTAGGTCAAGTTCGATATTGGGTCATCTTGGGTCAAAAACTAGGTCACATTGTCAAATCACATAAAAACCTTGCATAGTCACTAGAGGTCACAATTTTTGTCTAATCTTTATGAAACTCGGTCACAATGATCATCTCAACAAAATCTAGATCAAGTTTATTATTGGGTGATCCGGGGTAAAAAACTAGGTCACAAGGTCAAATAATAGAAAAACCTTGTGTAGTCACTAGAGGTCACAATATTGGCCTAATCTGTATAAAACTTGGTCACAATGACCATCTCAATAAAATCTAGGTCAAGTTCGACAGTGAGCGACCTAGGGCCCTTTGGGCCCTCTTGTTGAATTATTTCTCTTTGATTGATTTTATTAGAGCATTTCTTGTCCGGAGCATAACTTTGTCACCTTAAGTTCAAATGACTCAAGATTGTGTATGCATGTTTCTTGCAATAAGCTGAGGTGCAATGCGGAAGAACCATAACTCTTGCCTTGCATTGTTTTTTAACTATTTCCCTTTGATTGATATAATTGGAGCATTTCTTGTCCGGAGGATAACTTTGTCACCATTAGGTTGAATGACTTAAAAATTGGTATGCATGTTTCTTGCTGTGACATGAAGTGCAGTGCGCAAGAATCATAACGCTACCTGGTATAGTGTTTGAATGATTCCCTTTTGATCGATTTTATCAGGACATTCTTTTGTCCAGAGCATAGTTTAGATGACTAGAGAACTCCTGTGAGTCGGATATGTGCCAGGAAGCTGTGTATCGGTCCTGTACACCGGGCACATTCTAAAAGAACCAGGCTGTCTATTCGAAATTAGAGCAAGGCGCACTTCAGCAGCGCCGGACATGCCTGTATCTAATGTGTCTCTCCCTTCAGGGGCTTTCTCTCAAGTCTGTCCCTCTGGTCAGATCATGCTGTATCTGCACTGGTAGAGAATGCACCTGCGCCCTTGTGGCTGCAACAAAATAATGCAAAGTGCCTCTGAACGTGCGTACGCATGGAAAAGGCGCTCTATAAATCTGGTATATTTTATTAATTTATTTGTGACAATACGAGTTCACATAACTAAGCTTGAATGTACTAGCTGTCTTAAAAAATTTTAAACATGCATATGAAAAGATCAAATCTTAGCTAAGATATGTCTATGAAACACGTCCCAGGCTTTTAGGCAGTATAGTGATCTGATGAAGACAATGTTTCTAAATGGTCCGACTCTTTCTTCTTGAATACCTTTCATATATGCATGAATTAGGCCCCACAATAGATTTTCGTTATGAAAGGTATTTCTAAATGGATTTGTGAATTTGCGAGGAACTGAATTACTAATAGCTACCATTATGAACATCATTCATAATTTTGATATGAACCATACTAACAATTAGTCTGTTCTTCGCTTTACGTAGGCTCTCTTCTTCCTGAGCTTTTCCATAAGCAGTATTACATGATTGTCCAGCTTTCTCTGGCATGTCCCCCCCCGTAAGCTTACAAATATGATTGAGGTCGGACTCTGATAGCGAAATTCTGGTTGACAAGTTGTCCTCAATTCTGGTTGACAAGTTGTCCTCAATTCTGGTTGACAAGTTGTCCTCTTGACTTGAGCTCATTCTTCGTTTGCGTTGTTCTTTTTTGGCTCAGTGTTATAACTTGATGATGACAGATATCGTTTTTGCTCTGATTTATTTGGAACGGGTGTGTTTGGTTACTCATGTCACAAAGTGAGACCCACTTCTTTTGGTGGTGTGAGGTATACACGGAAATGATTTGAGAAGGGGTGGTAACGTTCACATTTAGATATACTGTATACTGTTTTTGACAACGATATATCAAGCGAATCTTTTAACAAGAAAAAACAATGAAACTCAAGTTAACCTATGTGTTCCACCTTCAAACACATTCCATATTATATTCCGACGCATTTAGTTCAAATCACAAATTGTTATATTACGCTACTTTCTTTAATGTACAATTTCACAAATCAGTGTCCTCAGCAAATAACCCGCCATCATGACAGGATATGTTGGTCAAGATTTGTTCAGGACAGTTGATTTGTGTGTCTTCTGCACTCATTGTCTAGTTTTCTTCTTACAAAAATTGTGTTCAGTTGAACAATCTTCCTTTTCTTCAATAAAACAACCAATAACACAGAATAGTAGCGAGAGTTATGTTCAGCACAATCTTTCAAAATATTTAAATATTCCACTAGGCAGCTTTAAAATCGCTATTCTGATCAATGGTTTCGGTATTTGCCTTGGTGACTGGTCACAGTAGTACAGTTTGACCAATTGACCAATGACTTCACCAGGCTTTGAGAGAAGAGACAGAAAGTCTGTGCGATACAAGGATGCTGGACTGGACTATTTCAAAGACTCGTTTCTTCTTTGGTATAGCATTTAAATTGAGAGTTTAATAGTACACCTGGTACGTGTTCCTAATGATGCCCACCGAAAAAAAAAAAAGTTTAAATATAGAAATAAATCATCGGTTAAATTGATTGTAATGCTGAGGATTAGTTCAAGTATACATTCTTTATATTGACCTTTTCCTACAAAAAATGGAATCTAGTAATACATTTTTTCACGAGCCCTTTTTCGGCTTCTAAAAATAACAACAATCACTAAAGATGGATTATTAGCTCAATTGGTCAAGAAAGTCAATAAAGTGGGCGATTCCAGTCAATCCTCCCAACAATCGAGTTTACACTCACTTCAATGTTCTTTCTTTTGATGGATGCATGCTTATCAGTACCATGGTGGCAGGAATACCTCATGAACCCTATTGCAATATAAGCGACGTCACCATTCCACTTAACATTCTTGTTTGCCCCGCCACCTCTTAAAACGAAAACATATTAATAATTGCAAATTTTAATTATTGCGCATTATACGTTCTTGAAAACATGAATCACTTAAAGTAAGGTGCTGCAGTTAATCCATACATGCTCTTTTTCCCTGTCTTCCTAAATTATGATAATCCCACTTTTTTACCTCTTACGCAACGCCATTGAACTCACCCCCTGGTCCCACACCTATTCCGCACCCAGAGAACACACACCCTTGGTTTCACACCTACTCCGCCAACAGAGAACACACCCCTGGCCACACACATATCTTCCGCATTCCATGGAACACAGTCCCTTGGCTCACACACGTGTTCCGCGCCCGCAGTAAATACACACACACCTGTCTCCACATGTCTACCGCGTCGCAGTAAACACACGAACCATTTTTAGCTCACCTGTCCTGTCACAAAGTGACAGAGTGAGCTTTTGTGATCACTCTTCGTCCGTCGTCCGTCCGTCGTCCGTCCGTCCGTCAACAATTAGCTTGTGTAGACACTAAGGTCACAATTTTAGCCTAATCTTTATGAAACTTAGTCACAATGATCATCTTAACAAAATCTAGGCCAAGTTTGATATTGGGTCATCCGGGGTCAAAAACTAGATCACAAGGTCAAATAATAGAAAAACCTTGTGTAGTCACTAGAGGTCACAATTTTAGCCTAATCTTTATGAAACTTAGTCACAATGATCATCTTAACAAAATCTAGGCCAAGTTTGATATTGGGTCATCCGGGGTCAAAAACTAGATCACAAGGTCAAATAATAGAAAAACCTTGTGTAGTCACTAGAGGTCACAGTTTTGGCTTGATCTTTACGAAACTTGGTCATAATGATCATCTCAACAAAATCTAGGTCAAGTTCGATATTGGGTCATCTGGGGTAAAAAAGTAGGTCATTAGGTCAATCATATAAAAACCTTGTGTAGTCACTAGAGGTCACAATATTGGCCTAATCTGTATAAAACTTGGTCACAATGATCATCTCAACAAAATCTAGGTCAAGTTCGACAGGTGAGCGAGGGCCCTCTTGTTCAAGTTTCTGTAGCTACTGTAATAGTATATTAAAGTGTAATTCATGTATTACATTTGGCTGTCTACACATTTCCCCCCGACTTTTCTTGTATACGTAAAGGGATTCAATGCTAAAATGTTTGACTTTAAAACATAAAGAAGAGTACTCAGATACTATAGTATACATCTACGTCCAGAATTACTATTGTATGGTACAGCCTGGACAAGCCAAGGGCATACTAATTCTTACTTTGTTGCTCATGTGGAAAATGTACACTTATCCTGTCGTACCTAGCCTCCGAGTGGCTACATGCGTAACTGGGTACTGTTTTATCAAAGCATTTACGCTAGCATAACTCTAAGTTTTCCGTAAATATTGCGTACGTCGATAATATTTGCGCAAATGCGTTTTACTAAGATATTTTTTCTCATGTTTTGTCGTAAGTATTGGCTTAATTCTACGCAAGGTCCGAGTGAGCGTAAATAGCAAATATGAACGTAGTAAGGAGTTTTTGCCACGCACTGTTGATTTTTGACCGTAACTTGTTGTTATAGACGATGATTAGTAATATAAACATGTTTAATCATCAAAACTAATCGAGCTTTTCTGTATATTTATTCACTCTGGTTCCCGTTATATTGGTAATATTGTGGCCCGGTCTACATTCAATATTCAATATTTTTACGTAAATATATGCAACAACGTGCGATCGATTAGTAAAACACACTTAAGGATTTGCGTAAGTGACAAATATATCCGTAAACTTACGCGACATTTACGCAATGTTAGTAAAACAGTACCCTGGTCCACACAAAACAACCTTTAACAGGCTCAGTAAGTCTTTTATTATTAAATAGTCTTAATAGTTATCTTAGTACATATTTTCTTGAAAATTATCTAGTAACCCATTCAACTGTCCAGCCTGTACAGACAATGTTATCTCCTTCATCGTTGTTCTTGTAAAATGATCAACTTTATCTCCTCTGGCTATCTCCAGTTTTCTTCAAAAGCTTGGATTGATAATCTGAAAGTGTTGAAGCAACATTACTACGGTAGTAACAGTTTCTCTTATATCAATACATTGACCCTTTTGCCTTTTAATATAAAAAATAATTGAACAATTTGAGTGTTCAAGGCCATAGGTGTCAAGAAATGGTGACTTCTTCCAACATAAAACGTTCATTCTATAGATTGAGGAACGAAATGGAAGAAATGATGTTGGCACACTGATTTTCTTGTAAAATGGATAAATTAGCACATGATCAACGCTAGATAATAGTACACGTTAAATAAAAGAAAACAGTCCATAAAATAATATGCAAGATGACTCGTATTGGTAACAAGAGGGCCCACAGGGCCCTAGGTCGCTCACCTGTTATAGCAGTACATGCAAGACCTGTGATTTGACCTAGTGACCTAGTTCTTGGCCCCATATGACGCAATATCGCACTTGACCTAGATTTTGTTGAGATGATCACTCTGACCAAGTTTCATAAGGATTAGGCTAAAATTGTGACCTCTAGCGACTATACAAGGTTTTTCTATGATTTGACCTTGTGACCTAGTTTTTGACCCCGGATGACCCAATATCTAACTTGACCTAGATTTTGTTGTGATGATCATTGTGACCAAGTTTCATAAAGATTAGGTCAAAATTGTGACCTCTAGTGACTACACAAGGTTTTTCTATGATTAGACCTTGTGACCTAGTTTTTGACCCCGGATGACCCAATATCGAACTTGACCTAGATTTTGTTGTGATGATCATTGTGACCAAGTTTCATAAAGATTAGGTCAAAATTGTGACCTCTAGTGACTACACAAGGTTTTTCTATGATTTGACCTTGTGACCTGGTTTTTGAATCCGGATGACCCAATATCGAACTTGACCTAGATTTTGTTGACATGATCATTGTGACCAAGTTTCATAAAGATTAAGTCAAAATTGTGACCTCTAGTGTCTACACAAGGTTTTTTATGATTTGACCTTGTGACCTAGTTTTTGACCCCGGATGACCCAATATCGAACTTGACCTAGATTTTGTTGTGATAATCATTGTGACCAAGTTTCATAAAGATTAGGTCAAAATTGTGACCTCTAGTGACTACACAAGGTTTTTCTATGATTTGACCTTGTGACCTAGTTTTTGACCCCGAATGACCCAATATCGAACTTGACCTAGATTTCGTTGAGATGATCATTGTGACCAAGTTTCATAAAGATTAAGTCAAAATTGTGACCTCTAGTGTCTACACAAGCAAATTGTTGACGGACGGACGGACGGACGACGGACGAAGAGTGATCACAAAAGCTCACTCTGTCACTTTGTGACAGGTGAGCTAAAAAGAATCGTTCACTTAGAACACATGTTAATACTATCTTACAAGACATCGAGCACATGACTGTGTTGTTTACTAGTTTCTCCTCCTGTAAGCCCATACATTCTGGATGGTAAATCTTAAGCTTAGATGTAACCCCAATCTCTTACTGAAAAGTTGGTGTTAGTTTGGTTTACCCCCCTTACAAAATGGCCTATAAGAACCAAGAAATGTAACATGATGTTCTAAAAATATTCTTTGAGATAAAAATTTACAGTTTTCACTTTAGTTCCTTGGTTTAATAGTCCGCACATCAGGGTGAAATGGTTGAAATAAGCAGATTTGCTTCACTCAACTTTCTTATTAAAGTAATTAGGTTATTGAATTCGCTGATAATTTCCGCGACTCCCAATGAGTTTTCATCATTTGTTCCTACATATAAAATGATCATGTCTTTTATTCAAAATATACTGTTGTCTCTACAATTTTCCTCCTATCCTTGCAATAGTGGCCATAGGGAATGGGTGAATTGTGTTACTTAATATCCCTAATGTGTTTCGCTATGGATTCGGATATGATCGCCACTTTCACACCTTCAATTAGAATTCCATTTATTTATTAGATTTTAATCTTCCTAAAACTGTAAATGGAGCTGGGAATGGTATAACGTCTTTTTCAATTTATTTTTAGATGAGCTATTGTGATCACTCACCGTCCGGCGTCGGGGATTTAAATATAGCTCAAATAAAGTTGATCCATCTAGAACTGTGGTTGTGGCAACCAGGTATGGTTGCCCCAGGTATGGTTGCCATGGCAACCAGGTAACAAAATCTTTAAAAATCTTCTTCTAAGAAACCACAAGACATAGAGCTTAGATATTCAGGAGGAAGCATTGCGTAGTGGACCTGACCCCCGTGTCAATATTGGCCCCGCCCCGGGGTCCCTGAATTTTGTATAAGAGAAATATAGAAAAAACTTTAAAAAATCTCCGGAACCACAAGGCATATAGCTTAGATATTTATTAGCATGTAGCATTGTCTAGTGGACCTCTACCAATATTGCTCAAATTGTGACTCCAGGTCAATATTGGCGCCATCCCAGACATCTCAAGCTACAGTTTTATATAATTATAGAAATATCATGAGCAAGATTATTCGGGTGAGCGATTCAGGGCCATCATGGCCCTCTTGTTTAATTGTTGACAGACTCACTTCTTGACAAGGATGCGATCTTAGTGATCACTGATTCAATTCTATCACATATTGACTCATTTTTGGTACTCGGGTGGTTCATCTCCGTTGTTACCCGTTTGTCAAGTATTTGAGCAACTTTATTAGCGGTCTGTTGCGCCAGTCCTTTGTCAAGCTTGTTCACTAAGTGAAGAGAACAACATGCCGGTATGCATGTCAGCAGACAGCTAAGACAGCATTTGTTCACCCGTAGATCTACCATTTACATGTACTTCTGCAGATTTCACAGTAACAGTTTCAGGTGCCGCCATATAAATTATGTTAAGCATTGGAAATAAGCAGCTTTGCTTCACTCAACTTTCTGATTAAAGTAATTATATTATTCAATTCACTGATTATTTCAGCTACTCACACTGAGTTTATATCATTTGTTCCTACATGTAAAATGATGGTGTCTTTATTCAAAATGTGCTGTTTTCTCCACAATTTTCCTCTCAGCCTAGCAATTGTGGCCCTTGTAAATGGGTGGACTGTGGTTCCCCTAATGTCCCTAATGTGTTTCGCTATGGAGTCGGAGTCGCTCAATCTTAAGACTATGTTCTCAGATACTTCATCTGAGTACTGGCTGGTGACCACCAAATCCGGACGACCACCAACCCGGACAGACTCAAAAACGCTTTATTTCGGTTCTTTTCTTTGATCATTCGATTTCGGTTTATTTCTTTGATCATTCGTTACCGATCATTCGGACGCTTGCATTTGAACAACACAGATAAAAATCAACGCTCAAATGTAAAAGTATTTTACCAGAAATGATACCTTTTCATTCGTCTGCACTCGTACAACCTGTTTACATGTGGGGGGATCTCGGAAGTGGTGAGTGCACATGCGAAAACTTTTTCGTGAGGCCCCGATATGAAATCTTCAAACACCTAAGCAATTTCAGAATAGCAGACGCGGCGTTTATAAAAACACTTAGAAATTTAGCTTTGAAAAATCAGGGATGTGCAGTGATTTTTATGCCCCCGTATCGATAGATCGGGAGGCATATAGTGATTCACCTGTCCGTCCGTCCGTCCGTCCTGGTTAACCCAAATTGACCGTTTCTTCTAGCATCATTATGGCTTGCTACAAAGCTTCCAAACTTGCATGGATGTTGTGTATGAACACTCCCCACACACCTGTATCACCTGACCCCATTTTGACCTAATTTTGGACTTAGACTTATTTATGGACAAGGCTTCCACAGGGGGCATAAGCGTTTATTGAACGCAGTCTTGTTTTTGGCTATTTTAGGGCCGAATACAGGCACCTTCCCCTAACAAAATAACCTCCATTTTCCCAAAAAAATCAAGATTTTTTCCCAAAAAGTATGCATATTTTCCCCCTTTTGTGCTGGATGGTTTCAAAGCACCTATAGTATAGCTGTTTTGAAGTCAAAACAATAGATTTTCAAACCTGCTAAAGTCATTGCCACATATTACTAGAATATTATCAGTAGAAAATAGCAAAATATGAACACTTTTAACCAAAACAATCTTTTTAATATTCCCAATTTCGCGAATTATTGCGCTCAAATTTCCCAATTTTAAAGGCACAGGCTGTTAAATTGTGTGCAAGGAAAATCACTGATGTGTCTTTAAACGTCTCACAATGCATTTTATCTCAAAATAGGCAAAAAGAAAAGTGAAATTATAAAAATGTAGGAAGTAAGAGGGTTACGCTCAATTTTTTTTAATCAAAGGGAGGTAACTCGTCCGAACTTGTGTGCATATAGTTTGTAAGACTGCTTTACCTTGTAGTCCATGGGCCAGTGGGGTAAACCCTCCCCCCCCCTAGGGAATTTCGGACACTATATTTTTCTGAAAGCGTATGACCAGTAGAGTATTTTTCCAAAGTCTGCACTTTGGCCGTTGGGGCGTTAAGATTTTTTGGGGTAAAACGTTAAAAATATGAACGAAAGTGTGAATTTCTGGAATTGGTTAATTACTATCACATTTAGTAAGTTATTTTGTAATTAAACACTTTCATGGGTTGATATTAACTCATAGTTTAAGTCTGCAAAATTCTAGTCCCGTGTAAGTATGCAAAATGGGATATTTTTGGGGTAAAACATTAAAAAATACATAAAAAAGTGCAAATTTTGAGAATCGGTACACTTTAATGGCAGAATACAATGTCATTGATTTTTTTTTTTGGTAATTATGTAAGGCTTTGACCTACCAATACTTTTCCCAAAGTCTGCACTTCAGACATTGGGGCGTTAAGATTTTTTGGGGTAAAACGTTAAAAATATGAACGAAAGTGTTAATTTCTGGAATTGGTTTATTACTATCACATTTAGTAAGTTATTTTGTAATTTAACACTTTCATGGGTTGATATTAATTCATAGTTTAAGTCTGCAAAATTTTAGTCCCGTGTTATTATGCAAATGGGATATTTTGGGGGTAAAACATTAAAAAATACATGAAAAAGTGCAAATTTTGAGAATCGGTACACTTTAATGGCAGAATACAGTGTCATTGATCTTTTTTTTTGGTAATTATGAAAGGCTTTGACCTACCAATACTTTTCCCAAAGTCTGCACTTCAGACATTGGGGCGTTCAGCAGGAAAAGCAAAAATAAGATTATCTCCCCTGCTTTTAAATGGTGTACAAATTGTAACAATGTATTCACTTAACTGATAATGCTATAACACATTGTGCCTTACTGTATTTTAATTGCAATTGTGAATACCAATAAAGGCATATTCCCAAAATGTATTTTAACATTTAAATGCACAAAAGGTGGGTCTATTATGGAAAATGGCCATCAAAATGGCCATCAAAATGGCCGCCAAAATGACTAAAGTATTGAAAACAGCCGTTCTACTAATTTACAAGTACTCGCAATATGATTTTGAAATCTATTTCCATTTTTCACTTTGTTTGTAATGTATGTTATAGTTGGCATCAGTAACATTAGTATGGATTGTGTTAAATTATACTTACATGTATTTTACAAGAGTGGGTGGGGTAAATATACATTCATTTTTTTCAAATGTTATTGTTCAGCTATTCCTTGTGACACAATGGCTGTGCATCATGGTTGTGTCAGGAATGGCTGTTCTGGGTGGTTGTGAGTATCCAAGAGGACCAGGAATCTCTCAACCTTGTAGTTGCCAGTACACATAGTGCAATAAATAAGATACCACATGATAGTGCACATCCTATAAGACCATGGATGTGTGTATCCAGTAGAACTGTCTGCTCATGGTGTGTGTCAGTACCCTAAAGCACCATAAATACCTGTACCTAGTGGTATTGGGTACCCTCTAATTGATGCACCTAGTGGTTATGAGTACCAAATACAACCAAGTATGCATGAACACGGTGGTTGTGGGTACCCATTAGGACTAGGATGGATGTACCTAATGGTTATGAGTACCTAATACGACTAGGAGTTTATGTGCAAGGTGGTCCTACATGGACTAGGACTCATTTACCCAGTGTTTATGATTGCCTAACAAGACCAGGAATGTTCTACTTAGGCACTAAGTCGTCAATAGGACGAGGAATGGGTGCTCCTAATGGTTGTCTGTACCCAACAAGACCAGTAATGTATGTACATAGCAGGATCCGGAATAGTGGCTATGCATACCAAATGATACCATGAATGTATGTACATGTACTAGTAAATGATGGTAGTGGGTACCCAATAGGACCTATAATGGTTGTGTATTGTAGCTGCAAGTACTTTATCACACTTCTTATGCATGTACATGGTGGTTATGGGTACCCATTTAGTCTAGGAATGT
This sequence comes from Spisula solida, assembly GCA_947247005.1. Lineage (NCBI taxonomy): Eukaryota > Metazoa > Mollusca > Bivalvia > Venerida > Mactridae > Spisula > Spisula solida. Next base: position 6,045,868 of record OX365945.1, read on the forward strand.
ATGTATCCAGTGGTTATGAGTACCTAATAAAGTCAGGACTGTCTGTACATCGTGGTAATCATGACCCAATCAGACAAAAAATGACCACTCCTTGTGGTTGTTAGTACATAATCTGTCTGCAATCGTCTGTACATTGTGGTTTGGAGTATCCAATAGGACAAGGAATGCATGGGACATGATAGTTGTGGGTACCCACTAGGACTTGAAATGTATGTACCTAGTTGATATGAGTATCTAATTAGACCATGCTTCATGTACATGGGGTTAGTGATTACCCAATTTGATGAAAAAAATGGTCACAGCTGAGGGTTAGGCATGCTCACTGCTGAATTTTAAAGACCAGGAATGTCTCTACATGGTGTCAATAGGACAAGGAATGGGTGATCCCAATAGTTGTCTGTACTCAATAAGACCAATAATGTATGTAACTAGTGATTGAGAGATGTCTTAACATGATGATGTTCAGTATCTATCCTAAACAGGAATGTCTGTTAATCATGGTTATTGGCACCCTATACGACCAGGAATGTATGTATATGCATGGTAGTCAGTACCCACAGGGACCAATAATGGCTGAGTATAGTGGCTGTGAGGACTCGATTATACCACTTATGCATGAACATAGTGATTTTGAGTACCGACTAGGACTATGAATGTATGCATCTAGTGGTTATGTATCCCTGATAGGGCCAGGACTGCCTGTAGATGGTGGTAGCAGTGACCAAATAGAACAACATATGACTGCACCTAGTGGTTGTTAGTGCCCAACCCAGTCACAAATGTCTGTACATTGTGGTTTTGTGTATTCAATAGGACCAGGCATGCATGTACATGGTAGTTGGGGTACCCACTATGACTAGGAATGTATGTATGAGTATCAAATAAGAACATCACAGTCTGTACACGGGGTAGTGATTACCCAATATGACAACAAATGGTCGCACCTAGTAGTTGGTAGTTCCCAATCGGACAACTGATTTTGTACATGAAGGTTTCGAGTAGTACATATGTTATGAGTGGTCAATAAGGCCAAGCATGTAGCCACATGGCGCGCCTGAGTTGTCAATTGATGATCGGCCGTATCCATCGAGAATGTCTGAACCTAATGGTTAGGAGTATTCTTTACGACCAGCAATATATGTACATGGTGGAAATGAGTACCCAATTGCACATATAATGCCTGTACATGGTGGTTTAGAGTACCAAATAGGACCAGGAATGTCTGTATATGGATATGTAAGTCACCACTATGACTGGGCATGTATGTACTTCAATAAGCAGTTACGAGTACCCAATTAGAACATGGTAAGTGTGACTACCCATTGAGACGAGGAATGAATGTACCTACCAGTGGTTATGGGTACCCAGCCTGACCGGCAATATCTGTATAAGTATGGTGGTTTTGAATATCAAATAGAACTAGGAATGGTATTGGCTATGCTATCAAATTAGACTAGGACTGTCTGTGCATGGTGGTAGTTAATACCCGATAGGACAACTGATGTCTGTATAGGGTTGTTTAGTGCTAAATAGAACCAACATTGCATGTAATGGTTATTCGTATGTACCAATTAGGACTAGGTATGGATGTACTTAGTGGATTAAATTATTAATAATTTACCCAACAGTACCAGAACTGCCTATATATGGTTAGAATGTAATTTTGAATACCCATTAGGACTAGGAATGTCCGTACCCGATGGTCGTAAGTTACAACTAGGACACCAATTCCCAAAAATCACACTTTCCATTTATTATTTTTGTAATTTTCCCCCAAAGTATCTCATCTGGCAATATATATTTGAAATCTTAAACTGCATGTTACTACAAATTTATCACATTAATATTATTTAGTTACAAAAAAATTATCATAGGAATGGTTTTATTGTAATCTACAGATTCCTAATATTCACACTTTTCGGTTTATTTTTTTTGATGTATTACCCCAAAAATATCACACTTTGCGTAATAACATCGCTTTGATTTTTTGCAGTATGAAACTGCACTATAATATCTTTCAATTAGAGTATTTTTTATAAAAAATATAAATAAATGCCAATGCAGTCCACAGATTCCAAAAATTCGCACTTTTCTCTTATAATTTTTAGCGTTTTACCCCAAAAAAAGCCATTTTGCACAATATCAGCACTCTGAGTTTTTTAGTCTAGATAGGACAGGTTAATATCTACCTGTTACAGAGATTTATTTTAAAATAACATTATAAATAAGATTGTAGTTAACCGATTCCAAAAATTTGTACTTTTCGTTTATATTTTTTGACGTTTTACCCTAAAAAATCTTAACGCCCCAATGGCCAAAGTGCAGACTTCAGGAAAATACTCCAGGGACCATATGCTTTCAGAAAAATATAGTGACCAAAATTCCCTAGGGGGGGGGAGGGTCTTCTATTGGTGGCTCATGGACTATTGGCTTATAGGCGAGTCATTTAAGCTCAAAAATAGGGCCAACCTCAAACTAATTGCAACACAAAGAATTTTTACATTTTCATCATCTACAAACTATTATACACTCTAGAAAAAAAGTCCGAAGTAAAAATTTTGCTGGAAAGTTGGAAAAAATCCACTTTTGACAGCAAGTTTAGCATGTTCTTTTATTCAAAGTACGAGGGACATTTTAAGTTCTGATAATGCCTCTGTTAGTAGTTAAATATGTACTAAATGTATATAAAAGTGCATATTTACTGAAAGATACAACCTTCCTCTAGCGAAATCAAATAATGAAATTATCATCGGAGAGTTTAATATTAGCCTGTATGACATTATACATGTAGGGGTATAACCTATTGAATTGTCGACAAATTGAGTCATATTAGCACTTGGAAGGGGTAACATAAAGGTTAATCATTTCTATAATTTCAAACCGATTTGTTTAGAAATTACACATATCATGTATTATATACATGTGTATCTAATAGTAAATGAACATTCTTGTTCAGACTGTATAAATGACTGAAAATGTAGATGAATAAGGCCGTGCCCAAAATACTCCCGAATATATTTCTGTTAGCAAAACCGTGTCCTCTCTGTTACTTTGTCGCTTTTAACTGGATTTTAAAATTGCTTGGTACACTTGTTCACACGTCAGGACAGTGTGTCATGCGCAAGACCCATGTTCCTAGCTCAAATGTCAAGGTCACACTTAGAGGTCAAAGGTTATTTAGTTATGCACGTCTTGTCCGCTATGTAACATGATCGTTACTTAGTGGATTTTAAAAATCCTTGATACAACTGTTCATCACATCAAGACGATGTGCCATGCTCCAGACCCAGGTCTCTAGCTCAATGGCCAAGGTCATACTTAAAGGTCAAATGTTATACAGTCATGTAAGTCGCGTTCGCTCTCTAACCTTGTTGTTTCTTACTGGATTATAAAATTGCCTGGTACAAATGTTTACCACATCAAGACGGTGTGACATGAGCAAGACATAGGTTCCTAGCTCAAACAAAGGTCAAGGTCACACTTAGAGGTCAAAGGTTTTATAGGCATGCAAGTCGCATTCACTCTGTATCTTTGTCGTTTCTTACTGGATTTTTAAATCGCTTGGTACAAATTTTCACCACGTTAAAGCGGTGTGCCATGCGCAAGACCTAGGTCCCAAGTTCAAAGCCATATTTAGAGGTCAAAGGTTATAACGTTTTTGAATACCTTCTTTTAAGAAACTTATGTTCCGATTTCAAAATAATTTGGCACACATGGTTCTTTGGTGACCCTCTAAACTAAATACATAAACAGCGCTGTGGTTCGAATAACAACATGGCCACCAGGGGGCGTGATACATTTCCTGTATAGATATCATGTATTAAAAAGCTTGAACATCATTGTTTTGAAAATCACTGCTCTAAATTGTAATTATTTTGGCACAAATGGTCATTGGGTAACCCTCCTCCACAAATCTGAAAATAATTTTGATTAGATTTTTCAAAAACATGAATATTATGGAGTGAGCACATTTTCCCTATATTGAAGCACTAACATTGACAACTTTCTCAGTCTTTTTCTCAAGAACCAGCTGTTTGATTTCAAAATAATTTCGCTCAAATATTGCTTTTGTGACTCTCTACCAAATTCCTTAAAACAATTATGGTTCGTCGAAAGAAATTGTCGCTAGGGAATAAATTCTAATTTTTCGTAGGAGTTGTAATAGAAAACATTGAACATTTTCCTCGCCGAAACTGAATATCTGATAGAAAACAAATGTTACAGGATTGTTCCTTGGTTGAATCGTTTACAATTAAAACGCATTAAAAGTAAAATGCTCATACAGATCAAAAAATAAACCCCACAAAAGAAACAAAGATCGCGAAAACATGTGACAATTCAATATTATGAGCATATTTCAAAAAGCCAATGGAATTTTTTGTCTTAGGACTTTTTTTTCACGGTTAACATTAGCTAGATGCACAATATAAAAAGATAAAACTTTGTGTTGCAATAAGTTTGAGGTTAAAAGTTAAAATGACTCGCCTATTTTACTCGTTCAATGTCTTAACGCTTGGGTCGGTCAAAAAATCAATTTAAAACCAATTAAGAGATAAATAAACGACTGCAACATTTAATTCAACTAAATGCTGCGAATGATTGATATTTACATAAACAATGTACTTTTATTACTTCAGAATGTTGCAATCAAAGACTTATAGAGAAGGCCCTATCTGCCGTCAGACAGAACAAACAGAAGATACGGACTATAGGACAGGAATTTGGCATCCCAAAGAGTACGCTACATGATCATCTGAACAGACCACCGGGAACCAGTACCAGTCATTCAAAGAAGCAGCATCGTTTGCTCACGGTTGTTGAAGAGACTGCCTTGGTACATTTTGTACAATACATGGCGGGGCAAGGTCCCATCCTTATTAAGTCTGGTAATTCAAGTTTTTTTTATCTATGTCTAAATGGAGGTTTGCTCATGCGATGTGAAATATAACTTAATGAGTCGGCCTAATATAATCATACAATTATCTTGGCGTATGTCATGAATATAAGTATATTGAAATATTAAGATTTGATGCCACCCAATTAACCTACTAACATACACTATAGATAAAACGTAGCGTCTGCTACTACATAATATAGGAGAGGTGAGATTATTAATAACCAACTTTCGACTACATGTAATATTTACACGCTCATGTTGTTATGTATTTTACTTTTTTTCTTTTAAGGCCGTGACACTGCGATTGGTCCAACTGCCCCCTCAGACAAGTGGTTCCGGGGACTACTCAAGAGGCACCCCGAACTGTCCGAGAGGACACCGGAAAACATGGAGAAATCAAGGACGAGGATGTCAAGCCAGAAGACAATGGACGAATGGTTTGCAACACTGGATAGGGTGTTGACAGAAAATGGCATAAAAACAAAGAGTCGCAGGTAGTACTTACATGTATATACACTCTGTTAAATCCGTGTACTTAATAAAGTTTTCACTGTTCACATACACACCTTTACGTTATTATACTGAGTAAATATCACACCAAACAGAATTCCGTTTTGAGAACTATGGTGTCCTTTATATATCCATTGACCATCATTCAACAAATACCATATTCTTATTGGACAAAATGATTGTGTACATGTATAACACTTAACATTGTTTTCGTATTCATCTTAAGTTACGGTTAAGGTTGTACAAATGTATATACTGACATGAACAAAATTTCTATTCTACAGATATTTAATGTTGATGGAAGTTGGATTTTCTGGTAAGAAGAGGCAACGAACCAAAGTCATAGGACCTTAACAAGGACACGTATTTTCAGGAAAGATAATAACAAACGACCATGTGACTGTGAACATGTGTGTATGTGGGGACGGCAGAATACTTCCTTCCATGCTGATTTTCAAGGTAACCGAAAAATGTAAATCGGTTCTAAAACTATTTGTAAAAGTAACTTGGGTATAAAGTATATCGATATCGACCAGAACACACCAAAATGATTTTCTTGCTGATGCTCTGGACTTGCACAGCACCGATGGTTTGGAGTAACTAACTGAAATACTGTTAGAACTGTATAAATTATATTCAAGCTTGTTTTTGTTTTCTAGGAATCTTTACCTCAGCGCCAGTACACAGACGGGGTTCCTGACACCTGGCTGTTCGGGACATCGCAGTCTGGGTATAATAATAATATAAAGACTTTATTTTACGAGGAAACTCATTTGACAATTAAATTAAATGGCAATCTTCCATGAGATCCTCAACAATAAACAGTTGTACAAGAGCACTAGTACATAAAATGAAAAAGCATAATGGCAATTTGGCCCTTATGACGTCCACAATATCATAATTTTATATATAATTGGGGAAATTCATAAAAGAGTTTCAGAGAAAGGATGTGCGAAACCGATATGTATGGAATCTACAATAAAAGGAAGGTATAACTCAAAATGCTAATCAATTAAATTTATAATTAATCACTATAAAGCTTAATTAGATATAGGGACATCATAAGAGCCAGCATATCATATAACAACATGTAAATTAAAACAATGACATTTATAAAAGCATGATACGGAATTGAAACATAAAACACACTGCATGCCATTCTGCAGACATATATATATATGGCTATACATGTATATTGAAGTAATGATTATGACTAGCCAGAATATGGACGGTGATCTCTTTCTGTCGTGGTTCAAGAAGATTTTCCTCCTGAACTGTAGCAGAGAGAGACCCGTTCTCCTTGTCCTGGGCAACCATGACTCCCATGTCACTCTACCCCTTGTGGAGGCAGCTAGGGATAATAACGTAGTGCTTCTTGGAATGCCAGCCCATACAACACACATATTGCAGCCATTGGATGTTAAAGTAAATACATTGCATTACTTACGATAAACATAAGTTTGTATTTGGACAGAAAGAGGTAGTGGAATTATCAAAGTTCAACTGTATCCTGTATTTTATTGATGGCAATCTGGGGTGGTATTCGATATTCATATTATATGTATGAACGTAATGCTAATACACCATTTATTTTTGAAAACAGCATGACAAAATACTCGTATATAACCTGATTAAGCCAACATTGTTAAAAAATACGTTGATGCCCACAAGACCGAACGTTTATTTAACACTTGTTCATTCTACAGCATTTGTCATCTCTTTTTAGTCCCCTACCGGTTTTTGACCGGAGGGGACTATAGGTTTGCCCTCCGTCCGTCCGTCAAACAATCTGGATCCTGACATAACTCAACAGTTTCCAAGCTAGGTTTATGAAACTTGGTATGTGGATAGGGGGCAATAAGGGGAATATGCACATCTAAAGATATTTTGTGGTTGCTATGGCAACAGAAAGAGTGAAAATATGCCCAAATCTGGATCCTGCCATAACTCAAAACAGTTTCCAAGCTAGGTTTATGAAACTTGATATGTGGATAGGGGGCAATAATAATGTGGTTGCTATGGCAACAGAAACATTGACTAGAACACCGCATGGCGACGAAGACCAGGTTTTCAAAGGCAAGGATAAATGTGGAGAAGTTTGAAATGGTGCTGTTAAATCACGGGCAATAACTCAAAGTGAATTGACCAAAAAAATAAATCTTGACGGGCATCATCGCAGTTTCTTTGTTGATGTTTGTTTAAATTTCATGAAATTTGACAGGCAATTACTGAGAAATGACTGGAAGTTATGGAGCAGAAACTGTTCTTCCTATTTTAGTAACAGTGACCTTGACCCCACTGACTGGTCCCACTTTTAATCCCAAGCTGCATATTCACACAAGCTACCTACACAGCAAGTTTCAATATGATATCTCATCCCTAACTTTAGTTATTGAGCCAAAACCGTTTTTCTATTTTTAGTAACAGTGACCTTGACCCTACCAACCCAACTTTCAATCCTAAGCGGGGTCTACACACAAGCTACCTACACAGCAAGTTTTAATTATGATATCTCATTCCTAACTAAAGTTATTGAGCGTAAACCGTTTTCTATTTTTAGAAATGGTGACCTTGACCCCACAAGCCCTACTTTCAACCCCAAGCGGGGTCTTCACACAAGCTACATTTATAGCAAGTTTCATAATGATATCTCATTCCTAACTTAAGTTATTGAGCGGAAACCGATTTTCTATGTTTAGTTACAGTGACCTTGACCCCACCAGCCCCACTTTCAATCCCAAGCGGGGTCTTCACACAAGCTACATACACAGCAACTTTCATTATGATATCTCATTCCTAACTTAAGTTATTGAGAGGAAACTTTTAATCTATTTTTAGTAATGATAACCTTGACCCCACCAGCCCCTTTTTCAATCTTAAGCAGGGTCTTTACACAAGCTACCTACACAGCAAGTTTCATTATGATATCTCATTCCTAACTAAAGTTATCCAACGGAAACCAATTGTTGACGACCGCCCGTCCGACGAAATCGCCAATCCAATAATCCGGATTTTTTTAAAAACCTGGTTAAAATGGCCTCAAACCAATAGGGGACTTCTGTATTGCTTGCAATTCATAATTACTTGTTTAATTAGGTGTTTGGTCCGCTGAAGGGGCGATTCAGTTCCCTGGCTGTAAAACTAGGATTTGCCAATCCAAGTTTGACGAAAAGCTAACTTTCCTGTTGTGTTGAGGCATGCCATCGAACAGACGACTACAGAATCGGTGCGGGAATCATTTGCGGTCACGGGTATGGTTCCTTTCAACCCATGTGCCATTGACAAGAGCCAGCTCATACCACCAACCTTCACACAAACTAATGAGGAAGGTAAGTATCAAATACAATGCACCAAAATAGATGAACATGCCAATTGTTATTATCATTACGTGGTCATGATGAGCTAAAATCGTATCAATAACATGTTTGCTCTTCAACAAGGTCAGTGAAACCGCCTTCTCAGTACTTGGTGTTTTACAAAATAACAACTGAGTTAAATCTTGATAAACTACACATAACATCTGTATACTTATTTTTGGTGGGCAGTGTAGTTTAATCGAAATTAATAACACACATAAAATTGCATAATTTATTTTGTACTTCTCCTTAGATGGAGCACGTGAAGTGAATAACATCAGAACATGTGAGACATGCGGCTCATTCAGAGTGAACCCACTGGTACAACAGGGCCTCATCCCGGAGACGATGGCCAGGATACTAATACCACCACCGATGCAGCCCAAACAACCAACGAAAAGGTCCAGATTAGTAACCGAAGGAAGAGTGATCAGTGGTAATGAAATGCTACAGCAGTTGAAAGTAAGTGTTTTGAAATTTTTTAAATTGAGTCATGTTTGAAGCCACTTCTTACATTGTCAAGACCAGTTATACTACATTCTTTTTCGATTATATCTTCAACTTGATTGGTGGGATTAAGCTATAGACAAAGTTATATGCATGGTAAAAGAACAATGTTTTTGATAAGGAACTTGTCAACGGTAATCCTATATTCCAGGAAAAGGAAGAGAAGGTGAAGAAACAGACAGAGGCCAAAGAAGAGAGACGGAAACTGAAGGAGAAAAGGAGGGACGAGAAAGAGAAAGAATTGGAAGAAAAGAAAGTATTAAGGGAACAGAACAGAAGGGACCAATGTATGCTGAGAGAAATGGGTGGACGACTGCGGCAAAAAAAATTACATGTGCGGTCTGTTGTGAGAGGGGAAAGATGAATGATGAAATGAATGGTATAATTTGGTATGGGTGTGAGGAGAGTAGGTGTGAGAGATGGTACCACGAAGGATGTTTGTGTGTGCAGGAGAGTTTTTAATGGATAGTGTAGACGATGGAAGCAAGTGGTATTGTAGGAAATGAAAGCCGTGGCTGTATGATGAGGAATGAATGTGTATAAAATATGTCTTGTGTCTATGTTATATTTTCTGTGATACTTTTGTTAATCTTTTTATATGCATGTATTTTAATTTTAATATATTTCATAAAATTCACTCTAATGAAGTCTGTCAGCATAATTAAGAGGTGTTGTTACATTTGGTTGTATATTTGAGATCCTACATGATTACCAGAACTTGAATGTAGCAAAATGGGTAGATAGGTAGATCTATATCTTAATTAGAATAGAATTACCCATGGCACTTGTAAGGGCCTACTGCCAGTCATAGACATAGCAGGTCATGACACATTTCTGAGGACAACAAAATCAGTGGCGTGTATTTGAGTAAAACAGTTGACATCCTTCTGTTAAATACCACATTTTGTGTTCTGCATATCGATATGAAAACTCGAGACCCAATAGAAAAGTGTGATCTAAATTTACTGGACAGTAACCGAGATAAATCGCTAATTTTCTAACTAGAAATCTACAACACATATACAAATGATGAGTTATTCGAAACATTTGAGCATTTTTCATTATTTAAAAGCCCTAGTCATGAATGGAAGAACATAAATAAAGTCGCGACCCGCTGTCCGGGGCATGGTACTGTAAGACCTTAAAATAACGCATTTTAGTGACCCCATGATCGGGCCTCAAAAATATGCTTGGTCTATTTTTAGAAGTAAACAAATTAGCTCTTTAGACGGGAGGAGAACCTAGCTTTATTCAGGTGAAATTTCAATGTCCTAATTTACGTATTTCTCAAGTTATCGTGAAAAATGTGCCAAAAGTGTCCGGTTGTAGGACGCCTACCAGTACACTGTTTCATTACGTCATATCTCGATTTGTTCAATTATAAATTGTCATTTTACTTCGTGAAACTAGGTCACTCGTCTGTGGCTTTCACATTTTTGTTGCTGAAATCGGGCCTTTCAACGTTTTAATACTGTTACTTTACTTTTGAGACTAAAGGCTGCTAAAACTATGTAGTTCAGCAGTTTTACTGTTGTAGCTAGGTCATTCAGCGTAGGCATTCTGCCTTTTGTTCGCTGAATCTTTTCTGCTAAAGCTAGGCATTGTAGTCATTTTGCTGTGGAAACTGGGTCATTCAGCTAGTTATCCCCCGCCGATGAAATCGGTAGGGGGTATTGAAATGGCGTTGTCCGTCTGTCAGTCCGTCCTCCCGCAGCCATTTCTCTGTAACTAGCTGGTAGAATTTCATAAAACTTAAAATAAATGTGAACTAGCATACTGGGATGATTCCCGTCAAGTTTTTTTTCTGATCTATAAATAACTCCCGATTGGAAAAACTTAAAAAATTCATAAAAAATCAACCACTGGCCAGATATCAAAATGATTTTACAGAAATAGTTGTTGGGTGACCCTCTTACAAAATTGACATTTTTATCATGATTTGTAAAAAAAACATGGCCGCCAGTGGGTGGGGCTTGTTTTCCCCTATATATATGGCGTTGTCCGTCAGTCCGTCCGTCCTTCCGTCCATCCGCAGCCATTTCTCTGTAACTAGCTGGTAGAATTTCATGAAACTTAAAATAAATGTGAACTAGCATACTGGGATGATGCCCGTCAAGTTTATTTTCTGATCTATAAATAACTCTGGTTGCCATGGCAACCGATTGGAAAAACTTAAAAAATTCATAAAAAATCAACCACTGGCCAGATTTCAAAATGATTTTACAGAAATAGTTGTTGGGTGACCCTCTTACAAAATTGACATTTTTATCATGATTTGTAAAAAAAACATGGCCGCCAGTGGGTGGGGCTTGTTTTCCCCTATATATAAATCGTAGTCTTTAAAAATCTTATTCTAAAAGCACTGGTTGGATTTCATTATGAATTATTAACAATGTTCCTTTGCTGATCCTCTATAAAATGACCTAAAAGAATCGAAACATATAAAAAAAACTCTGGTTGTCATGGCAAACGATTGGAAAAACTTTTAAAATATCATAAAATATCAACCATCGCACTGGCCTGATTTCAAAATAATTTTGCAGAAATACTTGTCTGGTGACCCTCTTACAAAATTGATCTTTTTGTCATGATTCGTCCAAAAACATGGCCGCCAGTGGGTAGGGCTCGTTTATCCCTATGAAGTATTTTTATCTGCTGACTGGATTTCATTACAAATTGGTAACGATATTTCTTGAGTGCTCCATTCTATAAATAGCTAAATAATTGAAATTCATGCAAAACCATAGCAACCGAAATCAGGGTCCTGTTTGAATATAACCATACAGGTGAGGGATACAGGTCCATCTTAGCCCACTTGTTTATTGGTCAATTTTCCTTACAGTTACTGCCCTTAGTTTATTGACTAATTTCGTCCACTACTAGCGGGTAGAATTTCATGAAACTTAAAATAAATATGAACAACCATAATGTGATGATGTATGGAACGTCATAGCTGTCTTTTGTTGACGCTTGTCATGTTGACTTGTCGGTAGGACATGTGAACTTCTTAGTACAATGTGTTAATATGTCAAACCACATTGTTGACTTGTCAAACTATCGTCTGAGTATGTCAACTTGTCCTGTTATATTGTTAAAACAACGTCTTAAATTGTTAAAAGAATACAATAATATCTCAAGCCATCGTGTTATACTGTTAAACCACATCGATAAATTGTCAAATCACCATTTGTATATGTCTACGTTACATGTTAAATTGTTGAAAAAACGTTTGATAATGTTAGAAGAACGTGTTAACTTCTCAAAGCTTCGTATTATCATGTTAGACTTTAACTACAATGATGAATTGTTAAACTATCATTTGAATATGTTTATATGCGTTGTTGAATTGTTAAAACAACGTCTTACAATGTCGAATGAGCATGCGAACCTATCAACACATCGTGTTATACTGTTAAACGGCAGTGGTAAATGGTTTAAATATCATTTGAACATGTCTATACGACATGTTAAATTGTTACAACAACGTCTTAAATTGTCGGTAGGGCATGTGAACTTCTCAGTGCAACATTATTGTATTTCAAGTCACACTGTTAAACTGTCCAAATAGCATGTGAACATGTCTATATGCCATGTTAAATTGTTAAAATAGCTTCTTATCATGTCCAAAAACCATTTGAACTTCTCAACAGAACGAGTTATACTGTCATACAACAGTGGTAAATTGTTAAAATATCATTTGAAGATGTCTATATGACATGTTAAATTGTCAAAATAGCTTCTTAATATGTCCAATAACCATGTGAACTTCTCAACAGAACGTGTTATATTGTTAGACAACAGTGGTAAATTGTTAAACTATCATTTGAAGATGTCTATACGACATGTTATAGTGTTAAAACGATATTTTAACTTGTCGACGAGGCATGTTAACTTCTTAATAGACAGTGTTGTTGTTGTTCAAATTTGTATGACGTCATCAATAACGTAAGTTCCTCCCGCGTGCATATTGAACAATTTCCGCCATCTTTGTTCAATATGCACGCGGGAGGAACTTACGCTATTGATGACGTCATACAAATTTGAACAACAACAACACTGTCTATTAAAAAGTCCACATGCCTCGTTGACATGTTAAACTATCGTTTTAACACTATAGCATGGCATGTAGACATTTTCAAATGATATTTTAACAATTTACCACTGTTGTTAAACAATATAACACGTTCTATAAAGAAGTTCACATGGTTATTGGACATGATAAGAAGCTATTTTAACAATTTGACATGACGTATAGACATCTTCAAATGATATTTTAACAATTTACCACTGTTGTTTAACAATATAACACGTTCTGTTGAGAAGTTCACATGGTTATTGGACATGATAAGAAGCTATTTTGACAAATTAACATGGCTTATAGACATCTTCAAATGATTTTTAACAATTTATCACTGTCGTTTAACAGTATTACACGTTCTTTTGAGAAGTTCACATGCTGAATGAGCATGATAAGAAGCTATTTTAACAATTTAACATGGCATATAGACATGTTCACAAGATACTTGGACAGTTTAACAGTGTGACTTGACATATAATAATGTTGCACTGAGAAGTTCACATGCCCTATCGACAATTTAAGACGTTGTTGTAACAATTTAACATGTCGTATAGACATGTTCAAATGATATTATAACAATTTAACATGACAAGCGTCAACAAAAGACAGCTATGGCGTTCCATTAATATGCACGCGGGAGGAACTTACGTTATTGATGACGTCATACAAATTTGAACAACAACAACACTGTCTATTAAGAAGTTCACATGCCTCGTTGACATGTTAAAATATGTAGACATTTTCAAATGATATTTTAACAATTTACCACTGTTGTTAAACAATATAACACGTTCTATAAAGAAGTTCACATGGTTATTGGACATGATAAGAAGCTATTTTAATAATTTGACATGTCGTATAGACATCTTCAAATGATATTTAACAATTTACCACTGTTGTTTAACAATATAACACGTTCTGTTGAGAAGTTCACATGGTTATTGGACATGATAAGAAGCTATTTGACAATTTAACATGGCTTATAGACATCTTCAAATGATTTTTAACAATTAATCACTGTCGTTTAAGAGTATTACACGTTCTGTTGAGAAGTCCACATGCCGAATGAACATGATAAGAAGCTATTTTAACAATTTAACATGGCATATGGACATGTTCAAAAGATACTTGGACAGTTTAACAGTGTGACTTGACATATAATAATGTTGCACTGAGAAGTTCACATGCCCTATCGACAATTTAAGACGTTGTTGTAACAATTTAACATGTCGTATAGACATGTTCAAATGATATTATAACAATTTAACATGACAAGCGTCAACAAAAGACAGCTATGGCGTTCCATTAATATGCACGCGGGAGGAACTTACGTTATTGATGACGTCATACAAATTTGAACAACAACAACACTGTCTATTAAGAAGTTCACATGCCTCGTTGACATGTTAAAATATGTAGACATTTTCAAATGATATTTTAACAATTTACCACTGTTGTTAAACAATATAACACGTTCTATAAAGAAGTTCACATGGTTATTGGACATGATAGGAAGCTATTTTAATAATTTGACATGTCGTATAGACATCTTCAAATGATATTTAACAATTTACCACTGTTGTTTAACAATATAACACGTTCTGTTGAGAAGTTCACATGGTTATTGGACATGATAAGAAGCTATTTGACAATTTAACATGGCTTATAGACATCTTCAAATGATTTTTAACAATTAATCACTGTCGTTTAAGAGTATTACACGTTCTGTTGAGAAGTCCACATGCCGAATGAACATGATAAGAAGCTATTTTAACAATTTAACATGGCATATGGACATGTTCAAAAGATACTTGGACAGTTTAACAGTGTGACTTGACATATAATAATGTTGCACTGAGAAGTTCACATGCCCTATCGACAATTTAAGACGTTGTTGTAACAATTTAACATGTCGTATAGACATGTTCAAGTGATATTATAACAATTTAACATGACAAGCATCAACAAAAGACAGCTATGGCGTTCCATAGATGCCTGTCAAGTTATTTTTATTGGTCAATTTGCTTTATTGCCTTTGCTTTATTGAAAATTGTTATCTGATGGAAGCTTACATTCCAAACTGTCATTGAAATACTGATAACCTGTAGGCGGGGGATATCAATTCAACGAATTTGCTTGTTATAATTTATTTTACTTTTCGATAGCTTGGACTAATTGGGCAGATCTGCGCTTGTTTAGTTGGGCTTTATGTGCTTTATGTTTTCTGTGCTCGGTTGGTTCAGTTGGGCATTGTGATTTGTGTGTTTTAATGTTTTCTGTTCTCGGCTGGTTAAGTTGAGTACTGCCTTCCCTGTCTGACATAATATAATCTTTTAGCAGGTTTTAGCGTTTGTAGGCGGAACCTACATTCTGTTTCAGGGTCAATTCTCCTATCATATTAGCAACCCCCATCGTTGGTAGATTCCTGGTATGACAGCGGTAGGTATAATGTCGCATTCAATACTGGTGGGCCCACATGTAATTACACTCTTGGTAGCACTGCTTAGTCTTAAAATGTTTTGGGAGTATTTTTAGCTCACCTGAGCACGAAGTACGCAAGGTGAGCTAGTGTGATCCCCCTTTGTCTGTCGTTCACCGTGGACCGTCAACAATTGGACTGTTAACACTCTAGAGGTCATAATTTTCACTTAATCTTTTTAGCTCTTGCTCAATGTGAGCTATTGTGATCACCCTTTTGTCCGCCCTGTGGCGTCAACAATTGGACATTTAACACTCATATAATTTTCACTTTATCTTTTTAAACTTGGTCACAATGTTTGTCTCCATGACATCTAAAAAAAAGGTCAAGTTCGTAACTTGGTCATCTGGGGTCAAAAACTAGTTCACCAGGTCACATAAAAGAAAAACCTTGTTAACACTGTTAGAGGTTATATCTTTGACATAATCTTTATGAAACTTGATCACAATGTATGTCTCTATGATATCTAGGTCAAGTTCGTAATTGGATCAACAACTAGGTCACTAGGTCAATTATTTGTGCTTGCAGTTTCCTAGTCAGTAGTCTGATATTGTTGATTTTTGTCCTAATTACTGCTTCAGATCTTTGTTGCAGAATCGGGTATTTCTCTGTGTTACTCTTGATTTGCTCTCGCATGACATTTTGTTTATTATCATTTGAATTTTGAATGCTTCCCTAAGAGGGTTCTCTTCTCCTGACGACCAACATTTTCTGATTCCTGAAATATCATAAACATGAAAATCCAAATATTTAAGTTATTATATAGTAATGCTAGAGCAGTCATGCCCAATTCTATGGAAGATGTGTCATGTATGTGGGAGCTTGTGTTGAGCGACTTGACCACATTCACCGCTGCTTTTACTACACAATAATTGCGTATGTCACTTAGTCTAGAGTCTTCTATTTGGGTGTGTTTGCTGGGAGTACTTCAAAGACCAGGATGTACCTTTGTTTCTATTAAGCCCTCACAATTTTCAGGTCTGTGAATTTCCTTCACTATAGCCTGATATGTGTCATCACTCGTTCCTTCAAGGAAAGCATCATTCACAACTTGCGCCAGTGTACTGTTGACTAGTGATATTTCACTGTAAATAAACAACTTTTTGATGTATTACAATTTCAATATCCACAAATAAACTTAAATAAACAGATGAAGGTATAGATTTTTCCATATAAGGTACATAAGTATTATACATAGTACTCTATATGCGCACATTCCAGCACTGTGGTACAGGTCCTTGCATATATCACAAGGTGGAAAGGAGGCCATATAATAGACAAAAAGTAAAAATAACAATCATTGACAAGGCTGTAATAAAAAATGTAGCTTACATAATACACAACCACAACGATAGCACAAGAAATAAGAATATCGAGCACAGAAAATCAACAGAAATCATTAAAAATCATGCAGCTCAAGAGACTTCGGAAAATCAGGAGGCTCGAGCACTAACTTTTTTCAGTATCACAATTAGGGTTAGCTTTCATAACACATACAACACAACACAAATATCGCACAATAATTAATATATGTTTACCTTGGATTTCCATATCCAAGTCGAAAATTCGATCTCTAACCCCTACGTGTATCAGCCTGTTAACTGCTTCATCGCTCACACTGGTGCTTTACGAAAGCACTTGACGTAAGCCCTTTGT
The DNA here is from genome assembly GCA_947247005.1 of Spisula solida. Lineage (NCBI taxonomy): Eukaryota > Metazoa > Mollusca > Bivalvia > Venerida > Mactridae > Spisula > Spisula solida. The sequence goes on from OX365945.1 coordinate 6,063,351, forward strand.
ACAGGGTTCAGATGGTCACTTGAGGCCATAACCAGGTTCTTGTGAAATGGTTGTAGTTTTTTGTTTAATTCTTCAAAGCAATTCGTGAAATGTAGTCAACAAACTGAAAAAGAAAGTATAAACCAGAATCAGGATATGAATTTGTTTTTGTTGGGTGCAACGCCTGTGTCAACAATATTTCAGTTATTTTAGTTATTTTACAAACATCGGTCCTGGCCAAACCAGTACAGAACCACTTTCCTCACTAACAAACGGCAAAACTTCTCATAACGATTCAGGTTCGACGTGGGTATCAAACCTATTACATTCTATCACACTGCGCAAATGCACAGGCTGATCTGGGCACACAACGGTTGGATAATCCCGGGGAAGTCTGAAGGTTTTTTTTCGTTTCAAGTGGCTCATAGTATAATCTCTGAATTACATAACTCAGCAATATTATTAAGTCAAAAAGACCGTCAAATGTTATGTTTAGGGGAGCATCAGGGGCCGTTGGAGGTAACCGGTTACGTACCACAGGTAAGAGGTGCATGGTTCTGGGCGAATGTTTATGGGTAAGGGTTGACTGGTTTGAACACACGTGTAAGGGGTGACGGGTTAGGGTGTCGATTTACGAGTCATTACTTAGGGGACATGGTTACGGGATGACGGGTTATAGTTTAGGCTATAGGTAAGAGGCGGATGGTTACGGGTAAATAATGAGGGGTTACGGGTAGGAGGTCTTCTCTTGTCTTGATATCGTATCTCCTCTTTTTGAGTGCTGCGTTTCCTGATCATTTTATGTTTAGCTCACCTGAGCACTTCGTGAGATATTGTGATCGCCCAATGTCCGGCGTCCATCGTCCGAAGTCAACAATTGGACTGTTAACACTCTCAAAGTTTTCACTTAATCTTAATGAAACTTGGTCAAAATGTTTGTCTCTATAAAATCTAGGTCAAGTTCGTAACTAGGTCATATGGGGTCTAAAACTAGGTCACTAGGTCAAATCAAAGAAAAACTTTGTTAAACATCGAGAGATCTCATTTTTGCCATAATCTTAATGAAACTTAATCACAAGTGAACCTTTATGAAATCTAGGTAAAGTTCGAAACCGGGTCTCATGGGGTTAAAAAACTAGGTCACAATGTATCATTTAAGAAAAATATTGTTAACACTCTAGATGTCACATTTTGTACCTAATCTTTATGGAACTTTGTCACAATCTTTGTCTTTATGAAATCTAGTTCAAGTTCATAACTAGGTCATCAGGGGTCAAAAACTAGGTCAAATCAAAGACAAACCTTGTTAACAATGTAGAGGTCACATTTTTGACATAATCTTAATGACACTTGTCACAATGTGAACCTTTATTCAATCTAGGCCAAGTTCTCAACAGGGTCATTTGGGTCAAAAACTAGGTCAAATCAATGACAAACATTGTTAACAATGTAGAGGTCTCATTTTTGACATAATCTTAATGAAACTTGGTCACATTGTGAACCTTTATTAACTTCAAGCAAAGCTGTCAACAGGGTCACCTGGTTTCCAAAACTAGGTCACAATGTCACATTGAAGAAAAACCTTGTTAATACTCTAGGGTCACATTTTTACCTTACCTTTATTTTCTTTATTTAACTTGGTCACAATGTTTGTCTCTATAAATTCTAGACCAAGTGCGTAACTGGTTCATCTGCGGTCAAAAACTAGGTCACTAGGTCCAATAAAAAAAACCTTGTTAACAATCTAGAGGTCACATTTTTGCGATTTTTTTATGAAACTGAATCACAGTGTGAACCTCTATAAAATCTAAGTCAAGTTCGCAACCGGGTCACCGGGGGTCAAAACTAGGTCACAATGTCACATTAGAGACCTTGTTAACATTTTAGAGGTCCCATTCTTTAACCTTATCTTTATAAAACTTGGTCACAATGTGTGTCTCTATGAAATCTAGGTCAAGTTGATAATTTGATCATCTGGGGTCAAAAACTAGGTCACCACATTACATCAAAGAAAACCCTTGTTTGTAATCTAGAAGTCACATTTTTGCCTCATCTTTATAAACACCTGGCCATTAAGTGTGCATTCGTAAAATTTACATAAAATATTAACTTTAAGGTCATATCATAACGAATACTTTTTTTGACTTAACTGCTAGAAATGAGTAACCCACAGTCACATATTCAGCCAGATTTATATTAAGAGCAATTCATGTCGAACTTCACTGCATTCCCGTCATCTGAATTGTCCTCCACCTCATCCTTCTCATCCATCTCATCCATCTCATCCTTATTGGCGGTCACTTCATCTAATGCATGTGGTACTTCTGAAGTTTGAATTATCGCATACTCGCAATGAACATTATACAGTACAAACATTAACACATCATCACAATTAACAATTACGTTGAATTAACATTATACAGTACAAAAATTAACACATCACAATTAACATTTACTTTGAATTAAGTTATACAGTATAAAAATTAACACAATATCACCATTAACATTTACGTCGAATTAACATTATACAGTTCACAAATTAACACAGTATCACAATTAACATTTACGTTGGATAACATATACAGTATAAAAATTAACACTGTATCACAATAAACATTTATGCTGAATTAACATATACAGTATAAAAATTAACACAGTATTACAATTAACATTTATATTGAGTTAACATATACAGTATAAAAAATGACACAATATCAAAATTAACATTTACATTGAGTTAACATAATACAGTATAAACATTAACACAGTATCAAAATTAACATTTACATTGAGTTAACATATACGGTATAAAATATTAACACTCTATGTGGGAGACATACATATCGAGCACTACCTGATCACATGAAGGCTCTCTTAAACAGTTTTGTCCAGGTTTTGGTCCATCTTTAAACGCATTATTTTATTTTTAGTCGCATAGGTATAAGCGAAGTTAAAACAATATACGGTATATCAAAATTGGCATACCTTCTGTATCGATCGGGTTGCTTAGATCGATTATCCCAGGCCTTTCTCCTGTGTGTTCCATGAGAAAGGCCTGGGATGGTGTTGCTATTTATGCCGGTCCTCCACCACCCGTTTTCCTTACGCTATCTACCTTCTCCTTCGCTGAAAGAAAAAATAATGAATTACAAGGCAGTTCAGAAGACGGCTATAATGGCATAGGGGGTCACATTAAGTGTTAATTATCTATGGTGATTGTTTGTGTTTGTAATCACTCAGGTAAGGTATATCTACTTAGATGTTTGCTTGTCGAAATACCGGGTAAAACATTGAACCCTATCATAAATTAGTATTGTAAGTAGGGGGCACTTCAGTGCAGGCAATGTTTCCGGTCTGAAAGTCTTGACCACTTTTTAGTACCCTACCGGTTTTTGACCGGAGGGGACTATCCGTCAGTCCGTCCGTCATTCCGTCAAAACATCTGGATCCTGACATAACTCAAACAGTTTCCGAGCTATGTTTATGAAACTTGGTATGTAAATAGGGGGCAATAAGGGGATAATGCACGTCCAAACATATTTTGATTCCGAAAATTGTGGTTGCTTTGGCAACATAAACATTGAAAATGGCTTTAAACCGGTAGGGGACTTCTGTATTGCTTGCAACTCTTAATTACTTGTTTTTACAGTTTTATCCTGTCTTTGGGCAGGTGTCACTTGGTCGTTAGACGAAGATCTACTTACAAACACGGGGTTGTAAGATGACGACACAGCAACAGAGGCTAATGGTGCAGATGGTAGAAGATCCGTCTGGCTTGTCACATCAGACTCGATATCAGCTTAGCTGGTCAACACAGCATTGTTCTCGCTTGTCGAACAATCAGTGGCATCGGTAACCTCCGCCTCCAATGTCCAGTCTCCCATATTGTTGGCTACTGGTCCTAGCCAGGAGTAGAATAGTGGAGTAGTATACTGGTATAGTCGGTGGCCCTGTAATGAATACACCCCACGAAGCAAATAGAAAGAGATTTTGTATCGTCACCCCTTCACCTGGACCCTCAACATGACCTCGGCAATGTGGCCTTCCCACAGACTAGCTTGAGTGCCGGACATTCGTCTGAAGCGGTCTTCGGCATGTTTCCACGTACCCTCGATGCGGTTTGTGTGGACTGTGACTGGACTTCCATCATTCTCCACGTTTTTGTAGTTTCTTGAAGGCATACTTGTGTAATACAGTAAAGTGGTTGTACCCAAGATCGTTGAGATTACAATATGCGCTCCATCCGTGGCTTATATTGTGGAGCCAAACTCCACATGCCGTTGAATAATGAGAATGAGTACGTCACTACTCCTGTTCTCTACTGAATGACCGTGTTGTAACTGCGTTCCACTAAACCTAACACCCACACCTGTTTAAAATTTAGTAACGCATAACCCATAGAATGATGTTATAATACTAGCCTGCGAACAATTTGCAATAAATTTCCAAGGGAGACAACTGTTTAAATATATTTCACAGATGCACACATACAGTTATTCTCATATGTTATAATAATTTGCATGGAATAGTATAAATTACATACCTTCAACCCTTTATTGGGGTTGCCACCATGGTATTTCACATGGCGTCTGAAAAGGGACTCGTCAATTTCGACCTAGCCCCTGAATTTCTGGTTCTTTAGGAATCGGTGGTAGTATTCCTTGAACAATTCCGTTACAAAGAAGGTCCAATCAACTCCTGTTAATATATATTGTACGCCACTAAAGGTGCAGCATGCCATCCAGATAGCATTTTATTAACATAAACATGTCCTAAAAGGACGACTTGGAGCCTTCCAAAGAAGAATGAGTCCTGATTGCCATTTCGTGATTCCTATTCTTGTTATACCTGAATATAGCGCCAGACATTCTCCCTGTGCGTTGGCTCACGCGCATGGTCCCTGTGCAAGAGCTAGCAGCATCATATCTGGCCACCCCCTTGGAGCAAGGGGCACTCCCAAGCATGAATCTGTTTCCAGCCATTTATTATACCCCGCACAACGAGTTGTAAGGGGTGTATACTTGATTCAGCTTGTCTGTCAGTCCGTCAGTCCGTCCGTATTTTTTGTGGACGCAAAATAAATAAATGTACCAGATTATATAGCGCCCTTTTCATGCGAACGCACGGTCAAAGGCACTTTACATAATTGTGTTGCAGCCAAAAGGGCGCAGGTGCATCCTCTACCAGTGCAGATGCAGCATGATCTGACTAGAGGGACAGACTGAGAGAAAGCCCCTGAAGAGAGAGACATTAGATACAGGCATGTCCGGCGCTGCAGAATTGCGCCTAGCTCTTATTTCGAATAGAAAACCTGGTTCTTTAATGTTCTCGGTTAATGTCGGTCGGTCGGCGGAAAATGGTTTCCGTTCAGTAGACAAAAAGAGACGAGGATAGGCCAATATTACCACCAACTGGGGTTTGAAAGTTAGTTCGCCAGTACACTCTCTCGTCTTCAGATATACTAGCCGCAATCAACAACAATGCCTTCCACTGCATTAACACTCGCTACAGAATTGCATGGCTCCAAGGTAAATTTATCAAGGAATGACTCCTTTACAAAACAGCAACATGCTTTCATAGCCTCTTCTTGACAGGTTGTAACCTCAGAGTTGTCAGCAATACTGATTATTTTGGATCACTAGAAAAGCTACCAACTCCTCAAGTTCTGCTGGTTTACCCATGAGCCATCTGTCTGCTTGATTAAAGGCTTTGCGCCGTCCTTGAGGAGCTGTTTGCTTTGTTGGTTTCAACCTCTCATAACAAATGGATGGAATATGTTAAAAAAGGTGTGAGCCTTTAAATACTTGACCCTTCCATCACATCCTGGGACCCAACAGCGTACACGTTCTTATCTATTCCTTCTGCGACCTTCTGTTTCCCTGCCCTGATATACTTTCTACCGATTTTGACCAATAATATCTTCTGTCTTTTGCTTCTTTAAAGTTGCCATAGAAATGACCATCATTTCCTCTGCCATTACAGGTCCTGAGTGCTTCCTCTTCGCAGGCAATTCTGTGTTACACCTTTACCTAATCAGTACCTTTCGTCCACCAGAACTGGAGGAGGTGCAAGCCCTCTCCTGTGTATTAGGTCTGTCACTGATATTACTTTGTGACCTTTCAACAGATTGTGAGCTACAAGCCCTACTGTACCATCTTTCAGCCATCTGTCCAGTGGATGAACCCGTACTCCATACGTTCCTTCCTGTCTGGATTCTCTTACTGGCATTGAGGAGCTACAAGCCGTATCCTTATTCCATGGCCTTTCGACCTAGGCTAAAGATCATGCAAATGCAAGGGCTATACTCTGTTGGAGACGGCTTAAGATAAGATTCCACTGACAGTTCAAGCATCTCTTGTGTTGTTCTATTCAATTGGCGTGTGTACATGTGGAAACTATATACTAGTATCACTATAGTGGCCTAATCTGAAACGTGGTCACCGTAATCATCTCAAAATTTTTCACCGGAAAATTAGACACAATAAATAAATGTTACCATGGTGGAGTTTGAATATGGTACTAGGTCAAATGATAGAACAAAGTCTTGTGTATGCTTACTATGCTATAGAGACTGCAATTTCGTCAATTTTCTGCATAATTGGTAATCGCTTGCACTGCATTGGTAACATAGATAAACATTTTTATGTACCTGTAAAATTATGTAGACCGGAAATTGTGTAGATGTCTTTTATTTGTACAGTAAGTTAGTGGCATAACATTATTATAATGAAATGTGTTTAGATTTTATATATGTATACTAGTAACCTGACTGTTTTGTCTGTCTGTCGGTAGATCAAATGGTTTCCAATCAATACCTCGAGAGGGTTTGGTCCAGTGGTGGGGCCTATGATCTTCAAAATCCACGGAGTGGTAGGTCATCACCAGAATAAACATGTTCCTATATGGTATGACTTTCATGTTGTAGTCATTTGATGTTTGAATAGTTGTACACTGTGTTGTGGACATCCAACTTTTGAATAGTGCACTGTGTTATGGACAGCCTACGCTTGAATAGTTATGCACTGTGTGTTATGGACAGCCCATGCTTAAATAGCTGTGCACTGTATGATATTGACATCCAACGTTTGAATAGTTGTACACTGTGTTATTGACAACCCATGCTTGAATATTTGTGCGCTGTGTATTATGGACAGCCTACGCTTGAATAGTTGTGCACTGTGTATTATGGACAACCTACGCTTGAATAGCTGTGTACTGTGTATTATTGACAACCCACACTTGAATACATAGTAGTTGTGCACTGTGTTATGGACTGCTCACGCTTGAATAGTTGTACACTGTGTTGTGGACAGACTACGCTTGAATAGTTATGCACTGTGTTATGGACAGCCTGCGCTTGAATAGTTGTGCACTGTGTTATGGACAGCCTATGCTTGAATAGTTATGCACTGTGTTATGGACAGCCTACGCTTGAATTTCTGCACTGTGTTATGGACAGTCCATGCTTAAATAGCTGTGCACTGTATAATATTGACAGCCCACGCTTGAATAGATGTACACTGTGTAATGGACATCCAACGTTTGAATAGTTGTGCACTTTGGTTATGCACAGCCTACGCTTGAATAGTTATGCACTGTGTATTATTGACAACCCATACTTGAATACATAATAGTTGTACACTGTGTTATGGACTGCTCACGCTTGAATAGTTGTACACTGTGTTGTGGAAAGCCTACGCTTGAATAGTTGTACACTGTGTTGTGGACAGACTACGCTTGAATAGTTGTGCACTGTGTTATGGACATCCAACGCTTGCATAGTTATGCACTATGTTATGGACAGCCTACGCTTGAATAGTTATGCACTGTGTTATGGACATCCAACGCTTGAATAGTTATGCACTGTGTTATGGACATCCAACGCTTGAATAGTTATGCACTGTGTTATGGACATCCAACACTTGAATAGATGTGCACTGTGTTATGGACATCCAACGCTTGAATAGTTATGCACTGTGTTATGGACATCCAACGCTTGAATAGTTGTGCACTGTGTTATGGACATCAAACGCTTGAATAGTTATGCACTGTGTGTTATGGACAGCCTACGCTTGAATAGTTGTGCACTGTGTGTTATTGACAACCCACACTTGAATAGTTGTGCACTGTATTATGGACAACCAACACTTTAATAGTTGTGCACTGTGTTAAGGACTGCTCATGCTTGAATAGTTGTACACTGTGTATTATGGACATCCAACGCATAAATAGTTGTTCACTGTGTATTATGGACAGCCTACGCTTGAATAGTTGTGCACTGTGTGTTATTGACAACCCACACTTGAATAGTTGTGCACTGTATTATGGACAACCAACACTTTAATAGTTGTGCACTGTGTTATGGACTGCTCACGCTTGAATAGTTGTGCACTGTGTTATGGCTCTCACACTTGAATAGTTGTACACTGTGTGTTTTTGACAACACACACTTGAATAGTTGTGTACTGTGTTATGGACGGGCTCACACTTGAATAGTTGTGCACTGTGTGTTATTGACAACACACACTTGAATAGTTGTGCTCTGTCAGGGCTTTTTTCGCTGAATTGGGAAGGGGCCCAAGCCCTTTAGTTTTGTGAAATTTAAGCGTGAAAGCGTCAAAATTGTGAAAAAACTTAAAGCGGTTAATTTCTCAAATTGTGAAATTACATGTTTCAGTTGTAAACTCACTTTTAAAGATTTTAACTGAATATTATAGCAACTTATCACTTTCACATTATGCCATACATGTATCTATGATGTTATATTTTATGTCTAGTCAAGTAAAAGGAATATTTATGCTAAGTTTGAATAATTTGTTATTTCAAACCCGGCCTCGCTTTGAAAATGATCAAACAATGAATCAATGACTTACTAGAACTAGATATTACTAGATACAGTCAGTTATTGTTTCTCATTTTAATAGAAATGATACAACTCATAACAAACACTTAGTTTCTGTTTTAATGTATGCATAATTTTCAAAGTTGGGTTATCTGCATGTTATGAAAATTATTTCAGTTCTGAGTCCGTGTTTTAACAACATCATGTTATTACAAATCCATTGAACGATTCTTCTCGTTGAATACATGGAGCATTTAATTTACATCCCGATCAGTAGGCTCTTTCGCTGATGATATTCTCATTACATTAGCAATGTGTTCTGGTGTCAAAGACGTTCTTAGGAATGTACATGTGACATTCATCAGACTAAAGGACCTCTCAACTACTGCTGTACTCTGTGGGATCAGCATGGCAAGCTCATACACCTTTAACACGTTGGAAAAACAGACCTTCAGACCATCACATGTCTTAAGCTGGAGGTATACGTCATGAATAGTGGAGTGACCATTCCTGTAAAATACAATAATGCACAAAGGAAATATTTAGATATTATTGGACATCATCGTGTAAGCAGACTTTAGTATAAAATATTAAAATTGTGTTATAAGAATAGAAGATCACCATGACGGAAATGGTTGAATAATATCAAATGGTACAGTTAGTAAAAAAATAAGTTCACCAATTAAATCCTTTAACATCTGTATGATCTTCACAAAATATACTTCAGATTATAGTATCATAAAACTTGCTAACAGAAATACAACTAAACTAGCTACGAATAAAACACATTTTCTGACTGTTTATTTAGGTCTGCCACCTGTAAACACTCATAACATGGTAGTCATACATATTGCAATTTCCTTTATCTACTTTATTAATGTAACATTAAAAAAGCGTTTTTATCATTCATCATTTATCTTTATTAATGTAACATAACATACATGTGTATACATGAGAATGCAGATGCACGTTTTTCACTACAGTTTTAACTGATATGTTTCAAACAGTATGACAAATTGCTATGATTGGATCAGTTTACAGATGTTTGATATTGCATTGTTTTATACAAGTGACAGACCCAATAATTATAAACAAAGTCTATTGTAACTGGCAACATTGTAACGTTTGAAAATAACACAGAAATAGAACTATGATTAAGAACAGTTAAATTATCATCACACATACACATACAATTCTGTTAAACAGTTAAGTTACACTAGTCTTACGATTAACACATGTTATTGCAACAGTTTCTGTCATTAATTGTGAACAAACTATAAAAGTTGTCAACTTTAAAACAGAATAATAGATCTTGTAATGAAACTTAACTGTTCAGATAAAATAAATAAACACCAAGCAAACAAACTTCCATCAGTTAACAAGATAACTATCTGAACGGCAACACTATACATGTACTAATAATTACTTATTCATCAAAAACAGGTGTGTCATAAATGCCCTAAGCTCCTGCTCAACAGCAATGTTAAGAACTGGTCCATCAACAGTTGTGTGGCATTCTTGTTGCTCAGTGCCATAGTGTTCAGCCAAATTTCGAATTCTCCCATGTGTTGTATAATATTGCATCAATAATTTAAACTACTGATTTATCATTATACATGTTTGTTTTATACAAAGTTAACATTTCTTGGTATTAAATAACAGACATCTCATTTTATGGCCGCACTTTGAAACTCCATCAGGGCATTGCTTTCAATAGAATCATACTACCATCATAAAGGTCTTACATTGTCAATGTCAACACTAGCCAACATTTCAACCGAATTATGGAAATATGTATTGACATATTTTTCCAAGGAATGCATATAATGTAACCATTAATATTCTGATGTGTATCCTGAAATAACTGTAAACAACATTTACCTTCCCATAAGCATTGAGATGATCAACAGCTAATTCAGGAAGATTGGCGGGCTCCAGCACGGAAAATGCCGACGTCACTTCAGAGGTGACAGCAAAGGCATCCTCGCTTTCTTCTATGAATGCCAGTAGTAGCCAAGTATTCTGTGGAGAAAGTTAGTAGTTGTTGTATCGTTTGAATTTTAAGCATATTATATATTATCTTCATCAGATGTTGTTTTTACTTGAAAAACAAACGTTCTTACAAATACATGTACCACTAATATCACATACCAGAAATCTAACAAGTTTAATGGTAAAAAAATAAAAACCTGCAGGTTGTAGAACAACTATTTGCTGCTGTCCACGCAAACGCCTGTCAAGGTATGTACGTCTCTATTAAATCAACAATACTATGTGCTTTACTGCAAATGAAATGGTGTTTTATTTCATTTTGTAATGCAATTTAATTCAGAAGAAAAATACATATAGCAGGAAAATTGACTGTAATGTGTTAAGAAGTTGACACCAGTTAGGAGTAAGTGACATTCCAAAGACTTTACAATATGTTTAAGCGTTACATCAATGCTATGTATCTATAAAGAAAAGCTTCATGAATCGGTGTGATTTTCTTTTTCCAAATGACTTAATGTTAGTTAATCGAGACAAACCTGAATTCTAAATCCTGTAAATTTCCTTCCCGATACATCTCAATGATGTTCTCCATGTCTGTCACACATGCCTTGAATCGTTGAGATAGAGCAGTGAAATAACCTTTGTTCTCTTGCAGATAGAGCGACAGATAGTTGACTGGCTTGAGCACGTCAGTTAAGAGTAAGATGGTGTAGACAACCTGTACAATTATTTTAACAATATTTGACAAACACACAAAACTTTACTTTATATGCAAATAAAACCTGAGTGAAAGACTTTTAAGTTATTTGTATAATGTTTAATATTTAAACATTTTATACATTTGTATGTATTTGTTATCTGTAATCAACTACATTTTGTATGTGATATGGAATGATTAACACTGCAGTTTAAAATTTAAATTAAACTGTAAACTGTTACTATTATTTCATCAGACTTCATAAACTATGTTCACCTCTGTGTTTGTAGCTCTCTCACGAATTCCGTCTAATTCAGGGTCCTTCGTTTCATGTATCAATGTGTCCAAGGTGTCTATGAGGGCCTGGTAGCGACCTATAAACCTGGCACTGGCTTTCAGGTGTGAGAGCCATCTAAAATGTCAATACATTATCATCACAATTCAATTCATCACGAAAATTAGTGCAAATTGTTACTACAGTACAATTTATTAACAGCTTACTTATGATGATCAAATCATTTTAAATGAACCATTGCATAGTACAACAGCAGGGTAACCAACCGTTAGCTATATGTTAGCAACCTTTAAGGAATATGCTATATAGAACTGACCTTGTAGCACTGGCTTAACAAATGTCAAAGGTCTTTCTCCATACACCTCCAGCATTGACTGAAATACAGCATAGCGTTTACTGCTGTAAATGAAGAGAGAATGTGTTTTAAGTTGCTGGGAGATAACAGTGTAAACTTCATGTCAAAGTGAAAAAAAAACTTTAGGATGCATATTATGGTCTTTACCAAATTCCAACATACATATAGCAACTAAATTAGTGGGATCCATATCATACATGTACTAGTAGAGTTGGCGATGCCAAATCATACAACTGCTCTCAAAATATAAGTACCTGAAGGAGTTCATTCTTTTTTACTAAATGAACAAAGCAGAGAGCAAGTTTATGGTTCCGGCAGTATCTCACTGTGATATAGCCATCCATGTGCAGTTTCGTACTTTAATGATGTCTTGCGCCGAGCATCGGTAGAGACTGTGATGGTTGACATTTCGTAAGAGTCGATCTGCATTGCAGTGCTTTCATCAACGTCATTTGTGGCAAGTTTAGTGGCCAACAAATTTTCTAATGATTCACCAGCTTCTTCCGTAAGAGTGGTTGGATGCTGCCATTCCACTTTGGCCTTCTGGTCTAAATGGCACATAGACCTACTAGCCATATATAGATTCCAATGGCATACAAGTGGGCGTGGTGGTAAAGTTGGCTGGGTCTGGGGATCAAGGTCAGTAGACACAAAATCATCAATGGATGGTCCATTCGCACTGGTTGTCGAGTTGACTGATCTGCTTGTCGAAGACTTCACCACACCAAAATCAAATAAATTTGATTGCTGGTGTAATTTTTTACGTAGTATATTCCGTTTCTGGAAGCCATGTTGTTACTTTCATTTCGTATGCGTGTTTAACGATGAAGTCGAAACATTGCCAAATGAAAAATAAAATAAATAACGCCCGCTGTAACACCGTCGTTTTTTCACAATATGTTCATTTACACAGGGCTGATTTACACTATTTTTTATAATTATAAGATTCGAAAATGATCACGGGTAATGCCAGATTAAATCAGGTCATTTTGATTATGCCACCTCGTCCAAGAATATCATGGTAGATACGAGCCTCGATTTCGATTCAGAGGCTGGTTAAAAATACGGGATTTCCCAATGACGTCGTGCGAAATTACATGCGCTAAAAATGGAAACAGTGGTAAATAAAAATCGTAATAGGTGTGCACTGTGTATTATGGACAGCCTACGCTTGAATAGTTGTGCACTGTGTATTATTGACAACCCACACTTGAATAGTTGTGCACTGTGTGTTATGGACAACACACACTTGAATAGTTGTGCACTGTGTTATGGACTGATCACGCTTGAATAGTTGTGCACTGTGTATTATTGACAGCCTACGCTTGAATAGTTGTGCACTGTGTGTTATGGACAACACACACTTGAATAGTTGTGCACTGTGTTATGGACTGATCACGCTTGAATAGTTGTGCACTGTGTATTATTGACAGCCTACGCATGAATAGTTGTGCACTGTGTGTTATGGACAACACACACTTGAATAGTTGTGCACTGTGTTATGGACTGATCACGCTTGAATAGTTGTGCACTGTGTTATTGACTGCTCACACTTGACTAGTTGTGCACTGTGTTATTGACTGCTCACACTTGAATAGTTGTGCACTGTGTTATGGACTGCTCACACTTGAATAGTTGTGCACTGTGTTATGGACAACACACACTTGAATAGTTGTGCACTGTGTTATGGACTGCTCACACTTGAATAGTTGTGCACTGTGTTATTGACTGCTCACACTTGAATAGTTGTGCACTATGTTATGGACTGCTCACACTTGAATAGTTGTGCACTGTGTTATGGACAACACACACTTGAATAGTTGTGCACTGTGTTATGGACTGCTCACACTTGAATAGTTGTGCACTGTGTTATTGACTGCTCACACTTGAATAGTTGTGCACTGTGTTATTGACTACTCACACTTGAATAGTTGTGCACTGTGTTATGGACAACACACACTTGAATAGTTGTGCACTGTGTTATGGACTGCTCACACTTGAATAGTTGTGCACTGTGTTATTGACTGCTCACACTTGAATAGTTGTGCACTGTGTTATTGACTACTCACACTTGAATAGTTGTGCACTGTGTTATGGACAACACACACTTGAATAGTTGTGCACTGTGTTATGGACTGCTCACACTTGAATAGTTGTGCACTGTGTTATTGACTGCTCACACTTGAATAGTTGTGCACTATGTTATGGACTGCTCACACTTGAATAGTTGTGCACTGTGTTATGGACAACACACACTTGAATAGTTGTGCACTGTGTTATGGACTGCTCACACTTGAATAGTTGTGCACTGTGTTATGGACTGCTCACACTTGAATAGTTGTGCACTGTGTTATTGACTACTCACGCTTGAATAGTTGTGCACTGTCTTACGGACATCCAAAGCTTGAATTGTTGTGCACTGCATTTTAAACAGCTCACGTTTGAATAGTTTTGCACTGTGGTATGGACAGGTCATACCATGACTACTGTATTCAACTCTTTGTTGCAGTTACTTCCCTTATGTATTTGATACTTGTATGTTTTGAACATCATAAAAGCATACGTTTTAAGGTAAGGAAAGTTTTGTGTGTTTATCAAATGACAGCATTGTTATCAACCTATACCTAGTATCCAATAACCAAGATGTCAGATGATGATTCGATGTCAAAAACATCAGGGTATGAATCCCTATACACCGCTTCTCAGTTCCAGCAGAGAATTGCACTGTTTTCATATGGCCCTGATGGAACTTAAAACCGATGTAACGCTCTGGCGGAGCTAATGATACATGACATCTGAGTTCCGTCCAAGCGTTACATTGGTTTTCAGTTCCGTCAGAGCCACATGAAAACGGCATTTTTCTGACGGAACTGAAAAGCAGTGTATCTCGATTCATACCGTGTGCGTAGGACATCGTGAACACGCTGGAGCAGGATGAGGGCAGATGAGTAACAATGGAAATCATACAAATACAGGGTGATCCATTAATTCTGCACATTAGTATATGCTTATACCTTTAATACCTTTAAAGTTATTATATTAAAGAAAACATGTAACTGCAGTGTATGTGTAAATAATTTTGTTCTGATCTAAAACGAAGGTTCGACAATAGAATTCTTATATAAAGTAGATGCTCTTATATGACAACCCGTTTTCTCTGAAACGAGTTTCAAACATAGTTCTAAATTCTGTACATGACGTTGTTGCATGCAGCTTAGGTAACCAGTCTCTTTACCGGACTAATCAAATGATTCAGGGGGTATATTGCTTTGCACATGTCTGTCGGTCTGTCTGTCGGTCGCATAAAATGGTTTCCGTTCAATAACTCAATAACTTTACATGGAGGTTTGTCAGCAACAGTAGATGACCCCTATTGATTTTGAGGTCAGTACTAGTAGGTCAAAGGTCACTATAACCTTTACCATTTCTGGCTATTTAAATGGTTTCCGTTCAATAACCCAAGAATGCTTTGACCTAGGATCTTCAAACTTTACATGGAGGTTGTTCAGCAACAGTAGATGACCCCTATTGATTTTGAGGTCAGTAGCTCAAAGGTCACTGTGACCTTTACCATTTCTGACTATTTAAATGGTTTCCGTTCATTAACTCAAGAATGCTTTGACCTAGGATCTTCAAACTTAACATGGAGGTTGGGCAGCAACAGTAGATGACCCTATTGATTTTGAGGTCAGTAGCTCAAAGGTCACTATGACCTTTACCATTTCTGACTATTTAAATGGTTTCCGTTCAATAACTCAAGAATGCTTTGACCTAGGATCTTCAAACTTAACATGGAGGTTGGGCAGTAACAGTAGATGACCCACTTTTGATTTTGAGGTGAAATGTCAAGGTCACTGCGACCTTCACCATTTCTGATTATTGGGCTGCCATGGGTGCATACGAGTTTTACAAACATATCTTGTTACCTTTCGAATAATACCAAATTTATGTGTAAGCAAAGAAATGATGAAGTTTAGGCATTTACTTATGTACAAAATTAATGGATCCATCCTGTACACTTGAGAAAGAGCGTCCCAACAATAGCAAAAACCTTCAAAAGCCAGCGAACGTATATTGTATGACTTGATGATTGTTTTCGATGAAACTGCATACGCAACCTTACGAATTGTGCTTTTAGAAATACCTATCAAATTTCAACAGCTAGTGTTATTACCGTACCTACTATACAACACAATTTATAAATCTACATGCTCAACAAGACCAAGAATACTCAATATATATTATAGAGTGTCCCTGACAAAAGAAAGAAATAACTCAAGTGTAAGTTGTTTCTCTGGATTTTATTATGAAAATATACTGTACAGTGTAAAAAGCATTTTGTATCTCATTGGTAAAAGAGTATTCTTATCTACAATAACAGTTTAAAAATAATTTATTTACAATAAAATAAATTGAACATTTACAATAACAGATTGATAATTATATCCTCGTAGTCATTTTAGGTATGAATAAAAATAGTCTATATATCGCTGGCTTAGAATTAGAAGGTCGTAAATACAAAAGCAATATTTTGAGAAAACAGGAAAAATATGTCGAAAACTACTCTGCTTATGTAAAAACAAGCTTTTTAAATATTGGTTTGGTCAACATGGCCACTTCCGATTTTTATGAAAATGGGCTCATAAAAAGCGCATTGAGTAGTACTAACGACCTTTTAAATCTAAGCCAGCGATAGATACAACATTACTCGTAATAGCCTGGTTCGGTATTCTAGATTAGTTTGCTTGAATTGGCCATAGATAACTACTATACCTTATCATTTGCTGGACGTTACTTAATAGTGATTAGATTGTGTAAACGTGTGCAATGTTATCAGTGTTTACAGTCAAAAATAAGACACTTCCATTGGTCATTATGTGTCGCAAGGACAATTAAGAGATTAACTTCAATAACTATCATTTCTAATAATAACTTTTACAGATATATAATGTACATTTAGCAATTTGTACATTTTTATTTACACTATATGCAGAGTTTAGTGGTATGTGGTATATTTACATTTAGCAGGTTTAAAGCAATGATAAGATATTTGAGCATTCATAAAATTAATGGTTCAAGAGATTCATTTAAGATGCACATACTATTAAGATTAAGTTTCTTTGTAAACTTGTAAAAGTATTAACGACCTTTGAGGCCAAGTGGATTATGTAAATTTTAAAAAGAAAAATATATGTAAGACCGACTAGAATATGTTATCAGGAAATATATCAGTCTATCTTTCAAGAAAACTCCCAGTTTATACTATTGAATAGAAGAAGGGATGCTTCTAGTAGAAAGTCTAGCACATATTTCTCTTAATGCCACAGATATGTCTCTAAATGCTGGTATTCACAGATATTGGAATTACATTTTATAACTTTTCGGATATTCTGTCTCTATTTGTGCTGGAAATTTAGAGTTTTTGGTTTCATCTCTGACGTTTTGTCTGCTGTCAGCTTCACTTGTTATCGCTTTAAAACATCCAACTTTCCTACAGCAGTAGCAGTTCCCAGTTACATACATTAAAGCACGATCATATGGTTCCAGTGAGCGAAGCGGCAGCGGTAACCATTTCCAGGTTCGTAGTTTAGTAGGTAAACAATGCGGGCATTTGTGTTGTAAAAGTTTGATGAATAAGATTATGATAACAATAACTGCAATAGGTATCATCACAGCTGCTAGAGCGATCCAACTTAACAGTGACAGACCAAATATGGCTCCAGGCAAAAGGAAGAATGCAACTATTAAGTACATAATTGCAAACCAACGATATTTTGCCGTTTGCATTCCAAGAAATTTGGCCATGTTTATGGGTGGTCGGAAGATAGGAATGGGGTAGAATATGATAATACCACTGATGTTGAAGAATAGATGACAGAGAGCGATCTGCAAGGCATTCGGTATTTTGCTACCGTCCTGTGCAAACGCTGCTAAAATACCAGTTGCTGTAGTTCCGATATTTGAGCCCAATGTCAGTGGGTACATTCTGTCTAAACTCAGCACTCCCATTCCGACCAGCGGTGTAATGGATGACGTGAAGATAGAACTTGATTGTACGAGTATAGTTAAACCAGCTCCAATAACTATAGCCAGATATCCTGTAAAGTAGCTGCATTTTCCTGGAAAGTTGGCGTTGATGAACTTTCGGATGATGTGCGCTATCTGTCCTCGAAGTAACGAGTGTAAAAGTTTGACAATAAGGACCAGGCAGATACACAGCAACACGAGCGCGATTGTCAATAAAACAGCTCCTATGGCAGCATCACTCCAGCCACCTTCACGTGAAACCTTCTCAAACAAAAATTTGCCTGAAAAATAAACACATATTAATACTGTCCGAACAAAACAGAAAACCACATACACAAGACATCAGAGAAACATCAGATAGATATTCGAATAAGATGTTATGCGAGAGGGTAGTTGTAAGCAATTAACACAATGTATTGGTAACGTGCCGGACGCACAGACACCAACAAACCCCGTCAGTGATAAGCTAGCTCACCTCATTGGGTGATTTGTTGGACTGATATATGCCATTCTACTCTAATTACAAACCACAAGGTTTACAATTTGTGCACAAGTATCTCCCTTTATGCACCCAACAACCGTTACATACGTATTGCATGTATTCCTTTGTTTCCTCGGTCTACGTTTGACAATATAAATATGTATACTTTTGTGTATATTAATACGTGCAGGGTTACCATTTTATTAGATTACGGCCTGATAGCTCACTAGATATTATTACAAGTCACAATGCTCATAGTTATAAAACCTAGGCCAAGTACAACAATGGGTCATCTCGTGTCAGCAACTATGTCACTAGGTCAAATCGGAGGAACACTTTTTGAACACTGTGGTTCCAAAGTTGACATAATTCCAATTGTATCGGATATAAAATCTAGGTCAAGTTCAATAATGTGGTACCTCGCGTCAACAAAAAAGTCACCAGGTCAAATAATAGAAAAACCTTTTGAAGCCACTAGAGGTCACACTATTTGATATTGACTCTTTTTGCTGTAATACTTACATGGTCCACAGTTAATTTTGGTGCCATTATCCAGTTTATCACAGCATGTATGTTTGATGATTGATTCCTCCTCATATTCTTCACCACCTTTAGCGATTTCCTTAATAACGTTCTTATCAATCTAAAACAATTAATGTCAATAATACATAGTGAACCTTTGAAGAAGTGAGAGATACACAAGAAGTAGTACTTACGACCTTATAAGACTCGTGAAATTTGCAACTCAATGCGCTTCTTATAAGTCTATTTTCATGAAAATCGGAAGTGGCCATGTTGAACAAACTGAAGTTTAAAAAGCTAGTTTTCCATAAGCAAGGAGTTTTCAGACAGTTTTTCTTGTTTTCTCAAACCTTCGACCTTCTAATTCTAAGCCAGCGAAATGTCCGTTGGAAGACCACATCATTATATAAATATGTGTCCAATTTGAAACCATAGAAGAACCGTACGGT
Source organism: Spisula solida (assembly GCA_947247005.1). NCBI lineage: Eukaryota > Metazoa > Mollusca > Bivalvia > Venerida > Mactridae > Spisula > Spisula solida. The sequence continues at coordinate 6,082,990 of OX365945.1, forward strand.
CCTCGAGATCGGCATTCCAAGTTTGTTACAAGTTACAAAAGACATAAATCAAATTGTTCGACTGATTTTTACCTGAATTACAAGTTTGGTTAAAGGGTTCGTGATCACTTTCAAGTAGTCTTTATTCGCAGCTTTGTTCTCTGTGAACTCTGGAATACTATCAATTATCAGCTTGCTAAGTTTCTCCAGGTATCCTGAAATGTAAGTATTATCATACATCAATAAGTCATCAACATTTTCTGTGTGTACTTCTAGGTTTTGTTGTCTTTTAGGTTAGACTTTGCGAAACGTTTAAAACGTATACTTTAGACGATTACGTTTTATAAGGGGTGTCCAACAATAAAATGCGTGCATCATGAATGCTTCCCTTTGGCCTTTACTGATACCATCCGTTAATATGTCATGGTTAGAATCGGATGTTCGCTTGCACTTGTGTTCGATTTCTGTCGTCTAAATGTTGAAGTAAATTTGTAATTCGAAAAGATTAAACACTAGAGTAATCGCTAAATTCATCGTATGACAAAATCGGAGGTACAGAAATACTAGATCAACGTCTAGGTAAAACAAAATTGCGATATTATTTTGTAGAAACTAGAAACTAAATGTACTTCAATTAGATATTCCCGCGGGCAAATAATTTCATTACGGTTGGGCGGTTTAACTAACAAAATGCTAATGTTGATGAAATTCAACAACATCTTGCAAATACAGTGTACCAACACCATAACGACAACAAATTGCTACTTTATACAAGTGGACAAGGATGTAAAAAGAATCATATTTCCATTACATTAACAGCAAGCTTTACTTAACAATCCAGCGATTATTGGTTCATAACGTTTATCGACGTTAATTTTCGCTGGCTTAGAATGAGAACAAAACACTAGTTTGAGAAAACAAAAAACTGTCTAAAACTACTCTTTATGTACGGAAAAACAAGCTTTTAGAACTTCAGTTTGGTCAACATGACCTGTTCCGATTTTCATGAAAATAGGTTCATAAGATGCGCATTGTGTTGTAGGTTTCAGATATGAATTCATGAGTCTTATAAGGTCGTAAGTAGAACTTACGACCGTAGCACTTACGACCTTCTCATTGTAAGCCAGCGAATTATTGCCTATATCGGCGGCGCACCAGAGGCATTCCTAGTTGGTACTAAGCATGATTCTCAGAACCTCAGTTTAAAAATCCCATTATAAATACTTATCGGAGAACCGAACAAGTGTTCGTCCCCTCGATCAGAAACCAAGCACGTTACCATTGAAGTACAAGACCCGAGTATACTGGCGGTATTATATTATTCAGCATTATGATAGGTATAGTATAATACCTGTTGCAATCTCAATCGGTAAAAAGATAAGCACAGTTAACCAATTGAAGGCATCGTGTACTGTGGCACCGGCAAAAGCTCGCCTGAAGTCATCCTTGTTTGTAATTTGACCCATTGATACGATCGTGTTTGTCACTGATGTTCCAATATTGGCCCCCATGACAATAGGAATGGCTCGTTCTACAGACAACACTGTAAATAGGACACAAAACTTTAATATTAGTGGCTTCAGTACATGTTAGTGATGGTTGTAGGGACGGTATACGGGGCTAGCTCTTACGACATTTGTAAAATCATAGTAAAGGCCAATGTGATTTTTTGGGACCAATTCTGATTTTTTGGACCATTGGTCCAATTGGCAACCTACAGCGCTAGTGTTGGGCCGTAAAGAAGCGCTTTAGGTGGCTGTTGTAGAGGTTTATACCATAAGTGATTAAAAGTCTTTTAAAAGTCATTATCCCGAGATTGTCAATATAGTGGCAATTTATCTCTTGAAAGAGTGTCAATTGTATCGTCGAACACTAATTGTAAGCCTACACATAATCACAGTTAATTTACGATAAAAATCCCATGCTTAGTGATGTTTTATATACATAGATGCTACATTCTAAAATAAGAATATTAAGATGTTCGTGTTTGCTTGCTCACGATGGAAATAGTGCTGCTTTGTATTTTGAGAGAAAAATGTAATCTCATTTCGCACGAGGCCAGTTTTCCTGCCTAAATTCTGTAAGTTACTTATCAACTTATTGACCAATTTATATTTATAAAGTGGACAAGATTGAAATAAAACCAGATATATAAAAAAAATATAAAAAAAATGATGTACTTACAATCACCGGACCCGACCATACTGACAACTATAGACGTGGTAGTACTAGAACTCTGTAACAACACGGTAGCCAGGACTCCTATCATCAGACCAGCAACAGGGTTCGCCAAAATCTGATTGTCCGAAAATGCCTTTCCAGCTGCCTTTCCTACAATTCAAATAAACACAACTTATTATTAGAGTTGTTCTTCTAAGTGTTATTATATTCCGTTTAATGCATCTAATAAGTTAGTATTGTGCATCTAGCACATTGCACGAGTTTACACGTGTATCGGTTAACATAGTGTCTGTCTCAAACAAAAATAGCGTTCAGTGTCTACATAGGCGAAGTTTAAGTGTAATTATTGTCGGTACCATTTACTCAGTAGGGAACATGCAAAAATGAGGACATTGGTGTCTCTATAAATTATGTTACATCTTGATTAACCCTTATGTAATTACAATGAAATGACATTCTGGTGAACAATGGCATTCCTACATAATTCCTACATTATCATAGCGGTATGAATATTATAATGTAGTAGACTCACCTCCAAGAAGCTTGAACGCATCTCCCAGAAAACTCAGTGAACAAATAAATATGTAGAGGGCAGCGATCAGTAACAGGACCTTCAGGATGTAATGTAGGAATAATCGTTTGAACTTCTGTGGAGTCGTTAACTCTGAAATAAACGTATTTACTTGTAAATTGGTGAATCGGAGCAGTTTACATTTAAACGTCGATATATACAAAAGCTACCACCGAAACATTCCATAGAGAAAGAGGGAGGTAACACCGAAACATGCCCTAGAGAAAGAGGGAGGTACCACTGAAACATGCCCTAGAGAAAGAGGGAGGTACCGCTGAAACATGTCAAAGAGAAAGAGGTTAGTACCACCGAAACATGCTATAGAGAAAGAGATAGGTACCACCGAAACATGCCCTAGAGAAAGAGGGAGGTACCGCTGAAACATGCCCTAGAGAAAGAGGGGATACCATCGAAACATGCCATAGAGAAAGAGGGAGGTACCACCGAAACATGTCATAGAGAAAGAGGGAGGTACCACCGAAACATGCCCTAGAGAAAGATGTAGGTACCACCGAAACGTGCCCTAGAGAAAGAGGGAGGGCCACCAAAAACAAATGACCATACATATCCTATTCTCAGATGCAGATGGAATTTTCGCTAGAATATGGTCATTTTATATACTTTACGATTTTGTCAAATACAGTCTTACCAGGATACTCCTCTAATAGATCTATAATAGCTGGTTAATTGGACCCCCAGCTAAATCGCTGGTCGGACTCCTCGCTGTAAGAGGCTGTCCCCCCACACCAGAAACATTGACAAATCTGCAACTGAAACCCTCCAGGACACGTACACACGTAAATAGAGACTGGTTGTAATTTAAGCACGATTCAAATAGCTCTACATTCTTAGTGTTAGTTACCTCTTAAGATACAGCTAAATTGACATTCAAAAGGCATATCGCTTCTATTTATGTTACAGTGCAGTACGTGGTATCTGTATACAACAATTTGTTGATGAAATAAATTGCAAAAAGGCTTGATGTTGGGCGGACTAATCAATAAATGCACAGTATAATTTATGTATTTTGATACTGGCGTTTCCATTAACCAGCTTTAATCTTAAATTTTAATCAAATATATATAAAACATTTATTATAAAACGTGACATTTTCGTGTGAATAATAAAGGTTGGATATCGCGTATTTATAGAAATATCGTGTAGATATTATACTCCCATATCCGGATACGCTCCGATGTTGATCATCAAGTGATAAAGTGCGGGAGATTTTGATGGCGCTCTAAAAACAGCCACTGCTTTGATTTATCTGGGCGTGTCTTGAAATTTTGCGTTAATGCGTACATGTACACCATATTTAAATTCATACAAATAATGTTGGGCAATGTTAGCGAACAAACACAATACCAAGACAGGCTATGTAACGTACCCTATGATATAAAAATTGAAGTTATATTAGCTACATTAAATGTCAATGTTTGTCTTTGTTTAATAGAAACCCTCAAAAGTATTCCATAGGCCTACAGACTACAATAACGATTTCCGCCCCAAACAGGATTGTTTCAGAAATATCACGGGTACACGTTTACTGTAACCCGACACGTATATTGTAATCCAGACGCGCTAGAATGGTGTTCCCCGAATTAACATAAGGTAAAAAATTGATACGCGATAATCCGTTGCTAATCCTATTGCGACTTAAATATGAAGTATAAATAACACATTGAGACTAACCGTCATCTGTTGTTATAATTTGTCGGAATATTTATTTTATCGAAAATACCAATCGGCGATTAACAAACAACAAAACAATAGAAATGTTTTTTCTTGCAAATCGGCAATACAATTTAATTTGCCTTTGGCAACGAAAAGCATAAACCTATTTACGTAACAAAAGACAAAAAACATGGCATGAATAGCAATACCCTTATTGAAATATTTAAGCCCGAAGTCGGTTAGATTTTAATTACACCGAGTTCTAGCTATATTCTTTTTCCGAGGCTGTTGTATGTGAAAAAGCCTGGCATTAAATAGGTGGTAGTATTGACCGATTGGTAATGACTTTGTAAGCAGCTTTCTACAATGGTCGCGTCATACCAAAGACGGAATAAAAATGGTACCAGAATATCCCTTGCTAGACGCTCAGCATAAAAGGGAAACTTGCTTCTCTTCTCTCATACCCTCGTGGCGATGGATAACATCAGGAATGAGGTGTCGAGAGTGATTAATATAAGTTGGAAAAACTTGTTTCACAATCGACCTTAAATAAATTAGTATAAACTAGTATAAACTAAACAATGGTTTATATTCCGAACAAAGTCGATAATATGACATTACTCACATTCATGAAATTTGTTGTATTTATATACTTGTAGTATGAGAATAAATTATTACACTTGCATATGTATGTTTATATGTGAACTCATGGGCACAATGTCTAATGTTTTGGAAATAAACTGTACATCATGCGGAAATTATACATGATTATATCCCTAGGTTTTCATGTAACCCGGAAAACAACCATGCCAAACTTGGGACAAGCTCGTCCACGAGCGTATTCTCGGATTTCTGGGACTAACCAGTTATTTATGGAGATGGACTGTGTGTTGAAAGGCTGTCAATATGTATGATAGTTTACCTGCCCAGGGTGTAAAATCCTCCCTTAGTTCTGGTAGTGCCCATAGATCTTCTTCTTCAATCACCACTTCGACCTAAAATATCAAAATACAATGTTTACAACAATGTTTTGGTCATGGGGACTAACGAGTCACCCTATCCTTACACTGGGCGGACGAACCAGCAGTTACCTGGAACTAACTATGCTGAGCTTCAAGAAAGGAAGATTATAATAATCCATCGAAATCATATTTAGACGTCGTGGCGTAATGGAATATTATTCTAATTGAAACCGTTTCACATTTAGACTCAAACTATGCGCGAATGATCTATACAACAACTAATCGCCCGAAATACGTATACTCTTTGGTCAGGAATTTAAACTACAATTCGAGAAGATACTAAAAAATAATAAAAGGTAAAATTAATGCTCAATGTCATATACTCACATCGCGTGGATCTTCGGCTACAAATGCTGGATTATCAAGTCCACCTTTCTGAAATACAGATAACTACATGTGTAATCAACGTCTGTCCGCACGGAAACACCCATCGTGCGTAAATGATTATTCAAACTAATTCCCTAAACTTGTAGTCCCATAATGTAGCCATATTACAGAGATTGGAAGTCACTTCCATAATTATGTTTGTGTTATGTGAATATACATCTTCACTGTACGACATGTGAAGATTTGAGGAAAGTGAACATGACAATGGGACATAGATAATGGGGTAGCTAGGCTCGTACAATTATCACGGCCCATGCGTATCCAATCGTGAAATCTCGGTCATTTCCGTTTGTCTCCGTTCTATAACAATGCAATATAAAGGCCGACTCGGGTAATCAGATTGATGCGTATCGTCAATGAACTATGCACTCAGGTTAAGGTCACCTCGCCTAAATGTCATATAACTAGGTTAGTGTCAAGCTTCAGAGCATGTACACACAGACTTGGCGTATGTAGTAATGGCTTTAGATGTACTTGTTCACGTCAATCAAAAAAATCAGTACCTATTTCATGCCCAGAAATCAGAATTTAGAATTCTCTTAAAATCTTAAAATTTCCTTTTTTGCATTAAGTCAATGTATTTAAGTTTTTCCTTGATATACTTTGTGAATACCAGCCCAGAGCTTTAACATTTGAAATTGAATCATTTGAAGCAGAACATTAGTTCAAACATGGATAACGACTTTCTTATACTTTCGTGAATGTAAATGGAAAAAATCGTAGACTGAAAAAACTTTGTTTGACTGCAACTAATTCCATGAATAGAAAGTTTCTACACAAATGCCTTCTACAAATGTTAAATACAGAACAGAATTTTAAGTTATAGCCTGGTTAAGTAATCAGAGATTAACGAAATAAATATAATTGATATAGTACTTTTATTCTGCAATGTGATTTATACCGAATTTGAGTGAGTACGTTTTGCAGGACGGTGACACAAAATTGGCAATTTTCAATGTGTGAATTAATTTCAATTGAATTAACATTTTTTTATTCATAAATTTGGATTATTTAAATCTGTTGCATAATAGAGATCACCTTATTCATATGCAAAATGCCCACCCGCAGTCTATTGGTTGAATGAGCAATAAAAACATGCCATTCACCAATAGTATAGCTGGTGGAATGAATGCCTTTGTATACAAACATGATCTCTCCTATACTACATAAGGCTACAGTTTATGCCGATATTTTTGCAATTAACTGCACTAAAATAAGTTGTTTTGGAAAGAATATGTTAAAACTAAACAATAAGTATATCATAAATGTCATAATATTTATAGATTGTAATATTCAAATAAATAACTTATTTAATCAAATACATAAGTTGTTACAATAAACTAAAATTAAAGAAAACTACCTCTTTTTCTGCCATTATCGCTAACTCCCGTTTTATATTGAAATGACACTGTAGAATACGGAGTAGCCACTGACGTTCTCATCTACGTACCCAGAGTTTATATAGGACTGCAGGTACACGGCACGATCACGAGTGATCGTATATACCCCTTTAATGCTCGTATTATTGTAAAGGTGTTGTCACGCATCAAACACTAGTGAACCAAAGTCTCATTTACGCTACTATCATCCACAGTTAACAATGAGAAAATACGACCATGAGGCTGGTAGTGGTTTAACTTCGCAATTACATTTTATATGTTTTTTATATGATATATTTTTTATTGTATTTTATATGATTTGTTAAGGTCTGTAAACCGTCCCATACACCATGTACCTTCTGGTAATTTTGATGTTCATAGGACCAGCAATATGTACCCCTTATTAAATAAACTTGTCAATACAGCGACTTTTATTTTCCGTTCTATGAAACTGAGACAGGAAAGACTGTCAATGATCGCTGCTTTGTAATATCTTAATACTGTTAATCACAATTTAGATTTTGGTTGATATGTATGTTACTTTGACATACATGTATGTACATGTTTATGTGTCTATGTTTACCTAGGCCATATTTTTTTTTTCTTATTTATGTAAATGGCTAAAGGTATGTTTATATACCGATTTGCTTTGAATAAATGGTAAATGGTATGTTCTTTACGTAAAACTTGGCCTAAATGGCCATTATGGGGTAAATTTGACTTGTCGAGATATCGTAAGACAAGCTTACTCCAGTTCTTTAATTATAAGATATAGAGCATTTGAATAGTCTACTATTATTGTAGACGACAACTGAGGCAGTCGAGAAGTTGCTCTTTTGAATGGCAAATTTTGAAATTATGATGATCAAGAGATGGAATTTTTGTGACACTTGGTTTCGTCTAAAACTCCTGAAATGTGTTCAGACTAGCATTTTGACAGGCGCTTGGACTAACGCTCGAGCCTATTGATTTTCGAACTCTCGGACTTGTGGTTGGAGCAGGACTGTTACTAGGACTGGTGCCAGAGGATGAACTAACTGCACGTTGAAGTTAGTGCCGTAGGAAAAAACTAACAGAGTGCCTGGAGTACTGAAAACACCGAACGCTATGCCGGGACTGTAGCCTGACTATTCGCAAGATCTTTGTCTACATCTGTGTTTTTCATCCCGCCACTCTTCGCAATTCCCAGACCTCGCAATCGAGAGGGTCCCGGGCTCAATCCCTTCCGTGCTAATCCTCCTAAAATTCTGCCTTGGACATACATGTATTCGTTCTTTGGAAATCTTTGATTTTGAGTTCAAGCCCTACCGAAGTCGGCATTTTTTCATACTTGGAATTAATAAAAAATAGTATATTTTTATGCATGTATTGATACATATATAGATACTTTCACTTGTTCGTCTGGTACGATGCTTAAACAATTTGCGGACCTTTTATTCGTTTATGTAATTTACATTCCTTTGTGGAATTTTCGATTTCCTGAATTTACTTTCGTCTTTCCATACATGAATTTAATTTAATACCCTTTTATCAGCCTGAGACCATGAAACAAAACTAAAACGCAATTAGAAATGGTTTATGTATATGCGTTTTTTAAAGTAAAGTGAGTGGGGGTTGAACGTAAAATGTTTTCCTTTGATACTTGACACTTTCATATTTAAGCCAGAATATCAAAATGTTCTAAATAAAACAGTTTCACTACATCACATACATGTGTACAAAGCATTTAAACCCAATTACATTATTCTGATGCTGATTTGTCAAGACATTATACCACCATTTTCAGCCCAATCAAAGTTTTTTACAGGACTACTTGAGTACTGATTTTGGTCCGCGTAGGCATTTGGTGGTTTGTTACCTTAATACGCAATGTATCGTGTTTCTTGTGGTTTTAACAATTCTGGATGGGACAAATACTAAGTCGGTTAGAGTTTAAAAGTTTTCTTCAAGATTATAAACCACGCTTCGCTATCGCTTGCTAAGGTTTAAATCTTTGAAGAAAACATTTGAAAAGCTCTGACCAATACTTAGTGTTACAACGGACTGCGACTCAATCACGCCAATACTCTTCTGTTAATAAATATGTGTAGGTTGCCGGTTTATCTCACTTATAAAATTATGCATTGTTACCTGCGAGCCTTGAGCGAGCAGGTATATTGGATTGCCTTAAGTAAAAAGTCCATGGAGGGGCACGTGACCTGTTCTCGATGGTTTACGATTTCAAAAAATAAATAAAAAAAAAGATGCATGTCGTAAGAATGTCGTGAACCAGACTAATTCCATTATTCCATGCGGATAACATCGGTCTTTGTCGCATTGCAATAGTTTATTTACCGAAGAAATCAGAACTGTCCGAAATTTCAGTGAGCGCCAGGCAATATTGAGAACATGGATCTTAACAGCAGGTGACTGCAGCTGCATTGGTTTATGATCTTTGATATTGTTGAATACTGAAAACATGTCTTATGATAATACCTTTTAATGAACTGATACGAGGTTTTATTTATAAGCTTATACATATTATATGGAACAAGGGAGTCACAAATATGCAATTCAGTGTTTTGAAAATTGTTACACATGAAATTATTTAACAATTTGTTGATAAATTGCGTATGTCAAATTATCGGGCATATAGTTTTCCCAATTTGAAAGCTACCGGCCTATCGCGCTTATTTTTCTCTCACAATTTTGAGATTTTCATGCTTAATTTTATACACATCAGCTGATGAATTATGCAGATAGAAGGTCGAGGAACCTGTCAATTCTCTGTCAAATGATGTCGGTACATCATTTGCTCGCAGGAACTATTTGACTTGTATTATATTATATATCCCATTCTCAAACAGCTGATGATGGACAGATAGAGCGAGGGTTGACACTTCTACACGTAATTAGTTCGATTTGAACAGACCAATCTACTCGCTACAATGCAAAATTGCGTATACAAATACAAACATATTTTCCTTATCTCTCCTTTCATTGATTGTTATGTAATAGTTGTCTAAATTGAACCTATTGTGTCTACATATATTCTGTTCTATATCATTTAACCAATTATTATTACACTGTTGTATAGCCTTGGTATTTGTATGTTGTACAACAACAACAACTTTTTATCAACATTAAGTCCTAAAAGTAGTGTCTACTGGCCATTTCTCTTTATTTTATGGAACATTTTGGTTAATTCTAGTCAATTTGATGTCACTTATGTATATATAGTTATACGCGGAACAGATACTCCTGATATGCCACATACGTATGTGAGTTAATTGTTATATTATAGGCCATATTATAGTTATACTTTCAGTCATGTACATTTGTAAGTTTTATATTTTCTATTTTCTAAACTATGTTTCTTTGTACAATTATATTGTATGTAATGTACAATCTCTCGGGTAATAAGAGAGGTTGTGCTTAACATATAATATCAGCACATAAACTGTAAATTTTCTAAAAAAAACCGTCTCTCCCGAATCAGGGCCTAAATTCGTCTCATACATATATACATCTGTTATATATAAAATATTTTTCAAATTTGGGTTAATATCATATCGCATACTTTCCCGTCATATATCACCATGCTATTTATGTAATTGTATTAGTGTTGCTTTGTAAAAAGTCCTTTTCAGGACTAAATATGCAAATAAACTATATTCTATTCTATTTTCAGTTCCAGTATTTTTTCAATCATATTAAGATAATGGCTATCGACACACAAAGTTTGACACAGTTTGATCACTATTTACAACAGCAACAATTTAACACTATTTTCGTCCGATTGAGACAAATATTTTTGACATGCAAGTAATTAAACAATAGCAGGTGATATAAACTGTTGATTGACCAATCTCTCATGTAGCCGCCAAATCTTATGTTGTATGAAAAGTTTTGAAAAGAAGTCGTGAAAGCATTGTGACATTCTTTGCTCGCGACTTAAATCATTCAGTTATAATCATGTATAATTGATACTGAAATTTTGTTGGTAAATGAAATTTGTATACTCTATTTGGAATCAACAGAATATAATATGTACTCTGTCCTATTTGAAATGATTGAAACAGCTCGATGGTTAGAGCGTCTGTCGTCTGATCTGGCAACCCGTTAATCAACAGGTATGCTTCTGGAATTGGGGCATCTATATCATGCACTATCCCCAAAGAACTAAATAGACTATCCTCTTTGGAGGGCCTCGCCATATGGATTTCCGGTGGCGAAGATGAATTAAAGCCAATAAACCAAACATACAGAAACATTGTTGACGTTTAAAAATAAAAGTTGGTGTAAGTTGTTCTCCGTTTTGTAAACGTTCATGTACGTTAAATTCAGTTGTACTAAGTTTGCATTAGTTAAACCCTGTTGGCAAATTTCTGCTTTATTCTCCATTTCAACCAGTGTCTAAACGGACGTTTGCAAACTAAGTCCGACTGAGGTAAACTCAATTTATAACTTAATCCAGCGTTCAGGAACCTTATAAAACGTCATCAGAGGTTTCACATGTTAAATATTTTCAACGAAAACAACTATAGTCAGCGTTCTTTAAGTATAGACCATCAACTCGTCGTACAACTTTTACTATATAAACAACGTAGGGTGAACTCAGCTTGAAACAGCGCTGGAAAATGCTGTCAAGCGCTAGCACGGACTGCCAAACGCCATATAAGTTAGGAAACAATCGTTGATATGCGCCGAATGTATGCTTGCAAACTCATACTTGCTCCATTTATTTGCGTACAATCGATCGGCCATCGATAACATTTCATAATTTAGATGCCCATGTACGAGCGTTCTCTCTAGGCCTAACAACGTGCAAAGATTGCTCGCGATATGCGGATCTCTACTGGACCTATGTCTGGTAGTTGCGTTAAGGAAACGTGTCCGAGAATAGTTCCATCGCCAGTCTATTGATCTGGACTCACAGTGTAAAAACGAGTCAACTTCCGGTTATCGCAATAAGTCATACACGTTCAGTTGTATAATCTCCTAATAAGTCATATAGTGACCGGAAGTTACAGTTGCTTATGCTCGCAATAAGTCATACAAGTTGAATTGTAAAGTCTCCCTATAAGTCAAACAATGATTTGGTTTATACGCTGTGATGACTTATTCTGGTACAATAAGGAGACGAGAGGAGGCATTTCAGGACGAAAATAAGCAAACACCGAAAGCAGAAGCAAATGGCATGATTTGCTTTGAGCGCAGGATTTTATACAAATTTATAAACACACAGCTAGTGTTACTTAAGTCACGAATCTACGATATTCAGACTTGTACTACCGCTTTCTGTCAAATGCAAATAATCGTCAAAATTGGAATGTCGTGCAGCACGACATACGACATCAGGCGACATTCAAACAAGAGATTGTAAAGCGACACAGGACGACAACAAAGACCTATGAATAAGTTTGATTGATCGGGGTAAATCTGGTAAAGATCGGGCCTATTGGAAAAATCCTTTGTGAAATAGGCGTATTATTTATGATAATACATGTATAGCACAGTGAAATACTAGTAGTTGTGAGTAGTTGTACGATTTAAGACCTTGGTTGTACATGTCTATCAATTTGCTGGGTAGAACGGTGCCCGAGTGGCTAGCACTCTCGACTAACAAGCTGGAGGTCCCTGGTTGGAGTCGCTTGAAATTTTCGACGATTTTCAGTGTTTCCCACTCAACTAGAGATGAACTGGTTGGAAACCGCAGAGATAGTCTCATGTTTTTCAGTGCCATACATCGGGCACGCTAAAGAACCAAGGAGTCTATTCGGAAAGCGCTAGGGCAGCGTGCCCGGGTCTTTGTATCAGACAACCTGTCTGTCTCTTCCCTCGAAGCCGAAAGTCATTGGCAAATTAGACAGGGATAAACATAGTGACCACGCGCAACGACTGGCTCAGACTTATCTTATTAAAGAAGAGTTATTTCGACACATGTTTCAGGCTTTAAAATCAAATACTATAACACCATAGACATGTATTGTGACCCAGACGACTAAGTATGCCATAGTTTCTATAACACCATCGACATGTATTGTGACCCAGACTGCTAAGTGTGCCATATTTTCTATAACACCATCGGCATGTATTGTGACCCAGACTACTGAGTGTGCCATAGTTTCTATAACACCATCGGCATTTTTGTGACCCAGACTGCTAAGTGTGACATAGTTTCTATAACACCATCGACATGTATTGTGACCCAGACTGCTAAGTGTGCCATAGTTTCTATAACACCATCGACATGTATTGTGACCCAGACTGCTAAGTGTGCCATAGTTTCTATAACACCATCGACATGTATTGTGACCCAGACTGCTAAGTGTGCCATAGTTTCTATAACACCATCGACATGTATTGTGACCCAGACTGCTAAGTGTGCCATAGTTTCTATAACACCATCGACATGTATTGTGACCCAGACTACTGAGTGTACCATAGTTTCTATAACACCATCGACATGTATTGTGACCCAGACTACTAAGTGTGCCATAGTTTCTATAACACCATCGACATGTATTGTGACCCAGACTACTAAGTGTGCCATAGTTTCTATAACACCATCGACATGTATTGTGACCCAGACTACTGAGTGTGCCATAGTTTCTATAACACCATCGACATGTATTGTGACCCAGACTACTGAGTGTGCCATAATTTCTATAACACCATCGACATGTATTTTGACCCAGATTACTAAGTGTGCCATAGTTTCTATAACACCATCGACATGTATTGTGACCCAGACTGCTAAGTGTGTCATATTTTCTATAACACCATTGGCATGTATTGTAACCCAGACTACTGAGTGTGCCATAGTTTCTATAACACCATAGACATGTATTTTGACCCAGACTACTAAGTGTGCCAATAAAGCATAAAGTTAATGTAGCCAGCACTCATTGGACATGTCACATAGTCAAATTACTATATAAAGAAGGTGTGGTATATATAGGCTTAATGTATTCCGTTTTTCAATGGATTACAAACAGATCATTTTATTTTATTTTGTTTCGTGTTTTCATACACACCTTTATTCATTATTAACGTAGTAAATGCTAGAGAATACATTCCTGATGAGCGTTTTCCAATTAGCAACCCGAGTAACCCGAGTAAAATATTTGGGCATGCACAGTCGGATAACTCGGTAGTGATATCAAGAACGTATCGAGTATCAAAATGGCGACCAAAGGTCTAGCAATTATGATGTTAGAAGAAATATTTAACAGCGACGAGGAGGATGACATTATGACTGAAAACAACTGTATAACAATAAACTGTCTGATATTTGCAGCGAAACGTAATTTTCCCAAAGTTCAAAATTTAGGTTAGAGATTATACGCATGCCTCACGCTTTCCGCCATTTTGACTCTAGAGAACCCGCGAAGGACTGGGGTTACTTGTGTCGAGTAGGTTAGAGATTATACGCATGCGCACTGCGTTTACCCGACCCATTCCTTTTACAACTCGTGTTACTCGTGTAACCCGAGTTGGTAATTGGAAAACGATATTACTACCGGGTTATCCAACTACGCACGCCCAACTATTTTACTCGGGTTGGTAATTGGAAAACGCTCTTATTGGTATAGTCCAGAGACTTTGACACGACTCGTGACCTTCTATTAGCACACAATTTCACAGCTGATTTATTGTCTTTGTTTATAACCCGATTGTATGTTTTCATAAGCGGGGAGTATCACGAAGACGCACGAGTTGTAATACTAAGACACATCGAAAGGACCGATATTGCACGCACAAGATCCTTGTAATATATTCATGCGTAAAGCTCTGGATCATATCAAATTCTTCGTGCTAACAGAGAGTCGTTCTGTCCATCAACTGAACACTATGTTTAATACATTTTTATACTTTTCAATACATGATACTCGTGTTCATAAACATTCATTTACACGTATAAATGCTCTTTTGTTTGATTAATATAATCGCACTAGTTATGTTTATAAACCATAATTCTTGAAATAAATACATGTAGCGTATGTGTATGTGGATTGTTGGTCTAGGGAATGATTCTCGCTGAGGGTTCAATCACGGGCGAGCCTTCTTATTTTTGCTCATGATGTTTTTCAAATTATCATATTAATTTGATGTTTGACTGCATGCTAAACGACCGTTTCTAATTAAACACATAAATAATACGTAAAACCGAAAGCATATCTTTGTATTTAATAATTAATAAGATCATGTGTTTTTTCAACTGGACCATGTGAACACATTCTTTTAGACCTTATACGTCATTTTAAATAGTTATTTTTGTAAACCCAGATATTTTTCAGAGTTAGGTCTTATTCAGTGTAGCAATACCACGTGACTTTTGACTACAGTTACAAGAAGAAATTTGTAAACATTGGAAAACAAAAAAGCCACAAGTATTTTATTTCTGCATCGATTTCTATAAAATATACGCCACGCTAAGGGGACAATATTTTGCTTTCCATGAAATATAAAATCTTTTTCCGCGGTTGTGCCGTTTTGTCCATTACCTTGTGAAACCATGGAACGTGTAGGTTTCACAGGGTAATGGAAAAATCGGTAAAACTGCTGAAAAAGATCTTATATTTCACGGAAAGCAAATACTTTTCCCCTTAGCGTGGCGTATATTTGATAGTAATCGATGAAGAAATAAAATACTTAGAACTATATTTATGTTCCAACGTTTACTAATTTCTACTTGTAACTGTAGCCAAAAGCCACGTGGTATTGCTACCCTGTTATTGCGTAGTGTTCGTTTAAACTTTTTAAGTTTTTAGTAATAATTATTTTAATTATTCAAAGCAAATACATTTCTACACTTGTGTTAGTTTTTACCACACTCATGATAAACATACTACATGTAGTATTATATCTGAAACATAATACGAATATACTAGTATAATGCACAGATACTTTTATGCGAAACCCGCTACGGTTTTAGTCACAGGTAACTGTATCATTAATAAACAGTACCAAAAAAAATTAAAATTAAATTTAGAATTCTTATACAAGGTATATTTCCCGGAGAAGTGATCGTACAGTCACTGGGTGTATTTTTTCCCCATAATTTAAAGCATTTACGGCATTAATCATCTATTTAAAGCTGTGGGTGATCAAAAACATCTTTGTGAATCGAAAGCATTCGAAAACATGCTTAAATTTACCTTCGTACGATATAATTCATTGTTTAAACTTTGATTTTATTTTTCGAGGGCGATAAACGCTGTAGGAACGGCTGTAGTGGTTTTTAGTGTGTCTGACGGGTTTTCGAACGTATTTTATAACGGTCGTTTTGATTGGCGTAGTATACATCGTTTGTACGCTGGTAACGAAGTCCTGGGAAACCCCAATGAAATCAACCAATGAAAATCGTTGTTACAAAAAGGAAATCACGCGCATCATTCGGAACGTTCGCACAAACATGGAGTCATTTTGACATTCAAATATACAAACGATTCGTTTTTCGGCTTACACGTATACATTCACTGAAGTGAACATGTGTCAACCAGGTAAATCTGTTCCAACTTTTTCGTTCTTTAATTTTACCGCGTTATTATGTTTCTACACAACGGTAAATTCGACATATGTTGGTGATTTCCTCAATATTTTCGTTTTTTTTGTTTTTATTGAGTCCACCCCAGTGACCGGGTGGATACCGTAATACGTATTTATGGGATAACTGTTTAACTACTTGACCAATTTCGATGGGATTTCGCATGAAAGTAGTTATAGTCATGTTTTTTACGAATATAATTACTTTATGAAGATATCGAAAGCCAATTCTTGTTTTTGATACCTGGTCAATTCATGGAAATACACCTTGTATAAGAATTCTAAATTTAACAAAAAAAAAAATTTTTTTTTAGGTACTGTTTATTAATATTACAGTTACCTGTGGTTTTAGTTGCCGAGATTTAATACGCGTAAACGACCAACCGACCAGACACAGTCGGTCGGTCAGTTGGTCGGAGTGAGCCAGCAAGTACTCAAGCAAGCAAACACACAAGCAAGCATACACACAAGCAAGTCAGCTCATTCGACGAAGAATACTTATATACCGTTTCTAATCGACAATCAATATATTTTCCTGATTTTATGCGAAATATTTGTGATTCAATATATAGTACATCGTCGGCGCCATTTGTTGTCCTCACAAACCACGCCCAAGCTGAGTTTTTGTATGGGAAACCCTGCATTTCCCATTTACGGTCAGTTTATTTTGTCACTTTTAACACATTTGCCCACGATTTGCCCACGATATACTTGTGCACCGATCCAAGTGAGTAGCTAAGGAATGTCACTGGTTCGAAAATCTGTATGAATTGCCACGAGGAAAGCGTGCAAAGGTTGGAGCATTAATGTAAAACGATCCATTTGAAAGTCTAGAGTATAGGTAAATGTTTGACCTTGGTAGTTTAAATAGACGGATTTACTATATAAACTATCTGGTAAAAGTACAATAACATGCATAACCTAGAAATTTAGATATAACGCCCAATTTGTATAAACACTTAAGGGCATGTTATACTGCGATATGACATGTTTTTAAAAAGCGTTTTTTCTTCAAATTGAGCTTTGGCGGACATAACAAACATAGCGTTACATTGTACTACATCTAATCAACAAATACGCATTAATACAGCGAATTTAACATAGCATTATATATACACAGCCCTTTCATTGCAAATCTTGCTCGTCCACCCCTTTCCCCTTAAGGTGATTGACAACTCTTAATTTTTTCTGTACAAGAGGTATCACCTGATTTTTATAGAGAACACACTCACTATAGTAATTGTGCAAACCCATAACAGTTTTGCTTGGCTAGTTTTTAAGATATTTTTAGATTTTGGGGAAACCCCCTAAAAATTTATATTTGCATTTTACCGAAATAGTTTGACATTAAATTACAAGAAACTTGGCATGCACAAAATTTCGTATATACGGAATCACACGATAACATTTGTTTTCGAATATGCATGCTATTTGTATTTTTAAATGATAGTTTAAAGTATGTGAATTTTCATTTAGAATTTTTACGAAAAAAATAGTAGTTGAACAACATACTGTTTTCGTACATGCAACCAGTAGAGTAATTATTATAGAAGCTTTATTCCAAAGTTCATGGCAGTTGCTCGGCTAGATTTTTTTAATTGACACTTTAGTGATTTCGGAAATGTTGAAAACCAGGAGAGTTTACAGTACATCAACGTTTTGAATACGTTGTATCCAGTTTTCGCGATAATTTGTTTTTGAAAAATGTGTATATTTAAAGATGAGCCCAGTTTTAGCTATATGCTCTTTTGCATTAGCTTGTCTATATTCTCAAAAAATAAATGCAACATAACATTCCTCTAAAGTGGTTGGGATGCTTCACTGTGTGGTAGCATGTATGCCCAAAAATGCGCTGTGGATTCAAGATGTCGGACGACAAACGCGAGAAAAGTAAGTGTCTTTTGTTTTCGACCCAATCTTTTTAAATATGACAATCTACATTGGGAATGAATTATGAAATGAAAGAGCTTAAATTGGCGATTCTAAAGGGACTATCCGTTGTGATGAAATGCCAACGTATTTCTGTAAAGTTTAACTGAACACGATGTTTTGTGAAAGTTAAAAAGTGAATCGAGAGACAAGAAGAAAATTGACGATAATTTCCCCAGTAAGAATACCAGTACATAAATAATCACCCAAATCTGTAGAAATCGTCCTACCCGTCACACGTACCCATTGTTTTCTGATAAAAAACACTTAGAAAGTTGTTTGAAAGGTTTGAAATTTTGGCTACTGTACTGTGCTGTGCAAAACGTGAACAATAACAAACATACCACTGTATAGCGCTGTGAATTCAATTTCTGTATAGCGCTGTGCTGCAGAACAAGCCAAAATTCTGTACAGCGCTGCGCAATTTTGAACTGATTGAGCTGGTGGCGAAAGTTCTTTCTGTTCTTTCGATGTAACATTCAGATGCCAATTTCTTTTTATGTCATAATCATATTGTTATTAAAACATAAGTGTGACATCATGTTTTCTTTTTATTCTGCAGATTTTTGACGTACAATCAAAGGCTTACGTTTTAGTAAATGACGACAGAGCAGGTTGATGCAGAAATGTTGACATTTATATAAGTATGTCATTGTTTTGCTATTCTGCAATGTCACCGATATATTATAGTGTTTGAACTGTCCATCCGGATGTCCGTCTCAGCACAGTTATTGGACCGTCGGTCATTGGATTGTCGACCATCCACAACTACCGTCGGCCATCCAACATATCGGCCATTGGACCGAGTCGGTCATCCACACTTATCAGCCAAACGAAATTTACCTTGAAAACGGCATCCGGTAAATTCAACAACGTTTTCTGTTCAATACTTCTGAAGTATGATATATCATGTGCTATCATACATGTATATACGAGGGTTGTCCCATTAAATCGTGTACTTTGCTTATTACACAAAATGTATCCAAACGTTTACATTGTATTTTCCCCTTCACTGATGATTAATAAATATGAAAAATCTGGATGTATTGCTTTTCTTGTTTTGTGTAAAATATCGTGAATGACTTGAAAGTTGAGAGTTCTGTATCTTAGACTACCATTATTGTTGTTTAATTCTCGCTTTCTTAATTTTATAACTTGATTGGAATTGGAGTTGTTACTGTGTGCCAAAAGCAATTGTCCCCTTTACCACCATACTCACAGTAATGGCATCGCTATATAAATCTGAAAAAAAAGAGTTATCTCTCTGTAAAATCAGGTCAAAAAGTAAATCTTATGAACATCTGAAACAGCTTAAGAATACTGGAGCGGTGTGGTGCGCATGCGTCATAGTACGTTATGAGCCTTACAAATGTAAGAATGTATAAAAATAATCTAAAATAAATCAAATTGAACAGTTCATTGATTTTCTCAGCATTTAGCCCCATTTAACAAAAATTTGCGAAAAAGATACATCGGTGACATATATTTTTTATTGCATAATTTTGAAGATTAATATCACTAGACTTATTTCACAAAATAGTGAAAAAAGTTTAATGCGGGAAAAAACGTTATATAGAGGATCTTGCATGAGTACTCATTACATACGAGTTTTATTAAACGAGTGGACAAAATGATATGACACGAGGCTTTGACGAGTGTCATATTGTTTTTGTCGACGAGTTTAATAAAAGTCGTATGCAATGAGCACGAATATAAGATTCTATTTATCACATAACCTTAGAAACGCTCAATATTGTTCAGAAGGATGATGAGCACTGCATATGTTTCAGCCAAAATTTAGCGGTACAATGAGCGTGACGTCATGGTGACGTTGATATTATCCTGACGTCAGTGCTGGATCAATGCATTGATTGGCTAACGTCACGTCAAGCTAATATGTATAGATTATTACACAGGGACGGCGGGCATTAAGTCGATATTCGGCATACAAGGTTAGGTATTGGCTCGAGGGCTTCAGCCCAAGTGCCAATACCTAACCTAGTTTGCCGAATATTGACTTAATGCACAACGGCCCTGTCTTATAACCTTTTTATCGCATATGTTCAACTCCACTGATTTTTTCTAAACACGAAATTACAAAACAAGCCCAGATCTAACTTTTCTAGAGTTTTTTTAACCTGCGAAACAGTGAGAATCTTCAATTTGTATTCCAGCGCGCTAATGACGTCACATGTTTGTGTACGTTACGTACGCGCGTCGCTTCTGAAATGACCGGATATAGCCTCGATACGGAGTTTTGGCACACTGGAAGAGGTCCAGATATCGATATTTGGCAAACTAGACGCACATATCAGTTCAAATTCAGCGCAATTGTGTTATTATAGTAACACATGCGATAAAATATCAATTGCACGGTCTGGGAGTGCCGAACGATATTTACGTCACGGCTTTACGGCACTCCTGGACCGCATGTTATGTGATAAAAGGATTTAACCTGGGTGCTCTTTTGCTGCATTAAAAATATGAAGTGGGTGGGGTAGAAAGGCGATATATATGAAAGCAAAATTAAATATACCATTTTTGGTCTCTTGACCTTGTATAACAATGTGTAAATAAAAATGTCAAATTTGAACACCACCACCAATTTACCAATGTCAATGTAATTATAAAAATTATTCATACACACATCAAAATAGGGCTGATTACTCGGAATACGATTTCCGTGACCTAGTGTTTTTACGTCATATGTTGTGCCAGAATAGATTTCTCTACTTCCTTGCATAAATTGAACAACATCTAAGGGAGGAATCCAAACCGCTCCAACATCCTTAATTACTACAGAAAAGTAATATGAATAAAGAAAAAGACTATCAGTGAACGAAAAGGTCTGTCTTTTAACAGCTGAACGTTGTTATAAATATTTGCCTTTTAAATAAGTCAAATGTTATTTAAAGTGGGGAGCGAGCGATGGCCTAGAGGTACAGCGCGCTCTTCGGGATCGAGAGGTCCCGAGTTCAACCCCTGTCTGGACCACTACTTAAATTTTTCTGAGCAAGAATAACCGGTATGCTCCACTAGACCAATTTGTGAATTGGTACATGTGAGGGTTGTAACTAGGTCATTCAGCGTAGGCATTCCGCCTTTTGTTTGCTGAATCTTTTCTACTGGGTCATTCAGCTAGTTATACAATGTCATGTAATTTATTTTATCACATAAAATAGGCTCTGGGAGATTAATAAACCCATTACATAAAAGTCATAATACACACGTGTAATAAACATGCAAATGAGGTATATACAAGGGCGAGTCACTTTATTTATGTATTCATACACGTTGTCAAAAAAGTAAAAGAATACATTTTTAGAATAGAATAAATTCTATATCCGATTATGAGCACTCTAGGGCATGTTATAATCACACAATAACAGATGTACAAGAACTTAAGAGATATGACTGTAAGTAAACATGACGGTAGGTCCGTTAAACGTGGGTACGAATAAGATCGGGACGAAATGTACATACCAAATATCTGGCATCTACACAAACACAGCATCGGATGTTGATTTCATTGTATAAATCCGTTAATTTTGAGTATTAAAGACGATTTTCCTTGCTTACCAAGTACTTGCATCGTGTACAATCAGTTATTCTCGGCTATTCAGACGAATCGCGAATAAATTCACGCGGAAAACCTAGTTACTTCCCCTGTCCTTGGTTGTTACTAAAACCCGGAACGGAACACGGAACAGAACAGAATACGTTGTGTTGCTGCGGTCATAGATTTAATTATTTACTTTGTTAAGCGTAGTTTTACATCTGCAGGATTTTAGATACCCTAAAAATATTATTTTCAAAGGCAGAAAAATTAACATATTGGAGTATACATTGTTGCACTATTTTTTTAGCTCTTTCAATGAACCGCTTTACTCCTATGGAGTTTATTTGCTAAAGGGGAAGTGTGTGCATTCTTGACAAACTTTTACTGTGTATTTAGTTTATGTGATAAAAAGAATCTTACATTCGTGTCATTCCATATTAAATTTATTAAACTCGTCGAATAAAAGTGATAAAATGCTCGGCAGAGCCTCGCATTTTATCATTTTATCCAACTCGTTTAATAAATTCAATATAGAAAGACACTCATGTAAGATCCTCTATATACTTTTCGACAGCTTGGACTTGAGCGGATCTGCGCTTGTTTAGTTGGGCATTGTGCTTTGTGTGTTTTTAATATTTTCTGTGCTCGGCTGGTTAAGTTGAGTGCTGCCTTCCCTGTCTGACTTAATATAATCTTTTTGTGTCTGCACTTGTTTGATATTCCTGGGGGCCGCAGATCGAGGTTGGCTCACACCAACCAGGAGAGAATTAGTCTCCCAAATGAGACTCGAATGCAGGTTTCCTAAGGTAGCCGAATGACTATGTGAAGTTAAAATGTAAAAGGGTGACTGAACGGCTGAACTGCTAAAAGCAGCCCTAGGAAATTAGTAAATTAAAATTACCCTTTTTATTTGGAATTTGCTAATTCGTGGAATTGATACCCCTTCCAAACATGTGTTGAGATGGACATCAGAATGGAAAGTCCAAACACTATATATATCGCAGACATTGAAGAATAGCAATACAATAAAATATTTACGTTTCGGCATCAACCTTCTCTGCCATCATTTTCTACAACGTATGCCTTTGACTGTGCATCAAAAACCTTTAGAATAAAAATAAAACATGATGTCACGCTAACGTTTTTATAACAATATGATTATGACATAAAAAGAAATTGGCATCTGAATGTTACATCGAAAGAACAGAAAGAACTTCCGCCACCAGCTCAATCAGTTCAAAATTGCACAGCGCTGTACAGATTTTTGGCTAGTTCTGCAGCACAGCGCTATACAGAAATTGAATTCACAGCGCTATACAGTGGTATGTTTGTTATTGTTCACGTTTTGCACAGCACAGTACAGTAGCCATAATTTCAAACCTTTCAAACATCTTTCTAAGTGTTTTTTTATTAGAAAACAATGGGTACGTGTGGCGGGTAGGACGATTTCTACAGATTTGGGTGATTATGTATGTACTGGTATTCTTACTGGGAAATTATCGTCAATTTTCTTCTTGTCTCTCGATTCACTTTTCAACTTTCACAAAACATCGTGTTCAGTTAAACTTTACAGAAATACGTTGGCATTTCATCACAAACGGATAGTCCCTTTAGAATCGCCAATTTAAGCTCTTTCATTTCATAATTCATTCACAATGTAGGTTGTCATATTTAAAAAGATTAGGTCGAAAACAAAAGACACTAACTTTTATCGCGTTTGTCGTCCGCCATCTTGAATCCCCAGCGCATTTTTGGGCACACAGGCTACCACACAGTGTGCTTGCTAAACAAATATTAAACTTGGATAAAATTTTGTGGGCGCATTAAAATATGTTTTACATACGTTGTAACTAGTATTCGCGAGGTTTGGTATTTCAAATATTTGAAATAAATGACACATAAAATTCAGCTATATTTCTTCTGCAAGTTTATTATTATAAACTTAGTACAAAAAGAAACGTAAGTTATAATGTAATGGGCGTTTTCTACATACGATCGGGATATAGATAACAAAACAGGTATTCATCTAAACGTTTATTATTCCATTGTCACACATGACAAGTGAGTTCTTGGAACGAATTAATATCCATGAAAAAAATGTGATTATAATGAAACATGTACACAAATGGTCAATAGTGTGTAATGTCAAAACATCGAAATAAAAATTGGAGGATATTTGTTAAAAATGATTTTTTCAAAATAAACGGCTTGTTCACACACCCATTGTTCCCAATGATGAGTCTAGCTCATTTGGTCGTCAACCGGAAGCGATTCCTCAGGTGTGCCACCCTGATATGGGCATCCTGTCTTTGCGTAGTAACACGCAGACTATCGGGTATTGGTCTTTCTTTTTCACTATCCGGTTACAGACAGCCGTTCCATAGTTCCAAGTGACTATATTTGAAAGAAGAACCTTTATTTAACAGTGGCCGTCCACTATCTACAGGGATATAATGATTTCTGCAAAGAAAGTATTCGTGTAGACTGGTAGCACGTGAATCCCGTGTTTTTACAAGTAAGGGCATTACCGGGCCATCGAATGCAAAAATCAACGTGTGTTTGTATTCACAATGTGTAGAAACAACTTTTGATCGGTTGTACAAAATAATAGAGAGGTTGCGATTAGAACGTGTACGACTACGTGTACGTGTAGCTACCCGTACATGTATACGTACACGTTGCAATTAAAATTGGCTTGCGAAACACAACGTCTGCGTGTAACATCACATGGCAGTTGTAACATGATTTTTTTTGTGAATCGATAATGAGTATTTGTATTAACTCACTGAGACTACCGGCGATAATATCTTGGGTTTCCCGTGCATATGCATACCTGTGTGACGTAGTACACAATATATTTTCGTCTGTCACACGTCCGTTACATGTAGAAACTACACATACCTGGATGACGAAATACCCAAAAATAATATTCACGTACACGTACACGTTACACGTTGCCTTTCGCAACCTCTCTATTATGTCGAAAGGTACTGAACTTGTCCCACAACATCAAAAATATTATCCTAAAACAACTTACGTTTCTTTTTGTACTGAGTTTAGTATAATATAGTAATAACTATACAGTAAATTCCCGCTTTTAAGACATGATAACATGCTGACACATCAATTTTAAGTTTGTCGTACTATTTCATCATGGTAGTCAGAAGCTTTCAATGCATCTTATTTACACCGATTGCTAAACTTCCGCTCAACTGAAGAGTTTGCATTCACCTTAAATGTATTTAATATTTACCCGAAGGCGTGGTTTAGTGACGTCACAAAATGGCACCGACGATGTACTAGCTATTGACATATCGTAAAGGAAATAAGGAATATATCTTGTAATATCAGGTATAAGTGAGTATTGTCAAATTGCATGCGGTACAAATAAATAGTCTTCGTCGAATGAGCTAACTTGATCGCTTGTATCTTTTATTGTGTTAGCACTGGCTACGGAATTCCATTTTGGAGTGGGGAAATGCGTTGCATTCCTACAGTCAGTATTATTATATGTATATCTATTTTGATTAGATCGACTGCTTTGATAATTTATTGATATAATTTCAAATTCCTATGGTGTAAAGTACTGCCTAATGCCCTAATCTTATCCATACACATTCTCAGTACAGCAACCATGTAAT
Source organism: Spisula solida (assembly GCA_947247005.1). Classification (NCBI taxonomy): domain Eukaryota; kingdom Metazoa; phylum Mollusca; class Bivalvia; order Venerida; family Mactridae; genus Spisula; species Spisula solida. Next base: position 6,108,843 of record OX365945.1, read on the forward strand.
AATATCGTGAATTATTTTACAAACATTTATCGTTTGATTTATTTTGTACCCATGCCTTATTTCAATATAGATCTTATCTCGACACTTGCAACATTATGTCGTAAACAAATTGAGTAAACAAACCCATTAACGTTCATGATGCAGACATTCATTATTATCAAATATTCAATGTATTATCTACATATTCTCATGCATGTGCTAATAATACACCAGGATCTCTTCCTGTACCAATCAGACCTGTCTAGAATATATTAAAATTACTCATTCAATATTTGTTTATACCGGTATATTTATATTTTGTATTTATTTTCGGCTTTATTTGCCAATCTATACTTAGAAATTATACTACGCTCGTTAAACGTCCTTCGCGAGTGTCCTTGGTATATGATATAATTTAGAAATATATAGGTTATATTTGAAGTGTAAGATACACAGTGTATAAACGAGTCAATTGTCAGTTATCACAATAAGTCATACCCGACGAATGGTATAGTCACCCAATAAGTCTAACAGTGACCGGAAATCACAGATGTTCTTTACTCGCAATAAGTCATATAAGTTGAAATATACTTAAAGTCTCCCAATAAGTCATACAGTGATTAGGTTTATACGTTGTAAGAAACATGTAGTTATAAAAATACACAAACAACCAGGGCAGGATTCTGGGTCATGTAGTGACAGAGGTACACAAACAACCGGGCCAGGGTTCCGGGTCATGTACTGACAGAGGTACACAAACAACCGGGCCAGGATTCCGGGTCATGTACTGACAGAGGTACACAAACAACCGGGCCAGGGTTCCGGGTCATGTACTGACAGAGGTACACAAACAACCGGACCAGGGTTCCAGTCATGTACTGACAGAGGTACACAAACAACCGGGCCAGGGTTCCGGGTCATGTACTGACAGAGGTACACAAACAACCGGACCAGGATTCCGGGTCATGTACTGACAGAGGTACACAAACAACCGGGCCAGGGTTCTGGGTCATGTAGTGCCTGAAGTACACAAACAACCGGGCAAGGGTTCTGGGTCATGTAGTGACTGGAGTACACAAACAACCGGGCCAGGGATCCGGGTCATGTACTGACAGAGGTACACAAACAACCGGACCAGGGTTCCGGGTCATGTACTGACAGAGGTACACAAACAACAGGGCCAGGATTATGGGTCATGTAGTGACTGGAGTACACAAACAACCGGGCCAGGGTTCCGGGTCATGTACTGACAGAGGTACACAAACAACCGGACCAGGGTTCCGGGTCATGTACTGACAGAGGTACACAAACAACAGGGCCAGGATTCTGGGTCATGTAGTGCCTGAAGTACACAAACAACCGGGCCAGGGTTCCGGGTCATGTACTGACAGAGGTACACAAACAACCGGGCCAGGGTTCCGGGTCATGTACTGACAGAGGTACACAAACAACCGGGCCAGGGTTCTGGGTCATGTAGTGCCTGAAGTACACAAACGACCGGGCCAGGGTTCTGGGCCATGTAGTGCCTGAAGTACACAAACAACCGGGTCAGGGTTCTGGGTCATGTAGTGACTGAAATACACAAACAACCGGGCCAGGGTTCTGGGTCATGTAGTGGAGGAAGATTCTCGGACGGACGGCAGGGTAGGCTGTGATATCGGTATGTTTGTCCAGTTACACAAAATTTTACATTTTTGCAACTATTCTAATGGGATATTCCCATAAAATAATTCAATACGTGTATAAGTAAAGTTGATGTGTCTTATAGGCGAGAACATTTGACCTGTAACTATAATTAATCCTCAAGTGTTTTGGTTATTGTACCGTAGGTCTAAGAATGTTTTGATAAGTTATAATAACAACTCTGATTAGACAACGGATAAACATGGATCAAGGATTTCAAGTCAATTGTGGTAGGTTATACATTGATATTAAATCTGATTGTAATTTCTTGTTTATATTTTTCATGGTAAAAATAAGCATAAGAACATACTCCTAATGCTTGCATACATCATTTATTAAACATTTATTAATGCTTTAATCAACTTAGGGATAGGTGCATTATAAATTATTCCGAATTGTCGCGTACCGGTAGAAACCAGTATTCACGACTTTAAAAACATATTATGAATATAAGGTAACGTAAGGTAAAGTTTTTATGTATTTTATCACATGTTTGACGTCGCGGTAGCGTCATAAAGCCATTATTTATTTTTGGTTAGTGTAATTAGGCTTTGACGCGACGTCATTCAAAGTAAATGCGACGTCGTTTATTATAGTGAAAATAAGTAGTAATTTAACGTTTCGGCCGGAAAAAGGTTAACATGTGATAAAAAGAACATTACATTTGTGACTTTCCACATTGAATTTATTAAACTCGTTGAATAAAATCGATAAAATGCTCGGCTTTATTATTTTATTTAACTCGTTTAATAAATTCAATATGAAATGACACTCCTCTATATAGCGTCACCCCTATTGAAAGGGCCAGCCAATTAACAGATGAGATAGCTATATTTCGTGCGCACAGTACCCACGGTGGGGAAAACCAAGTGACCAAAAGTGGTGCAGTGCACGATTTTCGACCCAAAACAGCGTCGACTCACGTAGGTTTTTTCATTTTAACTTTTTTGTTACGCCATTGTTTTCAGTCAGAGAGCGTGCATAAACCCCGCGATTGAAAGCTTTTTCATTGGCTTTATAGAACTTGGTGTAATTCTACTCCGTTTTGACGTAATCCTTGCCCAACCGATTCTAAATTTGCCAAATGTTTAGGTAGCGTACACTTCTGTTCACAAGTTATGTATCAAACACAGCTACTGTGGCAAATATTCTGCCAAATGATGGATTAAATGGAAGCTTGTAAATATTCTAAGCATTGTGTGAAATATAAAATATGCCTCTTAAAGGTGATGCCTCACAGATTGGCCAAAAAAAATTTAATTATCGTGATTTTTCAACCTAACCATGTATTGATGTAATAGAAAGCCACTGACGGTTGCTTTATGATAGATTTGGTGCAAATAAGCAATTTTTACCACTTTCGATATAGCCCACTGAGTATATATATTTTTAAAAATCGCTAAGTTTCCTTCTAACATGCTTTGTGAATTATGTAATTCACTCGTGATCGAACTGTAACATTAAGAAACTACAGCGTAAACATCAATGAGGTATTTGGTTCTTTTTTTATTCGTTTTCATCAAATGCAAACAAATTCCAGGCAATTCAAGTAATAGTAGTGCTAATTCTATAGGATATTAATACTCTATAGAAATGTTAATGTAAAAATACTAAATAACTACAAAATGCCACTGTTTCTCAAGTTATTTTATATGTCAGTGTGGTTGTTTATGGGATATACAGGCAACTATACCAAAATTAGGCGAATATTTGACTATTTTATTTTACTTTTTGCAATACACCAATATGTGAGACAGTCCCTTTAAGAAACTTTGGAAATATTGTCATACGAAGTGTTTGGTAACGGACACTTTGCGATCTTTCAGATGAAAACGTGCACTTACAAATTCTTATTTTTCTAACGATCGAAACAAATAGGGTTTACTTAAATTTATAGCTAAAATCTATTAAGTGTCATTTCAATAGCATTTGTTGGCCATGTCACCGACGTGTATGAAGACTGCAGTATCAAAAATGTTTACTCTCTATTTCAGCACTGCTCATCTTGACATTTTTTTCAGTCATTTACTTACGAGTAGTTCTAAACAATTGCTTTGTCGGTTCTACAAAAGCCGTTATACATGATTGGGGGCTCTTGTCATTCTATATTATCTATATTATGCTTTCGATGTCGATAGATTCAAACAGCATTGTCCTACCTAAATGGCAACTTGATCATTTTGTTTAAAACATTACCGAACAGCCACCAGCCACGGTAGTTACATATGTAGATAAATAAATAAATAAATATATATATAACTATATAGTGTAAACATACAAATAAGATCTCTAACAACTGTTTATAATATCAAGGGTCTTGATATGAAATACGAGTATATGATGGCTATATTGGTGTCTTCCCTGTAATTGGGGTGGGGTTACGAAATTCCCTCTTATTTCATTATTATTCGCCATGTCAACACGAAATAAATTTTATTGTAAGTGCAACTGATGGCAGACGATGCTGAAATACATTAATTAAGTATATGGACAAAATTGCGCATATGAATGAAAACTATTTGGGGTAAGACCACATTTTTTAGTCTTTTGACCTCTAAATGACCTTGACATCGACATTAAATGACCTTGACCCACATATCATTTCAGAGCTCCATGCCGGTGCTTTAATTATTACACATAATAAAATTGATATGTGTTTGTACATACAAGTTAAAAAGGTTAGATTAAGACGGGATGTGTGCTAAAAAATTGGCGGGAAATTATGACGCCATCATGGTTTCCATGGTAACCTACAGGATCTCAGATGTCCACCCTCGCTAAAATTAAACTTCAAGCATCCCTCTACACGAATAACTGGACCTTTTTTTCACACTAAAATGTCCAGATGCTAGACTAGTAAGAGTTTTCTATCTGTCGTTCTGTCCTTTCACTGGACTGATTTCAAAGAAAGTTAACAATACTCTTTAGTGTCAAACTTAGTTGTTCATATTGATGGCAAGATATTCAAATAATTTAGCAATTTTATTAATATTATATTATTTGTCAACACTATTGCTGTGTCACCATTGACACTTCAAAAGACTCTGAAGTAACATAACTGTATCATGAAATATGCACCAGTCCCTATTATGCCCACCCGGGGGCGAGGATACAGGGGAATTAGACTGACGAATCTTTCTGACAGGCGGGAATGTGATAACCTCATCAAATATGAGTCCCAGGAATAGACTTAGGTCCGGGAATTTCGACACCGAGAAGGTCGACAGCGATACTATTATTCGTGTTTGTATTATAATATCCGGATGAAAAACTATGCTCCACGGTGGGGATTATAGACAGTAAGTATTGTCTTCATGGGGGTTTAGACATCACAAATTGAACAATGTCCAATTCCCCTGGGTCGACCGGCCCACTCCCCCAGGCGGGAAGAATATTGACTGGTGCAATATCGGGACATATTTATCACATTCAGTGCTGGTTCTTGTTATTGTTTGCAGACAATGGGTTGTTCCAAGTACAGTTCGTCGTTAAAGAGGCGGAAAAATAAAAAAAATCTTAAAACAGACCAGTTTCTATCAAGGCCAACAACAATGGACGAAATATTTCAGAAGAACATCCATGCTGAAAGTAGCATGAGTTTATGTATAATTTACTTGTATATCTACAATAAATCGATTATCAACTATAGTCACATTACACTAAAATACATTACTCGAGACGACGAATTTCATGGCTGCCTGCCGGTACCACACAAATCAACCCCGATATATATCAGCTCATATTCGGCGATTAAATCCCGAAACCGCGAATGTGTCATCGAAATATCGCCGAATGTTTGGCACATGTAAAACTATCGCCGATGTGTCGGGAAGCCTCCGAGGTGCCTCATGGAATACGTTTTTATCGCGGAATCACCACCGACCATCCCGCGGGGTTCTGGATGCCTCAGGGATGCTTCCCCGGGATATCCCCAACATCCGGTAAAATGCAAAACATGCATTGAACACTCCCGGTGTACTCGCGATATGTTTCAAAACTTCCCGAAGCTTCCCCGAGACATCGGGAGCATTCCTCAGACACCGGGAACCTCCTGATGTCCATCCCCGAGGCAGTTAGAACGACGCATTAAGTCGGGAACATATCGGGAGTTCCCTGATGCCTCCCGATTCATCATGATTCCTCCCGATTCCAAAAATTGTCTCATGACTTCCCAAAGCTTCACATGGACAACGACGACGATGTTCCCGATGCCTCCCGAAGCTCATTAATTTCCATCGGGAATACATCGCCGAGGCTAAAACTGCTCAATGGGACCTAGGCCTAAAGTACCAAATACCGACAATAACATTAGCCTTTGTTTTCAAACGAAAATGACCATAAAACACAATTAAATTTTCATTTTTATTTGCACACGAACGCTGGTGTTGTCATCGGCGCACAATAGATCTATCTATTATAGGTAAATTTTTGACATTGGTAGTTTAAATGGACGGAGTAGCTGGACGGATTTACTATATAAACTATCTGGTAAAAGTACAATAACATGCATAACCTAGAAATTTAGCTATAGTAATTATCCGTGTTTATAGATCGAAGACGAGTATTGAGCCGTGACTGCATCTTTAGCTATAGACTCTCAAAGGTTAAGTCTCTGAGGTCAGATTCTATCAACATATCTAGTGGTATTTTTTCACCATTTCAACATGTAACAAACTATTTTAACCGCACTGTGTATAAAGCCCACATTTCAGCGAGCGAGTGCATTAACCCAAAATACACGAGTATTTTTTTTATTTATAGGCCTATTTATTATTGTGAATGTATGACATCACGCAATTATTTATGTTTGAATAAACAACCTGTTTATGTTGGTGTGGAGTATTTGTTTGTATTCTGTCGGGTTCATGTGAAATATGTGTTTATTTGTCAGCCAAAACCTGCTATAACATACTTCAAGAACGGAGGAAACTCCTGTATAAGTGATAGATTTTTATTATACATTTGTAAATGAAAATATGTATAGCTGTTTATAAAACAACTTTTTAACATATGGTAATTTTTAATGTTGTATAATTTTGCCAACATAGCTGATTTATGCTGTTGTATGTATATATAAGTCTTAAGATACATATTATGTCATATTTTAGTGCTTTAGATTTAAGACATACATCTAGACTTATTTGATTTTATCATAAATGATTTTTTGGAGGCGTTTAAGCCTCTCATTACTACCATTGCCCATTTCTTAATACAAAATTAACCGCCTTTAGGCTGCTATGTGAATCCGCATCGGCAAGTAGTTCCAGAAACTGTCAACATTCCCAATACTGCTACATATGTTTCTCCAATGTTTTAAACTGATTTAAGCCAATCAGCAACATTTGTTTATTCTAAGACCAACAATTATTGTGAAACTGTTCGTTAGATCGATATTTTTGCAAAAAAATCACTACACCCGCCGATACCGAACTTGTTTCATAATATGAAAATGACGTGTTCATCAAATGTCCCGGCTGTATAGCTATTTTTAGAAACTTCACACTACGGTCAAGTGATGGTTTTATCAATGAATCGTATACGGTCTGCAAAGTACTGTTATGCAATCATATGGTGTCGCTATACTAGCTAGCCGCTTTCTATAGACTGTCTCACGCTGTGGGGGGGGAGTGATTACAAGACGGTACTGTAGAATCTGATAAATAGGCGCGTAGTATTATTTTAAAGCCACTTTTGATATACGCATTCAATACACGTATTACATATAAATTAATATGCACCTTTTAACAATTATTTAGATACCCAACATGCATATATAGTCACATATGCCTATTTTGACATACCAGACAAGATCGGCAATAAGAAAACGAACGTTAAACGTGTAAAGTCGGTTTAAGCTTTAGTAGCATCAACCAAATCGCCTCCCATCAGCACTCTCAGTGCTTTGATTAATATTTTAGATGTATTGCAATTTTACTACCAACAGTCTTTTATAAATCAATCATGATTGATCACATTCTTGTATTATTGCATTGCATAATTGTATTTTATATATGAAATGTGAATGAGACTTGAATAAAATATTTGAATTGAATTGAATTGTGCGCTATTTATTAATTGTCAAGTTAGATAGAGGTATTTATTTCGATTATTAGAAATCAAACTTTTTACGTGCACGCTACCTTCAGAAAAATCGCGAAGTGTCCGCTACCAAACCCTTCGTATGGCGATATTTCCAAAGTTTCTTAAGATTTCTTATATGGTGTATTAAAGAAGTTAGAGTAACAACCAACCTGAGTCGACGCTGTTTAAGGCCGAAATCGTGCACTGCACCACTTTTGGTCACGTGGTTTCCCCACCATGAGTACCTCCCGAATTCCTTCTCGTATTGCCGGTCGCCTGACAGAGATGGGCCTACGGTAACCATTCTTTAACTACCTGGCGGCTCACCAACCGACCGCATCAGTTCTAACCCAACTTCCACCGGGATTCGAACCTTCGATCTCCTCTACCAAAGTGAACACCATAACCACTCGGCCACGGTCACGGATATGAACCGTATATTGTTAGCTGTATTTGGTTTTCTGCATGTTTATGTACTATACAGTGAAATCGCAATTTAAGACGTAATACGTTGCATCCCCTTAAATACGTCGCACCCACTATTGAAACTTAACAGCTCAGTTAACAACTCAAAGGTGGAAATTTAAAGGTGCTGACTCACAGATCGGGCTAAAAAAGTGTATGGCATAGTTTTCCTAACTTACCAAGTACTAATGTATAAGTCACTGACGGTTGCATTATAAGCAAATTAAACCACTCTCGATATTATGCACTCGGTATTTGTCCTGTTAAAAATAGTGCAACGGTTCCTTCCAACATGCTTTGTGAGTTATGTAATTCACACGTGATCGAACTGTAACATCAACAAACTACAGCGTAAACATCAATAAGTTATTCGGTTCATTTTGTAATTTGCGAAAATATTTCAGAAAATTTAAGTGACAGTAGTATTAGTTCTATATATGGTATTAATACCCTAAAGAACTTCGAATGTAAAAATACTATATAACTACAAAATGCTGATGTTTCGCAAGTTATTTCATATATATGGGCTGGTATTCACAAAGCATCTTAAGTGAAAACTTAAATATTTTGACTTAAGTCCAACATTTGCGCAGCTCATTTCTCCCACAATTTAAAGTATAATCCATGTTTTCTTAGTGATTATAGAAGCTGTTTACATAATGCTTCCAAACTATGTAAAATATTAATCATCTTGATCTTACTTCTTGGCTGATACACTTAATAACATTTTTAGATTTTAAGAAATTTCTAAGTTTTCTGCTAAGATGCTTTGTGAATACCACCCATGGTTTATTTCCAAAACATTAGGCATTATGCCGATGAGTTTGCATACAAAACATAGTGTATAGAGAATACTAGGTTAGTGCCTTATATTACTTGAATTTATTGGGTGAGTTGGAGAAATGTTTATTCGGCGAGCCGTGTAAACATTTCGGAGACGAACCCAAAAAATTCAAGTAACATACGGCACTTATCCTAGTATTCTATTTATCCCAACACAAATAAATATGTTTAAAAATCAAAACTAGACCTAAAATGGTTTAAAAAACAACAATCACGAATTCTAGCGAACATACAGTAATTTTATTTTATCGCGCAATAATTCAACCTCATAACTGCTACGTACATTTATACGCGGCGCCATATAGTTCGCAATACACATGACAAACTTTTGAACAAGTAACAAAATTTTAGATATTTAAAAGCGAATTTTAAATCATTTATATCTAATAATGAAGTCCAGATAACTTATTTATCCTTGAAGGTTAACAATAACTATAATAAATAACTAGGTCAATCTATCTATCTATGTATACTGCATCACCCCCTCGCGGAGATTATGTGCAGTGCAATCAGTCAATATTCATTGATGAAAATTCACCTCGTGGAACAACATGGCGAGCCTTTTCAAAAAGTTTTGCAACGAGGTGGTGGATGACGGTTGAAAAATTGGTGGTGGAAAATTGACATTTTATTGTGTTTTATAGTTTTATGCAGTACCGTACCTATTGCAAATCATATTTTAAATTTTGTTTTACATATCGAATGTGGTTTTATCGATAGTAATCCAGTGTGCTTGAATGTAATTCGTTGAAATATTTCGAACAAAAAAAAAAGACTGCGGCCATAGTGCGGCCATATTGGAATTTCATGAAACTTTTGGAAATGTGTCTCTTATCGGTCTTTTACTAAATTTTTAAGGACGTTTTAACTCTTTTTTATGTGTTCATACTTATTGGATGGGAAAATTGAAATTTTAAAACCCAGTTGAAATTTTACAAATTTTACGATTGTAGCAAAAATTTGTGATGTGGTTATAAACACTTATCCTTGATACAGACTCACGTGATTTGGCTACTTTTGAGCTTTTGAAATGTGCAATGCTTCAGTTCTACTCAGGCAAAAAGCCCAACCGTTCAGTTGACGATAGAGTAGCTCGTGACCAGCTAGGTGTTGCCATAACAGAATACACCATACGAGTGTACAATCCCGATCATGTGTATACCCTAAACATATACCTCACAACTAGCAAGTTCATGATTAATGGAAAGGGCATGCAAGTGTTTGTCGACAATGATCTTCCAAAACTACGCTCAATGGTACAAGGTGCTCAGTCTGCCTGCGGGTATAGCTTTGAATATATAAATAAAACTTTTCAGTCTGAAATAGCTAAAGCATTGGGAACAAAGATTCTGTGAAAATAACTGAAGACCTGAAATATCCAGGGTGTAACAAAAACTGTAAGTCTCGTGGTTCATATTGCACAGTCGGGCAACATTGGATTCATTATAAATGTGAAAAATTAACACGTGTTGAAATAATCTATAATGAAGACAATGCCAAAAGAGACAAACCGTATAAATGCAAGCGCTGTAGAGTGGAAAAAAGCCCTGTATGTGACTCCTCTCGGCTCACTTTGCGTCCACCCCCGCCCGTGTTACAACAATTGCACAGGACATACTAGACGAGCAGTCTGATGGGCGGTGTGTAGCCTGTGACACCATTATATCTGATAAGTGCGAGACCTGTAACAGTTGCATGGGACTGTGTCATGACTCATATGTTTCCAGGAATGGAGATGGTGTCATTTGTAATCTATGTGCTGCTAACCAGAAGCAAATTGACCTCACTAGTAATCAGTCCGATACTCCCCCCTCCTGTTAGTATTGCTGGTCCCGATAGTGTATTGCCAATTCCTACGAGCGAACAACTGGGCGTTCATAGTCAGAATACCATTGACATGACTCTCACTTCTAGTATCACTCTTGCTGCTGCAGTTGTGGGGATGGGAAAGTCATGTACGTGTGAGAAATCTGTAGAATTACGAGCTAGGAATACACGATTGAATAAATGGCAGGTTGATCTCAAGACTCGTGAAAGAAAATGTTTGACAATAGTAGAGAAAGAATTAAACTGGAATCTCAGATTAAGAAAGTTGAAAACAGAAATGTTGAACTTCAAAACAATGTTAAAACTTTAATGAAGCGTATTGACTCACTTGAAAATGATAGGCTTCTTGCACCATATGCAAATGCGGCGGCAGCTGAAAATCTCCCATCAGAAAGAAACAAGTTCCACACATCCGGATCAAATGATATGCTCCATAATGGCACAACGTCCACGACGTCCCGTGAACATTCTCCTCAGAACGTTAATAATCCTACCACCAATAAATTCCAAAATGGTTGTAATAAATTACTTGACCGTATCTCCGACATCGTTTTCCGGAAGCTCATGACGCAGTTGGACGAGTTTGAAGATAAAATGTTTACGACAGGGAAGACGGAGAGCATTGTCATAAACCCAGTGGCGTTTGCTGGTGGACCATTATGTTTCAAACCAGACACCAGAATTCCCCCACCTCCTCTATATATTACCCATTCCCCACCAAACACGAACTTAAATGTTCCAAATATTCCCCAGTATGGGGTAAACCCGACGGCACAGACGCACATGCAACCGCAGACAGTTGATGAAAGGGGTGGGGCCACAAATCGTAAAGAACAATCTGTGTCACCCAGTGTACCGTGCCCGCAAGTACAAACATCGGTGCAGACTTCCGCTAGCAAGCGGCCTGCACCACACAGCTCATTCGACTCAAGGGGGTACTCTACGGGGCAGTCATCCGCAGCTAAGCGGCCTGCACCTCACAGCTCTTCAAGCTGCCACACCTATTCCTCTATGGATCAACCAGTGCCATGCTGCCCAGATAGCAACGTGATAGCTGACAATTATAATCAGTTCTCGAAATCGCTGGGTAGTGACCCTTTTTGTCTGGTCAGCCAACCCTCGACCGAGTTATAGACGGCGAGGACCGCATGTTACTACGAGTTGCATCTTATAACTGTAAAAATATAAAAACCTCAACTCGCGCAATTAATGAACTACTCACAAATTTTGATATTATTCTGGCTCAAGAACACTGGTTATTTGAAGTACAAATTCCAATGTTAGGTGAAGTCAACCAAAACTGTAATTATACGGGTAAAAGAGTGGACTATAGAAATCCGTTGCCTCCGATCCAGTTGCCTAGGGGGTACGGGGGTGTAGGTATATTGTGGCGTGGCAGTTACAATAAATTTGTGAAATTTTACCTGACGGTTCAGAGAGATTTCAATGCATTGAATTGGGGGTTAAAGGATGCGATCAGAATAAAATTTTACTTATATCTGCATACTTTCCATGTTAGGGATATTCTAGCAGTACACATGACTTTCTTGAAAGTGTGGATGAATTACGTGAAATTCTCCTGAAATACTCCGGAACCCACTGTGTCGTGATTGGTGCTGACCTGAATGAAGACTTGAATAATCTGGAACAATCCCAAACTCGTCGTTACTTTGATAAATTAGTTAATGACTTTGGCTTGAATTATGACTGTGTGGGCATGACATTTGTTCATCCGAATGGTCGGTCATCCTCAGATACTCAAATAGATTATTTTATTACTTGTGATAAACGCAACTCAGTGGATGGAAAAAAGGATATACTTCATCCATCGTTGAACGTGTCAGATCATCTTCCAATTGCGATTACTCTCTCATGTACATTGAAACCTTCCAAGTCTGACAATAGGGATTCATACCTATCTGTAAAACGTATAAGGTGGGATAAGATTGATAAACTTGCCTATGAACAGGATGTGACCAGAACGCTTTGTGACAATTCTTACTGCTTTGGAAACGTCGACTCGGCATCGGAAGCAGGGGAAGCTGCTGTTAGACTCATGGATGTCTTGTCTACTGCTACATAGTCCCTTACACCATCACGGAGAAATGCTAGGGCTGCCAAGCCAAAGTTGAAAGTATCGAACTCCGATATCTCTCTTGCACATAAACACTTGAAAAATGCTCATAAACGTTGGACTTCAGAGGGTAAATCATTTTATCCTATCAATCCTTTATTTACCAACAAAAAGCAATGTAAGTCAGAATTTAGAAGGCTATGTAGGATAGCGGTTGCACAGAAGCTTTCGGCTGAAAAGGACCAAATTATTTCCACACGTAATAGAGATATGAAACTATTTTATAGGCTTATTAATAATCAAAGAGGGACCCGCAGGAACATGATAGACGATCTCTGTGTTGGCGGGACATGTTATTCGGGTAGTGAACAGGTCCTTAGATAGATAGATTTTATTCAGTATTGAATGTACATTCATGGATATATAAATCAACATGTATAATAAAACAATGTATACATACATGCATTTATAAATAACCATGACAGGCACACCAACACTAAGGATTACACAAAAGGAGATAACTCTTATTTCCATTGTGGTCCTTTAGTGTTGGTGGCATGTCATAGAGAGGCATACTTATGTAAGTTATTATGTATTATTGACTATTGCACAAATAAATTAACTATATTGTATCACAGATAATCGGAATCAACAGTCAGGTTATGTTAAAAGGCAAGTTAAAGTTTAAGAAGTACAAATACTGAAATTCACTATCAAGCATAAATTAATTACTACATGTAAATGAATAAATTAAAATAACAGATTATCAAGATAATAAATAAAAATAAATAATTAATTAAATTCAGTATATATACTGAAAAAATCAAGTTTAGCAAGTTTTTCAGGGTACTAATACTTTTACTTGTATGGCGATGTATGCATACTTGATGTAAGTAACATGTCGGCCATGACTTAATTATCAAAAATTCAGTGGTTAATTTGTGTTTTCGTGGTTTTGAGAAGCCATGACGTCATTTATAAATAAAACATGTGTAACACGTGCAGGAGGAAATCTGATCCGTGTAATGGATGTAAACAAGCACGACATTTTAAATAATGACAATTAATTGATCATCAGTCGCCTAAAGACTAAATATTCGCTAACAGGGACGCCAACGGTGGGCCGCGTTCAGACAGACTAACAATAACTACGTCACAAGAAGAGCGTTAGATTGCAATGACGTCTACACGTAACAGATTCATGTGAAGTCACCAGCTAGCTGTTCATGTCGGGAGGGCAAACGGCACTATTATTTGTTATAAAATCGACCGGAATAGACAATACAACGTCATTGGTAGTAGTGTTAGGTTGCCTCGGCAATTTTTATCGCATAACGATTCGTAGGCAATAAACCCCACCTCCGTATGGATTAAACATACACACTAGAATTTTCGCCAATTTAGCTTTTGGTCCTTCTCGGGAGTAGAGGAGATAAGGAACAAAATGCAATCCACGGTGCATTACCTTGAGCAAACATGGAACAAAACTGGTATAACATTCCCCTAACCGTTGCTTTCAAGTTTCGTAACAGCAAGAGACAAACATGTTCGACTGTAATGACTCCTTAAGGAGGGCATAATCCACATTGTGATTTTTCTAATTGACCCCTGTAGAATGTCATGCAACTTCACGAAAACAAATAAAATAGTTCAACTTGCTAAACTTTTTTATAAGTATATAATCCAGAGAGCATTAACATTAGGCTTGTACTTTAAATGTCCCTCAAAAGTTGAAACCCTTGACATGAAATAAAAACTCAACACATTACCATTATACGTACATTAAACATAGTTCAATGCATACAATATCGATGAACCAAAAAGAACTCAAGTATGTTTAATGACCCGTGCCGTGTTACCAGTCAGTGGCAGCCACCGTCGCTAAAAAGAGATTCACATTAATGATTATTATGTAAATCGTGCTAAATGGGTATAACATTTCTCCTACTAGTCTGGTTTGCCATAATATAAATCACTGTGCAGAATTTTTCCCACCGTCTGTATGACCTTTCTCTACTCTAGTTGATATGGCGGTAGATTCATATCCACCTCGTTCTGACGTTCTATCAACCAGAAAGGCCGTAATATGATGCACTGATGCGGCCAAACAGAATTAGGACAACAGTTATGTAAACAGCATTGAGTCAGAACAAAGACAGTTCTAAATGGACAGATGTCAGTTACCAACCAACCTGATAATAAATAATAATATACCAGATTTATATAGCGCCCTTTTCATGCGAACGCACGTTCAAAGGCACTTTACCCATGTTGCAGCCACAAGGGCGCAGGTGCCTCTACCAGTGCAGATACAGCATGATCTGACCAGAGGGACAGACTGAGAGAAAGCCCCTGAAGGGAGAGAGATACATTAGATACAGGCATGTCCGGCGCTGCAGAGGTGCGCCTATCTCTTATTTCGAATAGACAGCCTGGTTCTTTGATGTGCCCGGTGTATAGCACCGATACACAGCTTCCTGGCACTTCCAGATACTTTGCAGACCACACGGCCAGATATAGCGGGAAATATTATAAATATTTCAGAAATGTCAAGTTCCGATGCCAGGGATTGAACCCACGACATCTGGATTGACAGCCCAGTGCGTTACCACTGAGCTAAATCCGCTTGATGATTGATAGAGAAAGCTAGGATAGTTGACTTAATGAATTGACTGCCGTTAGAAACAGAAAACAAAGAGTCGTTCATTGTGTTAACGATAAGACGAACAATAAATAAAGACATAAATTTACATTAGTTCTTATGTTGAAAAAAATCTATAAATTTCTACCCGCGGGACTACAGGTAACTGTATCATTGATAAAGAGTAAAAAATATGTTTTATACAATTTATGATTATCTTAGAAAGGTGCATTTGTACTAAAGTGGTCAGATTTTCTTGGTATCAAAACCAAGAATTGGCTTTCTATACCTTCATAAAGTAATTACATTCATAGACAATATTGTTTGAACTACCTCGAAATTGTTCAACTAGTTAAACAGTTATACCTTGAAATGTAAACCACGGTGTCCAGTCAGTCACTGAGGTGTATTCAATAGAAACGATAATGCTATTTAAAACAAGCAAAAAGAAAGCGATTTCACTCCGTATGGGTTTATTTTCTTATTTGTGGATAGATTTTTCAAATATTGACATCAAATTATAGACGAAGCTCTGTAGTTCCTGGTTATGTAAATAGATTGAAAATAACACCACCATTAGTTAAATGTTTATTAAAAACAAACTGCACCTCAGTGACTGTGAGGTCAGATTCCCGAGTTATGAACCTTTCTAAGATATTATAAATTTTATAAAAAAAAATGTTTGTACACTCTTTATTAATGATACAGTTACCTTTGCCCGGGACCTGCCATAATCATACCACTAAACTGGTGTAACGTTATCACAGGGGAAGAACTGTTTAGCGGGAAACATTTCCGACGATAACAAGTCACAAACTTCGGATGGCTATTATTCTTTTATTTCTAATTTCAAATTAGCATTTTACCGTGGTATAAGCCCTACATTGCTGTGAACTTGTTATACTAACCATGTCAAACGCGTGACTTTCTATAAATTGACCTTGTTCGGTAAATTAAACACAGTTTTATGAAATTGTATTATAAAAAAAAGATAAACCACAATCGTTCGAATGAAATAATCCAGACAAAAGGTGTGTTATCGGAATAGAAACAATTATTTGAAACTGTCGCTTACATCGTCCTCCATGACGCAGTAGGCTAAGCTATTACTTATGGATCTACATAATATTTTTTGCTTGGGTTCGAATCCCACCCATTTTGAATATTTGTTTTTAATTTTGCTAAATAAAACATGCGCATGCATGTCTATTGTATATATACTTCTAAAATATATCTTTGTCCTTTTTATTTAAATCCTTGAAAATATTCCCACGTCAAGACTGTCGAACAGAGATATCGGTCAACGGTCACACAAACTGTGCTCCATTATATTACCAGAGTAAACGCTTATTAATTTTGACGTTTCTACAGAATATTCTTAGAGTAGTGATTCCAGCGAAACCAATGATGAAAATAGTTTTTCAGCTGAGCAATAAATACAATATCCAGGGCGGACTAAAATCATAAAATAAAATAAACAAAGCAAATTTGTATTAAATCTAAAACATAATTTTATTATTCATTTAGTAATAAAATATACATAAAAATCACGTATTATGATAATACAATTATTGAAAAAAAGTTTAGCAGCGGAATCGAACCCACAGCCCATATAAAAGTATGCGAATGTTCCGAGTGTAGATCATCTTAACCACTAGGCCAAGCTGTGAACTTGAAAGTTAACGTGAATTTGTATCATATATCCATAATCTATCAAAAAAGTACCGGTAAATATCGTTTCAACCTTAGCAAATTAACTCGTGCTAGGGTTATATTTCGAAGGTCATTGTACATCTATACATTTGCTTTTGCAGTTGTTGAAAAATAAATACAGTTTAAAAATGAAGCAAATCTAACAAAACTTGACGACTTTCTTATTTCGCGTTTGTATAATCATGTAAAATGACTGAAAAGTGGAAATAAAAAATATATACAAAGAAAGAATGGTCAACCTAGGTCCAAATCAAATCAACTTCAATCACATTGCAAACTTAGAACATCAATCACATGCTTGATGATTACAAATTATCGACTTTCTGTGTCCATAATTTCCTTATATTTCCAATGCTCATGTGCTTACACCATTTCTTACATCATTTTTACATCATTTTTACATCATTTAGTAGTTAGAATACATGTATTTGATTTATCAGCGCCCTTAATACGAAATCATAATTCTTTGTCAACGGCATTTATCTGTGAAAAGTATCTGACTGTCAATAAGGCTGTCAACGATGCTTTGTTGTCAACGATGCTTTGTTGTCAACAACCCATCTTGTATCATCATGACAAGGTCTGAAATTATAGAAACAGTAGAATAAGGTCGTTAGAGCAAACAAAGTTTATTAGAAAACAAGAAACTAAACTTTTTGTACTTCAGTTTGGTTAACATGACCTCTTCATATTTTTCCAAAGAAAGGTTCACGCACCTTGTATTGTAGATTTAGCATATGTATGGGTGTAAGAAGATCGTATTCATCATTTTAAACCTTATACTTTTAAGTTGAATTCAGTTCAAACTCCTGACCTTACAATGTTATTTAACAAACACACACTCGTCTATACATTATTGTAAAGTGTAATATAATACTATTTAAGTAAACTGATATACAGTCGTTTTATTTAGTTAACATGACGTTATTATTGTACCAATCTGCCAGTGAATCTAGTTTGTCAATTATATACAAAAACGGTGCCTTGACTTAACAAGTACCCAAGGAACTTCTCCACATATATCTAAGTTTAGAGGAACATTGGTGGAACGGTGACCGAGTGGCTCTCCACTACTAATCCGAAGGTCCCTGGTTCGACTATCAATTCGAAGGTCCCTGGTTCGACTATCAATTCGAAGGTCCCTGGTTCGACTACCATTCCGGAGGTCCCTGGTTCGACTTCCATTCCGGAGGTCCCTGATTCGACTACCAATCCGGAGGTCCCTGGTTCGACTATCAATTCGAAGGTCCCTGGTTCGACTATCAATTCGAAGGTCCCTGGTTCGACTACCAATTCGAAGGTCCCTGGTTCGACTACCATTCCGGAGGTCCCTGGTTCGACTACCAATCCGGAGATCCCTGGTACGACTACCAATTCGGAGGTCCCTGGTTCGAATCTCAGGAAGGCTTTTCCCAGTCATATTGTCACGTTCGTTATCTTAAGTCATATTGTCACGTGTGTTATCTTCAGTCGACATGTTGCAACGTACGGAAGAACAAAAGCTTACCCTGCTTTCTGCTAGATTTGCAGTGCAGAACATGTGCTCTACCGACTTTGCTAACGTTAGTAAGGCATTTAAAAGTGTACACCATATAAATACGTTACCATCAATTTCCACCATATTGTCGCCGTTATGATCTCCAAGCTTCAAAATGTGATCAATATACTCATTAACATCATTAAACCCATGGTCGTCGAATTTGTTCGTTAACTTCAATATCTCATTTAGTTCATCACGGTCAATTTTACCTAAAATAACATTTTAAAACAATATACATGTATAAGTCAACAGTATTTCAGTCATATGGAGACAACCAAGTCAGTCACATTATATATCCTGACAGTGAGCGGACCAACAGTTACCTGGAACTATGTTGATCTTTAAGTTTAGGAGATTACCAGAACCATTTAAACGACTTAGGTATATATGTCGCGGCATGGAGACGATCCTGAGACCTCTTCTAAAATGCCAGAAACATTCAATTAGATATACATGTACATTTGTACTAGTTTAAATGAATAAATCAAATATGAAGAGTCACTCTGTGTCATATTTACAACCTCGTTTCAGACAAGGTTACGATACTGGAGATACAAAGGAAGGGTTATATTCGTACTGATGACAGACTTACATAGTTTAAGGCAGGACTATGATATACTGATGTCAGAGACTTGTTCTGGTTTGGTTTTATCTTTCAAATATGATCAATTCAGGAGAGTTTGCTTAACTTTACGGCCAAAGTTTCCTCAATATGTGTTATGACAAAATAAGACAAAAACAGTGGTAACTGTATTGTTTGACACTTTTTTACATTTGTTACATTGCAGAAAAATATGATGAAATGAAGATGTGTATTACGAAAAATTATACATTATTTTAGAATTCAAGCATTTAGGAAAACCCGTGTCAAGTTTATGGATCCAATATGTTTCTTTAAGGAGCCTCTTCATATCATCATTAACAATAGGCATTAAATTAAAGTCGTTTAGATTATGCCCGTCCTGATTGAAGTAATAGCTACATGACTAGAGAATGCAGGATTGATAAAGCTAGTAATGTCAAAACGATGGTTGTTCATACGCCTAGAAACCTTTTGGCTAGTTTGACCTACATATTGCATACTACACTTAGTACATGTTAATAAATATATGACATCTGCACTTTTGCAGTTGACATTACTCTTAAGTTTGAAAGTACCATTACATGAAATGACCACTTTCATTAATATGAGAACAATGCGAACACCTAGAACGATTACATTTTGTTGAAGTAAAGTTAATATAAGACATCTGAAATTTAAGTGTTACTAAAATGTCCTTAATATACGTAGGACGTGTAAAAGCAATTGTAGGCTTATAAGAATGCAACGTTTTAACAGCTGGATTGTCGACCAATTGAAGTAAATCCTAATACTTATTAATGATGTGGCCAATATTATGGAGAGATGTGTTGTAATCAACAACAAAGGGTAAAATAAGCGTTTCAAGCTTTATAGAGTTTTTAAGGGCAAACTCTTCACTTTATCAAAAGCCGTATTGATAACATATGCTGGGTAGTTTCTTACCGGAAAGTGTTGACGAAGCTGTAATATTAGTACAAAAAGTATTCTCATTAGAACAAATACAGCGATAACGCTTAGCTTGACTGTAAGGTATACCATCCTTACATGCTTTAGGGTGACAAGAACTGTATCAACATAGTGGTGAATATTGGTAGGTTTGACATAAACATTGGAATTGATAACCCATGACGTTGTTTATTTCTTTGTTTATTATTATTATTATTCCTGGTAAAGACTTTAGAATATAGTCGAAACGTTAAATAATTCTGGAGTTAGTCTTGTTTTATTTTATTTGTGCACAATATGTTTTACGTACACGAGTACTCACCATTATTATCTTTGTCAAAGAACACCAATGCTTCTTTTATAACTTGTTTAGCATCACCAAGAGTGTTATAGAGTTCTTCCAGTTCGTCCAACGTGATGACGTCATCATCTGAAAGAACATGTTCTTGTTTCTGTTACATGATACCACCTACTGCATTGTATACATGGGCTACGATTTAACTTCTTTGAAATCTTACAGGACATTTGGAATAACTATGTATCTGCCAACTATATTTACCATCGACTTCAATTGGGTAATAATTATCGGACAGGGAAGGTGGCACTCATCAGAAAGAGCAGAACACAACAAAACTGAACAGTAACAAATACAGGACAATCCATTCCGACAGCCTATTATCGCCTTAGTCAGTCAAACAAATCCGGTGCAAGAGCCAGAAGACAAGATCAGACCAAAAGGACGACCACACAACAAATGGAAAACTTAAAAACAACACTAAACACCTACTGTTCATACACTTTTAAAAACGAAGCAGCCTTATGCTGGTCCACGAATAAGCAGAAACAATATGAACACAGTTTCTGAAAAATGCACAGTGCCCAGGCAAAATGTTTTGTTATTTTCTTACAAGTCGTCCTAATTTCAAGTGTCAAAAAATCCTACAAGACTCGCATATTTATGCATCTACCTTATCCTTAGGCAGATGCATTTCAATGTTGAAACCAGATTGTGTCGATGTCTGTTAATTTTAATGTTCAAAATTCTATTTTCATTACCTTTTAAGGAGTGCTGACCTCTATTAGGTAACTATTGGTCACTAGAATGTATAACTATGAAGTGAATGTTAATGAATGACTTGTATTAGGTAACTATTGGTCACTAGAATGTATAACTATGAAGTGAATGTTAATGAATGACCTGTATTAGGTAACTATTGGTCACTGGAATGTATAACTATGAAGTGAATGTTAATTAATGACCTGTATTAGGTAACTATTGGTCACTAGAATGTATAGCTATGAAATGAAGGTTAATGAATGACCTGTATTAGGTAACTATTGGTCACTAGAATGTAAAGCTACAAAGTGAAGGTTAATGAATGACCTTTATTAGGAAACTATTGGTCACTAGAATGTATAACTATGAAGTGAATTTTAATGAATGACGTGTATTAGGTAACTGTTGCTCACTAGAATGTAAAGCCATAAAGTGAATGTTAATGAATGACCTGTATTAGGTAACTATTGGTCACTAAAATGTATTATTATAAAGTGAAGGTTAATGAATGACCTGTATTAGGTGAAGGTAAATACAGCAATTGAAGACAATGGGTTAATAAATTATTCCTCGTACATGAAGTTCGATCATTATATCATTGTGAATAGATTCTTCAAACACGATATAATATACCAGTAATTCTAGTTGTTATAGAAATCACTTCCCAATCGTTATATGCTGATTGAATGCTGTGCTAACATGTTAAATGCATCTAGTGTTCTCTAACCTTTCTTGTGCTTCAGTTTCCAGAAAGCGTCTATGTTTTGTTTTAACGGATTCTGTCCCGCATCAAATAATACACTTCTTGCTTGGGACCTGGTCAATCCCTTGGCTCCTTTGTGCAAACAATCATTATATAATTCTTCAAGCTGAAATGAAACATCCTGATTAACAACTCGCTGGCTTAGAATTAGAAGGACGTAAGTACAAAATCAATATTTTGAGAAAACAAGAAAAAACTGTCTGAGAACTCCTCTTTACTCATGGAAAACAAGCTTTTTAAACTTCAGTTTGGTCAACACGACCACTTCCGATTTTCATGAAAATAGGCTCATAAGAAGTGTTTTCGAGATGCAGATTTCCAGTAAACATGAGTGTTATAAGGTCGTACTTACGACCTTCTAATTCTAAGCCAGCGAACTGTTGAACCTTCCACCTCACCTACTAACGCTCCTCATTAGAATACATAAAGACATTAACCTTCGGACAGGCAAGGCTGCACACTCAACAGAGACATTAACCATCGGACAGGCAAGGCTGCACACTCAACAGAGACATTAACCATCGGACAGGCAAGGCTGCACACTCAACAGAGACTTTAACCATCGGACAGGCAAGGATGCACACTCAACAGAGACATTAACCATCAGACAGGCAAGGCTGCACACTCAACAGAGACATTAACAATCGGACAGGCAAGGATGCACACCCAACAGAAACAACCGAGCACAAATGGCACAACAAAGAACACACACAATAGACAGAATCACAGATCACAGGCACCCATACCAAGTCCAAAAGTTAACAAGAAAAATATGAAACTTAACCGCTACAAATTCCAACATTCTTGTACTTTCATAGATCAATATGGTCCTATAAAAATGTAAGCGAATATAACAACACAGTTAATTGTATAGACACGCAGCTTCATACTTGTTTAGTGGTGGTCACAAAAAGATAAAAACTCGACAGGGCATAGGTGAACACGAAATGCACAAGAAATAATATTATACGAACACATTGCACTAGCTCTGCATGAAAGTGGCCTAGTCAGAATAACGATTAAATACTTTTGGTTGATCATTTAATGTCAAAAAGTGTTATTTTTGACGTCACTAGAACACAAAGTCAGATATAGCACAAGTTTTTAGTACTGGTTTGTACTTTATTTTTAAATACGAAACGAGAAGCAGCATCCCACAGAAACAGCAGCAGGACGCAAAAGAGGCAAATAGAGCACACACAAAAGTAAAGGCACATACCACAAGTACGCATAAAGGTCACAATGACAACTACAAAAAGGAACATGAAAAATTGCAAAATGACTGATCTGGAATAACGACTGATCCTGCACAATGACAAATAGGTTACAAGCATGTTTTTTTTTCTCCGATGGTTAAACTTGAAAACAGTGTAATCATTTTGGTCACTTACTAACTATTAATTTCAATGAAATATGTAGAAGAAAATCTGTGTTTGATACTTTGATAAAGACTAATGCCGAAACATTAACAACAGGCCCGGACGCAGAAATTTTTGGCTGGGGGGCCCAGATGATTTTGTTGATATTTTGTAGGGGTGGGTGCGGGAGGGGTATCCCCTCCCGGCGAAGATTTTTTCACTTTTCGAATTAAAATCATGCAATTTCCAGCACTTTAAGCTTTGAAAATCAGAAGTAAAGGTATTAAAATTGTACTGCTACATCAACATAAAATATGACAAAAAAAATTAAAAGTAGTTTCTTTCAATTCCCTAAAATTTACAAATCAGGCGTCAAATTATTAAAATTGACTGTTCGCTACATAAATAATCAGACAACGTTCATTTTTAAGCAATTATTTAAATATTCATACACGTATGTTAATCCCATTGAAGATTTTATCAAGTAAGAACTTTAAATTTTTATATTTAGACGTTTAATTATTGAAATTAACTGCTACAAATCGAAATACATAGCCCATGAAATAAACAATATTAGATCTATATCTAAAAGTTTCCACTGGTTCAGATAGGGTTTTTAGTAAACTTTAACTTTTAATAAAAATCATGAAATTATATGCACTATAACGTCTTTAAAACATTAAAATTCAATGCTAGACACATGGAAATTTAAAAAAAATGTGCCCCCCCCCAAATATTTTGAATTAAGCTCGTTTTTCTTTCTTTCTTTTTTAAATCTCACCTGAAATTATTAAACTTGCACTGTTTCAAAATGTCTTTATCAGTAATAAATCTATCAACAAGAAAATTTCGATATGTCGGGTCACTATTTTTAAATCGATCAGTTCACACGTTTTAGTAACATAGATCAATGAATCTCCTAAATCATGATCTTTCAGACGCTATAAAATCATCTGGGAAAGCGTCTAACTGATTCAGATCGGGTGTAATTAGGGCCTGGATAAACAACAGGGGGCACATTTTATTGCCTTCGCTTCCGCTATATGTAATATACAGAGATTGTTATCATAAAATAACGACCCATAGCCTAATCGATTGGTAATATTTTAAAGATTTTAACGTTTTTATACTGTATAAAATGGTCACTCTGAGGCCAACTGGGGGGGGGGGGCACGGGCCCCCTGTGCCCCCCGGTGGATCCGGGCCTGAACAATAATGTTCAAGTATAAACTTAATAAGTGGTGTTAATTCACAACTCCCTGTGGAATTAAGTCAAGATTCCAGTTTCTCGTGGCAGTGGTATAGTCCAGAGAATTTGACACCGACTCTCGACCTTCAATTAGCATAATATCACGAAGACGCTCGATGTGTAATACCAACACAAATCTAAAGGACCGATATTGTACGATTTGCACGCGAAAATTGATATACATGTATTCAATGCAAGAACCTCGTAATATATTCATGCATAAAGATAAACCATGCTAAATATTCATTTTCATACAAGCATCTTCACCAGTATTTTAACTAGTTTAAGCTTTTATATAATTACACGCGGTTACTTTGACTAACGACACTTAATTTTGACTAATGAAGTGCTCATTATTAAATACATTCCAGGAAATGCATAACTTTCTAATGTAATATGACTTGAAAAAGTGATTTGAAACAAGCATTAAAAGTGACCATACCAAGGATCGAACCAATAAACTTAAGTCTCATAAGACATCGCCGAATCCATTGGGCCACGTGGTCGGTTATTTAAAAAAGTACTTATTTTAACGTATGTTGGTTTTGTACTTATCCTTTTAGGGTGAATAAACTTGCTGCATAAATAAGTCACGACTAAAAAGCATGGTTTATCTATACTGATACAAGTACATAAACGTGAATAACCTATATGTACCTATAGTTCAAACAGGTTATTTGTAACAAACAATTCAATGATTGATGAAACCACAAAATCAATGGGGATAACGTATAGAACGGAAGTGATACCCCTGACGGTTTTTCGAGTGTAAATTTCGTCGCTTCGGTATGTAAATCTTGATTTTTCTTTGTTTTGTAAGACGCTTTCAATGAAATCACCTAGCCCACCGTACCCGTCCCTATGGATTCTTGCAGACCCAAGCCCATTTTCCCTTCAAATACCTGTGATTAAGGAGAACATTCGATTCTAGTGCGGTTTTGGTTACTGCACCCCTGACGACCCTTCTACATTTTTTCCAATTTCTGCCGATTTGCATGGTGTGTTGCTGTTTTATGGGGCCAACTTCATTGTTTACCTTATTCTATGTATGCATTTTGCAAAATTAGTTCGATGCAGTCAGGTTATGAGGCAGAATAGACGAAAGAACCACTATGATACCCCTGACGGTTGCTGTCCCTCACTGATACCCCTGACGCCTCAAAATTCTATAATGTTGTAATACGATGTCGGTCGGCTCTGTACACGTTCAACCAATTAAAAAATCAAGATTCTAATCAATACAGTTATTGCGTAAATACATGAAGAACTTGATAAACAATTCCAATAGACAAAAACAGTTGCATACATAGATTTGGAATCGTACAGCAAGACAAGTTGTTTGAGCTATAACAATTCATATCACAAATTATTATAAAGGAGTCCGTATTAATTTATTTATTAATCTTACATTTCGACGGCTCATTGTTGAATATTGGAACCACCGTAAATGGGTTGTTATTAAGCTGCTGTTTGCTGTGTGGGTGCCTTGATACTTCAGTAAGTACTACTTAGGAAGCTCAACCAATCTAAACGAAATGCTTGTTCATAATAGGCAATATTTGACAAGCATTTTTATAAATTAATTGTGATATATCGTTGTTTCGCATCGAATTGTGTTTAGGAAATATAACTTATGTGAATATTCAGACTTAATAATTCAGATCACCTCACGATGTGACGCGGACATTATTTTATACACGCGTTCGTTTCAATTCAAATATGACATTGTATTACTTCATGACATGTACTTGTATTACATTTCTTATTCTTCTTTCTTTGAACGCTTTACTTATTACTTACATTTCTATTTATTTACATCCAGTTCTTGTTTACTTTGACCAGTAACCACCCATCAAATTAAAGTCAAGTGTGACTGACATGATGTAAATTATAGAATGATGTAGTTTAACTTATACAGCAGATTAATATATTGTGATCCGAGGTACCTTGTACTGCCCTGCATTCAACGAAGCATTATGTGAGGTGTGTTACGTACCTATGTCGTACCTGCCCTGCGTTCAAGGAAAGTTACCTGTAAACATGTTAAAAATCAGGGTTTTTTGTCGCTATAATCCTTCACTGTACGCTTCGTTTGCGGCAAACAGTTTGAAAGTATAAGTCCCCGTTTTTTTCGTTCTCAGTTTTGAAATATGTACGCATGCACGGGTTTTGCTATTCATATTCTTTTGTTTGCTTCTGTCCGCCATTTTGTTTAATTACACCAATACACGCACACCACCTCAGGATACGGTTATTGTTCAACGAATAACAGGTACGTACCAGGTAAAAACGTGCGTCACTTTATATTTTCCTTGAACACAGGGCTGTTATTCATTCAACGTTATGTTAAAAAAAACCTGTTCGTCACGTGAGCGAAGTTTGGCTAACCATATCCGGAGGTGGTATACCTAAATTGGTAAATTTTAACAAAATGGCGGACAGAGGCAAACAAAACAATGGCAATAATGCAACCCATGCATCCGTCCATATATCGAAATGCCCTGCGTTCAACGAAGAATTACGTGACGCACGTTTCGACACGTTATTCTTCGTTGAACGCAGGGTGGTCGAGAAGGGAAAAAACGGGGATTTATACTTTCAATGTGTTTGTCGCAAACGAATCGTACAACCAAGGATTGTAACGACAAAACCCTCTTTTTTTAACATGTTTGCAGGTAACATTCCTTGAACGCAGGGATGTTTTGTTATGCTTGTTCAAGTGAATTACACAAGTTAATAACATTATTTAATGTTTGCTTATCGTTCGTGTAATTATATAAGCGGAAACTCGCAGGCACTACTCGGTATCATTTCCGGGTCGCGGAAACTTGTGACAGTTCACTCAATAGCCATCGATCCAGAAACAAGCAATTCAGACGTTGCAGGTATCGATGCATGTCAACAAACTCTTTAAATTGACAGACCTTTCTATGTCTGAAGTATGCTTATTTACATGTGCGTTTGATTTGAACGATCAACGCTGTGTTTGCTATAAACCGGTGTAGTTGTGAACGTAATGTACATGTGTAGAATACCACCAAACTCCTGGCAGTAGCTCACTACCTTAGTCCTTACTTAAGTATAGAAGAAAATATAAATAAATCCGTAAACTAGTTCCTTGCGTACTTATAGTTCTAAATAGTAAATTGGCTTTCAAAAATAATGTTAACATTAAAAAATAAAATCAGTTTATACTTCTTCACACCACAACGCCAATCAAAATGGGTCGCTTAAGATTTCTGTTGATATTTTATATTGCCAGTCTTTGTTTTGCCTGTCTGATTATGTTATAACGTCTATTTTATCAATAAAACAATGCGTAGGAACTTCTTTTAACGGTTTGTTCTACATTGGTAGAGAAGTGCCAGAACTATGAGTTCTTCATGTATTTACGCAATTGATTAGAATCTTGATTTTTTAGTGGTTGAACATGTACAGAGCCGACCGTCTCGTATTACAACATTATAGTATTTTGAGGCGTCAGGGGTATCAGTGAGGGACAGCAACCGTCAGGGGTATCATAGTGGTTCTTTCGTCTATTCTGCCTCATAACCTGACTGCATCGAACTAATTTTGCAAAATACATACATAGAATAAGGTAAACAATGAAGTTGGCCCTATAAAACAGCAACACACCATGCAAATCGGCAGAAATTGGAAAAATTGTAGACGGGTCGTCAGGGGTGCAGTAACCAAAACCGCACTAGAATCGAATGTTCTCCTTAATCACAGGTATTTGAAGGGAAAATGGGCTTGGGTCTGCAAGTATCCATAGGGCCGGGTACGGTGGCTAGGTGATTTCATTGAAAGCGTCTTACAAAACAAAGAAAAATCAAGATTTACATACCGAAGCGACGAAATTTACACTCGAAAAACCGTCAGGGGTATCACTTCCGTTCTATATGTTATCCCCATTGAAAATATACTCATCTCATAAGTCCTAGGTATCCAGACACGAGTACAGATAAACCATGTTTTTTGAGCCGTGACTAATTTATGCAGCAAATTAAAGTTGATTCACCCGAAAAGGTTACGTGTATATGAGCAATACCAATATAAGTTAAATTTAAGTAATTTCTTTACGTAACTGAATACCTGGCCCAATGGATACGGCGATGTCTTATGATATTTACTTTTCTAGGTTCGATACTTGGTTTGGTTTATTTTTATATATTTTTCAAATCGCTTTTTCAAGTATTATTACACAAGAAAGCTATATGCATTTCCTGGAATGTATTTAATAGTTATCGATTTAGCCTAGTCGTAAGTCTTAGTAGCCGCGTGCAATTATATGATGACTTCAACTACATTTGTAATTAAAAACGCCTCTTGCCGGGACGTGATTTTGGTAGCAGTTTTTAACTTTCTCAATTTCTGTATACAAATTCTAATGTCACGGTAAAAAGTAATTTCTTAATAACCAAGCCTCTTCAGCGTATGGCCGATCTAAAAATCGCCGTATACGAGGGGTGTTCGATATGTATTGTCACTTGGGTCACAAATAACAAAATTCGTTGATATCTTTAAATCTTTTTACATTTCTGGAACCATCAATATTTCCGCAATATTTCGTGAAAAAAATCAATAAAATTTAATTACCGGAATGTTGTTTCTGTTGTCTTTTCATAGGGCTAGTAATAGACACTGCGACTTTTTGCGAATAACTGTCGATTAAAACTTCCTTTCGGGAAATAATCTTATTCCACAACTATCATACCGTAAATAATCTGAATTCCTTCGATAAAAACATGATTTGCTGTACTTGATTGCCATTTTGAACAAAATAAGAGCATTTCAAAGTCGCGAAAATAGATGTCAAAATTAGTAAAAAAAGCATGCTTTTTTTATTGACAATTTTCAATTAGTTTATTGATTGGAATTTGACATATCATACATGAATGTAAGCCATAGACCATCGACATTGATTTCTGGGAAGAATTTGCGATCAAAATACAATTGATATGTAGTTATTGGTGCGTGAAACAACAATCATCATTTGGTATAAATAAGAGTGATCTCCCTTGTTTTGACCGTCTTATTCGTAGACAACAAATAATTTCATTTTGATTTAAAGTTCTAATGGAAATATAAGGATCCAGTAATCGTATCGTATGTTGCAATTTAACGAATACTGACATTTACTTTTTTAAACAACCACTGCAAAGATGACACAAATTTAGCTTAAAATAAACATTAGGCCAGTGTACCCGAGCATACCCTCTTCTAAGTTCAATAAATTATTTAATTGTTGACGAAAGGCTATGTAATTTCCCAGATATAGAATAGAAACATACCACTTTTAGACAGTAATCGTAGAATCCTTCTAAATAGTGTCATAGAAAAATGCAACCGACAGTGACAATACATATCGAACACCCCTCGTATATAATGCGTTAAAATGCACTAATCAAACGAGCGAGGAAGTGTAAGTATTGAATTCAGTAAAAGATAAACTATTACTGGGTCCGAGGAAAGAAATGAAATAAAAACAGCGAAACATGAAAAAGTCAAAATAATTATTTTCAAAAGTGGCTTTCAAACAATGTCCTTATATTCTTGACGAAAAAGAAATTTAAAAAATGTAGTTGAGAAAAAATAGTGCAGTTATCAGTATTTGAACTCGCATGTATCAACCTTATAATCAAGCTCTCTACCGATTAAGCCAGCGATACTGACAATAAAAGATCATACAAAAATATATAGTAACGCATTTTAAAGGCATCCCTACCAGGTATATTCACACACCATGACTAAACAGTGTAATCTCCCGTCACGGCTCAAAACTCGCAGTTCATCTATACGATTTGCCAACATAAACAAACATTGTAGGACGTATATATTTTTTAGTAGACCCGGATGTTTGTCGCCTTCAAGTTTTTGATTGGTTAAATGAATTATAAACATGATCCCAATTTACACGTTACATAAATGATTGCTTACACAGGCGTCTGATTTCAAACATTTGCACAAGTGGGTTGTACAGTTCATGGTCATATCTACAACTTCCCCAATGTTACGTGACGTACTTATGTTACACCGTAGTAACAAACCAGGATTGATATTATGAATCACTATGTGCAAACAACAACAAAGTACATGTTTACAGTTGTTTAATTCCTGTTTTTATAGACTTTTATCAAATCTATGTATTCCTCATATTTGCATGTTGTGTATGCAAAGAGATGACCTGTTGAGTACAAACAATATCAGAATACAGGTGCATTTTGCCCAATGAGTACATAAATGGTTTAAACATTAAGCATACAGTACATATTACCGTAAAAGACATCATAAAAATTGCGATTTAATCTTATAGATCTAGTAACTACTAACACATTCTATTGAGAAAAACAAACACAAATGAACCATCCAAAAATATACCATAATTTAGTATAAATGTTTTTTTTTCAAATCTTACCACATACACATTTTTTAATACGTTTGATTAGTTTTGCAGTGGGTGCATATTTTTACATTTTATGTACACTGTAACCAGTGTTCGCGAATTGTTGGTGTTTTAACAATGCGTTTCGAATAAATGATCTGTACTATAGATGCGATTTTAGCTACATTTATAAATGCTCTTCTGCATGCTTCCATACGAATATATATATACGGTACTAGTAATAATTATATAATTATATTCCTACATGTAAAGTGTAGTTAATCGCAATATTCCTACTTGAAAAAATTCTGGTACACGCCCTTTAAATCTTGCATCATATAAATTGTTAACAGTTATAATAAATCAAAGTGCTGAAAGGTGCAGTTGCAGGTTGTGCATGTTTTACCTCCTGTTTTTGTACAGACTCCATGTTCTTTCCCTAACGTCGTAAATTTACCTCAAATAAGTTTGCCCCAATATTCGTAGTTCATTGATTACTTATACCCGTATATGGTCGTATACTGTGGTCAAATATAAAAGAACAACTTGGCATGCTTTAAATCGATATATTTGTAAATGAGAAAACAATAGAAAGCATTCAATATGCCGATACTTACACATAGCATAATACAGCTACTGTAAAACAATTGAAATTAAACTTGTTTACCAAATATTTAGCCGTAAACCTACTCGCACGTATGAATACTCAAACAAACTAACTGTTCAGCGATTTTGGAAGCTCCCAGTGATATTAAGTAGAGCTCACGCCGAAAATGGCTTTAGGTCTGTAGAGTATACGAGGGTTGTCCGGAAAGTTTTGAGACTGCGTCTATAACTCAAAAAGTATCCGACAGAATCATGAGAATTCAATAACTAGTATACAGATGTAAATATCAACTTTACATGAGTCTTCGATTCAAAAACAAAATATTACTCGTATCAAATTCCGCTACAAGTGGTGCTCAGACTCACAACGTTTGGATCAAGTGTAATGCTGTTTTACAGCTGTGTCTTAGTTCTCTCATTTTGTTTTACCGAAATATACAACCTACAGATTTTTTTCTAACTCTTTTAAGACTTGAGTACAACAATAAGGGAGTAAGTGGAACCACACGACTAAACAGATGTTTATCATTTTATTATTACCGACGTTTCGGCTTAACACTTAAGCCTTCATCAGGGTTTATACATCTTTAAGACTTGTTAGTTCACTGTATTTGTCTTTGGTCCTAATTCTAGTTGTTACGACAACTGGTTAATGAGTGACTCGGTTACATGACTAACATACAAATTATATCAACAAATAAAATCTTCTTCAGTCTTTAGTTCATTAGTGACCAGAATCAGTCTAACTCAATTAAAAATTTGAATTGTTGAGAGCAAATTGAGTAATGTAGGACTCACAATGTTTACCGTCTGCTTGCCGTCTAATCTGGCGTCCCGGTTTCAAATACGGGTGAAGACATTCATATGCCTGTCATAGTTAAGCAGAAAGCTGACTGGCAAATAAAGGCTATGCTCGGCATTTTTAAAAAGTGGACAGGTTTAAAGTTATTATAACTGAAGTCCTTGATCGCATCTATGTATATTTACCATCCCCTCTAATTCACAGTGGGCGGAGAACACGATACCATGTCAGTGTCATTATAGACATCTAATGTCAAATATTTGCCAAGACGCTGGTATGTAATAAGAAATAGAATATGTTTATATATGGGCTCAAATTCTAAAATTCGATGATCCAGTGTAAAAACGTTCGATCTTAAAATATAGTTCTGCATGCTGTTTACTTCTTTGTACATAAGTATGCCGAATTAAAGTGTTTTACTCTCAAGTTTAGTACATGTATTTTACAGTGGTTGCTGTGGCAATCTGTTATAGATTTTCTAACATAACACAAGGGTCCTGTTTCATGAAAGCTTTTACAGAAATTGTGAATTTATGTCCAAATTTGAATTCTTTATAATTCTTTTACTGCTACAATTATTATTATTTATTTTATTATACCATATTCATATAGCATTTTTATCACATAATTACACGTTCAAAAGTGCTGTACAGTCACATTGTGGTAAAGGGATATAGAATATTCACAATGATTCGGCAAACCATATTTGTCCTATATTTGTGATGATTCTTAATAGGCCGTTTTCGACTGGGCTGTTTCGTGAAGCAAGTTTTAACCTGGTTCCCGTCTCCACAATTACAGCTCTACTACAGTAATAGACATGTAAAATTAGGACGGGAACCAGACTGTAACCTGCTCCACAAAACAGCCCAGTCGAAAAGGCCTAATGTCGTCTAATTTCGTATGTCAAGCTGCACGTTATTCGATTGATGACATTTTTTTAATGTCGTCCAATGTCGTGCTGTACGGCATTCGGTTTTTGAATGTCGTAGGTCGTAAGTTGAGCCAGTTTCACAAAGCTGTTTTCAGACAGTTTTTTCTTGTTATCTCAAAATATAATTTTGTACTTACGACCTTCTAATTCTAAGCCAGCGACATACTGGGACTGTTTCGTAGGTTAACAATACAATACAATACAACCGGATACATGTACAACAAAGAAACATTAGCTATGTATATATAGCTATTGTCCGACATGTTTAACTAAGTATACAATTAACAAACATAATTATAAATACATGTAAGCGGAGGTTAATACATTTAAGGTTGAAAATATATAACTGTTTATATATTAAAAATATTTTTAAAATAGATACACATTGAGCAGCTATTTGCAGCTCCCAAAGGGTGTTGCTCTACAGAGGTTGTAAGTTTTACTGTTGTTACTAGGTCATTCACACGGTGGGGAAACCACGTGACCAAAAGTGGTGCAGTGCACGATTTTCGACCGAAAACAGCGTCGATTCAGGTAGGTTTTTTCACTCTAACTTCTTTGATACACCATTGTTTTTAGTCAGATAGCGCGCATAAACCCCGTGATTGAAAGCGGTTTCATTGGCTTTATGGATCTTGATGCAATTCTACTCCGTTTTTACGTAATCCTTGCCCAACCAATTCCAAATTTGCGAAATGTTTAGATAACGTACACTTCAGTTCGCAAATTATGCATCTAGCACAGCTTCTATGGCAAATACTCTGCCAAATGATGGATTAAATGGAAGCTAGTTAATATTCTAAGCAGTAAGTGAAATATAAAATATGTCTCTTAAGAAACTTTGGAAATATCATCATACGCTGGGTTTGGTAACGTACACTTTGCCATATTTCTGAAGGTAACGTACACGCGATATTTCATAAGGTAACGTGCACTTACAATTTTTTTTTATAATTGAAATATATAGGGTTAAGTAAAGTAAATTGTATAGTTAAAATAATTATATTTAGTGTCATTTCAGTTGACTTTTCTGGCCCTGACGTTGATGTCTATGTCAATAATGTTAACTCTCTATATCAGCACTGATTGTACTTACTTACTTAATAACTTTCCCGTTATGCACACTCAGCCAGGCTGGAAAGTCAGATGTTAAAAAGCAGCCACTTCGAGACAGAAAGCTTGTCAAGGCTGTATATGTGTAGTCAAGGATTAACTTGTTCATGGTACTTCTCATTTCAGGTTCAATCAGACCTATACCACCTAGTGATCTACTACTCTGAAGAAGAGGTAATCTTTAGGAGAGGCAGATCTTCATGAGCGACCGGAGTATGCCAGGAAACCGAAAACCAGTTTACATGAAATTCCAGCGCAATGACGACTGGTCATGGTCTCATTTACAAACACATGTACAGTCGTCTGAACAAACACATTTGATTATTTCTGACAGAAGATCTGAAATTAGTACCCATACTTCTGTTCCGACATACTAAAGAAAAAAATGGATTCCCTCTTACCCTGGTGGCAATGGATATGAAGTGCAAGGTTTTATTAAAGGGGATTGTCTATTCATTTATGTAATTCAGTGTATATGGTGTATACAGTTAAACTAGTCTTATATAGTCATATATGGAGTAAAGTGTTAAATGTGCTATTATTGTAAAACTAAAAATGTATATTCATTGTCTGATAACAATGTGATGTTTTCATGAATTTTATGTATCGGCTCATTTATGAAATCAGGGTAGAAACACTGTCGAGTCAGTTGAGTCTCTGACTACGTAGTACAGATTTCAAGTTCCCTGTGTTAATGGTGAATGTTGACTTTTAAGTTCTTATTCCAATTGTCAGAAGTTTGATACCATTTTCTATCTGTGACAGCACTCCAGAGTACTGTCTACCTTCCAAGCTGAAGGTACAGACATTCTAGTAATTCCAGACTGAGAGATATATAACAAATGAACTTGGTCCTCAAACTTTCTATTTCATTGCATAATTGAACAGTTGATTGCTCAACTATAATTTAATGTCTGCCTTTGTTTCAACAGACAGTAATTATACGTATTAAACGCAATATTTTATTATGGTTTAATAAGTGCATTTTATATACAAATATACTGTACTGTTATAACAAAACATACATTGAATAAATAATACTTTCTTAGAGTGTTTAAATATTGTTGTCTAAATGTCATTTACAGCAGCCGATTCACCTAACAAGTTTTCCTGGCATGTTTTCTATACCTTTCCACAAGGTAACACCAACCTTTCCACCTGCGGAAGAAAATCAACATGATTGGAAAATTTTATGGAATGATATGACTTGCCATTACCTTAAAGTCCTTTCCACAAGGAACCACCAACATCTCCACATGTGGATCAACATTGACAATTTTCTGGTCAAAGTTTGACAGAACAGAAAGAATATTACCCGTTCCTACCTCTAAACATCTACATAGAGATTTCAACAGGTGTATAATGAAGTATCGGCAAAAATAAAGTTCCACAATGTGTTCGCACAGATTATTTGATTCAAAACGAATCGACTACGTCCCTTTTAACAAGTGACGGAAACTAGCCACAGGATATCACCAGGTCAACTGTTTCAACGTGAACACAACTTGACGGGCTTGGTATATTTCTTGACAATGTCGTGTGATTTTTGAGGTACATTATTCATAACCATCACACGTGCACCAAGTTTGTAAATACTGCGACTGTCTGCTTGTCTGCTGGGTGACCAAATATGGGATGTTCATTATTTATCGTAGATTGCGGGTTGACACTGAAACCCATGGAACTGTAAATATAGACTATTGGTTATGTTCAGACCATGTGTTGTCATCGAACTGTCAAGATGTGTGCTTGTACCAGCACTGTATACATAATGTTTGAGGCCATTCAATGGTGCTGGTGAAATTTTGATCAAGTCCACTTCTGGTGTTGATAAATCTTCCTACATGTTTTTTTATCAACTACTGTTGATCATGATCGAGCTTTGGTCGGTACTGTATCAAAGGTTTCTAGAAGAAGTTCTGACTTGCAGAGCTGAAAATATATTATTTATAACATGGTGTAAATAAACTAAACCAAGATGATTTCGGTAAGTGTAGAGAATTATACCGCGAGCACGTTGACCCATGACATAAGACTCTATATACCAAAGTTAGGGTCAGGGGGTATCAACCTATTACCCATGCATTGATTCTATGGAAAGCATTTTCAATAATCTTACAATATGCAAATTAATGTGCGCAGAATTATCCGATGCGCAGAATTAGCCGAAACGACTGTAGTTGTCAGATGTTCCGCTAGTACATTTCGTCCCAATCTTATTCGTAATCCGATGCCGTTTTTGTGATGGTAAGACTTTTCATAAGTAACAAACATGCACAAAAACACTCGAGGTCCAAAGAAAAACGATCCCTGGAATATGCAAATTAAGTTGCGCAGAATTCCCCAATGCGCAGAATTAGCCGAAACGACTGTAGTTGTCAGATGTTCCGTAAGTACATTTCGTATTTCGTTACAGCTCTAATGTTCGTGTACATCTGTTATTGAGTGCTTATATATGCCCAAGAGGGCTCGTAATTGGATGTAAAATTTATTTTATTTTAAAAATTTATTCTTTTACATGTTTGACAATGTGTATAATACACATGTATACATACATAAATAAAGTGACTCGCCCTTGTATATGCCTCATTTGAATGTTTATTACTCGCGTGTATTACGAAGAGAGAGATATAGATCTATAGAACCTTTGGGTATAAACTATATGAAAATTCAGTCATGACGCATTACTCGTTTTCGATCAACATCTGTATAGTTCGATGATAACAAAATCCTTTGTTTTCTAACGAAAATGACTATAAACCACAATACATTTTTATTTGTATTTGTAAACAAAAGTAACTGTAGTGTTGTCGTCGGCAGACTATAGATATATCTTCTAGAAGTATTGATGTTTATAGATCGAAGACGAGTATTGAGTCGTGACTGCACTTTGAGCTATATACTTTATATAGTAAATATTCGAAGGTTACGGCTAAGAGGTCAAATTCTATCTATAGATCTAGTGATGTTTATCTCACCATGTTATAATATTACACAATATTTTAACCACTCTATATATACAGTCCACATTTCAAAGCAAAAAAAATCCTCGAGTAGGCCTATTTGTTATTGCAAATATATGACTTCAAAAACTTTGTATTTGTGAATAAACAACATGTTAATGCGGGTATAGGTTATTTGTTTGTATTCAGTCGGGCTTACCTATAAACTATTTATTAATCGACGAGTTAAATTGTAGTATTCAGTTCGATTGTTAGAAATGAAACATTTTACGTGTACGTTACCTTCAGAAATATGGCAAAGTGTACGTTACCAAACCCTTCGTATGATGATATTTCCAAAGTTTCTTAAGAGGCATATTTTATATTTCACACACTGCTTAGAATATTAACTAGCTTCCATTTAATCCATCATTTGACAGAATATTTGCCACAGAAGCTGTGCTAGATGCATAATTTGCGAACTGAAGTGTACGTTATCTAAACATTTCACAAATTTGGAATCGGTTGGGCAAGGATTACGTAAAAACGGAGTAGAATTGCATCAAGATCCATAAAGCCAATGAAACCGCTTTCAATCACGGGGTTTATGCGCGCTATCTGACTAAAAACAATGGTGTATCAAAGAAGTTAGAGTGAAAAAACCTACCTGAGTCGACGTTATTTTGGGTCGAAAATCGTGCACTGCACCGCTTTTGGTCACGTGGTTTCCCCACCGTGATTCAGCGTAGGCATTCCGCCTTTTGGTTGCTGTATCTTTTCTACTGGGTCATTCAGCTAGTTATAATTTATTATACTTTTCGACAGCTTGGACTTGGGCGGATCTGCGCTTGTTTAGTTGGGCATTGTGCTTTGTGTGTTTTTAATGTTTTCTGTGCTCGGCTGGTTAAGTTGAGTGCTGCCTTCCCTGTCTGACTTAATATACTCTTTTTACATAGACGCGATTTTTATTTCACTGAAATTAAAATCATTTACTATGTAAATAAACTGTCGGGTGTTTTCTTATATTTTTCGTATATGTTCGAGATTGTGAAACGATTTCTTCGTAATGTTATACATATTAAATACATTCTGAAACGCGAGTGTATCGTATTTAGTCGATGGCTTTGTGTGTATAAGTTAAAACAGTTAAGTTACCAATGTTCGAGGGCTGCTTTCAGCAGTTCAGCCTTTCAGCCACTTCCCCTGGACATTGGGCTACCTAAAGAAGCCTGTGTTCGAGTCTCCCCGGGGAGACATTTTATCTCCTGGTGGGTGTGCAGCCAACATCGATCTGCGGCGCCCAGGAAATCGAACATTTACAGACACAACTCTCACAGGTACCAATTCATACCTTGGTCGAGTGAAGCATGTGTGTTGTTCTTGCTCTGAGATATTAAGCAGTGGTCCAGACGAGGATTGGACCCGAGACCTCTCGATCCCGAATCGTGCGTCCTAACCCGAGACCACAGCTTTATAGCATCATTTTCCAGTGCAGTATGGTATACAGTATTGCACTTTTATCCACCATAACTTCGATAAAAATCAATGTCTGAAACATTGAAATATTATTTATTCTAAAACCTATTAGACCGGACATGGATAAAATCTATATTTTGCACCTGGCGCTCGTGCGAAATCAAAAAGCGAACATTTGTATTGGCGAATAGTAGGTTATCGATCAGACTTTTAAAAACACATAAAATAAAAGCATACATAGTAAGTTAAAACATGCAATATTTGTCAGAAAACGCTCGGTCGGAAGCAACTGGAATACTTCGAATGTTAATCTGTTATGCTGCAGCCGCCAGGCAATTCCGTTGCTACTATTCTACAATTAGAAGGCCAAGAGAGCGATACAATGCCACTGAGGCGATAAAGGATCGCCCTCACAAAGGTAGACCCCGGATAACATCTCGCAAATAAGGCGAGACTATGCGCATGCTCCGTCGCAGGATTCACTTCCGGCTAGCCAGAACCACAGCTAGGATGATGATAGGAGCCCAATGGCGAGTAAATCGACAAATTAGTTGAAAAATATAACTCCGTTTTCAAAATATCGTACCTTAATTTTGATTCATTTTTTTGTTTCTTCTTCGTTGTTGACGATAACGATACCTTTCATAGTCATTTAAGGCTTAGCTGATACATGTCCCAACTCATACACAACTTAACCAGCAGTATCACAAACACTCAATAAATGCATTATTTTATTTGTACGTGCCAGTTATTGCCTGTATAACAGTTGAGTCGGTTTGAGACAGGCGCACACGAGCGAATTCATAAACATGCATGCATGAGAGGAAATTGGACATCGGATCCGCGCACGTGCACCACTACCGAGGAACATTGATGAACCTCACCAGAACTCATTGAACTGTGGAACATGGTCTAACACAGCGCATGACAACCATCAAAGCATAAATGAGGCGTAGTTCATTTTTGTTAAGGGTGCAGTATCAGGTACAAGTCAAATAGTTCGTGCGATCAAATGATGTACCGACTTCATTTGACAGAGAATTGACAGGATCCTCGACCTTCTATCTGCATAATTCAACAGCTGATGTGTATAAAATCAAGCATGAAATTCTCAAAATTGTGAAAAAAGCGCGATAGGCCGGTAGCTTTCAAATTGTAAAAACTATATGCATGCACGATAATTTGACATACGAAATTTATCAACACATTGTTAAATAATTTCATGTATAACAAACCAATTTTCAAGACACATAATTGCATATTATGACTCCCTTGTTCCATATAATTTTTATATGCTTATAAATAAAACCTCAGTCCATTAAAAGGTATTATCATAAGACATGTTTTTAGTGTTCAACAATATCAAAGATCATAAACCAATGCCGATAATTCCATGACAACAGACAAGAGACATTTAGAATTTCAAGTCTCTGAATAGACATTAACACTGAATGGTATTTCTCCTTATATGACTCTGGAGACCAAAAGAAACAGTATATGTTGTTAATTCTATCAAGGGAAACAACCAGCACTAATTTTTCCCGCTGATCCTAAAATAATCCGAAAAATAATTTAAGGAGCGAAGTGCCGGGTACGAATTGTGTTGAGTACGAAAACAATATTCAGGACGAACGGTGGGAAGTGGTACGAAAGTGTTGAGTATGAAACGTTAGCGAAGAAAATTT
The DNA here is from genome assembly GCA_947247005.1 of Spisula solida. Taxonomy (NCBI): domain Eukaryota; kingdom Metazoa; phylum Mollusca; class Bivalvia; order Venerida; family Mactridae; genus Spisula; species Spisula solida. The sequence goes on from OX365945.1 coordinate 6,149,587, forward strand.
TATCCAACGATAAAACGATCTAAACTCGTGTTTTATACTCTTTTAATCGAGTTTCGTGTACATTTTTATCATAGGGACGGGTTTTGAGGATACTTTTGTAGTTCTTTCTAAGAATTTCGACTTGCCCGGGCCCACATGCGTCAGCCATCATTTTGCGTAAGAAAATTATCGGTTGCGTAAAAAATACCGATCAGGTGTTGGTTAACACCCGAAATTCCGTAATCCTGACACATTAACCATTGAACTAACCTATTTTCGTTCAAGAAAAATTTGAAATCATGTAACGACCGGTTTGATTAATCTGGTTCACGACATTCTTACAAATGCATCTTTTTTTGAATTTTTTTTTTTTGAAATCGTAAACCATCGAGAACAGGTCACGTGCCCCTCCATGCACTTTTTACTTTGAGCTATCCAATATACCTGTGAGCTCAAGGCTCGCAGGTAATTAAATGTGACAAAAGGTGTGACATATGCTATGCTCGACTGTTAGATTTGAACCTTTGTAAAAATGTCATTTCTTCACCAATATCAATGAAATTTGAAATGAACTTCAGCAATAATTCTTGCATGGGTGTGTGTAATTTCAACAAATTTGAAAAATAACAACATTAACAAATTACTATAATATAAAGTTTGCGTTTATTTGTCCCTGAGTGTAATATGAATATATATATATGCCGAAACGTTCTAAAAGAGTGGAACTGTATTTATATTTCATATTGGAAAAAATGAATTAAACAAGATTGGTTCTCAAATATTGAGCAAAAACTTGCCTCTACCGGAAGTGGGATGTTGAATTCAGTCTCCCGAATCAGTATTCTGTATCTGGTCTGTCAAAAAAAAATAGTCCATAGCCAATGTAAAACTACAACACCAACAATCACGTGTTTTCGCATGTAATCGTTAATGGGGATTTCCCGGCCTAAAAATCCCTTACTACTCAAAAGGTGACAAGGGTCAACGAATCTTCCTTATGAATACATAATTTTGTATATGCAAATTGAGTCCAATAGAGTGATGGAATTTTCAGAAACATCTGAACATGTCACGTCTACAATATCGCGGTATGTATCCCGATACACCGCTTCACAGTTCCGTTATAGAATGTTCTGTTTTTAAAATATGCATGATATGGTTCTGACGGAACTCAGGGTATATGACATCTGAGTTCCGAGCGTTACATCTGCTATTATCAGTACCATCAGAGCCATATCGCTGGCTTAGAATAAGAAGGTCGTAAGTACAAGAAAACAAGATAAAAACTGTCTGAAAACTACTCTTTATAATCGTATGGAAAAAACAAGCTTTTTAAACTTCGAATTTGTCAACATGATAAGTTCCGATTTTCATAAAAATACGCTCATTAGAAGCGCCTTGTGATGCAGATTTCAAATGTGTAAGAGTCTTATATAATAAGGACGATAGCCAGCGATATAACCACGAGTGTAATATTCCTGTTCTTAGACTGCACCACATTCTTAGCTTTGTTGAAATACAGATACGCATTCTAAGGTGAAGCCATACTAAATATGGCGAGTAAGAGAATACCGGAAATGCGAGGATTTCAAGCGTTCAACTAAAATCACATACCTCCGATAGCCCCAGCTATATAGTCATGTATTGCAGTATCCGACGGTAATGTAATATATCGCTGGCTTAGAAGTACAAATCAATATTTTGAGAAAACAAGAAAAAGGTGTCTGAAAACTTCTCTTCACTTATGAAAAAACTAGCTGTATAATCTTCAGTTAGGTCAACATGACCACTTCCAATTTTCATGAAAATAGGCTCAGAAGAAGCGCATTGAGATGCAGATTTTAGATATACTTATAAGGTCGTAAGCCAGCGATGTAGCAATATAAGTTGTTACAACCCAGTCAAACCGGACTCGTGTTATAATGAGTTTCTACGGCGATCAAAGACGCAAAAGGGACACATTCTAAATTCGCCGCATGAAATCGTCCTGAGAATACGAATAGGACACAATACAATGACACATATCGACGGCGATAGTTGAAAATGTTCAAAATAATTGCCGATGTTCGACTTCTCAGATCAGGCCAATGTGTAGACGCACTGTGGTCGCCGTAACTACGCGGCAGAAAATCAGGGACGCAGTAATGATGTGGGGGTGTCTCGCCGCGAAAATGTGAAGAAACGGACCAGAGGCACACACGGTGTCCTTACCATGTCTATGAGACCCTCACTGCGATGTCAACGCGGATTATTTCCAAGAGTCAATCTCTTATCCACATTGCGTCACTAAGAATTTCAAGCAGTTCATGGCGTTTCTACAGTTCTCCTACCACGACTATGGCGTAAGTACCACTTTGCAATGCGTCCCTAGTGTTAGTCCATGGGCCAGTGGGGTAAACCCTCCCCCCCCCCTAGGGAATTTCGGACACTATATTTTTCTGAAAGCGTATGACCAGTAGAGTATTTTTCCAAAGTCTGCACTTTGGCCGTTGGGGCGTTAAGATTTTTTGGGGTAAAACGTTAAAAATATGAACGAAAGTGTGAATTTCTGGAATTGGTTAATTACTATCACATTTAGTAAGTTATTTTGTAATTAAACACTTTCATGGGTAGATATTAACTCATAGTTTAAGTCTGCAAAATTCTAGTCCCGTGTAATTATGCAAAATGGGATATTTTTGGGGTAAAACATTAAAAAATACATAAAAAAGTGCAAATTTTGAGAATCAGTACACTTTAATGGCAGAATACAATGTCATTGATCTTTTTTTTTGGTAATTATGTAAGGTTTTGACCTACCAATACTTTTCCCAAAGTCTGCACTTCAGACATTGGGGCGTTAAGATTTTTTGGGGTAAAACGTTAAAAATATGAACGAAAGTGTTAATTTCTGGAATTGGTTTATTACTATCACATTTAGTAAGTTATTTTGTAATTTAACACTTTCATGGGTTGATATTAATTCATAGTTTAAGTCTGCAAAATTTTAGTCCCGTGTTATTATGCAAATGGGATATTTTTGGGGTAAAACATTAAAAAAATACATGAAAAAGTGCAAATTTTGAGAATCGGTACACTTTAATGGCAGAATACAGTGTCATTGATCTTTTTTTTTGGTAATTATGAAAGGCTTGGACCTACCAATACTTTTCGCGAAGTCTGCACTTCAGACATTGGAGCGTTCAGCAGGAAAAGCAAAAATAAGATTATCTCCCCTGCTTTTAAATGGTGTACAAATTGTAACGATGTATTCACTTAACTGATAATGCTATAACACATTGTGCCTTACTGTATTTTAATTGCAATTGTGAATACCAATAAAGGCATATTCCCAAAATGTATTTTAACATTTAAATGCACAAAAGGTGGGTCTATTATGGAAAATGGCCATCAAAATGGCCATCAAAATGGCCGCCAAAATGACTAAAGTATTGAAAACAGCCGTTCTACTTATTTACAAGTACTCACAATATGATTTTGAAATCTATTTCCATTTTTCACTTTGTTTGCAATGTATGTTATAGTTGGCATCAGTAATATTTGTATGGATTGTGTTAAATTATACTTACATGTATTTTACAAGAGTGGGTGGGGTAAATATACATTCATTTTTTTCAAATGTTATTGTACAGCTATTCCTTGTGACACAATGGCTGTGCATCATGGTTGTGTCAGGAATGGCTGTTCTGGGTGGTTGTGAGTATCCAAGAGGACCAGGAATCTCTCGACCTTGTAGTTGCCAGTACACATAGTGCAATAAATGAGATACCACATGATAGTGCACATCCTATAAGACCATGGATGTGTGTATCCAGTAGTACTGTCTGCTCATGCTGTGTGTCAGTACCCTAAAGCACCATAAATACCTGTACCTAGTGGTATTGGGTACCCTCTAATTGATGCACCTAGTGGTTATGAGTACCAAATACAACCAAGTATGCATGAACACGGTGGTTGTGGGTACCCATTAGGACTAGGATGGATGTACCTAATGGTTATGAGTACCTAATACGACTAGGAGTTTATGTGCAAGGTGGTCGTGAATACATACATGGACTAGGACTCATTTACCCAGTGTTTATGATTGCCTAACAAGACCAGGAATGTTCTACTTAAGCACTAAGTCGTCAATAGGACGAGGAATGGGTGCTCCTAATGGTTGTCTGTACCCAACAAGACCAGTAATGTATGTACATAGCAGGATCCGGAATAGTGGCTATGCATACCAAATGATACCATGAATGTATGTACATGTACTAGTAAATGATGGTAGTGGGTACCCAATAGGACCTATAATGGTTGTGTATTGTAGCTGCAAGTACTTTATCACACTTCTTATGCATGTACATGGTGGTTATGGGTACCCACTTAGTCTAGGAATGTATGTATCCAGTGGTTATGAGTACCTAATAAAGTCAGGACTGTCTGTACATCGTGGTAATCATGAAAATGACCACTCCTTGTGGTTGTTAGTACATAATCCGTCTGCAATCGTCTGTACATTGTGGTTTGGAGTATCCAATAGGACAAAGGAATGCATGGGACATGATAGTTGTGGGTACCCACTAGGACTTGAAATGTATGTACCTAGTCGATATGAGTATCTAATTAGACCATGCTTCATGTACATGGGGTTAGTGATTACCCAATTTGATGAAAAAATGGTCACAGCTGAGGGTTAGGCATGCTCACTGCTGAATTTTAAAGACCAGGAATGTCTCTACATGGTGTCAATAGGACAAGGAATGGGTGATCCCAATAGTTGTCTGTACTCAATAAGACCAATAAAGTATGTAACTAGTGATTGAGAGATGTCTTAACATGATGATGTTCAGTATCTATCCTAAACAGGAATGTCTGTTAATCATGGTTATTGGCACCCTATACGACCAGGAATGTATGTATATGCATGGTAGTCAGTACCCACAGGGACCAATAATGGCTGAGTATAGTGGCTGTGAGGACTCGATTATACCACTTATGCATGAACATAGTGGTTTTGAGTACCGACTAGGACTATGAATGTATGCATCTAGTGGTTATGTATCCCTGATAGGGCCAGGACTGCCTGTAGATGGTGGTAGCAGTGACCAAATAGAACAACATATGACTGCACCTAGTGGTTGTTAGTGCCCAACCCAGTCACAAATGTCTGTACATTGTGGTTTTGTGTATTCAATAGGACCAGGCATGCATGTACATGGTAGTTGGGGTACCCACTATGACTAGGAATGTATGTATGAGTATCAAATAAGAACATCACAGTCTGTACACGGGGTAGTGATTACCCAATATGACAACAAATGGTCGCACCTAGTAGTTGGTAGTTCCCAATCGGACAACTGATTTTGTACATGAAGGTTTCGAGTAGTACATATGTTATGAGTGGTCAATAAGGCCAAGCATGTAGCCACATGGCGCGCCTGAGTTGTCAATTGATGATCGGCCGTATCCAACGAGAATGTCTGAACCTAATGGTTATGAGTATTCTTACCGACCAGCAATATATGTACATGGTGGAAATGAGTACCCAATTGCACCTATAATGCCTGTACATGGTGGTTTAGAGTACCAAATAGGACCAGGAATGTCTGTATATGGATATGTAAGTCACCACTATGACTGGGCATGTATGTACTTCAATAAGCAGTTACGAGTACCCAATTAGAACATAAGTGTGACTACCCATTGAGACGAGGAATCAATGTACCTACCAGTGGTTATGGGTACCCAGCCTGACCAGCAATATCTGTATAAGTATGGTGGTTTTGAATATCAAATAGAACTAGGAATGGTATTGGCTATGCTATCAAATTAGACTAGGACTGTCTGTGCATGGTGGTAGTTAATACCCGATAGGACAACTGATGTCTGTATAGGGTTGTTTAGTGCTAAATAGAACCAACATTGCATGTAATGGTTATTCGTATGTACCAATTAGGACTAGGTATGGATGTACTTAGTGGATTAATAATAATTTACCCAACAGTACCAGAACTGCCTATATATGGTTAGAATGTAATTTTGAATACCCATTAGGACTAGGAATGTCCGTACCCGATGGTCGTAAGTTACAACTAGGACACCAATTCCCAAAAATCACACTTTCCATTTATTATTTTTGTAATTTTCCCCCAAAGTATCTCATCTGGCAATATATTTGAAATCTTAAACTGCATGTTTCTACAAATTTATCACATTAATATTATTTAGTTACAAAAAAATTATCATAGGAATGGTTTTATTGTAATCTACAGATTCCTAATATTCACACTTTTCGGTTTATTTTTTTTGATGTTTTACCCCAAAAATATCACACTTTGCGTAATAACATCGCTTTAATTTTTTGCAGTATGAAACTGCACTATAATATCTTTCAATTAGAGTATTTTTTATAAAAAATATAAATAAATGCCAATGCAGTCCACAGATTCCAAAAATTCGCACTTTTCTCTTATAATTTTTAGCGTTTTACCCCAAAAAAAAGCCATTTTGCACAATAGCAGCACTCTGATTTTTTTAGTCTAGATAGGACAGGTTAATATCTACCTGTTACAGAGATTTATTTTAAAATAACATTATAAATAAGATTGTACTTAACCGATTCCAAAAATTTGTACTTTTCGTTTATATTTTTTGACGTTTTACCCCAAAAAATCTTAACGCCCCAATGGCCAAAGTGCAGACTTCAGGAAAATACTCCAGGGACCATATGCTTTCAGAAAAATATAGTGACCAAAATTCCCTAGGGGGGGGAGGGTCTTCTATTGGTGGCTCATGGACTATGTGTTCATAGTTCGATCATAGTGTCCGTTGGCAATCAGCTTTATAAAATTGTGCTTTGAAATATTTGAACCAATATAATGGATCTGGTTATGTCTTCCACATGTGGATCATGTTCTTGCTGAATAGGAAATTACTAGATTATACTGGTTGGAAACAAATTCCATGGAAACTGGCCGACAAATGTTGACAATCGACGTAAATGCCGAAGAAAACATTTACACGTTTCTTGATCATTAAATTCATTTTGTCATTTAACGGTCTTCGATTACACACAGTAGAGAGGTTGCGAAAGGCAACGTGTAACGTGTACGTGTACATGAATACTATTTTTGGGTATTTCGTCATCCAGGTATGTGTAGTTTCTACAAGTAACGGACGTGTGACAGACGAAAATATAATGTGTACTACGTCACAAAGGTATGCGTATGCACGGGACACCCAAGCTTTTCGCCGGTAGTCTCAGTGAGTTTATATAAACACTCATTATCGATTCACGAAGAATTCATGTTACAACTGCCTTGTAATATTACACGCACACGTCGTGTTTCGCAAGCCAATTGCAATTGCAACGCGTACGTATACATGTACGGGTAGCTACACGTACACGTAGTCGTACACGTTCGAATCGCAACCTCTCTACTATGAGAGGACAACCGCGTGTGGTAATGGCTGACTGTGCACTGGAAAGTATTAAATAAGATATCGAGGCAAATCAGTCAAAACATCTCATGATTCTATTGTTCGATTTCGAGCATTGAGCCGTGACTGCACTTTTAAGGTTTTAACCACTAATCGATATAGGTTGGTATAGGTTTGACCAGTATGATAAGTAATACAATTAAGGCCAAATATTTCAAGTGTCTGGTTGGTCGTGACGGTAAAGCGCTTGATACATTGTAAAATATCATTTGTCAGACCAGGGCGAGTTCGAATCCCACCAAATTAGTTTTTCATTTTTATTATATTTTTTTTAAATACACACAACTTGTAAAATCCGTGTAATACTAGAATATGTGACAAACCATATTTGTTACATGTATATTGTAGAACGTTAGGCTAATCAACCGAATATAGGATGTCAGTAAGCTCGAAATACACCAATGATCGAAATGAATGAAAATGATAAATGTATTGAATCGACACCTTTAAATGGATAAATTAAAAAATATAAACAAAATCTTTAACTTTAATCTCTTCAAATAACATAAAACAATGAATTAAAAAAATGAGCGAATGAGGGATTCGAACCACCCTCTTCTGGGTTAGAAATTCTGGACGTTGCCGACTGCACTAAACTGTAATATGAAAAAAAACAGATATCCGTGAGAAGCATATCATTAAAAATTGCTCTCCGAACGTAATAAATGATAGTCTACCCGCCAAAATGGACTAGTCGGATAGGTCATGGCTCAGGGTTCAAAATTGAACTATAGTAGGTATTTTTCCATATAATATTATGACGCTTGCGAAATATTGTTCAAAGGGAAACAACTCCAATAAAATTTAGTCTCTACAGGATGAGTAATCTCTCTTATTACGAATAGGCTACCCGTGCATATTTCGGCAAGGTTTTTCTTGTTAGACAACAGTGTTTTGTCATTTTGTAAATGACAATCAGCCTATGTATTAAAATATCTACAGTGCCGGACGGATATTATCCCTGGATTTAATAATACACTTACATGTACATGTATAAGTATTTGTCTACAGCACGGACAATGTCCCAGAATTCGCCAGTACCTATCATCAGTGCGGAAAATGATGTCCCAGAATATATGAGCATCTTTCTACCGCATGGACCAAATAACCTTCAATCATCTGAATGATAGTTCTAAGAGAAGGATGGAGATGTCAGTGATTACACTTGTTAACACGGATCATCATAATACAGTGCTTGGATGTGTTTGTAACACAGTGCGCGCAATTAATAAACTGGATACATGTGTTATATTAGTCAGGTAAGGGGTGCTTATACTTACGTTATGTAATATGCATGTAAATGTATAAATTTTCATGAATCAATGAATACCCGAATAAAACATGGGTCATAAATCATTTAAGACGTCAGGATATATCCGTGTTTCCAAGGTGTACGCGTCTAGATTTCGTGTGCACGCCGGGCACAACCTGTTAATCGGAATTTAATTCTAGGCAAAGCGTATCGGACAGTCATCGGCCAATGATCACTCGTCGGGCAGATACCAGGTAGCCACCGATTGTTGTCCCTAAACCACACCTTGATTGTATCCGATAATACCCCGATTACCAGTAGTTGTCTGTCCTGCGTCCCGATTAGCAAACACGTACGCCGTTCGATCGTCAGACGGAGATCGGTTTGGATTTGTTACCCAGGTGTAAACGCGAACTAACATGGTCGCGAATTAAACCAGTTAAACAGTAATATGACATTTTTATCTTTGGGCTTATATACTTTTTACATTTGTATAAATACATAATATATGTATGAGAAAAAATATGTAAAAACCGAAATTTTAATCACTATTGTTATCATGTTATCAGTGACCGAAATGAATGATCTAATTTATGATAGAGAAATAAAATTTTACCCGTTTATCTTTAGTGTAAACAAAGTTAAATTGACATCGTCTTTATTTAGATCTCGCTACAGGTATACATATACCCGTATTTCTCTACAACCCACTCATGTATAATTGTAACACAATTGTATATCACGGAGAATTTGACTTGATCCTGACCTTTAAGCACGAATATAGGACATGGCTCTTGCGTTGAATATATCAATTTCCGCGATTAAATCGTGCAATATCGGTCTTTCAGATGTTTGTTTTCAATTACACCTAGAGTGTCTTCGTGATACTCCCCGCTTATGAAAACATACCACCGGGATTATAAATAAAGACAAAATAATTATCAGCTGTTAAATTATGCTAATAGAACGTCAATGGTCGTGTAAAATTCTCCGTACTATACCGTATATATATAATATATATTTGTAGATAGGTATGACGCGTATGCTATGAAAGTGAAAGTGTAGGGGAAATGCAAGAACACGTTGTACCAAATTGTTATCACTCCTGATTACAATAGGAACATATGTACAGACATGCCGTCGGATACTGCAATACATGACTATATAGCAGGGGCTATTGGAGGTATGTGAATTTAGTTGAACGCTTGAAATCCTCGCACTTCCGCTATTCTTGTACCAATCACAGTGCATGTACAATGTCGTCACATTAGAACAAAAGTGGCACATCAATTCAACAAAGTGAGGGGGTGATGCAGTCTAAGGGGGAGATATAGAAATGCATCGGTCATGGTTAAAGGGGGGGGGGGGTAGATTATTTATCCATATGTAAAGTGCCCACCAGCAATCTATTAGACGAATAAACATTACCAATCTGCCATTCACCGATGGCTAAATAGCTAAGTGTTGTGTACATTTGCATATGCATAACACTCTGTATTTAAACATGATCTTTCCTATAGCACCAGTGAAGTCGAAAGCAACATCGGCTATATAAGCAAGGATATTCAAATTTATACTGACATATACACGCATAATTATCATAGTGATACTATTATACTTAGTATATCTAATATTGTATGATATTTCTTGGTAAACGTCCAGACCTATGACATATTGTTCTTCTAAGCTGTTATGTTGTATTAATGCATTGTGCAACAAGCGTATATGTTGTACGAACAGTAACCTAGGTATGACCGGGTCAGGAACGTGAGATCAGCATACCACACAATATAGCAATGATGGGAGCCAAGGAAGATTATTTCTTTATATCATTGTATCTAATCTTTATACTTTTCGTGTATGATAATACTAGAATATATAATATCACTACTTACTTGTAAACTCAATGGCTGAATTACCCAGCTCCAGCACGTCTGTTATTGTTATCGTTATTGTTTATATTTCCATAGGTGCCGCTGGTCTGATTGTTGGACATCCTTTTGATACGACAAAGGTATTTAATAATATACCAGTACTTAAGTTAATTATACGTAGATTTGTCTAATTATAGGAATGTTATCGACTATTCAAGTTTGTGATCATATGTAAGCACATTGCTCTCTTCGTTTAACACTACACCATTGGGGTTCCTGTCCTAGAGTAATACATTTAATATATAATTCCCTGTAAGACCCCCCCGAGTCTAAAATAAAACACATTGACAAATTTACCTGGTTATAGCTGACCAGTTGGCTATGTGTGCAATGACTGACTGGGTGTTAAATATCTTATCATTTATCGTTTTCCGAGGCTATAATAATTGCTATATATTTCATGAAAATTTTAATAATGAAAATATTTGTGATTATTGTATTCAATTCCTTTCCCATATCCGGCTTTCATAATAGATAACTCGATTTTGGACACTTGTACGCAATAGTGTTTAACATTTCCAGGTCCAGTTACAAACACAGCACAGTGGACATGAATATAAAGGCACGTTTGAGGCAATTAAGAACATAAACAAGTTTGGTATTGTAAGTATATTTTCTCACACAATATATCGTCCTACCCTCCGCCCCAATTAGGGACCCACATCTTTACTCTGTCACCATGAAGTGATTATATTTCGCCATTATGTGTTGATCCAACTTGGAACCGTTTTTCATAAAAACAAGCCACTGAAGAATTGCAAGCAATATAGAAGTCCCCTTCCGGTTTGAAGCCATGACCAATTAATTATTTTTAATGCTTCTGTTGCCATTGCGACCACAATTTTTGTCAAAGCAAAGCATTGATATGTGTAATCCAAACATTTAGTTAGCATTGACACTTTTGGGTAATACAACGACCCAATTAAACGGAACTAGTTTCACTATTTCTATATCCGCAACGACCACAACATTTATCAGATTCAAAACATACTTAAATGTACATGTTCTCCTAATTGGCACTACACACAAACCAAATTCTATGAACCTGGCTTGGAAACTGTTATGTCAGGATTCAAAGTATGTTCACAATATCCGTAGCCATTTTTATCCTAAGCAACCACAATATTCTCAGATTCAGAAAGTTTTAAAAGAGCGTAATCTCCTTATTGCCACAAACCTAGCTCGGAAACTGTTCCAGTTATGGCTGGATCGTGATTTTGAGGTATTTTTTCTTTAGTTCCGTTTTCATAACAACCGCATTTTTGTTCAGAATCAAAACCACCGATTAAGACGTGCATTATCGCCTTATTGATCTCTATCCACATACCAAGTTTCATGAATCTAACGTTGAAACTGTTTCAGTTACGTCAAGATCAAGATTTTATCATGTGAATTAAATCAATGGTTTCTGTTACATTACAGATAAAGGGGTTCTACAGGGGACTATCATGGCCCTTATTTTCATTCGGTTTAGTGAATTCCACATTTTTCGGTGTATATGGAAATACACTGACGTATCTAGAGAAAGACAAAGACAAACGGAAATCTAACTATCTACATATATACCTGGCTGGTTGTGTGGGCGGGGCCGCCCAGCTGGTGTTCGTTATTCCTGTGGATTACATCAAGACAGCCTTACAATCACAGATACCTCACGTAACACAACAAACTGCCAAAGGTACACTTTGTAATTCAGTAATCTACTCGTATTGGTAGTTTCAATAATTTTATATTAAACCGAATAGAACTATACACTACATTTCCCGGCTTGGTGATAACTTCTAAGTTCTACGTGGGTTTAAACAATACACATTTTCGTATGACTTATTTGCACATATAGTGTATGATGTGATTGAACAGCAATAACAGCAACAGCAACAGCAACAAGTATTATTCCGTAGGGATAACTTTTTACTACAGCATCAGTTATAAATGGTTATATTGTTTACATTTCAGAGGCACCGTCACGGATGTTTAAGGGACCGTTGCAATGTGCCATGACTATATACAAGGAGCGTGGACTTCTAGGACTTTATAAGGGCGGACTAGCAATGTCTTATAGAGAGGTACCGTCATATGGTATTTACTGTTTGTCGTTTGAGGTACTCAATGAAAAAATGATTGAAAAAGGATGGACGGATTCTAACGGAATCATCGCTAATTTAGTTGCTGGCGGAATCGCCGGTTCGCTAACTTGGGCATCTATCTTTCCATTTGACGTCATAAAAAATCGATACCAGGCGGATTTTGTCGGAGAGTACCGAGGATTTTTACACTGTGTGTCAATGTTATATAAAGAGGGTGGGGTGAAGATATTTTATAAAGGATTTACTGTCACGTTCCTTAGAGCATTCCCTGTCAACGCCGTGACCTTCATGGTGTACGCACAAACATTGAAACACTTCGAGAAACATTTTTGATGTCGACCAGCAGATCAAATAATTTACATTAGTAGTAATTCAACCTACTTGACTGGGTAACCAATTAATTGTGATATATATAAACCACCTGTGTATTGTTTTATCAAAGCACTGACGCTATCGTAACTCTTGGTTTTGTAAATACTGCGTACGTCGATAATATTTACGTTTTACTAAGATTTAATTTTTGTTTTCATTTTCTGTCGTAAGTTTTGGCGTATTTCTACGCAAAGCGAGAGCGACCCTAAGATAACATATATGAACGTAGTGAGGAGAAATGGACACGTACAGTTGATTTTGACTGCCAAATGTTTAATAGACTGTGATTAGTATATGTTTTAATAATATTGTACCGTATACTCATATGTTGTAACCATGCCAACTTGAGTAAATAAAGTTCTGTTCTGTAACAAAAGGAATTTGCGTAAGAGAAATATGTATGCGTAGATTAAAGTGGCATTTACGCTAGATTAGTAAACAGTACCCGGGTGTGCTCTTTGAATTGTATTTCCAGTGGATGTTTTGAATATTTTGTCTGTTTATTTTGTGCAATTAAATTTTAAATTATTCCTTTATATTCTTCAATTTGGATATCGTCTTGTAGCCTGATTCACATGTGACCTGGTGCAAAAGTCAACATTTTACATTAATGACTTGATTCACTGAAAACTTTGGATTGTTGTCATATACAAACCGACGCTCTTTCAAGTACACATATGTATCCCAGTTTAGCATGTATGTTCGTATATACAAACGTTTACGACAACATGAAAGGTTGGAAATGGTATACGGATTTATTTTCTAGAATTCAATTCCAGACGTCATTTGGTAATATTCTCGCACTTAAGCTGCTAGGTTCGTTCGTCTGCCTTCATATTGCTTGAAAATCATCCAAACAAATGTGTGATACCCTCTGTTACATTCGAGTCCCGGTAACCTGATCTATAACCAATTCTCAAACAGAACAATGTTGCTATCTCAGTCTACTTTATATATACATGCATATGTTTTTGCCTTGAGAACTTAGGAACTCAAAATATAAACACCAAAGTGTGCACATGTATTTGCTTATTCATAATTAGTTTCGTTATGTCTAAAGCTCATTATGTTTAACTAACTTATTCCGAAGTCAGGTTACCACCAATTGGTGCAATAGATTTAGTAGCATGGTATTCCACATCAGAGACATCTAGTATACAATGTATCTATACATGTAGATTCTATGTCATACAACGGTGATACTCTTCTCCATGGTAACATTAACACCATCAAACCCGTCTTCATCATCTGCATCTTCATTGTCAAGTGCAGCTTCGATGTCGAGAGGTGAGGCTGCATTTCTGGAAACGTATACACAAAGATAGTATTATTAATTCGGAAAGGGAAGGTAGCACTCAACTTAACCAGTCGATCACAGTAAACATAACAAACATACAAGACACAATGCCCAACACACACAACCGAACGAGAAAAAGATCCGCCTGGTCTCAGATGCCAAAAAGCTGAATGAAATAGTTTCAGCAATCAAAAGGATATGACAACGTTTGAATTAAATACATGATGACCGTTTTTAGCAGTAGAATTGTATCTATGTTCGATACTTATATGTATGTTCAATAATCAGACACATATGCGATTAGTTGTTCACTTAGGTCTACATGGACAATACACTAAGTTAAAAACGTATGAATTATAAAACTATATGACTTTTAAGAAATAGTATTGAAGGTTGTTGATGACCAGTGTTGTCGGAATGTGATAACATGTGATTTAAAGAGGTACGCACACCTTTAATCTAACGATCGCATTTTCCTTGGAACATCTTAAAAATGACAGAACAATCTTCTAGAACAACATTGAAATCATAAAAATGATATGTCATCAGCCTCGTGTTCGACATACATGGCTCTCTAATGACCTTCCATTGTATTTTGTTCATTTTATCTATTTCCTGCCATTATGGCACCATTGCGTTCTTTTTAAGATTTTTACAATATGAGACTACTTTTAAGCAATGCATAATATTTTATGTGTTCAATTGTCATTTCTATTGACATAAGTCACACTTCCGGCTGCCTGGTGAACAAATTTAGTATTTGAACATTATAAATAGTTACCCCACCCACTTGCAAAAAAAGTGTGATTTTCAAATGAACGTCAAAAAATATCTAACGATCGAAAACAATTTAGAATTGGCCGAAAGTTGAGTATCAAATAGAACACCAGTTTAGTCAAATAAAAAATAGGGGTCACTAGCCTTTTTTGGGAGCTAATCCCGAAAGAGTACTAATTATGAATACATTTGCATAAAATTAACCTAATTTGCATATTGTAATGAAATAAAACTTATTAAAAATATTTCAAAGTGTGGCTACTTCATATAACTTAACCATGCACAACATATTATATATAAGCATATGCATTTTAGCAATTGTAGGGACTTATTGTAAGCCGTTCCCCACCCACTTTTGATACATGCAAAAAATAAAAAGTTAAAAAAAAATATTTTGTGCACAAGTATTATGTTTATTGTCATTAATCAACATTCATATGCGACCATTGAAACTAAAATTCATGTTTGTTCTTATCTAATACGATTTTGAAATTTCGCGCATGCGCACAAGGTAGCTCGGACCTCCTTAAGCAGTGTTCAACCTAAGTAAATACTACTGTTGAATCTGTAAAATGTGTGCTACAAAAGACAAGAATATGTGTTCAGTTTCATTCAAACTTTTGGGCCACTGGCAATTGATTAAGTGCACTTGCTACGTAGATGTTGTAAAAGACTATTGCCTTGGTGAAGTGGGTGACGAAGTTTCGAGAAATTCGTCAAATTCCATATCATAGTCTACTGAGGACGTTTCACTGGTAATACACGATGTTGGCCGACTGGCTGATATTCTGGATTCAACTCGGGTTTCTGATTTAGAGGATGGCCGTGTTGTGGGTCTAGATGCTCTGCCCAACATTTCAGGTGAAACGAATTTCTCCAATCGTTTCTTGTGTTTTTCAACCCCGTCGACAAGTTCACTGAAAAAGTCGCAATAAACCATAGTACAATATCATCAGGGTGCAGTTCTAAACTGTTATATACGAGAAGGGATTCGGGAGGTACTGTACTTTCGAAATATAGGTGTCTCATAAGTCAAATTGGCTGGCCCTTTCAATAGGGGTGACACTATAATAAACAAAAACATTACCTTTACCTTTTTATACTATTTTTTCGTCGACCGGTCGCTTATTCAGCAATGCTTGGTGAGGGATATTTGGAAGAAGTACTTTTTGTGCATCATACAGAATATATGGATATTGAGGCTAAATTACTGGACTGATAGCTGAATGATCTAGATCGGAAAACACTCTTTTCTTAGTATTTGTTCGCCTGGTCTCCTATGTGGTGCTGTCTGGCAGTCAGAGGCTAGGTTTATAGTGTATGTGGAGCATTTACAAATTCCTTAGTCATTTTTTTGCTCGATCAGATTATCCAAAACCATGATGGGAAATCCCCGCTGGATGCAGTGCATTTGTTCATATTACATATACGTACAAATATTAGTTCCTTCTAGTGCATCGATTGCACAATTAACATTATTTTCTTTAAGTGCGGAAGGTCATTAGTTTACACCATGGCCGTGTCATATTGAATAATAGTACGTGCAAGACATGTGGTACTTTATTCCAAAATCAGACGGAATCTAATAACTGTTATTTTGATATATATTATTAATAACTGTTTTGCTCTATGAGCTATTATGTACATATGCATTATTTATTTGTCATACACTGCTATGTAATGTTCTTTGCATGTAATATCTATATTTATATATATATTTGATTGTAAAACTTTGTTCTAATGGATTCATTGTCCAATTTATATAGAAATAAACTGTTAAACTGTTATATATGTACCACAATAAAATCTAAGCACTTTTGAACATGCAATCGCATGACAAATGCTACGTAACTTTGGTATTTATGCATTATATGAATCTAGGATCCGTGGTTTATTATTGAGAACTAGAAAATAACAAATGATTTACCCCAGATCTATCTCTCCATTTCGATCGACGTCCAACATGTGTAATATGTGTTTCAAGTCTGTCTCGTCGAGTGGACATCCGACCTGAGCTAACCCAGTTTTAAACTCTGTTCGGGAAACAGTACAGCTTTTATCTGTGTCAAACATTTTGAACATGTCAAACACTTTTAAATTTCGTGATTCTATAAAATGAATAAACACAAGCATTGGGTCTTTTATCCACGACTCTTTGTTAGATTTCACTTCCGCTTTAATGATGTCTCTAGTGTTCATAAAACCACCAAGATGAACTTTAAAGTTAGGACGAGTTTTCTGAAATTCTTCATATACCGCATCGTACTCCCGAGGCACACACGCGTCCTGGAAAACGAATATGTCAGAGCTTCTAAAATATACTACTATAATGAACAAAACTGTATTTCCAACATAACAATCTTTTGGTTAAATATTTGTAAAGTTCAGATTATATTTTTATTACGATTCAATAGCCCCAATGTTAAGCTTCGGTCGTAATTGTGAAATAAATACAGTTTAAACTTATCTGCAATCCGAAAGACATGACCAAAACGATGTGCGTGAAGTTAGCAGCCAGTTGCCATTTGCCAGTAGCCGATTCAAAGTTTTGAAAAAATATTTTAACTCAGTAAAATCGAATTGGCAACTGGCAACTGGCAGCCAGCAGCCGATTCAAATTTTTCTCAAAAATCGAATTGACATCTGGCAACTGGCAGCCAGCAGCCATTTGCCAGTTGCCAATTCGATTTTTCTGAGTTAAAATATTTTTTGAGAAAAATTTGAATCCAGTTGCCAGTTGCCAATTCGATTTTTATGAGTAAAAAAAATTTTTTGAGAAAAATTTGAATCGGCTGCTGGCTGCCAGTTGCCAGTTGCCAATTCGATTTTACTGAGTTAAAATATTTTTTTGAGAAAAATTTGAATCGGGTGCTGGCTGCCAGTTGCCAGTTTCCAATTCGTTTTTGAGAAAAATTTGAATCGGCTGCTGGCTGCCAGTTACCAGTTGCCAATTCGATTATTTTTGAGAAAATTTGAATCGGCTGCTGGCTGCCAGTTGCCAGTTGCCAATTCGATTTTACTGAGTTAAAATATTTTTTTGAGAAAAATTTGAATCGGCTGGTGGCTGCCAGTTGCCAGTTGCCAATTCGATTTTTCTGAGTAAAAATATTTTTTTGAAAAAATTTGAATCGGCTGCTGGCTGCCAATTGCCAGTTGCCAATTTGATTTTTTGAAAAAAAAATTGTTTGAGAGAAATTTTAATCGGCTGCTGGCTGCCAGTTGCCAGTTGCCAATTCGTGTACACTAAGAACATCGAATTGGCAGCTGGCTTCCAGTTCGCAGTTGCCAATTCGATCTTATATTAAAATTTGATTTGGGTGCTGACTGCCAGTTCGCAGTTGCCAATTCGATAGCAAAATTCGAATTGGCAGCTAGGTTGTGAAGTTCGCTGCCATTTGCCAATTTGCGATTCAAAACTTTGAATCGGCTACTGGCAACTGGCAACTGGCTGCTAACTTTACGCACATGTGAATGCCCAACCACTTATGACTGTCTCAATTGACGGGTACCGCAATCGACTGCAAACAACAACAACAACAACAACATATGGGTATAACATACCGCTATCTCTAATTCCTGCAGTACGGACTCTCCTTGTTCCAAGAGTTTTAGTGCTGCTATTGGTCCTTGTAATGTGATCGGATTATTTGATAACTGAAATAAAATGTATTTATTTAATAACTACATATAATATAAGAGGAGACAACTGTTGCTTTACATGCAATACAGTCATGTTTAAGTAAATACGATGTTTAGCAACTTGCAGACTTATATCTGAGTTTTAAGGAACTTTATAAAGCCGATGTTAAAACTGTTTACGAGTTGAGTCGTTTGAATATCAATGTTTGTGTCATTCATTGATGGCGGTGTTGTATATTCAACAGGACATACATGATCATAAGTAAGGTACTTTGTGGTAAAATTGTTTCAAAATATCTGCAATCATATTATATATGAGCTATGAAAAAATATTCCGGCATTATAAGAAACCGTAATATCAATTTTTGTCAACATTTCTTACTCTGATTATTTTTAACGCCTCGTTTTTGCCAAGATGTTTGAAAATGGACATAACCCCTTCCAAACCAATTCTGTTAGAGTTGAGATTTAAGTCTGTTAATGTCATGTTGCTTTCTAGAGCGTGGCCAATACAGTCCACGCCTTTGTTATCAACACCATTACAAGATAGATCTAGAACCTTTAGACTGTTGTTTTCCTGGAAATAAAGGATTAATTTGACTGTGAAAACAAAATATGTATACATTGTAGCGGGTATCGTTTCCAAAAAATGATATTTATACTCGTATATACTATCATCAAATAGTAGTTCAGGTCTGTTCAGCAAACGATTACTTAAGAATGAACGTGGAACCTTTCACAGTTCATATCAACGAAACAGAAGACTGAAAAGTTTCAAAATCTGTCTCCGATATACTCGTACTAATCATTTGTTATTTCGGCAAAATTACTAAGATGAGGATCATGCTACGCCTTTGCTTTCATGAATTTGCCAATAACATGTTTATTTAAAAAAAATCGAAGCGTTAAGCTGTAGCAGGAAATGTTACATTCACAAAATGTTACTTCCCCGTGCACTTACTTCGATACCTTTAGCTATACATTGAATACCGGGTGTCCGTATACGATTCCAGGAAAGGTTCATGTGTGTCAGTGTTTCAGTATCTCCTGAAATGTAAAATATGTCTCGGTTTGATGAAAGCTGTTATCAATACCACCCGATGTGATCCACAGCTTTGTCATCTTCATTTAAAACAATGTTCAACTAAATACATATTTTAGTTGAGATAGATGAAATTAAAGCTGTACAGATGCCCCGTTGCAATTGAAAGTTGCTATTTTTGGTACATTGTAGTGTTGGGACTGAAGAGTCAATACCCGGTATATTATGATACGATTGTACTCATAGCAATGTCGTCAGATGTTCCTTTACAAATAAATTAGACGTCACGTCATACTACAAACTGAAAATTCTTCCTGGATATAAAAGTCCTATTAGATCTACGTCCAAGACATATATTTTACAATCAACTAGTAATGATATCACAAATTAAAAAAAACCTCACCTATTGCGTGCCCAAGAATACTTGCTCCTTCGTCACAAAACAAATTATGCGACAAATCAAGACTACGAAGTCCCGTAAATTGCTGCAATGTGAAAATTATGCTGATGTTAAATATGGGATCTATATAGGTGACTTATTCTATCTACAGTAGACTGAGGAGTTACTTCTTGAAATATTTCTAACATAAACCAATTGATCAGCAGGGTAGGCTACTTTCCGTCTATTGGTTTGTCGAAGTTTTGTCCTTGGTTATTAAGCAAGTCCATTAAATTATGAAAACATGTGAAATGCAAATGAGTTTTTTTCTAATGTTTTTACAACCAAACTAAATCCTGTCATTGGTCAACTCAATTCTCGATAAACATATGCAAATTTCTAGCGTCTGCCAGCGCCTGGCTAATTATTCTGGTTTGGTTAAAATATATCTTATTAATAAAATATGCCATAATAATTGTAACTGATTTCTGTCATCTCGTTTTTGTATGTTGCTTCATTTCAGACCCGCCATAATAGACAAACATGACGATACCACGGATAGGGTATTTGTTTTTGGAGTACGTGGTAGGTTAGTGTAATGACTCTTTTCAGAAACACAACGTACCGGACGTTGCGGTGACATGACATAAATTAACCATTTTATTTTCAAATGAACAGTTTAGGGTAAAAGCAAAAAAACTAAGGTCTTATGAATACATCGTGTTCCCTCGTTGACGTCACCAGGTTGGATTATGACGCTCACAAATTGGTGTTAGCAATTAATAGGAAGATGTCGAGTTAGTTTACGAAATATGTTCATTGTCTCGCGATGTACTTGTATGCCTCTTTGTGCAGTGCTATATGTTAAGACGACGTCTGTAAGCACTAACTTACAAATGTAACGACTCAGGCTATTTTGTGAACACTTTTGGTATAAAGTGATTTTATATAATATAACATAAACTATGCGACATCCGTTACTTCAGTGGTCAGTTGGTTATCATATTATGTTAACTTCGTATTTTATAATGTTACATTGTAAACTACAGGTAGTTTGTCAGATTTCTACGTGTTAAAACTACAAAGGTTAATCATACTACTACACAACTACAAATGGATTAAAAATTTAAAACAAAACAGTAACGTAAAGTGCATGTTTTACAAATCGTTGAATATACGCGTAATGGTATATACATGTATCTGTATTCTTGTAAAGAGACTTCTTGTTATATTATAAATATTTAAAACGTATTGCACAGGAACAATGGCATGATTAAAATGAATGCTGCTTATTCCTTAATGAAGAATTAAGTCCGATTAAAAAGTTGTGTATGACTTTTTTGCATATGTCTAATGATGTCACATGGCAATATGGGCTCCACATATCTCATATTCTTATACCGAACCCAAAACAACGTGTAACCATACGGTGAAGGTCAGTTGGTTGTCATGGTAATACAAGTTATTGAAAATCTTGCAAGCCCCAATTACACATCCTTCCAGTACACAAGCTTAATGTAATTAACCACCAAATGACTACGCGGACCGAAATCAGATACACTCAAGTAGTCCTGTAAAAAACTTTGATTTGGCTTGAAATGGTAGTATGTCTTAACAAATTAGCAATAGAATCATGCAATTGAGTTTAAATGCTTCGAACACATGTATGTGATGTAATGAAACTTTTTATTTAGAAATTTTTGATATTCTGGCTTAAATATGAAAGTGAAAGTAGGTTGTAGCTAACGGACTTCGAATTAGTCCGCGCGTGTGAGAAAATATGTTCACCGTGTTTGACGCAAACCCCTGATTTTGTTTCATTTATTTGAGGCTATATGCTATTTCTATTGATTGGTGGATTTTGAGAGGTACCCATGGACAAAAGTTTGACATTGTTTGGGTCAGTAATTTGTCACTTTACATTGAATTAAAGAACAAATTTATTTGGTGGTTTGGTACCTTAATTATTTGTAAAATATGCGTAATAGTTTAATAGTTTAAATGGTTCTGAATTTAAGCAAGAAAGAACGTTAAATGAATATAAAAATATGATCATGGCTGTTTTTTTCATGAATAATTCCTTAATCATGACTGAGAATCGTCCTTTACTGTGTACAAATAATGATGAACGAGACTTCCTATTATTCCGTACCATTATTGAACGTGTTCTGTCTGAAATAATGATGAGAAAAGATGATAGTAACAGAACAAGACTTGATATTCGAACTGGTGCATTTTGTAATTTGACGATAAAGATGATTATGTACTCAGTATACAAGGGGTTAACACAAGTCACTGCAAAGTGAACACAGCAGACACAGGTACATGAGAGCGGTGACGGATGTTACATCAAACAAGAACATGAGCGGTGACGATTGTTACATCAAACATGATCGTGATGGCATCACGTGCAGTTAGTGCCAGTATATATAATATATAGACATGTATATAAAGCTGTGAGCATTGAGAGTTTTACTTACACCATTCTTGAAGCGGGACTGTCAAATTCGTGTGATATAATAGAAATAAATGAACTCACAAAGAAATAAAAACAAACGTGTTCAAGTTTTAAAACCAAACCAAAGGTTTTAAAAACATGATGATAGGCAATTAATATCAGCAGATCTACATACTATTTAAATATTTCAATTTGCACAATGTTAATCTTAAACAGCTGGTCTGTTAAATTGGTGTAATTTACGTCTCAAAGTTAATAATTGACTTTACCGTAAATACACGTACAAAATTGCTTAATTTTTTTATAGATAAAATTCGTTAACAAATAAACACTCCTCATAATATTTATTATAATAGATTGAAAAAGACCTTGAGAAATTCTTTGTTTTTTTATAATAGAATCAACCAAACAACAAACCTTTACTTAGCTTGAATTTAATTACCTAGAAGATTGTGCTCTGGGATATGACTATACGGATACAGACACCGTTAAAAATAAAAGCAATGAATGAAGTAAAAACCAAATATGTTTAAAAAGCTGTAGTCGACGCTTACCCCGATTTTTAAAATGGTGGCAAAATATTCGGCATCTTCGTCTTTGAAATTATTCCCTTAAATAAAAATATGTATTACATTTATTATATTATATATACATTGTACATCATTGTATTCAGACAATTCAAAATCAAACGAAATGGAAAATTGAATACCACGAAATAGTTAGTGAGCTTTTGGTACCATTTTGAACAGGATGTGACGGTTGTGACCAAATACCACAATGATGCAACAATGAGTGCAAGCCATTTCCTGTAGGTTATGAAACGGTAAGGGAATGTCAGCACTGCATGCGCACCACGTCCGAAAGCACAAATAAGTAGAATCTGCATCAGAATAGCTTATTTGATACTAAAACATCAGACAGAAGTTTGTATTCAAAATATGTAAGAAAAGTAAGCTGACCTGATAAGTTCATAGTTGTTAGTGTGTCATTTTCTTTGAATACCTGAGCCAACATTTGAGCACCGTACGTGTCTAACTCGTTCTCTGATAAATCCTGAAATCGAAGATAGATACGATGTTTGAATATGATAAAGGGACGATTGCTATAAACGAAACTTTAAGTGTGGTTGGTTGCCAGTTTTACGTGAGTTGTTTCTAATAGGTCTTCCTCTTTCTCCACTAAAGTGGGCTAAGGGAATGGCCATAGGTGTTCGTATATGCAGTTCTCAATATGCGCCCTGCAGGTACCAGTATACATATATTAAGACAAACAACAACATTCAGCTACTGGAATGAGACGCAAAATTGGTTGATAATTGGTGGTACTTTGCAGACATATTTTGTATCACTGGTATTTTTTACAGGTGTTTTGATACATGTATGACAGTATAAAGATTGTTATTGTAAGGATACTGGTTTATCTGGTTGTAACAAATCAACATTGTAACCATATAGGACTGTACACAGCAACCACCTAACCACCAGCTCATAGTTTAAGTGTAATATATAATCCCTCTATACAATCTGAATGAATTGCAGCACAACATATTTACACATAAGTCACGTGCATCATGGATGTAATAAATTAATTCAGTCATTGACTGTGATAAATTAACTTCAAATCCGGAGATAAAGTTACTGGTCGTAATTCTCAGGGCGTTCATTCGAACACTTCAACACCTTGACTTTTCTTATTTGTATTATATTGAAGTGCAACGCATTTGTAAGTGTTTAGAACAGAGATAATGGCTAATATTTTGTCTACCGGTATTACAGTTTTGTGTTGTATTAAATACTTACAATATGTGTAGTATATTGGTTTTCTTTCAGCATGTCACATACGTTACGTATACCGGTATTACCGCAAGTCGTTGATCGTATTCAATACTTATAATATGTGTAATATATTGGTTTTCTTTCAACCTGTCACATACGTTACTGTTGTGATTGTTGGTCCAGTATGGAGAACATGCTCCTATGTTCTAACCGGAAGTCCGTCACAGATAGAAAACCAGAAGTCGGCCCGTGATGGGAAGCATCGTCCTCAGTATTCAAGCCGAACTCAGAGATAGAAGACGTACGTTAAACTGTAGAGTAACCTCCAGCTTTGGTAAGTCCGTTTAGTCTCAAATAGTTGGTATTGAATAAGTAAGAAACATTTCATTACGTATACCGGTATTACAAGTTGTGTATGTATTAAATACTTACAATATGTGTAATATATTGGTTCTCTTTCAACATGTCACATACGTTACGTATATCGGTATTACAACAAGTTGTTTATGTATTTAATACTTACAATATGTGTAATATATTGGTTCTCTTTCAGCATGTCACATACGTTACGTATACCGTCATGTCCTATAAAGTTTCCAGCTAGATACAGATGTGTTGTAAATCTGTCTTTCTGAAATATTCAAATTTTTAAAATTTACAATTATGAACATGCGCCATGAAATCATAAATTTATTAAGATTTATTGCAATAGTGTAGGAAAATTATAAAAAAGGTACTGCAGTAAAAGTTTAAATACATACTGACAGTTTGTTATTTTTAAAATAAAAAAATACCATCGCGGTTGTTTTTGTGCCTTTGGCTTTGTGAATGATGACCTATCCATTATTAACAACTGCTTTCTGCTTCTTCTACAAGCAACTGTCAACTTCTGCATATAACGATAGTCACTGTTACGGAAGAACATAAGTTGTCCAAAAGAATAATAACCAACCGGACAGTGAAGACCTAAGGCAGCACAAACAATACATGTATAGCACGAAACTCACAACAAAGAAGTTGAAAGAACACACAAGAACAAACATCATAATTAACAAGAAAAAGTGGAATTATACAGTCACATAACATGGGACTTACACTCCTGACAGGTCCCTATGTCAAAATACATTATAAATCTCAAAAGTTTTAACCAGTTTAATATGTAATTTAGCAGCAAAGTAACTTGAGTGTCGGAACTATGCATATAGAACAACCATACACCATGGCAGCTAGTCGTCGGGGACAGATACTCCCTAACCAGTAGCGTCAGCAAGGGTTGCTAGAGGTGTCCTATACATAGGAAGTGAGGGTGTTATCCCATTGCAGGGGCGTTAACACGTGTCACTATACATTAGAAGTTAAGAGCGAGACATGGAAGAACTTACCACCATTCCAGTAGCTACAGCACGGGTACCTAGGGGTCCTAAACCCTGAAAGTTAAGGTTCATATACTCTGTGTTTATGGCTTTCAGGAAACAATGTACCGGTACAATCCCCAGTTGCCGACACACAGCCAGGTATATTTGTCTAGCATAGTCATCGCTAATATAATTTCTACTTGTACCATACCCTGTAATAAAGATAATGATGTTAACAAGTTTGATGTGCTTCACGTTCTACCGACCGTAGTTCAGTCATTATTGAGATTCAATGGTGTAGTTATAACCGAATACTTCTACCGTAAACGTATAGCAAACCGACAGAACAAAATATAATTCGGTGGTGTACATACCAGCACGAAGATACCGTACAACGGAAATGGTGTTCGTTCTATACCGTGTCAAGTTTCAAGCATGCTAAAAGCTTTCCGTCGGATAGATCATAACCTCTGACAAGAAGTGCATTTGGACAATGAAGGCACACACAAGGAAACAAACGGAAAGTAATATTTTGTGGAGCCTTTAAAGTTTGACCTACCGCCTGCATGAACGAGATGACTGCCTGACAAGTAGCGCAGTTGCCGAAAAAGCAATGAACACGAACTGATTAGTTTTTTTTCTTCGTTTAAGTTTTCGTTTACGCTATCCCGCTTTTATGTGACTACACCCTTAAACATCCCTAATTATCGTGATATCGGATCAACCAGTACAGCGCAAATCAATGGAGCTCTCGTTAGCTAGGTATAAAAATAAATATTTTCTGAATCGGTTATTACGGTCATTGAATGAAAGACATGTTGCCGCCCTAACCAAAATGGTCCGTGTTTTATTTAAGGCTTGTAAAATTAACGATAATAAAACAGTATAAAGTTTATATAAATTTTTTAATTGTATGTCCCTATCTCGGTCATATTTACTTTGTATATTTTGAATAGTGGATAAGTTTAATCACTTTTCTATGTATCTTTGGTCTTATAGTCCAGTCAGGGTAAAAATCCAGTGACGCAGCGGTTGAGTCCACTATAACGGTGTAAAACCAATTATAAAGGCTTATAACATACCGTACAAACATATTTCAATGCTAAACTAACATAATAAAGCTATATTTCTCTACCTGTTAAGGCAATGGTTGTTATCTTTTGGGTACACATAAACTGCAACGTCACTGTCACAATATCCTAACTGGACTGTAACTATCTTACTTGTTGTTGATATTTCTGACTATAAAGATAATACAGTGATGCAACCCGTATTATCACATTTGTCGTATAACAAACGTTTACTGTTATAACTACACGCAGAGTTATATAGCAAATAAATATTGTATTTCGGTGTGAAGTGGAGACAATCCACGTACTTAAACAACTCCTTATCAAAGGAGATAATTCTTGGTATTTGTCCTCAAAAGCTGCGGTCATATGTCTTAATTTAGAATTGAGCAATCGTAAATATTCTCTAACTAATTTGTCAAAGTAGCAAACGTTATGTTTGAACAATTTGTGATTAATTTACACACTTTACTTTGCGAGGATATTCGATGTTTCACTGATATATTCTTAAGTTTTATAAGCTCCAGTACAGGTAATTGTGAGTTGATGAAAATTTTAGATATTTATGCTGTGCAAATGTTTACCCTCAAGAGTGTTATTTCACTCATCAAACTTTGTCGACAATTTACGACAGTCGTAAATGCACATTTATTAACATGCAAACAGTGTAATTTATCAAAATGTCAAACTATCAAGACGCTAACTTTTGGATTGTTATGATTATGTTTAAATGCATCAAGCAGGGATACAGTCCAAGTAGGATACTGTGACAGTGACGTTGCAGTTTTTGTGTACGTAAAAGATATTAAACATTGTCTGAACAAATAGAGCGAATAAAGTATGTTAGTTTAGCATTGAAACTATAGTTGTTTTTACAGTATAAGCCTTTATAATTGGTTTTACACCGTTATAGTGGACTCGACCGCTGCGTCACTGGCTTTTACTATGACTTGACTATACAATGCTCTATTCTGCTCTGCTGTTGATTTAGATAAGTACATGTGGGGTGATCCAGAAATAGTCAGAGTACTTTTGTATGACTACTTGTTTGCTGTCGCCGTTTCTGTGTGGCTTTGGATTGTCTGTGCGCTACAGCATTTGTATAACAATCATAGTTTGATCACAGTTAACTGTATCATTGATTAAGTGTTTTTTTTAAAAATTCATATATTCATAACTCTTATTCAATGAAACAGTTACCTGTGAGTTTGATGTGTATTGTTACAACAGGTCCTGTTATTTTTAATCGCCCCTCGTATAACAAAACGTCCTTTTCTCCCTGACTTTGAATAATTAACTTGTACGTCATGCTTACTAAATTAATCTATAAACTTTTCATTCAAACAAAGATTATTGTCTTTAAGATAAAACTGTCGGCTTATGTAGTAAATGTACCAACCATGAATTTGAAATTCCAAGTCCTTAGCGATTGCTCGGTAATAAACTTAAAGCAACTATCTCGGAAAATTCGGAACGCATTAAAGACATAGGTTTCACTCATAACTCATAACACCAGTCGGAATGTGGCGTAATAATTGTGGTGACTTTCTTGGTGCAGACAGTATACGTATTTTCATAGACCAGGGTTCCGTGCCATAAGAAAAACGTTTAGTAACCCTTTCAATACGAGGTTATCTATATTCGGTACATTTAATTGAACAGATGTTTTTTTCAGACCAACAGCGATCTTATCATACAGGTTTCGTTGTCATGTCTAAGAATGTAAAGAAAAACAATCATTAAATGTAATATGTAGAACTCTAGTGAAGTCGAAAGCTTATATTCCGAGTTCGTTGTTTTGAAAAGAGACATTTATAAGAATTTATTTAGGAAATCTTTCAAAATTTCTCAAAGTGCAATTTTCACCCGTTACCTTGTTCATTATTTTATACCATGTTTGTTTTCATGTTAACTTAATACATCAAAGATAGAACCTTCAGCAAACATCACTTAGAACTATTATGAACTTTGAATACTTCATGAACCATCGATGAAGGTATTGTGTAAATGCCGCTTTGCCAATAAAATTGAACTTGAACTTGATGAAGATTGAAATATCATGTCAATTCATACCAATCGGATGCCCTTATAATGCCGTAAACCAGGGTTTAGGAAGGTCTTAAGACACCTATTGTGAACATTTCATTGAGCCAGTGTGTATCTAAGGTTCTGTATTACCGACATTTTAATACTTTCATGCTGGTCAGTAATATGAACTTCTCACCTATTCTCGCTTTTCAATTTCAGTTGCGACATTTTAACACGTGGCTGAGATATAAGAACATAAAAGCCACATGCTTGCAGGTAAGACCTGAATCAACAAGAAATTGAAAAATATTTTGTTTTATTAAATAATTGTTCAGATAGCAAACCGAGGTTTATAACATACAAAACGTACGGTATATTGGTAATAACATACAAAACGTACGGTATATTGGTAATATCCAACAAGTATTGTTTTGGATAATACGTGGCAAACAATAGCAGTACCCGGCTGAAATAACAACTCCCATGTAGTCGACGTGAGGCATGCCGCTTTAAAAAGAATTCGGTTTAAATCCTTTATTGGTGAATACATAAAACGTTTTATCGAACTGATGTGTTGATTTTTATGGTAAACATCTAACGCCTGTATCGACCAATAAAGTATTTGATTATCTTTTGTGCGACTTTATTAAATTAAATGTTCTATTGTAGGATATTAAACAGCCAACGTTGGGAAATAAAGTTCAAGCTACTTTATAAATGGTGAGGTAAATTCTTATGCTGATTATGACGATAGTCCCTATATGACAAAGAACCAACGCCATTTTGACAAAATAATAATTTTTGATGATTACCATATTTTCATATTATACTGTTTATAGCATCAATTAAATCATCTACGATTTTACCGATAGTGGCACAGTTTTGTAAAATAATTATTTAAATAAATTTTTGGTTCAATGCCTGTTTCGTTGGAAATATGCTTCTCCTCTGTAATACCATTGTGCCGATGTATACCATCAGAAATGAGGTGTCAAATGAATAAATTAGTAATCGATCAAAATGTCACAAAACACTTCGGTAATTGAAAAGGTTGAATGCATGTCCTCCTATAATGATACGTCGGAAATCGTCTCGGTAAATAAAGGTCCCAGTTCAATTAAAAGCCAATTTGTTTGCAGACATAACGAGTATTGTGCCAGAACTGAAGTCAATGAAAAGTTTAAACAAATAGATAATGTATGTTAAATTATAGATCGACCAAAGAGCTTATTGTGCAGCGTATTTATACATATCTAAATCGATAGAAAGTTACGATTTTGAGCAAAGTGACTTGGGTGTTAGTTTTTTACAATTTATTATTGATGGAAATATTCAGTTCAGAACAGATACAAGTCTATCACAGGCTCAGAAATATAAAACATTCCGTACCCTTTGGAGGGCCCACCTTGTCAGGGAGTGACATCGGTCTACACGTTGTGTTTATACATTCAGCAGATAGATGCATTTTATTACAGTTAAACGATGACAAGACCACGTTCACACACACATACGTACAAAAAGAAACCAACATGTTACATTTTCTTTTTAGGGCAACATGTTTACCCGGTAATTTTGGTCAGTATACCATTTTATTCATGTGCTATGTATATCAGTCATTTTTATGTCTTTTTGTTCTTAGGTAGCTCTGTTTTCATTCATAAACTGTATTCACGTGCGACTCTGATTAGGGGGATTTTAAGTTGTCAAAGGAGCATTTCCGGGAAATGACACATTCAGCAATTTATCCCTAGACTATTTGGCTGATAATGTAAAGTTTTAAAACAAACCACAAAAGCAACCTCAATGTATTCACAATCAAAACACATCAAATTAATTGTTCGGTGTGACCTTCGATGAAAGCTGTAGAATAACATGTAACAATGTGGAGAAAATGGACCATGTTCGTTTCTTTATGTACTCAGTTTATATACCTATACTCGAGTAAACCAATCACATGTTGAATATTTCAAACATGTAATAATGAAAGTTAATTGATTTCAACTCGTACGTATTAATTCTATAAATTTACTATTACACTACTATATTCCACAAGATCTATAATTAAAATGAAATTTAAGACCTCACGAGGTGTGATAGTGATACACCAATTATCATTCTCCTTTTACTAAAAGCAAGTCATAATTAATATTTACATCGCTATTTCTATAGAGAGTAATAAAGTTTAAATGTTCTTTGACATATCCGATCATTGGTACACTTTTAACTTCGTAATATAATTGACTTTAATGGCTATATCATATTACAATGTATGTTATAATATGTAGCGAATAGGATATAATGACAGTGTTTACAATCAATATAAGGCAAAGGACGTTTCTTTAAAATGTAGATATCAACTTGTTTTCGTATACAGTACTATACCAACATATATACATTATTACCGACTATAGAAAATTGTTATAAACTAAATGTATTCTTACTACTCAACAAAAGAAATATTGTAGTATATATTTTCAAATATTTCGTACAATTATCGAAGAGCTCAAAGCTGAAACATCAACAGATATTTTAATATATTAACGTTAGGGACTGCAATTTCTAAACATTATTATAATTTCTCTTTAGAGTAAAATTTCATGTTTTCTTTCAAAGAATCAATGTTTACATTGAAAATCCACAGTAATTGTAAAGTTATTATAATCTATAACAGTGTCTATATTACGAATATAACGATACAATATTCCTGCAAATATCAATCTTATCACATTTACAATCTTTGAAAATTATGTTCGCTCATTGACAAACTATAAGGAAACGGTTTACGATCCACTGTGACTTGCTGTAGTTTGCTGTCGTCTGCGCGAGCTCAGAGTGAAATAACAGACAAACACGATAATTAGCGAACGTCGACTTTTGTTGTTTCATAATAGAATATCGATCGAGAGAAATCAGGTTATTTAGGTGTGTGAAGTTGGCTCTGAGATCGTTAATCGAAGATCGACATTCAATACAGACCTAGGTGCTAATACAGATCCAGCTCTGAAATCGACATTGGCAATTTAAGGTGAGCTAATACAGACCCAGTGGCCAATACAGATCCAGCTCTGAGATCGACATTCGCAAAAAAAGGCCTGTGAATACAGATCTGAGTTTGAATACAGAGCCAGGTCTGACATCGTCATTCGATGTACACCGACGGCGAATACAGACCTAGGACCGAATACCGACCCAGCTCTGAGATCGACATTCGCAAAATAATGACTATCAATACAGATCTGAGTTTGAATACAGAGCCAGGTCTGACATCGTCATTCGATGTACACCGACGGCGAATACAGACCTAGGACCGAATACCGATCCAGCTCTGAGATCGACATTCGCAAAATAATGCCTATGAATACAGATCTGAGTTTGAATACAGAGCCAGGTCTGACATCGTCATTCGATGTACACCGACGGCGAATACAGACCTAGGACCGAATACCGACCCAGCTCTGAGATCGACATTGGCAAAATAATGCCTGTGAATACAGATCTGAGTTTGAATACAGAGCCAGGTCTGACATCGTCATTCGATGTACACCGACGGCGAATACAGACCTAGGACCGAATACCGACCCAGCTCTGAGATCGACATTCGCAAAATAATGCCTATGAATACAGATCTGAGTTTGAATACAGAGCCAGGTCTGACATCGTCATTCGATGTACACCGACGGCGAATACAGACCTAGGACCGAATACCGACCCAGCTCTGAGATCGACATTCGCAAAATAAGGCCTGTGAATACAGATCTGAGTTTGAATACAGAGCCAGGTCTGACATCGTCATTCGATGTACAACTATGGCGAATACAGACATAGGATCGAATACCGACCCAGCTCTGACATCGACATTCGATGTATAGCGACGGCGAATACAGACCTAGAATCGAATACCGACCCAGCTCTGAGATCGACATTCGATGTACAGCGACGGCGAATACAGACCTAGGATCGAATACCGACCCAGCTCTGAGATCGACATTCGCAAAATAATGCCTATGAATACAGATCTGAGTTTGAATACAGAGCCAGGTCTGACATCGTCATTCGATGTACACCGACGGCGAATACAGACCTAGGACCGAATACCGACCCAGCTCTGAGATCGACATTCGCAAAATAATGCCTATGAATACAGATCTGAGTTTGAATACAGAGCCAGGTCTGACATCGTCATTCGATGTACACCGACGGCGAATACAGACCTAGGACCGAATACCGACCCAGCTCTGAGATCGACATTGGCAAAATAATGCCTGTGAATACAGATCTGAGTTTGAATACAGAGCCAGGTCTGACATCGTCATTCAATGTACACCTACGGCGAATACAGACCTAGGACCGAATACAGACCCAGCTCTGAGATCGATATTCGCAAAATAAGGCCTGTGAATAAAGATCCGAGTTTGAATACAGAGCCAGGTCTGACATCGACATTCGATGTACAACTATGGCGAATACAGACATAGGATCGAATACCGACCCAGCTCTGACATCGACATTCCATGTAAAGCGACGGCGAATACAGACCTAGGATCCAATACCGACCCAGCTCTGACATCGACATTCGATGTATAGCGACGGCGAATACAGACCTAGGATGGAATACCGACCCAGCTCTGACATCAACATTCGCAAAATAAGGCCTGTGAATACAGACCTAAGTTTGAATATAGACCCAGGTCTGACATCGTCATTCGATGTACACCTACGGCGAATACAGACCTAGGACCGAATACCGACCCAGCTCTGAGATCGACATTCGCAAAATAAGGCCTGTGAATACAGACCTAAGTTTGAATACAGACCCAGGTCTGACATCGTCATTCGATGTACACCTACGGCGAATACAGACCTAGGACCGAATACCGACCCAGCTCTGAGATCGACATTCGCAAAATAAGGCCTGTGAATACAGATCCGAGTTTGAATACAGAGCCAGGTCTGACATCGACATTCGATGTACAACTATGGCGAATACAGACATAGGATCGAATACCGACCCAGCTCTGACATCGACATTCGATGTATAGCGACGGCGAATACAGACCTAGGATCGAATACCGACCCAGCTCTGAGATCGACATTCGATGTACAGCGACGGCGAATACAGACCTAGGATCGAATACCGACCCAGCTCTGAGATCGACATTCGCAAAATAATGCCTATGAATACAGATCTGAGTTTGAATACAGAGCCAGGTCTGACATCGTCATTCGATGTACACCGACGGCGAATACAGACCTAGGACCGAATACCGACCCAGCTCTGAGATCGACATTGGCAAAATAATGCCTGTGAATACAGATCTGAGTTTGAATACAGAGCCAGGTCTGACATCGTCATTCAATGTACACCTACGGCGAATACAGACCTAGGGCCGAATACCGACCCAGCTCTGAGATCGACATTCGCAAAATAATGCCTATGAATACAGATCTGAGTTTGAATACAGAGCCAGGTCTGACATCGACATTCGATGTACAACTATGGCGAATACAGACATAGGATCGAATACCGACCCAGCTCTGACATCGACAATCAATGTGTTCCGACGGCGAATACAGACCTAGGATCGAATACCGACCTAGCTCTGACATCGACATTCGATGTATACCGACGGCGAATACAGACCTAGGATCGAATACCGACCCAGCTCTGAGATCGACATTCACAACATAATGTGGGCGAATACAGATATGAGTTTGAATACAGAGCCAGGTCTGACATCGTTATTCGATGTTAAGCGACGGCGAATACAGACCTCGGATTCAATACCGACCCAAGTATGACTTCGACAATCATTATTTACCGAATACAGACCCAAGTGTGAATACAGATCCATCTCTGAGTTCGTCATTCGCAAAATACGTTGAGGGGAATACCGAGCTGGGATGCAATATTATTGACAGCCAGAAACCAAGAAAACAATGTATTTTACATGCTTTATATTTGTTGTTCAATGCATGAAATCTGTAAAAGCAACATCAATACATACCGTTTTATTTATTTCTTATTTATAAACTAATAGTGAATGACCAATATAAATGAGTTCTAATTAAATACATTGCAAATTTACCATAGTTTTCATTGATTATTTAAAATTTATTTTAAAGGGAAGTAATAAAGCCTTAACAATAAACGTCACTGCTACGTATCCACAGTTTAATGCATAGACCGATGACGAATACAGACCTAGGATCGAATACCGACCCAGCTCTGAGATCGACATTCACAAAATGTGGTTGGTGAATACAGATCTGAGTTTGAATACAGAGCCAGGTCTGACATCGACATTCGATATGAAACGACAGCGTATACAGACCTAGAATCGAATACCGATCAAGCTCTGACATCGACATTCGCGAAATGTGGTTGGTGAATACAGATCTGAGTTTGAATACAGAGCCAGCTCTGACATCGGCATTCGATATGAACCGACAGCGAATGCAGACCTAGGATCGAATACCGACCCAGCTCTGACATCGACATTCGATGTATACCCACGGCGAATACAGACCTAGGATCCAATACCGACCCAGCTCTGAGATCGACATTCGCGAAATATGGTTGGTGAATACAGATCTGAGTTTGAATACAGAGCAAGGTCTGACATCGACGTTCGATGTAAACCGAGGGCGAATACAGACCTAGGACCCAATACATACCCAGCTCTGAGATCGACATTAGCAATATAAGGTGGGTGAATACATATCTGAGTTTGAATACAGAGCCAGGTCTGACATCGACATTCGATGTATACCCACGGCGAATACAGCCCTAGGATCCAATACCGACCCAGCTCTGAGATCGACATTAGCAATATAAGGTGGGTGAATACAGATCTGAGTTTGAATACAGAGCCAGCTCTGACATCAGCATTCGATATGAACCGACAGCGAATACAGACCTAGGATCGAATACCGACCCAGCTCTGACATCAACATTCGCAAAATAAGGCGGGTGAATACAGGTCTGAGTTTGAATACAGAGCCAGCTCTGACATAGACATTCGACGTTTACCGAAGGCGAATACAGACCTAGGGTCGAATACCGATCCAGCTCTGAGATCGACACTCGATGTATACCTACGGCGAATACAGACCTAGGATCGAATACCGACCCAGCCCTGACATCGACAATCGATGTATACCGACGGCGAATACAGACCTATGATCGAATACCGACTCAACTGACAGCGACATTCAATGTATACCCACGGCGAATACAGACCTAGGTTCCAATACAGTGTTAGGTCTGACATAGACATTCAATGTAGACGCACGGCGAATACAGGCCTAGGTTCCAATACCGACCGAGCTCTGAGATCGACATTCGCAAATTAAGGCCTCTGACTACCGAGCTTGAATACAGATCAAGATGTGAGCCGACAGCCAATACAGACCTATGATCGAATACCAACCCAACTGTGAGATCGATATTCGCGGAATTAGCTGGGTCAATGCATATCTAAGCTTGAATATAGAGCCAGCTTGACATTCTACGAATACCGACGGCGAATACAGACATAGGGTCGATTACCGATCTAGCTCTGAGATCGTCATTCGTGAAATGAGCTTAGTGAATACAGATCTGAGTTTGAATACAGATCCAAGTCTGACATCGACATTCGATGTAACCCGACAGCGAATACAGACCTAGAATCGAATACCGATTCAGCTCTGAGATCGATGTTCGCAATATACGACTTCAAATACCGACCCAACTCTGACATCGACATTTGCAAATAAGGTGTGCGAATACTGATCTGAGTTTAAATACAAAGCCAGCTCTGACATCAACATTAGATTTAGGATTTCATGGCATCAGTCTGCGACTATATCTGGCACCCTCGCAGACGTTCAGGAATTTTGGTGCCATTTGATTGTTTTATATGTGTGACCTTTAAGCTCTGTTAGGAGTCAATTGCATCGGTCTGCGACTGTTTTTTACACTATCGCAGACTTTCATGAATTTTGGTGCCAATTCAGAAAATGATATTTTTGACATCTAGAGGCCCTAAGGTATCCATTGTATCGGTCTGCGAATGTTTCTGACATGTTCACAGACTTCAGGTATGTTGGTGCCAACTGAACAAATCACAGTTTTGGCATCTAGGGACCCTTACGAGTCCATTACATCGGTCTGCGACTGTTTCTGACACACTCATCGACTTTCAGGAATGTTCGTGCCTTTTTAGAAAATGGTATTTTTGACATTTAGGGACCTTCATGAGTCCATTCAATCGGTCTGCGACTGTTTCGGACACCCATCGCAGTCTCTCATGAATGTTGGTGCAAACTGACAAAAATGACACTTTTGTTCTCCATAGGAGTCCTTTGCATCGGTCTGCGACTGTTTCTGACACTCTCGCATACTTTCAGGAACTTTGTTGCCAATTGATAAAATGACATTTTTGGCCTCTAGGAACACTTAGGAGCTCACTGCATCTGTCTGCGACTGTTAATGACACACTTGAGGACTTTCAGGAATTTCGGTGCCAATGGAGAAAATGATAGTTTTGGCCTCTAGGAACTCTTAGGAGTCCATTGCATATGTCTGCGTCTGTTTATGGCACACTCGCAGACTTTCAGGTATATTATTATTATCACAATTACTCTAACATAGCCAACTTCTGCTTGTTATGTGGATGGATGTGCGTGATTCAAGCCTTGCTTTGAAACATTTAAATAGAGTATCACGGTGTTCAAATTATCATATAATATAACTAAGATGAGTTTTGTATTAATCAAGACTATATCTGTAGTCTTTTTATTAACATAATACCTTGTCGTTATTCAGGGTGGTTCTTTTGGGATTGGCTGGAATACTCCGTCCGGATACACAGTTCTCTTTCTTGACAAGATAACAAAAGTTCTCTTAATTTCTTTTTGTATACCTCGTAAAATAACAAATATACAAAGTACTATTTTCTAGGACTAACAAAGTAGTTTTTGATCAGTAGACATAGGGCAGTCAGAAAATAATTGTCAGCAAAATTCCCTAATACGGGGGACATAAGGACCCCCTTTGGTCTCATAGCCTAAGTTTGCTGTGGGTGGATTGTGGATTGTTACTAAAGGTTCCTTTAGTGTACTATATATGCAGCGACGCAGACGTGAAAACATTATATGTATAACACCATAACTCATGTGACGTTTGAAACAATTTAAAATTGTAACTTTGTGCATATAGACAAAGGTGATTTTTGTAATTGTTTAAACACATGTACTTTTTCAATGATTACTTTATTGACTTAATTTTAATGACCCATGTGTGAGATGATATTCATTACAAGGGTTTACTACCCTCAGCTAGACATTTGTCAATATCAATGAGATGGAAACGGTTTCGTAAAAAATGAATGCGTTTTCAGTTCATTGATATTCAAACAGGACATGTTTTATTGCACTGGACAATACTTGTCTCATAATTACGCAATACAATTATGTTATATGGGCTCATACGGTTTCTGAGCGTTGTTTTCAAATGTCATTCATGCGGATTGGATTTA
Source organism: Spisula solida (assembly GCA_947247005.1). Taxonomy (NCBI): domain Eukaryota; kingdom Metazoa; phylum Mollusca; class Bivalvia; order Venerida; family Mactridae; genus Spisula; species Spisula solida. Next base: position 6,188,037 of record OX365945.1, read on the forward strand.
AATTCATTTTATTCGAATATGTACCATTGTACTCATAAATGACAATCTGAAATTTTGAAACCGCTAAATTATTATTAAACTATAGCTATACAAATGAATCAAACGCGAAACCCAAAATACCACACATACATCCTAATGAATACTGGATGCATACTAGCGAATTATTCACTAATTTATTCTGAATATGTCAACATTTCTAGAATATGACATGATGGTTCTTTCGTCGGAGGATTTTAATCCTTTTTGCCTCATGTATATTTTTACAAGACTTTTTATGTTCGACACTAACTTTTAAAAAGTGGATGGGGTAATGTTATACCCTCATTATAAACAAAAAAAGAAAACTCACACATGTTGTCCTTTTCATGTAATTCTGCTTACATGAAATTACCACCATTGTTTTATTTTTGTTGTTCGTATTATAGTATCAGGGATATGACGTCATACATCTAAAATACATAGTTTTAAACGACAAATGATGAATTATTCTGAATTTATTTGTTCTGTGAAAAAACAACATATTTAGATATTTAAAATAGCTACATATTTGACTTTCCCACTTAACACGTCCAACAGCAAAATTCAGTAACACTGTATAGGGCATAGTACCAGTAAAATGCCCTCTTCAAGAGTATTGGGAACATGGCAGATTTCCTGTACAGCTAAAGCCATTCAGACTTTTCAAACATCAGTGTTGATATATCACTAGTTAAACAAGTATAAAATGCATAAAAATGTGCAAATTTGAAATCAATCGGATTACTTTTGTATATTTTATGAACATGTATATCAATCCTTTCGATTACTAATCTGCCTTATTTTGTTCCAAGTCCAGTCATAGCGCTGGTACCGCCGGTGATCCGCTTCCATCGGTTAAGGTCATACCTTACTATACCATAACAATTGCTAGCCAAAATTGTTATTTTTATTTCACCTAGAACAAAATGCAGTAGCTTTTACGAATTTTATAATATGTATCATACTCTACATTTGCTAGCATGTATTATGCAAAGGTTATTTGCAATTTGGTGAATGACCATCTAGTTGTTATGTACGTACATATTGTGTATATATTATATACGATATGGGCCAGGTACTATATAGTTTGTCTTCATTAAGACAGGTTTGCCGCGAAATGCACCAAGTAAACCACAGTTATAGTCCAACCAAATGAACTTAGTTCTCACATTTTATGCATCGATATATTGCACGACAAGTATCAATTTCCTCGAGATAATCGTGTCTTGTTGGATATTTAGATTTGTGTTTATAGTATACCGTGTACATAATCGCAATACTTTCTGCTGATGGAAACAAATATCATTTTAAGTTATTGACAATTAGTAAACGGTTAAATGATGCTTTAGCGAATGTTCGATTACAAGGGTAATGTGTTTGCACTATAATTGCGACCTTGAATTTCGACACCAACGCCTAGTAGAGCGCAAACAATATGCATGCACAAAGAGGACTGTTCAATTATGTGTATGGTTCTTATTATCTTAACCATAGATTTCCTTGATTAGCTTCTGATTGCGCTGTGAAATTGCGCTGAAAATTGCATATTGCGCTGTGTTTTGGCAGATAATTGGGTTATTACGACATGTTATGAGTTAGAAAATTAGCTTATACCTTGGTCACACTGGCTGGCTGGTGTCCGTATACCATAACTATTTAACCTGTGTATAGGCATAGTGTATACACTGAGCGTCGGCCGCTGGTTAACATTTGCTCCTTGGTAAAGGATGGCGGACGGGAACGGTTGAGGGACATAAAAACACATTGGATCATCACGGAAATATCACTTTGACCCTACGTCACGTTCTGATTTAATCCGACAATTCCACGAAGACCAGCCGATGTCCGTCCGGCCTCCGGTCCACTTAGGTAATGGGTATGCCGATCGATTATCGGATGACGAATAGATGTGTGCCCCATTTATAAGCGATGTACTAACAGAACATTTTGCAAATGTCATGATACTTGTATACTAGGCCTACAAGACTAAAATAAGAAGTAGTCAATACACTATGTAGATATGAGATATGTTATGAGGAATAATAGTGTACTAGCACAAAATTGTCCTCATGGAATGGAACATGAGTTGTTATTTTAGCTAAATATTTTTGACATTAAAGTTGATCCTCATCCACCCGAAAATGTACCAGTGCATGGTGTTGTGATCGGCAAGGTTCGAGTAATCACTCCCGGTGGTGTGTGTAAAATGGACGACAACCACAAAGTACAAAATGGGTTTGAAATTATTTAAAGCAATTATGACGCCTTGTAGTTTTTTATGATCACTGTAAAATTGTATATTGAACATCCCTCGTAGAAGTTTTGGCACCCTATCAAGAAAGACATCATACGACCAAAAAAGGTGTCAAGTGCGTCTAGTTCAAACCGGTCAGAGAAGAAAAACGTAAACTGTTGTTTTAAGCTCTGTGTTGTTCAAACGGAACACAAAGATTCAAAGTAAGTTCTGCCTACTGCTTAAGTCGCAGCTATATTCAACCTAGGGCCTGTTTGTACAGAAGGTATATATCGAATGTCAATGTAAGAGCTAGGTCTGCATTCGGACCTGGTTATGCATTCGATATAGGTATATATCGAATTATTGTTTCCGAGGTTTAGTGGTTAAAGCACTTTTCTTCTAATCTGGCGACCCGGGTAAAGGCACTCATTTGTACTCCATATTTCAACAGAACGCAGACTGGCAAATAGAGGCTATGCCCGATGTAAAAAATGTCGCTCTCAGAGCTGATTTGCATTCGGTCTGCACTAGGTCTGCACTCTGACTGCATTCGGACCTTGGTGTGCATTAGATATCGGAATATATTGAATGTCGATCTCAGAGCGGGATCATTATTCAAACATTGGTCTGCATTAGCCTTCGAGATAAATGGAATGTCGATGTCAGGCCTTGTTCTGTATTCAAACTCAGCTCGGTATTCAACGGCCATATATTGCGAATGTCGATGTCAGAGCCGGGTCTGTATTCAAACGCAGCTGAGTATTCAACGGTCTGATATTGCGAATGACGATCTCAGAACTGGGTCGGTATTCGATAGTAGGTCTGTACTCGCCGTCGGTATACAACAAATGTCGATCTCAGACTCTGTATTCAACCCGAGACCTGCATTCACCGGCCCTATATTGGGAATGTCGATCTCGGAGCTGGATCGACTTTCGACCCTTGGTCTTGATTAGCCGGCTGTATACACCGAATGTCGATGTCATAGCTGGATCTGTATTCCAACTAAGATCTGTATTCACCATCCTTATTTAGCAAAGTTGATCTCATATCTGGACCGGTATTCGACCGCAGGTCTGTATTCGACGTCAGTATGCATCGAATGTCAGAGCTGGCTCTTTATACAAACGCAGCTCGGTATTCACCAACCTCATTTAGCGAATGTCGATCTCAGAGCCGGATCGGTATTCGATCCTAGGTCTGTATTCGATGTCGGTTTACATCGAATGTCGATGTAAGACTTGGATCAGTATTCAAACTCAAATCTGTATTCACCAACCACAATTCGCGAATGTCGATCTCAGAGCTGGGTCGGTATTGGATCCTAGGTCTGTATTCACCGTGGGTATACCTCGAATGTCCATGTCAGACCTGGCTCTGTATTCAAACTCAGATATGTATTCATGCACCTTATATTGCGAATGTCGATGTGAGAGCTTGATCGGTATTCGATTCTAGGTCTGTATACGCTGTCGGTTCATATCGAATGCCGATATCAGAGCTGGCTCTGTATTCAAACTCAGATCTGTATTCACCAACCACATTTCGCGAATGTCGATCTCAGAGCTGGGTCGGTATTCGGTCCTAGGTCTGTATTCGCCGTGGGTATACATCGAATGTCGATGTCAGACCTGGCTCTGTATTCAAACTCATATATGTATTCACGCACCTTATATTGCGAATGTCGATCTCAGAGCTGGGTCGGTATTTGATCCTAGGTCTGTATTCGCCGTCCGTATACATCGAATGCCGATGTCAGACCTGGCTCTGTATTCAAACTCAGATATGTATTCACGCACCTTATATTGCGAATGTCGATCTCAGAGCTGGGTCGGTATTGGATCCTAGGTCTGTATTCGCCCTCGGTTTACATCGAACGTCGATGTCAGACCTGGCTCTGTATTCAAACCCAGATATGTATTCACTTACCTTATATTGCAAATGTCGATCTCAGAGCTGGGTCGGTATTCGATCCTAGGTCTGTATTCGCCGTGGGTATACATTGAATGTCGATGTCAGACCTGGGTCTGTATTCAAACTCAGGTCTGTATTCACAGGTCTTATTTTGCGATTGTTGATGTCAGAGCTGGGTCGGTATTCGATCCTAGGTCTGTATTCGCCGTGGGTATACATTGAATGTCGATGTCAGACCTAGGACTGTATTCAAACTCAGGTCTGTATTCACAGGCCTTATTTTGCGAATGTTGATATCAGAGCTGGGTCGGTATTCGATCCTAGGTCTGTATTCGCCAGCGGTATACGTCGATTGTCGATGTCAGAGCTAGGTCGGTATTCGATCCTAGGTCTGTATTCGCCGTCGGAATACATTGATTGTCGATGTCAGAGCTGGGTCGGTATTCGGTCCTTGGTCTGTATTCGCCCTCGGTTTACATCGAACGTCGATGTCAGACCTAGCTCTGTATTCAAACTCAGATCTGTATTCACTTACCTTATATTGCGAATGTCGATCTCGGAGCTGGGTCGGTATTCGATCCTAGGTCTGTATTCGCCCTCGGTTTACATCGAATGTCGATGTCAGACCTGGCTCTGTATTCAAACTCAGATCTGTATTCACCCACCTAATTTTGTGAATGTCGATGTCAGAGCTGGGTCGGTATTCGATCCTAGGTCTGTATTCGCCCTCGGTTTACATCGAATGTCGATGTCAGACCTGGCTCTGTATTCAAACTCAGATCTGTATTCACCAACCACATTTTGTGAATGTCGATCTCAGAGCTGGGTCGGTATTCGATCCTAGGTCTGTATTCGTCATCGGTTTATGCATTAAACTGTGGATACGTAGCAGTGACGTTTATTGTTAAGGCTTTATTACTTCCCTTTAAAATAAATTTTAAATAATCAATGAAAACTATGGTAAATTTGCAATGTATTTAATTAGAACTCATTTATATTGGTCATTCACTATTAGTTTATAAATAAGAAATAAATAAAACGGTATGTATTGATGTTGCTTTTACAGATTTCATGCATATAACAACAAATATAAAGCATGTAAAATATATTGTTTTCTTGGTTTCTGGCTGTCAATAATATTGCATCCCAGCTCGGTATTCCCCTCAACGTATTTTGCGAATGACGAACTCAGAGATGGATCTGTATTCACACTTGGGTCTGTATTCGCCGTCGGTAAATAATGATTGTCGAAGTCATAGTTGGGTCGGTATTGAATCCGAGGTCTGTATTCGCCGTCGGTTAACATCGAATAACGATGTCAGACCTGGCTCTGTATTCAAACTCATATCTGTATTCGCCCACATTATGTTGTGAATGTCGATCTCAGAGCTGGGTCGGTATTCGATCCTAGGTCTGTATTCGCCGTCGGTATACATCGAATGTCGATGTCAGAGCTAGGTCGGTATTCGATCCTAGGTCTGTATTCGCCGTCGGAACACATTGATTGTCGATGTCAGAGCTGGGTCGGTATTCGGTCCTAGGTCTGTATTCGCCGTAGGTGTACATTGAATGACGATGTCAGACCTGGCTCTGTATTCAAACTCAGATCTGTATTCACAGGCATTATTTTGCCAATGTCGATCTCAGAGCTGGGTCGGTATTCGGTCCTAGGTCTGTATTCGCCGTAGGTGTACATCGAATGACGATGTCAGACCTGGGTCTGTATTCAAACTTAGGTCTGTATTCACAGGCCTTATTTTGCGAATGTCGATCTCAGAGCTGGGTCGGTATTCGGTCCTAGGTCTGTATTCGCCGTAGGTGTACATCGAATGACGATGTCAGACCTGGGTCTGTATTCAAACTTAGGTCTGTATTCACAGGCCTTATTTTGCGAATGTTGATGTCAGAGCTGGGTCGGTATTCGATCCTAGGTCTGTATTCGCCGTCGCTATACATCGAATGTCGATGTCAGAGCTGGGTCGGTATTGGATCCTAGGTCTGTATTCGCCGTCGCTTTACATGGAATGTCGATGTCAGAGCTGGGTCGGTATTCGATCCTATGTCTGTATTCGCCATAGTTGTACATCGAATGTCGATGTCAGACCTGGCTCTGTATTCAAACTCGGATCTGTATTCACAGGCCTTATTTTGCGAATATCGATCTCAGAGCTGGGTCTGTATTCGGTCCTAGGTCTGTATTCGCCGTAGGTGTACATTGAATGACGATGTCAGACCTGGCTCTGTATTCAAACTCAGATCTGTATTCACAGGCATTATTTTGCCAATGTCGATCTCAGAGCTGGGTCGGTATTCGGTCCTAGGTCTGTATTCGCCGTCGGTGTACATCGAATGACGATGTCAGACCTGGCTCTGTATTCAAACTCAGATCTGTATTCATAGGCATTATTTTGCGAATGTCGATCTCAGAGCTGGGTCGGTATTCGGTCCTAGGTCTGTATTCGCCGTCGGTGTACATCGAATGACGATGTCAGACCTGGCTCTGTATTCAAACTCAGATCTGTATTCACAGGCCTTATTTTGCGAATGTCGATCTCAGAGCTGGGTCGGAATTCGGTCCTTGGTCTGTATTCGCCGTAGGTGTACATCGAATGACGATGTCAGACCTGGGTCTGTATTCAAACTTAGGTCTGTATTCACAGGCCTTATTTTGCGAATGTCGATCTCAGAGCTGGGTCGGTATTCGGTCCTAGGTCTGTATTCGCCGTAGGTGTACATCGAATGACGATGTCAGACCTGGGTCTGTATTCAAACTTAGGTCTGTATTGACAGGCCTTATTTTGCGAATGTTGATGTCAGAGCTGGGTCGGTATTCGATCCTAGGTCTGTATTCGCCGTCGCTATACATCGAATGTCGATGTCAGAGCTGGGTCGGTATTCGGTCCTAGGTCTGTATTCGCCGTCGGTGTACATCGAATGACGATGTCAGACCTGGCTCTGTATTCAAACTCAGATCTGTATTCATAGGCATTATTTTGCGAATGTCGATCTCAGAGCTGGGTCGGTATTCGGTCCTAGGTCTGTATTCGCCGTCGGTGTACATCGAATGACGATGTCAGACCTGGCTCTGTATTCAAACTCAGATCTGTATTCATAGGCATTATTTTGCGAATGTCGATCTCAGAGCTGGGTCGGTATTCGGTCCTAGGTCTGTATTCGCCGTCGGTGTACATCGAATGACGATGTCAGACCTGGCTCTGTATTCAAACTCAGATCTGTATTGATAGGCATTATTTTGCGAATGTCGATCTCAGAGCTGGGTCGGTATTCGGTCCTAGGTCTGTATTCGCCGTCGGTGTACATCGAATGACGATGTCAGACCTGGCTCTGTGTTCAAACTCAGATCTGTATTCACAGGCCTTTTTTTGCGAATGTCGATCTCAGAGCTGGATCTGTATTGGCCACTGGGTCTGTATTAGCTCACCTTATATTGCCAATGTCGATTTCAGAGCTAGATCTGTATTAGCACCTAGGTCTGTATTGAATGTCGATCTTCGATTAACGATCTCAGAGCGACATTAAAACACTTAATTATCTAACATATTGTTAAAGTACTTGCACAGCTAATCTATAATCCTAAATATAGTTCATAATAACTTAACAACCTTATCTGTTTGTAAATTAAGCACGTTTTTGAGGAGTATTGATTTGTAGAACCTTAGAATCTGACTGTGACATGGCTACTATCTATCTGCCATATCTATCTGTCACACGGTCATACCCCGTAAGGGACATAGACCGGACGCGCGTCACCAACAAAGAAAATTAATCAGAAACAGAGTAATAGTATAAAAGAAAGAAAAAAGGTTAAAATGTTTAAAAACAGAGCAGGTTTCATTTAAGAAGACTCATGTTCAATCTGGCTACTTCCTGTGTTACAAGACTCCTTATAAGTATCCCATTCACTCCTTATTTTCCGATTGTCACAATTGCAGTTCAATAATACATAAGAAGACGGAATTCAAACTCATGACCAGATAATTACGAGCATGTTACGACTGTATGCGACTTGAGTATATAGTGCCTATATCGCTGGCTTAGAATTAGGAGGTCGTAAGTACAAAATCAATATTTTGAGAAAACAAGAAAAAAATGTCTCAAACTACTCTTTACTTATGGAAAAACAAGCTTTTTAAACTTCAGTTTGGTCAACATGACCACTTCCGATTTTCATGAAAATATGCTCATAAGAAGAGCACTGATATGCAGATTTAAAAAATGCGCGAGTCTTAAAATTCTTTGCCATCGATATGTTTCTATGGCCCTTTCCTTTAAAGCATTTCAATATTTATTCACTTTGAAATATATTTTCGTTTATCAGACGCAACCAGAAAAGAGGTGCGACTTATTCGGGCAAAAAGGGTGTTAGATATACGGAGGCACATCGTGTATTTGAAAATCAGTTCACACCCGGCTTCCATATTAACTCTGGCAGTATATTTTCACACATTGTACGACAATGTTGATACATTTTATCCTGACAGTAAGTATTCAACCTGACATTTTGACTGTAAGTATTCAACCTGACAGTAAGTATTCAACCTGACAGTAAGTATTCAACCTGACATTCAACCTGACAGTAAGTATTCAACCTGACAGTAAGTATTCAACCTGACAGTAAGTATTCAACATGACAGTAAGTATTCAACCTGGCAGTAAGTATTAATTCTGACAGTAAGTATTCAACCCGACAGTAAGTATTCAACCTGACAGTAAGTACTCAACCTGGCAGTAAGTATTCATTCTGACAGTAATTATTCAACCTGACAGTAAGTATTCAACCTGACAGTAAGTATTCAACCTGACAGTAAGTATTCAACCTGACAGTAAGTATTCATTCTGACAGTAATTATTCAACCTGACAGTAAGTATTCAACCTGACAGTAAGTATTCAACCTGACAGTAAGTATTCAACCTGACAGTAAGTATTCAACCTGACATTCAACCTGACAGTAAGTATTCAACCTGACAGTAAGTATTCAACCTGACAGTAAGTATTCAACATGACAGTAAGTATTCAACCTGGCAGTAAGTATTAATTCTGACAGTAAGTATTCAACCCGACAGTAAGTATTCAACCTGACAGTAAGTACTCAACCTGGCAGTAAGTATTGAACCTGACAGTAAGTATTCATTCTGACAGTAAGTATTCAACCTGACATTCTGATTGTAAGTATTCAACCCGACAGCAAGTATTCAACCCGACAGCAAGTATTCAACCTGATAGTAAGTATTCAACCTGACAGTAAGTATTCAACCTGACAGTAAGTATTCAACCTGACAGTAAGTATTCAACCTGGCAGTAAGTATTGAACCTGACATTAAGTATTCAACCTGACAGTAAGTATTCAACCTGGCATCATCCTATCCTGACAGTACACCATACTTCTTACCTTCTGTTTCATCTAGATCTGTATCCCATTCATCATCTGAATCACTTAAACGACCAGAAAGCGTTTTCTCATCCTGATGTTCCCATTCAGGGTCTGGTAAAACAACCTCACCATCACCTAGAATATCGTCATCGTCTTGTTTCAACTCGATCTCATGGAAAACGGTCCGTTCAGTTAATCCATCCATTATTATTCAAACATCAGAAGAATCCCCGAAATAAGTGAACATGGCATGCATTTGTTTTAACATCAGATAAAATCAAGAGTCAAATCAATTCAGTGTGTAAAAATGAAATAAGATTTAAATCAGTTCGATATAAACCCCGAACATTAACAAACGCAATGTAATGTCACCACTCTCCCGACAGATAAGTAAATATACAGTGGAGAATAAAAAAGCTGAATACACAACGATGCAATACTTCAACAAAAGTATAAATAATGTGCAATATTTCTGAATTGTTCACAATTTATAAGGCACTTATTCTCTTCTCAATAATAAGACCAAAGAACTAGAGTCCTTCTTAATAAAACTTCAAGAATCCAACGAAAGGTGCAAACCATTCACTATCAAGGAAACAACAAAGCTGTAAACATTATTCTGTACTCACGAATTTTAAAACGTGTCCTTGTGAAAAAAACATTTGAACTAATATATTACTCTATACCAAAACAGGAACATTATTTGTGATGAAAGTTCAGGAATCAATTATCTCCACGTCTATGTAAATAAACACGATCAACGTGAGTTAAATTATCATATACTAGAACCCACACACTAAATAAACCTAACACCTTCTGACATGAGAAAAAATATATCAAAGAAAGCCTTTTAAATTTTCCATACATCTGTTGACAAAACTATTTAAATAGTCCAAATACTCCCTTAAGCCATGTATGCCTGTAAAAAGTGTTTAACCAATGTACACTATTCATATTTAACTATAACAATGTCTGCCTGAAGATCTGCATTGTAAACGAGTATCTAAGATAGAGTAGCGACAGTACAATAAACTAATACACTTTCTGTATCGTAAATAGAAGAAGTTTATTTATCGATTAGAAACAAAACTGAAAGTCACGTTCGACCGTTTTACATGTTCAGTTAGATCGCTTAAAATGTGGCTGAACCTTGTGAAGAATTAAAGCGGACATTTGCGTAAAACATGGAACTTTTGTAAGCCAAATTGATGGCATCCTGACTGACAGAAATCAAATGAGTATTTTACTGATAATACTGAAATATAATTTCGTTAACTTACGAGGGTTGTCCGCGAAAGTCGTGAACATTGAGTTTTATTGTATTGTCGTCCATTGTATTCACAATTTGCATACATTGTCTTTTTAAGAGATATGTTATCATTGTAATTGCACAATTTGATGTTGATATCTTAAAGTATTAAAAATCTGCGTGGTTTTATTGCACCTGCAGTAGGTCCGATCAGCACACACTCTTCTTTTGTTTCAGCACCTTGGCTTCATTGACTGATGCAATTTTAGATTAATTCAACGTATCATTGTAAATCAAACATGACAGTTAAAGTTCAGAGCGATACTCCTACACATATATTAATTTTCCGGAATAATTTTATGTGCACCAGTTTAACACATACCATGTTTAGCCTTTACATTTTACCGTCTGACGCAAGTCTTAGTGGATTACGTTTTTCGCTCTGTTAATTAGGTGAAATATGGACTTTCAGTAGTTAAGTTTATTTTCTCGCTCAGTTATGTGTTTGGCGCTGTGTTATGTAATTGTATTATGTGATGTTTAAATGTTTTCTGTGCTCGTCACGTTAAATCCCAGCAATAAGTTCTATCGACCCATTCAAAATATCTGTATCCATTAACATTAATATATAATGGCAAGGAGTGCGACGCATTTACCCGTCTATATTTTACAGGAATTATTCGTGAATTGCTTATTAAAGTTCAATATTTTAAATTTTACTACATCGTCGGTTCCATTCGTTGTCGTCACAAACCACGCCACGAGCTCAAATCCCACATCAGCCTGTTTCTGATTTTCTTTTTCCCATTTTGTTTTTGTCTATAATTTCGACGTTTATTTAAGGTTATTTAAGTCCCGTCTACAGTTTTTCAGACATAATGCGTGCTAAATATCAAAGTCTGAGTTAAGTTTTGAATCACTATCGCTATAATTGCCGGATATAACGGACCGCAGAATCTAGACTAATACACATACCTATATTACGATTCATTTTAATTACTGGTAAACAATTTACATGAATAAATGTATAAATTCTAGTTTGATTAGTGTTTTCAATTTCAGCGAGATGAAATAACGTCCGCGTCTTCATTGAAAACGATTACACATATTTGCTATCTTAACGCTGTTCGTCTTTTTAATGATATTTCTTGTATTATGTATCTCCCTTTTTTAATTTCCCTTCTTTTCTATCTAGTCATGTTTCTATTCAACACGCGTTAGTAACACACATATACGGCGGGAGATGACCATGCGAACATGGCTCTTGTTTTTAAGCTCACCTGTCACAAAGTGACAGAGTGAGCTTTTGTGATCATTCTTCGCCCGTCCCCCGTCCGTCAGTCTATCCGTCCACAAATTCTTGTGAACAAACTAGAGGCCACAGTTATGACCCAATCTTAATGAAACTATGTCAGAATGTTTGTCTCTATAAAATCTTGGCAAAGTTTGAAACTGGGTCATGTTGGTTCAAAAACTAGGTCACTAGGTCAAATCTTAGTAAATGCTTGTGATCACATTAGAGAACACAATTAGGACCCAATCTTCATCGTCAGAATGAATGTCCGCATAAATTCTAGGTCAAGTATGAAACTGGGTCATGTGGGGTTGAAAACTAGGTCACATCTTGGAAAATGCTTTGGAACGCATTAGAGGACACAATTATGGCCGAAACTTTTTGAAAGTAGGCCAGAATGTTTGTATCTATAAAACTTATGTCAAGTTCGAAACTGGGTCATATGGGTTTAAAAACTAGGTCACTAGGTCAAATCTTAGAAAAAGCTTGTGAACACGTTAGAGGACACACTTATGACCCAATATGCATGACACTTAGTCAGAATGTTTCTCTATGAAGTCTAGGCCAAGTATGAAATTTGGTCATATAAGGTCAAAAACTATGTCACAAGGTCAAATCTTAGAAAAAGTTTGTGAACACATTCATTAGAGGACACAATTCTGACCGAGTATTCATGAAATTTGGTCAGAATGTTTGTCTCTGTGAAATCTGGGTCATTTTTTAACCTGGGTCATGTGGGATCAAAAACTAGGTCACTAGGTCAAATCTAAAGAAAATTCTTGCAATAAAGGCTAAATTTTCCTGATTAATTAAATATAAATACTTACTTAGGTCGCCATAGTGTCTTGCATGTTCTACTTTGACAGGTGAGCTACCTATACGTAATATCATTTAAGACAGGGCGATATCTGGCACTCCTTGTCACTATATTAATAGAGATTGCTATGATATTTTATTGAAAGAACTTCACATATCTTGTGTCAAACACTCGGGTATGTTTAAGATGAGTGCTGCCTTCCCTGTCCGATAATATATCATCTTGTTGTATTCACTCACGTGATGTATTGTATATACAGTACCTGCATTATTTTTTGAACACAAACAGTCAGAAGAGAAGTCTCTACATTGTATTATTCTGTATACTCGCGTGTCATTGAAAATGATCTAAGTGAATATAGTTTATGTCGTTGTTGAATTAATTAATTTCGAAGTCCAACCTGATAGTTCGTGGCCGCACTGAAATTATTTCAGATCCACTAACAAAAACTCCAATAATCCAATTTCTAAATTTAATTTACAAATTACACACATTTAAAGTTCACAATGTCACATATAAATTATTGCATATCAAACAGAATTTGATGAAAGATTGTGAAGGATTGACCAATTGGCGTTCGTATACAATCGAACCCGTGAGCATACAAATACTATCTGTTTATTTACAATAAATTGTGCTTTTTCAAGCATACCACGTATAGGGAATATACATGTAATCAATGTAGCATGCAATATACGCACATTTTTGTGATTTTTGCAAGACAATATTTACTAGTGAAGATATATCAAACTACACTTGTTAACGACCGTAGCAATTACCAGGCCTGTCAACACTCGGATATCATCGGTAATTTACGTAACACGTTGACAGTCGATGACCAGACCGTAACGAAAACCTGCAAAAAACTGAGAACATCTATGCAACGTTAATCACGTCGCTTGTCTTTCAAACGTAACGTCAGTAACTGTGGCAACTACGACTTTCTTCACTTTGTTTATGTAGGATATAAACATGTACTCTTATAAGTTAGCAATAGGCTAAAACAAACAATACACACAATGGATTTATTCTTCAAGAAGTTAATCGTGTTCTCCTGGATTGTACGTAAGTGTGTTTCATTCATTCATTGTGCTGTTGTCGACTATTGTTTTATACATCATGATAATGTTAACATGTTTAAAGAATTTAACGTAATTAGAAGCAGTGAAATCGTGAGTGAGCTTAATCGTAGTAATGGATTTGTACCATCAGCCGTACCTGATCATTCAATATTGCCATGGAAGTTTGATATGGCTGGTATGGTGGACACTCCCTTGAATGAGGAGACTTCCGATTATGCTCAATCTGATTCTAGTGCGCTTTTTATGAGAAATTTGATTTTGCAAACTGGTGATATTGTTAATCGGCTTCATAACGCAGTTTTTAGGTTAGAACAAAGCTTACGACTACACTCTGATGTAAATTCTGCATATTCTGATATTTGTAGATGTATAAAAAATGAATTGTATGACAAGTTGGATAGTCGAAAAATAAATTTTCAGTCAGGTGTCAGTAATAAGGAGAGACGGTCTAGTAAACCCTGGTGGAATGAGAATCTATCTAACTTATGGAAGGCTCAATGTCAGACTGAGCGTAATTGGTTAAATTGTAACATTTCAACTACAAAGAAAGTTCTTAAATCGATCTTTGTCTCTGCAATGCATGATTTTAACAGGGAGGTGCAAAAATGAAAAATGGTTTATTGGGTCTCTTTCCAATCAGAACTGCTTTCTAAATGTGATGATAGTTCAGAGGAATTCAGAGGAAGTCTATAGGTAAAATAGGGGTAGCCCAGAATAAAAAGAAATCGATACCCATGGAAGTAGTAACTGAAAATGGAACCATATCTAAAAATATTGATATTATACTAAATAAGTGGAAACAAGATTTCAGTAGTCTTTTTGTTGATCGTACATCAGATAGAACCAATCCCAGCATTCCTAATATACGAGATATTGATTTAAGATACAATTGTGATGTACTAAATACTCATATTTCTATGCTAGAAGTCAAGAAGACAGTAATGAAGGCTTAATTAGGTAAAGCTTATGGCATTGGTAATATACCAGCTGATATATTATAAAAATGAAAGTTGTATTAGTTTTCTGCATATTCTGTATAATGTATATTTTGACACGGGCTTAGTACCTTCAGAATGGGGTAAAAGTATTATTAGTCCTATACCGAAATCAGGTTCAGCTGACCCTCGTGATCCTTTGTCTTATAGGGGAATTGCACTCTCATGTTCAATGTACAAACTGTATTGTTCAATCTTAAATGATAGACTGTCCATGTGGGCAGAACAGCATAATATTATTGTTGATGAACAAAATGGCTTCAGAAAAAACAGAAGTACTATTGATCATTTGTCATCTCTCACAAACATTGTTGAAACTAGAAAGAAGCTTAAGTCTTCGACATTCTGTGCATTTATAGATTTTAAAAAGGCATATGATTTTATTGACCGTACTATTTTATGGAACAAATTAGCTAGCTCTAAAGTAGGAGTAGAAGGTAAAATGTGTGTTGCTTTGAAATCCCTGTATAACAATACTTCATCATGTGTTAGAATCAATGGGTATTATACCGATAGTTTTGATGTACATTGTGGATTGAGAAAGGGATGCTCGCTATCTCCATTACTATTTAATTTGTTTGTTAACGATTTAGCCATTTCAATTAAGGCAGTCGGTAAAGGGGTATCTATCGAAAACGAAAAAAGTATGTATTTTACTATATGCTGATGATATTGTTTTATTAGCTGACAATGAAGACGATTTACAATTTATGTTAAATATGTTAAATGACTGGTGTATGTCAAATAGCATGATTGTTAACCAATCTAAGAGTAAAATTGTCCATTTTAGACCACGGTCTGTCAATAGGACTGCTTTTTGTTTCAAATGTGGTGATCATGATATAGAAACGGTGGACAAGTACACTTATCTTGGGTTATTGTTGGGTGAGCATTTGGAGTATGGCCTTACAGCTAAATGTGTTGCTCAAAGTGCCAGTAGAGCATTAGGTCTGCTTATTGCAAAAAGTAAATCAATAGGAGGAATGTATGAAAGTACAGTTTGGTCTGTTATATCATGTGGTGCATCTATTTGGGGTACGAAGTCATTTTCTTGCATTAATGCTGTTGAGAGTAGAGCTATGCGTTTCTTTTTGGCTGTTGGTCGATATACACACAACAATGCTCTTTATGGTGACTTTGCCATATGTGAAACAGTGGAGATCGGTTGCACAACAGTGGCATAGATTCATCAAAATGAGACATGATAGGGTCAACTATAAGATATTCAAATTGTGTAATGCTAAAAGTAATAATCGATGTAATAATTGGCAATTTGAATTTAGGAATCATATGACCAAAATTGAATTGGCACATTTGGTAAATAACTGTGGTATTGCACCATCTAAAAAATTTTGTAATAAAGTCTTAGCATGTTCAATGCAGCAATTAATTCCAGTATGGAGAGAAAATATTAATAAAGATGTTGGGTGTTCTGGAAAGGGACGTAATAAACTTAGGACATATAAATTATTTAAACAGGATTTCACACTTGACGAATATATAACATGTCAAATTCCTGCAAAACATAAATCTGCTTTGGCTAAATTTAGATGTGGTGTAGCCCCTTTGAGATTGGAGACAGGGCGATATGAAAATATTCCAGAAAACCTACGTATATGTCCAATTTGTAAAACTGATGAGGAAAATGAAATACATGTTTTGTTTCACTGTATCAAAATATCAGAGATATACTTTCTTTTAAGGCATGTGAGGTAAATGTCATTAACTGGAATCTTAGTGACCACGATAAGTTAATATTTGTACTGTCTAATGTGAATATCATAAAAATAAGTGTCAAAACCTGTTTCATGATTTTAAAAACTAGAAATGACTTTTTATGCAAATGATAATGTGTTTTTAGAGTTTTTTTAATACCTATATAATGATTTAAATGTTAACTGTAATTAACTGTAATACTTCATGCATGCTTTAAGAAATCTATGTATTCAGTCCATAGTTACTAGACTAGTAATTCAAAGTTTTGTTAAGATATTTGTGTAGATATACTTTATGTTTCTTACTCATACTTAATACAATTTTAAACTTTGGACTTTTTAGATAGTTTTCATTTTTTGTTGTAAAATATTTTTTTATGAGTATATGAATATGTTACTAGTCACTTATAATTCCAGTCAGAATGACCACATCTTTTATTTGTTTGTATATAATGATGTTTTTATAATTGTAAATGTGGATGAGACATAAATAAACAATAATATTCATTCCGCTTCAACTAACAATAGGTGATCATTTTTAATTGGACTCGCTATCTTATTATTTTGTGATCGTTTATGGCAAATTTAAATGAATTTTTTACATACCAATTGACACATGTTAAAGTTAAAATGTGACTTCCTGAACGTTAAATAGCTGTACATATAGTAAAAGTGTATTTAGTACAAAATGTCCTATTGGCTGATCTGATAAAATTAGAGATGAAATGTTTCGTAACACGGAGGAAGTATCGCATATACCCGGGTTGTACACCGACCACGTTAAAGAACCAAGGAGTCAATACGAAGAGCTTGATTAGCGCATCAAGATACCTTTAATCACACAACTGTCCCTTCTCTCGGAGTCAAAGGTCATTGCCTAACTTGTCAATGTGGCCACTCAAAATGTAAACATTTCGCTAAATAATGCAGCCACCGTCAAAGCAAACCCATAAATTTTGACATTAATGTCATAACCAAGTTGATAAATAAGAGAGAGTACACATGAACGCAGTAACTCCTACACCTATTATACTGTTGCGTCAATTTTGTCTGATACGGACGTTTAGGTTCATTCGGTAGCCTTTTAAAACACTCACAATTATTTTAATTTTAAGGTTTATGCGTATAAATCATCTCTAGTCATAGGACGCTAGTCATGTTTCGAATTCGTTAATAACCATCAGCCTACTAGAACATTGTTACTTGTATGATCAAACGTAGTTAGCTCTCAAAAAAGCTAACGGCTCACTGGGACTTTAAAATCAAGGTCACCCCTGACTCTGGTTTATCATTTTGTGTGGATCGGTTGTGTGTTGGACATTGTCCCTGGTATGTTTAAATGTTTTCTGTGCTCGGCTGGTTAAATTGAGTGCCTACCCTGTCCGACTTAATATTATATTTTTCCTGCTCGGATTCCCAAAGAAAGAATAAAGAGCTGCGAGGGCGTATGTATACATCGTCCAGGCGTTCGGTCAACTGTACTTGGAGTACAAAACCTACAATGTTTACAAACATAACTACAAAATGTAAATACCTAAATTATAATTGAATATACAGAGTTGTTTGGTTTTGCATATCATAATAACATGATTGTAATTTACAGCTTAATTAATTTAAAGAAATTTGCATACACATTAATTTACTTAAAAATAAAAATGATAGGTGTGCACCATGCAAACAGGCGTATAACGTGTATTTCAGACACGAATATGTAGATATTTAAATAAATTACCATTTTAGGAGATATAAGACCCAGTATACTTACGTGTAAAGTCGTGCTCTGATCAGAAACCATCAAAACATAATACACCGTCAGACTCGAGTGTAGGAGGTCCTTGGTTCGATCATACTATAGACGAAACAAATGGTAGTAGTAATTCCGTTGCTGGACGCTCTCAAATTGATCCCTTTCTTGTATCGGACATCAACCTATTCATATTGCAACTCTCATATCATCGCGGTGATATATATAATACACAGATGAATGAGGCCGATTAGAATTTCACAATCTACCTAAAACAAAAGATGTTCGTAAAACATGTATGCCCCGATGGCAGCCCAATAGTCAGAAATGGTGAAGGTCGAACTGACCTTGTCCTTTGACCTACTGACCTCAAAATCTATAAGGGCCATCTACCGTTGCTGATCAACCTCCATATAAAGTTTGAAGATCCTAGGTCAAAGTTTTTTTGAGTTATTGAACGGAAACCATTTAAATAGTCAGAAATTGTAACGGTCACAGTGACCTTTGGCCTACTGACCTCAAAATCAATAGGGGCCATCTACTGTTACTGACCAACCACCATGTAAAGTCTAAAGGTCCTAGGTTATTGAACCGAAAACATTTTATACGACCGACCGACAGACATGTGCCAAGCAACATACCCCCTCATCAAAGATGGGGGGGGCATAATAAATATGTATAAACTAGAAGGGTAGGTCTCGCACAAAGGGTCATAACTCTGTCAACTGTCACACAACCCTAGTGTGTCACCCTGACGGATTTCCGGATTGAGCAGGTTATGTTCTTGCTTGATCATGTCCACGAGTATGCCCTCTACAAATGGAGTAGTGTTGAAACTACCTGCAGAAAAGTAAGTTAGTACTGGATGTTTATTATTTCCAGTAAAATGTTAAGATCAACTGGCCGCTGTAGATCACCGGAAATACGAAACACGGCGTATTACTCAAAGATCATGAAAACACGCAACAGTTGAAAACGGCATATTACTCAAAGCTCATGAAAACACAAAACACGCATATTACTCAAAGATCCTGAAAACACGAAACACAATGTAATACTCAAACATCCTTAAAACACGAAACAAAGCGTGTAACTCAAAGATCATGAAAACACGAAACAAAGCGTGTAACTCAAAGATCCTGAAAACACGAAACACGGCGTATTACTCAAAATCCTATAAACACAAAACACGTTGTATTACTCAAAGATCCTGAAAACACGAAACACGGCGTATAACACAAAGATCCTGAAAACACGAAACTAGGTGTATTACTCAAAGATCCTGAAAACACGAAACTAGGTGTATTACTCAAAGCTCCTGAAAACACGAAACACGGCGTATAACACAAAGATCCTGAAAACACGAAACTAGGTGTATTACTCAAAGATCCTGAAAACACGAAACTAGGTGTATAACTCAAAGATCCTGAAAACACGAAACTAGGTGTATTACTCAAAGATCCTGAAAACACGAAACTAGGTGTATTACTCAAAGATCCTGAAAACACGAAACTAGGTGTATAACTCAAAGATCCTGAAAACACGAAACTAGGTGTATTACTCAAAGATCACGAAAACACGAAACTAGGTGTATTACTCAAAGATCCTGAAAACACGAAACTAGGTGTATTACTCAAAGATCATGAAAACTTGAAACACGATGTATTAAACAAAGGTTCCGAAATACAAACACGGCGTATAACTCAAAGATCCTCAGACTGTCACAAATGTACGTATACATACGTCAACTAAGATTGTTCTGATTACATTTTTGTTCGTTCGTTTTGTCGTTGCAAAGGGAGATAAGCGCTCCGGGTACTTTTGGTTAGTGCGCAAGAGTTGTGCGCCTTACGTTATTCGGTACACTTCGGTCAAGCACATGTCGGCAGCATTGGAAGTTGTCGTTTGTTTTTCTTGTAAATTCAAGATGTTGCACACTCTTTTCGCACCTCGCATCTTTGACGTAGATATTATGCATGCATGGCTAATAAATACATCGGAAAATGGTGACACTGTCTGTGTGATATTACAATCCTGCGACAGTACAAAGATATACAAATGTGACACAGAAAATATGCATATATATAGAAAAAACATTAGTGCGTAACTGTACTTTCATCTTCAGATAAAATTGGTGTACGTTTATCAGTCAGTACACGTATGTTACATCAATTATTTAGCCCGGACGCAGTTGACTGTAGCTTACACAGTAACTTCAAGCGCATATCTCAGATTCATACATGCGAGAGCATGTTATGCGAATTAGCATGCATATATTTTATACGCGAACCTGCTAAAATCGAAACTATCGGTCAAGGAGTTGTTTGTAATTTTCATTCAGACCGTTTCCCATGGTGATCTTCTCTGTCTCATGTGAGGAGTTAGCGTTTGTTGCGGACTAATAAGTTATTTCTTGATCATAAATGAATGAAGTAAAATTGATAAGTCAACTGGTCGTCGGTTTTGACAGAAACATGGTGGTAAAATGGAGATAAACAACAAAGAAACGATAGAAAGTAGAAATCGCAGCTCAAATTGAAATAATGCTCAATTAAGAGTCTGAATTTGCGATAAATCGGAGGCATAAACTTTTTAAATTTTACTGCATTAAACTCGAAATAATGTTTGTGTTACGCTTCCTATTTTGAGTTCACTGGAAAACTAACTCAAAGACACATGACCATATTTGATATGATATTGAGCGCAGCTTGAGATGCTTCCTGAGATAGGAACCTGATCTTAGAAATCTCACAATTGCTTGACATACACCTTAAAGTCGGATATATAAAGGGTTACATAGCAACTCTTTTTCAAAGTTCCATGAATGTATTATAACATACACTACCTAGAAATTGCTTAATACAGGTACTGTCCAATTTTCAGTGTCACAAGCCAGACATTGGTGTGTTCGATATAAACCTGACTCTGAGGAACCTCCACAGAAGATATGGTGTGATTCCGGATGTTGTGGACAAGGTGACGACATACATTGCTGCCATGTCAAGTAGGTAGTCTACATTGATTTAAAATCAAGTTTGGGCCATGATTGGAACAAATTGTGCAGAAATCTAATAGCAATGTTACTCACCGAATACGTGAGCTCTCCGCTGATTGATGTTTGGAGATATTCTAATCGAAATCTATGTAAAGGCCAAATTTTAATCGAGGGTCTTCATAGTGCAGGTCTGCAATGACGAGTCATACCAAATATCTATGTCTCACAGTTTAAGGCGAGTTTAAAGTTCAAACACTTTCTAGTTGATGTAAAGAATAAACAACTAATATCATACACTTTGATTTTGAGGTCAGTATGTAAAAGTCACCATGGGATTTTAACATAAATATTTGGCTACCTTATGTTCGTGTTTTACAACCCTCTCTTGGTGTATACAAACGGTGGTCGTAGAACTGGTTGGTTCAATGCTATGGTACAGTGTTTGGAGGAAAAGACTTTTCAAACACTTAGTGTTTATAATTATGTTTATGCATTCCTTGCAGGATGATTACAAATAAAATCTAAAGACATTGCTCCCAACTTTCCGTTGCTTCTATACTATAGTACACTATACTATAGTATGTCTTAGTTTGGAGATGTCTTCCAAACACGTATCCGATATTAGGAATCCTGAATCTTAATTAGTCTAAAATCATTAGAATTTCTTAGTTAATATATTTTCAGATCAGAGTTTGAAATCGTCGAGGGGGTACTCGGAGCATTAGGCGGTTTCTTCATTATATTGACAATAGTTGTAACTTTAATTTGTTGTCGTATACGTTACCTGAGGTCAAAACGACATCAGATGACTGTGAGTGCAGTTAGCTCGGGAACAGTGACAGGTATGTATTTGATCTAGTAGTCCGTTTATTAGTTAGCGGCAATAGATGGTAAAAATCATAAAAACATAAATTGCATGCTATGATTGGCAGCCGTCCTGTACCAAATTTAAAGTCACAGGCTGCCAACAGGATTGACAGTTCTATGTGAAAAGATTATATTAAGTCAGACATGCAGGGAAGGCAGGACTCAACTTAACCAGCCGAACACCGAAAACATTAAAAACACACAAAGCACTGAAAACACGGCATCATGCCTGAAAGTCTGCCGCCTCAGTCAGTCAAACTAAAACGGAACGAGAAGCCGATGTACTGCCTATTGTAACTGTGGTGTCTTCAAAAACAGTAGCACAGGTTGACAATAAAATTATAAATGTAGGTCTGACTGACTTTTAGTGAAATGGCTTGAATCCCGACAAGACATCAACCAATAACCAGGAGCATTGATAACTCATATTGATTCAACACATTTGTTTCAAACAATTTGTACTTGTATTGTTGTAATTCGGAACATCTTCTATTACTTACAAATGTAAACAGGTACGCTACGAATGTTATGCAGGTATACGCATGTAGTTTCTTTATAGTTACTCATTATTATACTCTTTCAATCGCAACAATCTATATACTTATACCCCCATCTTTGGTGAGGGGGTTTATTGCTTTGCACAAGTCTGTATGTCGGTCGATCGGTATTCCAAATGATATCCGTTCAATAACTCTAGGATCTACAAACTTTACATGGAGGTTGGTCGTACACAGTAGATGAGCCCTATTGATTATGAGGTCAGTAGGTCAAAGTCACTGTGATTTTTACCATTTCTGACTGTTAGGCTGCCATGGGGACATACGTGTTTTACTTACATATATTGTTATGTGTAATTGAACATTTTATTGTGCGGCTGTTTAAAATACAACTATTTACGCTTAAATTTCAGAAGTGAAAACGACACAACCATCGGCAATAAGAACAACACAACTATCGTCCATGAAATAGATCCAAAACAAAAGCTACCAACTATACGTATTATATTAATGAGTACGAGTTAAACTTCCACTGCATTTGATCGTTGTTAAAATACGATAAATGATATTCAACAAACACTGTTTAAGCCAGAATGTAAAACAAATAATACTAAACATTTCAAAAATTGTTAACGAATGTTTGACAAACCTAACAATATTCAACATTTGTTGACATTGACAGTGAGCTTCATAGTTCTAATGAAGGACAAGCGAATAAATGAACGGACAGTACAAGCCAAGCGGACTATCACCGCAGAACAAAACTAAAACTAAGGGCTTCAGAAATATTTCTTGTCTAGTTTTTTGTGAAGCGGATATGACATGAATTTGCGTAGTTGACACATATGTGATGTGTTAATCGTGAACTATGTGTCAGATACATCATTGAGTACAAGCACAATGTCAGTTTATGCAATATAGTTATTTAATTAGCGAATAGACAAATTAATGCTAACGATTAATATACAGACGCAATTATCACTGTTTAGTACATCGTGTGGGTATGGTCGAGCAAGAACAATTATTCGCTGGAGGGGAAAATTGAAATTATTTATGTTTAGGAAATTTTGAAATTTACCGATCCACACGCAATTGAAGTGCTGAACAATATTGTGTTTTTTGCCTGTTTCATGCTTATTAGATATACGAGGGGTGTTTGATATGTATTGTCACTGTCCTTTGCATTTTTCAATGACACTATTTAGAAGTATTCTACGATTACTGTCTTAAAGGTGTATGGTTCTTTTCTTCATCTGGAAAATTCCATAGCCTTTCGTCAACATGTAGTTTATTGAACTTAGAAGAGGGCATACTCGAGTACACTGGCCTTATATTTATTTTAAGCAAAATTTGTATCATCTTTGCCTTAGCTGTTTAGAAAAGTAAATGTCAGTATTCGTTACACTGCAACATACGGTACCATAACGGAATTCTTATGTCTCCATCAGAACCTTAAATCAAAATGAAAGTATTTGTTGTCGACGAGTAAGACGGTCAAAAACAAGGGAGATCATTCTTGTTTTTACCAAATGATGCTTGTTGGTTCACGCACCAATAACTTCATATCAATTGTATTTTGATCGCAAATTATTCCCAGAAATCAATGTTGATGGTCTACGGCTTACATCCATGCATAATATGCCACATTCAAACCAATAAAACTAATTGAAACTTTCGTTGAAAAATAGCATGATTTTTTTACTTATTTGACACCGGTTTCGCGACTTTGAAATGCTCTTTTTTGTTCAAACATGGCAACCAAGTACAGCAAATCATGTTTTTATGGAAGGCATTTACATTATTTACGGTATGATACATGTAGTAGTGGAATAAGATTATTTCCCGAAAGGAATTTTTAATCGACAGTTATTCGCAAAAAGTCGCAGTGTCTATTACTAACCTTTTGAAAAGATAATCGAAACAACAGTCCGATTATTAAATTTTATTGATTTTTTTCACAAAATATTGCGGAAATCTTAATGGTTCCAGAAATGTAAAAATATTTAAAGACATCAACGGACTTTCTTTTTTGTGACCCAAGTGACAATACATATCGAACACCCCTCGTATATCTATCAGTTCGTGTTCGTACAAGCTTATCTCGTACAGATGAGTCATGTAAGGTTACATTGGCGACGTTAATAAAAAAAAACGTCGTTAATGTACAAAAGTGACCATTAAGTGTCAAATACCGTCTATATATACATATTTAAATATGTATATACAGGTGGGGGGCTAGGTCACTTTTCACAGACCTGTAATTTGGACGTTAAATGGAAGCTTGGTCATATGGCCCAGTTGAGATTGAGCGTAGTGAGAAAAACGAGTACACATACCAGGGGTAAACCAGTATTGACCGGACTAAACTATTTGTTGCAAAGCATAAAAACAACACATCACGATGAACAAGGTCTGCTTGATATATTTTGAAAGTATCAAGTGATTTCCCCAAAAAACAACACTATACATGCACAGTAGGTGAACGCTGAGCGGGACCAGGTAAAATGACGTCGTGTGACGTCAAGTACAAGTATGTAATGTAAATACTTCACAATGTCTCCATCTTTAAAAAGTTTTTGTAGATGCAGACACAATTAAAATACCTAGAAATAAATTGGTAATGATATGACAAACATGTCCTCATACCAAATGTGGAGTGTTTAAGTAAATATCGCAAACCACAATTATCAAGTCACATGTTTCCTGTAGTTTCACAGCGACCCTGACCAACTCGATCAACGTTGAACCCAGTGAAGTCATTTAGCACCGTCATGAAGCATCTTCCAGCGTCTCGGCACCTTTAAACCACTGATTTCACTCACATACGTGATATAGTAGTTTTTGATGACGCTTATTGATTTGTTTTATACCTTGTCATTGGTGAATATCATAGTTAGCAACCAAATTTGATAATTGTGCGAGTTGGTTTCGAATCACTCGGCACCATGACCAACTGCGTTCTATCATTTGTTTTGAAATTAAACAAATGTGCCTGTCGATGAAATTCAGCAGGCAAACGCCAATCACACCACTGAATAAACATGCAAACCCATGATTTTTCAAGATATGATATACACCATCTGACTCATTTTCTACATATAAAGCTTTACTTTCATGAAAAGCATCAGGCAATTAAGTGCTCACATTTATAATGATGAGGTAAAAAATGTGCCCTCTAGAGTATAAACAAGGTTTTTCTTTGATGTGATCTGGTAACCTAGTTTTTGACCCCAGATGATCTAGTTACGAACTTGACCTAGATTTCAAAGAGACAAACATTGTGGCCAAGTTTTATAAAGATTAGGCAAAAAGCGTGACCATTGGAGTGTTAACAATATTTTCTTTGATGTGATCTTGTGACCTAATTACGAACTTGGCGTAGATTTCATAGAGACAAACATCGTAATCCAATTTTCATAAAGATTAAGTAAAAAATGTGACCTCTAGAGTGTTAACAAGGGTTTTCTTCAATGTGACCTAATTTCTGACCCCAGATGACACAGTTGTGAACTTGGCCTAGAGGTCATAGAGATACACATTGTGACGAAGTTTCATTAAAATTATATAAAAAATGTGACCTCTAGAGTGTTTGATTTTTTTCTTTGAGATTTTGACCCCAGATAACCCAGTTGCAAACTTTACCTAGATTTTATAGAGATAAACGTTGTGGCCTAGTTTGATAAAGATTAAGTGAAAAATGACTGTGACCTCTAGATTGTTAACAGTCAAACTGTTGACGACGGACGGTGGACGATGAACGCCGGACATAGGGCGATCACAATAGCTAAAAAGTTGAAAAATATAACATAAATTAAAAGCTAAATGTCGAGGGTTTTAGCTGAATGACCTAGTTTCAGCATTAAAATAAGCTGAACGCCCTATCCAGATGACGCAGTCTCAGCAAGTTAAATGCCTTAGCAAGATGGGCCGTCTGAATTAGCCGTGCGCTTTAGTAGAACGCTGAATAAGCTTATGTACCCAGCCGAATGACCTATTTGCTATATTGAAGAAAAGTCGCATTCAGCTTCATAAACATGGCTTGATGTTCATTCGCACAACGACCCTCGGTCAACATTCCGACCACGCCAGAACTTGTGAAAAATGATAGAACTATTTTAACAACAGGAACACAATGGTTAATCATCGGGGGGTTCCGTGGGCTATCGATTTTTATGCATAAACCGGTATTTTGGACAAAAAAATGATTTTCTTACCTCTCCTGTTGATCTTCGTCAATCGGATTCATTGTTTTGCACTGAGAGAGACCGGTGCCAGCACTGAGAGGGTACCGATATATCATTTTGCACTGAGAGGGTACCGATACGGTTATACACCGTGGTATAGCCAACAGCCCATGTAATTGAAAAATAAAATTAACACAAATGTTAAATCGTCAAAACAATGAAAAATCCTGAATTTATGGATATTTCTGCATGACACAGTGTGTATCCGCTGTTGACTACCACAAGTCTGGAGTTTATTAATAAAAAAAGCTTTAATATTTAAGACAAGGGTTCATTAAGCCATGAAAAACCAAAAACGTAAATGTACGGGAAATCCTATTATGGTCAAGGGGAAGTAACCACGTATAAGATTTGAACATTTTCATGAAAGATTCACTTTGTCACCATGAACAAAAGGCTAATTCCCATTATGATAATAAGTAAGTTTATTTTCAAAGTATCTATCGGCCAAATGCCTGTCAGATATACACACATTACTACAACACATATATAGCAAACATGGCAACGGCAAGTATAAATGTACATATGAAAATAAAACGACAACAAAAACAAAGTGAGACAAGGCGAAAAGCAGTCTGTAGACGTGCGAATTATGCGTGGATAAAGAGAGGGAGAGAGAGAGAGAGAGCAGTTGTTTAGCGGAGAAGGGTAAATGGTGAACAACAATTTGTTTACAACAGTCATATTGATAGAATAACTTTACATATGGATGGCAACGCCACAGGTTACAGTCAAGAAAAGAAAAAAGGATATTGACATGCAGGTGGGGGATGAAACATGGAAAGATAGTTAGCTAGGTCATACAGCGGAGAAGGGATACACAATTTACAAAATAACAACACAATTGTGAAACATAAAATTACATATTTACGCATGCAGAAATCAATATTCATTTTATATATATACATTGCTTGGGAAGAACATGATCATAAAAACGTACGTAAATGAACGAAATCAATAGGCATTTTGACACAATAAGACATGCAGACATACACTCATTAATGTTATAAGTACACCAACTTGTTACGCTTGTATCTTTTTTATTATACATGATAGCTTAATATTTTTTGCATGTGTTCATGTGAGTAGTATAACAACAATTTCCAATAATTGGATATTTGTATTTGGCTTGGTGTAAGCAGTGAACCGTGAATTCTCAAAATTCATAAAATGCACGTACACAACGCTGTGTATTGTACAATGTCTTGAAATGTTGATTACACATTGTCCAGCAATACCAAAACCCAAAAAACATAAAATCTGGTTAAATCTGAATACAGAAAGAACTAGAGACGTTTGTAAAATATGCAAGTCTCATGACAACCGAATAGCCATGTATACTTAAGGCCATTCCGATATTGACCTTTAACCTATTGATCTACATATTTGCAAAAGTCTTCTCTTGATTATTAGCAACCAGTCTGTGAAGTTTAACGATCTTACGACCCACCGTTCTTACGTTGTGGATCAGAAACCGTTGTGTATTCGAAGGTCACGCTTATTTTGACCTTTGAACCATAGCGACCTCAAAATCAATGGGGGTCATCTACTGATGAAGAACAACCTCCATTTAAAGTGTGTAGGCTCTAGGTCCGGTCGTTGTGGAGTTATTGATCAGAAAAATTTTAGATCGACATGCATGTGTTTAGTAATAAACCCCACATCTACGATACGGAGACATTAAATACTTCACTACTTACAATTCCTAACATGTTTAAACATAATAACTGTAAAATAAACATAATAGCATACATGTTGTAGATCTATATTGTGTAATATTTCAAGCTAGAAGCAAAATGATATACACTATTTGCATGTATCGCTATTTACTGTGTTGGTGTACTTATAACTTTTAATGAGTGTATATTTAGCATTATAAATATTTCAAGGTGATATTTCCAACCAAAAACCAGTCTTCCTTTGAAAAACATATCTGTTAAATCAAATTTCATCTTGTTGAATTTTAAATGCTTTAAAAATAAAAACACTTAAGTTTCTATTATGAATGTGGTCTAAATTAGGGGGGGGGGACAAACGACGACGGCTACTACGCCCGTGTGAATTGAAATATAACTTCGTAATTTAATTTTTAGTTTTTCTTTACATGGTTGTTACGAAAAGACGGCAAGCGAAACGCGGGCTTACGTTCTTTCACGAGAGACATTTTGGCGTTTCTTTAGTTATTTCTTTTGTGTGGTCGTACCTCACAAGCAACTTCAGTACCCAAGTAAGCAACGGAACAAATGAAATATAAAACGTCCTATTGCTCCGCATCCCAAATACGCGTCTGATGGCGGACATACGGAAAGACATCTTGATTTTTCAATCATATAGGGGTGTATTCAACCACATATTTATATTAATTGTACAGTATATACAAAATGATTGTGGAAATGAAAACGACCGCTTCGTAGCAAACGTCATAGATCTGTTCTCAGTTATTCCTGTATTTGTAAATAAACTGTCACTATTACAGTATACCATGAACATATTTATATCATTGATATCAAGTCACATACATGTACACATATTCCGGTGATTGTCAGTCGTATAAACTATCGGTACATACTATATAGTTTGTTCCGCCAACGACACCAATTATACAATAAATGTATCACGATTGTTGATAGCTAGAACTATTCTTGGTAAGAAGGCTGTTCGAGGCATAGCAGTTCTACTGTACATAACCTCATTAACGTTAAGAGAGAATGGTTTATTTTATACTTATAAACATTTCTAAAGGTCGATTTCTTACGACTTGTATTAATCACTCTCGACGCCTCATTTCTGATGGTATCCGCCGTCGCGAAGGTATGAGAGACAGAAACAAGTCATCCGTTTTATACGAAGTGTTAAGCGAATTGCATTTTGTCTTTTGTTTTATGACTCGGCTACGGATCAAACCCGCGACCTCCTACTCTCCATGGTCCATCAATTAACTATTCACATTCATGCGCACCGAAGCACACGCTCTATCACTAGGCTATCGAGGCTTAAGCAAAGTTTGACGTTTTCTTTAAAACAATAATAGTTATCAACATCATTATTATCATCATCAAATGTTAAAAAAAAGATTAAGGCTTGCTGATATTATTGTGACCACCCCTTTTGTGCGTCTGTTTCAGTAAAGTGATAGGTAGTTTGTTTCTTATAGCTTTCGTTACAAAATTATGATAACGCGAGCTTAACGACAACCCCCTGACAGTCGTTAAAAAGGTGGTAAATTAACGACTATTAACGATTGCCTCAAGATAGTAGTCAAAACCCTAACGATAGGCTAACGATAGCCGTTATGATAACTAGAGCTTCGAGATGCTTACCCCTGTTCTAGCACGCTTCGCTCATTTAAAAACTTAATCGTGGACCATTTTTAGCTCGGTGCTCAGGTGAGCTATTGTGATCACCCTTTCGTCCGTCGTCCGTCGTGGGCAGTGCGCCGTCAACAATTGGATTGTTAACACTCCAGAGGTAATAATTTTCACTTAATCTTTTTTAAACTTGGTCACAATGTTTGTCTCTATGAAAGCTAGGTCAAGTTCGTAACTGGGTCGTATGGGGTCAAAACTAGGTCACCAGGTCACATCCAAGAAAAACCTTGTTAACACTCTAGAGGTCACATTTTTTACATAATCTTAATGAAACTTGGTCACAATGTATGTCTCTATAAAATCTAGGTCAAGTTCGTAATTGAGTCATCTGGGGTCAAAAACTAGGTCACATCAAAGAAAATCCTTGTTAACACTCTAGAGGTCACATTTTTTACTTAATCTTAATGAAACTGGGCCACAATGTATGTCTCTATGAATTAAATCTAGGTAAAGTTTTGCAACTGGGTCATCTGGGGTCAAAACCAAAGTCACTAGGTCACACCAAAGAAAAACTTTGTTAACACTCTAGATGTCACATTTTTGACATAATCTTAATAAAACCTGGTCACACTGTTTGTCTCTATGAGATCTAGGTCAGGTTTTCAACTGGCTCATCTGGGGTAAAAAACTAGGTCACCAGGTCACATCAAAGAAAAACCTAGTTAACACTCTTGAGGTCACAATTGTTACATGATCTTAATGAAACTTCGGCTAAATGTATGTCTCTA
Source organism: Spisula solida (assembly GCA_947247005.1). NCBI lineage: Eukaryota > Metazoa > Mollusca > Bivalvia > Venerida > Mactridae > Spisula > Spisula solida. The sequence continues at coordinate 6,219,193 of OX365945.1, forward strand.
TGAAATCTAGGTCAAGTTCATAACTGGGTCATCTGGGGGTCAAAAACTAGGTCACCATGTCACATCGAAGAAAAACCTTGTTTATGCTTTAGAGGTCACATTTTTACCTCATCTTTATTGTTTCACTGTTAAATCTAAATAAAATATTAAGGTCATATATCATAACAAAAACTGATTCTGCCTAAACTGCTAGTCATCAGGTGAGCGCTTTAGGGTAAATGGCCTTCTTGTTTCAATTAGAGAACAAGTTATTTTGGTATGCTTCTAGCATAATGAATGCTTCTTCTTTTAGCCGACATGCTGTTCAGGTTAACATGCATTTTTATGTCCCCAATCTTTGATGAGGGGACATATTGCTTGCAGTCTGTCTGTCGTTTCTTTTGAATGCACCCCAGTGATTGACTGAACACCGTGGTATACATAACATGGTATAACTTAGTTGATCAACTTAACTAGTTGATCAATTTCGATAGGATTTTGCACGGAGGTAGTTCTAACGATGTTGTCTGTGAAAGTAATTACTTTATGAAGATATCGAAAGCCAATTCTTGTTTTTGATACCATGAAAATCAGACCACTTTAGTACAAATGCACCTTTTTAAAATAAGATAAAATTTTAATTTTTTAAAAATATTTTTAGTTTTACTCTATATCAATGATACGGTTACCTGTGGGGTCAATAAGGTGATTATGCACGTCTAATATTGTTCTGACAATTGTGCAACATAATCATTAAACATTTGAAGGGTCTTTGCTTCAAACCGGTAGGGGACTTCTGCATTGCTTGTAATCTAAGTGACTAGTTATAGCTTGTATTGCTCGAACAATAACTTAATCATAGAATGACAACAGGTAAAGAATGAGGTTTTGTGACATGCAGCTCTGAAACGGTTATCATCTTAACATTCAAGGATCATTTAGGTCAAGTTCGATATTCAGTCATCCGGGGTCGAAAACTATGTCATTAGGTTAAATCATAGAAAAACGTTTTGTAAACACAAGAGGTCGAAAATTTGACATAATCATTATCAAGCTTAGTCAAAATGATTATTTAAATGGGCCATCTGGTGTCATAAACTCGGTAACTAATTTAAAAAATTGTAAAAAACCTTGTGTACTCGCTAGAGGTGAAATTTTTGACCCTGTCACAATGACCATCGTAACAAAATCTTTTTAAAAAGAAGATAATGTACGCCGCATAAGGAACACAGCACTCATTTTAACCAGTCGAGCACATAAAACATAAAAGGCACACTGCCTAACACATACTCGAACGAGAAAATGAACTGTCAAGTCCCAGCTGGCAAAAAGCTTGACGAACTAGTTACAGCAATAAAAAAGCTGAATGACCTAGTTTCAACAGTTAAAATAATCATCTATTAAGTAGCTCGACATTACTTTTAATCTCTTACTGACACCGAGTTATCCTCCCATGGAAGAAACCTGCCGGAAGCCGCATCTACCTCTGGCTCAAACTCTTCCCAGACCTTCCTGATGATTTCACCCATAGCTACAAGTGTCTTGCTTATAGAAGGCTGGTCCATGTTCAGCTACAGCGAGGGATGTCGTACGCTATATCCAGCTCAGCCAAGATTGTACACAAAACGGTCATAATAATGACACTGGGGTGAAGAAACACAGGCGTCCATCAACCTGGCTTTGTATAGCTCTTTGCAGTTGTCCATAATGACGTTATCAGTTCACCTAGCTAGGTTAAGCGACCTCACTCCGTACGATACAGTAGCTAGGAGTTTCCTCTATGACGCTGCGGGTTTACTGTATTTTACAGGACTTTGCACTTATTGAATAAACTAAAACTGACTTGAAGAAGATTGATTTGGTATTTTATATTTCTTGTAAATATCTAACTTCACTTTTCAGTTGTACATCTGTTGAGGGAAATGTAAAAAAGTAATGTTTATTGTACTACTTAAAGTTCTAAAACCATCTACATATATTGAAATTAATATCGAAAGAATATTTATGCCAAGACATATAACTTTTGCGGTTCCAGATATTTAGTACTCATATACATACACAGATCGTCTACCTAATGTTATGCCAATGACATACTCAACCCACCACCCTATAAGCAATTGACCCATACTATACATGATATGGTGCTAAAACCAACTGAGCTAATTTGATGGGTTTCATTAACGATTAAATCCATTTTTTAGATGGGGCAGCAACAGCATAAATTTCTGAACAATATGATGTGTCAGGAGCTATCAGCAGCAGCAATTTGAACAATATGATGTGTCAGGAGCTATCAGCAGCAGCAATTTGAACAATATGATGTGTCAGGAGCTATCAGCAACAGCATAAATTTTTGAACAATATGATGTGTCAGGAGCTTTCAGCAGCAGCAATTTGAACAATATGATGTGTCATTTCTGGCAAACACAAAACATTACTGTAAAAAGAAATAGCAGTGATGTAGGTGGTTTTCACGCTGTATTTTCTCAAGTTGCTCGAGAGAGATGATGTATGAAGCAAGCAATGATAAATATAAGGACTAAAACACCATTAAACATCGTTGGGATGTTTTGAGCTACACCTTTATGCGAGCCAGCTTCAAAGCAACAGACAAAATTTATTTATAATCACAGCTTATTTCTTTTTGTCTCAGCTTCTGCAGATATAGTTAAGATAATTAATCGAGAATTCATGAGATATTTACCCAAGTCCTGTTGTCTCTAGATCAAAATAAAGACGTCCTGTGTTCAGTATCCACATTTTGAAATACAGGTCGTCTGAAAATATCTGCGATAACTACTGTGTCATCAGTATCAACACCAGAAAGATCTATATTAGTGGCATCAACTGTACCCTCTCGATTGTCTAAACATGATTTACTAGCAAGTCTAAAAAAAGGTCAAGTAGTATGACCAAACTTGCTAATCCAAAATAAATAGGTGGGCAACTACACTGCTAACTATTATTCCTACAAAATGTGAAGACTTTACATAGTTTATTCACATTAAGAGCTATGAGCTAAACAAGTAAAATAATTCCATTTCAAGGACCACTTCTCTACTAATACACGTCGAATCTGACTCATGCTTACTAATATTCATGTGAATATTGAAAACTGTAGCACACTATGAACGTTTGTATTGGCGTTGGTCATTGTGGAGACTTTGTGACGGGGAATTAGTAAGCACATGCAAGCTAATAATACAAATTTAGTGAGTCAAATACGTCTATCAGACTTATTCTTTGTTGTTTAGCTTGTTTTGTTACAACCACTGATTTCGTTTTACGACACTAGTACATGTCTTTAAGTATTGCCATCTTATGCGTGTAAGTGCACCTGATGGTATTTAAAGTGCCAGGAAAAATTCCTAGTTTTTTAAGAACCCGGGAAATAAATTGAAATAAATACCGGTACATCATATATATGAGCCAGTCTCCAGGAAAACCTGCTATTTTGACAAAACATTTGATTTTGAGATTTTTTATTATCTAAAAGAGTATTCTTAATGAAGCAAAATGCAAAAGAAATTTTGTTAACATCATGATTTTTAAGGAAGTTACTGCTGTTTAGTTGAGGCCCTATTCAGACCCTTTTTGCGTCATTCAAACATTACTTGACGTCGTTGTAACAAGTTCTTTATAAATACTGCATTTGATCAATTCTTGACGTAAACTGGTCAAAATGGTATCAAGCTTTAGAATGATATTCTAAGTTTTACAATATACATCCAAATGGTAAATGTTCACATTTAGAGAAAGACTACTACTGTTTTAAACAATTAACTCCTCGTTTTCTCAATCAGAGTGCTTTTCTGAAATTGGTCACCATAGCAACGAAGTAAATGATTTCGACAATATTCATAAGGAATTTTAAAGCTAAGATATAGTAATATATAGATAAATGACTTAAAATTGAATCTATTGATATGTCATTTTTTCTTATTTGAAAGCTTTTTTAAAAGCTTGTTACATGCAGTAATTACATAATGTCAATATAGCAGGTTTTCCTGGAGACTGGCTCATATTTATTTGAACTTCCCACAACTCACTTTATTTGAACAAATTAGTTTTATGCTGATTTTGTAATCTTTCCTACCAATGTTATCATTTGTAGATGATTACCCACAAATAGAATTTAAATACAATTAACAAGAATAGTTTCTTACGTTTAATAACATAATCATAGACTCTATATGTCTGAGATTTGTTTGTGCCACACTTGCAGTCACACTAAAACTAAGACTCGCAGAGGCAAATAGTTGCGTGACGTAGGAGCCTTTGAAGCTATAGAGTTATTAATCCTCTCGTTTGTCCGAGTGCTTTCAAAAGATGTCAGTTTAATACTGTGTTTCTTGTAGGTTTGAAATAAAGACGCAAAGCCTTCGCCAGTTTTTCATCCATTGTGTGTGTGTGTGTGTGTGTGTGTGTGTGCCATTAGGGATGGGTGAATATTTTGCTGTTGGATCAGATTAAACCTTGCACCAATTGTGATTGCGTAATTCAAGATTTCCAAATGGATGCGTTGATATTGAATCCAGTCCAGAACTGATGGCAGATGGGTCATTTTTGTTTTCAGCAAGAGTGTAATAAAACAAATATTTCATAACGTAAGTAGATAATGCTGGGAAAATATTCTTCATTTGATATAGTTTATAACTTAGACTTGTAGTTTCATCTTTGTCTGATTTCTTGGTAAGTTTGCAATCAATAGACCTAAGTCTAGACATAGGTGTCGCATCATTATCTCCAACAATCCGTTTTGTTAAAACTTGAGACTGGTCTCTTTCATAAATGCCACTATATCAGGCTCCATAAGTTTGACAGACCCAGTACAATGGTGCTGCAATCATACTTTTGATGCTGCTGCATTTACACATCTTGGAGCGAACACTGTAACCAACAACTTTACCCGTCTTTGGTTGGTTCATTGTGGAGTGACGTGAACTTATCATGCGTATTGTATACATGTAGTCACACAAATAAGACCCTACATACGTTTCACTGTAGGACCCATAGTCGTCTTTAGTATTAACGAATTAAACGACTTATTTGAAATTAAACACAAGCACACGGTGTCGTCGATACTAAAAATCTTATACTAGTATGAACAGAATCTGAGTACCTTCTTAAATACCAGAAGGTCGCTCAGCTGACATTTTTCAAGCAACGGAAGTAAAAATATTTACTCTGTTCTCGATTTTAACCAAGCGCATTCGATCATAGTGTAAACAATGACGGAAAAGTTTTTTAACACAATTACAATAGAAAATGGATAAAACCTGTGTTTTTTGGATTCGTTAACATTTATCAACCGTCCTCAACTGTCAACAAATTTTGGCGGAATTTGTAAATTGCGCCGAGAAATTTTGTTCAAAGTTTTTGGTTCCCGGCGCGCGTTCCAGGCGCGTAAGTGTACTGGTAAAATCAATACGCAGTCTACAAAATTACGATTTCTACTTCCGTTGCCGCTTTGAAAAAATTGTCAGCTGAGCGACCTTCTAATATTTAGAAGGTACTCGGTTTTAATTCATATAAGGTTTTAAAATGTGGAATTAAACAGTTGAATCGACCGTTGTAAAGCTTATTTCAACAAAATTAACTTAAAAAAAAACAGCATTAAACATATGCACCTATCAATGTTTTCCCCCAGGGGGGCGGCGGGCATACACGGGACTTTTGACAGAAGGCTTTTCCTAAGAGGTGGGAATTTGACAGGCAGAATGGTGCCGAGTCCCGGGAAATAAGACTTTGGCCGAAATTTTGATCCCGGGGGTGGAATTTCGACAGCGCCGAAACGAAAGGGAGATAACTCCGATCGCGTGATAGAAGACGGCGATTAATATCCGATTCGTACAGAAGCAGGAAAAAATGTCTGCCTGGTGAAGGTCGTAGAATACTGAAAGTAGTTTCTTGTAAAACAGTGTTGTATTTCTGGTGCATGCTTTCCTAGTGGAGTCAGTAATGTTACAAAGATTTGAGGCATGCAGCTTCGAAGAGACATCAAATTCGCGCAAGTGCACCATTAGTGCGACTCGGTGAACAGTTGTCGCTCGGTTACGCGGTGGTTCATGCCGGGGAGATTGAAAACGAAACTGACCGTAGCCAAATTTAGATGGGCGACCAGTCCACAAAATACACTGACCATTACTATGAGGATGGCTACCCGCCTCCAATCGCCTACTGCAACACTCAATCTCATAAAAGCGAGCATCCATTACCGGTTAACGTCTAGTTGATCTAGAACCAAAAATTAAGAAATTAAATTAAAAAAAATTAAATTCAATTTAAAATTTAATTTTCAAGCTTCAAATTGATAGCTATTCAATGATTATCAAGAAAACAGCCTTAGTGAAATATCCTGGTGTGTAAATTCAGCAGACGGCCGGAAATGACAGCTTCAGTATAAGGGAGTTAACTCCAACAAAAATATTGTTAGAGTAAAATTTAAAAATCGCAATAAAATTGAATATATTTAAATATCTGATTAATTTTTAATGTTTTCTGTGCTCGGCTGGTTAAGTTGAGTGCTGCCTTCTCTGTCTGACTTAATATAATCTTGGTTCTTGCGAGCAAGAAAACACGCATGTTGACTATGAAAAAGCCGAAAGTGAAATATGGGAGCTGTTTTAGATACGGTAACCTTGAAATTTCCCTCCAATGTGCGACAAAAGATCCAATTTTTCGAGAAAATTACTTTATCACTAAAAATAAAACAAATCTAAAACCGCACAAAAGATTTTCATGAAATAAACTTTTTTGATATTTGGTTATAGTAGAGTGTGTTTAATACACAATAAATCATTATTTAGGTCAATGGGTGTTTTTTGCAGAGACAAAATAGACCAACTTTGGTATACAGTCTTGAACAAATAATCATTTTCAGACAACTAAAATTGCTGTATTTGCTTTTGAAAAGCGTTGATCAGTAAAACCAAGCCAAATATGTGATGACCTCTTCACTAGACATGATGGGATACCATTAGGGGACAAGATTCTTATCAATTAGGATCAAAGACTTTTGAGCCATATATGGGGTCAATGTACATCACAAGGGGTCCTCAGCAGAAACATGTATACAACATCTACTAAGAATAATTAGATAGATAACCATCTTAAAACTTAAAAATGTGACCTCTAGAATGTTAACAAGGTTTTTCGTTGATGTGTCCTGGTGACCTAGAGTATGACCCAAGATGACCTGATTTCGAACTTGACCTACATTTTACAGATGCACACCTTGTGACCAAGTTTCATAAAGATTAGGTAAACATTGTGATCTCTAAAGTGTTAACAAGGATTTTCTTCATTGTGACCTGGTGACCTAGTTTTTCACACCAGATGAGCCAATTATAAACTTGACCTAGATTTCATAGAGACTTACATTGTGACCAAGTTTCATTTCAGATTATGTGAAAAATGTGACCTCTATAGTGTTAACAAGGTTTTTATTTGATGTGACCTAGTTTTTTTTACCCCAGATGGGTGACCCTTTTACGAACTTGACCTCGATTCTATACAGACATACATTATGATCAAGTTTCATTAAAATTATGTAAAAAGTGTGACCTCTAGAGTATTAACAAGGTTTTTCTTTGTTTGACCCCCATATGACCCAGTTACGAACTTGACCTAGATTTCATAGAGACATAAATTGTGACCAAGTTTCATTAAGATTATGTGAAAATTGTGACCTCTAGAGTGTTAACAAGGTTGTTCTTTATTGTTACCTGGTGACCTAGTTTTTGACCCCATATGACCCAGTTGAACTTGACCTTGATTTCATAGAGACAAATATTGTGACAAAGTTTAAAAAAGATTTAGTGAAAATTATTACCTCTAGAGTGTTACAGTCCAATTGTTGACGGCGCACGGTGGACGACGGACAAAAGGGTGATCACAATAGCTCACCTTGAGCACTTCGTGCTCAGATGAGCTAAAAACGTCTGATAATCAGTTATACTCGCGCTATTGTAATTGTTTTAATGTTTAAATGTGATATTTCCTTCAGAAAATTACAAAGCTTGTTTTAATTATCGTGGGAGGTAATTGTACCAGCTAATAGCCATGTAAAATGGGTGAAAATGGAATGCGTGCATTTAAATAGTACGGAATATTATCGTATTTAGAATCGAAATAAAAACTCTGTTTTTGTTATTTTGTTGGTGAATAAAACACGGGCACTCGTTCGGATGCGGAAAATTAAATCTTAAATAAATTAAATATGTATAAGAGAGTATCCACGTATTTATTAACGGCATTTATCATTAATGGCTAGGTTAGAGCATATAAATGTGTATCAGCAGCTGTAGGCCAAATAATACGGGAAATAACGTTACGTTGTTTTGGAACGTTATGTCGCAGGAAATGACGTCACGTCATAAAAAAGTTATATCCACCCCAGTCTCGGTTTCGGGAGGTGTATATTAAAATATAAACACCTCTCGTCGTCTAAGCCAATCAGAATCCTTGTTACATAATAGGTATACAATATTTCTTGGTATATAAGGCCAGGCCTGTTTAGACTATGTGACTAGAGGTGGACAAGTGGTATAGTGGTAAGGGCTGCTGATCTTAAGGTAGTGGTTCGATCCCTACTCCAGCCAGGTGAGATAAAAACAGAAATGCTTTTCAGTATTTACCACATAACTAAAATTACTAACAGTCTTTGGACGAGACGTTAAGCGAGGTCCCGTGTATGATGCTTTCCATCGGCACGTAAAAGAACCTGGGATGCTTCTGGAACTGGTACATCTTCTGTGTCATGCACTATCCCCCAAAAGCTAATGTGACTAACCTCTTCTGGTGGCCTCGCTCTTATGGATGTCCGGTGGCGAGGATAAATAAAAGCAAAGTAAACCCAAAACTATGTTACTTCTATCAAATCAGGTTTAATTCTTTAACATATATTTAATTATTAAGACATACCTACCTACTTTATGTAAATGTATAATTTTCTACCTACCCCAAAATATATATAATTGAACAGAGAGGAAGCAATAACCAGAAACTACAGATCACGAAACACTGATCAGCTACAAATACACGACGTCCCACTTCACTTCGATAGCCTGTCACCCCAGTCAGTCAGAGAGCGAAAGACAAGAACAGACTAAATGATGATCACACACTACAAGGACTACCTCTAACCACCACTCAACACAGTGCACATGTGCTTGTGAAAAACCAACGCAATCACAGACGGATACATACGTACAAAATGAACATAGTTACACAAAACGTCCGTCAGTCCGTCCGTAAAAAAATCTGGATCCCGGCATAACTCAAACAGTTTCCAAGCTAGGTTTATGAAACTTGGTATGTGGATAGGGGGCAATAAGGGGATAATGCACGTCCAAAAATATTTAGCTTCCGACCAAAATTGTGGTTGATATGGCAACAGAAACATTGAAAATGGCTTAAAACCGGTAGGGGACTTCTGTATTGCTTGCAATTCTTCATTACTTGTTAACTTTAGAATGCAATGTCACGTGACACAAAACACGCATTCATTAATATAATTATAGCCTGAATTTACGTTTATAATGAACAAATCTAAAATTTGTGTGGTTGCACCCTGTCAACAACATACGTATAAAAGAAAAAACCACCATTGAAAACGGGTGTTATAAATAATTATGTAAATACAAAATGTAGACTGATTAATATATGCATTTTTAACAACAAACTGTATATCATGTTAATAAATTTATACTTGAATCGTGGTAATGGCAATACACTTATGGATTTATTTCCATATATCTTTTCTATAAATATTTACTATATTGGATATGTTACCATTGAATACGCTTGTAAGTATTCAACATCTTGCCTTCTGCATTAAAGGTGCTGCCTCACAGATTGGGCTAAAATTTTTGTACATCGTGATTTTCCAACCTTACCAAGTTATGATGTAACAAAAAGTCACTGACTGTTGTTTTATGAAAGATTTGGGGCAGATAAGCAATTTTAACCACTCTCGATATCACCCACTGAGTATTTTTTTCTTGAAAACAATTGATAAGTTTCCTTCCAACATGTTTGTGAATTACATAATTCACACATGGTTGAACTGTAACATCAACAAACTACAGCGTAAACATCAATGAGGTATTTGGTTCGTTTTTCGATTAATTTTCATCAAATGCGAACAAATTTCAGGCAATTTAAGTAATAGTAGTGTTATAGGGTATTAATACCCTGTAGCATTTTGATGTAAACATAATAAATAACTTACAAAATGCCGAAGTTTCGCAAGTTATTTTAGATGTCAGTGTGGTTGTTTATGTGATATACAGGCTACTACATGTATACCAAAATTATGCAAATAATTGACAATTTATTTTTATTTTTGAAATGTGAGGCAGTCCCTTTAAGATGCAAAATTATTTTCTAATAGCCACGCATAAAAAAGATTCATATACGCACACCGCCTTTATATTTGATCACCGACCTCAATTATTGAAATCTATACATTTATAGAAAATCCGATGTAAGTACATTCAATTTATTTATAGTTGAAAAGGAAACTCTAATGTATAATACATACATAAAAAGCACAAGAAACAACTAGTCGGAGTTTGTAAACACCAGTAGACAGTTTATATACAGGATATACACACGGAACGGACTACAGAATTTTCACAATGGTATTATGTCTTGATTTATTATGTGCTTCATTATTTGATGTCCAAAGACTGATTAGCCCACCTCACTCAGACGATCGTGCTGTATTCAAGCCTCTGTGATTACATAATGTGGTCGGTTTTGTGGCAGTTGGATCTTACAAAGTCTGATAATAGAAAAGGGAAAATATCCATGTTATTCTTGCCAGTTTGGTCCATGCTAATAGGGCTTTTCAGTTACCAGGAAAAAGACGACAATGCCAATGCATGCAAAATGCACCATATGATTGTTTTCGAAATGTATCAGAAGGCAGATTAGAAGATATCTTAATATTTGCACAACGTTTTCTAAATCTAAATTTTGTTTAGTTAAAGTACGACGGGCATAAGTATTGATATATTGACCCTTATCAAAATGTGAGTAGTACGTACATTTGTACATTACATCTCACGGTCAGTGAAGACGCACCACTTGGTTAATCCTTTATATATGTTCACGTATTAGGATTAGTTTAAACTTTTCCTTCTGATGATTGAAACCAAACATTTTAGGAACACCAGAAAAGACAGTTGTTCGAGTTTTAGTACAAAACCTGGTTTATATATCTAATTAATTAAAGGCAAGAAAAAGTTTGCAAAAACCCAGTGCAGTGAAGATATCACAAAAATTAAAATCACCATATCGTCGCCCGAAAACCATAGTGTTCTATCAATGAGAGCTACGTCACAGTGACCTTGTCCTCTTTCGGGAACATCTCTATATACAGATATCAACAGATCCATTTTGTTCTATCTGCAATTTTCATGTTTTTTTGAGAACCACATTGTTCTATCTGTGTTTTGACCAATGGATTGCTCCCATCAAGTCACGTGATGTAAACTAACATGGCTGATAGTCCAGGTGCCAGCCAGTCATGTTTATATGACGAACCTAACTTTGGAGTCCGCACAAAATGTTTTGGTACCAAAATGTTCAGGAGGATGTCCCCACTCAGAATCTGTTGTATGACACCTTGTCACCCTTGAGCATTTTCCAGGATGGCCGCCAAGATGGCCGCCATTAACTGCCAATTTATACACAATATTATGTTTCAGTGAGGAAGTAATGAATGAATGTAATGGTAAATGTTTGCATTCATAGTATTCACTTAATGGTGTGTTTCAAATTGGCATACTACACTGACCACTATGAGGCCAAGGTCAAGGTCATTTCAAGGTCAAAGTTCAAAAATAGCTGAAAATGTGATATTTTGCTCTACCTTTGTACTAGACTATATATTTTGTTTGTATATTGTATCATTTAATCGGGATAGAAAAGTGATAGAAGTTTTGGTAAGAACATTTCTCTCTTATTCAAAGAACTGTTTTGACTTCAGCATATTATAACTTTGTGAAAATAACCATTTTATTCATGCCCATGATGTCAGAGATGACATTCTTCGATTCGGTATTCATAATTCTTATATTCAAATATGACATAGTTTTTTTATGATGGTTAAATAAAGTACGTGCATGATTGTTAGCTTCATTTTAGTTCATGTTGTATCCTTATCTCTCGAAAACATACTGACCACTTCAAGGTCAATGTCAGTGACATTTCAAGGTCAAATTTGATATTTCGTCGCAATATGTCTTTTATGAAGTACAAAATGTATGTTGAGCATTGTATTTTGTTATAAATGTGACAGTGGATATTCTATTTGTATATACATTCATTAAAAGTCTTAACATTTGTACATTAACAAAATTGTTATGAAGATCGAATTTGACACTGTGCCCAGAAGCGTCATGCAGTGTTTTAGTAATTGTAGGTATAGACCTGTATCACTGTTTGAAACGACATCACAGGCCGTATGTGTATTCATCACCACATAGTACAGTCATCATAGACCCTATACCCACCACTACCAGGATGAATGGGATACTCAATATCACGAAATATAGCCATCCTGGACCAGATGAAGTAATTATCACAACTAAGCACCACCATATCAGACCCATTACCTTTGTCATGGCTTAACTCCAATACAAGGGACCGGCAACTCATACCATATTTATAGTATTTATCATCTCCAAGACATATTACAGCCTGAAATAACTACCTAAACCAAGAACTAATATCACAGGCTCTATGGAGTTCTCACTCTCAAAACATAAAACCATCCCATGTACTCATCACGATAAAGTACAGCCATACCAGGTTATAATGAATATTCGCCACCAAAAGGACATTCCTGCCCTATGAAGTATGCATCACCTAGTGCAGCCATCCAAGACTGTTGGATCTTTATTACCACTTAGTACATCCATATCAAGTCTCAAGGGTACTTACAACTACCAAGTACAGCCATCCGTTGAAATATCGACGGTTGTACTTACTGTCGTAAATTAAAGTCAACACAGTCACTAAGACGAGCTCATCAGCTCCAAATACAGCCATTCGAGCCCCTAAACGGTACTGAACACCATCATGCTCAGACATTTTATCTTCTATATGATACCAACTGTCACTTAGTTGGCCACACAATGTCCTGAGGGGTACTCACCACAATCAAATACTAGTACCGCTTTACCAGGTCACAATGGATATTCTCAACCACACAGGACAGCCATCCCATGCCATATTATGTATGTATCACCTAGTACAGCCATCCAAGTCTATAGTATAGTCACTACCACTAATATTGTTAATTAAATTGATCCCAGTCACTAAAAAAGATACCGGAATATTAAGTCAGACAGGGAAGGCAGGATTAGCTGGTACTCAATTTCATAGTATAGATATCCCTGACTGTAGCGAGTAACCACTACCACTTTGTAACTGTATATCGATATCAGACCCTAAGGGGTCCTCTCCATCATCAAGCACTGCCATCACATTCCCAATAGGGTACTAACCACCATTTACATACATCAATACGCTATGCAATACAAAGCCCTACATGGTCACACAAGGTACTTCAAACCACTAATGACAGTAATACCTTATGCTATGAAATAGTTATCACCACCAAGTACAGACAAAACTGAGCCCTAAGGAAAACTCAAAGCCAACAAGTACAGCCAGTACAGCCCCTATATGATATCCACCAATAGCATGTGCAGACATCCAATGCTCCATGGAGTACTTACTTCCACAAAATACAGACATACCTGCCCCAAAGGTGTTCTAACGAGCCAATGTATGGGATTCACCACCATCATCAGACAGCACTGTCTCTTTGAGGTTGTTACTACTAAATAGTACAGCCATACAAGGATCTAAAGGATACTTCCCACTACACAGGACAGCCACCACGCGTATTTGAAGTACTCATCAACATCAAGTACAGCCATATCAGGCCTTATAGGTAACTCACCACCATCCAAGACTGCCAACCCATGACCTTTGGGTGTACTCGGCACTGTTAACTGTAGCTTACCGAACATTCGGGGGTGCGCGTCATATTCAAGTACAGCAATGCCAAGCTGTATGGGATACTTACCATCACATGGCACATCCATATAATGCCCCTATATGTATACATCACCACTTCGTCAGCCATCCAAGCCTTTGGGATAGTAACTATTACGTAGTACATCCATAACAGGCTCTAAGGGGTACTTATCACCACCAAGTACATCCACCCCTTGACCTATAGGTGTACTCACTACCGTTAATTAAAGTAACCTAGTCACTAAGACGAGGCGCTCATCAGCTCCAAGTACAGCCATTCCATCCCCTACAAGGTACCTAACACGACCTAATAAACCTTTCATTACCCTGCCGGTCCCAAATATAGGCAGAAATAGACCTTTTACGATAATTATATTGGATAACTACAAGATCCTGCCTTGCATGGCTCTATATGGTACATAACAATGATTAACACAACTATCCTTGAGGTACATAACACTGCATAGAACAGCTTTTCCGGGTTTTATAGAGTATACCACACAGCCTAGCTCTATGGGTACCTACACTACCGATGTAACAAACAGATGTAGGCTTAACAATGAAATCTAGCATTATACTTTATAGCAAAACATGTAAATGTCAATACATGTGTTCGAAAGAGGTAGTTATAATAGAAAATTGTATGAATTAATGTCACCTCGGACATCATGGACATGCATTAAACAGTTATTTTCACAAAATTATAACATGCTGAATAAAAGTCTTCATAATAAGAAAACATGTAGTACTTGCCAAAACGTCTATCATTTTTCTAACCAAATCAAATTGTAACAAATATAATTATCATAAAAAAGGAATGAAGAAATATCAAATGTTTGTTCTTTGACTTTGAAATGACCTTAACCTTGGTCTCGAAGTGGTCAGTGTAGTATGTCCATTTCGTGTACACCATCAAATACATACTATGAATGCAGCAATTACGATTACATGCATTCATAACTTCCTCACTAGAACATAAATAATGTATGAATTTGTAACTTATGGCGGCCATCTTGGAAAATGCTTAAGGGTGACAAGGTGTCATACAACATATTCTGAGAGTGGACATCCTCCTGAACATTTTGGTACCAAAGCTTTTCTTGTAAAGACTCCAAAGTTAGGTTAAAAATCAGAAATTTTACAAAAAATGTCATATCTGACATCATGGACAAGAATAAAATGGTTATTTTCACAAAGTTATAATATGCTGAAGTCAAAACAGTTCTTTGAATAAGAGATAAATGTTCTTACATAAACTTCTATCACTTTTCTATCATAATTTAATGATACAATATACAAACAAAATATATATTCTAGTACAAAGGTAGAGCAAAATATCACATTTTCAGCTATTTTTGAACTTTGACATTGAAATGACCTTGACCTTGGCCTCATAGTGGTCAGTGTAGTATGCCAATTTGAAACACACCATTAAGTGAATACTATGAATGCAAACATTTACCATTACATTCATTCATTACTTCCTCACTGAAACATAATATTGTGTATAAATTGGCAGTTAATGGCGGCCATCTTGGCGGCCATCTTGGAAAATGCTCAAGGGTGACAAGGTGTCATACAACAGATTCTGAGTGAGGACATCCTCCTGAACATTTTGGTACCAAAACATTTTGTGCGGACTCCAAAGTTAGGTTACCCCCTCTGGCACCTGGACTATGATGAGTGAACAGCATGCAATTTAACCAAACAAATTTGTAAGTAAAGTCTAAAGATCACAGATGTACGTAATCTTTTTTATTTGAAACTCGTATATTCGTGGGCAGTTGTTCTGCTCTATGAATGCCCCATTTACTTAAAATCTGTGAAACATAAGTGTTGTAAAATTCTTTTGAGAAAGTATTCGGACAAAAATATTCACATCAATTTTACGCTTCAATGACGTCTCCAAAAGCACTGAGAGCGATGAACGCGATCAAAGAAGATGGCGCAGCTGCAACATCTATTGGTTTGAGTTTTTCTCATAGACATGTTTGATATACAGGGACATGACATACAACACTGGCCATATTCCATAGTACAAGCCGATGTAGCAGGGATACACAATAGCAAGTGCCAGGCAGCTCATGGTAACTCTGTTACCTATATTTATAAAGTATCTGTCCTTTACAGTTTACGCTTTAGAGGTCTCAAGTTTGTCACTTGATCACAATGTATCTCTGTGAAAAATCTACATAGAACATTATCGTTCTAAGTGAAAAGGCGATTACGTTTTGTATAATGTTCTATCTGCAGTAGACCGATTTCGAGTGCGGTATGTTTGAATCAACGATTCTTCAAGATATTTGAAAGTGTTCCTGAGATCTACATAAATAAAACACATACCAATTTCTGTTAGAATTCGTCCACAAACAAACAAGTTATAAAGCCCTGAATCTTAAAACCTGATTTTCTCGAAAACAAGAAAAAGACACATAGAACACTATGGTTCTCGGGCGACGATATTTCTGTTGCTTAGTATCAGCTTGCAACCCCATGCGAGTTCGACATGACACTGTCTTGTATCAAATGAAAATGATCGACACTAAAGCACTTAAATAGCCTTTTGACAATTATATTGGCGTCGCATGCATGAGACGGACGTTGCTGGGCATGAGATTCGTTTTTGAACTTGTCGTTCGTTGCATTGTGATATTAAAAATGATGTGTTTGGAAAACATGTAATTTTATGACTACCTTGCGGTTTGTGACTTTCGGCTTCACACTTTAAATTTTCAACAAAATTGAATATCTTAACCGCAGGTAACTGTATCATTGACAAAGAGTAAATTTTATTTTATAAAATAAAATGTATGTTTTCTTAGAAAAAAAACATTTTTTTACTATTATCAATGATACAAATACCTGTGATCTTAACATGTGCTTAATAACAAAACCCTCAAGCCAAAACATGATTATTGACTGCCTCACGTGATGGATACACACAATATGTTTTCAATTGTCGATAAGAAAACAAAAAGATATTCATATTCAACCAAGTGGTGCGTTTTCATTGAGTTGGGTATTTAATATTATACATGTATATACGAGCAAATTAGCATTATTCTGTGTAGATTATCTCCGACCGAATGCACTTATATAACAGTTTTATTCATGTAATGGGTGCGTTAGACGCAGGCCGTCACGTGACGTCATTCCAAGCGTCACCGTTTGAGCACCACCGAGCTCCTTTCTGGACTAATATCCGATCCACTGTATACGATTTATTTACTTTTAATACAGAAATAAGTCATAAATAACCAACTCTGGAATGTAAGGCGGAATAGAAAATGTATCGTTGCGTTACTAGACTTAAAACTCTGAAAAGGCTTGGCTTTACACAGTAGCATCATCCCGATGAAGAAGAAATCACGACCGAACAAGTTTATGGCGCAATTTCTAACGAACTCTTTTCAAATGGAATGAAAGATTTATTGTTTTGTAATTTATACTGATCGTAGAGTTTGCCAGTAACATATCGTTTAGAAAGATGCCTCTTATTTCTCAGAAATTAAGGAGGAGTATCCCAAACTCTGTCTAAATTATTCCGTTTATTCTAATTTTACCATGGCGTCAGTTTGACAGAGTCCCTACAATCACATAAACAACGAAATCATGTGTAGATCACTGATTTGGAGTACAAAGAATCCCCATACATGTTAGTCAAGTCATCTTCGAGCTATCGCAAGGATTTTCCAAGTGAGGCGTTAATCTTTATGAAATGCCGTTGCTCTGTGATTATTTATTGTGCGTCACGCTCGACGGCGCGCGCTGCACCTTGGTCACAATAAGTGACGTCATCAAGAACATTGTGACGTCACAATATAATTAATTAATTAAAACGCTAGATAATCTTGTTTGAGGACCCATTCGGGTAACGCCGTTTATTTCTATATTTGTATACATAAATGACATTGTACAAATGTAATACATACAATCATAATGTGACAAAATATAAGTTGTACTAAAATATCGTTAGGTGTTGTTTTCTAGTAGTTTTATTATATGTATTATGAATAGGGTTGCCCAAAATGTGACACTTTTTGGTTGAAACTTTTTAAATTAGATGCTACAAAGTAAAAGTATATTAAACTGAGATAACCAAATTGTTATTTAAAAAGTTTCTTTTTTATTTTCTGTCTACACGTGTGTGTATGTGTGTGTAGGTGCAGAAGCTTATTTTACTAGAGCAAGTAGGTGGGACAAGAGAAAGAGAGAGGGAGAAAGAGAGAGAGAGACAGAGAAAACATTTCCTGATCATGTTACGTTGTTGTATATGCTTTTCAAATTCCATTTCTTATAGTGTGATGGTAGTTTTCCTTTCATGAAAGCTATATTTTTTTTCAGTATTTTTCCGACCTTGTAGAAACTGAATGAATTTAGGAAACAATGGTAGTGAATTTTCCAGTTTGCATTTGAATAAAAAGTATTTTCCAAGAATATTTAGATAGTTAAGAATACTATTAATATTTGATGGTTCATTATATCCTAATGATACTATTTGGTAATTTAGACGTACATTTATATTACTTTGCTGTAGAAATAAAGAGCATCTATTCCAAAATACTTGGACTTCGTGGCACTCCCAGAACAATTGTTTA
Organism: Spisula solida; assembly: GCA_947247005.1. Classification (NCBI taxonomy): domain Eukaryota; kingdom Metazoa; phylum Mollusca; class Bivalvia; order Venerida; family Mactridae; genus Spisula; species Spisula solida. Next base: position 6,237,828 of record OX365945.1, read on the forward strand.
ACTGTTTCAACAAACATGTTACAAAATGAACATGTACTTGATTCCACATAACTACATTTAAGAAGGAATTGATTTGTTGGTACAATATTTTTTAGATATTTATACTGTAATTCTCGTAGTTTTGATTCGATTGTTGATCTAATTGGTAGTAAATATGTGTATTTCCAGTCAATATTTTCAAAGTTATTGTTCCATTTAAGTTCAGCTTTGTCTATCTTATATTGTTTGAGCGTACTTGAGACAGGTGTTATATATTAATCGAGTGGGCTTTTTGCAAAATTTAAGTCTGTTTACTAGTGCTTCTGGTTCGTTTTCGGAACTATTTATGTTGAAATTTTCTTTCCAGTGTGTTGGTATGTACTCCTTACCAGTTACATATTTAAGAAGATCATAATTCGGTATATCATATTTATTTTGTATTTCTTCAAAAGTATAAAATCTATTTTCCTCTGTTTCGTACGCATGTTTTAAATATTTAATTCCATTTCTGTACCAATGTTTGTAAAATAGTGTGTTGTTGTTTGTGGTAATCAGTTGGTTATTCCAGAGGATTTCATTTAGCTTATTGGTTTGGTCAGTGTTTTGTTTAACTTTAGTCCAGCATAAGATCACATCTTTGAGAAAAGTATTTCTAAAACTGCGTTTAATTTCTTTTTCCGACCTGTTACTCTCGAACAATAATTCGCCTCCAAATTTGTTCAATTCTTTTGTTTAAATAGGTTTCCAATTTCCTTTATTTTGATCATCAATAAGTCTTTTTACCCATCCAGACTTTAAGCTATTGATAAAATAATTTATGTCCACCATTTTAAGACCACCAGCTTCGTAGTTTTGAATGATGATATTTCTGCTTATTTAGTCTGGTTTATTGTTCCAAAGAAAGGTGTAAAGTGATTTACTTATATCATTTATTGTAACTTGTGGTGGATTTTCTAAAACGGTTAAAGGGTATATTAATTTTGGTAGTGCATATGTTTTTATGACTGTAATCTTTCCTAGTAGAGTAAGATTATGTTTTGACCATTGCCTTAGAGTAGATTTCATTTTTTCTATTTGCTTTGTTAAGTTGAGATGAATTCGTTTGTCATCATTTGTAAATATTATACCGAGTGTTGTTGCTTGTGTGGAAGTCCAATTAAATTGTTTCATTTTGCAAAATATTCGATTTGTGTGTTTTAATGGTCCAACTCTTAATACTGTGGATTTCTTTGAGTTGAGTTTAAGACCTGAAATATTACTGAATTTGTCTGTGTTGTCAATGAGTTCAACGAAATACTTTTCATTGTCACCCTTTAGTGCAAATGTGGCATCGTCTGCAAACATTGTATTTTTTATTTCTTCACCAGCGTTTGTGATTCCTATTATGTTATTGTTATTTCTTACAGATATTGATAGTAGTTCGATTGACATAATAAATAAATAAGGAGATAATGGACAACCTTGTCTTACTCCTCTCTCGATTTTGAAGAAGTCTGACATACATCCATTATTCGTGATGCATGCTTGCATATCATTATAAAAGGTATTTATCCATTGTTTAAAAGATTCTCCAAAATTGAAATAGTCACGGGTTTTGTAGATAAAATGATGATCTATACTGTCGAAAGCTTTTTCGAAGTCTGCAAAGAATAGTATGCCTGATTTGTTGGCGTTATTTGAGAAGTCTAATAAATCATAAATCGTTCTTATATTTTCACCGATATACCTATTTTGTACAAAACCCGTTTGTGAATTATGTATTATGGATTCTAATACTGATTTAGTGCGGTTGGCAATGGCTTTTGAGGCTATTTTGTAGTCAATATTTAGTAATGAAATAGGTCTCCAATTATTTAAGTTCATAAGATCTTTGTCTTGCTTTGGTAGCAGTGTTATAATACTTTGATTTTGTAATTGGGTTAATTGTTTGGTTTGATACGAGTAGTTTAATGAATTCACCAAGAAATGTTTAATATCGTTCCAAAATATTTTATAAAATTCAGTTGTCAGTCCATCTGATCCAGGGCTTTTATTGTTTTGCATTTTGTACAAGGCGGTTGCACATTACTTTTCTGTTAGTTTGCCTTCACAAGAACGTTTTTGAACTTCATTAAGTTTGTTTGCAGGGTTGAGAAAAAAGGAGTCATCTTGATTTAAATTTTCCTTTCGATTTAATGTTTGAAAGAACGATTTACATTCTTGTAATATAGTTTGTTGATTTTCTATGTTTTTATTATCGATTATTAGACGTGAAATTATTTTTCTTTCATTTCGTTTTTTTTTCAAGATTAGAGAAATATTTGGTATTTTTGTTCATCCCATCAATGTATTCCGCTTTTGATCTAATCAGGTAACCTTCTGTTTGTTGCTTTATATGTTTTTCTAGTTCGCTTGTTTTACTTTTAAGTTCTTCCTTTAAGGCCACTATATTTGGTTGTTGTGTGATTAACGTCCTTAAATCTTCTATTCGTTTTGTTAATTCTTTTTCAATTTTGTTTTGGGTTTTCTTCTTATGTTTGCAGTATTGTATGGTTGTATTTCGTATTGAACCCTTAATTATTTCCCAAAGAGTATTTGGATTTGCATTTATGTTCAGTTCTGATGTTTCTCTTATTGTTTGTCTAATTTGAGTTTGATAGGGTTCTTCTAAGATTACTGAGTTATTTAATTTATATATACCTGGTCCCTTTTTTATTTCGCTTTTGTCAATATTTAATTGAACTAATGAGTGATCAGATCTTAGCCCAGCTGATATTTTACAACTTGTTACTTTATTTGCGAGGTTTGTGGATATTAAAAAATAATCCAGTCTACAAGAAATTGGCGGTCTGTGGTTTGAGTGCCAAGTATATTGCCATGTATCGGGATGTTTTGAGCGCCATATATCTGTTAGATCGTTTTCTTCTATAAGCGTAATTATTTCTTGGCGTGAGTTTTTGTGTGATGTGAGATTGCCATTTTTCTTGTCAATATTCGGGTGAATGACAGTGTTAAAATCGCCACCTATGATGAAGGTTTCGTCGTTATTTGTTGATACGTAATTTCTAAGTGTTTGAAATAGTGTTTGATCATCCTTATTTGGCCCATATATATTTATTATATTTAGATTAATTTTTTCGATAGTTATTGACAAGCTTTGAAGACGGCCCTCGATTAGTTCAGTATGTTTTTCAACACTTAAAGTATCTACACTTCGTATTAAAATTCCGACCCCTTTGCTATTGGAACTATTTCCACTGAAGAAAGATGAATATGTAGTTTCATTGTCCCACTGTTTAAAATCGATACGTCTACAATGTACTTCTTGCAACAAACATATATCATATTTATTTTGCTGTAACCAATAATATACTTGTTGCCTTTTATATTTATCAAATAGACCTTTAACATTAAATGTGCATAGTTTTATATCATTTACCATAGTGTAGTGAATATGGGTTTATATAGCATGTTTCTTTTATGTGTATTTTATGTTCAACTACCAGTATTTTTACAGAAATGATCAGGAAAAGACATAAATGTAAGTTTTCTGTATGAGAGACGGAGAGAGAAAAGGTAAAGACAGTGTAAAAAACTCATTGCAAAGTTTAAAAAAGAGAAAAGAGTGCATACAATGGATGTATACAGGAGACGCTGTAGTGGTAACATTCATACTATAGATGTGAGTTATCGTATGTGTTGTAATGTGCTATGTATATATAGACTGTTGAGCTATGAGTGAATCTTAGAGAATGTGACAGGAATATGCTGTGACATATATATAACTTTACGTTCTTTTATTATAGTTTGCGATGTACTTAGATGTGCCGTATTTTGTTGGTTTTTACACGTTCAAAGTGGGGTATACAATTTAAATATATAATTACTGAAAACAATTCATTAATGACAAATTATGCGCAATATGTTCTGCGTTTTGACATAATTCAGTTAGGAATTGATATTGACTGTACATATGCATAATCATGTAAGTACATGTAAGTACCTTAATAAACGACCGATAAACCTTCTATTAATCAGACAGATTTTGAATTATACATGTACATACAAATATCAAGATACGCTTTAGATTCCCAAGAGATATGGAATAATTACATAATAAAACCAGTTCAATGATATAAATAATCGATTTGTAATATATGACTATTTGTGAATGATTCGTTATTTTAAACAAACAGGCGAGAAAAAATGGAAAGCGGTACAGATGCATGTTAAATTCTAAATTCAAATACATGCATGTGTATTGCAATATTGTCACAATAGTAATTCAGTAGTCGTATTTACACGTGTACTGTACTATGAGCAGTCAATCTAACACGTATTGAGTGTCCTTTTGCAAAATACACTGTAAATTTAACCAATATTATATCATTTCTACATACATAGTATTTTAAATCTGCAAACATATGGACAGAGCACGGGCTCTGACCGTTCACTAGTCAATCAATTGTATGAACACTCGTTTTATATCAGTTATTATATAATGCTTTATGTGTATTAAATGTATATTTCACAAAATTAGTTTGGTGGCACTGTTGTCGATTTCCTGTCCGGCCATGGTAGGTCAAGCCAGTAGTTAAAATCATCGAACTTAACTACATGTTTTTGTCCACTTTTGTTCTTGTAAAGGACGGTTCCATGTTTAGTCCAGACCTGATCATGGTCAATCTCGTCTGGTCTTTTGCGTTTAACAGCCATGTAAATCTTGAAGTTAAGTCTTGTGAGGTCTTCATTGATAAACATACCCGAATACCTAAGTTTCTTTCTATTTGTTATTATGTCAGCATGGATATTTCTGGATAACCAATTTGATGATGATGTCTCTCGTTCTATTGTTGTTATTTGGGAGACGGTGGGCGATATCAATATCGGACATTTTTAGATTTTATCACTTTCGATGCTGTGTCACGTGCTGATTCGTTTGGATCAATGTCCTCGACCCCTGCTATAATCAAGTTGTTTCTTCTACTATACTGTTCTGTATCATTTGCTATCTTCTTCCTTTCATCATCTTTTTTAGCTATATCATTTTTCAAAGTTTTTATGTTATCCTTCTGCGTTTCGAGTTCTTTTTCTAATGTGTCTACAGAGTTCTGCAAATTATCACAGACCTTCTCTTTGTCAAAAAGCCTGCTTTCGAGTACTTCGATGCTCTTATTTACTGATTTGAGGAGTTCTTCCTTCATTTCAAACAGGAACTCCATGAGTGTTTGTTTCAGTGATGTGTCGCCCTTTGTTAGAACATTTTCAAGCTGTTTGTTAACACCTTTCATCGAGTTGTCAACTTGTGCTAATTTTGAGTTTATTTTTGCTACTTCTTTCACAAACAAGTTTCTGTCTAATTCATTTATTTCATCTCCTAATTCAGGTTCAGTATTAGCTTTCGACTTTTTCTTTTTCTGTTTTGAAACCTTTTCTTGTTTCAGATCATCTTCATTGATGCTAGTATCAACTTCACTTATGCTTGAAGTTTCACTTCGTTTACGCTTTTCATGATCTGAATTGCGATCCGCCATATTTTTTTCGATCAGTATACTTGAAAAAAAATTTGGGGGGACACTGGTTGTTTTTCCTAGGTTCAAAATCACTTTTTCAAAGTTCTCCGAATATGAAAGTTTCGATATTTCAGTTCTTTATATCTAACCTTACATGTCGATGCTTTTTTCTGTCACCACTACTGCGTCAAAACCTATGATTTCACATATTTGTTTTAGCCGATTTGTTTACATCAACCGGAAGCGGTGTTACCATTTTATTGATAGATAGATCGATAGATCTATATTGCCTGGTCATTCCATAATTTAAAAAGTTAGAAGGAAAGTCTTCGAATATATTGATAACCCCTCGTACATATGACGCATGAGTAGTTATATCACCTTATACGTTTGTATATCTCCATTATAAATATTTTCAGGATTTTGGCTTTATTGACACTGCAAAAGAGAAAATTCCTACTATGGCAAAAGAGAAAGTTATGGTAATAGCTGAAGAGAAAAAAGGTCATTTAAAACAAGGTATATATAATTATATATATCAAATTAAAAAAATGAAATGAGTATCAAAACTCAATTATTTAATCAAAAACCCAATGCATTTCGCCTTTAACAAGCTCTTCAGGGGTACCGACGTCATTTCCGACGTCGTCATATTTTTTTTACGTTGGATTAAATAAGAAATGTAGTTTTTTCAATAGCTTTCATGACTTGTATCAGGCCGAAAGTTATTAAAAGAGTGATAATGCATTTATATTTCATATTGGAAAAAAATATAAAAATTAAACAAGATTGGTTCTCAAATCCTGAGCACGAACTTGCATCTACCGGAAGTGGGACGTGAAATTTAGTCTACCGAATCATTATCCTGCATCCAATCTGTCAAAAAAAACATAGCCAATGCAAAACTACAACAACAACAATCACGTGTTTTTCGCATGTAATCGTTAATGGGGATAAATCCCCTAATACCGTTTCCTCGATAGTCTAGTAGTTGGGCGTCCACTTCGAGTGCCAGACAGCGTCAAACCAAAGACAAACACCTTTGGAGCATTTGTCTTCACATCATTTATAACCTGAAAGTGGATTGGATCCGTTGAATGATATTCTATAATATCAATGAACAACTGTATATGGATAAATAGCTTAAAATTAAATCTATAACTATGTTTTTTTCTCAATATTTCAAAGCTTTTTAAAACCTTAATATAACAGTAATCGCTATGTATTAATATGAACTAATTTGCAGGTTTATGCTTCTCTAACGTTTTAAAGATATAAAACTGACCATTGGCATAATCGAAAACCTATCTAGCTATCTTAAGGGAAACAAACCTCGAAAAACAAGTCATGTCGACTTCTAGAGTCAATTTTTAATACTACACCAAATCTTGACTAATTTCACTGAATAAGAGCTAAGGATATGTTTTTACAGTTTTTACGTACATTTGTATAGACATTCATGTTTTTCCTTTCTCAAAACGCCCAAACCTATCCTTCCTCGGACGCTCAACAAAGAAACGATTTGGTATGGCCATATGCATGGTTGTTCTGATGTTAATCACAGTTGATACAAGCAGAAAATATATAGATTATCAAATATTTCAGTATGGAAGAAGCATTTTTCGTGTTTTGCTTCCGGCGAGGATGGTAAAATACCGAAAGAGGATTTAGGTGAAGCTATGGCCGTATGTGGAGCCAACCTAACATCTGCTGAAGAAGCCGAAATAAAAGATAATGTGGAAGGTAAGCTAACTAAAAATCCCAATCTGAAATAGCATGGCACTTTTATATAGTAACATCTCAGAATTGTTCACTCCAACAACGGTGAGTGACTAGTGTTACTGTCCGTTCCAAGGCGGAAGCCCTTTAGTCAACCTTCCTCTGTGTATGTACTGTCCACTTTATAGTATAATTGGAAAAAATACAAAAATATTTGGCCACTGTGCCTTTTGTTAAACTTTATTAATTTTGTATGTGCCATTCTGCAATTGCGTTGTCCAGCACAAGGCTGCTTCGTATCTTTCAAAATTGCATATACTCAGTGTATGTTGTGGATTGTCCTTGTGGTGTATGTTTTGTCCGGTTGTTAATTTCTTACCAACTGGCTCTTGTTCCGTTTTGGTTTGACTGGCTTAAGCAGCAGACTTTCGGAATTGGATGCCCGGTTTTGTATTACATGTTCCTGTGCTAGTTTTTTATGTATGTTCCGCGCCTTTTCGAGTGAAGTTGTATATTTTCTGTGCCTTTTTGTTCTCGCGTGTCCCGCGGTTTCTGTTGGGGTCGGTGCTACTTCCGGTAGTTTCGTATTTTGTTTAATTATTATAATATGGGTTTGTATCTGGATTTAAACGCCAATTCCGTTTATAATCGAGTTTTTCATTTTTAAATAATCGATAATATGCCATAATTTCTCAGTATTTAATTTTTTGACCGGGGCCAAAAGGAGCTAGGAGTTAACTATTTATTCGTATTTGCCGGTTGTCCTCTTACTATTTCGTCCCAGCGGTTCGCATCCTACCGGGTTCGTTCATGAGTCTATGTACAGCTGTGGAGTTATGGATGTAGTGTTCTGTCCCCTGAGGTCATTTATTGTAGTTTTAAGTCCCCTACCGGTTTTTGACCGGAGGGGACTATTGGTTTGTTGATATGGCAACATACATATTGACAATGGCTTTACACCGGTGGGGGACTTCTGTATTGCTTGCAATTCAGTACGTCATATCTCGATTTGTTCAATTACGTCATTTTACTTAATGAAACTGGGTCACTCGTTTTAAGGTTTTCAGATTTTTTGTTGCTGAAATCGGGCCTTTCAACGTTTTAATACTGTTACTTAACTTTTAGACTGTAGGCTGCTAAAACTATGTAGTTCAGCAGTTTTACTGTTGTTACTAGGTCATTCAGCGTGGGCTTTCTGCCTTTTGTTTGCTGAATCTTTTTTATTCAGTTTTTAACAATGAGACTAGGGGCGTTTAATTTTCTTGGTCGGTAGTGTGTTGGGCACTTCTTCGTTTTAAGATTTCTTACAGCTAAAGCGGGGCAATATAGTCCTTTTGCTGTGGAAACTGGGTCATTCAGCTTGTTAGTAGGTCATCCCACTATACGGGCCTTTCAACGTTTTAATACTGTTATTTAACTTTGAGACTAAAGGCTGCTATAACTATGTAGTTCAGCAGTTTTACTGTTGTTACTAGGTCATTCAGCGTAGGCATTCCGCCTTTTGGTTGCTGTATCTTTTCTACTGGGTCATTCAGCTAGTTATAATTTATTATACTTTTCGACAGCTTGGACTTGGGCGGATCTGCGCTTGTTTAGTTGGGCATTGTGCTTTGTGTGTTTTTAATGTTTTCTGTGCTCGGCTGGTTAAGTTGAGTGCTGCCTTCCCTGTCTGACTTAATATACTCTTTTTGACAGGTATAATTATTTAAGAAATTTTTGAACTTGAAATCACGAACAATATATATATTTACTTCCAGTGCTTTTATTTGTCTTTGCCCTTCAAATAAATCCTTAACACTCAATATTCACGAGTATAAAGACGCAATGTTTGGACAGCGTTTGAACAGCATTATTTTAACATTGAACTTTCTTGCCAAACAACCATTTTTAAATGTCACTTTAACACTGAAAAACCAGAAAAACGCATAATTCGCGAAAATAGGTGTCACAGCGCAAGTGTGTAGGGGAAAATAGCAAATTATTGATAAACTTATGTTTTCTGACATGGACAATGTCAGTATCTAAAAATGAGAAAAATAAGTTTTCAGGTAAAGTCACGTTAAATATATTTTTTTCGACTAAGAATGTTCACAAATTAGCAAAAATACCCTGTCACAAGCTGCAGTGCTCTATTTTGTCCTGTTTTGTTACACTGATACATATTCTTGTTTAATCTCTTTAGAATTGTTTTGAATGGAAATAAGGTTGAAATTTGATTTTATGATGATGCTGACATCTTAATGAAACAAAAACAAAGGTTTCGCGATTTTGTCATGTCACAGAATTATATGTGAACTACGTTACAGTTTTTGAGTGAATGCAATAAAACCCATGCATGTATTTACGACAAAACCAACATCAAAATAAAAATAATAATATATGCTATTAGGCTATTTAACAAAAGCTAATATCAAAACTAAAAAAGATTAAATAAAGTTAGAATTGCCAAAATGCACGTTTAAATGTAAACTACGTTACCATGTATTCCACTACTATAGAGTAAAAGGAGGAACACGTTTTAGTGTGAATGTGATGATACCAATGTAGTATCTACAATGAAGTTGTGAAAATTTGGTCATGTCCGATTTACGTAAAATTGTACCACTTATAACAAGGATTCGTGAAATACGTTACATACCTAAAAAGTCAAATTGTTCATACATAGGATTTATTTATCAATCGATATTGTAACAGTGCATCCGTCCTATACAATGTGAGTATTGTAGAGCTGAAATAGCGATTCTTTAGCATTTCTGTACAACACTGTATGTATTTAAAGGCAGTATTAAACACAGTGTTCATACAATACATCGTAAAATTAGTTTGCATATTGTTAGAACTATATGTTTAATGATATTATGTAAGGTAAATTGTGTTTCTGTCATTCCCGACCGAATTTCCACAAAAACAAATTTATCATTCAGCACAAAAGTCATATAGATATGGTAACGTAGTTCACAAAATGGTAACGTAGCTCAAATTATCATTAATGCCTATTTTTCTGATGCTTACAAAGGATATATTGCTACCAGAAGCGTACATAGATAGGGAGGTGGCTGGTAAATAATAGGAATTCTTTAAGAAGGAAGCACATACAGTAAAGGAATGTGTGACTGACAAAACGTGGTACGCGTTACGTGAATACGTTATCAATATACAGTAAAATACTGAGTAAAATATTGATGTAAAAGAAGTTGAATACGCATGTAATAAGTGACTGCATATTAGACATATACGGAATACTCCTTTGAAACTATTGTCATTGTTAGTTTTGTTGTTGTTTTAATAATAATGTTCAACATGCTTTCATATTTACATGATTTGCTTAAGTTGGTTTCTATATTTCTATCAGTGATCTATAAAACAATATTGATTTCTGTGAAAATAATCGTAGAATGAAATTTTTATTTCAATTACAAGTGGCAGTCGTAACATACATTCATATGTACACGTATAATAAATGGACGTAACATAATGGCGCAGATAAACCCATACAGTTTAAGCATTCGAACAGAAATAGCCTTTATAGAGAAAAGCATAATCAAAGACTGATAAGGAGTCGGAATTTAAGCGAATATAAAATTTATGTAGCTAGCAGTTCGTGGCAAAAATATCGATGACTTGCTCTTACATTTTAGTAAATAGGAATCATTTAAATAGTAATAAAGGTTGTTAGGGTGAAGATTAACACTATATTTACGATTGTCATTTGTCAATTTAATGTGAACTACGTTACTATGACAATAAGTGTTATATCTTCACTATCATGAAACACATAAAACTATTGTTTGGTAATATGATTTAGCTTTTTTTGTTTATGATCAAACTAGTTTGTATCATATATACAGGTATATTTGTTTATCGTGAAGATTTAAATCTTATAATAGATGGATTCTTATTAACATAGCTGATATATAGGTATAAATAGAAGACATTCCAAAATGTTTTGAATTAAGGTTATCTGGGCTATTTAAATAACTAGCAATTGATTTAAATACTGTTTTGAAAATTTAATAATCAATCGCAACATTTTTCCTCTGTCAAACATGTTTTTATCAGACTGATGATATGAGGTGAACTACGTTACCAACCAGTCACTTTAGACTTCATGAGAATGTGGATTCTCCATTTGACATGACTATACACAAGACAGCACTGCTATAAGTACTTGATATGTCAGTATTTCAAAGCCATTAAATCGATGTAGGATTCTCTATTCAGTTCACCTATTATAAGTGAAAATACATATTTTTTTATAAATACAAAACAATTGTAAAAATTTGCAAGTGTCATATATTTAAACATTTATTGCACCAAAAAGGGTATCCTGACGGCAAACTTTTGAAATATGTTTATTATTCAGTTTAATAGAGTTGGACAAACTATTAATAGTTCATTGGATTTTTTTTTTTATTTATACTTAAAAAACGAACATTCAATTTAAACATTAAGTAATTCACAGGTGGAAATTAGTGAGTATTTATTTCATAAGAAACAAACATGTTTCGAGACTTTGGATTTTTTTTGCTTATTGAATTCAATAATAACAATAACATAAATTCATTGATTTAAGGCCTCCGGCCCATAACAATTACAAAATTACAATTACAAAATACATCGATGTCAGCACATGTGTTAAACATACAAACATACAGACAACAAGTAAACAGATTCAAACCTATGTACATATACAATTGATTCTTATTATTCATTTATCAATCGTTGATTTCTTAATTCAAATGCATGATACAAGTACGAAGCAGTTTGCTTAACAACATTACTGTTTGTAGATGCCATTAGTATTATGAATTTATTGTATGTAGCTGGCGAGTAGAATTTTACATTAATGTATTGTTTTCTAATATCTATATAACATGTACATTTAAGCAAAAAGTGATATCCATCCTCTATCTCATTATTGTTACAAAGTTTGCATAGTCTACGTTCCCTTTCCACATTATTATGTCGACCTCGTTCAATATCGAGGCAATGTGCACTGCTTCGAAAGTTCGCCATAGTATGTCTAAACTTTCTTATGTCTAGAACATCAAGGTAGGTTTCTCGTTCACACGAATGCTTATATAGCTTGTAATGTATAAACTTATTGCTACTACTAATAGTTGCATGCTAGTTTTGTAGATATTGATCTATCAGACGTCTGACGAATGTTTTTATAAACATGTTTATATCAGTAATGTTTTGAGACTGCCACACATACCCAAACCCGTTACTTTGGAGACAAGTTTTCAGTAAAGATACCCAGTTTTTATGTCCAATGGAATCTTCATACAGTAGCATTTTATAACACAGGGTACCGACTGTCCGGCATTCGCAATAATTTATACCAATATTTGACACCACGTTTCATTGCCCAAAAGGTTCAAACTTTCAGAAAACGCAAAAGAAAATAATTTATCAAAAGATATCGTGTACGAATTTGAGCACTGATTTGTGCGTTTTTCTGGTTTTTCAGTGTTAAGCACAAAACAAACCTGACATTACAACTTTCGATGATAACAAATCAAGTTGCCCAACAAACAAGATTTAGAGACTAAGCTTCACTCAAAATGTCGGATGTTAAGGTGTCAAGGGCGTTGAGTTCCTAAAACAACAAACATGGTTTCTATCTTAGTGTTGTCATGATGTAGTGGCATGAGTGTGTCTCTCGCTGTAAATGCTTAAACTGATGGGCAACTAAATTATTACAATGCAGCTAACGCCCCAGTCCAATAACACAACATTTGTAAAGAACAAGTCGGAGCAAGTATTAGTATGAGACAGAATATAGATGCAACAAGGTGAAATATAATGTGTATATGATGATGTATGTTGCAGGTGATGGTGTTGACTTCGATAAATTTAGCGATATAATGGAGAACCTTGGTGATCAAGATGAAGCACTAAAGCAAGCATTGACTGAGTACGACCGTGATAACACTGGGACGATCGATAGGGAAGAATTGAAACGTTAGAACATTTCTTTTCTCTATTGCTGTAATAGTTTTAACATTATCAGTTTTGGGCAGTTAATTATCAACTCGACCTACCTTGCTCATCGCAAACAACCGATACCTTCTCCAAATGTAGAAGACATTTCATAACCAATATCACAGATCTAGTTATCAGACCCGGATGACATAGAGAATATTTGTTGATTTGGGTGTAAGATCGAATTTCATTTTGACACTCAGTGATCACCGAAATCAATATTAAATCAAATTTACTGTGATAACGAGTGAAATAAATTCGGCATTTCACCAGAAATTAACACATTATATGTTTCAATTTCTCGTATAATGGTACAGTAACTGGCTTTTAAAATAGGAAAAATGACGATGAAAATAGAACGTCACACCGTGACAATTAAGTCGCCATATTTATGACGTTACGCATAATTTAAAGCCCGGCGCCGTTGACGACCTATCTTTTCTTGTTTATTAATGTAACTAACTTCTAAAACACCGAAAATAACAAAATGATACTTTCAATGTTATTTACACTTGTATTATTACAAATTTTATACAAAGCAGACATTTTGAATGACACATTGGTAAAAAGTGTGTGGGATAAGAGTATTGTTCTTGTCCGCATGGTAGAGGTTTTGATGATGTTCCGATTTCAACCAAACTTGCACACAACTTTTATTACCGTAAGAGCTTGGTTCCGTACTTGAAACGTCAATATCCCGCAATGGGATCCAGAGTACAGTTCCTAAATGGGCACGAAACTGATTAGCTTGGTCTTGTCTGATTAATAAAGGCTTTGAGTGTTATACAATATCAACCAAACTTTGACACATCTTATATCATCATAATTGCCATGTTTTTTACATTCAATTTACAAAATCATAACACATAGTGTTCTAGAGGTAAGCGTTGTTAAATGTCCAGGTATTACTGTCTTGTCTGTCTTGGAATCATTTATTATTCCATTTTAACCAAACTTAAATGCACAGAACTTGTATCACCATAAGATCTTGATTCCTTGCTTAAACTGGTTATTGTCATTGTGGGTGCCAGCACCTGAAAGGGCTAGAAAATCTGGCTACTTTGTTCTTTTGTTGAATATCCTAGTCAGACATCTGATAGCGAGATGCCTGATTCTTGCTATTAGCAGCGGCTATTAGTAGAGCCGATGTAGCGGCTAGGTAGCAGCTACTAGTAGCGGGCTCGCTATTGGTAGCAAACGAGCTAATTTGCACACAAACTCACACTGATAGTGTTCAGCAGTTACTGGTATCGAGAGACAATATATTTCCAGAAGGGATATCCGAAGTTAACTGAATCAAAAGGATCGTGCATTAATTCCAACAAAGTTGTATAGCATGATTGATTACATGACAAGGGAAGGTTAGTCTGAAGTTACAAAGCAATACATGCATTTGTTATTGAATCTTAACCATGCTTAAAGTTTTGCAGGCAATGACGACAATAAATCTATTGGCAGGAAAACTGAGATCTATTTATTTTCAGAAATATTAAAAGGCAGGGATGAACGTTGTACAGACGAAGACATTGATGAAATCTTTCAAAAGGCAGATACTGATAATAGTGGTGGACCTCTATCCATTCCAGGTAATGAGCCAATATCAAATTGGGGCAGATCTTTTGTCGTTTTAGTTTGATTTTAACTGTTTAGTACATACTAGTAACTATAGGACCCATAATTGATATCGACATTAAAATCTAGTTATTTGGAACAGAAAAGCCCACATATATTACGTAGTCAACCTTTTACAGCATTTAGGTCTGTTGTACCAACTTGTTGTCCTTACTACTACGTCTTTTGTCCCTAAAAATCATGAAAAGCCATTTTTGAAGACAATAGTATTATTTGTATAATTCTTTTTTAGCACGCAAGCTTAATATCAGCATCAAATATTTCCACATTTGAATAAAATAATTAGTTTATGACAGACATAAACATGTGTATGTGGAGACTTTAATCTTTGTAACGGGATGTCCTTGCTGTAACAGTGTATTAATTCAAATGCTTTACATTTAATAAATGCTCATTTTATAATGGTAAAATTAAAAATGTTAGTATTCATTAAATCCGTTTATCACATATTAAACCTGCGACCGTGACAGAAATATCGTTCGGTACTCGCAGAACGTGCAATATTTAAATTACTCCGACGCGACGTTAACCAATCCATGCTTTGGTCGGCTAACAATCTTCTTAGTAATACATTTATCGCTAGCAATACCTTCAAAGCTAACCTCATCTAACAAACTCTGCACTTTAGGTTTATCATTAATCGTTACTGCTTTCTCAAATTGTGAACACAAATTTTCATCTGAAAATGAAACAAATGCTGAGACTGGTAGGTAGAATGTTCGGTTTACAAAAGTCAAGGTCATAATTAAATACATTTGTTCCCAATAAAGAATCGCCAGTTGGAGCTTTCATTGACTCGGTCTGTGGCATACAAGTATGGAGAATATCAATTATATAAACTGCGGTCCAGGAGTGCCGTAAAGCCGTGCCGTAAATATCGTTTGGCACTCCCAGACTGTGCAATAAATATTTAAATTAGCTTGACGTGACATTAGCCAATCCATGCATTGATCCGTCAATGACGTCAGTTTAACATCAACGTTGCCATGACGTCGCGCTCATTGTACCGATACATTTTAGCTGAAACCTATGCAGCATACATCAA
The DNA here is from genome assembly GCA_947247005.1 of Spisula solida. NCBI lineage: Eukaryota > Metazoa > Mollusca > Bivalvia > Venerida > Mactridae > Spisula > Spisula solida. The sequence continues at coordinate 6,253,683 of OX365945.1, forward strand.
CATTTTGAACGATAATTATGAGCGTTCCCTAAGGTTATGTGATAAATAAAACCTTAATTTCGTGCTCACTACATACAAGTTTCATTAAACATGTCGACAAAAACAATATAATACTCAGCTAAGCCTTGTGCCATATCACTTTATCCGCTCGTTCAATGAACTCGTATGTAATGAGCACTCTTACAAGATCCTCTATTTATGGTTCGCACACTTAAGCAGTCATTTTTAACGAGGTTACTGCAAATAAAATGATCGAAATTAGTTAACAAATAAGATTTTAACAATGTTTTCAAAGTAGGAGTCCAACTTGGCACAATTCACATTTTGGGTTACATTTAATGTTCCTTGGATGCAGCGATCGATGTCATATTCGTAATACATTATTACCTGTTAACGTTTACACCTTCTTGGTGAGTCCCCGACCAGTAGTTCTGCGACTTGCTTAGCACGCATAAGGATTCTGCAATCTGAGTTAACCAATGGCGTGGTTAGCAGTACCAAGTCTGGTTATGATAATGGTCAAACCATGAATTGTATGTTGTTAACAACGTCTATGAAATAATTGACGTCGCGGTAGTGTAATAAAGCCATTATTTATTTTTGATAATACACTAGTGCAATAAAGCTTTGACGTGACGTCACTCAAAGTATAGACGACGTCGACAAAGTTGCGCGTATACACTCTTTGAATTAAGGCGGTAATTGAATTGTCTCCCTTTGATGACGTAGATAGGGGACACGAAGCGATTATCGGAGCCGACTAAGCGTATAGAGAAAATAAAAAACGCGTCAACTTTAAACCGCTGTAAATCACGTTTTACTTCATCAATTTTTAAAACCATTTTTATTTACGAAAAATAAATTACACAGCCTTTTAAATAATATAATTTTCAATAATATATGTTCAATAATAAAAAATATAGATGCCATGTTTTCTGATCGGGAATTTCACGGACGAGAAAAGGTAAAAGTGTCGAACCGAATTCAATACTCAACCTGCTCACCAGTTAGAGTTTTAATCGATCAATTTTATTATTGTTTAAAGTTTTACAAACTCGACAAGCTAAGCTTTCCGTCAGTGTTATCGCTGTTAAAAAATGTGCAAAAGTTAAAAGCAGAGCCATTTTTCACGAACCTAAATATCCCGCGCAAAATGAATGAATTTCCATTTACGTTTGACTCGTGTTTAAACTAGCATGAAGAAATCATGAATTTAAATAATTGTTTACATGTTATAGTCCGTTTGCGGCGAAAAAAATCGTCTAAAATGAAGATTTCTCAGTTCTTACTGCACCTACAAGTATGCGATTTTGCACTAGTAAATGAAATGTATCTACCTAATATACAATCAAAACATCGGATATGTGTGAAAAAAGTTTTGTTCATAAGTTCTATGTAAAATATTTGTAGTTTACAATGAAACTTCATGTTAGAAGACTCGATACACACAACAGCCAATTTTATGGTCACGTGACACGTCTAACGGTAGAGTTACGTATTTGTAACCTATTTAATATAGCATATACGAGGCCCGTCTGTACATCTGTACTGTCCATGTGTATCATATTTTCGGGTATAAACGTAAAAATGGCTTGCGTCTAGCAGCCTCCTTATCACGGATTTTACAGCGTCTTTAACGATTTTGACTGCTTAATATTAGGCATTCTTCAAACGTGTTTATGAATGTCGATTTCAGACATATCCTAAAGATGTATATTACTCAATTATTTAGGACTGGTTCAGTCATAAGATTACATGGCATTGCGCACATAAACATTACAATGCTTTTATTAAGGTCTTAATTTAACATTATTACCTGCGAGCCTAGAGCGAGCAGGTATATTGGATAGCATCAAGTAAAAAGTCCATGGAGGGGCACGTGACCTATTCTCGATGGTTTTCGATTTAAAAAAAAAATCCCAAAAAAGAAGCATTTTGTAAGAATGTCGTGAACCAGACTAATTCCATTATTCCATGCGGATAACATCGGCTTTTGTCGCATTGCAATAGTTTATTTACGGAAGAAATCAGAACTGTCCGAAATTTCAGTGAACGCTAGGCAATATTGAGACCATGGATCTAAACAGCAGGTGACTGCAGCTGCATAAGCACAGCGCTTCCTGAATATTATTTTTCGTACTCAACACAATTCGTACCCGGCACTTCGCTCCGTAAATTATTTTTCGGATTTTTTAGGATCAGCGGTTGTTTCCCTTGATAAAATTAACAACATGGAATCAGTTATTTTCTTCGACTTACCTGCGTCTACACGACGTCTATCAAGATGTCCTACGTCGTTGTTTATCATGACGTCACGGAACGAACGTGACGTTATGCGCTAGTTAATAAAAGAGTAACAATATAGTCCCGAGTTTGATTCCCTTTCTGAGCAGATTAAGCGACTGGATAAATAGAATAATAGGTTAGTGCCGTGAATGAAGTAAAAGTTTATCCGGCTCGGCTGTGGAAATTATCGGATTCGCCTACGGCTCACGGGATACATTCCTTCGCCTTGCCAGATAAACTTTTTCATCCACGGCACTAACCTATTATTCTCTATTTACCCCCGGTCTGCGTCACATCCGGCAAGGGAGTTTACTATGCACGCACTATAATCGCTTAATTGAAAGGGTGTATATCATAGCGAAAATAAGTATCTATTTTATGTTTTGGCCAGAAAAGCCTAACATGTGATAAAAAGAACATTACATTTGTGACTTTCTACATTGAATTTATTAAACTCGTTGAACAAAATCGATAAAATGCTCGGCAGAGCCTCGGATTATATTTAAGAAATAAAAATTTGTTCGCGTATTTTGTCGGTGAATAAAACATGGTCAGCATCCGAACGGGTGCCCGTGTTTTGATTACCGACAAAATACAAGAACAGAGTTTTTATTTCGATTCTAAATACGATAATATCCCGCACTATTTAACTGCGCGCATTCCAATTTCACCCATCTGACATTGAACATAATTCCACGCTGAAATTGACTTGCTTATTAGATAGTACAGTTACCTCCCTCGTTAATGAAAACGACCTTCGTAATTTTCTGAAGGAAATAACACATTATAAACATTGGAACAATTTTAATAACACGAGTATAGTGTACTGGTATCTATTTCATGAAATGAAAAATATAAATGAACTGATTATCAGAAGTTTTTATGAATCTTAATTTCGAGAGTATATTAGAGTTTCTTAAAATAGATGCGTCATAGCTGTAACACTTGATACTCGTGCAACTCGCGACCCGTTGAAATTTTTACTATAAAGTTTACGTTCATTGATTCATAAATATGTCACGTGATACGGGGCATAAATAGTAACAACCAATTTGATACCATGTTTTATTGCGGTAATAATACATGCCCTCGTTTGCTCTATGTATATATGGATTAATCCGCGGATCGTGTTAGAATATTTTATTCAACTCGTTTAATAAATTCAATATGAAAAGGCACTCATGTAATATCCTTTATGTACAACATGGGTTTATACTTTTATCGTCAGCGCATTAATAGAGCTAATGTAATCAATAGCAAAATATACTGAGGTTAAGGTTTTAGGCCATGATAGATAGATAGAAATGCACATCGTAATTATACACCTAAAAATATACACCTGAAACATGTACACGTGTTTCTTAATTCCCGAGTGTAAATACGGGCCACTTATCATTCTAGTTTCATAGACGTTAGCATTCACAATGTACACCGCTACTCAACATTTATAATCAAAATTAGTTAGTGCATTGGTTGGCCTTCTGTAGCCACAGTATCTTCACACTCCACAGGTACTTGTCCATTCCACAGTGGACATCTTTAAATGTCTGACGGGTAGTTAAGGGCAATAACTGCACGTTAATACTGTATTTGATGTATTGCTCTGAAATTTGAAATACATATACAAACCTGTAGACCAAAATGTATCACGAATATAAGTCAAAATATGGGCATGTTTATAGAATACACACATTTATCACGACACATGGACTGTCTTGTATGAAAAATACAAGAAATAGCTCACATAGCTTTTGAAGTGTGGAAAAGTTGAGCTGTTGAAATGTTGATTTATGACATACGAGTAATTGCTGGCGTTCTTATTCAAATAGCTACTTCAGTGAATGGTTGATATATAAGAGGATTGAAATCGGTAAATCTGAAGGTTTAGGTGCACGTTTGGAAGTATTGAGTAGTATATTGCCTATAATCATAACTCAGTTAGGCTTCGATCGTTATTTTTGAATCCTTTTTTAGCAATGTACCTGTAGTACCCAAACAAATATTTTAATTTGATGCTGACATGGTAGATTTCAGCGTCAAATCTAGGTTCCCTTGCGAGGTTGGACTAATCGGAAGATAGACACATGACGACATGGTAGATTTCAGTGTCAAGTCTAGGTTCCCTTGCGGAGTTTGACAAATCGGTAGATCGACATTTGACAACATGGTAGATTTCAGCGTCAAGTCTAGGTTCACTTGCGAGGTTTGACTAATCGGAAGATATAAATGACCACGTGGTATATAAATTTCAATCATTGATGTATACATGTAACACAATGACTATTTGATATTGTTATGTTTTCAGAGTTGGTGGCACATTTCAATGCAATGGATGAAGACTGAAGAGCATGAATATCACATCACCCAATTCTATATAAGCAAAGATTGTTCACTAGCATTTCAATATTGAGGCAAATACTTTGCACTAACAAATTATTATTAGATTTATGCAAATACATTTCATTTAAGGGGGTAGAGTGTAATCTATAGTGAGATTGTGCAATTTTCTTACAAAGGCGTTTTTTGTCTTCAATAGTTGTTGGATAAAATAAGAATTGTATTATGACTACATTTACTCATGAGGTGAGACAAAAATAAATATCAAAAAAGCAAATTTTTTGAAGCATGACAGCAATTTCATTGCACATTTTGCTGTTCACAAACCAAATAATCATGTTTAATGTTGGAGACTTCGTCAATAGTGTAAGCAACACACTCTTACAAAGAAATAATTATGAAACGTATTTATGAACTTGAATCATGCAAAACTCCAATGACCTTGCAAACCGAAAGTAGAAAAATGGCAATGTTTCACCATTTTCAGTCAAAAACTAAATAAGAGTTTGTTCCCTGTAGTTATAGTGTAAGCATGATATGCATTTTGGCTCGGGACATTTTCCAAATAGTGAAAGAGTACTGAAAGGCACACATTCTTTGAAACAAACTATTTTTTTCTATGCCCTTAATACGCATGCAAAGACTTTTCACTAACGTATTATGATAATGTTTATGCAAATATATTTCGGTTAATATTCATGCAATTACTTTTCACTAGCATGTTATGTGATATTTGTGCAACTTCTTTTCACTACCCTACTACGATATTTCACTTTAAAACATACTTTCTTAAGGTTATGAAATTTGCAAAGTTTGCAAAGACTACTTCTTGGCAGGTTACAAATGAATGTAGAGACACATCCTTGGCATATTACTAGTATGTAATATTTATGCAATGACTATTTCCAGTATTTCACATAATATTGAAGCAGATTATTGCTTGGTATGTTTTGTAGTATTCATGCAAAGATTATTCCTTGGTATGTTTTGTAATATTCATGCAAAGACTGTTCCTTGGTATGTTTTGTAATATTCATGCAATGATCATTGCTTGGTTTGTTTTGTAATATTCATGCAAAGACTGTTCCTTGGTATGTTTTGTAATATTCATGCAAAATGTGGACACATTTTAGAAAGATTGATAATTGTCTTTTCTATTCCCCCTTTGTAATGGGTTAATGCAGAGGATGAAATGGGATCCAAGATGGAGCGATGAAATCATCTTGACTGGGACATGCAATTTCTAAAACCACTTGAAAAACATTTAATGATCACAGTGAAAGAGACATAAATCATATTTCATCGTATTTTAATGTACACAATGGAATCAATCTACATGTATAAAATTTCACCAAAGCTAACACACATATTATACTCAAAATATTGTTTCTGTCATTTTTCATATCATCAAATTATATAAAATTATCTCATAATTATACTTCACATACATGTATACATTATAACATGCACTAACAAAGAATGAACACAATTCAGGAGTATTAGGTGAAACAAGAGGACCATTGACCATGGCCCTAAAGTGCTCACCTGAGAACATGCGATTTTGGAAAAAATCATGAAAACATATATGCTTTAACCCAAGATGACCCACTTGCGAACATGACATTCATTTTGTATACTACTTGACACAAAAAGTGACTAGGTTTCGTAAAGATTAGGCAATAACTGTGACCTCAATATTTGACCTGGAGACCTAGTTTGACCAAGGTGCATCTGAACCAATGCACCTCAATTTTACAGCGACGAACATTGTGACCAGTTTTAATGATTATTTGGTAAAAGCTCCTATACAAATCGAAAGGGCATTTGGCCCTAAATCGCATACGTGAGTACATTACAACTCTGGCAAGATCAGCAAGATTATTATGGTTTTACCACCATGTGATCAAGTACATTGTATCTATCATGAACTGGATTTCACATAGATAAAACATTGTGGCCAAGTTTATTCATATACACTTGAATGTTCTAAGTACACACTTTTAGAACTAGAATAAATCAGGAACAAAATCATCTCAACTCAATAAAACTGTTAAGATATCATATGTTTTTGATTGTCTTTAATACAAAAGAAGGAAAACAAAGATCTGCGTGAAAATCATTGATGCGTGACGAAAATGACAAAATCACATTTTTCTCGTGCACACATCTCAAATATGTGTAAATGTGTTTAAATCATTTTATACACGATTAGCATTCGACCCCCAAACATAAAGCCATAAAATATTTCGTATCATATGACACAAATGACGCTTGAGGAGCGCGTAAGTGCGGTAGGAAAGCTTGAAACTGGCATGCCAATAAGACGGGTAAGTTTTAATTCATTAATTGGCTGTTTTGGGGTTCTTAACACATGCACACACTTATTATTATGGAAGTTGCATTGAATTCACGAAAAAACTGCATGTTTCTATTGACTCGATTCAAAATTGAGACGTCACATGGCGTCATTTACATTTAGTTCTTAAATACGTCAAAACACGTTTATGACAAAATCTGACTAATGGTTATATTACTTAGTGATCGTGAAATAATGTGTAATCGTTGAATTGAACAGACTATGTCCATTTTTTGTGTGGAGCAAGTTGAGGTTGAGCATTAAAGTAATTTTCGATGGGCATTTGTCATCCGAATTACTACTACAATTTAACAAAACTCACTATTTGCGATCAATCATGTCCTTTGTAAGATACGAGCACATTCTCATCACATGGACTTTGATTTCGATGCAATTTCCTATTTAGTTTGCACGATTGGATGGCCGCTTTGTAGCCAGGACCTAAATCCGATATAATGCGTCTAGGAAGAGTTGGAGCGACGCATCCGAGCACGACGGCAACACCAGAACGTACAAGATCTCACAACGAACCCTTTACTAGAATGGAACGCACTCCGCAGCGATTGGTACATGTCATTATCAATTCAATGCCTCAGAGGATGTCAGGCTATCAGCAATACAGACGGTGGTCTTACATGCTATTGATGTGCGACTTTGTTATTTTAACCAGTGAAAGAAATGGTCGTTTTCTAGTATGTTGTTATTATATTTCAGAATGGTAATTAACTCAACTTTATAGACAATAGTTTCCCGATTCCAATGGTATATTCGATTCACTGATAGGTCTTATACTTTTTAAGTCAAATTAAAATTACAAAGTGTGTACTTAGAACATTCGACTAGTGTAGAGTTTAACAGCTTACAACTATCATCCTGGATGCTACAATGCTGATGGTAGCCATTGCCATGGGGGCATGAGAAGTCAGATTCTCATTTTTATAGATGAGCACAAAGGAAGAATTATTTAATATTAGATATGATGCACAACAGAGCAAATTCTCAATCATAAGCACTCAAAATGGATGCTCTACCTCAGATACCTCTTGAATACCAAGTATTAGTACTAGTTTTATCCAGTACAATGATCAGTTCTCTTGATATTCATAGTTAATGATGTTTCGGCGCCAGTAGCAGCACTAGAGTTTCCTCTCCTGCCGGGGCATACACAACTAAATTTGCACGTGGGAATGGTGTAATGTTAGCAAGATCATCCTGTTCAATATCAATATCCGGACTTAATGAATTCTTCTGGTTCAGACTCTGTGAAAAATTAACTATATTTTACTTTAACATAAATTCTATCAACTCAGGTTCAATTCTTTAACATTTATTTAATTATGCCCCCATCTTTGATGCGGGCGTATATTGCTTTGCACATGTCGGTCGTTCTGTCTGTCTGACGGTAGGCTAAATTGTATCCGTTCAATAACTCAAGAACGCTTTGCCCTAGGATCTTCAAACATGGAGGTTGGTCATTAACTGTAGATGACCCATATTGATTTTGAGGTTAGTAGGTCAAAGACCTTTACCGTTTCTGACTATTGGGCTGCCATTGGGGGCATACTTGTTTCACAAGTATCTCTTGTTATTTAAAGCATACCTTCCTACTATGGGTAAATATTTAATTTTTAACCTACCCAAAAATATATAATAATCGGACAGGAAGGGCATCAATCACTAGAAATTACAGATAACGAAACACTGATCAGTTACAAATACACGACATCCCACTCCGACAGCCTGTCGCCCCAGTCAATCAAACAAACACGCAGCAAGAAGACAAGAAATGACGACCACACATTACAAGGACTACGTACAACCACCACTTGACACAGTGTACATTTGCTTTTGAAAAACAACGCAATTGCAGTCGGATACATACGTACATATTGAACACAGTTACACAAAATGGCACAGTGGCATTATTTTTGTTTTAACTTTAGAATGCAAAGCCTCGTGACACAAAACACGCATTTATTAATATAAAGCCTTAATGTAAGTACGTGTAGTAGGCTTATAATTTACATAAATTATCTAATGTTTGTGTGGTTGCACCCTGTCAACAACATACGTATAAAAGAAAAAACACCATTGAAAACGGGAGTTATGAATAATTATGTAAATACAAAATGTAGATTGATTAATATATGCATTTTCAACAACAAACTGTATATCATGTTAATAAGTTAATACATGAAGCGTGTTAATGGAAATACGCGTATGGATTTATTCCAATATATTATTTCTGTAAATATTTACTTCATTCAATATGTTACCATTGAATACGCTCGTAAATATGTAAATATGCTTTTTCTGCATTATGATGCAAAATTATTTTCGAATAGCCACTCATAAAAATGATTCATACACGCACACCACCTTTATATTTGATCACCGATCTAAATCATCGAAATCTATACATTTTGAAAATTCGAAATAAGTGCATTCAATTTATTTCAAGTTGAACAGCAAAATCTAATGTAAATTTCATAAAAAGCAACTAGCCTGCGTTTGTAAACACCAGTCGACAGTTATTATACACAGGATATACACACGGAACGGACTACAGGATATTCAAAATGGTATTTTGTCTTGATTTATTATGTACAAATAATAACAACTGCTTCATTATTTGATGTCTACGGACTGATAAGCCCAACCTCACTTAGACGATCGTGCTGCATTCAAGCCTCTGTGATAACATAATGTGGTTGGTTTTGTGGCAGTTGTATCTTGAACAGTATGAAAACAACCATGCTATTCTTTCCAGTTTGGTCCATGCCAATAGGGCTCTTCAGTTTCCTGGAAAAAGACGATAATGCTAATGCATGCAAAATGCACAATACGATTGTTTTCGAAATATATCAGCAGATTAGAAGATATCTTAACATTTGCACAACGTTTTCTAGATCTTAATTTTGTTCAATTAAAGTACGACGGGCATGAGTATTGATATATTGACCCTTATCAAAATGAGAGTAGTACATTCGTACATTACATCTCACGGTCAGTGAAGACGCACCACTGGGTTAAATATTGTATATATACGTGTGTTTTCACATTTTAAATTTTCAACAAAATTAATTATCTTAACCACAGGCAACTGTGTCATTGGTAAAAAGTAAATAACTTTGTTTTTTTTATAAAATTAAATGTATGTTTTCTTAACATACATAAATAACATAAATGTTATATATAAAAAGCAAAAATAACCTTTTTAGTCTTTATCAATAATACAAATACCTATGGTCTTAATATTTTCTTAATAACAAAACTCTCAAGCCAAAACATGAGTATTGACTGCCTACTTTGATGGATTTCAATCACCAAACATAAGTTTAAAATTGTCGATAAAAAACAAAAAGATATTCATATTCAACCAAGTGGTGCGTTAAATCACTGGATTGTGTATATCATATCATATCGTATAATGCATGTGTAGTGGCACCATATACAATTGTATATCTTAACAACATATTGTTTCAGAATTTTGGCCAATTTACTGATACGGCAAAAGAGAAAATTATGGTAACGGTGGATGAGAAAAAAGAGCAATTAAAACAAGGTATATATCATAATTGTATCAGCCGTGTCGTGGGTATCCGACCTAGTGCGCAAATTTGACATTTTCGGGTTATTTCAGTTTATTAAAATTCGTTCTTATAAATTATTCAAAACTTATTTCAAGCAATTCTGACGAGTACTTGTGGGTTAAATCTGAGTTAGAACATAACAAGTACATCAGCTATAAACAATTTTTCGTAAACTTGTGTTCATAGCATAAACGAACGTATCTGGTACGAGACATATTCAACAACCGTATCAAATATTTTATGCAACGCTTGGCAGCCGAAATATACATTAGAAGTCCAGCAGTATCTCCTAATACAACTTCATTACATGCATGCGAGTTCAAATTAAGAAAACTCATACAAGCTAAAATTTGTACACTTTCTAGTTAGCAAAGGTTTTGTAAACCCCAAATTTCAGAGCCATATAACAAAACTGAAGATACTTTTGCATCAAATATTTAAAAAAATGTAGATTATGGTATACAGTCTAGATTGTTAAATGAGTTCAGAATCTGAATAAGGAACTGTCATTGCTTCAGACATCTTGTTCAATGACAGTCGACTCGTAAAATACATACCAACATAAGTAAAACGAGTAACAATTTCAATTTCATTGTTATTTTAATACCATTTCTCTCTGGTAGCAAGATTTCCACCTTTCTTAAATACTAGAATTTTTTACTTGTCACTATTTTCAGTAAGTTTATAGTTCCCACAAAAATCATGTAGTATATTTAACTGTCTTTGCAACCCAACAACCGTGTCAGAGGCAAGTGCGATGTCATCCGCAAACATCAACAAAAATATCTCGGTAATGTCCGGAAATAGCTGAATTCCACGGGTATTGTTATTTTCTTAATAGTATGTACAGTTCATTAATAAACATTGAAAATAAAATTGGGTTTAGATTACAGCCCTGTCTTAATCCTATTGGGCATTCGCAAGAATCAGTATAGGTACCTGTATGTGTTCTAACACTAGCTTTCACAGGTAGGTCGTCATGAGTTTTGTATGATTCAATTCGTCGTTGAAGGCATTGAACTGTTTTTCTTAATTGTTAACACCATTAACTATAATTCCTTTCATGTAATAGCGTAATTCCAAAGTTTCAAAGTTTTCAAAGTTTATTTACATATAAGCGCATGAGTCCCGAATCGGGCAGCATCAGCAAAACAATTTATACAATTCATAGATAATGTTGACACGTGACAAAATGGAAACGACTTTACATAATATTTACATGGTTTCAAAACATATATGTAGCAAACAACAGTAGAAAAAAGAAACATCATTTATATCATCAGATTCATAAGAGTATATAGAGAGTAAGCAGCGTCAGCGGGTGAAAGATGAGTTTATAGAAGGTGGAATGAATTAACAGAGAGTGAATAGTGTTAATAATATTAGGATACTTGAATGTATCGGGAGTAATCATGCAGAAATAATAGTATACATCACATTCAAAACAAAAGATGGCTACAGTATAGGAAGTAGTAGTGGAAGGGATAGAACTGGGATGTCGAGATAGAAATGATATTTGAATATATTAATCGTATATATATATATACATATAGATACATATATACATACACACACATACATACACATGGTATAGTTGTGTATTATGCGTGTACGATGGACGTTTGAAAATAAACAGGACTTGGGCCCTCACGGGTACAGTTTTAAATATTACATATACATACATAATTATCATGGGTTTCTTCCATTTCACTATCATTTACGCGTCTTCTTTGGAACAAATAGTTTGGATCATACATGTTGTCCTGAACTAGAGTTCAAGTCTTGTTCAGTAATATTTTCTTTTAAATTTTTGAATGTATCTTAAGACCCCACTTGGAAGAGTAAGTATGTACTGCACCCAGTTGGGCTTGTAAATTATCGGGATCTGTTGAAAACAGAGCAATGTCATCAGCAATAAGCAACATATACAAAGACAGTTTACTTATATCATTCGGTACACAATTTTCAACATCTAGTTACTCACTAATATCATTTATGAATAAAATAAATAAAAGAGGTGAAAGTGGTTCATCTTGTTTAAGACCAAGTGTAATATCAAACATTTGGGAGTACTGTCCATGTCCCTAACACGTGATTTGACATTTGCATATACATGCAATGACTTCAGCATAGTTAACATCTTACTAAGTAGACCAGAGTTAATGTCATGTAAAACAGTATCAAATGCCTATTCATAATCAAAACTATACATGTATATTAAAATGAACTAATTTGCCATTTTATGCATCCCCAACTTTTTAAAGGAATAAAACTGACCATGGACATATATCAATATGACTATTTGTTATACATGGCTGTCCTGATGTTAATCACAGATGATACAAGCAGAACATTTACAGATTATCGAATATTTCAGAATTGAAGAAGCGCTTTTCTAGCCTTGCTTCCAGTGATGATGGTAAAATAAAGAAAGAGGATTTAGGTAAAACCATGACCGCATGTGGAGCCAATCTAACACCTGCTGCAGAAACTGAAATGAAAAATAAAGCGAAAGGTAAGCTAAATAAAAATCCCAATTTAAAATAACATGGCGCTTTATGTAAATAACACTGACCAACAAACAAGACACAGACTAAGCTTCACTCAAAATGTCAGAAGTTAGAGTGTCAAGGGCGTTTAGTTCCTTAATCAACATACATGACTTCTATCTTAGTGTTGTCATGTGGTGGCATGAGTGTAATCCCTCTAATGGACAGGGTCATTTTCATAACACCTTATTATCTATACCAAATGGCCATATGTGAATCATTTATAATCTTGTTCTGGAAAGGTGTAGTTTACTTCTGTGCCTCTTGTCGTGAATGTTTAAACTGCTGGGCAACTAACCATGACAATACAGCTAACGTCCCAGTCCAAAAGCACAACATATTTAATTAACAAGTCGGATCAAGTATTAGTATGAGACAGAATATAGATGTAACAATCCAGAAAAGGTGAAAAATAATGAGTATATGATTATGTATGTTGCAGGGGAAAGGGTTGACTTCGAAGAATTCAGCGAGTTAATGGAAGACGAAACAGTAAAGCAAGCTACGTAAGACCGTGATAACAGAACGATCAGTAGGGAAGAATTGAAACGTTAGAAATTTCTTTTCTCTATTGTTACAATAGTTTTTATAGTCATAAATTGTAGAGTGAACTTTAACATAATCAGTTTTTCTGCAGTTAAATGGGCATGCCCAGAAACTGGAGTTTCTTGATTTGCATACAACACTTTATCACTTGTAAAACCAAATATAACCGAAAAGCAGTCAAAGAAGAATTTACTCTATCACGCGCGCTTCGAATTTTGTACATCGATTTGAAAAAAGGCTGTCAGCCTTTATTGACGACAAAGATATTAAGTTATTCTTGAAGTATTTATTTAAAAACTAGCGGGATATATCGTAACTTTTACAGGGTTTTCATTGTTTGACTTAGGTATTAAAATGATACCAATTTGATTGCTATCGAGACACTTCTGTTTCAGGACATGCCCCTTTAATCATCAAATCGAACTACCTTGCTTTTCGCAAACAACTGATAACTTCTCCCCAGGTGAAAGACATTTCATAGCCAATGTCATATACCTAGCATATGACCCAGATGACATAGAGAATATAGTGATCACATACATTAATTTTAATATAATTTTCTGTGATCACGAGCGAAATAAAATTTGGCATTTCACCAAAAATCAACACATTATATGCTTCTATTTCTCGTATAATGGTACAGTACATTGGAAAAATGACGATGAAAATAGAACTGCCATATTTATGATGTTACGCATAATTTGAAACCCGGCGACGTTGACGTTACGTGTCTTTTTGTTAATGGAACTGGCTTAGAAGCAGTGAAAATAACAAAATTATTGTCAATGATAAATGTACCAGTATATATTTATTTGTGTATTAGCTTAATATACAAAGCAGACATTTTGAATGACACATTGGCAAGAAGTGGGTGGGATACGAGTATTGGTCTTGTCCGCATGGTAGAGGTTTTGTTGATGTTTCGATTTGTGCCAAACTTGCACTCAACTAGTATTACCATAAGAGCTTGGTTCCTTACTTGATCCAGAGTTCAGCTCCTAAATGGGCCTGAAATTGATTAGGCATGTCTTGTCTGCTTAATAAAGGTTTTGATTGTAATTCAATATTAACCAGACGTTGACACATCTTGTATCATCATAATTGCCATGTTTTACATTGCTAAATCACAATACAAATGTTAATAATATTCTAGAGGTATGGGTCGTTAAATGTCCAGGTATTACTGTCTTGTCCGTCTTGGAATCATTTATGATTCCATTTTAATCAAACTTAAATGCACAGAACTTATATCACCATAAGATTTTGTTTATACAATACAAACATTTATCACGATTTTTCATTGAATGACTTGTATGAAAAATATAAGAAATGGCTCACTTGGCGTTTAAAGTGTGGAAGAGCTGAGCTGTTGAAATGTTGATTAGTGGCACAAGATTAATTGCTGGTGTTCTTATTCAAATAGCTACTCCAGTGAATGGTTGATATATGAGGATTGAAGCTTGTCAATCTGAAGGTTTAGCTGCACGTTTGGAAGTATTGAGTAGTATATTGCCTATAATCATAACTCAGTTAGGCTTTGATTGTTATTTTTGACATCCTTTCTTCTACATATTTTATCACTACATTAAAACCAACAAGGTCAGTCTTGGAGTCAGCCAAATTGAACATGTGTCTCCCAAGCTCATACTTGTTCTGTATATTAACCTTTTTAACCATACTTTTCAAAATTTTATACTTTTACTCTGTTCTTACTAATTTTCTTTGTTGGAGACGCTGTCAAGTCTAGAGTCCCTTGCGGGGTTTGACTAATAGAAAGATAGAAACAAGACACCATGGTAGATTTCAATTACTGGTGTATACATTTGATATTATTATGTTTTCAGAGTTGGTTACACATTGCTATGCAATTGATGACGACTGAAGAGCATGGATACCACCCAATTCTATATAAGCAAAGATTGTTCACTAGCTTGTTATGCAACATTTAAGCAAATACTTTTCACTAGTATATTATGATAATAGTTATGCTAATACATTTTATTTCTTATTCATGCAAATACTTTTCACTAGCAAGTGATGTTACATTTGTGCAAATACATTTTACTACCTGTTAGGATAATATAAATGCAAACCCATTTCACGTTAATACATACTTTGTTAACGTTATGAAATACGTTTGCAAAGACTTCTTCTTGGCAGGTAATAAATGAATGTAGAAACACATCCTTGGCATATTACTAGACTAAGTATGTAATATTGATGCAAAGATTATTGCTTGGTAAGTTTTGTAATATTCATGCAAAGGTTATTGCTTGGTAAGTTTAGTTATATTCATGCAAAGATTATTGCTTGGTAAGTTTTGTAATATTCATGCAAAGAGTATTGCTTGGTAAGTTTTGTAATATTCATGCAAAGATTATGGCTTGGTTAGATTTGTAATATTCATACAAAGACCATTCCTTGGTAAGTTTTGCAATATTCATGCAAAGATTAATCCTTAGCATATTTCGTAATATCCATGCAAAGATTATTGCTCCGTATGTTTTGTAATATTCATGCAAAGATTATTCTTTGGTGTTTTACAATATTATGCAAAGATTATTCCTTAGCATATTTCGTAATATTCATGCAAAGACTATTCTTTGGTGTGTTTTACAATATTATGCAAAGGTGATTCCTTAGCATATTTTTCGTAATATTCATGCAAAGACTATTCCTAAGCATGTTTTGTAATATTCATGCAAAGATTACTCCTTGGTATGTTTTGTAATATTCATGCAAAGACTATTCCTTAGCATGTTTTGTAATATTCATGCAAAGATTACTCCTTGGTAAGTTTTGTAATATTCATGCAAAGATGATTCCTTGTTAAGTTTCCTTGTGTGCCTCCATAGCTCAATGGTTAGCGTGCTTGCAGTCTAATCTGGCACCCGGGTTCAACTACTGGGAGGCACTAAAACACCCGCCATATTTCAGCAAAAAGCTGACTGGCAAATAAAGGCTATGCTCGGCATTTTACGTAATATTCATGCAAAGACTATTCCTTGCATGTTAGGCTAGTAATATCCATTTAAAGATATTCATAAATATTCTACTGCTTTGAATGAATGAAGACATTATGTAGACACATTAAAAAAATTCCTCTTAATCGATGGCTTTATTATTTGTTAAATCCTGTTAACTGTATCTTTCATTTTAACAAGGAAGTCCAAAAGACGGCTATAATCCCCCGCCGCATGAATGAACAGTGAAATTGTCCAATAAGTTTCACATTTGCTATGAGTTCATGCAATTGGGCAATTTGGTCCCGGCGTTAAAAAATTAAAGAGCGGATGGGAAATGTGAGGCTCAAACCTTTGTTTGCATGGTTGGAATGTGGGTTCTGTATGTCATCTTTATTAGTTACGCATTTGGTATCAGTTTCATGCAATTCGGCACAGGCGTTGAAAAGTTAAGGAGTGGACATGAAATGTAAGATTTAAACCTTTGACATTGAACTGTGACCTTGACCCCGCTTGGTTGAAATGTTGGTTCTGCATGTCGGCTTTATAAGTTATAAGTTTGGTAGCAGTTTCATGCAATACGGCCCAGCCATTTAAAAGTTAAAGAGCGGACATAAAATATAAGATTTAAACATTCGACCTTGAACTGAGAACTTGACCTTGAACCAGCATGATTGGAATGTGGGTTCTGCACTTCGTCATCATTAGTTACACATTTGGTATCAGTTTCATGCCATTCGGCCCAGGCTTTAAAAACTTTTGAACTTGAATTGTGACCTTGACCTTGAACAGGCATGATTGGGATATGGATTCTGCACATCGTCTTTATTAGTTACACATTTGATATGAGTTTCATTCAATTCAGCCCAGGCATTTAAAAGTTATGGAACGGACATGAAATGTAAGATTCAAACCTTTGACCTTGAATTGTGACCTTGACCAGGCATGGTTGGAATGTGGGTTGAGCACGCCGTCTTTATTAGTTACCTATTTGGTATGAGTTTCATGCTATTTGGCCCAGGCATTAAAAATTTATGGAACGGACACAAATGTAAGATTCAAACCTTTGACCTTGAATTGTGACTTTGAACGGGCATGGTTTGAATGTGGGTTCTGCACGTCGTCTTTATTAGTTACACATTTGGAATGAGTTTCATGCAATACGGCCCAAGCATTAAAAAGTTATGGAACAGACACGAATGTAAAATTCAAACCTTTGACCTTAAATTGTGACCTTGACCTTAAACAGGCATGGTTGGAATGTGGGTTCTGCACGTCGTCTTTATTAGTTGCACATTTGGTATGAGTTTCATGCTATTCGGCCCAGGCATTAAAAAGTTATGGAACGGACACAAAGATAAGATTCAAACCTTTGACCTTGAGTTGTGACTTTGACCTTGAACCGGCATGGTTTGAATGTGGGTTCTGCACGTCGTCTTTATTAGTTACACATTTGGTATGAGTTTCATTCAATTAGGCCCAGGCATTCAAAAGTTATGGAACGGACACAAAATGCAAGATTCAAACCTTTGACCTTGATTTGTGACCTTGACCTTGAAACGTCATGGTTGGAATGTAGGTTCTGCACGTCGTCTTAATTAGTTACACACTTGATATGAGTTTCATTCAATTCAGCCCAGGCATTAAAAAGTAAGAGAGCGGACACGATTTTGTTATGGGCGGACCAACGCACGCACGGATATAATCCCCTCCCACTTCATGGCAGGGGATTAAAATATGAATCATGAATTTGATATTGGTGGTTTTAACACGATTGAAACCATACAGATACAGTACAAGTTTAGGGCTAATCTGTTTTGAATTACCCGTCAATTAATATCAAAACTATACTTGTTTCAAGATCCAGAGTCGCCATCCTTTACTATTGGCCATTAATTTCATCCCTTCAATGTGTTATTGTAATGGTGTACTGGAAATCATAGAGCAGCAATGAGTGCAGTCTAATACAAGCTTGTTATTTTCTGATCAACTCGGTAAATTCCTGTTTCAGCAACATGTGGACACGTTTTAGAAAGAACATCTTGACTGGGACATCATCACATGCTATTTCTAAGACCACTTGGAATACTTGAATGATCACAGCCAAGAGATGTAAATCATATTGCATTGTATTTTAATGTACACAATATAATCAGTCTACATGTATAAAATGTCACCAAAGCTAACACACATATTATACTCAAAATATTGTTTCTGTTGTAGTATTTATAGTCACCATTAGGTGACCATAAATGGTGGTAAATAGAACCTACCTAGAACAGAGAGGCGATTTTGCACGTCTTTCTAGATGAGTTCCGTATGCATAAGAGAAAGTGCTACATGTCTGCGCATGCGCCGTGAGATGGTGACATCTTCCTCTGATTGGCTCATCTAGACCGGTGACCTCTAACCCGTAAACACCACACTGTCATTATTCATATCAAATTATAAAATTTATTTCATAATTATACTAAACATATAAATAAGAATCATCCACTAACAAAGAATAAACACAAAATATCTTTATCAGTATTAGGTGAAACAAGAGGACCATTGACCATGGCGCTAAAGTGCTCACTTGAGAACATGCAATTTTGGAAAAATCATAAAAAATATATGCTATAACCCCAGATGACCCACTTGCGAACATGACATTCATTTTGCATACTACTAGACACAAAATGTAACTAAAACAAGAGTGCCAAAATGTCACAAAATACGCCCGTCTTGGGGCATGGTGAGTCTCAGGGCATGGTGAATGAAACAAGAGGGCCCAAAGGGCCCTAGGTCGCTCACCTGTAATAGCAGTACATGACCAAGATGTACATGACATCATTGTGACCAAGTTTCATAAAGATTAAGTCAAAATTGTGACCTCTAGTGTCTACACAAGGTTTTTCTATGATTTGACCTTGTGACCTAGTTTTTGACCCAAGATGACCCAATATCAAACTTGACCTAGATTTTGTTGTGATGATCATTGTGACCAAGTTTCATAGAGATTAAGTCAAAATTGTGACCTCTAGTGTCTACACAAGGTTTTTCTATGATTTGACCTTGTGACCTAGTTTTTGACCCCGGATGACCCAATTTCGAACTTGACCTAGATTTTGTTGAGATGATCATTGTGACCAAGTTTCATAGATATTAAGTCAAAATTGTGACATCTAGTGTCTACACAAGGTTTTTCTATGATTTGACCTTGTGACCTAGTTTTTGACCCCGGATGACCCAATATCGAACTTGACCTAAATTTTGTTGTGATGATCATTGTGATCAAGTTTCATAAAGATTAGGCTCAAATTGTGACCTCTAATGTGTTCACAAGGTTTTCCTTTGATTTGGCCTAGTGACCTAGTTTTTGACCCCAGATGACCCAATATCGAACTTGACCTAGATTGTATGAAGATGATCATTGTGATCAAGTTTCATATTGATCAGGCTAAATTTGTGACCTATAGTGTGTTCACAAGCAATTGTGAACGGACGGACGGACGACGGACGAAGAGCGATCACAAAAGCTCACCTTGTCACTTTGTGACAGGTGAGCTAAAAAACAAGCAATCCAACATTTTTTTTTAATTAAAGGACCATAACCCAAGAAGGCCTAGGCTGATTTGGCCTACAATTGAACTTGTCTTAGATATTATACCCATGAACATTGTCACCAAGTTTGAAGATACTCAGACGAAAACTCTTTGCACTAGAGAACAGACAAGGTCAATTACACATTTATTTTGGTAATAATAGGACCATAACCAAATAAGGCTATGGCCAATAATCAAACTTGGCCTAGATATTATGCCTATAAGCATTGTCACAAAGTTTGAAGATGATCAGATGAAAACTAATTGCACTAAAGAACAGACAAGGTGAATTTCACATTTATTTTGGTAATTGTAGGACCAAAACCAAATAAGGCCTTGGCCGATTTGGCCTATAATCGAACTTGGCCTAGATATTATGCCCATAAGCATTGTCACAAAGTTTGAAAATACTCGGACAAAAACTCTTTGCACTAGAGAACAGACAAGGTCAATTTCACATTTATTTTGATAATTGTAGGACCATAACCAAATAAGGCCTAGGCAGATAATCAAACTTGGCCTAGATATTATGCCCATAAGCATTGTAACAAAGTTTGAAGATGATCGGATGAAAACTGTTTGCACTAAAGAACAGACAAGGTCAATTTCACATTTATTTTGGTAATTGTAGGACCATAACCAAATAAGGCCTAGGCCGATAATCAAACTTGGCCTAGATATTATGCCCATAAGCATTGTAACAAAGTTTGAAGATGATCGGATGAAAACTGTTTGCACTAAAGAACAGACAAGGTCAATTTCACATTTATTTTGGTAATTGTAGGACCATAACCAAATAAGGCCTAGGCCGATTTGGCCTATAATCGAACTTGGCCTAGATATTATGCCCATAAGCATTGTCACAAAGTTTGAAGATGATCAGATGAAAACTGTTTGCATTAGAGTACAGACAAGGCCAATTTCACATTTTTTTGGTAAATGAAGGACCATAACCCAAGAAGGCCTGGGCCGATTTGGCCTATAATCGAACTTGGCCTAGATATTATGCCCATAAGCATTGTCACTAAGTTTGAAGATGATCGGATGAAAATTGTTTCCACTAAAGAACAGACAAGGTCAATTTCACATTTATTTTGGTAATTGTAGGACCATAACCAAATAAGGTCTAGGCCGATTTGGCCTATAATCGAACATGGCCTAGATATTATGCCCATAAGCATTGTCACAAAGATTGAAGATGATTGGATGAAAACTGTTTGCATTAGAGTACAGACAAGGCCAATTTCACATTTTTTTGGTAAATGAAGGACCATAACCCAAGAAGGCCTGAGTCGATTTGGCCTATAATCGAACTTGGCCTAGATATTATGCCCATAAGCATTGTCACAATGTTTGAAGATGATCGGATGAAAACTGTGTGCGTTGGAGTACAGACAAGGCCAATTTCACATTTTTTTGGTAAATGAAGGACCATAACCCAAGAAGGCCTGTGCCGATTTGGCCTATAATCGAACTTGGCCTAGATATTATGCCCATAAGCATTGTCACAAAGTTTGAAGATGATCGGATGACAACTGTTTGCGTTAGAGTACAGACAAATTACTGGACACCGCCGCCCGCCCGCACGCACGCCTGCCCGCCAAGGGTGTTCACATAATACATCCCGTTTTCAACGGGTGTATAAAAACTGTGACCTCAAAAGTACCTACAAGTTTTTTTTGTAATTTGGTCTGCATACCTAGTTTGACCAAGGTGCATCTGACCCAAAGCACCTCAACTTTACCGAGACAAACATTGTGACCAGTTTTCATAAATATTTAGTAATATTTAAGTTTCAATACGAAAAAAGCCTTTAGCCCTAAATCGCCCACCTGAATACATTGCAATTGTGGCAAGATCAGCAAGATTTTCATGGTTTTACCTAGATTTGAACACCATGTTATCAAGTATCTAACATGAACTGGATTTCACATAGATAAAACATTGGGACCAAGTTTCTTAAGGATTCAGTGTCTGAGACAACTAAAGTGTTAACAGTGATATTGTTGGAGACAGAGGAACGACTAACATAGGATGATCATAATACATGTAGCTAAACTTAGACAATTTGTGCTCACTTGAGATATAAAGTTGAACAGCTTATATTTGTCACCATTGATGCTACAATGCTGATGGTAGCCATTGCCACGAGGGCATGAGAAGTCAGATTCTCATTTTTATAGATGAGCACAAAGGAAGAATTATTTAATATTAGATATGATGCACAACAGAGCAAATTCTCAATCATAAGCACTCAAAATGGATGCTCTACCTCAGATACCTCTAGGCTACCAAGTAGTAGTAAAGTCTTATTCAGTAAAATGATCAGTTCTCCGGATTTTCATAGTTAATGATGAATGAGCACCAGTAGCAGCACTAGAGTTCCCCTCTCCTGGCGGGACATACACACCTAAATGTGGGAATGGTGTAATGTTAGCTAGATCATCCAAGTCAATATCAATATCGGGACTTAATGAATGCTTCCTCTTCTTGCCTTGTCTAGGTTCCCTGTCAGAAGAATAGTCCCCTAAATCACTGAATGGTGAATCGTTGCTGAACAGTGTCAATTTTGGCTTTTTAGTGAAGGTAAGTTTAATACCCTGACCAGGTTCATTAACTGAACTCTTTAATGCTACAGACATATCCCCATCTTTATCTTCTTCCGATTTTTCAGACTGGAATGAATTATCTGACTTTTCAATGTCACCTTCAACGTCAATGAGAACTATTTCATTATCACTATCTGCAGTCGATTCAACAGTTCTCTGTTTCTGAGCAGCTTGTAACTGCTGGCGATAGTCTGCTTGCCAATTTTCATGAAACTGTTTCTGTTTATCATTGACGTTTACTTTTTCTTCTTGTTTGACCTAAACATGAAAAGAAGTACATGGATGCAGATGTGCATGCAGTTTGTTCCCTGTGAAAACATGAATACAGGCTAGCCTGTGGTAAGTGCAGTATCCTTCAACAAGGTTTTAGCTACATATAAGGTGGCCAGTAAACTGGACACAATACTTTTCCAGAACTCCTAATCAACCAGTACTAACTGACTCTTCAGCAAATCTTTGTTTATTCAGATTAGCCACAGTTTCTGAACAATTTTTTATTGTATATCGCAGCAGATTAACCTTTCCAGTTTTATTAGACAGAATCCTAACCAATACTAACTTACACTCTCACAAGGAACCAGCAACTTCTCCACATTCCGAGGAAAATGATTATTAAAGTCAAAACTTCATTGATGCGTATGGTGGGACAAGACCAGGAATCAAACCCAGATGGCCTGACACGACCAGGAATCGAACCCGGATCGCCGACCAAGACCAGGAATCAAACCCGGATGACCGACCAAGACCAGGAATCGGACCCGGATTGCCTGCCACGACCAGGAATCACACCTGGATGGCCGACCAAGACCAGGAATCGAACCCGGATGGCCGACCAAGACCAGGAATCGAACCCGGATGGCCTGCCACAACCAGGAATCACACCTGGATGGCCGACCAAGACCAGGAATAGAACCCGGATGGCCGACCAAGACCAGGAATCAAACCCGGATGACCGACCAAGACCAGGAATCGGACCCGGATTGCCTGCCACGACCAGGAATCACACCTGGATGGCCGACCAAGACCAGGAATCGAACCCGGATCGCCGACCAAGACCAGGAATCAAACCCGGATGACCGACCAAGACCAGGAATCGGACCCGGATTGCCTGCCACGACCAGGAATCACACCTGGATGGCCGACCAAGACCAGGAATCGAACCCGGATGGCCGACCAAGACCAGGAATCGAACCCGGATGGCCTGCCACAACCAGGAATCACACCTGGATGGCCGACCAAGACCAGGAATCGAACCCGGATGGCCGACCAAGACCAGGAATCAAACCCAGATGGCCTGCCACAACCAGGAATTACTACTCTTTGAACAGCAATACAACCAAAGCTTTATCACACAATTATCAATTTAGATCTTATCAAACATTTCTAAGGTCCAAATAGATTTGTTAGTGGAATTGATGTTGAACTGAAGATAAATCATTTCATTCTTTATATATGTGCTTCCGAACAAGATCGTTTTTGTTTATGTATCATTGTTGTTGGAAATTAAAAATATTGATATAAAATTCTAGCAAGTTTTAAAGCATAATACAATGTGTATATGTATTTTAAAGAAAGA
This sequence comes from Spisula solida, assembly GCA_947247005.1. NCBI lineage: Eukaryota > Metazoa > Mollusca > Bivalvia > Venerida > Mactridae > Spisula > Spisula solida. The sequence goes on from OX365945.1 coordinate 6,278,085, forward strand.
TATATAATAAATATCAAAACAATAGTTTGCACTTAAAAACAACAGCATGTAATTTATTTTCTGTTTAAAACAATTAAAATCACAGTTACCCTTTTATATTTTCCCTCTTTCTTGATTTTACGTTCATTTTCCTCCTGTTTTACTTGAGCCTCCAATTCTGCTAGAAGTTCCTCTCCGGACTTTCTACTTTCAATATCAGACATTAATGGTTTGACATCCTTAGGAGCCGGTTTAAACACAGTATTCCTTAATTCAAACAACTCAGGTAATCGAAGAGCTAAGCTATCGCCAAAATATTCTGACATTTCATAATAGAAAGTTAACGGGGATTTCTCGAACATAGACATGTATTTGCTGTTACTTGGTTCAGATTTTATTCGAGATGTTGGCCCCTTATTGCTGGTTCCCAGAGATTTTTCCTCCTTCGGTAAGTATGTCTTCTTAAACTGTTCTATATGTTTCTTCATTACATGTTCAACACTTAGCTGAAACAGAATGGTACACAGTACTGTTAGTGACTTGAAAATAATGGCAAATTTCTGGAATTTAAAAAATTCGCCAACATTTCCTATCTAGTGTAAAATTTGGCCTACAAAGAAATATTAGAAGAAATAATAAAATAGCACAAATTCCATACGCAGACGTCTGAAATTCAAAATTGTTAACTTATTGGCATGTGATATTGTCCATGTGTACCTTATAGTACAGCTAAACATGTAGTGGTTACCTGAATTAAGCATCAATTTGTCATATGAAGACAAGTTTAATGACTTCCAGCCAAACAATTCATGCTGCTTTAAAAGGCCAGTTGATAATACCTTAACTGGCTGCTAAAGGAAGGTTTGAATATCCAAAAAATGGAATTTTACAAAGGGCCATAACTCTTACAATATTGTAGCTAAAGTTATGTAACTTGCCATTTTACAGCATACTGTTGATGTGAGCTTATGTTTGAAGTTGATACCCATAATGGTTGGCAAGTTATTTAGAAAACACATGAAAAATGTGGACGGACAGACAGACATGGTTATTACAAAAGGGTACCCCACAATGTTTTGTGGGGCCCTAATAAGTGTTAAACTATAAGGGTTTTTGACAAAAAAACATATGTCTCCCACAAAGGGCAATTATTAACTCTGGCAATAACTATTGGACAAAACCAACGGTTCATGTGATGTTTCCTGGGATTTATGGGAACATGCATTTTTATCTTTGACAAATTCAAATTAAACCATATATGAACCTTGTCCAAATTTGATAAAATTTATATCTAAGTCTGTGCAAAATATCACACCACAGAACTGACCAGCTATACGATATAAGTAAGCGGCTTAAAAACCTGTACAAAACTAACATATCAATAATGTACCATAGACTTTAAACGCAAACCAAAACACCAATATTGGTTAGAAACCACCAAATAAATTTGCTCTTTAGTTCAATGTAAAGTTACAATAGTAGGCCCAAAATTTTTGCATCTTTTAGTCTATGGCCAGCAGGAAGACATATATCATTTTAAAGAAGTACCTTTAAGCTTCAAAATAATACAATAAAAAAGGGGGGTCATGTATCTTCTAAGAAAAATTTTGGCCATCAAACATGGTCTACCTATTTTTACACATGTCCGGACTGATTCAATCCGGGTTTTACCCTATCCTACTTTCACTTTGGTATCAATGTAAGAATACCAAGATATTCCAGATTTTCCTGTTTCACTACATAACATACATATTTACAATGCATTTAAACTCAATTTCATCACTCCAGTTCACTCTTGTCAAGAAATATACCCATTTATAGGCAAGCCAAAGTTTTTTTAAGGACTACTTGAGTGTATCACCATTTGGTCCGCGTAGGCATTTGGTGGTTCTTTACCTTAAGACAACCTTTTTTGCCTTTTTAAGTGTTTTTTGCACTTTTTTCAATACTACTATGTATATGCAGCACAAAACAACCAATTCCAGACCAATTGGGCATGAATTCTGAAAAAAATGACTAATACGCCTATGCGCCTTTAATGAGAAATTTGGTCAGCGCCTGCCAGATGTCATGAATAGTGACTTTAAATATAGTTGTATTTGTGTACAAATGTTGCACTGAACACTAATTTTGCTTTAGATGATTAAAAATGTGCTTATTCTCCATATATAATCACAAAAACCCATGTCTGATATTAAAATAAGGTCAATATTGACATGAAAATGTCAGTTTTAGAAAAAAAAATTAGACTTTTTTTGAAATTTTCATGATAAAAATCTAAATTTTCACTTTTTTAGACCAGTTACACAGAAAAAAGTGGTTAAAAACCAATCAGGAATGCATTTCCATACATTTAAATGCAAAAAAGTGAAAACATGCATTTAATGGAATTTTGCTCTTCTTTAGGTTAGAAACCACCAAATAAATTTGCTCTTTAGTTCACTGTAAAGTTACAATAGTAGGCCCAAAATTTTTGCATCTTTTAGTCTATGGCCAGCAGGAAGACATATATCATTTTAAAGAAGTACCTTTAAGCTTCAAAATAATACAATAAAAAAGGGGGGTCATGTATCTTCTAAGAAAAATTTTGGCCATCAAACATGGTCTACCTATTTTTACACATGTCCGGACTGATTCAATCCGGGTTTTACCCTATCCTACTTTCACTTTGGTATCAATGTAAGAATACCAAGATATTCCAGATTTTCCTGTTTCACTACATAACATACATATTTACAATGCATTTAAACTCAATTTCATCACTCCAGTTCACTCTTGTCAAGAAATATCCCCATTTACAGGCAAGCCAAAGTTTTTTTAAGGACTACTTGAGTGTATCACCATTTGGTCCGCGTAGGCATTTGGTGGTTCTTTACCTATTGCACCATAGACTTTAAAGGGGCTGCCTCACAGATCAGGTTAAAATTTTGATTATCATGGTTTTCCAACCTAATCAAGTATTGATGTAATAGAAAGCCACTGACGGTTGCTTTATGAAACATTTGGGGCAAATAACCAATTTAAACCACTCTCAATAACGTCAAATGGGTAGTTTTTCTTTTAAGAATTGCCTTCAAAAATGCTATGTGAATTATGTAATTCACACGTGATCAGACTGTAACATCAACAAACTACAGCGTAAACATCAGTGAGGTATTCGATTCGTTCTGCAATTTGTTTTCATGGAATCCAAACTAATTTCAGGCAATTTAGGTGAAAGTAGTGTTAATTCTATAGGGTATTAATACCCTATAGAATTTGCGATGTAAAAATACTAAATAACTACAAAATGCCGATGTTTAGCAAGTTATTTTAGATGTCAGTGTGGTTGTTTGTGGGATATACAAGCAACTATACCAAAATTAAGCGTATACTTGAAATTTTATTTTATTTTTGCAAAACGTGAGGCAGCACCTTTAAACACACAAAACAACATACCAATAATGCACCATAGACTTTAAACGCTGCTTGTTGACCAGCTGAATCTTCAAGTACGGGTCGTTCCAGCCGAGACGTTAGGTGTGGCCAATACTTGTTAAGGTATGGAATCACAACACGTTCGATGTTCTATGAAATAATAAAAGCCCATGTGAAGATACATAATTATATATTGACTTATTCAGAAAAGGTGCTGAACTACGTTTAATATGGAGAAAATATTATGTAATTAAATCATTATACTGTTTTTGGAAAAAGACACACTGTAATGCAATTACTGAATACCAAAGGAAGCAAGTAAAATGCACATGTTTTTGTCCCCCTTTGTTAAAAAATCCATTATTAAATCTTACAATTAAAATCTTACAATCTTATTTCATTTTACCAACTTTTATAACAAATAGAATGGTGGCTGGAGTGGTTAGCACTCTCGACTACCAATCCGGAGGCCTCAGCTAAGGCCCTGGAAACTTCAGAAACACTTTTCAGTATTTCCAACCCAACAGTTTAACTAGAGATGAACTGGTTGGAAACCCAGACGTCATCTCGCGTGTATCAGTGCTATAAACTAAGCATGTTAAGAACAAGGGAATCTATTCAGAGAGAGCTAGGGCAGCGTGCCTGGATTCAATGTATAACACAAAATTTCTGTCTCTTCCCTCAAAGCAGAAGGCTAATTAGGCAGGGATAGAACTGAATGACCACACACTATGGCTGTCTCAGTCGAACTAAAAAAACAAGAGGGCCATGATAGCCCTTTATATCATGGCCCTATATTGCTCACCTGAGAAACAATTGCTTTTGCTACATAGTTAATGCAGCAAATGGGCCAAGACTGTTCCACATCGCTCAAATAAGTTCATCTGATTATTACTAGTGTTACTGTTTCACTTGGCCTAGATTTCATAGAGACAAACATTCTAAAAAAGTTTCATGAAGATCGGGCGATAATTGTGGCCTCTAATGCGCTTACAAGCTTTTTCTAAGATTTGACGTAGTAACCTATTTTTTGTCCACTACATGACCCAATTTCAAACTTGACCTAGATTTTATAGAGAAAAACATTCTGACTATGTTTCTCGAAGATTGGGCCATAAATGTGTCATCAAATGTGTTCACAAGCTTTTTCTAAGATTAGACCTAATGACCTAGTTTTTGACCCAACATGACCCAGTTTCGAACCTGACCTGGATGTTATAAAAACAAACATTCAGACTATGTTTCATGAAGATCGGGCCATAATTATGGCCTCTAACCTGTTCACAAACTTTTTCTTACAATTGACCCAATGACCTAGTTTATGATCCCACATGACCCAGTTTTAAATGTGACCTAGGTTTCATAGAGACAAATATTCTGACCATGTTTCAAGAAAATTGGGCCATAATTGTGGCCCTGAACCTGTTCACAAGCTTTTTCTAAGATTTGACCAATTGAACTTGTTTTTAAACCCCACATGACCTAGTTTCGAACTTGCCCTATGTTTCATAGAGACAAACATTCTGACCATGTATCATGAAGATCGAGTCATAATTGTGGCCTTTAACCTGTTCACAAGCTTCTTCTAAGGTTTGACCTAGTGACCTAGTTTTTTACCCCACATGACCCAGTTCCAATCTTGACCTAAATTTATAAAGACAATCATTCTGATCATGTTTCATGAAGATTGGGCCATAATTGTGTTCTGTAATGTGTTCGTAAGCTTTTTCTAAGATTTGACCTAGTGACCTAGATTTTGACCTCACATAATCTAGTTTCGATCTTCACCTAGATTTTATAGAGACAAACATTCTGACCTAGTTTCATGAAGATTAGGCCATAAGTGTGTCCTCTCGTGTGTTCATAAGAAATTGTGACGGACAGACGATGGACGAAGAGCGATAACAAAGCCCATCCTGTCACTTTGTGACAGATGAGCTAGAAAATTAGCAACTTAAACACCAGTATACTACCAGTAAATTCATTAGGTGTCTTAGGGGTTAAATATATCATTGAGACTCACCTCTGAACCAAGGTACAATAAACCCATCACAGCTCCGTAATGAGCCGTGAAGGGCTTGTTATAATCATAAAGTGTTTCTCGTAGAGTTTTCTCCGTAAACCGCTCCAGAAAATTTACAGAATTTCCCCAAATGCTAAAAGAAAAGGAGATAGGTCTCTTTATATATTTGCACACCAACAATTTTAATATCTCAACAAGAAAACAACTTAAAACAGTCCAAAATTCATCATTTTACATAATGAAGGGAGGTAACTATTGGTTTAGATAGATGCAAACCCTTGTGTGGCAACTTCACATACTGATATACATTTCTATACAGTTTATAGCTATAGATTCTATAAAGTTTATAGCTATAGATTTTATAAAGTGTCTAGCTATAGCTTCAACAGGAGACAAATGATGCCCGCTATGATAGACAAACATTCAGCAGATAGTCTAAAACATATTGTTTAAGGCAAGTTTTCCTCTTTTTTTGAAGTTCCTAATCAGGTACATGTATATAATTATTATAAAGAAGAAATTCTACGGTTAACTCCCTTTCATCAAATTCATCAATCTTTATAGCTCTGTAAGCCTGCTAACTCACATTGTTGGCAAAGATGGATGTACAAAAAAAACAGATGGACAAGTGTATTTGTACAAGATGCATGATGCAGGACTAGGTCACGAACAAGAACAGTTACAACTCACCTAACAATATGAGCCAACAATCTGGCAGCATAATCCCTCAATGACCACTGGTCAGTAGATGTGTTCATATGTCCAGTTACAGGTTCCAGCAGACAATACTGTACACTCTGTATCACCTGGGGCAACTGGAAATAACAATACAAAATAACATTCAAATATCATGTGTACCCTACATGTAGTTCCAGGGGTTTCATATAAGGCTAAATCTTAGTGGTTACTTTGATAATTGTTTGACATTTTTTAGCCAAAATACCAATAATTAAATGACAAACTGACACTTCTGTCAAGATCAAATTCTTGATTTTGAATTTTTTTATCAGGGGTCAAAGGGCCAAAAAGGGGTAAAATGAAACCCTGCTGGTTTCCAACGATAATTCATTATAAGAACTCTGGTTTTTATAGAGAACTTGAAACAGTAACTGAGGAGTACTACAAGTAATGTCAACTGAGTCAGATATCATTAACCTGACAACTTTTTAAATCTGAATTCGAATATCTTTCAAAATAAATTTCAGGTCAATATTATTTCGAAACAAGACTGCGTTCAATAAACGCTTATGCCCCCTGTGGAAGCCTTGTCCATAAAGTCTAAGTCCAAAATTAGGTCAAGGTGAAGGTCAAAATGGGGTCAGGTGATACAGGCATGTGGAGAGTGTTCATATACAACATCCATGCAAGTATGGAAGCTTTGTAGCAAGCCATAATGATGCTAGAAGAAACGGTCAATTTGGGTTAACCGGACGAACGGACGGACGGACAGGTGAATCACTATATGCCTCCCGATCTATCGATACGGGGGCATAAAAATCAAATTTAGATAAACATGGACCAACTGTTTAACTGTAGTACAGATAAGTAACCTTCCAAAATGTATACACTTACAAATGGTTGAGCATCAAGGAATAGGGAACTATTATATACAAGGCTTTGTATGGTATACAACAGTTTGTTTAGCTGTCTCAAATCATGACTCACTGTCTTCACCTGAAACAAGAAAGAGGAGTTAAATGATTGGTATTTGTGGACCGAAACATTCATCCAGGTAAAAAGGTCAATCTGTGTTGCTGTAAGAATATAACGCAGCAGAAACTATATTACGTTCAGCATTTATTTCATACTTTATTTTATGCCACTAATTGAGAACAGTTCAAAACTTATAAATATGATTTTACCTCATAAAGTAATAATAAATGTAGATGAAATAATATATTAGGGTAGCACAAGAATTGAGATACAGTCAACTCTTGTTATCTCAAATTTTCTGTTATGTGGAAGGTTTTTTTGAAGTCCCAATTTTTCCCTACTTCGTCTATGTGAAATCTTGCCACCTATTTCGAAGTTTTTCTCAAAGTTTTTCAATATCTTGAGTTTTTTTAGCCCGATAAACTAATTCGCCTCTAAAATCTATTGTTCGACTTGAAGGCATGTTGTATCCAACCGGCACCAAATGTTTTCACGCCTCGCCTGTATGAAATCTTCGATAAAACCCATGTAATGCCGTACCATGACTTTCGAACTTAACTCAAAAATTTGTTATGTCGAGGTAATTTCCACAGTCCCGAAAAAATCTGAGGTAACGAGTCTCAGAGTTGACTGTAATTCAAATAATAATTATGGAAATGAACTTAACCAGGAGGATCATTCATGGTATTTGTCCCAGAAAGCTGCACATGAGATGTGTAAACACTCCAGTTTATCCCTTATAACAGTGTAAGGAGTATGGAGTAAAGGGTAACAGGTAAGACTGGCTTTGCCAACTGTGTTGCCTCATTAAATAAAGTCTTTATTATTATTATTATATATATATTATTATTATTTTAAGAGTTTATAATTATGTACCCTTCACATGCCTGGAGTTTGGTCATTATTACATGTAACCAAGTTTAATGTGTGCAAAAAGATAATATTAAGTCAGACGGGGAAGGCAGCACTCAACTTAACCAGCAGAGCACAAAAAACATACAAGGCACAATGCCAACACACAACTGAACGAGTAAATGATCCACCCAGCTGTCAGAAAGCATACCTTAGACACAAAGTTCCTACTTACCCCATTTGCAATAAAGCTAACAAAGTGAGGAAGGAGTGGTGATATATTATAGTTGGTTCTCAGATCTAACAATGCAGTCTACAAAGAAAACAGAATAATACTTTATGTCATTCCCAATCTGTATGTATACAATCTGTATGTATACCAACATAAAAATATTTCAAATATTCAAGGAGGTACAATATGATACACATTTATAAAATAATTTTTAACTTTTTAAACAATTTTTTTGGTATTATATCCAGTTTTATCACATGTTTGACATCGCGGCACCATAATCAAGCCATTATTTAAATATGATATTGCACAAATGGAATAAAGCTATGGCAAGACATCTCTCAAATTATAGGTAATTTATAATTTTATTTGTTTAATAAATTGATGTTTGTAAAACATGTATGCCCCCATGGCAGCCTAAGTCAGGAATAATTAAGGTCACAGTGACCTTGACCTACTGACCTCAAAATCCATAGGGGCCATGTTCAGTTGATGACCAACCTACAAGTAAAGTTTAAAGATTCTAGGACATATGGAATAGTCAGAAATGGTAAAGGTCACAGTAACCTCGACCTTTGACCTCAAAAGCTTTAGGGGTCATCTACTGTTGATGACCAACCTACAAATAAAGTTTGAAGATCCTAGGGCAAAGTGTTCTTTGGTTATTGAACGGAAACCATTTGGCCTACCGACAGAAAGACGGACAGACAGATAGACAGACTGACTGACATGAGCAAGCAATATACCCCTCATCAAAGATGGGGGGCATAAAAAGACACACATGCAATATCCTCCAAGTATAATATGGTACCTTCATCATCTCAGAATCGTATCCAAGCACTGCTTGTGTAATCTTATCAAAGTATGTCAACAATGCTGCACTGGGTTCTATTTTATTTCCTGAAAAATAATAACCATCATGAAAGATTGTGACAACCATTTTCATCTTATTTTGCATGTTTTATTTTTCTAAGGAAGTTGTGAACCATTTTAGCTAGGTATTCTGGCATGTATCGATGGTGTACATTGGGCATGTTAAATACCCAAGAGTCTATTCAGGAAGAGCTACCGCAGCGGGCCCAGATTCTTTGTATTATAACTAACTTTCTGTCTCTCCAGACTTCAATCGAAGCCGGAAATCAATGGCCAATTAGGCAGTGATAAAATCGTACTTGTGTAAAAACACTTTAATTGGTTAAAAACCAATAAGTTTCTGTTCATAAATCTGTCTTCGAAACAATGATCACCGAATTCAAAATGTACCAGTACTGTTTTATAATCCATACAGCTAGAAAACTATCACCTTTTTTTAAATTACAAAAAATGAAATATTCAAACCTTGGGGATTTTGAACCGTCTTCTGAACACCTTCCACACCAAGCCAATGAACTGTAAACAATACAATGATATGTCCATTATTTCCACAGAAATAAGTGTACATTGAATGGAACCAAACTGTCTTAAACATGGACACATGTGAGGGGTGATCAATAAATACTCAGCAATATTGGTCACATAATAAAAATCCCAGAGAATTTTTCAGGAACTTTTTGATCGAACCTTGTAACTAAATTAAAAATTTCAGTTGAAGTTATTTAACATTTCCTGTTTAATATATTTCAGAAAGTATCTTCACAGAGCAACTATCACAATTTAATTGTGGTAGTCGTTTTACTTAACTGTACTACTGAAGATATGTAGACATATAACCAAAACCAACCAACACCAGGCCAACTCAGTAGGTAAAGCAATGAATTTCCGGTACACTAAAATCCCTAACCGGCAGATAAGGGATTCAATTCCAAGTAAGAACTTGTAGAGGTTTCACTTGCTTGTGGAAGATTTAGCAAGAATTGAGCTCGAGATAATTAATTCCAAGAAAACTGGTTAGGTCATCTTGTTGCTACATTATTATGATGAAGTCGAGTTTACTTTTGGTTGGTAATGCAGGAACATTTGTATGATGGATAAGTTATCAAATATATTGGCTACTTAAGGCAGGTAGTTGCTAAGTTAAAGTTTACAAGTTTAAAATTTTGTGATATATAAAGACACTGGCCCATACACATTACAATATATAAATATATAAACAAGTCAGGTGTCCACTAACGCAAGTTTGACTGTACCTTTGATAGTAGTTTCTCCAACACATTTAGGAATGTAGTCATTGACAACAGCAGTTGCTAGGTTAATTTCTGGATCTTCAGAAAAATGAATGACCTCCCCTACATCATTCTTCACTTGATGAAAAGCAGCAGGAGTCTCACTTGAACCATGACCGAGAACAGCCTAGTGATTATTCAATTAGCTGATCAGCAAATTTTATCATATTTATAGTACACAAACATGGATTTCAACTTACAGTGACTTTAGTGATCAAAGTTTCACAGTATACTGTTCACCACGAAATTATAAAAAACCCACATATATCACCTAAATAAACAGTCACAAGTACATGTATGTTATTTTATATTCTTTCAGAATGTTTCACAAGGAATTATCTAAAATTCCACTCTTTTATACAATTTTTTTTTAAAATTTGAAAAAATAAAAAAGCTTTAAATATACAAGATTTATATAGCGCCCTTTTCATGTGAACGCACGTTCAAAGGCACTTTACCCATGTTGCAGCCACAAGGGCGCAGGTGCATCCTCTACCAGTGCAGATACAGCATGATCTAACCAGAGGGACAGACTGAGAGAAAGCCCCTGAAGGGAGAGAGAGACATTAGATACAGGCATGTCCGGCGCTGCAGAGGTGCGTCTAGCTCTTATTTCGAATAGACAGCCTGGTTCTATAATGTGCCCGGTGTATAGCACCGATACACAGCTTCCTAGCACTTCCAGATACTTTGCAGACCAGACGGCCAGATATAGCCGGAAATATTATAAATATTTCAGAAATGTCAAGTTCCAATGCCAGGGATTGAACCCACGACCTCTGGATTGACGGCCCAGTGCGTTACCACTGAGCTAAATTCGCTTTGAGCTTGGCAACTTTAAGTCAATCGTTTAAATGCTGATGCAAAATTTTAAAACAAACCTGAATATCACTGTGCCTGCATGCCTTGTTGAAGTCATCAGTATTCATACGTCGTCTTCTGGCATGTCTCATAAATTGAGCACTTTTCTGAAATATGACAACCTTGATTTATTCAGCGTACAACCGAAGTGCTGTGGCATAACTTAACCTGCATTAAAGTATTGATAAATTAACATTTTAACCTTTCAACAGTTATTTCTGTTTAAAACTAAACTTTTTTTGTAAACGTCTAAATTGTATTACATCCCCACATGGCGCAATGTTTTAATAAAATATTTGCAACATACACAATTTATTGATCATTTTACAAAGAAAATATGACTACTATGTAAATTGGACTAGAATTCCACAACCCTAAATAAATCTTTTGATCACAATTATTACACATGAAAGTATGTATAAGTTTACCTGAGTTATTTCTCTTAAGCGATAGCTAACATCTTCCCCGAGGATCCCCGAGACATTATCATCAATATCATCATGTCCAGCAGCCTCGGCCATAACGCTGATAGATTCCTTTGTGATGATAGCATACCTCCGTTCATCAGAGACTGTCTTACGTTCCACTTCTGCCATCTTGTAATACTCTTACAAAGAAAGAGATATTTATTAGCTTATACCATGACCAATGTAAAACAGTAGATTGGTATGAATAGTTGGATACTGAATAAATGGTACAAGTAATGGTAGACAATTTCATTGTCGGCAAATTCAATGTTTTTCACACCTTTCATTGATGCTAATCAGAGTCTGTAATTAGACTTGCTCATTTTTTCCCCACATAAATAAAGTGAATTGTGTTGATAAATGAATACAAAATAGTTTTAAATAGTTTGTTTTGACCTCCCATGCTCAAAATACTACCAATTAACAATCATACTAGACATTTCAGGAGAAATTAACAATATGGGAAAATTTCCCTTTCAGCTTTTTCGCGCGTTGATTTTCCCAAGTGCTCCTATTGGCCCGGTCCCTTTTCCCCCAAAAGTCAAAAGAAACACTGAGGCTTAACCATACTTTTAATTTTTAGATACTTTTACTCTGTCCTTACTAATTTTCTTTGTTGGTGATGCGCTTCAAGTCTAGGGTTTGACTAATTTGCATATTTTTGCAGTATAACATTCGATTTGTTGTGGACTTTAGTTAATAAACAGATTGTAATTGATGTTGTTTTAATGTTTATGACAAGGCTGGTTCGAGTGTATTTGTTTTTGTGCAGATGCACCCATTTAAATCTAATTAAGAGGCACAAACTTGCAAATGTATGTAGAGCTAAGCTCAAAGCAATTTGGATACCATCAGCCAATGGTAAGTCGGGCTGCAACACATTTGCTCAATTTCTGATCTATTCAATAATTCATATCATACTTGACAGTCACATGTATTCTCGATATCGACATTACTGGATAAAACCTGTTTTTCCGGATTCGAAAATTTCACGGTCAGGGGGGTAGCAAGCAATAGGCCATATAGCGGGAGTGTATATAAAATGTCTTTTTTCAATGTTTTAACATGAACAAAGTATAAAACAATTTTTGCACATTTTGACATTATCATTAAACATCTTTGTTTTTAATCTTTAATAAGAATTATCCTAAAATATGCTTTATATTTGAAACATTGCATTTTATTCTACACTGCCGCTTCCGTAGATCGATACCGATGACGAAAAAATATACGGATTTTTCAAGTTAAACATATTATTTAGGCAGTGGCTAGACAGCGAAATTAGTCGTCCGGGTGCCGGACGACTAGACAGCGAAATTAGTCGTCCGTCAGTGGACTACTAGCAAACGCTACATGCATTGGCTAGAGAACCGTCATTCTATTTCTACGCATTATGCATCTACCTTATAATAAAGGTTATAATAAACTATGAATATAGGCAAGACATGTCAATGCCTTATCTGCAACCATTTTGTGACCTCCCGTGTATCTCCGTATATTGTCCTTGCCTATGTTCGTAGAGCAACAAGGTACAAAAATCGCGATTATTTTAGCCATAAGATAAGAATTTGTATATAAAGTCTTACTTGAACACAATGACAACATTATTTTACGACCTCGCTGACAATATTTTTGCCTTAATAATATGTTTAACTTGAAAAATGCGTATATTTTCTCGCCATCGGTATCGAGCTACGGAAGCGACAGTGTAGAATAAAATGCAATATTTCAAATATAAAGCATTTTTTAGGATAATTCTTGCCAAAGTTTAAAAATAAAGATGTTTACTGATAATATCCCCGTGGTATTGGAAATGGCACACTTAACAGTTTACGTCATTATTTTGTTATAAATATAAAACGTTCATAATTAAAGTGATTGAGCAATGATAGGGCAATTCAATGGGAACATGTTGACACTAAATATCAATAGTCAATTCCATCAATGCATGTTGTATGACCATAGCAATGAAAGACACGCTCAGCTTATTATGTCAAGTCCGCGCGATATGAAATGGCGCACCTATCCTGTAGGTCCCTAGTGGTAAAAAAATAAAAGGATTCATGATGTAGTTGTTTCCAATTTTATTTTATAGCTATATAGTCCATTTTTATATTTATAATAGTTAGCTTAGTTCGTTTACTTCTTAGATAATAAATCAATAGTTAGTATCGAGACAGAATTGCACTGGTTACTAATTCATAGTATTACATTGCCATTATACTTTTTGAATCACCAAGACAACTTGAAGATGTCCAAACAAGTGTTAAATCATCTATTACTGTCATGTAAGAATCATTCATGGCATTTGCATAGTCTGATCTGTCACCAACTTGACTTGGGAATGCCGAAAATATCAATGACAGTTAATATTAACAACATTTTCAAAACATATTATTTCAGATTTTGACTAGTTTTTTCAGTTTTTCTTAATAAGAAAGTTACATCCTTCTGGACACCATTTCCTGTGTTTGACAGTGTGTAGGACATTTTAATCATGTTACATGGTGTTAACATGGATGCCAGTGCTCTTTACAAAAAAAATTGAAGTTAAAATTTTACAAATTTGTGGGATTACGATATTTGAGGAATAAAGTGACATAAGAAAATAACAACAAATATGGGTACAGCATACCTTTCGAGTTCTAAAAGCACCAAATTTTACTTTGAACATTGAAAAATATTTGCATTACAGACCAAAACCATACATCCTTCCAAAAATATACTGGACATGTATGTCATTTTGAGTCTTAAACTCAAGAAAAGACCACTAATCTCAGGTGCGCCATTTCTGATACCGTGCCACAACCCATACCACCACGATATTCTAGCCTGTACTATTCTGTTTTTATCCTGCACCCTTTCACCTATGATCTTTGATCTTTTTAACCTTTAATTTGAGCACATAACACAATTTTTAAACTATTTATAACACTGTTTTCCAGACAACGCGCCTCCCAATCATAATCGAGTTCGATTGTTTGGGAGTATTATGTAGATGTAGTTATACAATAATTGTTTTATATGTTTTTCATGTTTAAACGTTGAAAAAAGAATAATTATGTACACTCCCGCTTTAAGCTTATTGCTCGCTAACCCCCTGACCGTGAAATTCCGGTTCCGAAAAACGGGTTTACCGGGCAATGTCGATATCGAGAATATGCAAGTGCTCTTCTGACAAATATTCGGAATATCTCGCACATTGCCGCTCAATTAATTCCGTAATCCCGGAAAACGGTTTTAACCAGTAATGTCGATATGGTGAATAAGTTGAAGTGAATATAATTATACATAGAAAGAACATACAGTATACACATGTATAAGTTGGAATGAATATTATTACATATAGAAAGAACATACCTCGAACAATTTAATTATCCGAAATCTACCAGTCGGTTACTAGTGCACTTGGAATTAGCCCAACGTCATGAACTCAACATCAGCATTGCCATGATAGTAAAACACGTGACCAAATAACAAGCATTTAAATGCGAAAATATCAAGTTACTTATAATGGTACAAACATTGCTGAAATACGATAAACTCGATTGTTTTGGTTTTCATTATTTTTTCTCAAACACGAGTTGTCTTTCTTGACGCGGTCAGACACGTCTAAATATTACATTGTGTCCGACTCACTCACTAGCTTACACTTATACTTATTAATTAAGTGATATAACGCTAAACCCTTTAAATAAAGTATGTGAAAACAAATTTGTTATTATAATAAGTTCAAAATTGCTATTTAGCGTGTTCAAAATGAATGAATCTACCATTAATATTTTCACCAAAAGCCCCTACTTAAAAGCCTTGCTGAGGCAAATCTCCCATATTGCATGACCATCAACCTACATGTACATACACAGTCACACAAGCAAAGAATACTTTCTTATATGATCTTTGACACAGGTGACTTAAATGAGTTACCACCTTACAAAATTCATGAACATCTTGACTGTTTTTATGGAATTAAACTCATTGCATGACTTATTAGAATCCTATATATATATATCTTCCTGATAGCCAAACCGATGCTTGGGAATTAGGCTTGACACACGTCAAACAACAAGAATGTTAAATAAGAATAAGAAATAGAAAGTATAAAAGATATGAGAAAGAAGGATGGTTAAAAATAGGTTAAAACAGAACAGGTATCATTTAAGGAGAGGCATGTTCAATACGGCTAACTTATCCCAGTCGGACGAATATAACACCTCTGACGATTCTTACGGGACAACTGGTACAGAACTCAGGTGTGGGAAGGTCAATGAAGTCCGAGGGTAGGGTTTTCCAGTGTATTATCGTTCTAGGGAGAACGGGGAATTTATAATAGTCTGTTTTTGTGTATATTTGATGAAAGGTCTTAGAGTGTGGTGTGCGTGAGGACCGGGTGCTAGGGATGATAAAGGTTGGGCGTGGGATAGCAAGATGCACTTTAGACGATTAAACAGATTCTGGAAGATCATTTATATAGATGAGAAATAAGAGCGGTCCAAGGACCGAACCCAATGGGGAACACCTGAGGAGGAGAGACTAGTATGGTGCTGAATGTGGTGCCGTTGAATACCACTGACTATGATCTGCTGTCTAAAAAGTCTTTGATCCATTTCAGAGTATTTCCTCTGATTCCGTAATAGTGACGTTTGTGTAATCTTTTTTCATGGTTGACCATATTAAAGGCTTTTGAGAGGTCAAGGAGCATAAGGTCGACTTGGCTTCTCATGTTTACTGACTGAATGATATCATCTATTAGCATGAGGAGTTGTGTTTGGCATGCCATTTTTTTTTGTCTAAAACCATGTTGAAGTTCGTAGAAGAGGTTTGACTTTGTGCAATGTTTTGTTATACTAGATGCGATAATATGTTCCAGGATTTTTGCACAGGATACAGGTCAGAGAGGTACAGGCCTGATCTGGAGCCTTTTTGTAAATTGGGGCAACATTCGCCATTTTCCAGATATTAGGGAGGGTGTTAGTCTGAAGTGATTTCTGCTATGATAGGAGTAATTTCTCTACATGTATTTTTCAGTATGATTGGCTATATTTGGTCATGCCCAGCAGCCTTGTGAGGGTTGAACAGGTTCCTGAGAAGTTTCTCCACACCATTAACAGATATATCAATGTCGGGCATGGGATGATGTGGACTAAACGTTGTTTATGAATTCTCTATGCCTGCATCTGCAGATTCCTGCACTTTCATTTAAGCCAGGGATTTAAGAGATAGAGGAGATTTAGTGGTAAAGACAGACTGGAATTGTTCATTTAATATTGTTGCTTTGTCAGAATCTGCAATTTGTAATTTGATGTGTTTTTTTTGAGTACGGGAAATTCTATTCCAACAGAGTCTTGTTTTGAATGTTTTAGTAGTGAGTAGAGTTTTTTAGTGTTTGGTCTGGGATGTACCTGTTCTGGTTCACGTCTTTACGGCATTTATGTTTGAGAGAGAAGTACGTTTCTTTGAGTATGATTTGCTTATTGTTCTTGTACTTTTTATATGCTTTGTCTCTTTTCCTATTGAATCGTTTAAGTTCGACTTTGATCAAGGGGAGTTTGATTTTAGTGGATAACCATTTGGAAGATACGAAGAGATTGCACGCTTCCCCAATTGATTGTGTGACAGTTTGCCAAAGATCTTCTACATAGTTTGTGATGTATTTGTTTGAGTTATTGATTGATGTGTGAAGGTTAGAGATGTGTGCGCGAAGCCCATCCCAATCTGCTTTATTGTGGAGATGAATTTCACGGGGTTTCTGTGGTCTTGATCTCTGATCAATATGACATTTTAGATAAGTAAATTTACCAAATTATGTTTTCATTTTTTGAAGGTGGGAACTCACTATTTCTACTTCTTCTACTTCGTTTCTCGTCAAAACCCGCTTCGCAGACATAAAACGGGGGGGGGGGGTAGAGGTGCAATTACTGCCTCAGGTGCAACGATAAAAGTAATTCAGTGAACTGTGAACTTAACAACAAACGTCGATCTTAACATGTTTATACACTATATATTGCATTATTTACGATTTCATCTTCATGATTGGTTGAACGGCCGGTTCAATGCTGTCCAGGCTATCAAGGTTGATGACCCCGGTTGGTAGGCTCTTCCAAGGGATGACAGTTCTGGGAAACAACTAGTGCTGATCTGAATCCATCTATCTTGGCGAGCGTAGATGTAGATAAAATGTAGGTACTGCCACTAGGTTGTTAACAATTTTGTACATAAGAATAAGGTCTGATGTTGAGCGACGCGGTTCCAGTGATGGCCATAGTGTTGTGGGTTCCATATTGTAGAACTACATGTTTATTCAAGTTTGGGCATTACAAGTGATTGGTTTGCTCTTTCTTTGGCGACTTTACGATAATGACTGAGGTTACGTTTGATAAATCCCAGGATACTTGAAGCTATACTAGTTATAAATACTGTCAATGTGCAGGTTGTACTTCATATTATCAGCAAGTGCTAAGAAATACACTAATTTGATTATAATATAATTATTCAGCATTATATAATTATGATAAACAATTTAGCGAGCACGTGTATGTAATATGTCATGATATTTGACTGCAGTTCTGAAGTTGTCTTTATCTATGGTTTAAGAACTTTAAAATGTACTGTATGGTATACTGCATGAGTAGTTGTAATCCGTCTTTAAAGTCTCACAACTATATTTTATTAAGTTAAGTGTTCAACCCGTAGATAAAGGCACTTATTTGCACTTCGCATTCCATATCTAATTATAGCTCTTGGTTAGTAAACGTTATCCATTCGTAGTAGGGCCTATATATAACGCTTGAAAAAAATATAGTGTTTTGACATTTAATGGTGTGACGCCTTCGGTCAATACAATCGCCCGGGTGATTTTGATTTTTTGTCAGTGCAGACGACAGGAAGTGGCATGAGCAGGAAGATCGGTCGGTCCAAAATTAACTCCGAAGATAAATACTGTTCCAGACGAACCTTTTATGATTCAGATAACATTGACCGCATTTCAATGTCAACTATTCGAGGTCCAATTCTTACAGCTGACAGTCAAAGAGAATCAGGTATCAAATTGAATAAAATAACGAGACATTATCACCCAAAGAAATCGCACTTGAAACGACATTTGGAGCAAGACATCGATTGTCATGAAAAAGTTTTAGTTCAACCAGCTCAATATATAGGCCATACATCCAAAAAGTTAAAGAGCGACTGGGATTTCCTGTTTTACAATGAATTTCCTGAGGAAGCTGAGAGGTCCAGGAAACCGACGTCTGTCCAGATTTCTGAAGAAACTGCTGCAGTTGGTTCACAGAAAAAGAAGGAAAGACAGAGTTTTCTAGTACGTGGGAAGGAGATGAAAAGTTTTTTCAAGTTACTAGGTAAGAACTGTAGTGAAGACACCTTAGACGGTTGACACCAATGTGGGGTTAGATGACAGATCTCGTCTGTAGCCTCAATTCTTGTATTGTCAACACTATCTCTGGCACTTGAGTTGTGCTTGGAATCATATTCATGTATTGTTAAAAAGAAGTATCCGATAGTTGTTAATTTCCACAATAAAATGCATCAGAATTGGACCTAAAAATGTAAATTTGCAAATGAAAATAATTTCAATGTTATATATACTGGCTGGCGACCACCAAATCCGGACGACCACCAATCCGGACAGACTCAAAAACGCTTTATAGCGGCCATTGATTTTGATCATCTGTTGTCAATCAATTAGACGCTTGCTTTTTGTCAACATTACGAAGTAGCAACGATTAAAGTTAAATATTTTTCAAGAAATGGCGCATTCATTTCGTCTGCACTCGGGAAGCTTGTTTACATTACGGGGGAAGTGGAAAATCGTATAACTGCGCATGCGCAATACTTCTGCACAGCCCCGAAATGTAAACTGCGGTCCTTATGCTAAATATGAGGTAAGCCGATGCAATGTTTTTGTTAACAGATAAACCTGAAAATATAGCTTTAGTAAAGTACGTGCAGAGTTTCAAAAACATCGTACAACTTCATTTTGTATCAAAATGCCCGCTTTTAAAAGTGAACGTTTAAAATTTTACCGCTAAGTTTCGATCGATATTTTTCCAATATTCACGGGAGATAAGTCGTACAAATTTTGTACAAATCGTTTACTTGTGCTCTCCCTTGATTTATTACATAGTTTAATTCTATTTTTAACGCCTTTTTCGTAATAAAAAACGCGACAACACGTTGTCCGGATTGATGGTCCTGTTGGACTTAAAAATGAGGTGATGTAGTGACCCCTATAATGGCCCTCAAAAATGCACTTGAGCTATTTTTAGAAGTAAACAAATTAGCTCTTCAGTTCAGAGACGAACCTAGCTTCATTCAGGTGAAATTTCAATGGCTTGATTTACACATTTCTCGAGTCATCGTAAAAAATATGCCAAAAGTGTCCGGATGTAGGACGCCTGCCAGTATAGGGAAACAATTAAAATTTTTCTTACGCAAACTCTTGCATGAACCTTGCCCTGGCTGCGACTATTAATAGTAGGGTTGTCACTGGCTCTACTGGTAGAGGGGTACTGCCACAAGGCCTTATGGATGTGAACAAATGGAGACTTTCTAATGGAAAGGTGTGCTATACTATAGGTCACTTCTAACATCCAGCCTTTCTCAGTTTCTGCAAGGCCATGTGGGGCTATCCATTTGGCTTTGTGGTTAAAGTGTCTGCTTGTCATGTTGGAGGTCCAGGTTTGATCCCCGTTGCTTGGGATTTTTATGTCCTGGTATCAACTGATGCCGGAGGCATACAGTGATTATCCTGTCTGTCCGTGCATTTGTACCGTTACCATAACTTAAGTTCTTGAAACTCAAAAAATTTCAAAGTCCATCAATTCAAGGCATTGCTTTCAAACTTGACATACTTCATGTGTTTACCATCATAAATACCTTACATTGTCAACGCCAGCTATCAAATCCAATATTCTACAGAATTATGGCCTCTGATAGTGATTGACTATTAAAGCTAGTAATTATGGACAAGGCTTACTGTTTACTGAACACAGTCTTGTTAAATAATTATCTCCTAGTTTACTTGAAATTTGTTATGCAGCTGAATTAGACATATTGTTGGACCACAGGCACCCATCTTATCATGTCTGCTCTCTTGTTTTCATGTGTAATGTTGAATCAGTGTCTCAGTACCTTTGCACATTCCAAGAAAAAGTGAATATATATATATATATATAGAGGATCTTACATGAGTGTCTTTCTATATTGAATTTATTAAACGAGTTGGATAAAATGATAAAATGCGAGGCTCTGCCGAGCATTTTATCACTTTTATTCAACGAGTTTAATAAATTTAATATGGAATGACACGAATGTAAGATTCTTTTTATCACATAAACTAAATACACAGTAAAAGTTTGTCAAGAATGCACACACTTCCCCTTTAGCAAATAAACTCCATAGGAGTAAAGCGGTTCATTGAAAGAGCTAAGAAAATAGTGCAACAATGTATACTCCAATATGTTAATTTTTCTGCCTTTGAAAATAATATATTTAGGGTATCTAAAATCCTGCAGATGTAAAACTACGCTTAACAAAGTAAATAATTAAATCTAGGACCGCAGCAACACAACGTATTCTGTTCTGTTCCGTGTTCCGTTCCGGGTTATAGTAACAACCAAGGACAGGGGAAGTAACTAGGTTTTCCGCGTGAATTTATTCGCGATTCGTCTGAATATAGCCTAAAATAACAGATTGTACACGATGCAAGTACTTGATAAGCAAGGAAAATCGTCTTTATTACTCAAAATTAACGGATTTATACAATGAAATCAACATCCGATGCTGTGTTTGTGTAGATGCCAGATATTTGGTATGTACATTTCGTCCCGATCTTATTCGTACCCACGTTTAACGGACCTACCGTCATGTTTGCTTACAGTCATATCTCTTAAGTTCTTGTACAGCTGTTATTGTGTGATTATAACATGCCCTAGAGTGCTCATAATCGGATATAGAATTTATTCTATTCTAAAAATGTATTCTTTTACTTTTTTGACAACGTGTATGAATACATAAATAAAGTGACTCGCCCTTGTAAATACCTCATTTGCATGTTTATTACACGTGTGTATTATGACTTTTATGTAATGGGTTTATTAAACTCCCAGAGCCTATTTTATGTGATAAATATATATATACCGAGACAAGAATATTGCTTAATTTAGGCATATTAAGTAATAACACGGATATACACAGAACGGATAAGCAGGTCTAAAAATAGCCTAATTATGACCTGACTACCCATAATGCATTGCGCGCTTCGGTAAGCACGATAATTGTGAACATGGCTTATCCAAAAGAAATCTTTTTTTCGTGTCAAAACCACAAAACTAAGTGGTTTGATCATTTTCAACAAATAGAGGACACCCCAAAGATCACAAAAAATATTGATTTATAAGAAAAACAGTCGCAAATAAGTTTCCTTAGGGATTTAAAAAAGTAAATATCGGAAGCAATCCAAAACCCGTCGATTGAAAATTTATCGACCAGGATAGGTCACAGAAAATGTGGTCTATGTCACAATTGACAGATGAATCGTCCAGACTATCTATTTAAAAACGTTCCAAACACACAACGGAACAAATAAACACCCATCTTTGCTTATTTAGACGAAGAATTGCTTTAAATGAAAACAAATATCTCATTGACAAATCAGGCTGAATTGGTGAAATAATCCAAGATGGCGGCGGCTAGCGGGAAAAATAGCGCCAACTTGAGAATCTCGTCAAGTCTCGCTAAGTCTCGTACAAGTAAGCCGATCGCGATATTTCATTCCATTATGGCGGCCTATATAGGAAAATAGTGGGAGTTGAATGAGTTGCCATTCCGTCTAATGTATTTCCGTGGTAATAAGTATGTTTCCCATTTAAACACAAAATTTGAGCTTAAAAGAACTTAAAATGAAAGGATGTCGGTTATTCAATAATTCATGATCATGATTACTTTCCATCTTCATTAATCAGTATGTTTGAAAACACAATCTTCCTTTTTCAGATGATGACTTGATTCAAGATTTCCTTTGCAGAGACAAGTGTATGAAAATTACTGACAAGGTGAAGTTCCTTACCAAATAATAATTCCATGTTCTATCGAACTGTTTTCATTCCATTGTTTTAAAGATATTTATTTAATTGATTTAGCATTTTTTAACAAATAATTATGCCAAATTTTTGAAAATGACAAAAATCGGGCAGGAGGGTCTAAGTAACAAAAAATCGAAGAATGAACTGAAAATTTGTGACTACATTTTGTATATAATGAGATAGTGATTAGAATACATACAAACAATTGTATAATACTAATAAACTTTGCCATTGAACGGATTAATTTTTTTTTCAGACAAATACTGACTGTATGAATTTTAAGTTGCTCTCATACTTATTACTTACTTGTTAATTTCAGTATTTGCTTGCTATGGTATTTGCTTACTTCAAGAGGGCTGGATATAAAGTTCGTGAATATACAAAAATAAACTTTTTTGTTGCACTGTAAGTATTAAACATATTGTTACTATTGAGATTGTAGATGTATGGATAAAAATGTGAACATGGATAAATGTCATCCTGCTGAAGCTTTGTTAAAAAGTCTTAACAGTTTGTTTATGTTGCCCTGGCTACTTCGAGACACAGATAAAATAAATTAACCTCACAATTAAAACTCATAATGATGAAGATAAATCAGATCCTGAGGATATAGTAGTTTTGATTTGATACCTTCAGCTACTAACTGATATTTTGAGTATACATCCTGTATTTCTCACTTGTGGCTTTTTTTCGAAATCGTTTTGTACATATTTTTGTGCCCACAATCCTGACATTGACTCTGAAAAATGAATGATCGAATCAACTTACTTCTAGTTACCTTGCCAACGATATGGAAGAAGATGAAGAAGAGATGAAGTATGAAATATTCCCGTGGGCATTGGGTGATAAATGGAGAGACAGATATCCACGATTTTTACTGAAGAGAGACAAACTCTGGTGCAAGATAGATCACAGAGCGGTTGTCAGCAAATGCTGTTGTGAACAGGTTAACTACTTTAATTAACTGACATAAAACAATTCAGTCCGTATAATGCAATGTAATCAAATTTTACTCAGTTGTACTGCATATTTTCAAGTGCGTACCTAAAAGATAGTAACCATTTTTCCCAGAATTTATTTTAATACTTAGTAACCATTTTTCCCAGAATTTATTTTAATACTTTTCTAAAGTGCAATCATAGCAAAGTAATTGTCAACTTCTCCCGAGGCCAAGCACTTGATCATATAAATTATATACATTTGTATATAATTACATTGACATGACATAGGAGAACATAACTTGCCCAGTCCAGGAATCAAACCAATTTCTTCCTGGTGTCAGCCTAGCAGTAACAATGTACTTAACAGGCTTCAAGTTAAAGAAATCTTCCAACTACAGTAAAATACTTATTATATCATTGGTTAGATTTCAACGAAGCACAATCACAGGAATATACGGTACCAACCCTAGTTGTATAATTGTCAGGCATTTTAGGTTGGATGATTTTGTTTTGCTTGAGTAATGGCCCTTTGTGGGAGACATACATTTTTGAAGCCTTTCTTATTCATCAATGACTTTCATATTAATAAATTAAGACTAAAAAAATTGCATTTTGAAGTAATGTTTGCTAGATTTACATTTGTACATTATTTCATCGATTATAGATCATGGCCATTGAATCTGATCATCCACTTTGGAACAGAACCAGACCAGATTTTCATGGAGGTGCTTTGAGAAATTACATGAAAAGTGATGATGATGATGGTTACCCGCGTGGCCCCAATAGTTCACCTAAGAAATGTCCAGAATGTGACAGAGACAGTCAGTATGATTCTGCCAGTCCGCTCAGTGCATCATGGTATGTTTCTTCAGGAGGGACAAGCCCAGATGTTGATGGCCTCTTTCTGAAAGCAGATTCAAACCAGTCCTCATTTGATATGAAAGGTATGTTTTAATGTTATCTTTTTATATGCCATTTTAAGACAGGGGCATAGCCTGCAGCACACAGATGGGCGAGTGCATGGTTTATACAGGCATTGAAAAGTCATTGAAAATGATTTGTTTCTTGAAAAGTACTTGATTCTTGGTTGTTTTTCAAAAAAATGCCCGAAAGCTTGTTGAATTTACAAATGTGTCATTGATTTTAAATGTGTTTCTTGGTAATATTGAAATAATCAAGTTTGAATGTTTGTTTGATTTATCACTACTAAATCACAATATACTTATGTTTATTTAAGCATTTAACTTTGTTTTAGTGGCTATTATAAATCTGGGATTACCATTAAAACTGTTTAATAGGGCCCTGCAAATTATTTTTCGACGCCTACAGTAATCACCTTGTCTGTCCGTCCTTCTGTCCTTCTACATTGTTCATGTTTTTTTCTTAATAACTGGCAAACTGTAGGTATCAACTTTAAACTTAAGACATATGCTGAGGGACATGACAACTGCACGCTATTTTATGAAAAGTTACACGGGGCCTGCTGGTCAAGATAGTGATGATTCTGTTTTTCTTGCATTTTATCATTTGTGAAATAATTATGTTCCTTCGAAAAATGAATTTCCTTTGAAAGGTACTTGAATTTTGCTCAAAATTTTCTGTATAAGCCATGATGTGGTGTCCCTGAACAGTAGTTGTCCGCTTTCTAACTTCATCAGTTCTTTAATACTTGGCTTATAAAGTCCCAAGTTTGATAAACAGCCAGATTGCATTAAAACAAGATTTATACCCCTTGTTAGTTGATCTACACTACACACTGTTTATGTACATGCATCATAATTATTTAAGTTGTGTTTTTATTACATTCAGGCTTGAAGAAAACTTTACCTAAAGATAAATGGCCTGGAGTTGAAGAATAAATTCTACTTGAAATTCCACTGATGCAACAATCTTCATATCAGATTCTGAGTGTAAGCCATTGGGTGATGTAACTATGTTAATAAACAGTGCAATACACAAGCTGAAAGATGTGTGACTCATTATCTCCATATTAAAAAAAACATGTATATTAATTTTTTAATTAGTAGTTGTGTGTGTGAATGTTAAGTATACATGGTACCATTTATTTTAACCAAAGTGACCCATCTGAGTATTGGACTGGCAAATATGGCAGACAGGGCTGTTGACATTAATGATTAGTACTTCTTGTGTATCTTTAAAATAATTTTGGTACATAAAACTTTCAGGAATTATTATGAACATTAGAAGTTGTATGAGGCAGTGTGCCTAGGGTTTTACTTTTGCAGGAATCAAGTTTTAGCCGAGTTATGGCCCTTGTTTGAAAACCTGGTTTCTTAGAATTGCTTCATAAAGTTTCTTGTGTTTGGTGTATGTTGTTTTATAGTGTATGAGAAATTTGAAATTTATTATTGTGTGTTTTGCATTGTTGCATTATTGTTAATTGTCAGGTGTAAATGCATTTGTATTTATTGATGCATAATTGTCTGTTGCTTATTGAACTGTTGATATATTAAATATGTTATATTGAAATTTTATACTCTACGTCAAGCAATACTGTGATAATTGTAAAATATGTTAACTGTTATTATTTGTTACATTTGTTTTGTAAGACAAATAGATGTTGTTGAATTGTTGATTTTTATACCCCTGTCATTCAAAGAATGGCAATGGGAAATAATGTATTACCTTTGTCTGTTTGTCTGTGCAAATATTGCTTTTTGATCAAATAATTTGAAAAAGAGCAATTATTTAAATTCCCATACATTTGTGTAGGATAGCAATTTTGTAGTTGAGTTTGTTTTTTTGTTTTAATCCATTATGTTTGTTGGAAGTGTTATGCCGCTTCTATTACTTCTAAGCAAATAACAGGAACATGCACTTCTGTGGTCACATCTCAGGTTGATTGAATGTTTATTAAAATATGATTGTCTAGAATTATTGTTGTATTATTTCTTAGGGCTGTTCTAGAGTTAGAGGGAGGAGACAGGAACAAAATGAAAATGATGATAAATCTGTGTTAATGCTGTACGAAGAATACAATACTGGTGATGTGTACTAGATAGAATTCTAATTCTGTGGGAAGGGGTATTTTGAACATTTTCCTGGAACAGCCCTTGCAATGTTGGAAAGAAGCATATATTCATAACCATATTACTTGGCAAGGCACTGACTTTGTCTTTACAAACACCGAGTACATAAAGAAACAAACACAGTTCAACACTCGTTACTTTTTAGCTCACCTGTCCAAAGTGACGAGGTGAGTTTTTGTGATCACTCTTTGTCCGTCCACAATTGTTTGTTTACATGCTAGATGTTACAATGTTGTCCTGATCTTTATAAAACTTGGTCACCATGATCATCTCCACAAAAACTAGGTCACGAGGTAAAATCTTATACATCTGTTCACAATTGTTTGTTTACACACTAGACTGTTACAGTTTCGGCCTGATCTTTATAAAACTTGGTTACATCTTTCCAATATGTAGATAAAGTTAATATTTGGTCATCTTGGGTCAAACACTAGGACACCAGGTCACAAGGTCAAATCATAGAAAAACCTTGTGTAGTCACTAGAGGTCACAATTTTGGCCTAATCTTTATGAAACGAAGTCATGATGATCACCTCAACCAATCTAGGTCAAGTTTGATACTGGGTCATCTGGTGGCAAACACCTGGTCACAAGGTCAAATTATAGAAAAAAATTGTGTAGTCACTAGAGGTTACATATTTGGCATATCAAATCTTTATGAAACTTGATGACAATGTTTCTCTCAATAAAATCCAGGACACGTTCAACATTGGGTCAAAAGTCAAAAACTTAGTCATAGAAAAACCTTGTGTAGGGTGCACTATATGTCACAATGTTGGTGCATCTGTCAATATGGGTTATCTGTTTGCAACTACTGCGACATGTGAGTGACCTATGACCATTTGAGCCCTCGTGTTCCTCATCGGGTTACATGTTAAAATCATTTTAGTCAGTCTAGGCTAAATAGTATTGCTTTTTCTCGAGGGCCACAAGGTACAATGAATATGGTATGTTAAATGTTAACACATTAAATTTATATTTGTAACATTTAATATACTCACTTTTGCACTTATGGAAAATAAAATATGCCTGCTTTGATAGTTATTTTGGAATATTCCATGAAAAAGGTTGCGTTTTTCTGAAAAAATGCTATTTATATCCCCGAACAATGAGTTGTGAGGTGGTATACTGGGTTCAGATTGTCGGTCAGGCCAGTCCATAGACAAGTGAGTAAAGTCTTTATTTTACGAGGCTAGCATATTTGCAATAATGCAATCTTCCCTATTTGCCTCATGCAGATGTGCATAAATGAAATAACTTGCCCTGCGATGATGTTTGCCAGAATTATGGCCCTTTGTCGACGCGGGGTATATAAGGCTGTCGAATGGTGACAGCTCTAGTTTTAACAACTTGCAATTAAAACCTTTTAAATCAGAGTTACAGTTTAAGAACTTGACTGGAGATACTTGGGAACAAGCAGGCACAAACATTGCTGATTCACATAGTACAGGAAAAAATGACACAATATCTTTCATAACACGAGCTTATACATTGTACATGTATTGCCTATCAGAAACCAATCACTTCAGGTCATTGCTTTAAAGCAAAAATGTACAGGTAACTGAAGTGATTAAAGAGTGTTTTATTGGACACCCATGATCCAATAGTGCTTTCACGAATTTGAAAAAAATCACAGTAAAATATGTATTGCTTGAATTGCAACACGAAAGATTGTATGAACCGTGTATCTCGCTTTAATGCTTTCATTTTATGATTGTCATACGTTGTGTACTTATCAACTGCAGAATGTTTTTATGCATACATGTATTTATTTGGAGTCTACAAAGCAATTACAATGCAACCATCCTGCATCTAAAGTATCAACATACACAGGTTCTATAAATCCTGAATAATCCGGATTCGCTGCACTCCGGAAATAATGATATTTTCAACAGAAAATGGACGACATTTTGTTTTTGATGAAATATTCAAAGTATTTAGTAAGAGTTCTGATCCATTGAAACTTTACATAATGAATTTTAAATAAAAAAAAGAAAATATACCAGATTTATATAGCGCCCTTTTCATGCGAACACACATTCAAAGGCACTTTACATTATAGTTTTGCAGCCACAAGGGCGCAGGTGCATCCTCTACCAGTGCAGATATACAGCATGATCTGACCAGAGGGACAGACTGAGAGAAAGCCCTCTGAAGGAGAGAGAGACATTAGATACAGGCATGTCCGCACTGCCGAAGTGCGCATAGCTCTTATTTCGAATAGACAGTCTGGTTCTTTAATGTGCCCGGTGTATAGCACCGATACACAGCTTCCTGGCACTTCCAGATACTTGCAGACCACACGGCCAGATATAGCGGGAAATATTATAAATATTTCAGAAATGTCAAGTTCCGACGACAGGGATTGAAGCCACGACCCTTGGATTGACAGCAGCGTGCGTTACCACTGAGCTAAATTCGCTTATTTTAAAAGTAGAAATTTTGTTGAAACATAGTTTTTGTGTAGGAGTGTATCCTTCATACATGTTTAACATGTGCGTTGGTGCGTCTTCATTTGGGGGGGGGGGGGGGGGGCAAGCATTAGGGAGGAGTGGGCACTTTTATGGAGATGAGGGATTCAAATTTACTAGCGTACGATGAATGATTGTGTATTTAATAACTGAGGTAGGTATATCTACTGAGTTGTCTAAATAGTTGGGAATTATAAGAACCTTACTTAACTAGAGGGTAACGGCGACATGCTCACCCAAGACTTTTTTTTAAATAAAACCATGCATCCTTCTGGTGCAATATGTGCGTTCTGACATACAAACAAGACTCGTTGTACATTGTATTACAAAATCAAGCACCTCTAAGTCCTTATTTTGTGAATCGTTCTACTAATTCTTGCTCAAGTGCCCGATTTCTAATAACATTTAAGGAAAGAGGTTGAGCCAGGGCTACTGAACATAGAAATGGCATTGTCTTGGAGCAATATACGAGTTCGTGTAAGCTTTACTTTACGGCAGTTTATAGCTCTTTTAACAGCTCCGTTATATTCTATTTCATATCTACTAAAGTGTTGTGGACCATATTGAAAATAATCTAGAACCAAATACTAGTATGTCATCCACAATAAATGAAGTCGTTATATTTATCATCAAAAAGTTATTTTGCGAACGAATACTTTCATACCTTTTCATCAAGAACGAATGGCTAATTACCTTTTACGAAACTATTTTAGGCCAAAAATATGAATGTGGTCTGAATTATGAAACACTATGTAGACCCCCCCCCCCTGTTTTGAAATTGGGTAGCCTGGTACCTACGAAAAAGCATAATTTAGATGTATATTTAGTTTTTCTGTGAGGTAAGGGCAGCAGGTTAAACTATGTTATAGTGAGTTTCAATGCAAAGAGACTTTATGACTGCCAGAAGCTGCCACACATCTTGTTCAAAAATGTTTCACAGTGAGTTACGTTAATACACATCCCGATACGCTGTTTAAATAGCCATTCATTACTCAAAGTGTTCAATCACGTATACATGTATGTATAAAATAATATGCGTAAATATTAACTTAGCGTAACTCGGTCTACTTAACATTACATTTAAGACAAGTTTTACAATGTGACATACGAATCATTTTAATACATTTTGATATACATTTGTAGTACTATAGCACTTAAAATCGAATCAAGATAGTTACGCTCACTCGTATGTACCCCCAATCCCCCTCCCCCCATTGAAAGCTTCATGGGTAAATGCATAGATTGTAAACTACCACCTTTTTAAGCTCAGTCAGTGTAGCAAATATAGTGTTAAACAGAAAATAGTGCAAAACCTGTTGGTAATGACCAACTAAAATATTCGTACTCGGTATACAAACTATACTACTCAAAATTTGATATTTAAGAGTCAACATGTTTCCCTTGTGCATATTTTTCAAAATGAATAAGATGGGTTGACGGAATTTTCATAAAACATAATGTTACATCTGAAATATTGTAAACGAGGAAATGTCGATTCAAAATTTGATGCCTAGGTGCTGATAAGCCCAACTTCGCTGCTCAAATGTTTGTGCTGCATTCAAGCCTCTGTGATAACAATGCGGTCCGTTTTTTGGCCTTTCGGTCTTGCTTAATATGAGAAACATTTCCATGTTATTCTTTACACTTTGGTCACTGCCAATAGGGCTTATCAGTTACCTGTAAAAAGACGACATTATGCCAATGCATACCAAATGCATCACATGAATGTTACGAAATTTAGTAGCAGATTAGAGGATATTTTAATATTTTTACAACGTTTTGTTCAGTTTTGTTTTGCTTAGTTAACACAAGACGGATGTGAATATTGATTTATGAATAAATACTTCAACATCACGGAAGTCGATTGAAGTGTTTCCGTTCATCGAGTGTTTTATATTTTACTAAAACAATACAATGATGGAGGATTGGATTTATATGGTGATGATAACAATCATTTTAAAGAGTAAGTGAATTAATTTATTAAAAAAAATACTATTTTATTGGTTAAAAGATTGAATTATAAACTACATAATTTTGATCTCATAGATTCACATCATTTCGATGTCACGTAGATATCTAAATTACTTTCGAAGTTTCGAATTGTGGCGTAAAGTATTAGAAATTATTTTGTTTTTGTTTGTTTTACGTTCGACTTAAACATCGTTGCCAATCCTTCTCCTGCCATATTCTGATTCATTGATCAATAACGGTAGAGGTAGGACAGTTTGATACAAGGAATCAGAATGTGATACGTTCTTTCTGAATAAACTCCTTGATTCTTGGTGTCATTTGTATAACACCGATACTCGCTTAATTATTTTAATTGGTGCAAGTTAGAGAGTTATCTTAGTGAAAGAAGCACATCATGTTGAATAATGTGACCTTGTTTCAAATTCATAATGACACATAACGTCAAACCAGACATGTATGTCCACTTGTATGACAATGTATGACTTGACTTGACTTGGTATGAACACTTGAAACTTAATTGTTTGGATGGATGTTCATGCGACTTCAGACGAACCACAATAACTTCATTATAGCTTTTGAAGTCAAAGATACTCCAAACTGCAAGTATGTGTCATATATGATAAGTATGGATGGGTTGAAGCCGCATTCCACACCCTCTATTAGATATATATGGTTATAAGTATCGAATTCGATTCCGTTGATCATTATAGTATTAACGTGTACATTTCAAGGACGTGACCTCTTATCGTATCACAATATTTCCAAGAACCAACTATGAAGTTAGGATCATGATGTGAGAGTGACGTTTTATTTTATGTGTACACTAAAGATTGCAACCATTATCTCGGAGCAGGTAAAGCGAATATAGTATCGGTGTTAAGCATTGAAATTATAGCCTTCATAATTGGTTTTACACAGTGATAATGGACTCGACCACTGTGTCATTCTATTAGTATCGTAACTGGACACTTACATGTCGCTGGCTTATAATTACTACTTACGACATTATAAGACTCGTGCATGTATGAAATCTGCATCTCAAGGCGCTTCTTTTTAGCCTATAAAATCGGAAGTGGTTATGTTGACCAAACTGAAGTTTAAAAAGTTTGTTTTTTCATAAGTAAAGAATAGTTTTCTGAAAGTTTTTTCCTGTTTTCTCAAAATATTGATTCTTAGCCAGCAGTGTATCCTTGATCCTAGCTTGTTTGGTATATTTCCACATTTAACATTTTGTCTCGTCTTCGGTAACTATAGTTTAGATGTTGCAAATGAACAAGTGGACATTTATAGATTTTTAAATCAGGTCACCGTCTGGTACATACCGCCGATACAACCTACATGAAAAGTACTATAAAGGACTACTTTTCTGACACGCGCCATCATGAAGTCAACGCTGCTTACAAGAACCGGTCAAAGACGTTTATTCATGATGAATTTGAAAGATTTGGCCTGGAAACAGAATATCAGACGTTTACATATAACGGGGTGAGACATTAATTCGTTGGTTTCAAGGTTTCAATTTATTGCAATTGATATATTTCAGTTCCTTTCATAAATAAAGTAAGACACTCCATAATATTGAGTTGTTGTAACACTCGCAAAAAACTTTTTAAAAAGACGTCTTACACAATCGAACTTTATTAATATGTTTTATCATACAACACAGGGATAAAAGTTAAAACAAACCAATATTTGTACCCAAAAAACTGGATGCCTATTGTTCGCAGAAGTACAACGTACAAAGTTTTAGTTTCGCAATTGTGACTGTATTACATAATGTACATGTATTTGATAATAATTATTGGTAGCCTACATATTTATTGCATGAAATGGCGTAACATAAAAGTCGTATACTTGTACATGAACATATATCTCATTCTGTATTGTACATTTGTTTGTAGTTGAGTTTTGAGAATGTGATAGGTGTACGTGAAGGAAATAACTTTGGAACCCAAGATGACAAGATCATTGGAGTATGTGCACATTATGATACCGTGTCCAACACCAAAGGTATGATTTACTGAATCATTAGGAAGTGCTCGCGTTTATGTAGTGTATAATTAGTGTCGTTGTCGTTTAAGTAGGGATGAAAATGATATGCTATTTATGCTAATAAATAAAGAAGTGTTCCGCTTTAATTCCTCGATCAGTCCTCGATCAGTTGTGTTTTCATGTTACTCTTGCTGCAAGGATGGCTTGGCCTCTAAAACTTGGGTGTCTTCCTTGACATGTTTTGCTGAAAAGATGTTAGTATGAATTCTAACCAAAAACAAAACAGCTTTACATACACACACACAGAGAAGAATCGAAGGTGTGCTTGAAAAAACGTTTAAGCACAGATGAGCCTAATAACATACAACTTTCCGAAGACAGAATGTAGAGCAACGCATACCGCGTCTTGTTGTGCTGTCAAATGCATAATATTGACTGTCAGAATCAAAAAAATTAAAATAAAGTATGCTCATATCCTTTCCGCTGCCACTATCATACACCGATGCACTTCCAGAGCCGCCTGATGCAGACCGTATTTCGGTGGTCCTCCATTACCACTATTGTTTGTAGAACAGCTACCAAAGACGACTTTTGCGTACCGGAAAAATACGGGGGTCTTGTTTCCACAGTGGAATAATGCAGGGTTTCGGTGAAAATCTTCCTTTTTTGCAATAGAAAATAGAAGGAATTTTCAAAAATATACAGCTGTGTGAAGTTGGCTCAACATACGCCATTCAAAATATCGAATGTCGTCCAGCTCGACATTGGACGACATTGGACGACATTAAAAAAATCATCGAATGTCGTCCAGCTCGACATTGGACGACATTCAAAAAATCATCAAAAATCGAATGTCGTCCAGCTCGACATTGGACGACATTGGACGACATTCAAAAAATCGCCGAATGTCGTCCAGCTCGACATTGGACGACATTGGACGACATTCAAAAAAGCATCGAATGCCGTCCAGCTCGGCATTGGACGGCATTCAAAAAATCATCAAAAATCGAATGTCGTCCAGCTCGACATTGGACGACATTGGACGACATTCAAAAAATCATCGAATGTCGTCCAGCTCGACATTGGACGACATTGGACGACATTCAAAAAATCATCAAAAATCGAATGTCGTCCAGCTCGACATTGAATGACATTGGACGACATTCAAAAAATTATCGAATGTCGTTCAGCTCGACATTCGACGACATTCAAAAAATCATCGAATGTCGTCCAGCTCGACATTGGACGACATTGGACGACATTTAAAAAATCATCTAATGTCGTGCGGCTTGGCATACCGTCCGGTAACTGCACCAGTTCCTTCAAAACCATTGTCAACCTTAGCCACTCACGGATCATAGACTTTGTGACTCGCCAGAACCCTTGTGTGTAATGATTTTTCGTGTCTGTCTGACCTGGGCATTTATTAAAGCTAGTTTGCTAGTTTGAACTAGGTGCAAGATTATTCATGTACGAAAAATCTTTTCTAGATGCTCGATGTTCTATTCTTTGAAATAGTTATTGAGGTACCCTTGGATGCAACTATAAATACGTTTCTGTAGAATGTCTCAATTTGAAGCCTCGGT
This sequence comes from Spisula solida, assembly GCA_947247005.1. Classification (NCBI taxonomy): domain Eukaryota; kingdom Metazoa; phylum Mollusca; class Bivalvia; order Venerida; family Mactridae; genus Spisula; species Spisula solida. The sequence continues at coordinate 6,312,844 of OX365945.1, forward strand.
TTCTGGATAAATCATACAGTTTCCGCTGTATATAGCAATAGTCAAACCAACTTCGCCGCCCTTAATCGTGATGAAACCTGGACCTTTTGCCCTACCGTAGATGCAACGTTATATTCCGGGGTTAAACTGGCTTGTAACAGGCTCATACCGTAACTACCCCTGCCGCCACCGGTACGACACGGGGCTATACCGTTCTATGTCGGAGGTCGACAGGCTCTCAATCGGGTTTGTATTTGAAAATCCAATATGTTACGATTTATCACGATATTTGAACGGTAGAGCCACGGATACTCCCCAGTATTGTCCCTGTTATCCCCGGATTTTAAACATTTTAAACTGTTCATCTCGGATCATCCCGTTGGACCCCGGATGTTCACGACGACGCAAGGCTTGTCGCTCCAGTAAGAAACGGTTTCCCTGAATTTGCCAAACGGGGACATTGTTAATAGGGTTTAAAGTGACTATCGAACGTATCTTGAATTTTTGTTATGTCGAAGTAATTTTCTTGGTCCCGAAAAATTGAGATAACAACAAGAGTTGACTGCACTTGTACATGTATTTTAAATTGTACATCTTGGATATACGTACCACCTTTTTAAATGTGATATTCGGCGGCTTCTGTTGGTAACGCAATATCAATTATACTTAATTTTATGTATTAGCCTCAAATGTTATAATCACATGATGGCCACCTGACACTTAAAACAAATTAGTGTAAAACATTAGATTTGAGCTTCAAAATTATCAAATACTAAAATTATGTCCAGCTGGACGAAATTCGATTTTTGATGATTTTTTGAATGTCGTCCAATTAGTGTCGTCCAATGTCGAGCTGGACGACATTCGATGTTTTTTTGATGATTTTTTTAATGTCGTCCAATGTCGTCCAATGTCGAGCTGGACGACATTCGATTTTTGATGATTTTTTGAATGTCGTCCAATGTCGTCCAATGTCGAGCTGGACGACATTCGATGATTTTTTGAATGTCGTCCAATGTCGAGCTGGACGACATTCGATTTAAGACGATTTTTTGAATTTCGTCCAATGTCGAGCTGGACGACATTCGATTTTAGACGATTTTTTTAATGTCGTCCAATGTCGAGCTGGACGACATTCGATTTTAGACGATTTTTTGAATGTCGTCCAATGTCGTCCAATGTCGAGCTGGACGACATTCGATTTGTGATGATATTTTGAATGTCGTCCAATGTCGAGTTGGACGACATTCGATTTGTGATGATTTTTGAATGTCGTCCAATGTCGTCCAATGTCGAGCTGGACGACATTCGATGATTTTTTTAATGTCGTCCAATGTCGTCCAATGTCGAGCTGGACGACATTCGATTTAAGACGATTTTTTGAATGTCGTCCAATGTCGAGCTGGACGACATTCGATTTTAGACGATTTTTTGAATGTCGTCCAATGTCGTCCAATGTCGAGCTGGACGACATTCGATTTGTGATGATATTTTGAATGTCGTCCAATGTTTTATGTCGAGCTGGACGACATTCGATTTTTTTAATGTCGTATGTTGTATGTCGAGCTGGACGACATTCGATTTTTTGAATGTCGTATGTTGAGCCAACTTCACACGGCTAAAATATACTACATTTATACGCTATGGTAGTTGTAGTGTACGACATTCGCTACACTGTGGTAGTTCTGTTAATATTATGATATCCGCATTACTACACTGAGGTACTGTTTATAAGTTTATTGCCACTATGGTATTTGTATTCGAACTGAATATTTCAATAGTCCAGCATAAAGCTACTACGGTACTCTGCAATACGAAGCATTAAATGTACTTGTTAGTTTTTGTAGGACATACTTCTCAATACTTGGATTGCATGTGATACACCAGTGTTGTTTTAATCTAAGTTTCCGAGAGGAAGCCCCTTCAGGGAGAGAGAGACATTAGATACAGGCATGTCCGGCGTTGCAGAAGTGCGCCTATAGACAGTCTGGTTCTTTAATGTGCCCGGTGTAAATCACCGATACACAGCTTCCTGGTACTTCCGGATACTTTGCAGATCACATGGTCAGATATAGCGGTATATATTATAAATATTTCAGAAATGTCAAGTTCCGATGCCAGGGATTGAACCCACGATCTCTGGATTGACAGCCCAGTGCGTTACCACTGAGCTAAATCCGCTTATAATTAACTACCAATCAATTAAAATTGTGTATTGAAAAGAAAATTCCACCATGCTGTGTGTCTGTATTCCGGTTGTCAGAAGTAGCATTGAAGACAAAGAAAAACGCTAAAACTACTGAAACATTTAAATGTGTTGTTCACTTCCAAAAATAGTCAAACGACAAGGCACCATCACAAACAGATACTTTATTCATAGTGGATAAATGACCGCACTTCTACTACGCTCTTCCACGAATACAACAGAACACTGAAGTGGCATTGTAGTCCGGCCAGAAATCCCCGAAAATTGACCGAACCTTGCATTGGAGTATAAAGTTTTTTTCTTTGCTGATTTTAGTAGACAAGACCTTTCTAATGGAATTTTTGATGGGTGCCATTCTGTCACCCTTGAGCATTTTAAGAAAATTGGGGTAAAAGTTCAAAAATATAAACGAAACTGCAAATTTTTGGAATCGGTCAACTACATTGTTATTTATTATCACATTTTATAATAAATCACACTTATATGTAGTTATTAAGGTGTTGTTGAAGACTTCACAATTTTAGTACCGTGCAATTATGCAAAGGGGGTATTTTTGGGGTAAAATGTTAAAACGTGCATGGAAAAGTGCGAATTTTCGGATTCGGTGGACTATTACGATGGACGGTAAATACTCGCTGCAATAGTTTTATAGTTACTTGCGATGAAGATTATACACACCTTAAGCTAGGCTATGGTACAGAGTGTGGTATTGTTGGAGAAAAACAATAAAAATATAACGGAAAGAGCGAATTTTCGGAACTGATGGACTACACTGTCATGGATAAATTTTTTTGATAATTACGTTTGTAATTACTATGATATAATCTATAGTAATGTGTTATTAATGATAACAATTATCTTAAATCATGTTATGGTGCAAAATATATAATTTAAGGATAGAACATACAAAATTGAAACGAAAAGTGTGAATTTTGGTAATAGGTTTACTACGCTGTTATAATTAATTTAACTTGATAGTAAATCACTGTGAGGTACATATCATCATGCAGTTCAAGTTATCTATCATTTAATGCCATGCTTTGAGCTGAATACGATGTATTGGGGTAAAACATCCAAATGTATATGAAAATTTTGAATTTACGGACAAGTCAGATTTCACTACATAAAGCCATTTCCGGCTTTATAACTATTTTGTATTACTCATCAACACCAAGTCCGCCATTATTGATCATACGAGGTACTCATGCATCATGATACATGCATCACAAGTCATGCCCTATAGAGTACCCACTACCACTGAGTACAAGCTTGCTAGGCCCAGTAGGGTATTAAAAGGACTCACCATCACCAACCATTCCTAATATAATTGGGTTCATGCCACTGCTGCTTATCTAATAGTATCGGTTACCTTTTATTTCCTGGCACAGCAATTCGTTACCCTTTGTGGTTCATAAAACTGTCTGGCTCAGCAATTCCTGCATGACACGGTCACTCATAGCGCTATATACATGTTATGTATAGATACTATATACTGTTATGTATATTCACTCCTTGATATCCTAGTGATAGGGTGTCCACTTAGATTGCGGGATGTCCCAGGCTCGATCCCAGGCCCGGTCATACCAAAGACGAAATAAAATGCTACCATGGAGTAATGCCCTTGCATACCCTAGATACTTTGCATAAATTGGACGCTGGTTCCTCTCGCATGCCACCGTAGCGATGAATAACATCAAGATTTGCGCCGAGTGTGATTAATTGATATGAGTTGACAGAACTTGTCTCACAATCTACCTAGCATAAACTACATTACTTTGGTATATAGTGTCTATTCCAGGACCCCATGAGTCACCTGACACTTTCTGTCACATGCATTCTGTGGTACCTAACACTGCTCTATTAGATAGCCAACACTTCCAGGCATAGCCATTCATATGCTACCAACACTGCTTGGGACTGCCATTTATTGCTCTACGGGGTATGTAACACATCCTTTCCCAGCTCCAAAGGTTAGCATAGCAATTTATGACCTAAAAGGGTTACCTAATACTGTTGGAATCGTAGCAACGATTATTCCTGAATCTATAGGGATTCTAAATTACCTGTCAAGCCATCCCTGGTTAAATACTGCCTGACAGAGTCATTCCTGTTCATTTAATACATAATACTACTAGACGCAGCCATCCGTAAATCTATAGGGTATCAAGCAATAAATTTGGCGTTAAGTTAAAAAGTTACCGAGTTTTCGGGCCACTTTCAGAAATTAAGCCGTTGAGTCACCCTTTGACAATTTACTTACCATGTTGATTTGGCTACCTAAGGATACCTGCGTTCGAGCCTCCCTGAGGAGACTAGTTTTCCCCTGGTATGTGTGCAACTAACATCGAGATACGGCGCCCAGGAACAAGTACAGACACTTCACCACAGGTACCAATTCACACCTTGGTCGAATGGAGCATTGTTGGTTAAATTTGCTCTAACAAAATGAAGCAATGACGTAGAGTTGGGTCGAACCTGGGACCTCTCGATCCCAAAGCGTGCGCCCTACCGCGAGGCTATTACTTGCTCAATAGGTTACATATATGACCTGAAACATCCATGCTTTAATTGGTACCCAACACTGTATGCAACTGCTCTTTGTTGCTCTCTGCGGGTACTAAGTATATAACACACCTTTTTCTAACTTTACAGACTCCCAAACACTGATTGTCTTTGCTATGTATGACTAACTGACTAGAAACGTAAAGATTATAAGCCATGGCCATATATAGAGTTGTTTGTATGGTTGAGTGCCAGCGGTATGACCGTATGGGTTAGTTGTACTGCTGTGTACACCTACTAGTATTCCTTGATCTATGGGGATGTTCTGACTATACCTTGCACAGTGTCCCCTTGATTTATGATGTCTGGAACTGTCATTCCAGACTTGAAATGGCATTGAACACTGCATAGAACAGCCATACTATGCTCTATATGGTACCGAACACTGCTGTGGACAGGTATTCCCGGTTCTATGAGGATGGCAAAGCACTGTCTGATATACCAGTAGTCATTCCTAGCGGGATAGGATACCAACTACTGCGCCTGGTGCTGCTTTTGATTTGATAACTGTTTCTGGTACTCAACACTAGGGAAAAGTCAGTCGTGGCTCTATTAAGATCTATCTCTGCCTTGCACAACATCATTTCCTAGTCTATATTAGAAAACATCTACTAGTTATGTGGGCTTTGCTAGTAACAGTTCCACGGTGTAACGTACACAGCATTCATGAATACTTTTAGGTACATTCAACATACTGAAGCCACTGATTATATGTATCACATAACATGCTCTTGTTGAGGTTTAAATACCTATCAATCAAATACAATGTATCTATTTTACGAATGGTGAAAATTCACAAATTCTCTAATATATCTGTATACCTAGTTCTATTTAATTTCGCTGATGCATTTAGATGAAATATAATATCTTCTCAGAAGATTGCGTATTTCTATAAAGCATAGAATATTAATGCACATACATGTAGTTTTGGATAGAAACCTCTTTATATATGTGTATACATTCAATTTATTACATGCCTCCACTTTTCATTAGGTGCAATCATCCGAAATAAATCTCAGGTCTTGATACTTTCAATGTAAAACAAGTTGACCTACTGAATGCATTTTCAATCACTTGATTTAATTCGAATCAAATGTCAAACATGTAGTAGTCATTTCTATGAACAGGGATACTTTAAATTGAACTTTTAGGGTGCATTTATACGGCAGGGAACAAAGTGTTCCTACTGAGATTTTGTGTTCATCCACCGTCCACCGTATGTTTTAAAAATGTTTATCCTCAAAATAATTATTGTAAACTTGCTTCACACGACAGTAACTGTTTTGCATTAGGTTTCATTGCTATTTCCACTCATAAGTTAATATTTATTAATCAGAATGAGTTACTATCAAAAAATATCTAAGGGCAATGAAGTCTACGGATTCCATAAATCACAAGTTTCGTTAATATTTTATAACATTTTACCCCAATATATCACATTGATCTCAGTAATATTGCTCATAGGTTTGATATCTTAAATTCTACATGTACATTAGAACATGTCGCGTCGACAATAAAATGATAAATGACGGCGTTGTCTACCACCTCGAACAATTCGCCCTTTTCCTTTATATTTCGAAGTTATTCCCCAAAATAGCACATTTTGCACATTTGCACAATAGCAAATCTTAGAACGTTTGATATCAAAACTGTAAGGTTATTAATACCACGCATATTGATTAATCACCAAAGAAAAGATACATGCCATTGTATAGGTCTGCATTGGTACAAAATCCAAAAAATACAATTTTCCTTCAGACTTTTGAGTGTTTTACCCCCAAAACACCACATTTTGTACCATAGTCTTGCTTTAGGTATTTAATATCTTAATAGCAAGTCACTAAACAACTATCACAGCGATTATTTACCAAATGTAATGGCCAATGACGTTAAATTCCACCGATTCCGAAAATTCTCACTTTTCCGTGTAATTTTTAATTTTTTACCCCAAAAATACCTCATTATGCATAAATGCACGTCAATAAAATTTTGCAAACTTCAACTTAATAATTACATATAAGTGAGAATTATTAGAAAATATGATAATAAATGACATTGTAGTTCACCGATTCCAAAAATTCGCAGTTTCGTTTATGTTTTGGAACCTTTACCCCAATTTTCTCAAAATGCTCAAGGGTGACAGAATGGCACCCGTCAGAAATTCCATTAGAAAGGTCTTGTCTACTGAAATCAGCAAAGAAAAAAACTTTATACTACAATGCAAGGTAGCTTGGGTTTGGGGCCGGACTATAGTGCCCATTACTTGAATTTATTCTTCAAAACTCGTCAGTGGCAGACCGGTTATCTTCAAAAGTTTAGATTATCACAGCCGCCCAATGCAGACAAAACGAGAAAGCTGAAACTACCATAGCATTCAAATGAGATTTTCACTGTACAAAACTAGCCTAAAATGGTGGAACCAATATAAACAGACACTACATCCATAGTGTATAAATGTGCATAGGTCTATACCGCCCTTTGACGACAATGGACTACCGTATTGGCATAATTATGTGCATTATTTTAATTAAGTCTTCCAAACTCGTCAGTGGCAGACTGGTTATCTTCAAAAGCATAGAATACCGAAGCCGCACAATGCAGACAAAACAAAAAATCAATAACCTCAGTGCAGTTTTGCAGCATTATCAGAAAAATCACAAAATGACCATAGCGTCATTGTGTAAGTCATTGATTCAAAGCCTGCAAAACTCGTCATTGGCAGATCTGCTTTTTTCGACTCTTAGAATACCAAAGCCATATAATGCAGACACACAAAAATTGCCTAAGTTACCGTAGCGTAGAAATTAGATATTAATTTTTTAATTAAAAATGAGTTTGATAATAATCGCCAAAAGCAATCGCTAAAGATAATTGGTATTTTTTGACAGTGAGGATCATTTAATAACTTGAATCGGATCATTTGATTATTGATTGGCGATAACGCCGTTTCTGTTCATTGTTATACATAATGTATTTGTTTTTGTACTAAAATGCGGTAAAATACGAGAAACTTGTATTTTTTAAAACGATATTATGCAATATATTATAATAAAAATGACTTAGATTAATTTTTCAGCTAAGTGTGTACTATTTGGTTAAAAATATAAATGCAAGTTGTATCATCATAGCAAATCCAGAAACGAGGTACAAGCATTTTAAATACGCTTAAATATAAGACAAAACCTAAAAAATCCTGGTAGTCCTACGCTGTACGCTGTTGGTTTTGAGGACTATACTTTTTGTAGTATGTTTTAGGCATCGGTGGCAGTCCTCCTATAATGTACACTAGTGGTAATGGCGATCCATGTTTTTATGGTCTACATTAGTCTGCTTTGGTAGCGGAAAGGATATGCGTTCATTAAATCAAAACACTCGTGATTTAATTACTACACACCCCTGAGCTGATGATCATACTTAGACATTTATTAGTTAATCCAAACACGAATTCGAATGCTACTTGGTGGTTTCTATACTGACGATTTCAAAATGTGTAATATGAATACATATGAGCCAGTCTCCAGGAAAACCTGCTATTTTGACAAATAAAATGATTTTGGGAATTTTTATTATTTAAAAGAGTAATCTTAATGAAGCAAAATGCAAAAGAAATTTTGTTAGTATCTTGATTTTTAAGGAAGTTACAGCTGTTTTGTAGAGGCCCTATTAAGAACCTTTTAGCGTGACGTCGCAAACGTCATTCAAACGTTATTCGACGTCGTTGTAACAAGTTCTTTATAAATACAGCATTTGATCAATTCTTGACATAAACTGTTTTAAAATAGTATCACGTTTTAGAATTGATGTTTTAAGTTTTAAAATATCTGTCCAAATTGTAAATGTTCACATTTAGAGAAAAGCTACTACTCTTTTAAACAACTAGCTCATCGTTTTTCTAAATCAGAGTACTTTTCTGAAATTGGTCACCATAGCAACGAATTAAGTGATTTCGACACAATTTAGAAGAAATTTTAACGCTAAGATATAGTACTATATGGATAAATTACTTAAAATAGAATATATAGATATGCCATTGTTTTTAAACATTGTTACATGTAGTAATTACACAATGTCAATATAGCAGGTTTTCCTGGAGACTGGCTCATATACTTTCGGAATATTACTGCAGCGTGTTGCTTGTGTAATGCGTTCTAAGAATGCGGTATAACACAAGCAACGAAAATATTAGCTATGTAAGAATAAAAAATCTCCTGATGCTCGTTTGGAAGAAACCCGAAAGGAGGATAGAAAGGGTGCTGTGAAAGTTAAGGGACGGAATAGTGTTGGTTGTTTGGGTGCATCATTTTGCCTCGTTTTGATGAACCAATACTTTTATCGTCAACTAACATATTTAGATAATGTCCAAATACTTCTGTTCTAGGTGTTGATGACAATGGATCAGGGCTTGCCGCCATGTTGGAAGTTGCTAGGCAACTCTTCTCGAAGAAGGAAAAATTAAACCACACCGTGATATTTCTGTCTCCGGACATAGAAGAGAACGGTATGTTGTTTATTCCAGAACGATGTGTTATTTCTGCGTCCAATGCGAATAATTTAACCGAACACAATTCTGCCAAACCGTGTGACTTTGGTCACGGTTCTAACAAGCAATGCGTTGTTTTTATATGATCCCAAGCTAGCGCCGGTGTTTCTGTATAAAATAATTTCTAAAAAATATTTATTACCGGAAACACTTGTTCATGTTCTGTATAAGATTCAAATATGAGGAATATGTGGCCTACAGGTAGAGCGCGCGCTTTGGAATCCAAGGTGTGATTTAGTACCTATACACGTAGTATGAATGTGGTTTCTAAACATGTTCGATATTCCTGGGCGCCGTACCTCGATGTTGGCTGCACACCACACCAACTATGAGAGAAAAGGTCTCTCCAGGGAAACTCGAACGCAGGTTTCCTTAGGTACTTAGGTAGCCCAGTGAAGAGGGGACGTTAAAATGTAAGGGTGGCTGAACGGCTGAACTGCTGAAAGCAGCTTTCGAAAATTGGTAACATAACTTTATATGATTCTACACTTTTATGTAGGACTCATCGGAAGCAAAATGTTCATTGATGAGTGGATCCCTGCATTGTTTAGCAAACATTACAAAGATGTTATGCACAATGTAAAACCATACGGATTTGTTGTCTTGGATACCATCATGGAATTCAATACTACGTCAAACTCACAAGTCTTTCCAAATCAACAGGTATAAACCTATCATTATTTCCACAGAACTTTGTTTTCAAAATTATAGGTGTATCTTATAATATTGTTAAATTGCAATCTCGCTGTTGTTCGTCCGTTAGTTGGCTTGGTACTTTGCTGATTTACGCCATGTCGTTTTTTCGCTTTTTCGCTACAACAAATGTCGTGTTTTCGCCTTTTCTCAATTTCGCTTTGTTGTAATGTCGCATATATACGTCGTACGTTATAGATCTTATGATATTTACCAACAGTGTATAATGTATAGGCACTGTCGTCGTTTGGTTGTCAATTCGCTACAGTATTTATATAACCCCGTTCATCATTATATACTGAGATATATATTACCAAGAAAAGGCGACAATGCAACAATGCGACACAGAGAAAATGTGAACACACGGCAAAGTCGACTTTGTCGAATTTTTGCCTTTAAATTTCGCATTGTTGCTTTGTTGTAATCAGCCACCGTAGCTTGGAGACAACTTCTCTCATACAAAGCTCATACACCTCCTTTAAGGTCATGGCCACACTAACATAGGTCAATCGCATTAATATCCCATTGATACATCTTGTTTATTTGTTATTTCTTACTTATTCAGATATTATTGCATGTGTCCAGTCACCAAAGGCTTAAAATTTGTGAGATGATTTAACACAACTTAATGACTATATTTTAATATGAACAAGATATTTTTACCCGCCCATATTTTTCATTAAAGTTACGGTCTGTGTTTCCGGAGACTATATCCAGCATCGAGTCAGACGAGTCTCAAGGTGACTTCATTACACTGATATTTAGAAAGTCGACTGATTTTGAACTAGCTCAGGGTTTCGCGGACGCTTGGAAACCAGATAACCGGAAGCAGTTTGAGCTGGAACAATTTCCGCTGCCAGTTACAAAACAGAGTGATCCATATTGGTCGCATTTTCACGACTTTTATAGAAGCGACCATTACAACTTTTGGACAAGTAATATGGCAGCAATATTCCTGACAGATTCGGGTAAATAATAAGGCTACATGTGTACCTTTTTTCGAAAAGTTATATAATTTTCAAAAACAATATGGCGACCATGAAGTTATGAATTTGAAGTTGAAACGATTTGTTTAGATGTTGGGTATTATTTTATTCAGTTTTCATAAGGTAATCCAAATCTGGGTTCTTCTGTGGCAACGATCTCGTCTTTTTCGTGTGAAGAAGTTTTCCATCGGATGCAGATGAGAAGGAAGAACTCGTGTAGTAGTCTGATTCCCTGTTGTTCTATTGCGATATATACTAACGTAGTAATCTAGGGGAGATAATCCAGACTTGATTAATAATTAATTCCAGCAAGAAATGGTGGGTCTATGTGTCCGCCATATGCCTGATATTTTGTCGAAACATTCAGACAAATGTAACGCCAACCGACCACTTAACCTTACAAAGGGAAAATTTCCACTTGCTCTCTGTCTGTCTTTGCTACTCTATTTACTCAATTTTAGATACATGTACTTTTAAAACGCAAAATGTCAAAGATGTGAAATTGTTGATTTATTGTAAATTCATCGTATTGTCATTCACATTTCTTTTCCAGCCAATTTTCGTGGCGATATGATTGGATGTTACCATAAGCCATGCGATAATGTCGATGTGATGTTGACAGATGACAATGTTGCATTTCTTGGTAAAACTGCTGACATAATCGCTTCTACAATTCTCAACTTAAATCCAGGTTTGTTTGTGTTCATGTACATATGATTTGCATTAACGGTCCTCTCAACACAAGTACGCTTGACCCTAGGATCGTCATACTTTACATGGAGGTTGTTCGTCAACAGTTAAGTTCACTCTGACCTTTAACATAAGAATGATTTCCGTTCAATAATTAAAATACGCTTGGTCCTAGAATCCTCAAAGCTTAAAATGGAGGTTGGTTATCAGTAGATGACCACGTATTAATTTGAGATATAATGCATGTTATTCATCAATATTAGATAGTGCCTATTGATGTTGAGGTCAGTATATCAAAGGTCAAACTCACTGTGGCATTTTAAAAACAAAGGGTATCCGTTCAATTGCTAAAGAACGCATGACCATAGAATCCTCATACTATACTTAAAATGGAGGTAGGCCATTAGTAGATGACCCCTATTGGTTTTGAGGTCAATGTAACCATGAATTTTACAAATTCTGACTATATATTTGGCTGCTTTACAAGCATCTCTTGTTACATTTAGCCCTTATTCTTTAGTTGCAGTTACAAGCGGAGGGACAAGTGTTGGCATGGATGTCTCCGTGATTCTTGCTGTATTTGTGATTTTGCTGAGCAATATTTCATATTTTTGAAAGAAGCCTGGAATCCATTTGAAGACTGCAATTTATTTTTGTATAAACACTATACTTGCACATACATACGAGGGATGCTCATAAAATACCCAGACTATCATTTATTTACTTATAAACCTCCTTACATTGTACATGACATATGGTTTTGAGCTTGGTGAATTATGTTACAACTTTTAAAACAAGTCATGCTTTGCCGGAAAAAAACGATTGAAAATGCGCAAAATGACAATTTTATTAAATATTTCCTCAGCTGTAAACGTCATTAATAATTTTCATGCTATGTTGTTCACGTCATCAGCACAAAATCTTCTCAGCGGTAGTCGTCAACATTTTGCGCATACCAGGGTCTCTTTCGAAGGATCAAACGTTTAGGACCTTTCTCCGACGTCATCTGTAAAAAATCGCTTTTTCGCCGAATCTAATGAAAATCTCCATAAATATGCTTTAACATACTCTGCGTATTATGTCGTTTTTAATTTTTCAAAATATCGCTTCGTTTCCTAGCAACGTGACGCTATGTACATAGGGCGTAAAATTGACGCTTTCAGCGTATACGTATTTCTGTTAAATTAATGTCTACAATAATTTTCAAAAATCTATTTGTTAGTCCTTCATCCCTTGAATACGTATATGTAAAATTTATAGCGGTTGCGACTTACAATTTCGCAACGAAACCGGTTTTATATCGAAAATTGACCTGTATTTTACTGCGTATTTGCGACACCCTACTCGATTTGGTCAACAAAAAGTGATTCAATCAACTAATGAAACATACCGTGGTGATGCGGTAATCCTGCAGAATAAGCACAAGCAATAAAAGGGGGGGGGGCGTGATCTCGCATTATTTTCGACAAAATTGAATTTTAATGAAAAGCGGACAAAAAAGCATAACGTCGTGCCGTTACGGACAATTATGACTACGTCAGCGTCATGATCTTATGGTGTATCTGGCGCATTGGCACATTGTTTCAATGTATAAAAAATATAAGAAAGCATTACATTAAGCTAAATGCAAGATGAGATCTTCAATATACCCCTAAAATTGTATGAATATTGATTTCTAGTGATATACATGCACTCATTATTTCCGTCAACGAATGCGAGATTTGAACCAAATATTCTGCGTGTCGTGTATAAACAGGTGTTATCAGCTTCATTCCGCAGAGATAGCATGCGAGACTGTTTGAATAGTACATTTCAACCTTCTTGGTCATTCACAAATTGTTAGGTCCAAAATAAATCTCGAAATGGATAATTGCTAGTGAGAAATATAGCATCACAACTCACCCGTCATCAGTATTTACCTCTGTTGGGTACTCGTCACTCGGTGGGGCATTCGTCGGGATATACCGTGTGTTTTGTTCTAAGCATAAACAGCAAGTGTTCATTATTTATGAGTACACTGCGTTTGTTTATGAATCATGTTTACACATGTACGCCTACTTTAATTATATACAAACTAATAATATTTCATGTACATACATTTATTTCTACTTCATGTTTGAGTATTACATGTATCACACGTATATGTTCTGCTTGCTTGATTGTACACGTAGTGTATGCAATATTTATAATTTCTATTATGTCAACCATTTGCGAAGGTCAAAATAAAAGTATTTAGTAAGATGTTGTTTAGTTCACCAATAATGCTGAATATGATTTATATGCAACCTTCGAAAAATAAAGCCTTTCATTATTCTTATTATTATTACTTGTCATTATCCAGCGAATTTTAGCACATGTATTTTGTTTTCAAATATGTGTGTTGAAATAATCCAGAAAGTAATTAACAACCTATAGCAAGTTGTCCATCTGTTAGCCAAAGCCGTCTTCTACACATGTGGAGAACTAGGCCGGAACTAGGATCATGGAATAACCTTACAAGGTTAATCAAGGAATCAGACATTGATCATACTTGTGACCGTGTTTCTCTCTACCAACTGAGCTAACTTGTGGTAGGGCTATCTGTAATCATTCAGTAACACTACATAAGGAGATGGAAGAAATCAGCCACCATACATTTATAGATTTCCACAAGAATATTGTGAAATAATTTGATGATGTGTCTGAAGCTAAACTTCGAGGAGTTTGATTTGACCCTTTGTCCCCTGTATTCGCTGACAAGACAGCGTATTAGGACATTACTACACTGTCCACATATTTTGGTTGTAGTGTGTCCGAACTACTATCTGAAGGTGATAATACATGTCTGATGAGTACACACACTTATATAACGATACTGATATCCGTACAACAAGTCAACGCACTTGTAATCAATGAAACAACTTCATTCTAAAAATATGACAATAATGATTTGAAATGCCTGTTTAAGTACATAGAAGTCATATACATGTAACATCTAAATCTGCAGGCATCTCAGTATGTTTTGTTGGATATATTCTCTGGTGATACTGGTGATTTTGAAAGGTGAGTCTCTGTTCTTCATATTACAGTAAAAATGTTTGATGTTCAAGATGACACTATTCGTCAAATGTTATTTTGAAGGTGACTGAAGTAGAGATTTTTATACAAAGGTTGTTACACGACATGGACTGATAATGTGCAGATCTCCATTGTTTATGTAAAACAGGAACAATGTGGTACATGAACCTGCTTGTGATGTACATTGTCTCACCGTGTCATTTGCACATAGAACATGCTCATCCCGAATGTCTCCAGGTGTCCCATGCAGAGCGATTACTTACATTTCCATGTAAGCATTACTCAGCCCCAAACATTAGTTGCATCATTATCGTGTTAGTTGCCTTGTTATACCAAATGTGACCGTACAATTGAAAACTAATAAAAACGTTTTTGGGGGTAAAATTTATACGTCTTTTAACACTTTTAAACAATACAAAAATGTCTGTAAAAGTAGTTCTTTATCAATGATACATTTACCCGTGTGTTAAACAATAGTAATTAAACATGTACAATATAATACTGTATTACTGTATTTTAATTTATTCAGTCTTATGTCAAAGTCAAGTCAAGTTTATTGAGCACTACGTAATGTGTGTCTTTGGCATTATAATCATATATGCATTTGCCTGTACATAACAACACACTACGACAATGTGCATCATTGGTTGACACTAAAAACGTACATAACTTCTAAAACGAACTGATACATATATGACAAACATATGAATTAACCTTGAACTATAGATAAGTAGAACACGTATTTACAAGCGGAGGCAGTGTTGGTCAGGTAATATGAATACTGTTTAAACTATTCAGCAATATGTACATTAATACAGTACAGTCAAACCCGTCTGTAAATGCCTTTCGTAGGTTCACAGACACGCCCAATCGGTTGGTTAAAATTTTGCAGTCCAATTTGCAAGGAGATCAAATATTGTACTGAACATGATGGAAACGTTGTATTCACTGAATAACAAATCATTGAATTATTCGAATATTAAAAATATGTATGTGCAAAAATATTGTTATTAAAGTACAAAGACCGTGTCATATGTTTCGGCAAAGCACCCTTACTGAAGCTAAGGGGACAAGGGTAGTTCCAGGACTGATTGGCTCTCAGTCAGAAGAATGTGGCTAGGTAACAGCCATAAGGCACCGTAGCGTCTCCGTAGCAACGGACATAGTACGGCAACACTTTAAGCTAAACATTGAAAATAATATAAGGTAAGACCAACCTTTTTTAGGCCAATTGTCCTTATGAAGTTGCATCAGACCAGATTCATTTCCGGAACATATTAGTAAAATTACTTCGTTTGTATTAAATCGTATAGTTTACATGATAATTAAAGGAGGTTTGACACTAGTTAGAGCTTAATTTATATATACAATGTACTAGTAAAAGTAACATGTTTAACCAGATCACGTGGTACAGTCTGCAGATACAGTCTACATGGAAAGAATCATCCGGGATGTTTTGTCTAACACACGCAATCACCGCACTAATATGATGTATAAGAATAAGGCCATGTGGTTCATACATAACGAGTTTAAACAATTCGGCTTGACGACAGAATTCCATAATTTTGAGTTTCTCGGGGTAAGTATCGATGGGTCAAGCCCATTTGTCTGGAGATCAAATATTGTAAAAAAAACTTTTTGTCTGAGTATGATAGTGATGTTGCATTCACAGTATAATTAATAAATTATCTTCTCTCATACCCTCATGGCGATGGGTAACATCAGGAATGAGGTCTCGGGAGTGATAAATATAAGTTGAAAAAACTTGTTTCACAATCAACCTATGATAAATTAGTATAAACTAAACAAATTACATTGTACTGAATTATATTAAACACGTTTATGCTAGCAAATAGTTGAATCAAGTACATTGACTTTGACAGCCGGTCCTGTTTCATTTGTTGCAGGACAATCTATCACGGAAATGTGATGGTGTCAGTTCTATCTCAGACCCGGACATACGAAGGCAAAAATATAAGGCAATTACTTCCTAGTTGTTGTATTCTGAATAGAAATATATTTATATTTTGAGCATTACTTGATTTGTACACAGATCAATTTTACTAATATTATTGGTATACGAAGAGGGAAGAATTTCGGCACCCAACATGACAAGATAACAGGCGTGTGTGCTCACTATGACACAATGCCCAACACTACAGGTATGTCGTAATAAATTGTGGGTTTTGTAAAGTTACCCTTACTCTGGTGCGAGGGTCATTAAATTTATTCGTCGACTGGGTTCATCATTTTAATACCCAATGGCATAGAGAAATACAAACTACAACACATGAAACCACAGCCTTTCGAACACAAGTGCAGACAGTATTGCATGAAACAACGCATTTTAAAAGAAAATATGCCTTAAATAAAAATACATCCTTTCCGCGACCAATCTTGCGGCGGTATTTATAATAGAACGTTATTGGCGTTTTGTTGTTATTATTTAAACACAGTTATAATCAAATAAGAACGATTGTCTACGAATATATTGAATGATCCTCATATAACCTGGTGGTATAACTATGCTACAAGACGAGTTGTGTGATGTTACAACAGGATTTGCGCCTCTGCAACGACAGTTAGTTGTGACTTCTATAGGGGTGTCATGGAGTCACTTTTTATGCTATATGGCTATTTGCGGCTTATAGTGGTCTAATTGCTGAGTAGATCACACGACTGGTAAATCAATGACGACAGGTTCATTTCTTTCACAGTAACATAAGGGTGGACAAGTGGTCTAGTGGTAAGAGCTACTGACTACTGATCCGAAGGTTGTGGGTTCAATCCCTCATCCAGACGGTCAACAATAGAAACGCTTTCAGTGTTTCCCATCCAACATAACTAAACTTTCGAACGAGACGTTAAGCGAGGTCCCGTTTATGATGCTTTACATCAGGCACGTAAAAGGACCAGGGATGCTTCTGGAATTGGGGCATCTTCTGTATCATGCACTATCCCCCAAGAACTAAAGTGACTAACCTCTTCTGGGGGCCTCGCCCATATGGATTTCCGATGGCGAGGATAAATAAAAGCAAATAAACCAAGTAGATCACACGACTGGTAAATTAATGACGACAGGTTCATTTCATTCAAAGTAAAATAGGTAAAAACTTATGCCTAAGAAAATATATTCTTGAATATAATGATACGTTAACTTCAATGTCCTAATATTTTAGCCTGAGATATTACGTTGGTGTTATAGTAAATAATACTTTTCATTTTCTAGGTGTAGATGATAATGGATCGGGTGTTGCCGCCATGTTGGAAGTTGCAAGGCAACTCTTCACAAGGAAGTTGGACACTGATCACACTCTGATATTTCTGTCTCCAGACATGGAAGAGTACGGTGAGTTATCAAAATCTTCAATTTACATTTAAGTTGTAAAATATTGAATGTGGACTTTCGTTCAATAAACATGTAGCTGCATATAATGTGGCCAAACCACGTGGTGCAATAACTGCGATACTGCACAGGATGTGTTTTTACCACTACGCACACTATACGCTTAGTTGAAATATTGAATATATAAAACAGATAGAGAACAACAATCCAGGTATCTTATTTAAATATTGAATAAGATATTCTCTCTCTAGACTACATTTGAAATAAGTTTTATTTGTACAGTCTGATTTCACTGAAACTTTGATATTAATAGAGTTTGAATTCACTAATGGATCTGAAAATTTGTGTTACGGTTTCGAAGTGACGGAAAGATACTGAAAAATGTCTGATCGACCGCCATCTTGGGATGCTGGGAAGATTCCGAAAACAGAGAGAAAACACAGAATGGGGCAGCCTGCATAGAATCAGTAATTGATCAACTGATTACGCCATGAAAGTACTTGTTCTAAACAAGGAAAGTCGTATTATTATACACATAATCAAGGTAGTTATACAGTGAACTTAAAAACGAAAGCAGGTTCGTATCGACTATCGTCCTTCGTTACTTCGTACCCAAAAATGTCACAAATTTTCTACTGACTGTTCATATATGAATCATATGATCAGCAATCATTCTGTACTGGATTATCATGTTACTAATAATTAAGGACATCTGACATGTGTCTTCTGCTGTGTTTCAATACTGACATGTAGCAGCGAGCTATGAGAATTGAACAAAATTATAAAAATGAACAATTTAAGATAAAATTCGCTAAAATAGGCTGTGCCTTAGTTCATATTATGATACATCATTCCTTCTCTTATTATTGGTATCATATTTATATCACAACACAAAATCAATCTAATGATGACTAAAAGTGCTGGTCGGCGCTCGTTAAAATACTTTACATTTTCTTCTTGGTAATCCTAATTTAAACACGAAATATTTTGTTTGCAATAGTATTCATAAACAATTTACACTGACATATGTGTCAATGTTGGGCACCTTTGTGTGTGTATTTTGAAAAGCCTGATGTCATGATACAATAGTCAAATGCTGTTCAGCGCACAAAATGACAGCGCACAAAATGACGACGTCATGCGTTTAATGTGGCGCACAAAACGGCAATGAAACATTGTGTTGACCGCGGTATGTCTCTCACATAGACGTGACGGGAACCGCGGAAAATCACAAGGGGGTCAGTAGAACAAAACAATGCCTCCATACATTATTACAGGATTGGTCGGAAGTGACAGATTCGTAGCTCAATGGATTCCAGCTTGGTTCCAAAAGTATTATACAGACGTCAGATTTGATTTAAAACCAAATGGAATGATTGTTTTGGATAGTGTCATGAATTTTAACACCACGTCGAACTCACAAATGTTCAGTGGTCAGGTAAAAAAACAAACTACTTTCAATATATAAGTAGATTGCTTCATGTTTTATTTTCAGCTTTGTATTTTTCATTACCCGCTAGACAAAATTTGACTAAACTGAATCGATTATTAGGTAGTCCTCTTTCTAAGTAGTTTTAGAGGTTCCGATACGTCACAGGAGCTATATATATACATGTACGGTAAAAAAACTAAATATGACTACCGGTATAAGAAACCGCCTGAACCAGATATTGCTAGATATTTTCTCTCTAATTGCCACAATATCATCATTCATTCGGAAATGCTTACTTCCGCTTTATTAGAGATGTTTTAACCAAGATATTTTAACGGTTATTAACGGAAGTTTATGTAATGAAAGAGTGCCTTTGGGGAGTTGACATATTGAATGATATTACGATTTATAAATGACATAAGTTTTTAGAATATTATATTAGATTTATGTTTAATTATATTATAGTTAGAGTTCGTGTTTCCCGAGACGTTTGCAAGCATTGCATCTGACCAGTTCCAGGGAGATTTCATGACTGTGATATATAGAAATACGTCTGACGTTCAACTTGCTCAAAGTTTTAAAAACGCTTGGATACAAACAAACCGGGAGCGGTTCGAGATTGAAGAGTTCCGGTTGCCATTCTCACGATTGACGAGGACAGTAAAGGCTCAGTTTCGTGACTTTTTCAGGAGTGATCATTACCATTTCTGGTTGGCTGATATTCCTGCAATATTTCTGTCTGATACTGGTAAGTTGCGTTTGAAGTTGACTATAATTATGGAAATTTGTTTTAAAATTGGTCATGGAACGAACCAATATCATATTATGTCTTGTTAAGGCAAATGGCCCGTCTGTGTCTGACTGTATACACCAAAATCACAAAACACAATGTAACATTACATGAGTCACATGTTTGTTGATGGTGTCAGAAATTTGAATCACACGTCAGAAACATTCAGTTTACAGTTTATACAATACTCTCCACACAAAGTACATGTGATATGAGGTACAAAAGCATCATACAATACATATAAACATATGACAAAGCTGTGTGGTCGAAAAATAGGTTATAACAAAGTGGAATCAATGTGGTTGAAAAAGGTAACAGTAAGACGGATAACAAGAGGATTTGTTTTGTCTTGGCTGTTTAGTTAGACGTGTGTTTATATGGAGTTTAAAACAGTTTTTGAAATAGGTATGCTTTTATTTTTTAGACTCAGAAACATTCAGATGAATGACTGTCGGGATATTGATATGAATGACTTTGGATACCGATTTTTGATAATCGAGTTCTTATATCAATTTACAGCCACGTGTGATTACAGTTCACAGTTTTAACAAACCACGTACAGATATTATTGATTGACGTTCGCATGAAAATTCTTAATAAGTCTTTATATTTTTAAAACAATTGTTGTAAAGGGGCATGCAATGTCAATAAAATATAATATTAAGTCAGACGGGGAAGGCAGCACTCAGCTTAACCAGCCGAGCACAGACTTGAAACATAAAAAAGACACAAGATGCAATGCCTACCCGAACAAGCCGAGCACAGAAAGCATAAAAACATACAAGACACAATGCCTAATTAAACGAGCTATAAGTCTCCCATGTCCAAGCTGTCCAAATTGCTCTTAAAAGATAAAACAGAACCGTGATGTCTAGAATACGAGACACTGACTTCCGGCATTTAAGTCCTATATATATTTCTCTTGTTTTTTAGCCAATTTCCGTGGCGATATGATTGGATGTTACCATAATCCATGTGATAATACCGATGTGATGTTGACAGATGACAATCTTGCATTTCTTGGTAAAACAGCGGATGCAATCGTTTCGACAATTCTCCATTTAACAGGTTTACAATTATAGTATATATTATTCTGAAATATATACATGTATATAATTGGATATATAGATTCAATTCAATTGTTTAAAAAAGCCCCCAAACCGTTTTGTACACTAATACGACCGCTACTTACGTAGACTATTTCGGTAATTTCCACACATGTTTTTAAAGGTGATCCTAATGACAAAGTTATATAGATATATAAGTGATATACAAAACTCATATTGTTTTCGACTCAGGCAGCTTTATTTTATTGCAGTTTCAAACCAACTCACCTACATGTGTTTGCGTTGAAATTTTTAAATGATAACGTCTGACCAAACCAAAGACAAAACGTTTAGCGTTTCAAATCTTCGTAGTGTTGTGTATGATTCTGTTAAAAACAAATCATTTAACTATTAGTAAGTAGAAAATACCTTGTATAACGAAATTTATTCCGTCGGTTTGAATGAACTAGTCATTTGATCCAAGATATAAAATTATTTCATTTGGTATATATGTACATACTACGTAAAATAGCATACACAATTCATTACGGCTTCGCATGCACGTACGTAGAAATTACGCGACTATCAGTTAAGATTTGGGGTATATAAATATAGTCTGTCGTCAATACCACAAACATTTGCTTACATATAAAATAGACATTTCCGATTGCTTTCTTTGTTGGATTTTGTTCAGACTACACTTACATCAAGCGACCAGTCAAGCATGCAGTGTTAATATCATTCGTTTTTTGTTTTTGATAAGGTTAGAGTAATCTCTGGTGAGCTATAGTTATTTAGTGTTTCCAGTTAATGTGGTACTTATGTATTATTTATTATCCCCCGCCGAAGGCGAAGGGATATAGTAATCGCATGCGTCCGTCCGTGCGTTCTTCCGTTCGTCCGTCCGTCACATATTTTGTCCGGAACACAACTCTTATTATAAACTATTTAAGATATTGATTTGAAACTTTATGTATGAATAGATGGCAATAAGGAGACGTGCAGTGACCACGAACCATAACTCTATGTAGTCCAGTTTTGAAAGTATCTATGTAATGTTTTGTATTTAAAGCATGCATTTATATAGTTATATAGTGGAACATATGTTTGTTATTGAATTTTTTTATTAAAATAACTATTAGGCAAATTGGAAATTATTTCATTTTAAAAATAAAAATTGATGATTTTATAGACATTTTTGTCCGTATAATCCTCACATTTTTTCGTCAAATTGCAATTATGGGGGTAATCAACCAAAACATGTTTTTGTTCAAAGCCTGTGGTTAGAATGTTTTTATATATCACATTATTCTGGCTTAGTATGTGAAGTAATAAAAAATGATAAAGCAACAACATTTGAAGATATCTGTATTACAATCCCGCTGCCTTAACCAAACAAGTTATGATATTTTCTTTGACGTAATTTCCTAACATTTTCCCTTCTATTAACTCTGCCTGGTTCCAATTCATTAATTGACTCCCTTTATTTATTTTCCCTAACAACTCTTTCCTGCTTTTTTTCTGCCATTTTCGTTCCGTGGTTGCAGCGCAAGCACCGGTAGTAGAGAAGGCTCATCAGGCGGAAACGACACCATGACGACAGAACACGATAATGCAGATAATTTTTATATCGCTGACATTACAAAAATAGAGCAAAATGACGTTCTTTTCACCCAGGCGTTTGTTTTGTTTTCTCTGGATGGCGCTCTGTAGTTGTGATACCGGCACTAGAATGGCGTTCTATGTAATACTATGTGGAACGGGCACCGTATTGGCGTTCCGTGTATGTGGTTTGGCCGCCGGATTATCGATCTGTCGTTGTGGCGTTGACGCCATATTGGCGTTCTGACTTTGTGGCACGAACGCTAGCAGATTGGCCACAATGTCGTTATGTCTATGTTGAACGTGTGTTAGGTTAACGCCCTGTCATTGTGGCGCGAGCGCTAGAACGAAAGAACGTAGTTGGCGGATATCATACACCATACTTATTCTAGCTTCTCATGGGGTTAATTCTGTCTCGCAACGCGTCGTCAAATCACGGATAAAGGAAAGTGAGCAGGCATTAAATCAGTCTGGATAATGCACAAACGCAGTTACTTAATTTACTGTTAATAAGTAGACTAAGTTATGGTTGTGAAAACAAAGTTAAAGTTTTATTGTGTGGTGTTATTTGTAGCTTGTTTGTCATGTGTGGTTGATATTGGTGGGTCAGAATGGACGAGCAAATACAATGGATTCAATTACAATTTGATTTCGTTTTCAATGTCGATGGTTCTAAATCACACACTAGTTTCTGTTGAGGCAGAAGCACCTTCAATTAGTTCGTGTTCGCGGTTTTGTAGGATGTACTCAGGTGCTTCCCTATACTACAATAACAGCGACAAGGTATGCTATTGCAACAGCGATATTGATAAAAGACTAAATCAGGAAAATCATGTTGAACATAGCGCCAGCGAAGTACTCTACGGATACATTGCTTCAACAGTGTCTGTAAGTATGTTTTTTGTTAAGTAGCCAAAAATAACATATTTCCTAAAATTAAGTGCATTTGTATTTCATTTTTTCCAGCCACTATGACCATGCTAGTCTACAGAGATACTGACATTACATTCATTGCGTTGTCAAATTCGAAATGTTCGCGGTTTCTGCGGCGTTTTTAATTCGTTTTATTTGCTAATAAAATTAATACGGAATTTCCAGCGTTACATTTGTCCATTCAAATGTCCCACACAATGTGTGTTGACGCAACGTTTTTAGACACCAATTTCGTGCGTAACGTCTGTCCCTTCATATCGTGACCGAGATATGCATATCTGAACTGACTTGTTGGTTGACCATTTCATAGCTTTCTACACAAGTATTCAAATACAACGCTACATAAACAATTCCAGCTGAACATTTAATGTCAGTTCCTGTATACATTTCTTTTCGAACACACTTCATAGAATGTGAGGTTAGTATACAGTAAAGAGACCCTAGAAGAAGCTATATGACTGCATTGGTCTCAACGTAAACTGTCAGTCGGAACTTGGAACTAAAGGCGTTGAAGGAAACATGTGACCTGATGAGTGGGAGGTGCGAAACTGCGCAGACGATAATGGCTGCTAAATATCCCATGTCTGCTATGAGGACATGTTTGTTATATCAACATCAATTGATGTCTAAGTATTTGAAATCACAGTATGTTGACTCACTGAACCCCCAAACAGGAAGTCGCTGATAACTAGGCGTTCAGTTTCATTTTGGAAAGCTGTCAACAGTAAGTATTTAATGTTTTATCAGACTTTTTGAATTGAATATACTTGTTATATATATTTTTTAGCGTGAAATAAAAGTATCTTCATTAGAATGTCCCATACTAGGTATTAGCATTTAAAATGAAAACGTATTTTCTCAAAATAGACAGCTGCTTAAAGCGAAAGATGATTCAATCACGTTAAAATGTCCGTTATTTTGGAAATGCTAAGGAAATTCGAGTACTAATCTCTTCTAGGTGTTTCATTATCAATCTATACGTATGAGTTTATACGTGCATTGATGCATTTCTCCCCTGAATCGTTTCAATAGTGTCTAATCCAGTATGCATTCGAATCATGCACTGGACGCCTATTCGGAAAACGCGAAAATCCGTCTGTCCCACTAGTCGCAGTACCACTGTATGCCTATTCAATAAATAGTGAAATATCCAATTACGAAATGCTCGAGTAATAATCTCTTCTAGGTGTTTCATTATCAATCTATACGTATGAGTGTATATGTGCAATGATGCATTTCTGTCCTGAATCGTTGCAATAGTGTTTAATCCAGTGTGCATTCGAATCATGCACTGGACGCCTATTCGGAAAACGCGAAAATCCATCTGTCCCACTAGTCGCAGTACCACTATACGCCTATTCAATAAAATATTCAAATATCCAATAACGAAATGCCTGTGCGTATTAGCATTTTCAAGGTACTCATTGAAATAACAAATATCAGTTATGCATTGTATCTTTATTTTCGACAAGAAAACAGTAAGTTTTTGGTCATTTTCATCACCAATGACCCTGGCATAATTTTCATCACCAATGACCCTGGCATATCCGTTTTGCACCTATCCATATTTTGTTCCAGGGGGCGGCGGGCATCATCAATAGATGACCTATATGGATTGTGCGGTCGGTAGGTCAAGGGACAGTATCAATGTGACCTTTAACATGAATGAATAGGTCCATTGGTTTCCGTTCAATAACTTAACAAGGTCATTTAGTCAAAGTCGTAATTCAACCTTAAACATTCCTGACTATCGGGATGTCACGGGGACTTACGTGTACAATGTATTACAATTTTATAAACATCTCTTGATTCTATTAAGTCTATATATTTTACTGGACTGTCACATAATTACATGCAGTTAACAAACACAGTTTTTACAGGGACCGTGTCTATACGTATATTATACTAAACTTTAATGTCAAAGTTATCCAAGGTCATTACTCAAAGCATAATTATGTCCCTGATTCTTCGGGTCTTTTACTCCAGAAAACATTTTCTTTGAATAAAAATTGCCGCGGTAGCATTGATAATGTTCCATGACTACTTTCTACGGTTAACACATAACAAGGTCAGAGCATTAAATGCAAGGTTGAAAATACGTTTGCATAGGCGTACAGTTTTTTTTGCGACTAAGCGTACAGTCCAGATTTTACAAAATGCGACTAGTGGGTCAGTCATGTTTCGACTAGTCGTACAGTGTAATCGGCATACATGTCACAGAAAACACATTTTCTTCAAAACGTATCCGTTAAGATAGAGCAATGTTTGTGTGTATCGATGTGTTATACATTCATTTACAATGCAGAAAAGGTTGCAAGAATTTGGAAACGCTAACTATACTATTTTTCAAAGAATTTGTAGGTTCATTACACGCTCAAACAAATATCTAATCGTTATTTAACTTGAAAATAAAGTTTATAAGGGCTTTTATCAGGAATGTTTGGTATCTACGTAAACAGTATGTTATGGACTACATTTTAACTAAAACAGTGCACTTACTTTATGCGATACTAAGGAATAAACTAATAAAATCCAAACTATCCGAGACGGTAAACACGATCATTTTATTTTCTGAACGCCTAGTTATCAGCGACTTCCGGTTTGGGGGTACAGTGAGTCAACATACTGTGGAAATGTGTCGGCATCAAAAATGACGAAAAAAGATGGAGACATTGTGTTGTTGTTTTTATTTGCAACAAATAGTTTTAAGAAGTTTTGCAGTAATAGAAAAAGTCCGATTATTTCTGGATAACCCCTCACACAGGGTGTCCCATAATATGTGTTACCATTACAATCGAGAAAATGAATACCCATTTTATATGGGTTTTTTTTAATAAAAATAAAGTTACGGAGAATTTAGTGAAAGATGTCCATTTTGCACATACATCCAATAGTCTACAAGTTTGATCATAAAGACGACCAAAATCTCTATCTCTACCAATCACGGAATACGTTTTGTCTAACGACTGTCTTCTTAAATGCGTAGTTTTAATGAAAATGCAACAATATACTAGGTGATAGGTATGATTGAAGTATAAAATGTGAAATTTACAACTCTTTGGTTTTTAGTTCGAAAAAGTAAGTTAAGCGGTTGCGTTTGAAACGACGTTTGAGGACGTTTGGTTTTGTCTAAGTTGGCCTTAGTACCCAAATGAGATCGAAAATGGCTGGACCAGGGTACTGGTTCATCAAAGCATTTACGCTAGCGTAAATCTAGGTTTTCCATAACTGTTGCGTACGTCGATAATATTTGTTTTACTAAGATATTTTTTCTAATTTTCTGTCGTAAGTATTGGCGTATTTCTACGCAAAGTCAGAGAATCCGTATCTAGCAAAAATGAACGTTGTGAAGAGAAATTGACACACATCGTTAATTTTGGACTTTCATTTGTTGCTATTGACTGTGATTAGTAACAAAAACATGTTTAATCATGAAATCAAATGAAATCAGAAATGCATCTATATTTATTTATACTGGTTCCCGCTTTATTGGTTATATTGTGTTATATGTTTTTACGTAAATGTATGCGAAAACTTGCGATTGATTAGTAGCACGTAGCAATTTGCGTAAGAGAAATGTGTATATGTAGTTTTACGTGACATTTACGCAATGTTAGTAAAACAGTAGCCATGTGATGTCATGTACCATATGAGACCATAAATGGCTGCACTTGGTGGTTTTGTTAACACAATAAGACCAGGAATTGTTGCAGTTGAGTAAGTTTCCTACACGATTAGAAATCACTGTGTATTTTGGTTATGCCTGTACCTGGTGGTACTGAGTACGTATTGGACGTAATAGGCTGTACAGGCTAGGTGTGAGTACCTCAAATGGTAACGCATATCTATTGGCCGGTTCGTTTAAGCTACTTCTTCAAAACCTCTTCTGTGTTTTAAAAATCTGCCGTCTCTTCCACACGATATAAAGAAGATGCTTACATCAACAAACTAATAATTCTGGGGACAATATGTACGATACTGTATGACTATAATATAATGATAAAATATGAAGAAAACAAACAACCTATTACTACTAGAGTGTGTGCGTTAATAGAACATTCGCTCTTTCCACTTTCAGGTATCTACTAATGTATCTACACTAATGTATGACATTCAGCCGTATCAAGAGGATTGCTTTGCCCTCTATCACCATGGTTACAAGACCAATGCCATATACACGGTACAACCTATAGAAGGAAGTATCCAGGAAACGTTCTGCGATATGGAAAGTGTTCTGGATGTTGGAGCTGTTGATTGTCTGCACTGGCTTCAGTATGGATATAAAGAAGATGGTGTTTACAACTTACGCTTGACAAATGGAACGTCGATCAGAGCATGGTGTGATCAAACAGGTGGGGGATGGACAGTAATACAGCATAGGCAAGATGGATCTGTGGACTTTTATCGACCGTGGGCGGAATATGTTAACGGATTTGGCGAGACTGAGGGTGACTACTGGATTGGTCTTGAAGCGATATATTTGTTAGCACAAACACCTTCTTCACTTCGTATTGATATGGAAACGTTTGGGAATGTCACACCCGTGGCAGCATATGCATTGTATAAGGAATTTTCATTAATGTCTGCGACTGAAAACTACAGATTAACCATCGGCAATTTTACCGGCACCTGTGGTGACAGTTTACTATTCCACAACAATCAACAGTTCACCACATTTGACAGTGACAATGACTCACATGGAAGTAAAAACTGTGCTGTTCACAGTCAAGGAGGTTGGTGGTACAAGTCTTGTCACAGATCTAATCTAAATGGCAGATATCGCGAAGGACATTTTTCGGACTATTACAAAACCGGTATGGGTTGGGATTCTTGCTGGGGTCTTGAATATTCCGTGAAAGTTTCCACAATGAAAATAAAAGCATTGTAACTATTATGAAGGTGTCTGGCGAAAACTATCTATAATCTATCAATATTTGCGTTTTCGTTCTGCATTCTGAGTCTACAGTAACCGCGGGCCTGCTAACTGCAAGTACCTTATAAAAATTGATCAATAATTGCAGTGGCCTCGAAGTTTATCAATATCTATTAGAGATAGTGACACTTCATCACATGGATAACCTCGGTAGACGAGAGCAGGTAACTCTATCAAGGGTTATAAAGAGTTATTGCCATTTCTAATTTAAAATGTTAAAAGTACAATCTCTCAATATCTACCAGAGATATTGCATTCATTATAACTAAACAGACTTGATCACATGGATGACCCTATTCAATAGACAAGAGGATAGAACTTTACAAAGACTTTTGATGGAGTTATTGTGTTTTTCAACTTCTACATTCTACATCACAGTGATGCTCGTATTCTGTAGACAATAGTTGGTTCTGTTTAGGATTTTGTTGAAACTGGTGCACTTTTTTCACTACAGGAATATCGCCTTAGGTCAAATTTATTTGCCTATCGGATGTAACACCTTGTCGTTGAATCTCAAGACTTGTAATGTGGTGGTGACTCTGATGAGCAAGGGTACTGTACGAGAAAGTCAGTCTTGTTGTTGTATATAGTTAAAACTTTAAAATAGTATGTTCCTACAACACTGAGCTCCATCTGTAATTAATTGGAACAGTTGTTCCATGAGTGACCAATATTTTTCATATCATTTTGATTTGTTAAAAACATTACCACACACAAGTGGCTGAACTCATTTCTCTTTATGACTATGAGAAACTTTAGTAAGTCAACTTCTCCGAAATTGTCAGCCCGATACGGGATTTTGTCTCCGTATGAGTATTTTTAAACATAACAAAAGGGCATCGGGGCCCCACGGACATTACTGACGTAACATATCTCTGGTGTAAATTAGACTGGTGGGTAGAACGTGTCTCATTCTAATTGTGGCCGCGACTGCGATTTTTGGGCTAGTGGGTAAAAAATCCCATTTTCAGTTTTTAATGTAACAGTAATCTCTGAAGTTTAAATTTCCATATTCTGAAAATTTTAAGTTGATATCTTGAAAATTCAGTGATTAATTACTATTTTGTTGACACCTAGTAGTTCGTGATTCGTTCAAAATTGCACTGTTTTAGAAGTAAAAACTGAAAAAATTATTCAGTTAATTAAACAAATTTAAACGGTTTACCAAGACATCATATTATATTTGATTTGTTCATTTGTTGTCACAAAGGTTTTAAGTTGCACATCAGTGAAAAATTATGTCAACTTTTTTTTTGGTTGCCTAGCAACCGCTAAATATTTACAAAAACACGATTTAGCACATGTGGATGCCACTCTGATAGTTGGTCAAAATGCAATTGTTTAGCTACTAATGTCACAGTAACCTTTGAAGAAAAACGTTTCAAATTTTGCAAATATCATGTCGATGTTCTGAAAATTAAGTGATTTATGACGATTTTGAAGATGCCTATATTCCTTCAAAATTACACCATTTCTGGTGCAAATGTTGTAACAACTATGCTTTGTATTAAGCACATTTAATCAGCTAACCAAGACATCATGTCATACTTGATTTGTACATTTGGCGTCACAAAGATTCTTAGTTGTAAAACCGTTCAAAATCATGACCGAATATATTTTGGTTACCTAGCAACCGCTAAATATTTACAAAATACAAGATTTAGCACATGAGGATGCCACTATGAGAGTGGGTCATAAACCACCTTTTTATTTTTAGTATCATTGTAATAAGTGGACCTTTAGATTTCAAATCATGAAAATTCCATGTTGATATCTTGAATAATTATGGCAATTTTGCTGTTACTAAGGAACATCGTTTTTATTCCAAAATAACTATTTTATGTCTAGAATCATTCAGACAGAACAAGCATGCCCTAACAATAAACAGACAACACATAATATACTTTAGATATTTTTTATTTTCATCACCAATGTGTCTTATTGTTTAAACACATAATTTTGAGCTTTACATTTTTTGTGGTTGCCTAGCAACAGTAAGATAAATCAAAATATTGACAAAATTTAACAAAATACTGTGGTAATTAACTAGAGCAGTATGGACTTTGCAAAACTCACCATGTAAAGTTAAGAGCAATATTTAAACATGCAATTTATGAGAACATACATGCTGAAGTGTGCATTTTATAGTGTGTATTCAAGAATAATCAAAAACATGATTTCCAATAAATGACAGGTTATCAATCATCTTCCAATTAAACATGCTTATGGTAGTACACACATATAGCACAATTCTAAAGCTTGACACAACAACATCTAAACCATTACTACAATTTACTGGTCCCTTACCATACACTTTATTAAAGTGTTCATTTTAGCATTGTCCTTTAATAATTTCCTTGACAACATAGAATATTCTGCATAGCAACAGAAATAATTTGAAGAAATAGAGTTTCATGTATTTTTCAGATAATAATTTTTTCTCTAAATAGTTTTGTTATAACATCTTTTATGTAATATAAGTGTATTTATTACAGGATAAGAACTCTTTTATAAATTTTAAGGCCATAACAATAAAATGTAGGAATTTTATGCACCATAAGCAAAACCAATGTCAAGGACAATATGGAACCCGTTTAGGATCTATTTTGGAAAAAATGAAAAAAAGTTTAAATGAATCTTCTGGTGTGTCAGAAAATGTTCATAATGGTACATATTTTACACTAATTTACCTGTGGGTTGGGTAATTTCTTAGACAAATGCCTTCTTTCTAGGAAACACCAGAAATTACATGTGGTGTCCTTTATGACTGCAGAAATTAAAATAAATTTTGGAATATAATCTGGCCTGTGATATGCTAGCTGTCTTTATAAAGACTGTTTCTTAGAACCCAGGTTATAAATTCATGTACACAAATGTTTACAAGCACGTGATTTTAACTTAAACCAAATCATGAATACAATGCAAGTGCAAACAATTGAAAAAACAACACACCATGTACTGGTATGACACTTCTAATCATGTGTTGACTCTGTCTTTACTAGATAGTCATGGTTCTGAGAAGCAATTTTCATTCATAACTATAAGTTAGGCCAGTGAATGGGATGATTTGGCTCAAACACACATCTTCAGATTAAAATATTTTGTTGTGCAAGCATCACTGTTTGACTAGATATTAAATGTGAAAAATGTAATGTTACATCACAAGGAGAACAGTTAATTAATGTGTTACACATTCATATTGAATATCATTCTGTTTCTTCTACAATCATGATGATGGTTTTCCATTGACATCTCAGAAGCTGTGTGGTGTCCTTAAATGAGAAAATAATGTGTCTGATATTACATAATACAAATTATCCAATGCCTGTAATATATATAAAACTTTTATCTATGATTTATATTATATTGAAAAAAACATGTTTATAAATTTTAATTTCAGACTGAAACGCAATAATTAATTAAGCACAAATACAACATAATGCATACAAAATATGGTATTAGGTAAGACTATTATATATTATTAATTTTAAATATTAGAATCTATAAACAA
This sequence comes from Spisula solida, assembly GCA_947247005.1. Classification (NCBI taxonomy): domain Eukaryota; kingdom Metazoa; phylum Mollusca; class Bivalvia; order Venerida; family Mactridae; genus Spisula; species Spisula solida. The sequence goes on from OX365945.1 coordinate 6,345,150, forward strand.
TAATTACAAAAATGAATGTACAAAATGTATACCTGTAAGGATTCATCATATCTTTAATAACACATGTGTTATTTAAGCAGTAGAGGAATTACGTAGATTTTTGTATCAATATCAAATTCATCCAACAAATGGTTGTGTGATTACTGAATGGGTCTGGATATATAAGAAATATTGAAAAAATATTTCCAGGCGCGTAGCGGGAGGGGGCGTGGTCCAGACCCGAAGTATCTGTGGCGACGAACATGATAAATTAATTCTCCAAATTTTATAACTATGTCAATACAGCTAGGTCTATCGTGCACATGACATACATTCAGTAGTCTATAACGTTAGTACACGTTGATGATTCAATATAAATTTGAATTTACAGCGCCCATTTTGTTGATAAAAAAACATGAAGACACCACTTCCGTGTTTGACATCAATAAAACCGGTAAAAAAACACATATTGTTCAATAATCAGACAAATTAGCGAGTGTTAAATGGAGCATGACTTACCTAGCCTTGTTTGTTGGTAATGTTGTAGACATTAAACTGTTCGAAGTGCCCTTAACTTAAGACGGCAAAATAAACAGCTTTTATTTCCGAAATGTCGTCAGACGTGAAATATTATCAAGGGAGATGACTGCTGATCGATCGCCAGAAAACAACTTCCTTCAAGAAACTATTGCTTTATTCTCACTAAACTATCAGTAGAAATCAACAATTATTTTAAAAAAAAGTTTTCTTGTCATTTTGCGACGTTTAATGTCAATATTCAAGAAATTATGTGAGTATTTTTATGTCACGTTTATTTACGACGTTTACTCAACGACGTCATTTTGCTTGTAAGCCCAAAAGTCGCAGTCGCGGCCACCTATTATTATGTCAAGTTCTGTCCGAGCATTTTGAAAATTGCACAAATATTGCCACTAAATGTATGTAATAGATTTAGATCAAATTATTTTAATTTGGTATAACAATCTGTCGTCACGGACCCTCAGATATAGTCATGGAAACGTCACCGGAGCGCTCCATTATTTTACACGTAAGATCTATGATAATCATTAACATATTGATGTTTATCATAGCAGTAGCCATCTGAATCTTCGTCGTTTAGTTTGTGTTGTAATATTTGTTTGTCCAATTCTTTGGTATAAATCGTTGTTGGAAATTAATATGGGCCGGTAGATTTTACAGATTTTGCGAAGGCATTTTGTGTGGAATCCAGATAGTTTTTGGCTGTCTTTTTGGGTTACCCTCCAACATTCTGCCCCATAAATCAACACGGAGAGGACATTGCTCTGGTAGAGTTTGATTTTAGTTTTCTCACTAATGTGGCCAGATCGCCATATCTTGTTTAGCTGGTGGAAGGATGTTCTTGCCTTTTGGAGTCTGTTTCTTATGTCTTTTTCAGTTGCGTTGTTTTTGCTGAGGATGCTGCCTAAATATGTAAAGTCATTTACCTCTTCTATTGGTTTGTTGTCTAATGTTATTACTGTTGGAGAATTGGTAAGTTGCATGGTCTCTGACTTTTTCTTGCTGATGCTTAGTCATACTTGGTGAGCGTATTTAGCCAGATCGTCAGTTTTCTTTTGTAGGTGGTCAGCATTGCTTGAAAGTAGAGCAATGTCATCTGCAAAGTCCAGATCTTCCAGTATTGACGTCAGTGTCCATCTTATTCCTCTGTTCTTGTTTCCGATAGTATTCCTCATCACCCAGTCGATGGCAACAAGGAAAAGCATGGGTGACATGATGCATCCTTGTCGTACCCCACTGGTGATGTTGAACCAACTGCTAAGTTTGTTGATGTGGATGACACTGCATGAGAAGTTTTCATAGAAGCTCTTTATAATGTAAACAAATTTTTCTGGGCATCCATATGCCTTAAAGATCTTCCAAAGACTTTCTCTATGAATACTATCGAATGCTTTTTCAAAGTCGATGTAGTTTATGTGAACTTTGCTATTCCATTCGATGCATTGTTCCAGGATGTTCCTTAGTGTGAAGATATGATCAGTGCATCCAGTTCCAGGTCTGAATCCAGCTTGTTCTTTTCTTAAGATTCCATTGATTGAACTGCTGAGTCTCATGCAGATGATTTTACATACGACTTTACTGGGTATGGATAGAAGTGTGATCCCACGCCAATTTGAACAATCCATCTTGTCACCCTTTTTTGGAAGTTTAACGATGAGGCCTTTACAACAGTCATTTGGGAGACTTTCTGAGGTCCATATCAGTGTAAATAGTTTGTGGAGTTGTTCAGAAGCACATATTGTGTCTGCTTTAAGTACTTCGCTTTCAATACTGTCAATTCCTGGTGCTTTATTATTTTTTAGCTGGTTTATGGCTTTTATTATTTCTTCTTTCGTTGGTGGATCTAAATCTATGTTGAATGGTTCTCCAAAAGGTTCATTAATGGTTGCTATTTCTACAGGTTCTGGTCTATTTAATACTTCATTGAAGTGTTCTGCCCATCTTTTCAGCTGTTCGTATTCTAGGGTGATCTTTTCTCCTGCTTTATTCTTCACTGGCCCAGTACCAGAGTCAAATTTCCCAGTCAATTCTTTGGTGATTCTATATACTTCACCCATCGCTCCTCTATTGGCTGCTGTTTCTGTCTCATCAGCTTTGTTGTCATAATATTCTCTCTTGTCTTTTCTAAGCTTACGTTGTTGGTGTCGGAGTATTCTTTGCTGTATCGCTCTACTAGTCTTTCACATCTTGCATTTTGTTTTTTCTCTTTTAAGATTCTTCTTTTGTCGATAAGATTCCAAGTGTCTGTTTGTATCCATTTCTTATCGTTTTTCTTCTTTGTGCCAAGTACTGTTTTACAGGCTCGAGTGTATGTCTCTTTTATATTATTCCAAGTGGTTTCCACATCTGGTTCTAGTCCATCTCCAGTATCACTAAGTACTTGGAATCTGTTTCTTAACACGAGGGAGAACTTCTTATTTATTATGGGGTCTTTAAGCTTTGCTGTATTATATCTTGGTTGAGTTGGTTCTGATTTGGAAGGAGCTTTTCTTAGATGAAGTTTAATCTTAGCTAACAGTAGGTGATGGTCACTACCAACATCTGCTCCCCGTCGAACCACTACATTTTCCAAGGAATGTCTCCATCGACCGTTGATGATAATGTGGTCTATTTGGTTACGGTCTCTACCATTTGGTGACTCCCATGTTTTCTTGTGGATTTCCTTATGTGAGAAGATGGTACCGCCTATCACAAGATTGTTTATTCCACAAAGGTCTGCAAGTCTCTCACTATTCTCATTCATCTCACCACATCCATGAGTTCCCATACATCTTTCTCATTCCTTCATTTGAATTTCCAAGCTTAGCATTCATGTCTCCAATTACTAATAGGAGATCGTGTGTTGGTGTTGCATCGATGGCTTTTTGTAACTGTTGGTAAAATATATCTTTTTGATCTTCCTCTGTGTCATTTGTTGGCGAATAACATTGTATAATTGTTGTTTTTGTATACCTTCCATTGAATCTAGCTGTTATGAGTCTTTGATTGATTGCTTTCCATTCTATGAGGCTTTTCTTAGCTGTTGGTGTCATGATTAGCGCTACACCTTCTCTATGTTGGTTATCTTCTCGGCCTGAATATATTATTGTATTGTTGGATGTTGTTGTTATAGATCCATTTCCTGTCCATCTGCTTTCACTTACTCCTAAAATTTCGATCTTGTATTTAGCCATCTCTCGTTCTACTTGCGCCGTTTTGCCCATCTCGCACATTCCATGCTCCAATGTAGCAAGATTGCTTTGGATGCAATAGTGATGGTCTAGTCGTGCTTTCAGCAGTCATTTGCCCGTTCTGAGTCTGGAGATCACCACTATTGTCCGGATGTTGAGTATTTTCCTGATTTGCAGTTTCCGTAAAACGGTTCTTTTTTACAGGGTGGAGTTGTTAGCACCACGCCAAACCTCCACTCTGGTGGTCCGGGTTTTCTCTCTGGGTTTTCCTTCCCGTAGATAATTACAGTTACCACTGTTTACGAGTTACATCTACCCGAATTTTCTGTCTGGGTTTTCTCCCATAGCCTTAGACTCTCCCGAGCCATCCACAAGGCAGTGGAGTTATTTAACCCATAACTGGGGATTACTAGTAACTTCAATAAAAGTATTAACAGAGTTGCATACGAGTAGATATATATGAGTAGATACCGCCTTAACAACGTTATCAATAATTAATGAAAAATTATGAAGCTAAATTGGTATGGGAGTTTGTATGGGACAATTATAGTGCAAGGACCTTAATGAATAGATGTTCATGCATTTAATATTCGTGCGATTATTTTACCTCAGACGACCATTACTAGAGGTGCCACCACCTATATCTGAACAAAGTTGAACATCCGATATTTCCATGTCTCTATTCAACCGAGTATATCAATGTGTCAAGTATAGTCCAGTTAGGATATTGTGACAGTGACGTTGCAGTTTATGTGTTCGCAAAAAATCACAACCATTGTATAAACAGGTAGAGCGAAGTTTAGCATTGACATTATAGTTGTTTGTACAGTATAAGCCTTTATAATTGGTTTTTTACCGTTATAGTGGACTCGACCTCTGCGTCACTGGATTTTTAACCTGACTGGACAATAACATTTACACTCGCTATGTATTGTATTTGCAATGTGATTAGAACCAAAGTCAACGGTACTGTATACTAGTATAGTCGCATTGTTTTAAACCGAGTAATTGAATTGATTGTGTTTACACTGCTCGGCATTTACTGTTCTGTTGTAAGACACTTCACATTAGTGTTCTTAGGGTACCGAATAGAGGGTTTGTGGTTCGATTTGAACACCATGAGGTTTGGTAAAAAGTATGTCCAAATGCATTTCGAACCTTATGAAAACATAATACATATGTGTTCACTTTTGTCCCTTTGTTAATACTTTAACAAACAACATTTGCTATACAACCGGTCACGAGCGCATGGTGCTTAGCAAATTTCAACATACGGGTAGCATCGTAAACATGTCTTAAATAGCAGACGGTCCTTGTTCATTAGTTACATATGGTCTCATCAGAGGTAAAAAAAGTAATTGCAATTACCGTTCCGTTTAAGATAAGTTTCTCCCTGACTCTTTTTTGTATTGAGCAGTAGCGAACACCGATTTTTCCAGAGTTTGGCATGCATCATTTTCAAAATGTATTGATAGAGTTCCAATAGATACTCATTCATTCGTTGAAGCATCACGTCTAGTTGTGTTGTTGGATGTGTCCTAGATATAAACCAGTGGTTACGATTATTGAAGGCGTCGTAACTTTTGGCGTTTATAATTTTTCAGCTATTTCACTTATCAGAGCAACAGAACGCAATACACCCTTCGTGTGATGAAATCATTATGCTGATCGTCTTCACAAAAACGGTATATCAATGCTCTACCAACACCTTCTTGGTGAGTTTATATGTAACCTGATACATTATTATACAAGGTTCAAAATAGATATGTATCCCGTTTGCTTGGAAATAACGGATGTTCAACTCTAATAAAATATAATTAAATATAAGTGGGGAACGTCTCGTATTTCTAAAAGATATACCATTTGATGTAAAGTCTGAAATGTACATGTTTGCTGACGATACGAAACTATACAGTTCATCATCAACCAAATATATGCATATACGCTCGTACGTATACATGTACATTGAAATATTAAAAATGATATTAGTTAAGGGAAATGACCAATCTTGCAAAATTGACACATGAAAGTACGACTTTGTAGCTGTTTGTTATCAGGGTTTTTTCTCTCAGTTTTTCTTGTTCAGTTTTGTGTTGATTATTGTGACGTGTACTTGCAGTCTTTGATTTTTCTTTTTTTGTATAATGCTGTTTGTGCCTTTCGTACTCCGCTATTTCTTGTATATATTATCTTTATTCATACAGATACGTCGTGTTCATCTGAAGCTCTAAATACAATTGAACTTGAAGCAGACATTGGTGTAGCAAATTAACAACCGACTTTCGAAAAGCACATACCGATTCGTAGGGATAATAAGTTCTAAATTGCAACATTTTTACTTGTTTAGAATTTTGAGTGCTTAAGTCATGTCCTTTAATAAAAATGAAACCCTAGGGCGATGTGTGTAGATGTTAAGAGCCGCGTTGTTAATTGAACCGAATATGGCTCGTGCCGAATATGGCTCGCGTATATGGCGAGCCATATTCGTAGGGTGAAAAAATCATGATCCATCTATAATGTTGTCGTTATTATATTTTTTGCGAATTTCCATCGTTGTGTTATCATTATCGTCATATTGCATTTTCATCACCATTCTATTTCTTTACGTTACATTTTATATAATCGCAATATTTGTTTCCGATGCTGTTGTTTAAGTATTCAGGAGAGGAGTGAAATTTGCACGATATTCGACATTCATTTCGACAGTCAAAATGACAAGTTTTTATATATTTTTGTGACTGTTGAATTCAACAGTCACTTCGACATTTCTAAACGACTAAGTGTCAATGTACAGATTGATATTTTTATTAAGATAGAATTGGTTGAATGCTAAAGATCAATGCTGAAGGAACAAAATCAATTTTTTTTAAAAATCATTTTATACATTCTTAAAACAACCATCTAAATGATTGAAAACTCTATGGCATGATGGGTTAAAAATACACCTATTATACATATGTTGAAAATCCGACAAAAAGTGACGCGAGCCATATTCGGAGCAAAAAGCACAAAATCAGCGAATATGGCTCACCGCTTTGCTCTGTACCGAATATGGCCCGGGCAATATTTTTTTTCACCATACGTATATGCCATATTTGACTCGAGCCATATTCGGTTTACACACCGTACATGGTCCAGTCCCTTACACTCATGGTCATTATTTATAATATTGTATATGGTGAGATTAACGATCGACAACTCTTGATGACTCCTCTTCTGACATCACTTGTTTTATTACTCGGGAAAAATATTATCAAGTTTTCAATTGTAGGCTTTCAAAATTATGTCTTTTTTCATTATTTCAACATTAAAGTTTTGTTTTCATCATTAGATAGCTTGATCGACTATGTTCATTTATGGGGAGTCCTTAAAATGTAGATGGACACATAATGGTTTAATGGACGCATATTCAACCTTCCATAGTTTTGAATAATTGATATTAAACGGTATTTCAATTGTAGCTGATTATCAGTCAAGGAACAATGAAACCATCTTTTGTTAGGTGGAATAGCTACTTTTCATTAACTATGAGTATTCCATTATACGCATTGCAGAAACAGAGCATGTATCTACAGTTCTATATCACCCAAAACACTGATACAATTATTATACTTGTGATACAGTTTAGCTATTTCTTTTGGTAGTGAAATGCGTTCATAACTGTTCAATTGCCTTAGCTTGAGTGGGTCAAAAGCCAATGTGCTGTGGTTGCCATCAGCGCCGAGTGTAAAATACGACTTGCGACTCGATAATCTACGGTGCAAAAAAGGAAAATGCAACTAAAAAGCTACAATCCTAATTTCAGATGTCAAAAAGTCCCAAACCGTTTAAGAATCACTGTAAATAGTACAACCATGTAGTTTCAAAAATTATATTCAAGGACGAACGCGTCCGAAACATCTTAAACAGTGTACCACGTAACTTTGACATCACTTAAGGCTACAAATCCAAGACGAAATTTACTTCGCTTCGAAGCCAAAAATAGCCGTAAAAAGATTTTATTAAGTCAGACAGGGAAGGCAGCACTCAACTTACAACACACAAAGCATAATGCCCAACTGAACCAACCGAGCATAGGAAACATAAAACACATAAAGACACAGTGCCCAACTAAATAAGCACAGAACCGCCCAAGTCCAAGCTGTCGAAAAGTATAATAAATTATTACTAGCTGAATGACCCAGTTTCCACAGCAAAATGACTATAATGCCTAGTTTTAGCCGTCAGAAATCTTTAAACGAAGAAGTGCCCAACACACTACCGACCAAGAAAATTACACATCCCTTGTCCCAACTGTTTAAAAGCTGAATAGAAAATATTCAGCAAACAAAAGGCGGAATGCCTACGCTGAATGACCTAGTTACAACAGTAAAACTGCTGAACTACATAGTTTTAGCTGCCTTTAGTCCCAAAAGTTAAGTAACAGTATTAAAACGTTGAAAGGCCCGATTTCAGCAACAAAAAATCTGAAAGACATAGCCGAATGACCAACAGGTAAGTGTATCATTAATTAAGATTTAAAAAAATAAAAATTAATTTTTGTCAAATTTATATATCCATAATCAAGGTTTATTACGTAGGCATTGAGCCCAACAGTCACTGGGGTGCATTTTGGTTTTCATAATTTACAGCATTTACCAATTACTTTATGAAGATATCGAAAGCCAATTCTTGTTTTTGATACCTGGTCAATTCTTGGGAAATACACCTTGTATAAGATTAATAAATTTAACAATTTTTTTTACTCTTAATCAATGATACAGTTACCTGTGGAATGACCTAGTTTCAATAAGTAAAATGACGTAATTGAACAAATCAAGATATGACGTAATGAACAAGTCATTAAGAATTGCAAGCAATACGGAAGTCCCCTACTGGTATAAAGCTATGTTCAATGTTTCTGTTGCCATAGCAACCACAATTCCCGTTAGGACCAAAACTGACGGACTGATGGCAAACCTATAGTCCCCTCCGGTCAAAAACCGATAGGGGACTTACAACTACGTAAATTGACCTCAGGGGACAAAAAGCTACATCCATACCTCCACAGCTGTACATCAACTCATGAATGAACCAGGTAGGATGCGAATCGCAGGGACGAAATAGTTAGAGGACAACCAGCAAATACGAATAAATAACTCCTAACTCCATAGAACTTTTGGCCCCGGTACTGAGAAAGTATTACATGTTATTAATTATTTAAAATTGAAAAACCCAACTGTAAACGTAATTGGCGTTTAAATCCAGATAGAAGCCCATATTATAATAATTAAACAAAATACGAAACTACTGGAAGTAGCACCGCCCAACAGAAACAGCAGGACAAGCAAGGACGCGCGAGAGCAAAAAGGCACAGAAAATAAACAACTTCACTCGAAAAGGTGCGGAACATGCTAAACATAAAAAAACTAGCACAGAAACATGTTATACAAAACCGGGCATCCAATCCCGAAAGTCTGCTGGTTAAGTCGGTCAAACTAAAACGAAACAAGAGCCAGTTGGTAAGAAATTAACAACCGGACAACACACACACCACAAGGACAATCCACAACAGACACTGAGTATATGCAATTTTGAAAGATACGAAGCAGCCTTGTGCTGGACAACGAATTTGCAGAATGGCACATAGAAAATTAATAAAGTTTAACAAAAAGGCACAGTGGCCAAATTTTTTTTGTATTTTTTCTATTTATACTATAAAGTGGACAATACATACACAGAGGAAGGTTGACTAAGTAAGTATTTCATGTTTTCAACGATTTCTGGAAAACATACGCCAAGTATATGCTTTCTACGAAATATAGGATATTCTTCAGCAGCTGAGCCGTTTTTCCAGCAATCTGTAAAACCTTTGGAGTGGTTCGATACATTCGGACTACAGTTTCAGGCCGTTTTCTTTTCCAAAGTATCAAAGGGAGTTGGAAAAACGGCCCAGCTGCTGCTCCATCTGTAGTATGCTTTTCACATGGTCAGGAATTTCATTACCCGGCAGTCGTATTTACCACATACAGTCAAGAGTATTTGTACCCATCTGTAGCATGTTACCCATATATGTATATCAGGAATGGCTGCATCCGGTGAATGGTGATTTGTGTACCTCATACGGTCAGAAATTGCTGTTCTCGACTGTGCCTGGTTCTCAATATGGTCAGAAATTGCTGTACTTGACTGTGGTCGGTAACCTATACAGTCATAAATTGCTTTGCTCGACTGTGGTTGGTATTCAATACGATCAGAAATGTCTGTACTTTACGGTGGTTGGTATCCAATACGATCAGAAATGTCTGTACTTTACGGTGGTTGGTATCCAATACGATCAGAAATATCTGTACTTTACGGTGGTTGGTATCCCATACGGTCAGGAATGTCTGTACTTTACGGTGGTTGGTACACCATACGGTCAGGAATGTCTGTACTTTACGGTGGTTGGTATCCCATACGGTCAGGAATGTCTGTACTTTACGGTGGTTGGTACACCATACGGTCAGGAATGTCTGTACTTTACGGTGGTTGGTATCCCATACGGTCAGGAATATCTGTACTTTACGGTGGTTGGTACACCATACGGTCAGGAATGTCTGTACTTTACGGTGGTTGGTATCCCATACGGTCAGGAATATCTGTACTTTACGGTGGTTGGTATCCCATACGGTCAGGAATGTCTGTACTTTACGGTGGTTGGTACACCATACGGTCAGGAATGTCTGTACTTTACGGTGGTTGGTATCCCATACGGTCAGGAATATCTGTACTTTACGGTGGTTGGTATCCCATACGGTCAGGAATGTCTGTACTTTACGGTGGTTGGTATCCCATACGGTCAGGAATGTCTGTACTTTACGGTGGTTGGTACACCATACGGTCAGGAATGTCTGTACTTTACGGTGGTTGGTACCCCATACGGTCAGGAATGTCTGTACTTTACGGTGGTTGGTACCCCATACGGTCAGGAATGGTTGTACATGTACCTATCTTTAATGCTCACTTTATATGTCAGGGATTACTGTACCCATCTGTAGTATGTACCTCATATACTTTAACATAGGTATCGATATTAATATTACCCGTATAAGCGTGTACTTAAGCATATTAACGCACCCAAATAATTGAATGATATAGTGTTATTTGATCCTTACACCAAAACAAAGACGCAAATCGATTGTCTTGTATCCCAAACTCTGTCACATACTATATATTATATATTCGTAAAACCCCGTGATGACAAATCATATTTTAATCAACCGACACCTTAGTGTTCTGCCAGCTACATTGCTTATTAACAAAAAACTATGACACAATACAATTTGTTATCCAAATCGGAATCTTGGTCTCAATTCAATGTTAACTATAACAATATATTGACTTATCCGTCATGCTGATATAATACGGACGGTCGACATTGCCAATTATGATTACGCCTGAAATGGTGCGCTTAAAATACATAATACACCTACACCGTTCAAGTGATATTTTTACGGGAATTTATCGTATTCATATGAGGTAAATATTTTTGATTTTTTTAAATAAAGTAATGTTCATAATGAATAATAAATGAACATAATCGATGTATATTTTGTTAAACGTGTTTTGCATGTACCAGTCAATTGAAACCACGGCCCCTAACCCCGAGGAAGTGATGGGGATAGCGGGAAACTGTCCCGTGCTCTTATTTTCCGAGTGCGGAACTTTTGTTGAAATGTAGCCGTGACTATATCCGCGAGGTATAGGGGGGGCAATTGGTGGGGTGACGAACTGTATGGTCGTGGGGGCACGGATTTTACCAGGGGTTTGAAAAAGCAAAAGTTAAAATCCCCCACCCCTTCCCTAGGGTTGGTGCCGTGGTTTCAATTGACTGGTGCATCATTAGTATTGTTAGTTCCCAGAAACATTAACACCGGAGTCACAAATCACCCAGATGACTGACGATGTCCGTATAACCAATGTTTACCCCATGCCTATATATACATCGTGTACACGCCAGGCAGTAGTTAAAGATGTCTATCAGTCGTCGGGCGATCATCGACCGGTCATCAGACCGTCATCCACACATCCCAGAGCTAGACTTAACAATGATTTAAGTATTTATCTGACCCCTTTTGTTGTTATATAGATAACATTATAAAATTCCATATACGTGTACTAGTTACCTGACATATATACAGTGTGAATGATTATTATTTTGACAAAACACGAGAATGAACGAAAGCGTCAGGCAATACTAGTAGTATACAATGTATTATTTTAGGTTGATTGTGAAACAAGGTTTTCAAACTTGTAGTAATCACTCTCGACACCTCATTCCTGATTTTACCCAGAATAAGAATCAGTTTATTCTAACCATCGCCATAAGGGTATGAAAGTGAAGCCATATCCTTTTTATGCTGAGCATCTATTTTGGAAATCACTGGTACCATTTTTATTTCGTCTTTGGTATGACGCGACCTGGGATCGAGCCCAGGACATCCTGCACTAGAAGCGGACGCCCTACCACTAGGCTATCGAGGCAATGGCTAATGTAATTTCAAAAGTTTGAAGTCTACGTTTCAGTTCCAATTCTTGAATTTGTGTGAATGATGCCCCTTAACCGAATCAGTGCATGCTAACACGCAGTATATTTAATGTTATATAGGATGATACCGTCGTAAACCACTACTCCCCAATGGCTACACCGACGACAGAAGTGGGTCTGAAGAGAGTTCGGTTTGCATTAGATGATGACAAAGACTCGTCGAACGGACTGGACGATGGTATAGACGGACAATGGGCATTTCTAAAGTAAGTATGATTACCCATTAGCAAGCAGATGTGATGTGCTATACAATGTGTGTAAATTGTATATAATAATATACAAACATTAATCAGAGTCACCAAATTATCTTTTTGGATATTTTGCATATTTGATAGGAATAAATGTGGATGAATACGAAAGACCAGTTGTGATATTCGAATTCACCATTTCAACAGCATGAATCCAATTTCACGAATTTGAATTTTTAATTTTATGAAGTTTAATTCGAGAATCGGTTAAGTGGAAATTGTGAATTCAATCACATTTTAGTACATGTAACATTTTTGTGAAAAATGTCAAAGTTGTTGCCTGATAAAGCTCAACTGCTATTGTTATCTCTAGGAAAATCTGGACAGGATAAATGCTCGAGATAAACTAAATGTTCGAAATAATCATTCAAACAATATGTCATTTTTCTGATGATACAAACAGAAGGCTGTTTAACTTCTGCCAATGGTGTCCATTGCATAACCTCTTGCACTCGACATAACCGGGTGCTCCTTATAATGATGCTCGTTATAACGATGTAAATCAAACATGCAGTTTTGAGCTAATTTGCCGGGACTTTGCTCGATATAGGCAGGGTGTTCGTAATATCGAAGTTTTACTGTATTTAATTAACCTATCTATACCACTCAAAATTTGAAAAGGATCAATAAATTTCTCTTAGGAATATTTTGCAAATTTAATATGATGGACTGGTCATAAAAACAATGTAACATGTCATTATTGTAAACGAATAAAGATTGCTTCAAACTTTGATGTGTAAATGCTGATAAGCCCAACCTCACCGCATATGTGTGCTGGATTTAAGCGACTATGATAACAGAATGTAGTCCAGTTTTTTGGCATTTTGTGTGTTCCAAATATGGGAATAGTCAAGTGATACAGGTTTCTAGGTGATTCTTGCCACTTTGGTCAGTGTCTTTAGGGCTTATCAGTTACCTGGGAAAAAGACGACATTATGTAAATGCGTGTCAAATACAACCAACACATGAATACCGGTATTTAGAAATAAAGCATCAAATTAGATGATATTTTAATATTTGCACAACGATTTCGGTTTTGTTCAGTTGGCGTGAGGCGGACATTAATATTTATTTATTTTCCTATAATGCAAATTTGAGTAGTACAAATAAATATTTCAAATAACCTTACAACTGTTGTAACGAATTCCTATTCATATGTCCTTTGTTTACGTGTTCGATTTCCAGATACCTTCTTACGCTTCGTGAAGAATTCAATGTCACAACTGTGGTAGAAAGTTTGGTTCAAAAAGGTATCATCAGCGCAGATGCCGGAACTGACGTCATGCGCCAAGGTAACACGCGTGCGCAGATTGAATTATGTGTACAGGAAGTTATGAAGGGTGGTCCCCAAGCATATACAGCTCTTTGTGAGACTTTACAAGAACACGGATACAACAACATAGTAGACGCCCTTAAAGGCGAGGGTAGCATGTCTATAATGTCAGGTAATTATAATTTAGACCGTTAATATCAACACAGTGACCACATATATATACATACTTCTTGCGTTAATTGCCATGCTACAACAATTATTGCTTAGTAACATAATTTTATTTCAACAAAATTAAATTAAAGCAACATTCTATTAAATATTAATTTGTTTTGTACTATGAAGACAAAGATTGAGTTAGTACGAAATGGTTTCTACAGAATATGTTGTCATAACGAATTGATATTGTTACGAAGGCGTAGATCATACATATGTACATGGTGACTGAAATCTACCCTATCGTGTTTTCGTATCTGCGAGCCTGTGTGTCGAAGGCACGAAAGGTCGAAATAATGTTCATTTGACGTCTGTTCGGCTTTCCCTATCTACTGTGTTTCAAGGCACACAAAAACACAAAATATTTTACGACAGAAAAAAACTAAATGCCTGAGGCAAATACGGGAACTTTTGATTAATCACTTTTCGTGTTGGCGAAACCTTGTCTTGTCGCCCTTCTGGTGTCGAGTACGAGAATTAATTTGAAATTATGATTGAGCTGATGGCTTTGCTGATCTTTCGTGTCATTGTCAGTTTGACACGCCGACATATGGGTCATTAAGTCATTTCGTGTATTCGCTCTCCGTTGGAGAGCCATTTAATTCTAATCGGGGGTACTTTGTGTTTCTACATGTATGAAGGTTTGTTTAAAGAGTCCTAATACGTTTGTTTCTCTTTACAGAATTCGCCGAGCTGCAATCCCCGAAAGAAAAGGTAAAACATATTAACACGTGTATTAATACATTAACATTAACCTTCACTTTAAGTTATATCTCCAGCAAACCATTTGTATTTTTCTGAAACCTAATGTATGATCACACTGACTAAAACGTCCGTTATTAGGAGTAGTCAAGAGCGTTATGTCCCCTCGACCACCGTGCCACCCAAATGCATGGCTTTTGGGGCTCAGTAATGTCGCTTGTTAAGTACGTTTTTAACTGCATTGAGTGTATGTACATGGCTGTAAAAAGGCCAGTAATTATGAACAGTGTATTTACTACATCTATAGCGATACATAATCACATAATGAAATAGTTGGCAATGGTACACGGTTAACAGACATTGTTCTTGTATATCAAATACCCCATTGATATCAGTATAGATACAAAAAGAATGTATATTTAAAACACAATAAAGTTGCGCTTAATTATTCCGGTATTTAAACTGAATGAATTGATTAATTGATACAGATAAACACTGTGATACGGATTTGCGTTGTTATAATCAATTATGTATGTATGACAAGTTCCGATGCCAAGGAATATGCAAACTACATGTATATATCATTTTATAGCCGTTTTTTGTAAATATGGGAAAGTGTGTATATGGAATGCGTGTTAAGTAGACTTGAATGATATTTTACATACTTTATATTCGCCAGATAAAGTAGAATAGATCAACGAAACTCGTTGTGAACAAATTGTGTTTTTATTGTAACTTCTTTTTTATATTATATTTAACATGCTCGTAAGACAATTGAGCTTACAGGTTACATTGAACCTGCGGTGGTTATGAAATCAGTTTAAATTACTAGTAAATAAATTCTTTCTTTTGTTTCTAATTATTCCAGCAAACCCATTGGGTGCCCAGCTCCTCATTTGTTAACGACGACGGCATGGCTATACAAGGAAAGAAGATGTCTCTTAGTTCATTATCACGCGAAACCAAAGCTTCACAAAAAGAGTTTTCCGTGATTGTTGAACGCCAACAAGAATTGGAGAAACAACTTGTTCAAGTGATGAAATCGTTAGACACTGCTAAAGATATGTTAATTCGCGAAAGACAGGAAAAGTTAGGTCTCCGTGAACAATTGAAGATTCGGGATGACGAATTGATTGGAATGCAAAGAAAGTATCTAGAACTGCAAAAAGCAATGTCAAGTTTACGTGACACAAACAATAAATATCATGAGAAAGTAACAAAGCTACAAATCGAAAACGAACAACTACGTCGAGGTGTTAAAGACAGGAATGATTTGGAATATGAACTGAAAGAACGCAATAATGAACTAACCCGACTTAAAGATATCTTACAACGACAAGAGCACCAAATGAAATCACAAGAGGAGCATATCGTGAATAAGTTAGACATGATTGAAAAAGTTGTTAATGAACATAAAGACTTGATTGAGGGCCAAGACAAACTTACAAAGCGAATGTCTATGCAGCAATCAGAAATCGTACGGCTGAGCGAGGAGAAAGACGAAGCACATACGCATATGGCAAACCAGCAGAGGCAATTGAACTTTCAGCATACTCAGATTATGATGTTACAAGAACAGATGCTGCGACTTGAAGCTCAGGTAACTGGTAGTGCTGGTGCTTCTGGGAGTGCATCACGGGCTGAAAGTTTGCCTCCCGTGGTTAATCCACCCGGAACACCAGTGACTGATCCTCGCGGTGGAAGGTACATCGCTTCATTAAGCAAAGGAGTAAGCTTAAGACCATTTAATGCGGGAAAACTTGAAAACTCTAAAAATATGTATTGGAGAAGTGATCCAGCGTCAAAGAGAAGCAAATAAAATCATACATTCATATCTATAGTTGCCGAATACGTGTGCGCTCATTCAATGTTTTAAATGTGTTCATTTATCATAATTCTTCTGTGATATCTTACCATGAAATGTCAGTGTTGTTTCAACTTCATTGAAAGTGACTTATAAATGAACCAAAGTAACGCAATATATATTACAAACTGTTGAAAGCGAACCATGTTGTATGCACTGGTGACGAACGTTCAATATATGTATACGGTGATGATAAAGTGTTTGCATTGTTACCTCATGGTGCGACGTATCTGGACATTTAGTTGAATATTACAACTAGTATTTATATCATTGTCCTTATTGGTAACATATATGTCACGTGTAAGAAGTAAGCGCATTACTGTACCGTTGTTATTGCGCATTTAATTCCATTTCATATTTTTGGGAGCGGTGGCCTGGTGGTAGGGCGCACGCGATCGAGTGGTGCTGGTTTCTGCGCACCTGGTCAATTTCTCTGAGCAAGAACAACCCACAAGTTGTGTATTCATGAATGGGTACATGAGATGGTCAAAAGCCAATGTGATGTGACTGCCAGCTCAATATTTACTATCGATTGCGACTCACTGATGGGGGGGAGGGGGTAAATACACATTCGGTTGAACGGCCGCATGTCTTAAAAAGACTTAAAATGAGTCCATTTTCACTTTATTTTTATATGAATGAAACAAACTTTCTGTGACACGTGACACGTTGGGTTCTTGATTAACAACTGTCGGTGAAAAAGAGGCAGCGATTTGGTATTTAACATAAATGTGCTGAAATTTTAGATCATACTAGGCCTTTTCTCTGATTCAAACAGTGGCGGTTCCAATCTATTTGTACAGTAATAGCATGGATAATCCCTACAAGGGGTAATTATCAAATACGCGGGGAAACATTGAATCAAAGGAAACATTTGGTCGAAAAAAGATAGAAACAGTAACGCCAAAATCGCTACACGGCACAAGGTCACCATGACGTCATAACATTCTCATTCATGGCCTAATTCATGGTGCATGGCGTATTCAATTGTTCTACTCTTTCAGAATCGGAAACGGTAACAAAACCCCCTTCCGGAAAAATATACACTGCATGCACCTGTCAAATGATATAAGCTACATATTTAGAAAGTTTTATAGATTTACAATCACGAATAAATAAATTACAACACTTTTCCACGTATTTATTGATCCCCTTGCATTTTGGAACTTTTTTTATTTACTAGTATCTAGTTGTTGGTAACCTATGCATTTCTATACAAAGTGCTAAATTCGTGAATGCAACATTTTTACTTTTTGTAGGTAGGTAGATTGCGGGAATTGGATTTAGCGGTCGATCGACTTCATACATGTAATCAACAACACTTTTATTATCCACAAATGTTTTAGATGATTTAATGGTATATATGATTTCCAAGAAATCGTAATACAAATCAGAGGATACTCATGGGAAAATGTTTCTGTTGTAGATATATGTCATACATTTTGTATTATGATTGAATAAATAAATATTGACATATTACTGAGTTTCTCGTGTATAACATTATCTCTAGAGATCACTAGAGATTGTTATAGATATACGTATTCAACAGTTATCTCCCTTTGTCTATATCTTGTAGTACAATTATGTCATGTTTTTATGTAGCTAGACCAAAGGTTTTTCTCATTTTTCGCCAAAATGTTTTTATTTTTCTATAGTTGGAATAAGAGGCTAGACAAAGGGGTTGGAATCAGTGCCATAAATAGGCGCAAAAAAGCCCTACTCCGCTGAAAAAAAGTTATTTACGCAAGGGTCAATGTCACAGCATCATTTCCGGTGACCTTTTGTCGCAATGTTGACAGTTTTGCCTACTTTCACTTTCGGTCGGATGTGTAGCATCCGGATGTATCGAGCTTATCTCAGTGGTGCAAGCCAATAGAATGGAATATAGGGTCCATGTGAATTTCAAGAAGGCCCTCAAAAACATGACAGCCCTAAGGATATACTAGTACATTGTTTTTATAGTTGACTAAAACTATGCAACACTGTGACTTTGATAATCATTTGTACTGGTGTATTATATTGAGTTAGTTAATATCAGGGGCTGACATTTGCTTCCTTTCTCCTAATTCCATGAAAATAATGTGGATTAACAATTAGCCACCGTGTACCCTTAAAAAACCTTCAACTGCATCCTAAAACGCGTACGACTGGGGAATGAAAAACTATCAAAATACTTAGGAGTGGACCTGAAATCTGACCTTCGTTGGAAAACACATCTAGACAGTACAACAAAAAAGGAAAACAACATGCTAGGCTTCCTGAAACGCAACCTAACAAATACGAGAAACGAAACGGAAACCAACACCTTCACATTCTCTTGTCCGTTCAAATTTAGGATATTGTTGCATTTTTCGGACCCTCATTCATAAAGTAGAAATTATACAGAGAAGAGCAGTACGTTTCGCTACAAACAGACACCACAACATTACCAGTGTCTTTGATATGCTTTCCGACCTGAAATGGGAAACCCTGGATCCACGACGCCAAAAGATACAACTGACCATGCTCTACAAGATCATACATAACCATGTAGAGATTGATCCAGGTCCCTTTCGGACACCGACCAAAAGCAGTCCAAGATCACCTCACAACATCATATTACTGCCCTGTTCTACATCTTCTGATGTCTTCAAGTTCAGATTCTTTCCTCGTTGTATCCCTTGATGGAACATTCCCACATTTAATGCTCGTTTTTGGCACCCTTTAAGAATGAGTTGTCCAACCTGACATTCTACAGGGGATTTTCATGCACAGCCACAAAGTACAGCCAAATGATGGACCGGAGATATGTCAGCGCGGTTTCGCACCCTGTTAACGCCACGGAAGCTGGATTGATCTTGCCTTGGTGGCCGAAAGTAACTGTGCAAAACTTTTTATTATCGCATTTCTTTTAAAATTTACTTGCAATTATATTTGTCCGTGTCTATTCTGCTGTCTTTCCAATTTTTATTTCTCTTTGTCTTTTTCTTTGCGCACTGTTATAGAATTGTCAAATGTATGACAGCATGCCGTATTTATGTAGATTTAGAAAATGTTCGAAGAAGCACTATCCTCGATTAAGAAAATTGAATGTACATAATGAACAGTTGTACAATTCACTTGTGAATGTCCATAATATTATGTGCTTTGTAAAAGAAACTTGTCTCCTTTTGCAACATCGTGGGAGACTTCATCTGCGTGGCACGTGATGCATTGACGTCTATTCTTCCCAGAAAAGCAGACATTGACAATCTTATCTCACTCTCCAACTGATCGTTTGATGCTTAAAGTACACTACATATTGTGCGTTTATATAATCAGTTCTAAGGACTCGTAACGTGATATTGTTTGCAAGGCTGTCTGCATCTCAGCGTTGGTACGTTCACTACAGGAGTGACTTCTGCAATAAGACATATTCATATTGATTAGAAGATAGTGTGACGGATTGATTAGTAATTTGCATCATACAGAATGTATTTATAGACAGTCTGAAGTAGATTTCTGATCGTCTGACATAATAGAATCTTTAATCGCATAACAGACATAGTCCGTCTAAAGACCTGTCTCATTCAAATATAATCAGTATTGAACGTGAACTGTCAGAAGATATGTGGGGTCTAGAATATATAAATGCTTGTCCATCCTCGACCAGATTTGTCGTAATGGTACCATAACTAGGGTGCTATTTTATCTAAGCACTTACGTAAATCTTAAACTTACATTCTAATATTCATTTACAACTAAGAAGTGTGGAACATGCATATATCTGTATTTCTAATTATGGTTCAGTTAATGAACGCCTACAAACCATGCCCTATCCCCAATTTTCTGTTGTTAAATAATTTAAAAGAAATTGATTTTGAATGTAAGTTTACGGTTACCTTAAGTGCTTTGATAAACAGTACCCTGTGTATTGTTCTGTGTGCAGGTTTGCATAATATACATGTACAGCATACAGAGAAACGGAAAAGAGAAATAGAAGTAACCAATTAATGGTTAATAAATGGGCCATCAGCGTTTGAGTGCCGGGCTGATTTCGGCAATCCACCATGCTAGTTCATTGTCTAGACAGGACCATTGTGGATAATTAAATTATCAACCAAAAGATATTTTCAAATATGACAGGAAAGGCAGCTTGAAAGACAAAAACAACTGTACATACAAATGGCTAGCTCTACGTGAAAGTTATCCCGGTCAAAATGACTGATAATGAGATCAACAAAATATGTTTAATAAAATATATTTTTGCCATTATTGATGGTGATTTTACAGGGAACGATGAGTACATCAAGGTATGAAAAGTTTTACGTATGTTAGAAATAAAATACTTCCATGTTGCATATATGCCTGGTATTAATAAAGCTCTATTCTGTTCTGTTAAAAAACGTAATCGCATTTTTACAATATACAGGACTAAACAAAGTTCTACATAAACATAACTGCTTAGTGCATATCTTTATACTGTATATATAAACTTTTATTGTCAGGATGATGCTGCATTTTGAGTAGATCCACCATAGTTTTTCACATACGCTTTAGCGTTCAAGGCCAAAAATAAAATAGTCATGTTTTCCCTTCCTGACCATGGCCAATTAGGGTCGGGTAGGTAGGTAGGTAAAACATATCTTTAAAACATTATTTATTGTCAAAAATGTTTGTTTTTGTACTCTCGTATTCGACTTTTTACAAAATAAAATAAATTTCAGAGGGTCAACACAATATTTTGGGTTAGGAGACTTTTTGCCCGGGTGGGTAGGGAAGGGAAACAAACAATATTTTATTTTTGGCCCAAATGCTAATGTGATATCATGTTTGTTTGTAATGCATGGTTACCTTGTCCTCTCATATTTCTCATGTTTATCTTATACCATGTTTACGTATTCGCGTATCAACAACTCTCTGAGTATCGGCGCAACGTCGTTACGTGCTATTGATCCCGGAAGTCATGCTTCTTATTCTCGTCTGCGGAACATGTCGTCTGCCGGAAATATTCGCGTGCTTTATTGGCCATAAAGCGTGTACACTTGTAAAAAATATCGATTTTACTTAAAGCCTACGACAGCCTCTATGACAGCTATATTATAAAAACAATTATTTAGCAATATCTTACTTTAAAATCTGAAATGATATGATATATTTTCTCTGCGGCAAGGGTTAATTCTTCTGTCAACTTGAAATTCTCAGGTTTAACTAAGTTGACAGATAAGAAATTTCATGTAATACTTTGACAACATTTTAAATTCCTCTCAGATATACTATCCAGCAGACGTAAACATTATGATCTGTTTTCGATGGTCGAGTTGTTTGAGCGTCCAGCTGTGGAACATAACGGAAGGTTGTGGGTTTGATCCAAGGCCGCAACTCACCAAAGTCATTAAAATGGTACTAAGATATATATAACATAACATACATTTATTTATCTCAATACAAGCACTATACACTGGTGTATCTCCCTTTCTTGGCTCTCAGTATTTGGGGTAGTGGTTGTCCCGGTGTCAGAATATTGTTACTGGGTGGTTTACAAATTGCTGACCAGTGTGGCTTAAAATAATTGGCCTACGTACGCTGGTCTTATACGTTGTAGTGTTCAAGTACAACAAACAATACAGTCGGTTTCATTATGTTGGTCAGAAAACACAGTCGATGCTTACCACCGTGCAATATGTACTCTGACAAAATGGACATCGGGTTATAAACGCTGAAAAGTACCATAACACTGAAACTCTACTGAATCAAAGGTCATTATTCTTGTGTGTGTACTTCCGATACACGAGAACTTGGGTTCTAAAAATAAACTCATGAATAATTAATTGTGACCCATGTCCAAACTTCTAGTGTAATTTGAAATTTTAATTTAGAATATTATAATATGCAGTGCAAACAAACACTTTAAATATCATTAATAAAGATGCTTTACGCGGGTTGTTCGATAAATACGTGGTCTTTTACGATGTCTTCCACATGAGGAGATGTTGGAAGACGTTTGTGGAGAGGAAGTCAGTAATTGTTAGCCAGTCATACATTAATAGAAAAAAGCTTAGATCCTCTGTCAGCAGTATACAGGATGCCCTCATCCCCAAATAACGAGGAACTATCACTCATACTTGTGATAGATTCCATGCCCATGATGCCACAACATAGTTTACCGTAGACGAAACATGCTACTAGTATGTTCTTTGCCAGACGCTATGCATAAAAGGGAAAATGGCTTTTCTTCTCTAATAACCTTCAAGGAATGTGGTGTCGAGAGTGATTAGTATAAGTTGGGAAAACTTGTTTCACAATCGTCCTAAATTAATTTAGTATAAACTAACGGGGACCTACATAAACCCTTATAATTTATTTATTATTAAATATGACTGTGGTTTCGTCTGAAATGTTGTTTCATCATCTAGCGGAATATTGATATTTTTTTAACGAGAAAAGGGAATAAACTTTATGACTAGTATGACCTAGGTACCTGGTATTTAGAGGACACACTGTATGATACACAACCAGTTTTATTTTTTACATACTTTCTCTATATCATTGGAAATAAGTCACTAGGCAACATTAAAACTGTTTCATATAACTAAGTATCGTTCTTGTTTCGTAAAGTATCCGTTTAGTTTGTGTACTAGGTATTGGAGATGCACAATAAAGGTATAATTGGGTCGACCTGACGACTTTATGTCATCGTACGTTACTAAATTATTAAGTTTTATCTTCCCCCACTGTCGTGTGGGACCGTTGATGATTAGAATGTTATATCCGAACTTCCATGACAAGTTCAAGTAGATATCTAGAATAACAGACACAGGAGCTTCTCCTTTTCAAAATAAACATTTTATTGAAGTGTTAATTACAGATTTCATATACTCGACTCCACCCGGTTTCATAGCTACTGTTTTCACACCTACAAATAATAACAAACATAGGTCATCAGACAATATGTGTATTTAATTTGTCATTTACACGTAGTATTGATGACATCTTGAACTGAGTCTGACCTGAATGTAAATTAGGATTACTCTCTAAGTACCAAAAGGTTTTTATAATTTGTAAGACTATACGAAACACTAAGGGTACTCCCCAGTCTGCTACATAAATACCCATGTTTATTTATGAATTGATCTTTTATAATGTAAACAACGAATGTTGACTATTGTGATTTGTCAAATCTTAATGTATATAGAACCAACGAAATGAAAAATAGTTAATTTACATTTGGCTTATATACGTGAATACATAACTAACAATACACATAATAGTGATATTAGCCGGGTCAAATAACGATTGTATTATTCAATAGCTCCGTCCTATTCCCAGATGTATAAATTCATCAAATTCAATGTTAGTGACTTTGTGATACAATTTGTTTGGGGTTTTTGCATCATCAGCAGTATATCATGAACATGGTTATCGGTTATTGACATCTTTGTCATGAGTCAACGGGATATACTACATAATTACGGTTTATAAATAATGCACCTTCTAACACAGGTGACCGTATCATTGTTAAAGTAAAAAAAAATATTTTATAAAATGTATGTTATCTTAGATATTATGAATTAAAAGAAATTCTTGTGTTTACTCTTTATAAATGATACAGTTACCTGTGCCTTCTAATACCGAAGTTGTAAAATTGACACATAACTATTTTACCGAAAGAAGAAAACGCCGTAAAATTGCACAGGGAAGTTGCAATCTACTCAGACAGTCGAGCACATGCAACAAAAAGAACACAGACAACATTCTCACGTGACAGACATAGGAAACTGTGATAGATGTATAAATGCTCTCCCAAAATGTTAAAGAGAAGCCCCGCTGTATGTTGTCTTAAAGTACTAACAAGCCCGCTCATGATTGAACGATGCCTATCGGCCTACCATCTACACATTTATTCGCATGGCTATTGATAATATTATAAAAAAAACATTGAATACATGTGTCCGGCCTATTCCGTCAACAAGAATGCGGAAACACTGCGATATACAGTACACCGGCTATTGCTAGTAAGGTGAGTAATGATATCCATTTTCGCAACCTTCAAGTGCACGACAGGGTAGGTTCAGAGACGCTGTTTTGTCTTTCTGTGTGTGTTGAATGTAAATTATATACAAAAGTATCTACCGGCAAACGAGCATTTAAAAGACCAAACTCGTATCGTTCCTCACGCAAAACATGCTCGGTCTGTTAAATAAAGATGTGTTTGTTTATATTCCTCGTTAAGCTACACAATTTGAATCGAGCAAAAGAACATCCCAGTGATCAAGCATAATATGTTGTTAATGTTTTACCAGGAACGGAGTCATAAATAACGGTGCATTTTGAGAATTTTAGTATTGCATTAGTATTGCTCACTGTTGTATAGAGTATTGCTGTTCAGTGTACGGAGTATTGCTCACGGAAATTTAGTAAATGCTAGGTATAACCAGATATATTACTTATATATATCTATATAATTATGTTGAAAATTGGAGAGTGTAAAAACTACATGTACATAACACATGCTGGAATGACGAATTCTGAGGTGGGTCCCTCGAGATTTTAAATGTAATACACTCTTCTGAGGTTCATAAAAATAGTTATAATGTTAAATTGGTACTAAGTATTATTTTTGGTTGATTTACTAGTTTAATAAGAGTCAGCTAATGTGCAATACTCTGTATGTAGTAAATATCAATACGCTGTACACGCACTTATCTACATTTGTATTTTGGTGTGTATCTTTGTTGAAGTTCAATCATTTTTTTCTGAAATTTGGACTTAAGACATTAAAGCTCAATATAACTAGAATGCCCAGTTCAAACGCATTTAAAGTGTTGTGGGCAAAGTTTGCGAGTGAGCAGCGGACAATAACTGAGTAATTTGAACACTTCTATGAAAAATACCTGTTATAATATGGCGTACTATAAAGTTATGAAAATATCCGAATACATTAAAACCTAGTTGAGATGAAGAAAGTAGTCAGTAATTTGGAAATTATCGTCTCTGAACTAATCCCAGTGAACACTCTAATGTCGCGAAAATCGATAACATTACTCCCATTCACTAGCAATATCCGGTTTACGGTATACCGCAGTGGAAATACATGATGTATAATTATATAATAGCATTTACGTTACATTTGTCTCATAATCAGACATTTTTGCAAATGGCAGATTTCATACAAACGGAGATGATATGAGGCGTTCAACAAGAGGATAATTGAAAGGATAAATCCCGTTTGTTGCCAGTTTTCGAGGGTCTCCTTCAGCAATCAAGCTACCCTTCTATGTGATTTTAAAATGTAAGGTTCAAACTGCAAACCACTTGTGATCAAGCGACGTACTAACTTATTAGACCGCTCAGCTATTGCAACAAACCCTAAAAAGGTTGCGTAACCAGGATTAATGTGACTGCATTACACCACACCGGTAATTGGTTGATATAGACAAGATCTTTGTACTCTTATTGACAATTTTGCTATATGTATGTGTACGTCTATATTACCTAGGCCATATTTTTCTGATTTATAAGAATGGTTAAAGGTATCTTTACATGCCGATTTGCTTTAAATAAATGGTAAATTGATAAAAATAACACTCGTTACATAAACGGAAAACGCACAAATAGCGCTTTTGTGAAATAAAAAGCAAAGAACGAACGCATTAGATATATACGTCCATATAGATAAATGCCCTGTTTGTAAAAGGAACTGTAAAACCAGAGGTACGTTTTGCACATTTAGTCGTCATTGGATACACTATCGGTGTGAAAAACTGACTGACTCTGAAAAAGCTTATAACGAAGACGTAAAGAATAAAAACAAACCATACAAGTGCAAGCGATGTGCAACATCCCAGCTTACGCTTTGTCCAACCCCTCCCCGTGTTACCACAAGTGCACAGGATATACTGGATGAAGAGTCTGGTGATCAGTGTGTAGCATGCGATACTCTCATTTTGGATAGTTGTGACACATGTGACAGCTGTTCTGGTACCTGTCATGTGGCCTGTGCCTCTGAAAGTGATGGCAGTATAGTTTGTAACCTATGCGCTGCAAACCAAGCACAGATAGATTTATCAAGCAATAATATAGCTCCCAGTGATTCAACTGTCAGCATGGTGCCTGTCAGCAATAGTGATAGTACTGGTACCCCCAATGTCCCCTAATCCCCCCAGAACAACCAGGGCAGTACTAATCAGAACCGTACTGATCTTGCCACAACCCACCTTCCTAGTACTCCAACTTCGTCAGGATGGAGCTCAACTTTGAACATGGACCAACCTGTTCCCCCCAGAACTGTGATAACTGCTTGAAATCCGATAAAATTCGTAACGAGATACGTAGGCTTACTAAATGGGAGGATGAACTTAAGTTGAAACAGAAAAAACTAGACTCACTACAGAAAGACAAAGCTAAGTTAGAATCCTTTGTGAAAAAACTTGAAAGTAAAATTACCGAAATGGAACTAACCCACAAAACTATGAATGCAAAATCCTCTTGCTTGAGACAGGCACCTGTCATGAATCTGCTGTTTTAAGTAAATCGTCACAATCGCAATCAAGTGACGTTGGCAACGTTAATAGTTCGACCGTCACCAGCAGTGCACCCAACAAGTTCATAGATAATTGCCAAAAGCTGCATGACGAATTCTCAGATATTGTTTTCAAAAAATGCAGAAGACAATAAATGTGATTGCTAAGGTCATTGATGATGAGCCATCATGTAATCTGAGGGATGATCAGTGTAATGCTAACAAAGTTCCAAATCAACCCCCTAGTGTTGTGCACAGCAGTGGTTTTACTGGATATCCTCTGTACATGGCACCTAACCCCTCCTCCACACATGTTGCCCCCACAGTACAGCCCTGTGTGGCCCCCCTCGGCATTTCCATTCCCACCTCCTGCATTCTCTCCATGGCAGATACCAAACACGAAGTGTTATTCATACTCAGGCTATACCGAGTGTGAATCTTGGTCAGCCGCATGGCAGTGCTCGTTGTAAACCTCCAGCTGACAGCAGCTCATCACAATTCAGTGTTCAGTTGGATAGTAGTGTTCTATGTAAACTACCGACTGATATTAGTTCTTCGGATTCCAGTGGTCAGTCAGTTGGTAGTGTTCTAGGTAAACCACAGGCTGACAGCAGGTCATTACACCCCAGTGTTCGGTCGGATAGTAGTGTTCTAAGTAAACTACCGACTGATATTAGTTCTTCGGATTCCAGTGGTCAGTCCGTTGGTAGTGTTCTATGTAGACCACATGCTGACAGAAGGTCATTACACCCCAGTGTTCGGTCAGATAGTAGTGTTCTATGTAAACTACCGACTGATATTAGTTCTTTGGATTCCAGTGGTCAGTCCGTTGGTAGTGTTCTATGTAAACCACAGGCTGACAGAATGTCATTACACCCCAGTGTTCGGTCGAATAGTAGTGTTCTATGTAAACTACCGACTGATATTAGTTCTTTGGATTCCAGTGGTCAGTCCGTTGGTAGTGTTCTATGTAAACCACAGGCTGACAGAATGTCATTACACCCAGTGTTCGGTCGGATAGTAGTGTTCTATGTAAACTACCGACTGAAACTAGTTCTTCGGATTCCAGTGGTCAGTCAGTAGGTAGTGTTCTATGTAAACCGCAGGCTGACAGCAGGTCACTACACCCCAGTGTTCGGTCGGATAGTAGTGTTCTATGTAAACTACCGACTGATATTAGTTCTTTAGATCCTAGTGGTCAGTCCGTTGGTAGTGTTCTATGTAAACCACAGGCTGACAGCAGGTCATTACACCCCAGTGTTCGGTCGGATAGTTGTGCCCTATCTAAGCTACCGACTGATATTAGTTCTTCGGATTCCAGTGGTCAGTCCATTGGTAGTGTCCTATGTAAACTGTCTGCTGATTGTGTCATAGTCTCATCCTCGTGTCCATTCAATGATTGCATCCAAGTGGAAACCAGAAGACAACTAGAGCCCGCTTCTGAGCCTGTAAATTTTCGGAGAACAGCCTCAAAAGAACTGAACTCATAACCAATAATGACCACACGTTAATGAGGGTAGGGTCCTTTAACTGTAAAGATATAAAATCTTCTACACACTCTGTTATTGAAATATTTAAGAAATGTGACATACTGTTGCTCCAAGAGCACTGGCTATATCAAGTACAGATCCCACTACTGAACGAAATTTCTGAAAAACTGGATTTCGCTGGTAAAGGTTGTGACTATAGATGCCCTTTGCTCCCTATTCAATTACCACGCGGCTATGCAGGGGTCGCAATTCTCTGGAAGAAGTCCTTAAGTAGCCGTATAACCCCCCTTCCAGATGGATCAGAGCGTATCCAGTATGTTGAAATTGGTGCTAAAAATACCAACACCAAGAAAACCTTAATAATTTCAGTCTATATGCCATGTAGTGGTAATCACAGTGTTTTCGAGTTTTGTGAAACTACAGATGAACTTGCTGAAATTGTTTCAAAATTTG
Organism: Spisula solida; assembly: GCA_947247005.1. Classification (NCBI taxonomy): domain Eukaryota; kingdom Metazoa; phylum Mollusca; class Bivalvia; order Venerida; family Mactridae; genus Spisula; species Spisula solida. Next base: position 6,374,131 of record OX365945.1, read on the forward strand.
GAACCTCTCATAATATTTTGATTGGTGGTGACATTAACACTAATCTTTGTTCTCCTAGTCCAGATAAAAGAGGGTCATATTTTGGTGAATTTGTGAAGGAATTCAACCTCCAATTCTCATCAACTGGCTCTACTTTCTTCCATCCAAGTGGGATGAGTGAATCCGAGATAGACTTCTTTTTAACTACAAAAGATAAAAAATTTCTGGTACACAAGAAACAAATTATACATATTGACTCAAACACATCAGATCATGTCCCCATCCCGATCTCAGTGAAAGTTCCACTGAGCATGAACACATCACCCAAAATTACAAGTGATAAACAATCTTCCATGACTCGTGTGAAGTGGGACAAACTTGATAAAGTTATATATTCAGAAATTTTAACTAAGAAACTTCACGATAAAGATATGAACAATGGTGATAGTGTTGAGCATTCTGCTCCAGAACTCTGCAAGATAATGTGCGATGCTGCTCATTCCGCGCAAGGTAAAAAGAAGAAATCTAGAAACACCAGACCAAAACTACATGTCTGGAATCCTGAAATCTCCATGGCCCTAAAGAAGTGTAGAATTATAAACAAAAGATGGAAAAATACTGGTAAAAAGAACGATAGCCAAGACCCATTATTTATCGAGAGAAAACTATGTAAGAAGGAATTTCGGCGTTTGTGTCGTGTCGGTGTGGCAAGACAACTGCGCCTTCAGAAACAAGAAATAATCGACGCAAGATCCAATGACAAAAAGTTGTTCTACAAACTCATTAACAAACAGAGAGGGTCACTTAAACACTCAGTTGACGACTTGTATGTTGGTGACACCTGCTTTTCTGGGTCAGATGGAATTCTGGAAGGTTTTAGGACTCATTTCGAACATTTGGCTAAAAAGTCAGTTAATTCTGATTTTGATGAAGGGTATCATGCCCAGGTTGAAAGTGAAATACTACACATTAAAGATATTGTTGGTGATAAGCCTGTAAGCCCTGTGACACTACCCGAACTGTTAAAATCTTTCAAAACTATTCACAAAGGCAAAGCTGCAGACATTTTTGGTGTTAATATTGAACATATTGTGTATGGACCAGAACTACTACATTCCCACATCCTACATGTAATAAATCAAATATTTGAGGCTAGAGACATTCTATCAGTCTTAAAGAGAGACATTCTATACCCAGTATTTAAAAACAAGGGTGTTCAGACTGAGGTTGGAAACTATAGGGGTATAACTGTGCTGCCAATTCTCTGCAAAATCGTTGAAACTGTAACTAGGAATAGAATACAAGACAAGGTTATGAATGCCCAAAATCCCATGCAAAGGGGTTTCACATCTGGTTCCTCTCCCCTTAATGCTGCCTTCATCCTTGAAGAGTTCTACCGCGAGTGCTCCGACCTTAAGAAACCCGCCCATGTTGTATTGCTGGATGCCAAATCTGCATTCGACGTCGTAGATCATTCTCACCTCTTGCGTCGTGTATACCATGCTGGGATAAATGACGGACACTGGCTACTTCTGAAGTCACTCCACGAAAACTCTTCAAGTGTTGTTAAATACCAAAACAAGTTCAGTGATTCCTTTGAGATATTGCAGGGTGTGAGACAAGGTGGCATCTTGTCTACTGATCTTTATAAACTATATGTCAATCCCCTTCTTGACTGTCTCACTAGTGCTGGCCGTGGAGATCGTATAGGAACTGTGGTTGCAAATAGCTCTGCCTGTGCAGATGATGTTTGCATCATGAGTAGAGACCATTGTGACACCCAGCTCATGATAGACATGTCCCTGTCTTTTGCTTGTGAAGAACGCTACCTCCTGCAACCTACCAAAACAGTTGCCCTCAAGGTGAAGCATTCGGAAAGGGCGAAAGACATTCCAAGTGGGAATTTCACAATGGGAGAGCAAACTCCCAAAAATGTTGATTCATCAGTTCACCTTGGTATCACCAGAACAACATCGATACAACAGACGGCTAAGCTTAACATTGAAGGAAATATTAAAAAGACCAGACGTGCACTGTATGGTCTAATGGGGGCGGGACTGCATGGCCATAATGGACTTGACCACGAGTCTTGCCTTGATCAATATAGATCATTTATCTTACCCATACTTACTTATGGTATTGAGGTCTTCATTCCAAGGGACTCTCTAATTGCACAGTTGGAGTTATTCCATAAGAAAACTATCAAACAAATCTTATCTTTACCTACTAATGCGGCAGATTCCTGTGTATATGTACTCACAGGCCTCCTTCCAATGCAGGCTATTTATCACCTGAAGATATTGAATTTCTTTAATAACATCTGTAGACAGCACCAAACAAGTGTCGAGCGTGAAATCTTCATTAGACAGATAACTGTGAAGTCTGATAATTCTTGCTCATGGGTTAACTCAGTGCCACCCCTGCTATCAAAATATGAACTCGGGGATATAGAGGACTACCTACAATCCCCTCTTGACAAAACTCAATGGAAAAGTTCGGTACATCGCAAAGTAGTATTATACTGGAAAGACCAAATTGAAAAAATAGCTACCACATACTCTACCCTCAAGTCTATGAGCACTGAATTTGTACCTGGAAAACTCCACCCTGTCCTGCGTTTAGGGTGCCACTCTGTCCTTGAAGTGACTCGACTACCAGTAAGATTCAGGATCCTCACTGGCACATATATTCTCCAAGTGAATCGGAGTAGGTTTAACCAAAATGCTGTCGACAAAACCTGCCCAAGTTGCAAATCTGGAGACGAGACAATGGAACAATTCCTCTTAGTTTGTCCTGCTCTCCACCATGTGAGGGACCCTATTATGTGCGACATCTGGAGTGTATTGACATCTGCTGGTGTCACTCCTTACATAAAAACACCCATTCAGTTGGTCCAGGCCCTTATAGACTGTTCTGTAATTCCTGAGTGCAATCGTTTGCAAAGAGACAAGCTTACTGTACTGGAATTTCATATAAGCAGACTATTTTTCCAGTTGCACACAACTCGATATAAAATTTTCAAAAAGATTTCAAAACAATGACGTATTTTGTTCCGGTTGATCTACTAACCCAACTAATGTGTGGTCTATTGCAGATTAGACTGAAAGTTATTATATGTGCTGAATATATGTGCTTCACTTGATCAATACTGACTATAAACTGTATACTGTACATATTTGTGTGGTGGAGGTGACATTATACATTATTAACATTTGGATTTTATTCCTAGCATCATTGCTGGGGTTCGTCATTGAATGCGGTGAAGATCAACAGATAACAGATATGGCATATGTGTGCAATTGTTTAAGAAGTTCAGCACACTGAATCAAGAATGTTGGATACAATTCTACACTTATCACTTGAGTCAATGCATCGTCTATTTTACCAAGCATGTAGTCTATTAGTTCGTAAGTCGTAGGAGAGGAACACTCAATGAGCTGACGTTATTAAAGAATGTATTTAATAGTCTCTCGCCGTCTGTACAAGGACACCCAAACAGTAAGTGCCACGTTTCATTTTGGCGCATCCGGCAACAACGAAGACACTCTTCTACATTAGCAACAGTCCAAATGCTGGACACACAAAGGTTCGGATGACGACGTTTGAAGACGTCAAAGTCTGTGGATAAGTTCATTCTAGCACGCCAAGACGATTGTTCGTATTCATGAACAGTTCGATTTCAAATTTGAATTTGGTTTTCGGTGGAAAAATACCATCTGCTTCGAACTGGTACAGGTGCGTTAACAGATTGTATTTGCCTAAAACACGGACAATATCGGGAATAAATCCTAGTTTTTGGTGATGCACAAATTATATTGAACTAATCTCAGAATGAATATCCTTCCACATAGCTCACTGGGGGGTATTCGACAAAGAGTTCCAAGGGACAACAGTTTTTGAGTGTCAATATCCGACCGGGTGAGGAGAGGGAAACACGGCATTCTTTTCAGGCAGATATGATAGGCGATTTCTAATTGCTTATAGCTTGTATCAGATATGTCGTTCCACAATTCACAGCCGAACAGTGCTCGGGGGAGTACGCATGTTCTGTATAGTTTCATGGCAGTACTTGGGTTTGGGCCTGTACACCGGATACCATTCCAGTTACAGACATAAATGTTCCACGAATTGTTAGCTTTACCGAATCAACATTGTGTGGGTGTTTCCCTGACGAAGATTGAAAAATCCCTAAGTGTTGATATAGTTCCGTTTCGGGAATAATCGGGTTTCCATGTTTTGCTGGTGCTACAACGCGACGTCGCTGTTTTTTCCTGTTTAAGAGAGATGCTGCGCATTTTTTAGGTTATACATGTAGCGCCACTTGTTTGCATATATGAAGCAAATATTCAAGAGTTCGTTTAGACCCATTCGCGATAAGGAGAGTAGAACTAAATCGTCAGCCTGTGTTTGCGCTGCAAGCCTTAGATTGTCGATGTGTAGGCCATGGTGAGATGTCTGTAGTGCTTTCAAGAGAGCGTCCACGTACACGGTATAGAAGAACGGAGCATAGATAGATGCCTGTCTCGTGCCTTGTTCAATAGTGAAGGCATTTGACAGATGACCACGTAGTAGAACACGACTCGAGCAGCCCTGAAATGAGTTCCAAATGAGGCGGAGCACCAATATTGTGCAGTTTGTAGATGAGACCACGAATCCAAACCAGATCGAACACATATTTCGCGTCCATGTAACATGCTTGGAGTGGACTATCACGTTTGCAGCAGTAGTCGCGGGCTTCTTGTAGAATGAAAGATACCATTTTACAACTTTTGTTTTTCTGAAATCCGTGCTGAAGACCGCTAAGGCTTTTGATAAGGTCATTGTCTACGACTTCATGCGCTTGACGAGCATCGTGTTAATTGATTTGTTAACGGCAACATGATCTGTTTGTAGTGTTTAGACCGTCGTAAATACAAGACAGCGCCAATATAAGACCAAGCTAAATTATACCATATCATATATCTCAATGAATGTCAGCTCATACCTTAGACAACAGACTACTTGGTTATTATATGTTTACATTGAGCATACTACATAGAGAAGCATTGTCAACATTTAAATTTATGAGAACATGGACCTTCTTCACGAAATCTAGGACTTGTAAACTGTAAATAGACAGTTTATAAAACCCCGTCAACTGTTTACATTGCCTTTACATGCATCGAACATCAATTAAGACCCATTAACTTGATAAAAACTTGTGTCATTGATAAGACCACGGAGAAGACATATAGCGATGTAAATTTTGTCTTTATGGTAAAATCAATGATCAGTTATAAATTGATGGAGCCAATTATTGATAGGGTTATGTGTTATCAATATTGAAGCATTATCGTATTGTACCTTGACGTGCACTATAAAACCGTGCCGGGATCACAAGTTATAATAAATCAAGAGTGGCATTTACTCTTCCTTTCAATTAATGGAAGTGCAATACGTCAGCTGACAATTATTGATCGCAACCATTTCATAATACAGGTTTGCTAATACCTGGGTCATATACTAGTAATATCCGATCCGATCACCGTACTGTCAGGCGTACTGTTCGGCTAAACATGCAGGCGGCCGAACTGACATCGGCCAGTGACCGAAGCATTGTCTGACAAAATTAAGCTGTGTTTAATGTCCCATTTCACCAAGGATTGAGTCTCGATCAATAGAACATGCCAGGGGTACGATTTCTTGAGCGCTCGACACATTTCTTGGCGAAAATACCCGCAGGTACACGAGCGATACAGTGAGCGATCTTCGCATGTTGTTTTGGACCAGATTGATTCGCTAAGCGTCTGTTGATGCTGGTTGCCACATGCAGCCGAAAAGAAACGGTATTCGGACGATTTAAATGGAAGAAGGCAACAGATCTTATACAACTGCTCTAAATATATTATATAATTATATAAATCATTGTTCAACCTCTCTTCTTGATATATGTGATTCTGAGTGTTATATCGTGTGTTGATTAACTGTATATGTATATATGGGAGAAATAATATATTGTCCTGTGCCAATAATACTTAATCAATTAAAGAATTCAATCCCATTAAATTTATTATAATTCATCCTCATTTCTTGAAGTATGTGATTTTGTATGATATGTTGTGTTATGTTTGTACTTATGCTGTACATATTCATGTGATTGTGATTGTATATAAGTATGTATTTATGTGGACAAGACGATGTTCTTACGTACAAGTCTTTAATAAAATTCTGTTCTGTTCTGTTCTGTTCTAAAGGGCGGACGAAACAAGGGGGCCTTCAAGACGATTATTGGTCGGCTAACATTCTTTAACAGAAGCCGATTATTTTTTCGTTACCCGACACTCGCCGGACTGAGGTTATATAGCGCGAAAAATAGCCCCAAAGGTGAATGACAGTACCTGACGATGCGACAGGCGACCGACAATTTTCGATCGACCAGAACAGAGATCGGGGACTCTCGGGACAAACATATTCATTTGTGAAATGGGTATATAAACCGTGCCAGATAGAACCGTTCATTTTTTCGGTTCTCGACCCTCTGCTGGCTGGGGCGATCCTGCCAGTACTTCCACCCAAGGTTTGTGACGTTGCAGGCTAGCTTGCGACTATTTTTCGGACAGATGCGGGTGATCAAACAAAAACAAGGATCGGAACGAGAACAACCCTTGGTGAAATGGGTGCAACAGCGGCAAAGATTTGTCAGTGACTATTCGATGACGGCCGATGCCCACAAGATACCCTGTGTCAATGTATTAATGCCGATCATTGGTCTTGTCCGATAGGCCTAGGTATTGAGTTTTCATCGGATTCACGGAGATCTTTTATTTATTGTTTATAGGAACCTAAGAAAATTATGGTATGTATTAATATACCCCGGTAAATTAAATCATATCCAGCCTAAATCAATCTTCGAACAGCATGCTTTAAACCCCTTAGGTTAAAGAAAAAGATATGCTTTCAAATGCACGTATCGTGGAGTGTCATGTTTAGCAAACTGTTGGTTTCTTAGCGCGTTTAAAATGACAAACTATTCACAATACTGAATAACACAGTCATTAAATATTTGATTGCCGTCTGTGTATAAATAAGAAAATGACGTACTCAGTTATTTCAATAACTTCGCGTTGTTCATTTCAATTGATGAGAAAACACATATTTAAACGAGCCATTGATTTCTATCATTGTAGCCCCATTGTATAAATGTTTTGTTTGTCAAAGAATGGTAGTCATGCTACGGTTTACGTCTTCGGCAATTTTAATAGATCCGTGACATCGGCTTTTAATGATTTGTAAAGTAAATTATTGTTCACTCTGTGCAAATATTGGGTGTGAACTATTTAAAATGCACTGTTATTGTTTATTGATATATTTTTATATAAATATACGAATAATAATGAGAGTTTTGTTTGTATGTAAAATACCTGTCACGGTTATAACGGATTGTAGTTTTATACATGTATATAGATTTTTCATAAATTATCAAACTTGATGTATAAACTGTTTAAGTAAGAAGTTCAGCAAATAAACCTTAATATTGTTTATTATTTTCTATGACTTTAATCATTTAACTTTGCTAAATTCGCTATTTCCCCAAACAAATACGATTCTATCGTAATATAATAATTATCGCGGGAAATCAAGTCATTCAGGTGTGCGATTTAAGCCGAATAATCGCAAATAGACGCTCCGATCCCTTCAGCTAAATAATCGTAAAATTCACCCTCAAATCATGCATTCCATATCATCAGCAAATAGACAATGTTGCGGTCAATTTATCCGAATATTCGGAACATATTCACTCCAATCATACATCTGGATATTCGGGAAATATACCCTCTGTTAAATTCTTCCGATTTATAGGAAAATATACAATACTTATATCCGAACAATTATTCCGAATAATTGGAATATATACGCTCCGAACAATTATTCTGAATAATCGGAATATATACGCTCCGAACAATTATTCTGAATAATCGGAATAATTATATATTTATGCTTCCAACATTTTCTCCGAATAATTGATGTAGGGTTTAGGTTCGATCCCTACTCCTTCCGGATCAAAAACACATAACTAAAATGCTACGTCTTTCGGGCGAAACGTTAAGCGAGGCCCCGTGTATGATGCTTAACATCGGCGCGTAAAAGAACCAGGGGTGCTTCTGGAATTGGGGCGTCTTCTGTAGAATGCACTATCCCCAAAAAACTAAAGTGACGAACCTCTTCTGGGGGCCTCGCCCATATGGATTTCCGGTGGTGAGAATAAATGGAAGCCTTTAAAAAAAATTCATATGGATAATCGGAATACATACATGTACGCTCCGAACCGTGAATTCGTGTGAATAATCGGGAAATAAGCCCGGTGGTCATTTCATCCTGCGTTTATCGGTCGAGACATATTTGCATTGTCTATAGATGGGCGAAATTTGGTCATTAATGATTAAGAGTAAACTGAAAACCTGATCTAATCTAATCACCGATCTAATTTTTCTACAATTTTAACGCATACGGGAGTAGTCATGATTGCCCATGTCGTGTTTGCGGACAACTGCATTACAGAACCGTCTGTCTTTAACAGCCGATGTCATTAAGTTCCCATCAGTTACCACGCTTGGTGGTTCTCCTGACTCAAGTTGATTCAATTTGACAGTTCGTGCAGATTTAATCAGTATATCATACATCGATTAGACTTTTATGTGAAACAGAGCGTACAAAAATGTTTCTGTAAATTTATGAGTCTATTTTATTTATAATCATTGATATACCATAATACTCGTGTTACCTTCGTGTTCCATGTTGAATTATTTATTAAATATCGTCACGTAATTCTATGGAAACAAAAGTGAGCATTTGTGGTGTTATTTTAAATGATCGATTCATAGACTACCGTAATACAATACAGACATAAATAAACGCTTTTAATGAAGGAAATTGAAACAGGATCTCGAACATTGTATTGATAAAAAATGTTAAGCGTTCTAATGTGATTAATATTTCCCATCTCACTTGCATAATATCCTATATTGATATAGTCGATTCATTGATCCGAATAGTGGAGACCCAGTCTGATCAAGGGGTTCAATATGTTCAATGCTCGCTATAAACCAGATTCTACCATGCTCTTTACAAACCATTGCTTGCCAATGGTGCTTGAAAAAAACCAAATAAACCCCATCACCGAAAGTGATTGAAGTTAACTGTTATCTAGTTAGATGTGACAACGTGCACTAAATGTATGCCCTAAACGTTATTTATATAATACAAAAACACTATCAAGATTGATAAATAACGTGTAAATGTGTAATTTGAAAGTCTCGCACAATTTCTACGTACAGGTGTTCCATAAGGTACCGGAGCTATATTTTCATTGGATACATATAACATGGCGTCATCGCTTTCGTCAGAACGGATGAACGTGTTCTATGTTCTTTTAATAGCACATGACAGTAAAGACTTTTAAACAGTTTATAGCATTTTAAATGACAGTAAGAATGGCTGAGCCTTTTGTTATGAAAATGGAAATCAGATATATATAAATGTCAAACTCGGACTGACGCAAATCAACGTAGATATCTCACCAACCTAACATCTGCTAACCCTTAAAAGAATTTACTTTATTGCAATGTGGTTAAATGCATTAACACCAATTCATGGGTTAAGTGAAGGCATATTAAGTTGGTAAATCTACTACTACCCACCCATTATATATTTTGAGCTTCGTCATTGAAATTCAAGATAACATCAAACACTTAAATATATACCATATATTAATGGCTTTAATTTTGTACCGCCCGCTAAATCATCAGTAATTAATCATTTTCTGCACTTAGTAGCCAGTTACGTGAATGTTGATATGATTTACAGACATAGTCTACTTTAGATTTGACGGGGGTGTCTGAATATTTAATAAACCATTATGGATTGTAATAATAACTAAGATTTTCCACCAGTCCTAGAGTCGGTGTTTACAACGTCCGCATCATGTGTCGATGAAATATATGGTTTAGTTGTCGTATTTCGCGCTCAGTGCATAACGGCAATCATTCTGGTCAGCTCTGTAGCAACCCACCTCAGCGTTAGGATACTTAGTCTGTGACTGAAAAATCTTATTCGGTGCGGTGCGACTGTTAACCCCAAATTTATTTTAGAAAAGTAGAAATAATGTGGCCATAAGGCCGTTTCAGCCACAGGTACCTGTATCATTGATTAAGAGTATAAATTATTTTATAAAATTTATAATATCTGATAAAGGTGTATTTGTACTAAAGTGGTCAGATTGTCATGGTATCAAAAACAAAAATTGGCTTTCGATATATTCATAAAGTAATTACATTCATAGACAATATCGTAAGACTGACTACCCCCATGCAAAATCAACAATGCTATTCTAACCAAGATAAACAAGAAAAAAGGAAGTGATGTCCCGCCCTATGTGTTTATGTTCTTATTTTTGGACGGATGTTTTAAATATTGATATCAAATTAAAGATGAATATCTCTAGTTTTTTATTATGTAAATATATTTTAGATAAACACCAGTATTATGTTTATAAAAAAACTGCACCTCATCGACTGTGTTGTCAATATCCTGTGTTATGAACCTTTCTAAGATATTATAAATTTTAAAAAATGTGTTTACTCTTCATTAATGATTCATTTACCTGTGGTTTCAACCCACGGCCATGCACGTCATACGACAAAGTACTGAGATCGTATCACTACCATTAAGTCCAGGATGTTCATGTTCGTCTGTGGTTATATCAAACTTAAGCTATCTTTATTGTGCTGCTCGCATTGTGCTCTCTATAGTGGAGGAAATAAACGTTTGTTATTGAATCCTATCTTTTTTTGATCATAGAGGGTCAGTACAGTCAAAGTTTAATTTGGACTCTATAAACACTCCTCCTGGTCAAGCCCTTTTGTTTACGTATTATCTTGTTCTGGGATGGAGCACTGATTATGCAGGATAGTCTATGATGCTCTACAGACAATGCTACATTTCCAGTCAACAAATATCATTCTTCGTCTCTTTCTAAGGTTCCACTTTCAAGAGCTAGCAATATGTACACTGGTATTTTGGTGCCTGTCGTGTTCTACTGTTTCTGTTGAGTGCAGACTTTCAAGTCTGATTTGTTATTATCTGTTTGATTCTGTTATAATCCAACACTTCGCCGATGCCAACGGTGACCGTTATACTACCATGGTCATCATATCAGCACCGTCATACTAATTATGATAAAAATATTGGCGACATCGAAAGTGTTGATTAACGAAACATCAATGATTTACGCGTTGTAACCCGATTAAGCAATTTCAATGATAAAAGATATGGAAAAGAGAATATTATAGAGTACATATAACTCGTTGATGCGAGCGAGATTACACATAACACAGCGATATATAGATGATGAATATAAATAAACGATATCAAGGACAGGGTATTCAGTGTACGGTGAGTGAATCAATGAAATGATTTTTTACATTGGATCTTGTTCATAAGTGGTGAGTCTAATGATGTTTGGGATTGCAGAGGAATATATCTTATACGAAATTCATGTATTTAACTGATTTTTATGGTCATGAATAATTTTCCAAGTTTCCGTGTGTTGAATGTTCATAAGATACGGATATATCACAGCGTATTCACCAAATCACTGTATGACTTATTGGGATACTATACATTTCAACGTGTATGACTTATTGTAAGCAAAATCATCTTTGATTCCAGATCACTGAATGACTTATTGGGAGACTATATAATTCAACGTGTATGACTTATTGCCATAACCAGACCTTGACTCGTTTATACACCGTGATTATGTGTTAAGATTAACCTGAAACCTTTTAAAAGTCCGTGCATTAAATTCCTGTCTAATATGGCTGGACTAAGTTTACTTGGAAAATGTTAAATCAACCGAAATGATGCATACAAAGTTGATAAAATAAAATTAAGCTGATGTATTTGTTCGCAAAGCGATAATGAACTGATAGCCATTCTAATCGCAATCATAACATTTGTCAATACGGGATGTTACAAAGTATAAGTTCAGATATTTGAATATAAGTTTAAACGTGAATTTCTCACGAAAATGATTCACGTGGTACTCGTAAATTATGCGATATATTTGATCAAATCGAAGCTTGAAATTCATTTGTATTTTCAATATCGAAGGGCGCTACAAGCAGCGTCGGAATGGTTCATATATTTTTTCCATTTATAATTTATTATATCGATTTATATTTTTACAGTGACAAGCCAGACGTGTATTTATGAACTGACAGGGATTTAAAGATCATCCCGTGGATATAAAGTATGATCTGTTAACACTGGGATAATACTGGACAATTAACCTACACTGGCAAATATTTGTGTTGAAATATAAGAACGGAATTGACCGGATCCCGGATCGGGTTTCGGATTTTAAACAATACCAATATAAACTCGGTTATTTAAATGGAAATTGAAATTAGATTCTTCGCGCCTTTGATGTGAGAAATGAATTAAATTAATTCAAATTTATTTACAAATGGAAAATGAGATGCGTAGAACGAATTATTTAGATTTCAGATTAGATTTCTCGGTTCGGTTTATAAATTGCTATCCCAGCTGAAGTAAACGAGGCGGGATTAAATTGGTCATTGTGTATTGGATTACCCAAACGTGCTGTCGTGCTATTGCATTTTCTCAATTACCTTAACAATTAAATAACAAACAAGAAATTGCTTGGACGTAGACTTTTTATCCGGCAAGTAATAATACTAAAACGAAGCAAATATATTTCAAACAGTTGAGGTGTCGTGTTCCTGAAGTCAAACGGGAATTTAATTCATATTCAGTAAAAACTTAGCATCAAAAGTAAAAACTATTAAAGAAGTTTTTGAAGATGATAATTCGCTTGTTTAGCTCAGCTAGAACATAAACAATAGTGAAAGGAATGTTTTGACAGGGAAAGTTTTAAAAGTGAGGTTAAGTTACAAGAGTGTTTACATTGTCAATGGATCGTGCTGTTCAATGAATTTGGCATTGTAAGGATCTACTTACACAAGAGCGGGACAAACACTTATAGTCGGTCGTTCAGCGCTGCTTGTTTAGAATCCTAGAAGTGGTGCAATACAAAAGGACACGCTTGATGTTAAGTTGCAGGATATAACGGAAATGGTTTAGCGTGGTGAACGGAAGCAACGGCAGAACATTTTAAAAAAAGAATATGTTGTATGGAGAATTAATATAATTGAGAAAAAAACATCTACATTTAAACTTTTATTTAAAAAATGAATGCATTTTATGCATCCATTAACATGTAGTTCGTTGTGCTGTTCATAGTAAAAGAACGGAAATGGAGTAAAAACACAACGGAAATGACAAACTTTCGACATTGACTTTTCTTAATAGCGCTGAAGTTGGAAAGTTAGTGCGTTATAAAAATTGTGTTAAAATATTCTAAATGGACTTACAATCATTATCAGACTAAACAATGACCATATTGGCAGGACTCGGTGGGGACATGGCAACTGAGGAAATTCCACCACCGGTAAACAATGCTTGCATGCCTGACATTTATAATAAACTTGACGCGGGTGCTATTGAAAGAACAAAAGTAGTCAATTCACAGTTAAATGTGAAGCTGCGAGTTCAAGAAAGAGTTTTATTAAAATACAAAACGGCAGCGGAACAACGCTATGTCAGAGAACGAGCCAAACTGCGCGCGGATTTAAGGAATATCAATAGACGTCTTCCAAATTACGCGGATATCCCACATTTAGAAACCAAACTTAAAAAACTGAAGAAAAGTAAGAAATCTAAAAAGGACCACCAGTTACATGATTGTGTATTTACAACAGAACCCCTTGATTTAAAAGGACTCTCCACAGAGAAAGACGAAAAACCATTTTGTGATAGGTTCTTTACGCATCATTTGCCGACGAAAGGCAGACAATATCGTGATGTTTTACCGTCAGTAAAGAAAGGTTTGAGCATGCCTGATTTAAGGCCGCGACCAAGTAATCAGTTCAGACGTCTCATACCAATCCGAACGCACCGTTCAGAAGATGAGACGCTGGGTCCAAAACTACTTCCGGCGATACATTCGCTGGACGATAACTTTATTTCATCCAAGTCTCATTTATTCGATGACGACGACGATACAAAAACTGTGTAATCGTGGGTGTTTTATTTTGTCATAAGTGCATAACTTACATTAAGTCGGTTAATAAATTCAAATCATCAGTGTCAACATTTTACGAATCAATAGATGAAGATTACGTAAATGCAAATAGCGTAGGTTACCCCTGTCAGATGGATATTCAATTGCATTCGTCAACAAAATGGCGAAATGTTGGGTAACAAAAGCATACCTGGTGATAGTGACGTGTTATCGGACATGCATAATTATTATCTTATAGGTATCATATTTCTGTCAAATTATTGAGGTACAAAATAAACCATAGCTATGTCATGCTCAAAGATTGTGATATTGCACTCACATGCTACTAGTAATTAACCACCATTTTAGCATTAAAATCAATGAAAGTGCCACAACAGGCATATTCTTCATTTTACAAGAAATACACTGTTGATTGGAAATAAACACTCGCGGTTGTAGAAATTTCGCCAACCAAGATCCTGGCCTTTCTCAGAGAAATTAGACAAATCATTACTACAAGTACTTTAACTACGGATGTTAAATGACCATTAATCATTAACTGACCAACTTAAGATAAGCAATAAACTATAAATAAACTTAATATTAAATCTAGACCACCGCGACAAACAATCACAAAGGTATTCGCATATTTCTATTGTTATCTAAAAATTGTTATCACTTTCGCTTTAAATATTTTCTTCAATTTGAATTACAATATATACATGAATCACTTTTTTCAAAACAAATCACCGTTTTTTCGTCTAATAACATCTCGAATCATTAGTTGAACCGATTTATCTTTTATTCATTATTTAGCTGCCCCTTGTGTGTTTTTTCTATCTATTTCATACTAGTCATTATTATGATGATAAGTTATTTGCATAAAACTGTTGTTCAAAATGTTTAATAAAATATATTCTGTTATAACTATATTTGTTGTCGACAGGTACAGTGAATCCTGTACAGAGCGGCCCTCCTTAGAGCAGCAACCTCGCCTACAATCTCATTAATATCAGATCCCAACATTTGCTATATTGCTTTATGCTGTTAGCTGTATCAGCGTATAGTATATAGTGAAGCATAATAAAGGTCTGCTTTAAATGAGATTGTCTCGCTTGAGGAACGTAATAATTTTGTTCCAGAAATAACTATTTTCTATATTTTTACATCTTCAGAGCAACAACCTCTGTACAACACCCGTACTTTGCGCTTCCCAAATTATGTTGCTCTAGATGGGTTGTATATCATATAGCATACACATTATTTATGTACACATTAACCAGACTCAATCACTGATCACGACTGATTTGTTTTGCAGACGTAAACAATTTCTGAACGTCTTGAATAATTAACGTATGGTTGCATTGTACTAATTGCATATACTAAGTGGTTGCACGTTTCACCATTATTGAACTTATATATGTTGTTTTAAGAGTCATATTGTATCTCGTTTGTTAAACAAAAGAACATTGAAACATGCCTGTATGCTGTATATACAAACTTATAGTACAATTATTAACATGTACGTGCCCCAGTATAGTACACACCCCCGGTACATCTATCGTAAATATGGAATTGAACAATACACGCTCAAACTCAAGCTCACAAAATTCTAAAATAAATTTAGTCGTTAATGTCATTTCAAGATCCCTACATCTCCAATAGCAGCATGTTCCCAATAAAGTGCTGCGAATCATATGAACACAGTTTTTCTAAGTCTTAATTTAAGAAATAATGAATATGTACCTGTGTTTTATCGTAGAATGAAGCACAATCACAAGTTCGGATGCGTAATACGTACTCGTGATTTAATTACTACGCATCCGAACTTGAGACCGTGCTTTATTATATATATAAAACACAGGAACATATTCATTATTTCGACTCTAACATAGCCGATATTCCACCTGTGGCAACACATCAATACATAGTAACAACAGCACTATTTTCTTCCCCAGAAGCTTATTTTCAGTTTTAAATCATTCAGTCGAAGCTGTGTTTTCTCGGTAGTTTTAACACAACTTGATTTCCTCTCTGAAACTACCGGATGTATTAGAATATGTTATTATCACTTTTGGCCTTCAATGTTTGACATTTGTGAGTTTCGGTGACGATAAAATGTTTAAGTGATGTTCCTGTTGCGCAGAATTTAATGTGATTAAAATAGAAACTTGGAATGTTTACTCTACTCGGAACACGTGATCTAAAAAAATCCAACTAAAACATACTTTACTGCATAAAAAATCGACCTAGCGACTTCGGAACTTACAACGATTTACATAACCTAGCCTAATATTACCAAATAAGGGAATTAAAAATGTGATTCGATCAACGTACTGCATTAAAGAATTAAAGATGAAATAACAAACATAAATACAAACAGTGTTTGTTTATGTTAGATACATATATAATTACAATACAAGACAATACACGAATTATCTGGGATTAATTATGATAAAGCATAGATTAATTTGTTACGGAAATAAGTACATTTGTTCAGACTTTGCAGGGTCAATTATAAGGGCGAAATAAGCAATGTTATAACGATCACTTTCAAAGTATTTCTTATTAAGGTGGAACCATACTATAAAAAAACTTCAAGGCCCACAAACAATTTAGTATCATAGTAACCTTTGGTTAAATCCCAATTCAACGTCGATTCTTATATCTCCGTGCGTATTCCCATGACGTTACTATGTAAAACGTATTTTGACGTCGTTCCTTGGAAGGCAAAGAAAACCAATAATAGATAGTACATACAGGGCACGGGGAAATAAGACGCGAAATCGGATTGGGATTAAATCAAAGTTGACTATGATACAAGATTTGTATAATTATGAGTCTTGAAAGTTTTACATAGTGTAGTTCCACCTTAATTAGCTTAAAGAAACCCCTATGGTGGACCAATCATTTAACAAAGTTCGTATAGGTTTGAGCAAACAATTAAACATGGAGACGAAATGTTCGTATCAAATACCGACCATTATGTCTACGTAATTGAATATATTTAATTATCCACGAACAATTCAAACGCGAGGCAAATCGGTTTGAATAAACGCGTTTGAGTGCAAACGAAAATTAAGGAAATTATTTTTAAACATCAATTGTAGTATGTAAATTATCTGAACACGCGCTTTGTATTCCAAAAGGGACACTTTAAAAAGTACAAAATTGTTGCAAAATCAATTAATTTGAATGAGTAAATCTGTATTCGCACGTCGTATTTAAACGAATTCATATTCAAAAGCAGTGTATCGTCGTTGGTGGTAGTCCGTGTACATGTATAATTTATTTAACATAAAATATTGTGCGGAATCATTCGCGAGGGTTTAGTTCTCGCTATATTCGCGAGTAAGATGCTTGAAAACTTACGTATAAATGATTTCCCATTAAGTGTTTAATTGAACAAACTATCGACCCTACGAAATCATCATTTAATCTAAATCAATGAAATTGCCCACTCATGAAAATTCATGAGTTTACATTATTGTATTAAGGACGTTGGCGAGTATCATGCTAGAAACAGAAGCATTCAAATATATTCATTTAAGTAACCATGCTTGTTTATGAGTTATCTACCCTTGAATACCCAAATTGTGAGAAAACCACTAGTTTCAAGGGCAGATAACTCATTAAAAAAGTTCGGGGACTTATGCCTATTTTTTGCAGTTTTTCCTGTAATTCTTATATCATTCTTTATTCATATTCAAAGTTTGAACAAATTCCTTTACTGCAGCGATAGCCTTTTAACTTTCAAAAAGTCAACAAATCTGGTCTTTAATCACATGAATGTACGTACTTGGTAATCACACTATCTATTCAGCAATTTTAATAAACTATTGTAGTAATTCTAGTCAATGACTGTTCACTGGGATGGGTTATGTAGACCAATATACGAGGATTGTTGTATAGATATAAATATGATCAATATAACGTATCAATGATCTAGTAATAAGGACGACCGACGTGAAAATGTGATTTTATTACGGAAGCTTGTCGGAGACATCATCTAAGTGTTTTTACTCTGATCGATTATCGGGAGTATTTCCCTTTTTAAAATGGCAACTTTTTTTTCATTTCGCAAAATTTGACAAAATAGGTAATTAATAGATACTTGTGCATGTATTAGTATTTTACCGATGGACGAATATGATGCTAACAGACTCGGATACTCATAGGAAAACAAAGTCATTAAACATAATTATTTCTATTCAATGTATTCCACACTGTATATCCTCGTTCCAAGATGGCATTGATGGGATTATGTTTATGAAGGTTAGTGCTCTTTTGGTATCATCATAATGTTCATTTAACTAGGTACATACTTATAGTCTAGTGAGCATAACATTGCGTCACTAGTGAATTGATGAAAGAGGCATTTTTATTTTCATTGATACGTCAACAAGACGGAAATGAAATGAAGTAAACATTATATTCATCACCTTTAAATGGTGTTCAAACAAAACTCAGCATAGGGTCTGGTTAGTGTATACGATGTTAAAACATTCCACACACTCGGTGTTTTATTGTAACATGAGCATTACTTATTCGTGAAAGGTCGGTCGTTTCCGTTTTTTCTCCGGTACAAGGCCGAGGTGATCAGCATGCTACGAGTGTATGTTTGGCTATTATTAATTAACTGCTTCTTTATCATCCGTTTGCTTTCATAAAAAGCGGACGTGAAAGGATTTTAAATTTAATTTAAAAAAATGATATATCTATCATTCTGATTTAGTTACTGACTGATTTTCTTCATTTTAATAGACGTTTTATTTAATATTTTAACAGGATATTAATTAATTGTTTGATAGTGATCGATTTTGAGAGCCGTACTTACGCAATCATTTGGTTTTCCCTACCCAATTGGCCAATGACCTCCGGCTTTCAGATGAGTGGTACCATCGACTCTTTGGTTCTTTAACGATCACTGTTTACAGCACCGATACACGCGAGACTACCTCTGGGGTTCCATCCAGTTCATCTCTAGTTGAGCGTTTTAGAAATGACCAACGGTCCCAGCCGAGAATCGAAACAGGAACCTCTCGACCTGTAGGCAAGAGCGTTATCCACTCAACCACCGTGCAACCCCATTGATTAATTAAAACAAGACTGCGTTCGATAAACGCCTATAATACCGCCCAGTAGAATCATTGTCCAGAATAACTGCCTAAGTCCACCAGGGGCCATACTTCTGTTGTAATACTGAATAGTAACATGACGATGACAATGTAACGTGTGTATGATGGTACACAAGTATTCCAAGTTTGAAACCGTTGCCTTGTTGGATTTTGAAATATTTGACTTCCAAAAACTTAAATGTTTTGGTCAATTATCTCTTATGGGATGGATGAGCGCACGAAGGAACGGACGGACAGGACAATCACTATATATCTCCCACACCAGTAGATGCTGGTGCATAAAACAGCGAGCTACACTTGATTCGGGAGTGTATACCTATGCTACTCTAGAAATTTATTTCTTTTGGCCTTACTCACTTCCAGCAGAGTCGTGACGTAGCAGAAAGTCAGCTGTATATCACCAGGAGTTGATGTTTTTGCAGGCAGTTTAAGTATGTAATCATGTCTGTCCGATACGCGTTGTGAATAAAGTACTTTCTGAGGAACGAGTATCGATACTTTTAATGAAAGGTCAATAAAGGAGTGTTTTATATTTCACATATTCGATATTGATAGTTCAGCTACTGTCAATAAAGATATTGGTACATGATTGAGCTTTGATTCATAGCATGAGGACAACTTTACAGAACAGAATTACATGTAGTTTTATATTAAATTAAATGTACTTTTAAATTAGGTCGACTGTGAAACCAATTCTACCAGTTATATAATAATATAAAAACTTTTTTATAGAGGGAACATACTTGACATAATTGTCCATCTGCCGTAAGCCCCTCAAAAGTATAAAATTGAAACAACAGAAACAAGACATCAATAAATCTAATAACTATGCACTTAATATTAAATGTATGGATATATCCTTTCCGCTACCATGATTTTTTTTGTGGGGTAGGAGAAATTCGTATGGACCCTATACTCCGTCCCTGAGACATTATTGACTTGCAGCACTGATAAATCTCGACACATCCGGATGCTACACACCTAACCGAAAGTGCAAAAGTAGGCACAATTGTCAACATTTCGACTAAAGTTCACCGGAAATGACTATGTGACAGTGACCCTTGCGTGAATAACTTTTATTAGCTTTGTAAGCCTAATTTTTGGCCCTTTTAGGGGATTGATCCCGACCCCTTTTTCTAGCCTTATATTCCTTCTATAGAAAAATGAAAACTTTTGGCGCTTAATGTTAATGCAATTCCACAGGGATTCGTACCGCAAAGACGGGTATGACCAGTAATTTCAGTTTTGGAAAACCTACGATCAAATCTCTTTTTAAAAGGGCCAGCGGGTCTAAAACCTGCGGACGACATTGGGCCCGTAATATCCTTTAATCTGGGATGCATGTGTACCCATGACAGCAAAATTCATCAAATTTGAGCATTTAGGTCGTAAACTACGGAAGGCCGAAATGGCCATCCCCCGGCCAATCTGCATTAGTACGCTATCAGGCTATGGTAGCGGAAAGGATATAATGAAATTATAAAGATGTCATATAATTTGTTTAAGGTGGTAGACATGATAGTTGTTTAAGTGAAATAACATACATAACAACTACAATCTCAATACATACCAATACAATTGTACATGTACGTGACTTTATAGGTATCAAAAATGTTTTCCACATTGTATTACCTCATATAATAGAACCATAAAGGGCTTTGAATTGATTGAGTGTAGTAGACTGCTGAATAGGACTGGGTAAGGTTTTCTAAATAGATGATCCTGAATATTCGAACGACTACGAAAAAGTTCAGTATTAGGGCGAAGAGGATAGATTTGAAGGCTAGATGTCGACCTTAATTGTTTAGAGTGAACTTCTGATGTAAACATAAAAGAAGTTTGTAAATATTCAGGTGCCATGCCATTCAAAGTTTTATACATTTGTACAGCTTTAAGGTAGATGACCTTTTCAAGAAATGGCATTTACTTTAAATCCACAAACATTGATAGTGAAGGTGTATAGATGTCCTTGTCTAGTATAGTTCTTGCTGTTCGTTTTTGAAATTTTACTAACTCATCTTCTAATGAAGAAGAGCACGTTCCTCAGATTATACTACAATAGTCAAAAAGTGGTAATATGTAGGCATTATAAAACGTTTTCTATCATCGATAGACAAATAACATTGGATTCGGGACAGAAGGTACAAATTCAGCCTTTAACCATCTTGGCTACACTCATAATTTCAGAAACTTAAAATCCAAAGTAGTTCTAAGAGAATATACCAATATTAACATCATCATCAACCTAATAGCGTTCAGCATCTATAAAACATACCTTATAGCCAAAAGAAGAACAAAACAACACAACATAAAATGCATTCTTACAAATGAACTATATAAGTCACAATACAAATAACTAAAACACAAAATAAACCATACACTTTAATCAGAAATTTCTTGGATCACATAACAACTCTGTAACAGTTGTGTTCGTCATTAATACACCATTGACTGCATTTGTGTTAAATTCTAACACATCGCCTGTATATTTTATCAAATCTGAGTTAAACTGTATTAATGGAACTATTTGTTCAGCTTACGCAACGATCTATAGTCAGTTGACTACCTTTAGTTCACTTTTTTTTGTTTATTACTATACCAATATATACTCGTATGTGCAATGTGAGATGAGGGATGGTTCCCCGACCCTCTCTCATCTATGACGGGGACATTAAATGGGTTACTGTAAAATCATTTAATTTCGTTGGGATGAAATTTCGTGGTTTTGGTGAAAAAGACCATTTCGTGGGGACGTAAATTCGTGGATTTCGTATTTCAGTAAAAAAAAATAATCGGGTGAAAATCTGCACTAATTATCAGAATTCCATTAATTTGAAACATCAATCAATGCTAATAAGTAATATTGTTAATATAAGTCTCTTTATGAACTGACAAGCAAACATGGATTAATGCATAAACCCTCCAATTATACAGTAGTGATAATTATACTAATACTGTATGTCAAACTGTTTATAACGATTACCTAACAATCCATTTTATAATCCACAAGTGTTATCTTTTCTACTCTATTGTTTACATGTTTGCGCATGTAATTTATAATTTGTGTTAAACTCTTTTGGTCCAGCTGAAATTGACTACCGTACTTGACACGTCTAAAAATAGACATAGTGGTACTGTGTAAGTTTACCTGTATGTACAACTAGTGGAAGCTGGTTAAACCCAGATATTAGGACATACGCAGTTTAAACCACGAATACTGTTGGTTGTGTTTATGAAGTCACAATTCAGAAAAAATAGTATCCCTTATTGGAAACGTACTATACTTTGATCAGGTAATGAATGGACAGTCTGATAAAAAATAATTATGGTTTATGCTGTAAGGAAACTTTAAAAATCCTAGACTCATATGTACGGGAAAAACGAACTCTGTAAAAAATGGCGGCCGCGGTAAATTTGCACATTATCAATTTACATATTAGTTGGAAAAAATTTTCGTTGGGATTTGATTTCGTGGTTCAGGTCATCCACGAAATCCACGAAATTTAATCTCCCACGACTATTAATGATTTTACAGTATGCGACATAGCTGGAAAAAGCACAAATAAGAGTTACATTTTCTTAGAACAAATGCAACGTGATTGTCCATTAATGTTGTTATTTCGGATTTAGTACAGTATAACGCAACCACAGACTGAATCGTCTGCCATAGGCATGCATTTACCTCAAAATCATCATAGATCGTCCGAGTATTAAATGAACGGCCCTCGTACATGTTGATATTTATATTTGCAAAGTTTCTGTCCAAAAGTATGAACATGGCAAAACATTTAGCATCAGTCCGGTTAATTCAGGGTCACCCCTCCTATAATGTAATACGTAGCTTTAAAAAATCCCTGTTGCGGAGGTGGTGCCAGTACTAACAGTTTACTAAACAGCTTTTGACACACCCCAAATCGCTATCACCCCATGTAATGCCGCGGTACTGATAATACATGTAGTAGGTCAATTCCGTTTTACGGCTAATATAAAATAGCAGCGTTACAACAAATTGTTCCAGTTACAGTCTATTACACAATTATAACTGATGTAATACATTGCAAACGTTTGTTATCCAGTTGCCTCGGAATTTCAATTTTCTAAAACGCTTGATAGAAATACGAGACATCGTCTTCAATCCCTGCCAGCCTGAAAATAAACGTCTCCTGTTCTTGATTGAACATGTATTTATTCTGCGAAATAGTAAGATATTGCGAGGTAATTATTTGCTAATTAAAATAATAAAATTCGTTAAGTTCTTGTGGAATAATGAATTTATGATAACCACAATTGAAGGAGGACATTTCCAACCGTGTTTGAAAAATGTGTCTTTAGTGTGTGCATCGTTATAAAAATGTAATGTTTCGATATGACGTCAATTTAGGTGAAACTTACAACGATGGTGTCACATTCAAATGTCTGGATCACCGAAGATTCCGATGACGTGTCACAGCAATCGCAAGTCAATGGTGTTTACAGTACCTGGAAACAAAGGACGATCGTCAATGTCCTGGTACCAAAGGAAGTACATTCTGTCAGAGTCTTACTCAACTGCTAAGGTATTTAGCATTTACGAGCTAATTCACAGACCAACATCCTCATACATCAATGGTTAGTCTAGTTCCTAGACCAACATACGCATACATCAATGGTAAGTCAAGATTCCAGACCAACATCCTCATACATCAGTTGTTAGTCTAGTTCACAGACCAACATCCTCATACATCAGTGGTGAGTCTAGTTTCTAGACCAACATCCTCATACATCAGTGGTGAGTCTAGTTTCTAGACCAACATCCTCATACATCAGTGGTTAGTCAAGTTTCCAGACCAACATCCTCATACATCAGTGGTGAGTCTAGTTTCCAAACCAACATCCTCAAACACCAGTGGTTAGTCAAGTTACCAAACCAACATCCTAATACACCAGTGTTTAGTCAAGTTCCCAGACCAACATCCTAATGCATCCGTGGTTAGTCATGTTCCCGGACCAACATCCTCATACATCAGTGGTTGGTCTAGTTACCAGACCAACATCCTCATACATCAGTGGTTAGTCTAGTTACCAGACCAACATCCTCATACATCAATGGTTAGTCAAGTTTCCAGACCAACATCCTCATACATCAATGGTTTGTCAAGTTTCCAGACCAACATCCTAATGCACGTCAAGTTTCCAGACCAACATCCTAATGCATCAATGGTTAGTCAAGTTTCCAGACCAACATGCTAATGCATCAATGGTTAGTCAAGTTTCCAGACCAACATCCTAATGCATCAATGGTTAGTCAAGTTTCCAGACCAACATCCTAATGCATCAATGGTTAGTCAAGTTTCCAGACCAACATCCTCATACATCTGGTGAGGAATACGCTGGTGGAAGAGAATGGAGCAAATTGAACAGAAATGTATTCCTAAGATTATAAAAAGTATACCAATTATGAACTTTATACGGTGTAATACGTCAAGTGTTTGTGGGCCAACACTGAATATTGACGATGCAAGGGTAATAACACCATAATCTATTATTTAGATTCCAGATTCGAGTTCTGTCCCTTGAATAATTTGTTATCTCTTCACAGCAGTTTTCCCCCTATTTGTGTTGAATAAAATAACCACTACCACATATTAAGCAGGATTGAATGGGTCGGATTGACGAATTTCTATGAATGTGATGTCTTAACATACTCGTCATTCGGGGTGATTGAAATTAAATGGATTGTTTGCGATAAGTATCATAGAGCTCTTACATGACAATCTGACATTTTGAAAACGTCAAGTTTATATTGATGTACAACGACCTTTGAAATATGACCCTGGGACGAGTCCATTGGCTAAGGTTGAACCGATATCAACCGGTTTTTTTCTGATTTATTATGGATACATATAAAAAAAACTCATATAGAATTTCAAGTTGACAGCGTGGCCTTGTGGTTGACATGATTGTTCTATACACAGAAACTCACCCCGTGTACCCCGGTAAGACGTGCTAGCCTGAATACTGCTGTGTTAGCCTACCGCAAAAAATTCAACATTCAAGAGATTAGGTATTTTGTGCGTGTTTCATTTATTTCGTGTCTACACCAGTAAAACGAAGAACGTGTACATGTGCAGTGGTTCTTCCTCGACACGAAGATTTATTTTTTTCAATCACAAACGTCACATTATATTTTAAACTTAATAAATGTGTCAAAAAGTCAGCAGTTTGGTCTTTAAAAAATAATTAAAAATACTTATAGACAGCGGAGAACGCTCAAATTTCATGAACATGTAGTAAAATAATAGTAGCATATTTCATCATATTGATGTATGCACTGGCATCGGTATCTTTCTAAAAAATAACAGGTTTTCCGCGCTTGGTTGCATAAAATGGATAGTGCACGCGTTATACCGTAGATACTGCACATGTCCACTGTAAAACAATTATTATACTGCCTGTGTTGTCTGTATTAATACTTGTTTCATGGATAAATGCAGGCCTGGAATAGATAATTTAACATTTTCATGGGATGAAATCTATATAGTTCTTACTAGAGATAATAATATAATAATATTGTTCGGCATCATTGTTACCTGTAAAATCACAGGTGTCAGTATCGTACTGTAAGTCTGTCTACTTACGAGTAGAATCTACGAGTAGAATCTACAAGCAATTACATAAATCGAGTAAAGAGCGCATTGAGCTACATGTTATCACCATGAGGGTTGAAGACATGAGAAGCCAGATTGTTCATTCTATACAGAGCGTCTGCTTGATCCGCTCATGCGAACCCAATATATCACTTTTCGTTAATTACTTTCCACGTCACTTTACTTGCGAGTAGGTCTATATGTGTATTTTGAAACCACTAGTCCGCTAGACATAATAACCCCTACTAACAATGCTCTCCCAAAATGTAAAAGAGAAGCCCCGCTGTATGTTGTCTTGAAGTACTAACAAGCCCGCTCATGATTGAACGATGCCTATCGGCCTACCATCTACACATTTATTCGCATGAATATTGATAATATTATATAAAAAAAAACATTGAATACATGTGTCCGGCCTATTCCGTCAACAAGAATGCGGAAACACTGCGGTATACAGTACACCGGCTATTAAATTGCTAGTAAGGTGAGTAATGTTATCCATTTTCGCAACCTACAAGTGCACAACAGGGTAAGTTCAGAGACGCTGTTTTGCCTTTCTGTGTGTGTTGAATGTAAATTATATACAAAAGTATCTACCGGAAAACGACCAGGGACTGCTTAAAAGGGCATTTAAAAGACCAAACTCGTATCATTCCTCACGCAAAACATATGCTCGGTCTGTCAAATAAAGATGTTTTTGTTTATATTCCTCGTTAAGCTACACAATTTGAATCGAGCAAAAGAACATCCCAGTGACCAAGCATAATATGTTGTTAATGTTTTACCAGGAACGGAGTCATAAATAACTGTACATTTTGAGAATTTTAGTATTGCATTAGTATTAGTATTGCTCACTGTTGTACAGTGTATTGCTGTTCAGTGTACGGAGTATTGCTCACGGACATGCTAGGTATAACCAGATATATTTAACCTGCGGCAGGTTATATTGGATTGCAAAAAGTAAAATGACCATGGAGGGGCACGTGACATGTTCTCGATGGTTTAGGATTTCAAAAAAATATATCCAAAAAAGAAGCATTTTGTAAGAATGTCGTGAACCAGACTATTCCATTATTCCATGCGGATAACATCGGTCTTTATCGCATTACAATAGTTTATTTACCAAAGAAATCAGAACTATTCCGAACTTTCACTGTGAACGCGAGACAACGAATCTAAACAGCAGGTGTCTGCAGCTGCATTATCATCCCGGTCATTAATAAATATAGTGGGCGATGGACTACATACCGTAGAGAACACATCGCAAGATTAACAGAAGCATGGTATTGATACATGATAAATGTTTTTCTAATTATTTTTAATTTGTTCATTCGTTCGGCACATACATTTAACACAACCAAATAATTGGAGGATATTTGTTTGTTTAAACTGAATACGATTTATATCTCATCATGGCATTTGTTGTTAGATTGATCGGTATTGTTACATGTATTGGAATTATTTTGACAGAAACATAAATTTAAACTTACACCGGAATAAATTCGAATTGCATCCAAACTGCAAAAAAACACATCATAAACAATACAACTAAGTTATCAGCCGCAGGAAACTATTTGACTTGTATTTATTGGTAACTAACTCAATGTTGTATTTTGTGTATTTGTAATTTCATTAGTGTAAAACCATATTTATGAGCCTTGATAATGTCGTTACATTTTGTTAACCTCATTTTTTTCATGTAATCATGAAATGAGAGAATAAAAGGTATTTGATTTGACAAAACTTCTAAATATTGGTCAGATTCTGAACGGTTAGTCATATAACCAACATGAACTGAACCATTGCATCCAGATTAAATAAATTGTGGAAAAATCTTAAAATATTAATTTACAATTACTTCATCTTCCGATCAGGTATAAAACTAGTTTACGGTCCCACGCGTAAATAAAGTATTCGCATGTTAAAGAAGTCGTACAGGAAATAAAATGGATATGGTCGCGTTTCATCTTCTTTTGTTAATTGTTCTAATGAAGGTGTCAACATTATTTTTTAGATTATATCTACAAACGAGGAAGGCGGAAACTATATGTGCTAATAAATATTTCAATCAACCTTTGTTGACAAACTTGTTCTTTTAAGATATGTGCTTATCGTAAACCGCCTGGGACATCTTACTTATATTGTACTTTTAAGTAATAGTATACTTGAAACTTCCTGGTTGCGTGCACCCATCCCATTGGTCAATCAGTTGTAAAACATATCTTCATTGACTGGCAACCTCAATTTTTATTTAGAATATTTTCATATCAATTTAGTGAATTATTTACTCTTGAGCCTTTATGAACACAAAGATGTAGGTGAGCCTTCTTGCAGTTGAATGGCAACCACCGACCGGCTCTAGCGTGCATCATATATAATGCAACATAAAGGTTCTGCAAACTTGTACTAATTTTGTCTACATAATTATGTTGAGTATTGGAAAGTGTAAAAACTACATGTACATAACACATGCTGGAATGACGAATTCTGAGGTGGGTCCCTCGAGATTTTAAATGTAATACTGTATATGTACACAAGTTTGAGACATACTTATTTTAACTATGATATGGACGCTTTTTTGTATTGTTCAAAATTACAATCAATACTTACACTCAGCACTCAAATATTCGAATTCACTCTTCTGAGGTTCATAAAAATAGTTATAATGTTAAATTGGTACTAAGTATTATTTTTGGTTGATTTCCTAGTTTAATAAGAGTGAGCTAATGTGCAATACTCTGTATGTAGTAAATACCAATACGCTATACACGCACTTATCTACATTTGTATTTTGGTGTGTATCTTTGTTGCAGTTCAATCATTTTTTTCTGAAATTTGGACTTAAGACATTAAAGTTCAGTATAACTAGAATGCCCAGTTCAAACGCATTTAAAGTGTTGTGGGCAAAGTTTGCGAGTGAGTAGCGGACAATAACTGAGTAATTTGAACACTTCTATGAAAAATACCTGTTATAATATGGCGTACTATAAAGTTATAAAAATATCCGAATACATTTTTAAATTTTTAAAACCTAGTTGAGATGAAGAAAGTAGTCTCTGAACTAATCCCAGTGAACACTATAATGTCGCGAAAATCGATAACATTACTCCCATTCACTAGCAATATCCGGTTTACGGTATACCGCAGTGGAAATACATGATGTATAATTATATAATAGCACTTACGTTACATTTGTCTCATAATCAGACATTTTTGCAAATGGCAGATTTCATACAAACGGAGATGACATGAGGCGTTCAACAAGAGGATAATTGAAAGGATAAATCCCGTCTGTTGCGTGTTTTGTTGTTGTCTGTTATGTTACGTTTAGTTACCAGTTTTCGAGGGCCTCCTTCAGCAATCAAGCTACCCTTCGACATTTAACTTCCCCTAGGCATTGGGCTACCTAAGGAAACCTGCGCTCGAGTCCTAATATGGAGACTACTTCTCTCCTGGTTTGTGTGAAGACAACATCGAGATGCGACGACCAAGACTAACGAACATGAACAAACACCACCCTCACAGGTACCAATTCACAGCTTGGTCGAGTTAAACATTATTGGTTAATTTTGCTCCGAGAAAATGAGCAGTGGCGCAGACGGAAATTGAACCCGGACCTATATATCTCCAAGCGCGTGTCCTACCTGCAGGCACCACAGTGAGTTTCGTGCCCAGCTGTTTCCGTTTAGTCCTGCATTCCCTGTCCGATCTGTCATTATCATATCGAAAATCCGCTAAATAGCTGCAGTACACTGAAAGTAGCCTTGCGCATTTGTTTTCTGGATTCCAGTTTGATGTCTAGTGGAAGACAAACATTAAATAATTTTGGGAATGGAAAAAACGTCACTAGCGAGTTGTTAAATTGAGTGTCAGTGACTTCACTGTGAATAATAGGCGTTTACGAGTTTCTCATAAACGCTTGAACAGATAAGCTGCGATGTAACCCACGATACTGGTTTCTTATATTTGTTAATTCAGAGTACTGAAACCTCATGGTACTTATTGGATACTAATTCGTGAAACGGGGCGTCTATGTGATTTTAAAATGTAAGGTTCAAACTGCAAACCACTTGTGACCAAGCGACGTACTAACTTATTAGACCGCTCAGCCATTGCAACAACCCCTAAAAAGGTTTCGTAACCAGGATCAATGTGACTGCATTAAACCACACCGATAATTGGTTGATACAGACAAGATCTTTATACTCTTATTGACAATTTTGCTATATGTATGTGTACGTCTATATTTTCTAGGCCATATTTTTCTGATTTATAAGAATGGTTAAACGTATCTTTACATGCCGATTTGCTTTAAATAAATGGTAAATTGATAAAAATAACACTCGTTACATAAACGGAAAATGCACAAATAGCGCTTCTGTGAAATAAAAAGCAAAGAACGAACGCATTTGATGTATACGTCCATGCGAAGATACCTTGGTTTATGTGTGGTGTAACTAAGAAAATGGTACACGGTATTTAGACAGTATATTATATGGGGATTTATATTAAATTCAGCAGATCAATGCAATTAAAACTAAATACATGTTTAATATAGATAGACAAGAATTGTTGTATGAAAATTGTGTCGTGAAAATGTTGTTTTCAGTCCTAAAACATTAAAACTGTGAGCAACAAGGGCAGTATTCATCTACGACTCGGGCAGTATCTAGACAATTTCACCATATAACTCGTGCACTATCCATTTTATGCCACCAAGCGCGGAAAACCTGTCATTTTCAAGAAAGATAATGAAACCAGTGCATACATTAATGCCAATAAATATGCTACTATTATTTTACTAAATATTCATGAAATTTGAACTTTCTCCGCGGTCTATAAGTATTTTTAATTATTTTTTAAAGACCAAACTTCTGACTTTTTGACAAATTTATTAAGTTTAAAATATAATGTGACGTTTGAGATCGAAAAAAACACATCTTCATGTCGAGGAAGAACCACTGCACATGAACACGTTCTTCGTTTTACTGGTGTAGACACGAAATAAATGAAACACGCACAAAATACCGAATCTCTTGAATGTTGAAATTTTTGCGGTAGGCTAACACAGCAGTATTCAGGCTAGCACGTCTTATCGGGGTACACGGGGTGAAACTGTGCATACGTTTTATATGGGCTGTGTGCTCGAATCCGCTGATATACTCTTTTTCAAAATTATATTATCGTAATGCATGTGTGTTTTTTTACTCTAGGAATGATAACATTATTTTTTACGTTTAATATAAATTTGCTTTGTTTCATTTATATTAATTTTAGTCCGCCCTAGATATTGTATTTATTGTCCATCTTAACACTGCTTGAATGACAATCGGGTTGAATTACAAATTGTTGTCATCACTGATTTCGCTGGAATGTTTTCAGTGTATCAAAATACAAAGGAAATATAAATACTTTTGAAATATATATTAGACATGCACTCACATGCAGTATGTTTTAGGGGAGAGCCGTAACTAAGTTTTGGAACTTGTGGCTCGACCCTTTTACCCATGTATATAAAATGTATTTATAGATATATTTGTATGTCAAATTTTGTATATTTTTGGGTAATAAAATATGTTTAAACTACATGTATGTTTTATTTAGAAAAATTTAAAAAATATTCAAATTGAGTGCGATTCGAACCCATGCAAGAATACTGATTTAGATCTATAAGCAGTAACTTAGCCAACTGGGCCAATGAGGACGATATAAGATATACTTTCCAATATGTGTTTCTATTCTAAATGGTGAAAATGCACCCCTTTTACCTGGATTATTTTATTATTAAAAGTACAGTTACGCCTGAAGGATTGTGGTTTATCTACATTATAATAGCAATATAGTCGGAACGACAATTGTTACAGTCGTTTAGTCAGTTCCGCCAGACCTTTGATAGAAAGGGGAGCAGCTCTTAATAGAGACAATAGGACATGAAATGCACAAAAAGAACACACGGAAAAGACATAGCATAGACTACAAGTGCAACTACTAAAATGAGCGAGAACAGGAGCACAACGTACTCAAACAACGTGCCGCATCATCATGCTCATACTGAGCGAGAGACAACAGACAAGAACGACTCACAAGGATGACCGCACATCACAAGAACAAACAACAAAAAACACCCCTCAGCAGAAACAGTATACATGCCGTTTTTAAAAAGAACAAAGCAGCCTGGTACGAGACTCCCAAAGCAACAAAAAGGTACATACAAAATGAACAGTTTAACAAAAAGGACGCCGTGCTAAAATATGTGTGGTTTTCTTTATTCTGTTTAACTCTAAAGTTGATAAACATAGTTCTAATTGGGGAATTACTGAATTTACATGGTTTAATTTCAAGCTCTAAATCAAATTTACATGTATCATGTTTAAACAAGAACACCCACTCATAACAGCAAAAGATCGAGAACCTTCATCATGTACGAATAAAAAATGTCTGCAGTAAGCTATAGCAGAGACGTTTTAAGGAAGCCACTGTGCTCTTTGTAACAGCCATCAAGTCAGTTGTTTACTTGGTGTGTTTGTAGTATGTCAGTGAGTATGCTCTCATTATTAACTCAACAAAAGCAGTTTTATTAGCATATAGAAGCAGTAATTGTAGAAGTAGCAAACGCAGCAAAAGCGTTAATAGTAGCATTATCAGGAGAATAGTAGCAGTAGCAGTAATATTAGTAATAGCAGCAGTAGCAGTTATTGTAGAAGTAGCAAAAATAGTAGCAGTAGTAGTTATAGTAGCAGTATAGTAGCAGTAACAATTACAGTAGCAGTATAGTAGCAGTAGCAATTATAGTAGCAGTATAGTAGCAGTAGCAATTACAGTAGCAGTATAGTAGCAGTAGCAATTATAGTAGCAGTATCGTAGCAGTAGCAATTATAGTAGCAGTATAGTAGCAGTAGCAATTATAGTAGCAGTATAGTAGCAGTAGCAATTATAGCAGCAGTATAGTAGCAGTAGCAATTATAGTAGCAGTATAGTAGCAGTAGCAATTATAGTAGCAGTATAGTAGCAGTAGCAATTATAGTAGCAGTATAGTAGCAGTAGCAATTATAGTAGCAGTATAGTAGCAGTAGCAATTATAGTAGCAGTATAGTAGCAGTAGCAATTATAGTAGCAGTAATAATAGCAGTAGCAATTATAGTAGCAGTATAGTAGCAGTAGCAATTATAGTAGCAGTAATAATAGCAGTAGTAGTTATAGTAGCAGTAAGAGTAGCAGGAACAGTAATAGAAGCAGCTACAGTAATAGAAGCAGCTACAGCAATAGAAGCAGCTACAGTAATAGAAGCAGTCGTAAAGTTTCATCAGCCCAATGGATATTAGTTATGATATAATTTTGTCTATCCCAATACGATCAATCAATCATTCAATAAATCAATGAAATATTCTTTTAAGTTTACGAGAGGCAATTCTGGCATTTTGAACAAGACACTGTTAATGACTGCAAAAAACTAAATCAATAATGCAACGAACTTGTTTACTTATTCGTTAATGATTCCTTTGTACTCTATCGACCCTGACATGCCATGTTAAGTACATGTAATTATAATTGGATGACAATACAACGCGTTGAAAAAATGGCAGAGCTAGATCAATTTTTTCCATTACGGAAATTTGGACATCATTAAACAAACGTTATACACTCGCTGATGGTTAACAGTATGAAACGACCTTTGTCTCATTATGTACTGTTTAATGTAATTAGGTATACATGTACAGAGCGGTAGGACAACATTTTGTTGGCGTAGGAACGGTGAAAATGGATACAAAAATAATGTAAAGAGTTATATAATTATTATTTACTCATTTGACTGCGATAGTATTGAAATAACTGCGAGAGATTTAGAACATTGGTTAGCATTAAAGGTGTACCATGGAGGAGATACCAGAACCAGATAGCTTTGATGGTCCTAAAATGGAAAAGAAGACAGCCTGGTCAGACGATGAAGAGCACGACACACATTGTTTGAAGAAAATCCTCCGACCATTTCTATATACCATGGCAATTGCTGGATGTTACAACTTCTGTGATATTCAACATAACATTCCTCGAAAAGGATCATCAATAAAATTAATGCTATCAAGCATGTATAGAACAGTTGTGATAATATTAATCTTGTTATATATAACAAGGAATGCAGCGTCGTTTTTCTTTCTACCGGAGTTTACATTTTTGTTTATCGCGATTGGTTCTGTCTGGTTAAGCTCTCTTGTTGCGACATATATTGTATTTCTTAAAGCGACAAACTTGAAATATGGTCATTTTGAGAAGACCTGTCTATTCTGGAACCAGAAAATAATGTCTGAATTTCTTGAGTTGGGTGTCGAATTTCCTGCATCAAAACTGAAGAAAAGAGTCGTAGTAATGGTAGTAATGTCCTGGTTGGTTGTCATTGTAAATATGGTGGCACAATGGGTACAAATCAGGTTTGGTGGAGCTGCTACTTTGACAAGTCCATTTGAGAGCACCACCGGAATGATCATTTTGGTTCTAATATTTCATATATTTGCATCAGCTCTGTGGTTGTTACCAATAGCTTTCGTTTGTATTCTAACTGAACTTGTATATAAGGCATTTAGTGCGTTTAATAAGTTCGTTGATGTACAGTTTGAGAGGCAAAATTGCAAATTTGACAATGATTTTCAAAGAATACGCCTCCTTCATACAAATCTATGCAAACTTGTACAGATATTAGACGAAGATTTACGCTGGTACTATGCTGGTGCGTTTTCCTTCAATCTCGGGATTGCAGTGTTTACCATGTACAATATTATAAAAACATCATGGACATCTATGGAGATGGCTGTTCTCTTCTTGTGGTTCTTCGGCCAATTAGCGTTCAGTGCCTGGCTGGCATTTCGTGCTGCCTATGTAAACGATGCGGTAAGTAAGCTTCACAATTGTTAAGTCTTCGTTATCATCAGTACTAGAGGTATATAATTGAATATACGTGAGGTACCATTTCTACACTCGCATTTAGGTTTTCAGTTTTGTATTCTGATGTAAGAGCAGTCTACATTATCATGTATCCTTGCAAGTTTTGAGTGATATGGATACTATGTCATTTCTTGTTCTGCCACCTTGTTTTATGTTATGTCCTCAAATTACGACGTAAACTTATGAACTGTGTTTGGGTGTAATAAAGTGGCATTCCATACATTACGTATACACTAAAAGCATATTTAATTAACTTAATGTACTATAACAATAAATGACTACAAACGTTAACTAGAACAAATACCACAACATTTCTCTATTATGCTAAAGTACATTTGTGTATAACTTCAACGCGATAAATTGCAATACAAAAACAAACACAAAATCCGCTATATTTATCGTTTCTGAATATTTAGGAGCATGCAAACTGTATATGTTGTGCCAAATGTTTGAATGCTTTCATAGGCAAATGTTACGGTCCTTGATTTTAATCCATAACAAAAATATAGGCAAGTTTGTGTTTGTTCTTGTACAGCAATGTATCGCGTTAGAGTTATAGTACGGCCATAAACATTGTCAACATGTTTGAAGACTACCAGATACAACTGTTTAAATGAGTTTCAAGACATCTCTCTGGACGCTGTCTTTGCTATTTGAGGGAAATTCAAACACCATAACACAGGAAGGCTTCTGGTGGTTTCGCCAAAAGACAAGGTCAGCAAGTCTACTTACTTACTTACTTACTAGCGTTCACTCTACACAATCACGCCAGTATCTGCGATGAAGAATGTGGTTCTTCTCAGGTGGAGGGGTGTTTATCTCGCTCCTGGTCGTGACGTTTACATCTTTAGAGGATATGTTCTGCTGCCTCGTCTTCTGTGCCACATGGACGTGTCGGCGACGGGGCCAGTCTGTACTTCTTGTGCATGTGTACATTGAGTCGGTTGTACCCGGACCAAAGTCTGACCATTATCACTTGCCCTGCTCTGCTTAGGAGATGATATGTATCTGCCTCTATGTGACTTGTAGGTTGCTCGCACAGGTGGTTGCTCTGACTGAGCACATCGCTTGGCCAGTTGGTCAGTTTTTTCGTTACCTGCCACTTAACAGCGTGCTGGGATCCAATGGATGGTATGTTGGTGCTGATTCCTTGCAAGGCTTTTGTAAGCTGAGGAACCTTGTTGTTGGTCAGAGCTTCCTATACAGACATGACATATGCTGTAATTACTGTAGTGTGTTCATGTTGCTGTGTGATGTGTCTCTCTTCCCGATGGGTGTAGAATGACGAAGCCAGCAACTCCGTCTTTAACTGCTCTAATGGCAGAGCCATCTGTGTAGACGTGAGTTCATTTCTCAGATGGATAGTCGTGATGGATCATGGCAAGGATGTGGCTCTTTCTAATACGCTCATCCTCTTGTTTGCCAGACTGTAGGTGAGGGGCACTGAGTATCACAGCAACTTTTGACAGGTCATTCTGTACTGGGTCTATAATGTCTTCGTATATCCTTTCACTCTAACTGACATGGGGTCAGCAAGTCTGACAATGAACAGACACCCAAAGAATATGTTTTAATAAGAGTTTTGACAATGCTCGTTTCTTATTGTTGCTTTTGTTAATTCATGCGTCGTAATCAATGTGCGTGGCAATTCCGTTCACTACCTAATGAACACATTAAATTAATACATTGGAAGTATGGCTGAAACATGTACACAAATAACAAAAAAAAGAATAAATTACTTCGTTCTTGGAATGTGTTACACGTTACAATGACAGTATTAGTATTCCCCTACCAAATGTGTACTTTACGTAATGTTTTAAATTCCCATATGTTATGTATAAAGAAGTTAACATAGTGGACAGGGAAGGCAACACTAAACAGAAGCAGCTCATCACGAAAGATACAAAAAGAAACACGTACACAATCACATACCATAAGCACACACCACAACGTGAACACAATACTGATCAAGAAGAAATGATACTGAGCAGCTACAAACAGATAATAACAAATCAGATCGGTCGCCGGAGAAAACAATTCTATGTTCGGATCTAACCATATTGAACAAATACTCAGCTCACTAAAACTAGTTTGGGTTAATATGACAGTTAGAATAATATCCCATAAACATGTAAACTACGTTTGATTTAGTTCTTCGTGCTTTAAGAGGATAACGTTTTATCCTAACTATTCAGGGTTTGTAGGACTTTTCCTCATAACCACTGATCATACTGCGTTCAATGTAAACTATTTCTATTGTCCCATGTCTCACTTTAGAATTGTCTACGTTGCTTTGTTTGCTTTTCAATCCCGGGTAAAAGGATATTAATGAGGATATCATCATCTCCATTCATAGTTAAAAGCCAGGATACTTCTATATGACATAAATACTTGTCATGAAAGCAACATACTGTGACATGGGTTTGTTAGTTAATGCTACAACAATTTAGAAACATTAATGAAATGATTACAAAATAAATAAATAACATTTTTGTGACATTATGAAATTTTTAGAAAGACCCTACAACAATTTAGAAATATTTATAAAATTATTACAACATAAATACAAAACATTTTCGTGACAATAATGAAATATTTAGAAATACCCTACAACAATTTAGATACATTAATGAAATGAGTACAAAATAAAAAAAAAAAAACGATTTTTGTGACAATAATGAAATATTTAGAAATACCCAACCGTTTCATTATCTAAGGATTTATTAAGTCCCTCTGAATATTGCGTCTCAAATTAACGACACCAAGTTAACAACACTGCTCTCTTTTTATATCTTATATTTTTCTTTCAATTTATTTTTTCATTTGCATGTATTGTCGTGGAACTTATGGCATTCACACATAATTGGTTCCATTTTATGTTTCTGTTCAATATTTTTTCTCAATAAGAAAGAGTGATTGATATTGTAGCTACTTTGGATACGAACTTTGTATACTCAGTATATACATATTTTGTAAATTTAGGTAACATTTGTAACGTAAAAATCTGGCTTTAGTTTTATTTATATTATAGCAAGGACGTCTGTCTAATATTTTTCACACTTCATTAAAATCACCACCTACGACTTTTACCCCATTTTGTGTTCATTTATTTTGTTGTGATAGTCTCGAATTTTGTGTTTTGATTTTGTGCGTATACATTAACTATGGTCATGTATAAATTTGCTATCTCTATATACATCGGTATGTATTTCCCTTCATCATCTTTTGTATTACTTATATAATATTTAGTTTATTGTTAGTTTTATTAGAATCGTTTATCCTCTGCTGTTACTATTCCCAAAAGCTTTATCAATATTTGTAAGATCGGTTTTATTAAAATGTATTTCTTGCACAAAAAACCGGTAACAGATTAATTGAAATTAGATTAAAGCTAATGGCATGTCCATTATCTATTAACCAGACTATCAGGTTTTTATTATATCTGTCATAATAAGCTTCCATGCGTTAAAAGGTTTTCCTTTGTAACATAGACCAGGCTTTTGTTTTTTTGTAAAATATTTCACGGAGCCGCTCCAATTGACATTTATTATGAATGGACATTCGTGTGTTTTCTGTTGACACATGACCAATGTAATTCAAATCAGATTCCTACATTTATTTCAAGGGTGATAGGCTTATGCTTAACAAACAGTTTTGTATTATAGCCAAATATATCCTGTATTTCAATACGGAATATTTGTTCGTAATATCTTATTATGATGATGTTCACGATTTAAAAGTATATTTGGAACAAAAAGGAATAAAAAAGATGGTTTTGTTTTAAGATACTATGAAATAATCATTAAATAATGCAGACACAGATAGTATGGATAGTATTGACAACATGCACAAATAAGGATTTTAAACCGAAGAAAACCTCGCTAAACATTATAAAGTATCTATAAGAAAGTTTAAATGTGATAATAAACAAAACTCTATAAAATAGGCAGAAACAACAATTATTTGTTGTTTTATTTAAGCAGATTAAATATGGCAACATGGATAATTGACCAATTGTAATTTAAAATAGTACGAACTTGGGCTTATGCATGTAATCATGCTGTGAAATATGTTGGATATAAGAATTGAATTAATTAAATCTGAATATCTTAAATCAAACTCACTGTCGATGTCTATTACAGAGGAAAATATCATAAGAAAAATGTATAAATCATGTTAAACAATTACTTACGAGTCCGAAACTTTGTGATAATGTAGTTGATAGTATTGACATTTCGGAAATTGAATATAACTTATGGTTATGATACATGTGATCTAACCATACATACCATTATTCATTAAAAAAAACTAGAATTTGATATTTATTCTTATCAATAAGTGTATTGCCACGTTAACAATGAAAGACAAAACAGAACCTGAATATATTGGTCCTTCGACAGTGGTTGATATGCAGGTATGGTCGGATAATGATCGACAAGAAACATCAGGTATCAAGAAACTTCTACGACCATTGCTATACTCTATGGCCTTTATTGGATGCTACAACTTTAACGAGATTAATGAAAGTACTCAACGAAAGCGATCTGTACAATCAGTATTGTCAGATATGTATCGTGCAGCTGTGATGTTGATTATGTTGTTTCATTTGGCGAGGGTAGGTACAGCGTTTTTCTTTCTACCACAACACGATATATATCACAATAGTTTGATATGTACCTGGCTAGTCTTTCTGGTACTTACCTACCTTGTGAATTTAAAAGCAACTAGTTCGAAATACGGGCGGCTTGAAAAAGCATACATATTCTGGGATCAAACAATAAGTCCAGAAGCTCGTGAGTTGGGAATCATACTTCCAACTTCAAAAATACAGAACCAGATCACTGTTGTGACAGTGGTGTCCTGGTTATTAGTTTTAGTCAACATGACTGATTTCGGAATACAGATGAAAGTAGGCGGACTGACAATTCACGTGACTCCATTTGAGGAAACGCCAGCAACCATTGTGCTCGTCTTTGTCCTTAATATGTTTGCATCAGGTTTGTGGACATTACCTGCAGGATGTACAATTATAAGCAATTTACTTATTCACGAAGTATTTACTGTTTTCGATACATTAAATAGTAAGTATTGTACAAAGCATGTCTCCAAATCGTCTATGGATATTCAGAGAATACGTGTGCTTCATATGAATCTTTGCAAGCTTGTGAAGGACTTTGATCACGATCTATGCTGGTACTATGCCTGTATTTTCACATTCAACATTGGACTTCCTGTGTTTCAATTATACCAGATGATCAAAACAAACATGTCGACGTATGAATTTGTAGTGAATACATTATGGTTATCTGCTGAATTATCACTCATGGCTTTGTTGGCATTTCATGCTGCCTCTGTAAACAACGCAGTAAGTTCATATTTGTATTTATCTTTTTACAACCTAGTACTTTCATTCCGTAAATACTAATTTTGATACTTGACACGGGACAATTGAAGTTTACTACCCTTGTGGAACTAAAATATCGAATGTCGGCTATAAAACAATGCTCCCTTAATATATAATTATCCACAAGTTCATTATTAGGAAATATTGAATGTTTTTTTGGGAATGTTTTCTAAAAATATTAATGAAATGTCTCAACTGTTAAATAGTGTACGAGTTAGTAGTACACTGTGTATATGTACGAGTATTTTTTATCTTTTATAAATAAGAATGAAATGTCTGAATGTTTCGAAATATGATTATTGAATTAAATTAAAGACATACTTCGAGTTGCTAACGAAACATTTGGGTGTAAGAAATACCATATGTTTATAATGCATTAAATGCCCTGTAATAAAAAAGAAGTACAGAGCTGTTCTGGCTATTTAAGATACGTGAATTCGTCCAGTAAAAGGTTTTGTAATTGCAGTACAATGTGAACTGAATTTTAATATTGGTCAAACAAAGACGTTTAGCATGGAGCACACTTATTAGTACATTAATGTATCTTTACAGCGCTTTTTTCATGCAGTTGAAAGCGATTTACAAAAAAGTGACAGGGTTGCTGTCCGTACGAAGCCGGAAGCCCCTTGGTCAACCTTCCTTTATGTGTTTTGTCCACTTTATAGTGTAAATAGAAAATAACATTAAATTAAAATGCCATTGTGCTTTTGTGTAACTGCGTACATTTTGTATGTCCCCTTCTAAAATTTCGTTGTCCAGCACAAGGCTGTTTCGTATCTTTCAAAATAGGATGTACACTGTATCTGGTGAGGGTTGTCCTTGTGATGTGTGTCGTCCGTTTGTTATCTTCTTGTCACCTGATTCCGGTTTAGGTTTTTTCGGTGTGGGATGTCATGATTTTGTAGTTGCGTTGGGCATTGTCTGCGCGTTTTTGTTATAAAGTCGTCTTTTTGCAGTTGCTAGTTTTTTTACGTTGGACTTTGTCTGTGCCTCTTCGTTTTTATGTGGCCTTTATGTACCTTTCGTGTTGGGTGTTACATTTTAATTTACATTATGAAATATGGTGCTTGAATTGATGTTTGCTCCATTGTCGTGTCTATCTTAAATAACCAATCCAATGTCGTAGCAGGAATGCATTAGAAACTTAACGAAATTTGTTACGGGCGGCAACTTTCACGCCTAAGTATATATATTTTCTACTACATGTATAGCATAATTTTAACATCCGAGTCAAATGCTGATAGAATGGAGAGATGGTCAATTTTATCCTCGTAAAGAATGAACATGGAAAAATATAGCATCAGTCCGGTTTGTTCTGTATCCCTCGTGCTGGTAAAACAACATACAAAATACGCTCATTTAAGCACTTAAAATGCATATAAAATCCAAACTGATTATTTGCAATTACATAAAAGCTAATGGTGTGTCAATAATATGTTACGAATGTTCCATTTAAAAAGTTTTTTTTTTTATTCAATCTAAACTTATATTAGTCCATTTAAAAAGTTAATAATTTCTGAGTGCTGGTATCACAATTTCATTTGTCAGTTTCAATAGCTTTGTCTTTAAACCCTCAAAAAGCTTTTCGTGTGTAATTTTTTTGATAGCACAACCCTCCATAGCAAAATGACATGTGGACTCGCTTTAATGGACATACATGTGTTAACTATTGATACGTTGCTAAAATAATCCAACTCAGATCCCTACATTTATTTCATGTGGAGCTATGTTAATGCTAAACGAGCCTTTTTGTATTATACGATATTTTGTCAAAGGACTATGCCTGTATTTTCACATTCAACATTGGACTTCCTGTGTTTCAATTATACCAGATGATCAAAACAAACATGTCGACGTATGAATTTGTAGTGAATACATTATGGTTATCTGCTGAATTATCACTCATGGCTCTGTTGGCATTTCATGCTGCCTCTGTAAACAACGCAGTAAGTTCATATTTGTATTTATCTTTTTACAACCTAGTACTTTCATTCCGTAAATACTAATTTTGATACTTGACACGGGACAATTGAAGTTTACTACCCTTGTGGAACTAAAATATCGATATTTTGTCGGAAGGTTCTTTTGCAGAATAAGAATGGCAAAACTAGTTGAGAGATTTTAACTTACACAAATGTGTTGAACGTGTGCTAATCATCTGAACTGTGGATATTAAAAACGGGATCACTAAATGAAATATTTGAACATCTTAAATCATATCCAAAGGTGATCGTTGCGGCGTTTAGTTATCATAGGATAATTGTAATTAAGTATACTAGTAATTATTTTGATATATCAACAGTAGTCCAACGTGTAACAGTGACCAATCTTACTAACATATTTTCGGGCATGATGAAATTCGAAAAAAGGTAAAGACTGTTTACAATGGAAGAAAAGGAAACATTAGAGTATGGGTGCATTAATCCCTCAACTGTGTTGAATACACCAACATGCTCGGATAATAAAATACATGAATCACCAGGCATCAAGAAACTTCCAACACCGATTTTATACTCTATGGCACTTATTGGATGCTACGAGATTGGCCTTAGCACTCAACAAAAACGATCTGTAAAATCAGTATTGTCTGATATGTATCGAGCATTTGTGATGATAATCATGTTGTTGCATTTGGCAAGGGTAGGAGCAGCGTTTGTCTTCCTACCACAACACGATACCTATCACAATAGTTTGATATTTGCCAGGTTAGGTTCTTTGATTTTAACATACTTAGTAAACTTAAAAGCAACTAGTTCGAAATACGGACTGCTGGAGAAAGCATTCATATTTTGGGACCAAACAATCAATCCCGAATTTTTTGAGTTAGGAGTCAGATTTCCAACACCAAAATTACAGAAACAGCTCACTTTTGTGACTGTGGCATCTTGGTTAGCAGTTGTAGTAAACCTAGTTACAATCGGAATTCAGATTAAAGTATATGGACCGACCTTTTACGCGACCCCATTCGAGGGAACGCCAGCCATCTTTGTACTAGCTCTTGTACTCAACTTCTATGCATCAGGTCTTTGGGCATGGCCGGCAGGATGTACTATCATGAGTAATATAGTTATTCACGAAGCATTTTGGGCTTTTAATAAATTGAATAGTAAGTACTGTGCAAAGCATGGCTCCAATTCGTCTATGGATATTCAAAGAATGCGTGTGCTTTATATGAATCTTTGCAAGCTTGTAAAGGACTTTGATCACGATATATGCTGGTACTATGCCTGCACATTTACATTCACCATTGGGCTATCTGTGTTTCAATTATACCAGATTGTGGAAACACACTTGATACCGTACGAACTTGTGGTGTATATATTCTGGTTATCTGCGCAGTTATCGCTAATGACTCTACTAGCATTCCATGCTGCCTCCGTAAATGACGCAGTAAGTGCATTCTTGTATTTCCTACATGTCTTATTACATACATGTCTTATATATTCTTTTTTGCTGTTGAAACGTGGTTATTTTACCAGGGATTGCTAATTGCTAAAAGTAGGTAACTCGGCTGGGGGCATTCAGCTTAAATGTGTTTGAGAAGTTCTTTTTGCTGCTTTAACGTGGCCATTTAACCTGTGATTACTATTGGTTTATAGTAGGTAACTGGGCTGGGGGCATTCTGCTTAAATTTGTTTTGAGAAGTCCTTTTTGCTGCTTTAACTAGGCCACTTAACCTGGGATTACTATTTGTTTATAGTAGGGCATTCGGCTGGGGACATTCGGCTTATTGGAACTGGGTCGTTCTACTGTCGCGCTCGGCATATTCGGGCGTGCCTTCTGGTTGGTACGTTGGACTTGTTGAAACTGGGTTATCCGGCAGGGCGTTGATCTTTCTTATTGCTGAAACTAATCTTAATATTCAGATGTCGATAAAATAATTTGTGCAAACTCCCATACCAAGTTTCATATTTTTCATGGCAGTACAATATGATGTTTTGTTATCCACGCCCCTAACACTACCAACAATACCGCGTCTATAACCTAACTCGTGCGATCGACACATCAAAGACGAAATAAAATGGAAACCCAAATGCCCTTGTTTATTTTATGTTGTTTAAGTATTCTAAGGGGAGAAGTGACCCCGGTTTTCTAGTGCATCTCAACTTGAGCTAATCTCATCTCAATTATTGTCATGTGTCTTGGACGTAATTTCCATGAGAGGCTATGCTCACAACTTGGCATCACAACACAGAAACATCATTCTGAGCCTAGGTTTATTTCAGTAAAATTTCAAGAGCTCGAAAATCAGATCTTCAAAAATTATTTTAGCAAAATCTCAATTTGAGTTGAGATTTCTACTTGAGTTGCTTGGGTAGATCGGAGCCTGGTTTCTCTTATCTCATAACATTAGGTCTAAAGTAGTATATCTTGTTTCCAATTGGTAGGAGATGATGTCGTAGAGCATAGGTGCACACACTCGTTTATATCAGTGTACATGTAACGATGTCATGAGCTCCGGATTACTGCTGGTGAGTGTTTTTTTTTCTTTTAGAAAAATATAATAAGGAAAATGTAAGAATGTAAAAAGTAATTGTAGCTGGTGTGTTTTTCAGGCTCATTCTCCGCTGGATACAATCTACTACATTGACGTGAAGGACATCACAGTGGAGAAACTAGCACAGGTAGGATAGGTTTTCTATACAATACTGGAAAGACTTTTCTGTTGGCCTGTACTGAAAACCCTTGAACAACAACAACCAAATATATAATATTTGTATACTTTAAATCGAAATATTGTCTT
This sequence comes from Spisula solida, assembly GCA_947247005.1. Classification (NCBI taxonomy): domain Eukaryota; kingdom Metazoa; phylum Mollusca; class Bivalvia; order Venerida; family Mactridae; genus Spisula; species Spisula solida. The sequence goes on from OX365945.1 coordinate 6,419,081, forward strand.
AATAAGTATCAAGAAGGTGAAAATCTTCGTATTAGCCAAATTATCGACAATACGAAGGGACAATACTGACATTGGCTCGCTTGGAACCATAGACGTTTGACAATGGGCATGAAAAGGACTCCTGTACTGATCGAGGGAGTTGAAAACTTAGGAATTATGTCTGGAGATTTTATAGCAATGTGTGGTGAAATCAAACACATCAAATTACATTATGATTTAACATATTACAACGCTTCTAATGAAGAAGACAACTGCACTGTTTTATGCATGTATATAATACTGTACCATTGTATTTTCAGTTGAATTTGTTCCTGTCTAAGTTAACTGGTACCCAGGTGGGGTTTACTGCATGTGGGTTTCTTGTCATTACAAAGGAATTCATACTGACAGTGAGTTATTACGTTGAAACAAGTTTCATTTGTTCAATTAAGATATGAAGCATTTTGAAACTCAATATAGCGCCTTTAGAAACAAATTATAAGTTTGACCCACGTAGTCACATGTCAAAATGATTTTAAATATTACGTATAACGCTTTTGAACTTGTTTAAAGGTGCTGCCTCACAGATCTGGCTAAAAAAATTATGACGTCATTTTCCTACCTAACCAAGTATTTATATAATAGAAAGTCACTGGTGGTTGCTTTATGAACGATTTATGGCATATAAGCAATTTAAATCACTCTTGATAATTGGCACTCAGTATTTTTCTGTTTGAAAATATCGCAGAGTTTCCTTCCAACATGTTCTGTGAATTATGTAATTCACACATGATCAAACTGTAACTTCAACAAACTAAAGCCGAAACATCTTTGAGGATTTCGGTTCGTTTCGCAATTCGTTTTCATCGAATTGAAACAAATTTCAGGCAATTTAAGTGATAGTAGTATTAATTCTATAGGGTATTAATACCCTATAGACTTTTGGGTGATCGACAACCCATTCGCTATCACCAAAGACCCGATTGTATTACATGTAGTTGGACCCCGATAAGAACAACTTAGACACACCTCCCTTAAAACTAACAATCTTTCTGTTAATATCAGACAGTGTTTACTGATTCGTTAGTGTTTCTAGAACGTCAGGCACCACCGTATTTGTTTGTCATAATAGGCCTGTAAATGCTTTCGAAAATATACACTGCCCTTCAAAAGTTCACTCACACTCCCAAAATGACAAACACCTGTTAGACTGACACGTTTTATTGCGGCTAACTGATTACAGTGTCAATGAAATATGAAATGATTCAAACCTACAAATGTTTTGGAAGATAATCGAAAGGAAATCAACATTATTCATAAATCAATAAAAATGCAAAGTACTAGCACTCGGGTGTATGAGCAATACATATTTTTGTATGATCTTCTGGATAAAAGTTCAGCCACTTTCCAGATAAACATGACCAGTTGAAAGCATCTTATAAAACTAATACAAATACTCCTCCAAGTTTGGCTTCCTTGTTATGTTGACTTCCAGACTTTTGGCGCCGAAGCACATATTTCATGTCAAACTAAACATTCTACTGAATTTAGTCATACTTCGAAAGGTGATGTTTTGGTTTTAATTCCTACAGCTTGTTGACTAAATTGCATGGTACAAATCTCAGTACACTAAAGATATATAATGTTTTCTATTTGGTTTGCAGATAGCAGGTGCCTTTTTGACCTACTTTGCTGTCCTTTATACACTGTAAGATACCAACGTAGCGTAAAGAAGTAGTGTTTTTATTTGGGTAGTTATGAAGAACACGTGTAGATAAATCGACGCCGTTGTCTTAGGAAAGTTGCCTTATAAGGGAATACTACGATAGGAAAGTTTGAACGGTTAGTGAACATGGACACGTAACGTAGCGGTTGTGGTATTTCTAACTCCAACGTATTTTGAACCCAAGTTTTAAATGAGCCAAACAACATATATGTTTTAAAGTTTTTAAACTATTTTTAAGTAGTAAAATTCGTTGAGTATTTAAGTACTTCTATTCTTACACTTTTTCTTTACCGTCTTACACGTTCTCTTATTTTCATCCTTCTGGGACTTATATGGCATTTTATAGGCTTGAAACTGTGCACGTGCCTGGGAACACCTAACTGTTTAGGTCTGACCAATAGTATGACTATAATGATTCGATGGACTTTTCAACAGTCGTCCGATAACCAATCAATATAAATGTTAAGGTGCCAACACTTAAGACAAAACTTTTTAAAACAAATTGCTCAATTTAAAAATATAGCCCTTTACCAAGTTTGTCCCAATTATTATGATGTGTTTATAAAGAGAAACCTTTAAAATCTTCAACAAAACAATTGGCACATCTGAAAATAACTTGGCACAGTTCGCCATTGGGTGGTCTTTATTGCAACTTGTTCAAATGATTTTGTTGGAAAACATCTAAATACATGTATATTTTTCTTGTTGTTAGAATATCGTCAAAAATTGTCTTTTTCAAAACTACTGATTTTGACTGATTTGCCATTCAGCACAAATCTGTGTTTGTTTGTTTTCTACATGTATGTTTTGTTATATGCATTTAGGTGAGCTTCTCATAGTCTGATGACCCTGTTGTTTGCACTTATTTTCGTAAGATATTGACATTACTATAGTGCGTCCAGGATAATGTGAAAGGCGGGAAAATTTGGTATATTCCACAAAGGTAGATTACAATTTTGTGCACGATTATCAGTGAAGTTTTAAGTACAATACTGACCTTATCTATTTATTTAAGTGACTTGTTAAACCAATTTTGCCACAGTTGACCAATGTTTGTAAATATCTCATTATCGTGGGCGGACTATAGTGGTGCAGAGCATTTGTAATTTATAATTTTATATTATATATATTATTAAATTTAGTAATTTCTTCATTGTAGCCTTTTCAAAATGTTTTCACTGATGTTTTGTTATCGTTGTAAATATGTTGTACACACAAATAAATGGTTAAAACTTTGTATACAATGTATTTTAATATTGTAAATCCAAACGAATATATTATTCCTTTTGTTAGTTCTTGATTTCTACAATTTGATCCAATTTCTCAGATATATAAGAACTATAACTGCTCAAATTGGCATGCCAAAGAATTCTATTTCTGAAAAGGTATAGAAACACTGGTATTGACGAAGTGTACACTTCTGTACACTATAAAAATTAATACCCCACATCAATACCTCACAGGCAGAATATGCTGCGAATAAAGGCATACTTTCGGATATAGATGGTAGGTCTTGAATGGATGACAATGCGCTACAGACGTTTCTATATGGCTTCGAATTTTCCGTGCATTACAGGATTTAATTTCGAAGGAATAAAACTAGTATCAATAGTAGTAAACTGCTTTACTGAATCATCCTAGCGAGCGAGCGATCAAGCTTTAGAATAAATATAATTAAATACTCTAATGTACAGTCAATTCAAAGACATGCGGAAACTGTGACAGCACATAGCCTCTCAAACAACAGACAACACAGAACTACCATACATATCACCTATAAAGGATACTTCAAGCAATCATATATACACTTAGAGACATATATAACTGTGTATTCACTCAAATGTCACTATCTCAGTATTTATTGGGTATATTTTGTTAAAACTTTCGATTAATGTACGAGTGTATATACATGAGTACTTAGTTCAGCAGTGTATAAAACTGCGAATTCACGAAATCTGCTCTGACTCAAACTGCAGTTTATCGATCAGCTAATAACGTGCCCTCCTTATGTGTTTATGCTAGGCAAGATAGACGCATCGACGTCACGTTTAAATGGAAACAGTGGCAGTTGAACGAACTACAGGGTGATCATTAATATATGATTACATAAATTACTTAAATAACTTTTTTTATATAGAGAAGTGGCTTGACACTGAGCCCAAGTTTTTATTGGATATGAATAACTAATGATTGGACATAAAGGTGACGTCAACCACGTCCTCGGTGCTGTCAAACATTTTCATTGATTCCAAGACATTTGGTCATTGGATCATTTACTTGGACCCTTCACTCACCGGACTTAGCCTTCAGGAAAGAGTTCATACACCACAACCAGACACAATACTTGATTTGAAAACTTCAAAACAGTATGAACTTTGTAGCATCGGTGGTGTAACATGCAAGCATTCAATTTGTTTTTTTCGACGTCGTTTGCAGCTGATTTTGCAGTTTTGCATAATTAAGGAGAACATTTCGAACATCTGCTGTGAAAAAAATAAGTGACATTTGAAAATGATTCATGCGTAGAATAAAGCTTACATATGTATGCTAGTCTAAGGTGTATAAGAAGATATATTATCTTGACCACTGACAAAGTTATTAAAGCTATGTATGTTATCATATATTAATGACTACCCTGTATAAATTGCCCCTCGAATGCACATTCGTTGAAATCCGACGAGTCATTGCAGAGAAATGGCGCTGACAAACTTTAGTAATGAACAGACAAAAAGGCGACGAAGAATCATTAAAAACTGCAGGGGGTATAATTATTGCATAACATATTATAAACTATGTTTACTCATTGAAATGCCAATAATAGTAATATTCAAACAGAAAGTTGGTGATTGAAGCTGGGCACGCTGAAGACTATTATAGAAAGTCAACTAAATCGAAAACCTTTAAGCGATCAATCAAAGAATAAATGTGGCTGCTAGATCTACTGGAAGTTGAGGAACTTAGGGAAGAATAATAATTCATCACAAAGTTTCCGTTTGAATAAACAATGTAACTATTATTAGCATTTCAATGAGTGTATAATATATAACGTTTATGGAAAAAATCCGATGACCTAGACTTTGCTGATGACATCTCTCCACTGTCCAACATGCAACAATAAATACAATAAAACATTGCTCCTTACCACTCCTTCAACAAAACTTGGACTAAGACCTAAGACCAAATAAAGCCAACACAAAAGTGATGAAAATAAAATGCAATAACCACCAGTCAATTCAAATTAACTACAATTGCCTAAAAGAAAAAGACTCGTTCATCAATCTAAGAAGTATTATGGACAACCAAGGCGAACCTGGTGCACAAGCTGTAATCAACACAGTCAGAGTTATCTTGAAAAGTTGACAACAAACAGTCATATGAAGGTAGTTCGTCAATGAAATATACTCTCCAAAGGAGCAAGTGTACGTGTTTAACAAAAGAACATAGTTGAAGGGTCTAGCATGGGGTAAAAGACTAAAACTACTTGAATGATATCTTCACTATAAAGCAAGTACATGTAACACCAGGAAATGTTTGAGCTCTTGGTAAATTTAGAATCAAACAACTGTCTGGCTATTTTATTTTGTAATTCTTTACGTGTATATTGTAACTTATCAGTATATGTAACATGGTAGGTAAGTTCCTGGTTTTCTGTGGGAGACATCTGTCTGTTTCAACCTTCCGGTGCCAGCCTGATATACAGAGCACACGTAACATAAAACATAGTTATAACATGAATCACAATACGTCAAAATATCACTAATGAACATTAGTCATGCGTCAGAATGCTGCATCACAAATCTGAACTGGGAAATAAAACTAAACAGTTACACGTGTAAAAAGTCCTAAACAGTTTAAGAACCACTGTAAATTTTAAAACTGCAGCTGCATAAATTATTTTTGATGGTTTTCAACAAAAAAAAGAAAAATAAGTAAACGGATAAGGGATTATTGGATGCAAGAAAAAGAAATGCAACCTAAAACCTACAAAATCCCAATTCCATAGTGCGACAGCTGCATGTACGTGGGGTTTCCCAGAAAAGCGTTATAATCACATTTAATTTATATCTTAAAAAATAACATAGATTTTACATCAAAATTACGCATACATGACTTTTAAATGAACCAGATAGGTGGTACACTTGTTTGATGGTATAAAAGTATTATGTGTATGCTTTTAAAGGGGTATACTAAATACGTTCGTCTTTTCTGGTACCCTTATAGGGTACGAATAAGCGCGAACGTTTCGGACGTAGGACGAAAGGCATATAAAGGAAATGGCAAACTCCGCAAAAAAGTGACCGGGATGAAATTGACAAATACTGACAATTTATGACATTTGATTGATTAGATATTACTAAAACCCTTGTTCTAAATTTTGAAGTTGGTGAATTATGAGCTCATTAACAAGACCAATGGCAATAACCGAAAACAAAAAATAATGATCTTACGGCATAAAACTACCAAGTATCAAATCTATAGGCAATATTACTCCCGTCTATAGCAAATAAATAATAAAAATGTCGGACGGGGAAGGCAGCACTCAACATGAACTCTGCTCTAAGCATGTCAAACATTGGTGACTGTTCTAATTATATGAATACTTTGAACAAATAACCAACAATGCGCTTGGTAAATGTCATAAACACATGACGTGTCAGGCCTTGATGAATGTGTTTTATATGATGGTCTGTCAGACCCGTGGAAAATTCTCTAAACAGATGACCTTTCAGGACCCTAGTTAATGCTCTAAACATATTATCAGTAAACATATTATCACTGATCATATCTTATACTACTGATATTATAAATGCTATAAAACGGAAATATTTATTGAACATAAATGCAATTTTACAGCCAGTAAAATATATAATGCAGAATAGAAAATAAAATACATTGTGGAGATATTATATCTATAACTACTTAATTTATCAAGCTTAATGAAATTCCATTAGCGGAAACAACGATATTGATATTACAATCATCATCGCTCCATCATCAAATATGTGTTCGTCGGTATCAAATAACACATAAATGGATTCGTTAATTCCCCTGAAACCATTCATTAAAGCTCAGTCATGAACGTATTTTCTATTTTAAATAACAACTCTCAACAATAAAACCCAGCCTATTTAAAAATGATTACTAAAAAACACACGCGATGATAACATATTATTCATTAAAGGGATATACCTTGAACTGTAGGCCATCTTCTGTATGTCAAAAACACCATAGCACATTATGTATCAATTCGCGAATGTATTCAAATGCAATTATCAAAACGCCAATGCAGAGATAACCACACATTCCTGTTTGTCGGATCTAGTTTATCGGAGTGAATCCATTCAATTATGCACACATGTGTATAATGACTATGTTTTTTAGCAAAATTAAACTATATCTTTGATCAACCGATATTTTAATTTACATCTGGTGAAGTTGAACTGTTTTAAAAAATGAAAAAGCTACCAGGAAAGACGAAAAATCATGGGATACCCCTTTAAAAGCACACACACAATACTTATATACAAACAAACCACGAGGGTGTACCATTATATACGACGTAGTACATTAAGCCACATTTGTGACATTATGTAAAAAAAACACTAAACACTAAATTAACAACAACAGAATTGTTAAGTGTTATTTTTGGAAGGAAATTGTATCAAGCCTGAGATTCATATCACTCACCCGAGTGAAATAGAATATCAACCGCATCAATTTTGAATCAAACGTCAAATCATCAGTGAAATATTCTTACCAACCTTTTTAGAGGATCTGTAGATCACGCTTAAAGAAAAAAATCAAAGTACATGTACTAGAACGATACGTATGGAATTTGTATTGCAATATGTTTTTGTTCTGTCTGAACTTTTTATTTGAAGGAATTCGGAAGACCAATGCTATTTCCTTAGCTTTAAATAAAACAAACCAACCAGTTTAGGAGAAAATGTTGTTGTCAGAATAAATTGACATAATAACGGACATAGAATGATTTAATACAAAGTATGTTATGCTTTGGAATGGCTAGTTCTGCTAATTATCAAATGCTGCAATGCACATACAATTCAAAGTCATATAGAAGCGGCGACATCGTCTTGTCACCACGTATACCGTTGAACCTGATAATAAAAATATAGATATATCATCTTTAAATACATTGTATTATTCGAAATAATCTTCCGGAACATCAGATTTCAAATTAAATAGTTCGATCGTACAGCGCATGTACAGATGTACAACAATACGCTCTGTTAAATTGGGGGTGAAAAACACCCCCTTAAACTAGATTGATTTATCATTAAACGTGCAGTTATGCCCGAATGACTGTGATTTATCTATCACAAGTTTTAGAATAAAAATAAGAACATTTGTCCTAATTGTTGAACTCGTCCATCCTTGCTCGTCACACAAAATGTTCAAGCAACTTATAATAACAATACAGAAACCTATTATATACATGTACTGAATGCCATTATTTTCGTTAGTGCTTTATTTCACGAATTCTCTGTCTATCGGTCGTTCCTTAAGTCGCATGAATCAGGTGTTGAAATATTTTAGAAGCTTTTGAGCTCGCAAAACTACCACTTTGCGTACAAATGGTGAAAACTGAACCTCGCCAATTCATAGATGTTTACAGTACTCAATTGAAACCCATCACCATTCTTCCATGTTATTTACAAAACAATTGAAGCAATGCGATTAGAAATGTTTTGGACTTAATAGCATGGTAAACAGTGGCACCTAACGAAGAAGAGGGAGATAGCCAGTACTCAATGATAGAACAATTCAATTAGCAATTACGTCATGTAAGAATTGAAACAAAACAAGAGCTGACCACATGACAGCGTGCTCAACTATATATTTAATTTAATTGTACATGTATGTCTATAGCAAAGTGTACAGCCTATAAAGCATTTGTATACTTTCAGTTCAATATGTACAGTTATTGGTGACATATGAACTTAATGTCCAAGTTGAATGATATCCATAACTTACATATGGCTATTGAACAGCAGTTATGCAATTTACTTAGTTTACCATTGCACTATGTTAGCACCATTTTCGAACACTTGCACTAAACATTATATGGCCAACATTGAATATAACTATCCAGTTAGTCGATAAAATATGTTCTAGCTTACTTTAGTAAGCTTGGTAGTAGCCTTACATGAATTTAAATCCAGTGTATGGAGGTTTTTGGCCTGTATCATATAATGAAACTTGTAAGAGTTGTCTAACATACGTTAGTCAGAGTAGTCAAAGCATGACAAGTATGACTATTATAAACGTCAATTTTAATACAGCAGTTATTCAATGCAGATATCAGCTGGCATGACGTATGCTGTCGACACCAGGGTAAGTAGAATAGCTTTGTCCAAACTCGGCATTAAAAGTAATATTGATACCTCTAACATTATTATGTCAATATATACCTAATGTCCACACATTCTAACCAGAAACACATCAACACGCAAATTACATATTAAACTCTCCACGAAGGGCTCAGGTAAGCTAACATATTTTTGGAACACTATCGAATTTATAGTCCTTTTAACGAATATCGTTAATAACGGAGTATGTCTCGAGAGTGATAGGATTCTGTGTATGGCTTTACGAGGATTGGTTCGAGATGAGATGAACCGATAGATTAGTTCCAAATGAATGCGTGACACACTCTTAAAAATAAATACCTTTCATCACTAGCTGTATGAATTACTGACAGCATGTTAACAGTCGAGTATTGTTGCAGGGATAAATACTTTATTTTCAAAACATAAACTTCCTGATTAGGCTTTGAACAATGAAGCACATAACGTTATAAAGTTGTCAATGAAGAGCATTATGTTTAATATTACTTTGAGTGAAGGACGTAACGTTTAAGACCTAATGCGAATCTGGTAACTTTGGAATTATAACATACATACAAACATGGAGAAGAAAACCAAACCAAAAAGTGACGACCTTGACCTTCCTACGAAGACAAAGAAATCAGCATGGTCGGATGATGAGCATAACAATATACCAAGCTTCAAAAAACTTTTAAAACCATTCTTATACTCCATGGCTCTTGTTGGATGTTACAATTTCAGTGACATGAATACATCAAGGAAAAGATCTGCGCAATCGGTGATATCGGATATATATAGAGCAGTTATATTAATATTAGTTCTTTTACATTTAGCAAAGGCTGTAGCTGCTTTTTTCTATTTGCCAAACAACTATATAATGTTCAACGGCTTGGTTGTCAGTTGGTTACTCTCTCTAATTGTGACATACTTTGTGAATTTGAAAGCAACCAGTTCCAAATATGGTCACTTGGAGAAGGCTTTTGTATTCTGGGAAGAGAAAATAGTTCCAGAATTTCAAAACATAGGCATCAAATTTCCGACACAGCATATCAAGAAAAGAACCACAATAGTACAGGTGGTATCATGGTTGATTATTTTGAGCAACGCTGCAGCAGCAGGAATGCAGATGTATTTGAGTGGGCCAGAGTTTTTAACAAGCCCATTTAACGGTTCTCCAGCTATGATAGCTGTAATTGTAGCTTTTATGACCATTGATTCTGCTCTGTGGATTCTTCCGGTAGTCAACGTCTGTATGATAAATACTATTGTATATGAGGCATTAAATGCTTTTAATGAATATTGGTGTAAATACTGTGCAAAGCAGGGATGCCAAATGTCTGACGATTTCCAAAGAGTACGTCTGCTACATACGAAACTTTGCCAGCTTGTGAAGGACCTTGATGAAGATCTAGGATGGTACTATGCCGCTACTATTACATTTTCTATCGGGATGGCTGTGTTTAATTTATATCAGATTATAGAAACATCTCTGACAACGTATGAGCTTGTTATATTTCTGTTCTGGTTGTGTGCCATTGTACTCGTCTGTCTTCTGCTTACATCAAAGGCTGCATATGTAAATGAGGCAGTAAGTAAACAATTTATACAATTTTATGTGTGTATTATCATTTTATATAGTATGTATATACTAGCATGCGATATAATGATAGGCAGAAATTGATTTTCAAGTTACCCGGGCCTTTCTTTAAATGATCCCCTGAGACCCCCTGAGATTTTTATCCTATCATCAATTTAATCCTATCGTCAGAATTTCATGTTTTATTAATTCTTCCATGTACTTTATCTTGTGTGAATCGCTCAGTGAATTCATACTCAAATGAACATTGTGTGTTCTTTAGTTTGACACAAATCCCTTGTTTTTGAACCCTGCATTACCTAGTTCATCCTCATCAAGAAGTCCATCCATGAACACATTTAGACAAAGTTTCAGAGTGTTCAAAATGTTCTTCTTTTGTTTGACCTAGTGTTCTAGTTTTTATCGTACATGGCGCTGTTTCGAGACCTCGTTTTTAATTTCATAGATTTCATGTTTTAAAGGTGTTAGAAATGCATTACAGTAAAATTAATAGTCACTAAATTCAGCAAAAAGGTAATAACAATTTGGAAGGCTGCACTCAACTTAAAACAGAAACACAGAAAAAAAACTTTTAAAAAAGATTATATTAAGTCAGACAGGGAAGGCAGCACTCAGCTTAACCAGCCGAGCACAGAAAACATTAAAAACACACAACGCACAATGCCCAACTGAACCAACTGAGCACAGGAAACATAAAACACATAAAGACGCAATGCACAACTAAACAAGCACAGAACCGCCCAAGTCCAAGCTGTCGAAAAGTATAATAAATTATTACTAGCTGAATGACCCAGTTTCCACAGCAAAAGAACTATAATGCCTAGTTTTAGCTGTCAGAAATCTTAAAACGAAGAAGTGCCCAACACAATACCGACCAAGAAAATTAAACATCCCTTGTCCCACTGTTTAAAAGCTGAATAGAAAAGATTCAGCAAACAAAAGGCGCTACGCTGAATGACTTAGTCACAGCAGTAAAACTGCTGAACTACATAGTTTTAGCTGACTTTAGTCTCAAAAGTTAAGTAACAATATCAAAACATTGAAAGACCCGATTTTAGTAACAAAAAATCTGAAGACATAAAATCAACACAGACCACAATTATTATATACGTTCATGTTTCTAGAAGATTGTATAATCTTTTTTATCAAACAATTGTGAAAGTTATAAAATAAATAAAAAAAATAGGAATATTATTTTTGTTTGAAACAAAAATAGATTTTTTTAAACAAATTGTAACAGAACCTGGTTTTATTCATATTGCAAAGAGGTGCATTCCTTTCAGAAAGCTATGACGACATACTTGTTCCTTGCAAATACTGGTTCATCAATCATTAATATAAACCATACGCGGGTGCCATTTTTCTGATGAATGTGACCAACAGAAACTTCCTTGTTTACTTGGTAATGTTGCTAGTGGTAACATTTCATTACAAAATTATCAGCACCAAGTAAAACCACTATATACTAGGAATTAATCAATTTGTAATATAATTCTTTTTTAATAATTCAAAACAACAATTAACCAATACAATAAACCCAACGGAAAAATTATTGATCCAATCAGCATGTCCAATATTGACTGGCGATAATTGATAAGTAAATTCAGTCAAAACTCATATAATACCCGATGCTGTCATAGCACTTGCAATTATCGATATAATGACAACACTTATAGACTCGTGAGATGTTGAATTATGCAATAAACTGGGGGTTGTTTGCATCTCAGAATTATGACGTTTTTGAGACATTATTATTGTTAACGTTGGTGTACATATTATATACACTTAGCGGCTTTGAAAACGCAACACTTATATAGCTTATATGTATGTATTTACCCATAACTCGGCCAATATAATGAAATTTTTAGCATTTGTAGCTAAGATATATGGCATTACAATCCATTTCATTCCATGACAATCTGATTAGACCCTTTACAGCCACAATAAAACAATGATGTCATTAACAAAAAGCAAATGTTATGCCCTATGTCCTTCTGCGTTTTTCAGATTGTTAATGCCGATGTGTACTTTTTCTTCGTATAAAGTTCGGAACAAGTGACCGTGCATATTATGGAGACAGAAATAAAGTAAAACACAGATAAATATAAAGTTCAATTTAGATTCAGAAAAAAATAATTTTATTCACTCTATCTCTATCCAGAATTATTTCCCCTTGACTGTAAAATTGGTGGTATTTTTCGGTAAATCTAAAACATTACTATCAAGCGTTTTTGAAACTTCACGACGGCTATGTTGCGGAGTGGTAAATCGTCTGATTTTGTGTTTTTCGAATTTGTCGATTGATTGACTATTCAAATTGACCTTACATAAGATAATAATCGCATCGTACATTTTTGTACAATCAATTCCTCTTACGTGTTTCGTTTTATCAATTTCATGGTTCAATACACCATTGTAGCGAATTTAGATGGACAGAACATCGAGTTACAATCCATTGGTAGCCGATAACACGCACACAAAATTTTGTTGCGAAATATTAATAAATAAAAAAGTTATCTTGATTTTCATTAGTGTTGCGTTTTCAAAGCCGCTCAGTGTAATTCAATGATCGATCAAATCACTGAGTACCTTGGTATTGTTTTAATAAAGCTTATACTCGGTAGGCAGTCTCATCCATATTAAAGTCCCTTCCATGATTTCATAGCAGGGCGCATAATATGGAGCTCTACGTCATAAAACAACAGCGTACATGTTTATATTTCAGGCACATGCTCCACTCGACAGAATCTATTACATCAATGTTACTGATATCACAGTTGAGAAATTAGCTCAGGTACGAGTTGTATGCTTACTTAGTTATTTATTTAAAGTAGTTGACGTCTATTGTATAGGTGATACGAATTTAGTGGTATATGTTTAAAGCCATAGCAGGTAGTTTTCATGGTAAAATCATCATTTTAGCAGTTCCGGCTTATTCAAAACATGTTATGTCGAAAAGTAGTAAAAATGATATCCCTTGGTGCTTAGTCAGCTGTAAGGCTTGGTAAATGGAAAATTTTGATATTAGTGTGTATATTTATTGAGTGAAAAGCATTTACTCAGATGTACTGGAATTGTTAATTAATTGAAGCATTTGATAAACGTTATATAGAAAAGTATACATATACATTACAACGTTCTGTATTATCACAATCTTCTTCGAAGAAAGATGGAATTAAATTATTAAAATATAAAGTATACTTGTATATTACATAAAGTTCTATATTTCTTTCAGTTGAATTTGTTCCTGTCAAAGTTGACTGGTACTCAGGTTGGGTTTACTACTTGTGGATTTATTGTCATCACAAAGGAGTTCATACTGACAGTAGGTTCTTATCTTGTTACATACATCGTCCAAGTTACAGTAGGTTCTTATTTTGTTACATACATCGTCCAAGTTACAGTAGGTTCTTATCTTGTTACATACATCGTCCAAGTTCAATGTGGCGGCGGGTATAAGGTAACTTTCTAGACACGTTGTAGACGTATTTAGAGATCATCAGCCAATGAAATCATGTAACAAGGGAATATCGTCAAAAACACATTCCGTTGTTTCAAGTATTATTTTAGACGTTTCAGAGCCAAGCCTTTTTATTTTTTCGGTATAATCGGATTTGGCTCTGGTTACGCGCTGGGCTGTCAATCCAGAGGTCGTGGGTTCAATCCCTGGCATATGAACTTGATATTTCTGAAATATTTATAATATTTCCCGCTATATCTGGCCGTGTGGTCTGCAAAGTATCTGGAAGTGCCAGGAAGCTGTGTATCGGTGCTATACACCGGACACATTAAAGAACCAGGCTGTCTATTCGAAATAAGAGCTAGGCGCACTTCTGCAGCGCCGGACATGCATGTACCTAATGTCTCACTCTCCCTTCAGGGGCTTTCTCTCAGTCTGTCCCTCTGGTCAGATCATGCTGTATCTGCACTGGTTGAGGATGCACCTGCGCCCTTGTGGCTGCAACACAATTATGTAAAGTGCCTTTGAACGTGCGTTCGCATGAAAAGGGCGCTACATAAATCTGGTATATTTATTCTGAAGTGGTTTCAAACAAACAAAATTACCACCTGAACATTCTAGAACAACCCAAGTGTTAATTCTACCTAGCAGAATTATACCATCTCTGTGGGTGGGGTTCTATTACACGTTTCTATATACTCTATATGGTTTCACAATGGACAAACGTTTACATTACCATTAACAACAAAAACATACACTCTAAATCCGACACATTGCATTACTATTGTTTTTTCTATCAATTGTAAATACATTAACCAGTATCTGAAACAGTCAAAAAGATAATAAAAGTCGGACAAGGAAGGCAGCACTCAACGGAAAGGGACACATAAAAAAGAAACCAAACACAGACCACAAGCCTGCGTCACAATACCCCACAAAAACTAAACATGAACATGAAACTAAATCCTAATTTCTAGTGTCAATAAATCCTAAAAAGTTTAAGAATATTGTAAATGGTATAACATATTCTGCACTTATGGTGGTGTTGATACAACTAAGTATCCATTGCAAATTTGTATGATAAATACACAATAACAACAACATCCTGATTTTAGCAGTGGCATTTGATGGATCCATTGTCTGGCCTGTTTGTCGTGTTTTATTTTACCACAAACAATTATACATGCACAACTTGTCATAATCCTAATTATTCACTTTACAGATAGCTGGACTCTTCATTACCTACTTTGCTGTTCTCTATACACTGTGAGTAGTGGACATATAAGATGGTGACATGGTACAGATTATAGAAGAAAACATACAAGTTGATGAAACTATATTAGTATGTAGACGCGCTAATAAAAGGACTACTAAAAGTGTAGCAGTAGAGTTGTTGGTGTGTTGCGTTATTTATCTTGCAGGAGAAGTGTAGACATTATTGTCAGGTCAAGTCATCATGGATAACTATATGCTATGGACGAGAACAATTGATATGTTATTTCATTCCCTGAACAAAAAGGAATGTACTATACACATGATGAATTCATATTGTTTGTTTGGCATTACCGTTCGATCTGTGTAAATAAATGTTCTTACCTATTTTAGATACTAGTATATCAATGTTGTGTCAGTGTTTTATCGTGTCTTTCATGCCACTTTTATTCTTGGTCAAACTTTAGTTTCTTTATATATGTATAACCAGTTTAGGCTTGTATAGGCTGGCATATAATATGCATGCTTTTCTATTTTGTATGCGCCTTATTAAAGATATTAGCTTGACTTTAAGTGTTTAACTGTTATGCAGAACAAGTGAAGATAAATCGGTGCAGAGACACTGCATAGGTAACAGTTTGTAGATGTTTTATGATTTGAATATTTGAAGTGTTGATTGTTGTGCATGAACTTGATTATACATGTTTATTATATACTTAACAACTTTTTAAAGTAAACTTTTTCATTTGATTCCAGTTTTTATACAAGTACAAGATAATGCTTCCAAATACTAGTACATTAATTGTACACATTGACAATTAATGTTAATTTTACCCGTCATGTGACCTGATTCTGGAGCGCACATAGAATGCCAATGGTGGACAAACACACTAAGAAGTATGTTCTAGAGTGTGACTTTTGAAACACGTCAATACCCAACTGTAAATGGTGTTACCTCAGCCACATGTCAATTGATTAATTATTTATTATTAATTATTATTCATAGTTAATTATTATTTTACAGGTAGGTTGCGCTTGTTCAAAGAATTGAATTTAAAAAAGGAACTCTGGAGACAATCTAGAAGGCACAGCTTCAAAAATAGTCAACTACTGTCTCAATATGGAACTAATTTGTCACTTCTGTTGCGATATCTTTTACCGTGTTTGTTCAAATTATTTTCATCTGCAAAAACAATAAGTCAAACAGTGGTCGGATCAGTTTGCCTTTAGATGTATAAAGCGAAATATCCATCTCCTGAAACATATCGATTCTGCTTTAATATATACGTTGGCATTAAGCTTCCTCGACTATAAGAAACTCAGTGTCGCATGAACGGTTAAAAAGGGTAATGAAAATCGGACGGGGAAGGCAGCAGTCAACTGAAACAGTCGAGCACAGAAAACAGAAACAGAAATAACACAGACCACAATCAAACAACATAATGGCTAATACACAACTGAACGTGAAAATAAAACAACACCTTCCAAGATTCAGCTGTCATAAGCTGATTGTCCAAGATTCAGCTGTCATAAGCTGATTGTCCAAGATTCAGCTGTCATAAGCTGATTGTCCAAAATTCAGCTGTCATAAGCTGATTGTCCAAGATTCAGCTGTCATAAGCTGATTGTCCAAGTTTCAGCTGACAAAAAGCCGAAAATTCAAGTTATGCTATAATTGAAGCCAATATAAAGAAGAAGAGTGTATGGAATTAGGCTAATCTATCCCCTCGTGGTATCATTATTTTGATACGTGTGTTGTTGTTTCTGTTGAGTGCTGCCTTCCCTGTCTAATTTTATTAATATTTAATTTATCGTTTGGAAATTGAAACAAAAAATGTCAAAGAAAACAGACTCTATATTGGTCACTTCATTAATTATTCAATAAACTGTAGGTCTTTATGTTTAGTTGTTCATGTTTTTCTACCTCAGAGTCTGTTTATCAACGACCACATTACTTTGAAATTTCTATCATTTTTTTCCTTTTTTCCTTTGACCAAATTTTGAGGGGATTTCTTTATAATTGTAAATGAATATATAAGATTATTATGACTATGACTACTACCAACAACTACTAATGATTTATATCTCCTTCGACAAAAAATTTGTTCGATCTGTTGATACATTTGTAGTTATAACGGCCATAACGAAAATAGAAAATCGGATAGGGAAGACAGTACTCAACTGAAACAGTCGCGCACAGAAAAAAAACATCACATACCACAATTACACGGTACAATGTCGAACACATAAGTGAACGAGAAAATGAACTTAACCACTAAAAGCACAAGCACCAACTGTCAAAACATCGAAAGTCCAAGTCCCAACTGTCAGAAAGCTGAAAGACCTAGTTTCAATTATAAAAAAGCTGAACGCCCTAGTTTCAGCAATAAAACGCTGAATTACCTAGTTTCAGCTGTACAGAGGCTGAACTACCGAACTTTAACTGTCAAAAGTCCTAAAATGTTAAAGAATAGCTGTAAATTTTAAATTGCTGTAGCCGCACAAATAATTCATTGATGGTAGCTAGTAAACTAAACGAATATAAATAATCTGATAGGGGATGAAATGGTGCAAGGAAATGGAAAAACTAGGATCAAAAAACAACATTCATAACTCTACACCTGCCATATAAATATACACGAACCTGATAGGGAATGAATAGCGCGAACGAATCAGACAGGGGACAAATAATGAATGCGAAGGAAAATATCTAGCTCAAATAAAATTGGCCCCGCTCAAAATGAGGAATACCAAGTAATTATGACATTTTATTGATTATTCAAGATTGCAAAACTCCTATGTAAACGGCATTGGAGCTAAAATTTAAACCATGTTTTATATTTTAATAATTTAAACAAAAATACGAAACTAAGGACAGAAGTAACACACAGCAGAAACAACAGGATACAAATGGGCAAATACAAAATCCATCGTAGAAAACTAGCAATTAAAAAAGGCACAGGCAATGCCAAACATAAAAACTGTCAACAGCAAAAGCACGACTTTATAACAAAAAGGGACAGACAAGGCAAAATGCTGTATGCCGCCTTACTCAGTCAAGCTAAATGAACACAGTTCCAGTGAATGTGTAGTTTTCCTTATTTGTATCAAGCGAAATATCTGAATCTTCTTGCCTGATTTGTAAATAATTGTTTGTTTGCAGTATTCTTTTATAGAAAAGAAATAGTTTACATAGGCAGACATGTTGTCGTCATGAAAATTACATAATTAGTTTAATGTTGAAAATGATAACAACTCGGACAGGGACGGCAACACTCAATAGAAACATCATAACATTAAAGGCATGAAAACACTTGTTAGGAGGTCAATATTGACACATTTTTACACAGGTCAAGCATTTGTAATTTGCAAGAAGTATTTCATTTGGTCATCTTTTTTTCATTGTATATTTTAGCAAACGTTCTAACATATGGTTTATATCGGTCGATTTGTTCATACACACAAATAGTAATATGAAGTATCTTCATAATGAGTGATCATGCTTGAATGCTGATCAAAATTTGATTTTTGATTTTGGAAAATAAAAACTATAGGGGCGGGTTCATTTTGTTATTCGATAAAAGGAAAATTGTCATTCCTGCGCTTGAATTAGCGCTTAAAATAGTCAAATTCGAAATCGGTTGCATTAGTTACCGCGCCGCATCATATGGATTGAAGTACCGACTTAAGCGTCCATATGTTATTGTACCGTAATAAACAAGATTTATTCAAAGGTAAATCAATATCTAGTATTACAGTTTTCCCAAGAGTGGTAATTGTTTGAAGTAGGATGGACCGATAGATAATATCACCCAATTCACAGAGTGCCATACTCTGACGGATAACTTTCATTGCAATCAAGCTAAATACTTGTCGACAGCTGAACAGGTATTGGTGCAGGGAGACAATGATTGTTCAAAATGAAACAGACAAACAGCATCTGTTTCGAGTGAATAATGGTGAACGTCACATGTTTACAGTGATAAATACATGTACAATTAGAACATTATATTTTAGATTAAAGAAAGAAAAACAAGTCTAAAGTGATCACAAAGGAAGAACATCGCGTACCAAAGTGAATACTAAAGAACATCGTATGTCAAAGTGGTTAATAAAGAATTAATATTTTGGATTGAGTGATTAATGAAGAACATTAGTGTGATTATTAATGAAACACTTTTTATGTGGTTAATTTTTAACGATGTTACTGCCAATGTGACCGAAACGTTTTTTGTCTTGTCGCTTATATGTGAATTTAACTTAGAAATATACACAAAGAGAAACACCACATAAACATGGAAGATAAATCAAAACCAGAAAGTAACGGTATAGACCTTCCGGTCAACAAATCAACATGGTCGGATGGTGAGGAAAACAATACACCAAGCTTGAAGAAACTTCTAAAACCATTCTTATACTCCATGGCTCTTGTTGGATGTTACAACTTCAGTGATATTAATAAAAGTACACAAAGAAATACATCCGTCAATTCAGTGTTGTCACATATGTATCGTGCAATAATATTGATATTAGTTATTTTGATGTTAACAAAAGTAGTAGCCGCTTTTTTCTACTTGCCAAAAAGTTATTTTATGTTCAATGGTCTGCTTGCATGTTGGTTACTCTCTCTAATTGCAACATATTTTGTGAATGTAAAGACAACAAGTTCCAAATATGGACACTTGGAGGACGCCTTTGTATTCTGGGAAGAGCAAATAGTTCCCGAACTTCAAGATATGAATATTATATTTCCAACACTAAGAATAAAGAAAAGAACTAGAATAGTACTAGTAGTATCTTGGTTGATTGTCATTGGCAACGCAGTATCAATTGGAATGCAGATGTATCTGAGTGGACCTGAGTTTTTAACAAGTCCATTTGCCGGTACCCCTGCAACGATTGTAGGAATTATAGCATTATCTACCGCTGGTTATGCTCTGTGGATTCAGCCGATAGTTTACGTCTGTATGTTAAATAATATTGTATATGAGGCATTAAATGTTTTTAATGAATCTTGGTGTAAATACTGTGCAAAGCAGGGATGCAAAATGCCTGACGATTTCCAAAGAGTACGTTTGCTACATATGAAACTTTGCCAGCTTGTGAAGGACCTTGATGAAGATCTAGGATGGTACTTTGCCGCTACTATTACATTTTCTATCACAATGGCTGTGTTTACTTTATACCAGATTATAGAATCTTCTCTAAAAACGTATGATCTTGTTATGTTCCTGTTCTGGTTGTGTGCCATGGTACTCGTCTGTCTTCTGTTAGCAGCCAGTGCTGCCCGTGTTAATGAGGCAGTAAGTAGTAGTATTGTTGTTTTTCTTTTATTTTTGGCAAGCAAAACAATGCTGGAAAGAAACGGCATTTGAATTTTACATGTTTCGTCCTATCAGCAGCCAGAGATTTTAGTTCTATCAGCAGCTTTCGTCCTATAAGCTGTACTAATGTTGCCTTATGAAGCAATTAAGTTTTTTTCAGACTTCTGAATTACTATGCCAGTTTATTGTCAAGCATGACATTGCGAATGGATATATCTTAACACATTACTATCAACATCATTATGAATATTAAGAGATGGAACAAGTCTTTATCTGACTAAAAGGATACAAAGATCACCGATGGAATTGTGAAACTAATGTATCAATGGTTTGGTAACATCATGTATGCCAATGTAATGCATGAATGTTTTTTCTAAAATTTTACATCGCATTTTTCATTATTCAATGGACACAGATTTAGAAATGAAGTCTACAATGCCTTAAAAGTTCACAACACATAATTGATTAAATAACTTTTCTAAGCTTCATGAAGGTGATATACTTTCGCTCACTGATGGCTCCATTTGAAATGTAGGACAATGATACACCGTCTCTGAATAGATAGAAACATTCTTTGTTGACAGTGCCTATAAAATAGTAAGTAAGTATGCAAGTAAGGAAGGAAGTAAATGCAATCAAAGCTATGCAAAAAAACAACAGCATACGCATGTATGTTTATATTTCAGGCACATGCTCCACTCGACAGAATCTATTACATCAACGTAACTGATATCACTGTTGAGAAATTGGCTCAGGTATGAGATGTATGCACACCTAACCTTATTCACATAAAGTAGTTTATTTACAAATGTACGTGGTATACTGGTGACACCGATAGAGAGGTATATGTACTAGTGTCAAAGAAAGAACTAAGTTATAACTAGTTAAATCATCATTTTAGCAGTTTAAACTGTATCAAAATAAGTTAATTCCTCATGCTGAAAGGATGGATAATCAGATCCCTTAAATATGTTGTAAGATGTACAAGCTGTAATTTCGAAAAGTCCAGTATTTGTAGAGTCATGTAATGTTACATGGAAACAATTAATACGTATAAAGCATTTACACGGGTGCACTTTAAGAAATCGTCTTTGGAGAAACGTACAGAAGGAATAGAATTATTAAATTTAAATTGGTTTTATTTACTTTCAGTTGAATTTGTTCCTGTCCAAGTTGACTGGTACTCAGGTTGGGTTTACTACGTGTGGCTTTATGGTCATCACAAAGGAATTTATACTTACAGTAAGTTATCATCTTATTAACCTCTCGGTGTTGTGGAAGATAAAAGTAGTTAAAGGTCGACATATTAATATTATCTGAAAGTAAATTAGTGTAATATGTTTGTGTTGGTTCCTAAGTAACATGTATAAGTTTCACAGTCAGTCGTCTTATATAGGGGTGAAATGTCTGTTTTGGTCAGTTCAAAGCTTAGTCAAAGTAAAAAAGATTTAATAGTCTCATTGGATTTGGCTGTGAGAAGTGATTATCGTGGGGGGCGGTTACCTAGAGGTAGGTCCAGGCTTCGATCCTCGTTTGCGCCACTGTTTAATTTCTCTGAGCAAGAATAACCCAAATGCTCCACTCGACCAATATGTGAATGGGTACCTATGAGGGTGGTACCTGTACATGTACATTATTCCTGGCCGCTGCAGATCGATGTGGGCTGCACCATCAAGGAGAGAAATAATCTCCCCTGGGAGACTAGAACGCATGTTTCTTTAGGTAGCCCAATGACCGAGGGAAGTTAAAATATCAAAGGGTGTCTGAACGGCTGAACTGCCGAAAGCAGCCGTCGAAAATTGGAAACTTAACTTTTTTATCTCCAAAAAGATTAAGTATTGGCCGCATATCGCCAAGCTTGCAATTATGGTCACCTGAATGTACTAACTTACTTATCCTCTTCGTGCCGGTTGGTAAGGTTGCTACCAGAGTTAGTTCTCCATTGCTTTCAGTATTGCGCAATATTAACTCCGAGAGTAATTCCAATACTAGTAGTTCTGATGTCATTGTTGGATGGTCCATCGCCATATCTCTTTCGATCTTCATATTGTATTGGGTCTTTTCTGACGACAATCTTAGTCTTCGTTGTTTGATCAATATATTTTGTCCATTCCTTCCGCATAGGTCATCATTTGAGAGTTAATCTGAGAGTACAGATTTTGCATATACATCTTACATGTAATCCTGATATTTTCTGCCTGTCGTTTTGAGTGATTCCTCGACATTCTGTCCCATACATCAAGCAGAGGACATTGGTCTGGTAGAGTTTCAATTGTCGTGAAGTATGCATCACTTCACTGGCTGATTCAGACAAGAATGGTGGAATTTGTTTACCATAACAATTATAGATGTGTAACTCTAGGTATCAATGATTTCATATTCTCTTTACAGATAGCCGGACTCTTCATTACCTACTTTGCTGTTCTATATACACTGTGAGCAGTAGACAGATGTAAAGTAGGTGGACTAGTGGTCTAGTGGTAAGGGCTACTGACTGCTGATCTAAAGGGTGTGGGTTCGATCCCTTCTCCAGACGGTCAAAAAGTGAAATGCTTTTCAGTGTTTCCCACCTAACATTACTAAACTTACTAACAGTCTTTCGGACGAGACGTTAAGCGAGGTCCCGTGTATGATGCTTTACACCGGCACGTAAAAGAACCAGGGATGCTTCTGGAACTGGAGCATCTTCTGTATCATGCACTATCCCCCAAACACTAAAGTGACTAGCCTCTTCTGGGGGCCTCGCCCATATGGATTATCCGGTGGCGAGGATAAATAAAAGCAAAATAAACAAATATATGTAAAGTACTAATTACAAATAATTTTGCATTATTGAAGAGTTACGCCCTAGAATACCTAGGACGCATACATACTGGTGATAAAATAAAAGGAACGTTCTACATAAAACACATTATTTTAAGTGGCTGTATGACAGAACGTTTGGTTTTGGGGATAAATACATTTTACAGTTATAAATGCTTTTGTCAGTGTTTCCATTAATTTTTCATTCATCCTTTTTCATCCGGTTGTCTCTAAATATATGTATCATTACTGTAAATATATTGTACACAAAAATAAAACAAATGTGTAACACAAAAATATGTATGATACCTTTAATCATGGATTTATGTTAAACGTGAGTAATGCGCGTGTGGACTGGCCGTACAGCTTACGAAGCTAACCGGGCTTGAAACGTCCTATATTGTGTATTTTACCTGTTTACATAAAGAAGTTGTGTATGTGTTGATTATTTAATTTGTCCATAGTTGTGTATTTGTGCCCATATCATTTTGACTGGCATGTTTGTATTCATTACATTTTGTTTTAGCCATGTTTCAATTGTAATTGTACATCACTTTTGGACGTGTAGATACATGAAAAGGGGCTACTAGTATATAAATATGGTATAATAATAAAAATTAAATGTTACGGTGACGTTTTTCAAACTTGGTATAACGTTTTGCTGCATCTCCTGTCCGATTAGTAATTTTTCATTTTATATGTGCTCATTTGTGTTTTTGTAGTCTAGTGTAAGGTTGTTTCAGTTCTTTACTAAAGGGATACTATTTTTGTAGGATAATACTTGATGGGCTTGGCTAGTGATGTGTGGTCGTCCTTCGTTCTTACGATTCGTTTATGTCCGTTGGCTGTTGCTTCGATTGGTTTTGAATCAGGAGGCGGCAGGATGTCGGAATAGGTTGTCGTGTTATTGTAGCTGTTCACCCTTTTCCTATGTATCACTGATACCCCGGGTATTAAATTGTGAAGATTGTGGTATCACTCTTCTTGTGAATGCTGCATTACTGGCGATTATATTAATGATAGGCCAAAGGCTACATATGAGAAATATTAATAAATCATAAATGCAATCACAACAAATAAACAATTTATATAATTTAGCAAAAAGATATTAGAACAGGTCAAACATTCAAGCAATTTTATTGCGATTTAATCTTCCAAGCGTAAAAGTATCCCCATCAGCAAGATTAATGCAATATCCTAGTAATATTGATACCATCATCAAATATGTGATGTCCACTAACGATAAACACATAAATGAATTACGTAATTGTCATAAAAATGCATTAAGGGTTTTGACATTTATGCATTCTCTATTTTATATCACAACTTAGTCAATACAATTAATGCTTATTCAAATACAACACTCCCTATTATATCAGATATTTATATAAAATAATGCAAAATGTAGGCTAGTCTTGTCATTTTGTTATATAGAATTTTACATCATTAGTACCAGTTGACACTCCATGGTAATTTTTCAGTATATTTTGAAAGATATTCTTTAAGCTATAGGATATTTGCTAAAAGGACAAGTTACACTGCCCTTGAATTCAAAGTTAACTTGAAGATAAGTTAAATGTTGTAGAATCCATAGCTACCTTAAAGACAATTCCACAATAGTAGAAGTCATAATGACGTAAAAACAGGGACAGGGTTCAGGCAAGCTAAAATAGTGTTAAAACAATATTGAATTTGTTTTTCCTCTTAGCAACTATTGTTTTTTTACAGAGTTTGTCCCAAGAGAAATGAATTGAGATGAACCGATAAATAATTTCCAAATGAAAGACTTTCATACTCTGATGGATACTTTTCATCATCTGGTTGACTGACAGACTGAATGTGTGTGTTAACAGCTAAAAGGTATTGAAGCAGGAATTAAACAATATATATCAAACGGTAAACTTACTGATGCGGTTTGAATAAACAAAACATCATCTAATTATTAAACGTATTTGGAAGGATGTCACTCTTAAGAGTGATTAACGAAGTTCATCCCATTTTACAGTTATAAAAAGGATATAACAATTTAGAATGGTTAAGAAAGGAAATTACTTTAGATAGCGATTAAAGAGGACTGTCACGTTTTAGAGACACGGGAGAAGAACATCACATTAATGGGCAAATAATAAAAGAGTTATTAATGAAGAGTACATCTGAGTGATTACAAACGGAATATTTTAGTGTGATTAATGAAGAAATTAATATTATAATATAACATGGATTTTATGACATGTAAATGTGACAAGTAGTGTATATTTTAGTTTTAACACTTACATATTTGTTAATGGTACATTTAGAATTATTACACATACATAAATACCATATAAACATGGAAGATAAATCAAAATCAGAAATTGACGACCTTGACCTTCCTACGAAGGATCAGAAACCAGCATGGTCGGATGATGAGGATAATGATAACAATATACCTAGCTTGAAGAAACTTTTGAAACCATTCTTATACTCAATGGCTTTTGTTGGATGTTACAACTTCAATGATATTAATACAACAAGAATAAGATCTGTCAAATCAGTGTTGTCAGATATGTATCGTGTAGTTATATTAATATTAGTTCTTTTACATACAACAAAGCAAGCAGTTGCTTTTTTCTATTTGCCATCCAGCTATTTTATGTTCAATGGCTTGATAGGATGTTGGCTTATCTCTCTAATTATGACATACTTTGTGAAATTAAAAGCAACCAGTTCAAAATACGGACACTTGGAGAAAGCCTTCGTATTCTGGGAAGAGAAAATAGTTCCAGAATTTCAAGACCTAAATATCAGATTTCCGACACTGAGAATCAAGAAAAGAACGAAAATTGTACTAGTGGCATCTTGGTTAATTATCTTGGGTAGCGTAGTATCAGGTGGACTACAGATGCATCTGAGTGGGCCTGAAACTTTAACGAGTCCATTTGCCGGTACCCCTGCAACTATTGTAGGTACTCTAGCATTAGTTACCGTTGATTATGCTCTGTGGATTCTACCGGTTGTTTACGTCTGTATGATAAATACTATCGTATATGAGGCATTTAATGCTTTTAATACATCTTGGTGTACATACTGTGAAAAGCAGGGATGCAAAATGTCTGACGATTTCCAAAGAGTACGTCTACTGCATATGAAACTTTGCCAGCTTGTGGCGGACCTTGATGAAGATATAGGCTGGTATTATGCTGTAACAGTTACATTTTCTATCGGAATAGCTGTGTTTAATTTGTACCAGCTATTAAAAACACCACTGACGACTTTTGAAATTATTTTGCTTTTGTTCTGGCTGTGTAGCGTGATGTCCATCTGTGTTATGCTCGCAGCCAAGGCTGCCTATGTAAATAATGCCGTAAGTATTACTCTATTATAACTATATTTTTATATATAGTTTGATACTTAATGTCGATTATTATTCGCGATGTTTTTATTTTCTCAATTTTCCGCTTATTGAATTCCGCGTAATTATACTTTGATTACACGAAGACCTATCCACATGGTGAAAGAATTGTAACACTAGCACATGGTTTCGGACTTTACTACATGTTATTATCATAGTTTCTTCCACTTAACTATGACAGAACGCATAAAATGGATAGCAACGAATATCAACAGCAATTAATAGAATTGGTACCGCTCTATGACAGGGTGCATGAAATGGTTATCATCACAATAAAACCACAACATACTAGTACATGTTTATATTTCAGGCACATGCTCCACTCGACAGAATCTATTACATCAATGTAACAGATATCACAGTAGAAAAGTTGGCTCAGGTACGAGTTGTATGCTTACTTACAGTTATTTATTTAAAGTAGTTGATATAGGAGGTATAGGTGATATGAATATAGTGGTACATGTATTAAAGCTAGAAAATTAGTATGTCGTATATACAGACCCAATGTTAATTAAAGGAGAAATCTCATCACCCTTGTTCATGAATAATTTCCCTATGCACCCTCAAATACCCAAGCCCAAAATAAAATCTTGCTAAAATTTTAAATAAAGTTATGATTAAAGATTGACAAAATATTATCTAGTCCGGCAGTCAGACTTCTAGAGCATCTACAATTAGTTATCCATAGCATAATAAACATCATTATTAGCAGTTCAGTTTGAATCAAAAGATGTTTACCGGAGAAAGGAGTAAAAATTCAGTAGAAGTTGATTAATGCATTTTACAATCGAAATACAATATTTATATATTCTCTTTCAGGTGAATATGTTCCTGTCAAAGTTGACTGGTACCCAGGTTGGGTTTACCACATGTGGATTAATCATCATCACAAAGGAATTTATACTAACAGTAGGTTATCATTTTATAACACACAGATACCAAGTACAAGGTTGGGGTATTAGTTACATGTACGTGTATATGCACATATTTTGATCACAATGGAGCACTGACTGGAGAGTAAGAGGGGGGAGACATTTCCTATTTATAACCGTTTGAAACTTTTTTTGAGATAGTCAGTCGATGAAACCATGGTATGCTAACCATTAAACATAAGTACGTCAATTATTGAAAAAATGCTTTTTTGGAATTATATACGGTTATATTAAGGCTGTGGTAGTCAGTCTGTAATAATTTGTTTACAAGCGTTATACGACGGGTGATCGAAAAGAAATGCAACTCCATACATTGTATATATTTGTAATTCGGGGTTTTGGTGCTTCAAACTTGGCATGTGTACCCATTAGACTATTGTCGTCTCTTAGAAAAACAATGGTTCATATCCAATCATCAGTTTGGTCATAATGTATGTTTAATAAACACTTACTAATTAGTACTAAGACTAAACTTTATTTAAGTGATAAATTTATACATGATGAACATTTTGAGAGTAAAGGACATCGTAAGGAGTATTTAAGCATTGTAACACTTTACTGCATGTTTCAAAGTAGGCAAAGAGCATCTGAAAGACAAAAGTGGCCAACCGAAAACAACAAAACTCAACCCGAACAGTAGTAAACAGTAGGAACTCGTCTCAAAGCTGCAATATTGCCATGGACTGTTTGCTGCTCGTACATGCTCGAGTTTATCCCAAGTTCGCTTCATTTGGATTTAAGTTAACAACATTTGTATTTACTGGATAACATGCTCATTACGTGGTGCTACCGAAAATTCTTAGAAACCCGTAATTGTAAAACACACACAGTCAGTGATGACGATGAAAATTTGATTTTCTTCGTCCACAAAGGTCTTGCAAATCAAAAACAAGAACTAATAATCGAATATGTTACAAGAAGTTCTATAGATAGTTTGTGCAGGAAACATTTTCATAAAGCGTCGACTTGTCAATGGAATAGACCATATGAACCTTTCTCATAAAAATGTCTCTTCGCAAAGCGCTTCTATTTTCTGTAGACCTAGGCCTATGCAACTCGTGTTAAGTTCCAAGACTTAAAAATATAATATTAAGTCAGACAGGGAAGGCAGTACTCAATTCAACCAACTGAGCACAGAAAAGATAAAAAAAACATACACTACCCAATGCCCAACTGAACAAGTACATGCTCCGCCCAAGTCCAAACTATCACAATTTCAGCAATCAAAAAGCTGAATGCCCAAGCTGAATGACCCAGTTCCAACAATAAAATGGCTGAAGTACCAAGTCGCATTCAGTAGACCACAGATACGTTTCTAGGAAACCTATGTGGTCAGCCATATTACAATACGTGAGTGTTGTACCTTTTGCAGACGATATAACCTAACTGTAATGTTGAATTGAAAAGTAAAATTAGAGTACAGTGTGTTAAGGAGAGTTCATTGAAGGTTTTCTGTGAGTTTCATTGTAAATGATTCGGTCAATAAAAAGTTATTAACCTGCGGCCTTGAGCCGCAGGTTATATTGGATTGCCTAAAGTAAAATGACCATGGAGGGGCACGTGACATGTTCTCGATGGTTTACGATTTCAAAAAAAATATCCAAAAAAAAAGAAGCATTTTGTAAGAATGTCGTGAACCAGACTATTCCATTATTACATGCGGATAACATCGGTCTTTATCGCATTACAATAGTTTATTTACCAAAGAAAGCAGAAATATTCCGAAATTTCACTGTGAACGCGAGACCACGAATCTAGACAGCAGGTGTCTGCAGCTGCATAATCATCCCGGTCAATAATAAATATAGTGGGCAATGGACTACATCCCGTAGAGAACACATCGCTAGATTAATAGAAGCATGGTATTGATACATGATAAATATTTTATAATTGTTTGTTTGTTTAAACTGAATACGATTTATATCTCATCATGGCATTTGTTGTTAGATTGATCGGTATTGTCCGATATTACATGTATTGGAATTATTTTGACAGAAACATAAATTTAAACGTAGATCTACACCGGAATAAATTAGAATTGCATCCAAACTGCAAAAAAACACATCCTAAACAATACAACTAAGTTATCAGCCGCAGGAAACTATTTGACTTGTATAGAAAGTTGCATTTCTTTTCGAACACCCCTCGTATCTGAGTATTACCACCTGAACATTCTAGAATACTACATTATTGATTCTACATGACAGAATTATACCATCCCTGTGGATGGGGACTATTACACTTATCTATTAATCTTTATAATTACATCATGGAAAAAACATTGAAATTACACTTAAGCAACTTAAACATATACTCTAACTCACCGAGATTAAATTACAAATGTCAATGTTTTCTCCATCAAATGTAACTGTGTAAATACAAGGATCAGCATATTAAGATAGTCAAATCCATACATGGCCAATAACGAAACCAATTTGGAACTAAGCCCTCATAATAAATTGGTTTGTATTAAACCCAGTCTTTAAAATGCATCGCAAATTAAATGTTATACTTTATTAGAAAAACCGACCCAATAAAAATAAATTAGCGACACGATATCCTAGATGTACTTTCATATGATATACATGTATACATTTTCTATTTTGTTTGCAGATAGCAGGTGCCTTTTTGACATACTTCGTTGTCCTTTATACACTGTAAGAAACATTAATGTAAAGAGGAGAAGACATTTTATACAAAAATGTTTTAGCTGATATGCAGAGGTGGAGATAGTTATGTAACATTTTGTAGATGAGCCAAGATTATAGTGTTTGAAATATTAGAGAAACATTTATTTATGTGCTTTTAGCCCAATGGTATGTATTTGTTCCACATATCTTCGTAAGGTATTGTCATTCATATTGTGCTTTAACTGGTCGGGAAACGTTAAATTGTGAAAGTAAACTATCGTATTTATATCACCTGAGCAATAACAGCCAACGGTAGGCTGTGCACTTTGTCAATCTTTCATTCAAATGACTTCTCATTCTAATCACATTGGTTAATTTTGATAGAAATTCACAAGAACGTTCCTATGACGAATCCCTTTTAAATTGGTTCAAAGAGTTCCAAGAAAACATCTTATTGCCATCTAGTATCTTTTAAAAATACATAAGCGCCAGTTGATTAGGGAGTTTTCCTTTTATACGTAGCGACAAATATCTACTTCAAACCTCTATACTCCGTTTTAATACCATGAGGAATTTGCTACAACATTTGATATTGCATAATTCGGCACTATTTGGTTGGAAGACCCTCTATCATATTTGTTTATTTTTGCATGATCTGTTAAAAAAATCCAGGATATCGTTCTTATTAGTTTTACTGCAAACATATCTTATCCAAAACTAATGGCTTCAATTTTAAATACTTCAGCACAAGTATTTGTGTACAAATATTTTTGTCATTGAACCCGCTTGTTTGAATTGTATCAAATGCGAAGATGTTGGAAAATGTTAACTTTTGACCTATGTATGAAGTATTAAATGAGCGTTGTTAATTTTGTGAGTTTTTATAAACATGTTAAAGGAACGTTAAGAGCAATGTTGAAGTTTTGTTAATACATTTCGTAGAATGTAATCATTGAGTTTATGTACTTGTTAGTAACAAAACATTGAGATATTTTTTTTTTGGCACAAAAAGCATAAATTAAGTGTTGATTGTATAAAGTGTTTCTTTTATTCATGTTTTGCTTATTGAATCTCTTAAAGTTTGTGTCATTATTGTAAAATTGTCGTACACACAAATAAATCAGATACAATTGCGAATATTCTATATAATTCCAATAGCATACGCATTCTACACGAGAAGTACATATAGAATGTTAACATCTACATGCTCAAAAACATGAACTATAACTTTTTCAATTGACATGACAGATGAATCTATAGGACCGCTGATTTCCGAGAATAGATCATTGGTTTCAGTTGGTTTTATTTCAACTCAAACAAACTAATTTGAAAATTACGATGTTTGATTTATGCTTAAAGTAGTGTGTGTTCATGTGATGTTTAAGCTTCTCAATTAATCCATTTTGCAAGAGCCTGTTCTTGGGTGGAAGACTTTAACAATTGAAACCCATGTATTACTTATAAATTGCCTATTGCTTCCATAAACTTGGATGAACTTTTACAAAATTTTACCGGCGAAATACTGGTCTCATGTCTTTTGTGACAGGGTCTGTCTTAATCTGAATTTGATGGTGATGTGCTTTACAAATTTAGAAAGATGTATCCACTTTTATGATTCGTTTAACAAGACTGTAAAACGTTCTCTGAGTAGATGATATGATCCTTTAATTTTGCAATGCTTCGTGTCATGCTTAGTAGTGTGTCCATTTACAGTTCGCAATTATGTTTCCTACATTGTAATTCATTGTGTGGTGACCAGACAATATGCATACTCTTCTTCTTCGTCCAATATTGTACAAGCTACTGAATGAATATACCTGACTGTAAGTCTTCAGGACGACAGATGTTGATGCTTGTCTGCTACAATGTCTTGTCGTACCCTTATTTGTTTTGCTCTCATGTTGCTCTGACTTCAGATTAATCATTAAGTACTTTCTGTGCAACTTGATTGGTGTTGGTAATATAATGTTTCATGTTCTACATTCTTTAATTACCTGTCACTGCGGCGTTAATTACACTGCAGTGTTCTTATATGTTTAATGTGGGGGTAAGTGTGAGGTTTGGTACACTGTACGTTTAACCCCTCAGTGGAATTTGTCGATGTCCGTCCTAAGACAGAAGCCCTTTAGTCAACCTTCCTTTATATTCGTATTGCCCACTTAAAATAGAAAATTACAAAACAAATAATTGGCCACTGTGCCTTTTTGTGAAAATGTGTTCATTTGTATGTCTGTGCCTTTTTGTGAAAATGTGTTCATTTTGTATGTGTCCTTCTGTAAGTTTGTTGGCCAGATTAAGGCTACTTCGAATCGTTGTCCTTGTAGTGTGTTGGCGTTCGTTTGATATATTCTTGTCCCCTGACTCTTGCTCCGGATTGGGTTGACTGACTGAAGCGGCAGATTTTCTGAGCCAGATGACGCGTTTTCGAAGTTGTTACTTTTTGTGGTGGACATTATCTCAATTTTTGTTACCGTGTGTCGTTTTTGTGACTTTCGTGTCCTTGTGTTTCTGTTGGGAGCATACTCTGTCATTAGCTTCCTATTTCTATATAAATTACTTTACAATGGTGCCAGCTTTTATATCAAGTTCCAATGTCGTCTACAGGCTTATTTTTCAAACTTAATAATCAATCAAATGTCATAAGCTAGTTTATATTTTCTTTGCATTCACAATTCGTTTCCTGTTAGATTCGTTCGCGCTATTCGTACATTATCCGGTGTCTTTATCATTTATAGTATGCTACTGTTGAGCTATGTAATTAGGACTTGGTATAGTTTTTGAGTTGCTAGTTTGTTTCTTTTTTATCACGCCCACTCATCGTATTTTCAATTTCTTATTTTCTTTTTGTTTAAGATCATCCAAAAGTATTTTGTGCGGCTTTAAACCTAACCCCGCTCAGATGAAATGTTTGAACAACATAAATGCTTCTGTGTTAATATAATGTAGTCCGAATTTAGGAATTATTGCTTTACACACAATGAGATTGAATACAATACAAAATATTTACGTTATTCCTCCCGCCTAAGCCACAACTTATTTATATACAATTTTATTCCACCTTTACAGTGATGTATACATTCATTTTCATGAGCAATAGAAAAAGTGATAATTGATAGAGAACAACACTGGAAAACAACGACATTGTCTTAATGTTTACCAAACGCACGTTGTGCTCATCAATTATCTATATAGCTAATCTAAGGCAGACGTAAATATTGGTCTGTAGACCCTTATCAAATATTTGAGCAGAATAGCTGAACATAATCTTGAAATATGTTCTATTAACAAGTGCCATTCATAGCAACGTTTGTCCCAGGAGTGCAAAAGTGTTGTGCGGTTTTACAGACCTGCTATGACAAAACAACAGATAATTTTAAAATCAATAAATGTCATACTTCGAATGATATCTTTCACCACTATCAGCATGGCTCGCCTATAGGATGGACATATCTGTTAACATTTAAAGTTGTGATTTGTACGGGGATTAAATATAAAGTTTTAAACCGTGAACTTACTGATGAAGTTTTGAATGAAGAAAGAATCCAACTACTTACAGTGATTAATGATGAAAATCACTTTCTTAAAGTGATTGCTGGAGAAAGGACCTCGCGTTTTAGAGAAGTTAATGAAGAAAGAACATCGCGTTTTAGAGTAATTGCGCAGAAAAAAACGTCACATTTTAGATTAATAATGAAGAACAATACTCTTTAGAATGACTTATGAATAATAATGTTATAACGATAGTTATTTCGAACATTAACTTATTTATTTCAATGTGGTTGATTTAAATGACTTGTCAATGAGGTGAAGATTTAGTTTGTATCTTCAACACTTACGAATGTGGTAAATGTAGACAAATACATAGTACTGACATACTTAAACACCATATAAACATGGAGGAGAAATCAAAACCAGAAAGTGACGACCTTGACCTTCCTATGAAGGACCAGAAATCAGCATGGTCGGATGATGAGGATAATGATGACAATATACCAAGCTTGAAAACACTTTTAAAACCATTCTTATACTCCATGGCTCTTGCTGGGTGTTACAACTTCAGTAATATCAGTACACCAAGAAAAGTGTCTGCAAAATCAGTGTTGTCGGGTATATATCGCACAGTTGTATTAATATTTGTTAGTTTACATACAGCAAAGGTAGTTGCCGCTTTTTTCTATTTGCCACCTAGCTATTACATGTTCAATGGTCTAATTGTTAGTTGGTTAATCTCTCTTATAGCTACATACTTTGTGAATTTAAAAGCAACCAGTTCAAACTATGGACACTTGGAGAAGGCCTTTGTATTCTGGGAAGAGAACATAGTTCCGGATTTTCAAGACCTGGAAATCAAATTTCCGACACTGAGAATCAAGAAAAGAACTAGAATAGTACTAGCAGCATCTTGTGTGCTTGTCCTGGGTAACGTAATAGGAGCTGGAATGCAGATGTATCTGAGAGGACCAGCATTTTTAACAAGTCCATTTGTCGGTACCCCAGCAATGATTGTGGTGTGTCTAGCACTGAAGACGTTTGATTCTGCTCTTTGGGTTTTGCCGATAGCTTACATCAGTATGTTAAATGATATAATATATGAAGCATTTAATGTTTTTAATGAATCGTGGTGTAAATACTGCGCAAAACAGGGATGCAAAATGGCCGATGATTTCCAAAGAGTACGTCTGCTACATATGAAACTTTGCCAGCTTGTGAAAGACCTTGATGAAGATATAAGCTGGTATTATGCTTTAACGATTACATTCACTATCGGAATGGCTGTGTTTAATTTATACCAGATAATAAAAACACCACTGATGACAGCTGAACTTGTTTTATTTTTGATCTGGCTGTGTAACGGGGTATTTATCTGTGTTCTGCTAGCATCAAAGGCCGCCTATGTTAACGATGCAGTAAGTATTATTATGTTTGTATTTCTTTTATGACTCTATATAAACAGATATTCGACATTATTCTGGGCAGAAATAGCACAAGTAGTCCAACCATACTTTTTGTCATGACCGTGTAGGTGGTGTAACAACTTTTTCTTCTAATGATAATCATGATCAAGTTTCGAACACGTCCAAATTTTGGACGATGGTGGGACGAAAGGCGATCATAAACGGTCATTATGTAACTACATGACAAGGAAGCTGAATCCAGCAATTACCAAACATAAAAAATATCATCACTGCCTACCAAAATGGTATATTTCATGTCATAGCCATATTGTGTATCAGACATGATTGAAGAGTTCATGTATATAACAATATATTGCATGTTTAGCACAAATCATTCCAATGGAAATATATATGTAATGTGTACCGTAAATATTTAATTATGTACTCATAGACTGTTAAAATATCATATGAAATCGGACAGGGAAGGCATCACTCAACACAAACAGACGAGCACAGAAACTTAAAAACAACATACACCATAATCAAACGGCACAATGTCCAACACATAACCGAACGAGGAAATGAGCTTAACTTCTGTAGTGGACAGAACAGAACATGTGACGTACGACCAGTTTATGAAACGAATTATTTTGTCTGCCTAGTACAAACTTCAATATATATTTTAGAAATACGTTCTTCTGATTTGTCATATGAAAAGCATGCATGTGTATACGATCAATCAAATAACAAGATACATGTTACTTTCCTTATCATATTTCCTACCTTATACTATGACAGGGACATCAACGCCACATAACAACAGCATACATGTTTATATTTCAGGCTCATGCTCCACTGGATAGAATATATTACATCAACGTAACTGATATCACAGTAGAAAAGCAGACTCAGGTACGAATTCTTTACATACCAGTTAAACATCTTTGTTCTTGTTTATTTAGTTTCGTTTTTCTTGGTTCATTAAATTTTGTTTGTCATTGTCGCTTGTATTTGTGGTCGGTGATTTATTATGTGTTCCTTCTTGTGCCTTTCGTTATTTGTTCTCTGAGCTGCTTCTTTTGAGTACTGTCTTCCCTGTCGATGTGTAGAGTCTAACTTTAATATTTACTTCCAAATGAAAGGGACACCCGATGAGATAAACTCGAGCATATAACCTATTAGCAGCTAACTGTCCAATGGCTGTGTTTAATTTATACCAGATAATAAAAACACCACTGACGACTTGGAGACGAATATCCTACTTTTTATCAGTGTTCTATTTGGCTGCTGTTTTCGGTTGACCACTTTTGTTGTTGTCTTTCAGATACTATTGGTCTGCTTTGAAACATGTGAGTGATAAACGTGTCACATTGGTGAAAGACACCTTACGATGTGCGTAAATCTCACAAAGTTCATTGTGTAAAAATGT
Organism: Spisula solida; assembly: GCA_947247005.1. Lineage (NCBI taxonomy): Eukaryota > Metazoa > Mollusca > Bivalvia > Venerida > Mactridae > Spisula > Spisula solida. The sequence goes on from OX365945.1 coordinate 6,455,807, forward strand.
ACCACTTAATCCAAGTTTAGACCTTTCTTTGATATAAGGTATAATTTCAGTCAGTCTGGACAGGTGATACGTTTTTTCAAACGTTTTCTAGCTTAATACAAATGAGTAAATGTTTATTAAAACTAATGAATGGAAGTAAACCATATTATACCCAAGAGAAGATAATGTATAGTCTAATGGGTACGCATGCCTCATTTGACGCGATAAAATCCCGAAAATACAAAGATATGCATGGAGTTGCATTTCTTTTCGAACACTCCTGCGATTTCGTAATAAAGTTATTATAAATGATCCCGTATTTATATTTTATCTAGTTCAAACCAAATCGTATTTAGAATTGCTGCTGGACGGCTCATGTTTGAATCTTGGAATTTCTGTTAAGTTTGCGGCATGACATTCTTAAGATGTTGGATAGTTGTGAAAAGCTGCTGTCGGTTGTGCGTCGTGGGGTTTTATTACTGGTGCCTTGATACTTAAATAAGTCTTTGTTTACAAAAATGTAGTTACTTTGACAGCTTCGACCAATCAGAATTCAGGAGGCTGGCACATCTCAACCAATCAGAACAATGATGTACTATGACCTTAGCGTGTGGGAAACAAAAAAGTATCCAACTTTTCATGAGTTTTATATGACAATGCACCATGAAGAAAAATTCAAAACGATAATATTAAGTCGAACAAGTAGTATTTTATTTTTGATATACTATTTTCTTTCAGTTGAATTTGTTCCTGTCAAAGTTGACTGGTACCCAGGTGGGGTTTACTACATGTGGATTTATTGTTATCACAAAGGAATTCCTTCTGACTGTAAGTATATCTAGTTACAACCAAATTAGAGCAAGAATAGTAGACACTAAATCAGCATTGTAATCCATTTCACCCGACCAAAACCTCGAACACTGACTGTGTATCATCAGACTATGAATCTGAGTGCTGTGCAGTGAGTATTGGGAACACTTCGGATACAATGCAGAAATACTAGGAAAGAGGGAGCATTCGTATTGATCAATTCCACAATAGCCCATCTATTTGTAAACCTATCTTGAGAAAGTAAGCAAATGCAAAAATTGACCAATTGACGTTGTACATCCACGTGCACTTGATTTATAATCATGATTTAATGTAATCCTAAATTGGCTGCATAAGGCAGGGTTAGCTGCATTTCGTTCTTCGACAAAAAAAATAAAAAATGTAATCCGGTTTTGTATTCAATTTACAGATAGCTGGACTCTTCATTACCTACTTTGCTGTTCTCTATACGCTATGAAAAGTGGACATATGTAAGATGATGACGTGGTACGAATAATAATAGATCGATCTGATACATGCGTTTGTTGTGGCAAAACCTTCGGCTTTGTGTAATTAAGTGTTTATATCTATTTTAGTTGATTAATATGATAGTGTCAGTTTTATCAAATTTTCAATCATGCATGGTTCAGTATGTTGTCTCTAAACAATTTTGTCATTCGCGTCAAAAAGAGTATATTAAGTCAGACAGGGAAGGCAGCACTCAACTTAACCAATGTCTGTATTTGAGATATTTGTTAGTGTAAATCTGTCGTACACAAACATGTAACAAGTTCAAAAACTAAAAAATGTATTAGTATAATTAGTCTCGAGAAGCAAACTAGAAATGTTATTTTATGTAGTTGGTAACTAGTGCAGCATCCTCTGTTTTCATAATATATTCATAGTGTCAACGTTTTCTATAACGGACCCGTTGCCACGCAGAGTCACGAGGCATGCGGTGTGGTGACAATTTGAGAAATTAAAAAAATCATGTTTATGAGGCAAACACATTCAAAATATTCGGCCAGAGAAAACATTTGCCTATGTGTGGCTTTGTCTCTGGATACGGACCGGTATAATGTCTGTACGATCTGTGCACAGTTAAGCATATCCAGCACCAAACATGAGCTAGTATTGCAATTCCTACTGACAAAGGGCTAGATACTCAGTTTGCAACATATTCTTCTAAGGACAAGGTAGAAATCGTTCCTATCTGACAATGTCCCTCTTATATCTAAAAAGTAGTACTAAGTAGCCTAAACACCAAAAGGTCTCACAAGAACATGAGAATGCAATGGGTTTGTTGTCGTTAAATTGCACTTACTTTTTGGTATCAAATAATAAAGACCATGGAGACGCTTCAATTAGAAGCAGAAGTTTTTAATCAATGGATTCCATTAGGATTACATAAGTGCTGTAAATGATAAAATAAAAAGGAGACACAACACAAAATGGTTTACACTAAACAAGTAAACAAGATTTATAAGTGCTGTAAAAATAAGATAAGTGCTGTAGCAACATGCATTGATTAATGTGGTATCTGTTGTATTGTTTTAAACTTGTCTTTTAAGGGTTTTGGTATGTGATAGGCGAGCCAAATCAATAACATTAAATTAGCGACTGAAATTTTGAATTTCAAGACTTTTTATTAATAAATCCTATCTTACAGGTTGAGTATATTTTTGGGACCAGTCAAAATAATTTTGTCACTTTCATTTTCGTTAACTGTTCATTCCAATAGTTGTTCTTGTTGTGTGTGCCTTTTGCAACATTGAGGTTCGTCATAAGGCTGCTTAGTGTAATTCTTTATAGAGCCTTTCGTGCTCTGTTGCTACTACCGAGTGCTGCTTACCTGCCCAATTTACTTTTTCATAAAAATGTTGAAGTTAGTAAAAAAATATTCGTAAAATGTTATCATTTGTTTATTCGTTAGTAATAACATGTAATTGGCAGGAATAATACGTTTTTGTCATGTTTTTTTCAATGTATCTCATTTCCGATGCTGTAACGTTACATGTTTTTTGTTATTATTGTAGTAGATTTGTCGTACACACCAATAAAAAAGTTAGTTAAAAAATATTCGTACAATGTTATCATTGGTTTATTCGTTAGTAATGAAATATAAGTACGTGCAATACGAATATAATTTGACACAGGTAAAGCATAATATATTTAGTATAAAGTGTGTGACCCTTGAATCTGCATCTAATATAGACCTAGATTTTGTTGAGATGATCATTGTGACCAACTTTCATAAAGATTAAGTCAAAAGTGTAACATCTGGTGACTACACATAGTTTTTCTATGACTTGACCTTGTGACCTAGTTTTTGAACCCAGATTACCTTATATCAAACTTGATCTATGTACATTTTGTTCATGTTGTTTTCAATGTATCTCATTTTAAACATTGTAAAAAAGTCATGTTTTTGTAATTATTGTTGATTTGTCATACACACAAATAATTATGGCAACGATCTCCCAAAACATCTCAAGTGGAAATCTCAGCTCAAATTGAGAATTTTCTCAAATCAGAGTCTGAGTTTGAGACAAATCTGATGTCTTAGCTCTTGACAGTTTTCTGTAATAAACTTATAACCATTGTTTCTTGCTTGTTTTGCCAATGTTGATACGCGTCTCGCATGGAAATTTACCCAAAGATATGTGGCAATATTTGAGCTGAGTTGTAGCTCAGATAGTTCTTGATACCATAACTAAATGGTCTTTTATTTACACTGACGTGTCGACCGTTTATGGATGAAATGGAATGATCATCGTCAAAGACCTTGGACTATAGCTCAGATTGAAATGACTAGGGAGAGCGAGCCAGATTAAAATGTGAGATTGTTTGTATTTTATGTTTGATAGGGCAAGTCCAATAGCAATACTGTGGTGAATGTATTGTAGCTTGGTTATACATATATATGTTTACATGCTTACTCAGTATTTTGACCCCACATTCATTGTGATCTGCTACTTTCTCATACACATGAAGTGTAACCACAGCTTTCTGAGAATGGAACACTGTTTTCATTAGGTTTTACAACATTAAACAACAATTTTCTAAACAACAGCCAGTTGATCCAAGGAGTTTTACATGAATAAATTATGAACCAGTACTTACTTCCTCTTGTTATGGGCATGACCATAGTCCATGTCACTGCAGGACATATGTGACTGCTTCAAGAGACAAAATCAGGGAACTATTTGGCTGTTACAGTACCTCATGTAAGTACCCAGTAAAACTATAGGGATAACAAATAAAGAAACTTTGATATTTATTTGATGTATCAATCAACATATCACAGAATAACTTGGTTCTTATCATATTAAATAACATAAATATTACACAGTATAAAGTAGCACTCATCCAACAAGAATTGAACACAAGAAGGATCAGCGAGATAATAACAACCAATAAATAGTGTACTTACTAGATCTAGTCTAAATCTTATAAATATAAGTTTGTAAATCGTAACTTTTACTAGTACCAGTGTATATTGAGCAGGAATATCTGCACCTTGGTTATACCAGGTTGTCAGAAAGTTACAATCTATAAACCCTTTACTTAAATACTGTATCCAATACAAGAGTTTTAAAGATCCCCTTAATTAAATATTTGGTATCGCGGCACATCTGTCATGATAAATATTTTGTATGATGTATATTGCAACTACTTGATTTGCTGCCAGCCAAAATGCCCGCATGGCAGCACAATAGCCATTATTGTATAGGTTGTGGCAACGTTGAACTACTGATCTCAAAATGAATTTTGAAATGAAGGTCCAAGTCTCATGGGCCTCAATGGTTCTTGGGTTATTGATTGGGAACCCTTTGATCTATTTTATTTATTGATGTAAAAGGTCTTTGCAACCTTGACATTTGACCTACTGATCTTAAAACCAATAACAGTCATCTACTGCTTCTTGCCAACTTCCATGTAAAGTTTGACGATCCTAGGGACAAGCTTCCTCGAGAAAAATATCCTGATAATTCATGAAAATTCAATTCACAGTTACTAAACTTTCAATATTGCAATCACCATACATTACCAGATATACAACATGTATATAGCTGACATATTTGAACACAGATAAAATACCAGGTAAAGGTAATAATGAATTAAGGTAGGTCATACCCTTTAAGGTTGATGTATAACTCGATTATTCAGGTCAGTCATTTGTTTGCATAACATTGTACACATAAACCTGGTAACTTCTCTTATTAATTTCTTAATTTGACAGATTATGAGATAGTATAAGTATGGAGCTTAGTGGATAAGGTATAGGTTTTTACTGCTTTTATATCTGATTAAAATGGTAAAAACAATTAAAATACCATGTTAAGATATTGCATTGTATACAAGTGACAGACCTAAATAAACAGACTGTACTACATATTTAAATGATATATGATATGCTAAAAGAATGAGTAGTGAACCTTCCAATAGATTTTAGTCTGAAATAGTAATTAAATACTGTAGATGCACAGACAACTCAAATCCATACAGAAACAGGGACAATGCCTAGCCATCCACGCAAGAGACAGATACAGAACGAACCATCCGGATATTTCAATTACACCTATATATACTGCACCCTTTAAAGTGCCATCTGGTGGGACTTTGTAGCACTTTGGCTTGCACTATTTGTAATGGATTCTAATGTTTCAGCTAAAGGACACATATCTGCTTGCAGAGATGGGTAAAGGATTAATTTGGTATATTTTATTTATATGCCAAGTTAAACATTTATCAATTCCTTCACCCTAAATCCAAGATTATACTCAACAGAGTTTCTTAATGAAGTTGAAGAAATCATTCACAGATACAAGTAAGATGAGGTTTCATTGGTCAAATCATAATAGTAAATCAATAACTTTCAAACAATAGCTTGTACAGAACAGAATAATCCATTAAAGATGGTTTTGTAACAACTTTTGTAACAACTTTTGTAACAACTTCGAAGTAAAAACAAACAGAAGACATACAAAAGAAAATTATTGACATAGGGATGACTTTTTGTAAAATGTATTAAGTTCAGTTTCAGCTGATTCATCCACATAGAATGCATTACAAACATTTTGGTATTTATTGTCTATCAATGCTGTAAATTTACATAATTGTGAACACATACAAAATTTAATACTTGTCAAAATTGGTCAAACTAGAGCTGTCGCCATTCGGCAGATTAATATACCCCGCCGGCAAATGCCATAATTCTGCCGAAATTCATTGCAGCGCAAATTCCTTTCTTCATGCACATCTATATGTTGAGGTTGTTCATCTGTGAAAGTTTGAGCGAAATCCTGCCAAAACTGTAGGAGGAGTTGCGTCCACAAGAATGTGTCTACAGACAGACAGACAAGCTGAATCCAGTATACCCCCCTTACAACTTGTTGTGTGGGGGTATAATTACATTCACCACTCTACCATTAAGGGACATGCCTGAAAATTATTGTATGAAGAGTAGGAATGACAACTGAAGTGGGGCAACCCACGGAATATTTACACCTTGCAAGGTCACTTTCAATGATAGTTATTTCAACGAATGTTAAAGAAAACTACTCTCTACATTTAATTTATTGTATTCTAATAGATATTGGTATGTATCAGCTGGGAAGAATATTCTCTTCTACGGTCCCTGGTATCAGGCACTATCTTGGAAACACTGTAACATATACAAGCATGATATTTTGTGTATAAGCATAGACTGCTTAAGGTTGTGTAAGAAAAAATGTTACAGCACTGCCAAGTGAGCTATTGTGCGTATAGCTGAGAAATAGATATTTTCCAAACCCTTAGTGGATTTCTGTAATTGGTTTCACATTAATATACTAATTTGTTTGATCTCCATATCATATTCCTGGAATCAGTCATCAACCAATACTAACTGACTCTTCCTTCCATATGTAACTCACAACTTCCCCCATGAAGAGTATCAACCAATACTAACTGACTCTTCCTTCCATGTGTAACTCACAACTTCCCCCATGAAGAGTATCAACCAATACTAACTGACTCTTCCTTCCATGTGTAACTCACAACTTCCCCCATGAAAAGTATCAACCAATACTAACTGACTCTTCCTTCCATGTGTAACTCACAAGTTCCCCCATGAAGAGTATCAACCAATACTAACTGAATCTTCCTTCCATATGTAACTCACAACTTCCCCCATGAAGAGTATCAACCAATACTAACTGACTCTTCCTTCCATGTGTAACTCACAACTTCCCCCATGAAGAGTATCAACCAATACTAACTGACTCTTCCTTCCACGTGTAACTCATAACTTCTCCACATGAAGCTCATATCTTGCCCAAGCTGAGACTCCAACCTAGTCCTGTCAAGTGACAGCTATGCACTCTACCAATCAAACTACCTGGGCATGTCTCCAACAGCAAACATTCCTTGTTCTGATTGTTTGTTGCTGGATCTGTGAGCATGGGTACTGACCGTCCCGCCTCTAGTATGGATGCAAGCACGTCCAAATCACGGACATTTTGGCTGTGTGTGTTTCATTAATGCCGTACATAATCATTTTATAAATAACTAAGCATGATAGGTGGAATTTATGAAATGCTAATGACTGTTGAAACATATGACAGTTGTCTATGTCTGTAAAGGTCATCTTTTGTCCCATACATCTTGTACATTATGAGCCAAATCCTCTAAACCTCGCAATGTCTTAAAGCTACCAGCATAGAAAGTCAGATCAGATGTAACCAGCCTGCAATGAACAAGTACATGTGATAACAACGGGTGTTAAGAAAGTTTGTTCCAGTCAGAAACATTCAGTAAATTACTGAAGTAGTCAGTTCACATGTTTATCATTAGCATGTATGTTATGTATCGTGTCAAGCCTGATGTGAAAGGAGGGTCAAAAGAAAATTGAGAGAAGGATTTAGATTGCAGCCGACGTTTAGAAAATTACTTATTATATCTCATTGCTTTAGGCCTTTGCCATTCAAACCTTCCCATGCTAGATATGGATGACTCTGTTATACTTCTTTTTCAGATTTCATATAATTGAATGAACAAATAAAACCAACCATCCAATTAACAGACAGAGTGATCACTTTATCACATGACCTGCTGTCTAGGGGCCTGTTCGGAACGCTGTTCCGCACATTCCTGACAGTGGAACACACTTACGAACAAACCGGAACACTGTTCGGAACATGTTCTTTCTGTTCCCGCCACAGAGGTGGTGCAGCGAGAACAGTCACGTGATTACAGCAAGAACAATGGTCGCTTGTGTCATAAAAAAGAATATAATAAATTTATTTTCCAATTATGGGGCATTGCGGGCAAACAGTCACATTCAAATATATCGTTATGCATATTTTTTCTCCAATATTACGACTGCAACTACAATTTTGGTCGTCTTAAACATTTTACTTTCTGTTCCGTTTTGTTCGTAAGGTGTTTGGAGTAGAACATTCGGCACACTGTGCAGGACAGTTCCGTTTTGTTCGTAAGTTGTTCGGGGTAGTATATCCCTCACAGTGTGCGGAACAGACGCTACGAACATGCCCTAGCAGTGCTGTAAAGCCGTGCCGGAAATAAAGTTTGGCACTCCCAGAGTGTGCAATAAATATTTAATTAGCCTGGCAAGACGTTAGCCAATCCATGCCTTAATAGGCCTATGACGTAAGGATAATGCAAACATCGTCAAGGTGTCATACATCAAATTTTGGTTGAAACCAATGCAGTATACATCATCATTTTGAACAATAATGAGTGTTCTATAAGGTCATGTAATAATTAAAATCTTAAATTTGTGCTCATTCTATTTTATCCACTTGTTAAATAAAATTTTTGTGTAATGAGCACACAAAATCCTCTACATATGCCACAATTCAGGGCATGAAAATGTCATACCAACAACCTTATAAGTAACTATGGAAACTACTTTCTTACCCATGTTGAGGTCCTCCATTGTTGATCACATTGAGATGTGTCAGTTGTTGACGTAAAACTTTCTTAAACGTTTCATTTATTCTAGAAAATATTGCCTGAAATAGAAAATGACAATACTTTGCTTTGTTACCAAACTGTTGTTGGTGGACTACGTCAATGACAGTCAAGTTACAGTCACAAAAACAGCCAATTTATCTTAAGAATAATACAGTGCAAATAGTTTTACAGTTTTATTGGTGTTATCGGCATTGAAATGCATTTGACCATATACATGTACTTATAATGGCCCTTTTAACACGAAAACCATCAGGATTAAGTATGGTTCAATTATAGTGGATTAAAACCTCATACCAATAAAACTATCAATGCCAAGTACAAATACATTAGACAATTCCGGTACCACAACAACCCCCAAACAAGAGGGCTATTGGCCCTAAAGCACTCACCTGATGACTAGCAGTTTAGGCAGAATCAGTTTTTGTTATGATATATGACCTTAATATTTTATTTAGATTTAACAGTGAAACACTTTGTGGCCAGGTTAAATAAAGATGAGGTAAAAAATGTGACCTCTAAAGTATAAACAAGGTTTTTCTTCGATGTGACATGGTGACCTAGTTTTTGACCCCCAGATGACCCAGTTATGAACTTGACCTAGATTTCATAGAGACATACATTGTGCCCAAGTTTCATTAAGGTCATGTATAAAATGTGACCTCAAGAGTGTTAACTAGGTTTTTCTTTGATGTGACCTGGTGACCTAGTGATTGACCCCAGATGACCCAGTTGCAAACCTGACCTAGATCTCATAGAGACAAACATTGTGACCAAGTTTTATTAAGATTATGTCAAAAATGTGACCTCTAGAGTGTTAACAAGGTTTTTCTTGGATGTGACCTAGTGACCTTGGTTTTGACCCCAGATGACCCAGTTGCGAAACTTGACCTTTATTTCATAGAGACAAACATTGTGACCAAGTTTTATTAAGATTATGTCAAAAATGTGACCTCTATAGTGTTAACAAGGTTTTTCTTTGATGTGACCTGGTGACCTAGTTTTTGACCCCATATGACCCAGTTACGAACTTGACCTAGATTTCATAGAGACAAACATTGTGACCAATTTAAAAAAAGATTAAGTGAAAATTATGACCTCTGGAGTGTTAACAGTCCAATTGTTGACGGTGGACAGCGGACGGCGCACGGCCGACGATGGACAAAAGGGTGATCACAATAGCTCACCTAGCTAAAAAGGTTGCCCAAATAACCAGTATCAATGTGACAACATCACACCATTCCAGTGATTGGTTGATAAGGGAAAACACCACTGACTATATGTCAGGGTCAGTCAAATGTTTGTGTTAAAGGGCAAGACAATTTAACTACACAACAAATACCACTCAACAGCAGAAGTGCACATGAATGCTTGTACACCAAGTGTTATTATTCTATTTCATATTATATGCAATCACTTCACATAATTATATGGATCCACTGTGACCATTGACTAATCTTCCACAAATGATTTCACATTATTTAAGGCAAAGTTAATGATAACTAGAGCTTAGGGTTTTTAACAGAAAAAAACATATGTCTCTCACTAGGGAGCATTACTTCAGCAAAAATCTTCCGACCTTAAATTCATGGCAAAATGCACAACTAGGCTTGTTACCAAGTAGGCCTATTCATGTGAAGTTTCATTGAACCAGACCAATGGCTAAGGAGAACAAGAGCAGACAAACTTTGTGACATCCAGAAAGGCAGGCATCCAGCACAAAATCAATATGTCTCCCCCACACTATGTGGGACTAAGACTAAGACTTACTTTAACTTGTTCCTGAGGAAGAATGTCAACAATTGCTTCATGTAGTTTAGCCATTTGTTTACATATTGCACGAAAACACGAGGATGGCATAGGTGCCTTCACTTCCCACTGTAATCATAGTATTGTTCAAAGTGAGAATAGAAAAGTACAAACATTAGAATTATATGGTTGATATCCACTACCATTTTTGTATAGTGTGAACAAATCAACCTGGTCCTGGGACCTTCTTTTAGCATAATTCAACAGTTGATTATTTCTTGTCTTTAATTTAATTTCGGTCTTCAATTTCATAATCAGAGCAAGTTAAGAATATGTACACGGTGAACTATAAACATTTATATACCTACCCATCAGGGCAGAACTTTCGGGCATAAATTGATATATCCCACACAAGAAGCTTGTAAAATATTCAAAAATTAATTAATTTGAGCTATATCAGCTCTTGAAGTATCTGAAAGGACGTATCGTTTCAAGATTAAGTTAGTAGCATAATTATGGTCAATGATAAGAATATATTGCATAAGATGTTAAATACAATTTGTTACATGCACAGTTTGGATTCAATGATGCCCTGACAAAAAAAAGTGACATGAAGAGTGAATTATGCAGGAAAGGGTTGTCATACTTCAAAAAAGAATACAGACTAATCCAGTATCAACATATGAGAACAGCAGAGTTACTTACCCTTGATAGTTGAGAGTCGACCAAACACTCTAAAATGGTGACAAGTTTGTTAGAGATCTCATCTATGTGATCTTGGTAATCCTGTAGCAGAGAGTGAAAGGGAATATCAACATTGAATTTACATTATGCTCACTTATAACTAACTAGGAGATATGTAGTAATTACAAACTAAAAAGCTAAGTTCTCAAAAATGCATTTTATATCGTAAACAACTTAGTTGCATTCCATAACTAGATATTTAAGACACATATAATTTAACAGTTAAACTTGTGTTAAGTAGCCCATCAAGGGGTTCCTCAAATGTGACTGTTTACAGCAGATTTACTAAACATAAAAAGCCACTTTTGGATAAATTATACTGGCAGCTATAGACAGGAGACAATGAATACTGGTTTGACAAAATATCAATAGTGTAAGGTTAAGAACTTTGAATTACTATGCAATTAATCTTGACACCTTTTTTTCATCTTCAATTAAAACAAGAGCACTGCCTATGAGTGCAGGACGCTTGACTTTCTCATACTTTATAGCAACAATAAGGGCAAATCTATATACGCCAAAATTTCTAAGTTTAAGTCAAAACAAGACGGATAACTCTATAAACTTAGGACACAGGGATACAAGCCTCGACAGTATGGACTCTCCTTGTGATGATGAATAACTATGCTTTGTTTCAAGTGGATACCTTTGACAGTCTTTGAGAAAAACACTCTGACAAAAACACATTTGCAGACGCACACGATCCAGTTACAACAATAGACTTTTTTTCTCTAAAAAGTCAAGCTAAAAATTATCATCATAAAAAATTAAAAAAGAAATACACACCTTTGTTATTTGATCAAAGTGCTTTAACATATTAACGGATTTGTTGACTAATTTTAGCTCAAAATGTTTTCTAACCATGGGCATATAATGAACAACCAACTGTAAACACCGTGACGCCAATGCTGAAATATACCAAATGTTTCAAAATGAACTTGTATAACATTAAAATCCCCTACTGACAGGCATACAGTTATTACGCGTTACCTGTCACTTTCAATTTCTGGCCTTGAATATAATTTCAACATCATTACCAAACAAGAGATGTTTATAAAACATGTATGCCCCTATGGCAGCCCAAAAGTCAGAAATGGTAAAGATCACAGTGACCTTGACTTTTGACCTACACACCTAAAAATCAATACTGTTGATGACCAACCTCCATGTAATGTTTGGAGATCCTAAGGCAAAGCGTTTTTGAGTTATTGAACGGACACCATTTGGTCTACCCACCGACCAACCGACATGTACAAAGCAATATACCCCCTCATCAACAATTAGGGGCATAACAGTACATTTTCTAGTTGGCAATTAGATGTGGTTTTGTTTAGCAACAGACCAACCTTCAAGTGCAAAGAATTATGCCAGCCTTACATTGAAATATTCATTACCCAGCCACCTTGATGATTCCATATTCTGACATGACACCAATCAACATATGGTAATATAATAAATCAGTATTTTGTAACTTTTACATTTGATTCTTGTTAGAAGATAAATAAGTAATATATACCTAGATTCCGTGTAGATATAGTTTTGAGACCGACTAATTCAAGGGCACCAGCCCCAAGCACCAACTGACAAGTTCTGGAATTGAAGATCTGAAAACACACAATACTGGAAGTTAACCAGTTCATGCAGTATGGAAAGCCTAGAAAAATATGTTAACTTAAGACAATTAATACCTATTTTTCCTATATAAAACAAACTTCTTAAATACATATAAGAACAAAAAGTTTTATTATGTTCTTTTTTACAGCTATTTAAAATCAATGTGTTAAGATGCATCACACATAAAATCAGGTAGTAAAATGAAATACCAATTTTTGAAAGATGGTTGATACCAAAGTAAAGCGAAAACAAAGATATTTAAAGACGACAAATGCTGAAAGAAGGATGTGCAGTTCACATGTTGTGAATATCTTGAATGCTGTTCACAAATATTAGGTTGAACAAAATGTGACCATATGACATGGGCTTTGACTTGTGACAATGACCTTGGAGGTAGGTGTAGCACAGAGAATTTGACCTGATCCTGACCTTTATGCATGAATATATAACAAGGTTCATAAATTACAAATATCTGCAAGATTTGTGTTGGCATTACACCCGGAGCGCCTTCATGATACTTCTCGTTTATTAAAGCACACAATCAGGACAAAAGGCAATATACCAGCAGCTAAATTATGCTAATATAAAGACAAGAGTCGTGTCAAATTCTCTCCGTACTCTTTTACCTTTAATAAATCAACAAGTCTCGTAAGAAGATCGGCTGCCACAGCTGGAATGTTGTCTGCGCACTGACAATATTCTATCACCATTTTCAACAACATTAACACTGTCCTGTAACAACAAATTAAGACTGCATGAGACATGAAATTTCCACACAAAAAAAGTTTAAAAAGAAGGCACTAAGATGATCAGATGTTTAAAGAAGAGTACAGAAAAGGCCAATTTCACAATTTGTTTGGTAATTCAAGGGCCAAATTCCAAGAAGGCCTGTGCCAATGTGGCCTAGATATTATGCCCATAAACATTGTCACCAAGTTTGAAGATCAGATGAAAACTTTTTGAATTAGAGTACAGACAAAGTTTTTGGACAATGCCGCTCCCAGCCAAGGGTGTTCACACAAGTCCTGTTTTCAATGGACGTATAAAAAGGGGATTATAATACACCTACGATAATGATGTAATAATTAAAGCTTACCCCACAACAGCAAATTTTTCTTCATTTACAATGAGATATTCTCCAGGGGTTCTCTCTGCAAAAATACAACATAATAACAGTGCAAATTATATGAAAATAGTTGTTAGAAACACTACAATCAATTAAATATTGACAATACTGTTTCCTGTGTTCATAATGTCTTGATTATTGGAGTATTGGTCATTCGTAAGTTTGTTTACGAGCATTATTATGCTGATTTTATTCGAATACCAGCACCCACTGTTTATGCTACTATCTATTCTTCCCAGATAAAGTAAATGGAATAGTTACACATGGGAATCCAACAATGAAGTGAATATAAAAAGATGTCCTGATAAAGCAGTTCAAATCCTGTGGGCATGGTTGACGTTGCCATGGTTTCATGATTTCGATAACATACAAGAGATGTTTGTACAACATGTATGCCCCTATGGCAGCCCAATAGTCAGAAAATGGTAAAAGTCACAATGACCTTTGACCTACTGACCTCAAAATCAATAGGGGTCATTTACGGTTGACGACCAACCTCCATGTAAAGTTAGAAGATCCTTGGGCAAAGCATTCATGAGTTATAGAACAGAATGGTCTACTGTTTAACAGACCCACCGACCGACATGTGCAAAGCAAATAACCCCCATCAAAGATAGGGCATAAAAATCTAGAGCTATAATAAGATCCTGGTACCAGATGAATTAAGAATATTGATTCTACAATAAGGATGTAAAATAGCGTACCTGTTTCTGGTTTATTTTCTGGAATGTTCAGATGACCTGAAATTAACAATACTAACAATATAACAACATGACTTTGTGAAAATTAGATATTTCAGCTGTTGTACAGTTGAAACTAGGTCCTTCGACTAGGGCATTCAACTTTTAGATTGCTGAAACTAGTTCATTCAGCTTTTTGACAGCTGGGACTTGAGCAGTTCATTTTCTTATTTGGTTATGAGATAGGCATTGAGGTACGTGAAGGTTTTTTATGTTTTCTGTGCTCGGTTGCATTAAGATGAGTCTGTTTTATCTTTCAATGTACAGTGTAGATGCATTGGCATTGTCAACCTGTGGTTATTTTCACATTACTGGAATCGCAAAGGTGTGAATAAATATAACTACTGTAGACTCGTGTCAGAATAATTTTAAAATACTCAGCAAACAGATGAGGGGTCAAAGAACAAAGCTTAAAGGACTAAAGAAAACTTTATATTCACATTAAAGCATCTAAGTCATGGAAAGTCTTGAACCAACAGAAGTTGGAAGCATGTAATGTATAAATCAAACAACTTACCGTATGTCAAACTTTATGAAAACAATCATTGAACAACTGACTTAACCTCTGCAGGTCAGAAGGTGTAATTTTTAGTGTCGGTACAACTTTGTGAGTGATGTTTGTTGTTGAAGAGGGGTCTCTCTTCAGAGGTAATTTAACGTTGAAATTGCATTATAGTGATTTTGAATGACGCTACGAGAGGGAACACTGTATTGTTATAAATATTGTAACTTGCCAGTAGTTGTAATATGGTAGACAAGTTCCTGGAATTCTGTGGGCACATCTGCCTGTTTCCATCTCTCATTGTCCAGTATAAGACTTAAAATATAAACAACATAAAGCATGATTATAACATAGATCACAGTATAACTTAGATCACAGATAAAATTGTTCTGGTGAAAAAGCAATTTTTCAAATTAATATTGATGGTAATACATGTTAACTTTGGAGGAGATAAATTGTGAAAGAAATTTTGGTGAAAATATTTCACAAAACCAACAGGCTATGACCTGTCAAACCTTGAGGATTGCTGTAAATCAATGAATTCTAAACATAAAACCTATCATGTCTCTTAAGGTCAGTTTTAAACCTATGCCCATTCAAATCCCTGAGATCTCAACGAAACCTATTACCTATCGACCACCTGCAATCTCATCTAAACCTTTCATCTATCGAATTCCTGAGATCTGATCTAAACCTATGACCTACCAAATCCCTGAGATCAACTAAACCTATGACCTATCAAATCCCTGAGATCAACTAAACCAATGACCTATCAAATCCCTAGCTGAGATCAACTAAACATATGACCTATCAAATCCCTGAGATCAACTAAACCAATGACCTATCAAATCCCTGAGATTAACTAAACCTATGACCTATCAAATTCCTGAGATCAACTAAACATATGACCTATCAAATCCCTGAGATTAACTAAACCTATGACCTATCAAATCCCTGAGATAAACTAAACCTATGACCTATCAAATTCCTGAGATCAACTAAATATATGACCTATCAGCCACCTAAGATCTATTCTACACCTATCAATATCCTGTGATATCTTCCAAAACATAGGACCTATTGATCCTCTGAGATCAGGTCTAAGCCAGGCTATGACCCATTGATCCCATGAGATCAGGTCTAAGCCAGGATATGACCTATTGATCCCCTGAGATCAGGTCTAAGCCAGGCTATGACCCATTGATCCCCTGAGATCAGGTCTAAGCCAGGCTATGACCCATTGATCCCCTGAGATCAGGTCTAAGCCAGGATATGACCTATTGATCCCCTGAGATCAGGTCTAAGCCAGGCTATGACCCATTGATCCCATGAGATCAGGTCTAAGCCAGGCTATGACCCATTGATCCCCTGAGATCAGGTCTAAGCCAGGCTATGACCCATTGATCCCCTGAGATCAGGTCTAAGCCAGGATATGACCCATTGATCCCCTGAGATCAGGTCTAAGCCAGGATATGACCCATTGATCCCCTGAGATCAGGTCTAAGCCAGGATATGACCCATTGATCCCCTGAGATCAGGTCTAAGCCAGGATATGACCTATTGATCCCCTGCAATCAGGGCTAAACCAGGCTATCACCTGACCCATTGATCCTCTAAGATCAGGTCTGAGCCAGGCTATGATCTATACTGTATCATTGATAATACCATATTTTAACAAGCAAATTCGTTGAATTGATATCCCCGCCTTCGGTTATCAGTAATATTGAGCTGGTTGGAATGTAAGCTCAGTATCTCTGCACAGGTTGGAAAATTGGCCAACAAAGGGTAGGAACAGAAAGTGAGACAAACAACAGAATATGTAACAAATGATCAAACCACTTTTTTTTATTTGTACACGAAAAAAGATTTCTTTTGGATACACTACTACGATAAACTATAATGATGGAAAGAAATGGATTTAACCGATCGCGAGTAAACCAAAGAGTACCTTTGATAAAATGGCGGATAATTACCGAAGGGCGCACAATGCATTACGGTACTTCAGTCATAATTTGGCTAATTTTAGACTTGCGTATCAATTCTTTATACGATCTTTGATCCTTGTAAGAATTTTGGCTATTTTAACTGACTGGGACACAAGTGCAATAGCTCTCTTAAGAAGAGCCAAAATGCATACACAATTAAGTATCATATTGCTATAATGAATGTAAAATAATTTCATACCATACTTATTCAGTTGTCTTGGAGAAGTTTTGTAGATATTAATAGATTTCAAATCTTTTAGCTATTTTTAGAAAGGACCACAGCAAATAACTATTTCTGTAAGATTATTTTGAAATCTTGCCAGTGGTTGTTTTTTTATGAATTTTTTAAGTTTTTGCAATCGGTTGCCACGGCAACCAGACGGCTACCAGAGTCATAAGAAACACCAAAGGAACATTGTTACCAATTCATAATGAAATCCAACCAGTATTTTTAGAGAAGAAGATTTTTAAAAGATTTTACTAGAGATATAAACAGAAAAACAGGCCCCCACCTGCTGGCGGCCATATTTTTGAGAAATCATGACAAAAATGTCAATTTTGTAAGAGGGTTACCCAACAAGTATTTTTGTAAAATAATTTTGAAATCTGGCCAGTGGTTGATTTTGTATGAATTGTTTAAGTTTTTCCAATCTGTTGTCATGGCAACCAGAGTTATTTATAGATCACCAAAAAAACTTGATGGGCATCATCCCAGTATGGTAGTTGACATTTATTTTAAGTTTCATGAAATTCTACCAGCTAGTTACAGAGAAATGGCTGCGGACGGACGGACGGACTGACTGACGGACTATTTCAAATGCTCTACAAGAGAAATATTTGTAAAACAGTATTGTACTCCCTTACATCAAGTAAACTATTTTACAATAGGGAGAGAGTGACACATTTAAAACATTGTAGCTATAAAAGTACTCTTCAATCTACCAAACCTTATATCACTCCATTAGCTAGATCAATGAAATCTCCCAGTAATATTGATATAGCAATTATCATTTGTCCCGTAATCAAATATGTGTTATTCAATATCAATTAACACCTAAATGGATTTGCTAATTCTGTGGAAACCATTTAAATCAAAGAATACATTAAGGATTTTGACTTTAATGCATCATCTATTTTAGATGACAAAGCACTCAGTCTATTTCATGCCTAATCAAATACACTCAATACTCCATTAAAGGGAGGTAACCAATAGGGGAATAAAAATTTGGAAAATAAATATGAGTTTTAGTGATTACACTTTAGAAATGATAATATGTTGCTCTATATTATTTGATAATGGACTGAAGACATCGAACAGTGAATGAAAGTTCTATTCTCTTGCCATTATATTTTGGAAATAGATAATTCAATACCATGTATCACTGCACACATGGTACTCAAATAAAACAGGTTTTACTGTAACTTGCTTCAGAATAACTAGAAATCCATGCCCTCGGTCAAATTTAGTCAAGCCTGTTCATGTCTCAAAATGGGTTACATTCATGCAAATGGAACCCCACTATGCATAAAGTAGAAATACTCCCGACAAACTTCAATTTGACCTTTGATCTCCAAATTTGACCTTGAACTTTGAGATAGGAACCTGGGGTTTGTGCATGACACTCCTCTTGTAGGTTAAGATTCATGCTAAATATAAGCAAGATTGTTCAATACATGTAAAAGTTATGGTTTGGACAAAATCGGATGCACGGGCGCACATAAACTGAAAGTGGCGACCATGTTTCGCTCACCACAAGCAGACTGGACAATAACAAGAGGGCCCAAAGGGCCCTAGGTCGCTCACCTGTTATGGCAGTACATGCAAGTCCTCTGATTTGACGAAATATCACACTTGACCTAGATTTTGTTGCGATGATCACTCTGACCAAGTTTCATAAGGATTAGGCTAAAATTGTGACCTCTAGTGACTATACAAGGTTTTTTCTATGATTTGACGTTGTGACCTAGTTTTTGACCCAGATAACCCAATATCGAACTTGACCTATATTTTGTTGCGATGATCATTGTGACCAAGATTCATAAAGATTAGGTCAAAATTGTGACCTCTAGTGACTACACAAGGTTTTTCTACGATTAGACCTTGTGACCTAGTTTTTGACCCCAGATGACCCAATATCGAACTTGACCTAGATTTTGTTGACAGGATCATTGTGACCAAGTTTCATAAAGATTAAGTCAAAATTGTGGCCTCTAGTGTCTACACAAGGTTTTTCTATGATTTGACCTTGTGACCTAGTTTTTGACCCCGGATGACCCAATATCAAACTTGACCTAGATTTTGTTGAGATGATCATTGTGACCAAGCTACATAAAGATTAGGTCAAAATTGTGACCTCTACTGACTACACATGCTTTTTCTTTGATTTAATCTTGTGACCTAGGATGACCCAATATCGAACTTGGCCTAGATTTTGTTGAGATGGTCATTGTGACCAAGTTTCATAAAGATTAAGTCAAAATTGTGACCTCTAGTGTCTACACAAGGTTTTTCTATGATTTGACCTTGTGACCTACTTTTTTACCCCGGATGACCCAATATCGAACTTGACCTACATTTTGTTGTGATGATCATTGTGACTAAGTTTCATAAAGATTAGGTCAAAATTGTGACCTCTAGAGACTACACAAGGTTTTTCTATGATTTGACCTTGTGACCTAGTTTTTGACCCCGGATGAGCCAATATCGAACTTGACCTAGATTTTGTTGAGATGATCATTATGACCAAGTTTCATAAAGATTAAGTCAAAATTGTGACCTCTAGTGTCTACACAAGCAAATTGTTGACGGACGACGGACGACAGACGACGGACGGACGACAGACGAAGAGTTATCACAAAAGCTCACTCTGTCACTTTGTGACAGGTGAGCTAAAAAAAACTAGTACATCGTTCTGAATAGTTGACCTCATCAGTTCTTGCTGGTCACATTGATAGTTCCTATTTGGAGTAACTTAAATTGGACCTTAAACCATTTTATGTAATACCATAATCCTGCCACTAAACTGTTAACAAATAAGTTAACAAGCCAATGACATTATACCGAACTTAATCCTTCCTCTAGACAGTTAACGATCAAATGAAATATTACACTCTATAGAACAGGGCTCTTGCAAACTAAAATAATTAAGTTTGAAATAATATTGAATTATTTTTCCTATTTTAAAACAACTGCTGTTAATTACAGAGTTTGTCCCAAGAGATACCAATTGTTGAGTGGCTTTACAGACCAGCAGTGATGAACCAATAGATACGTTCAAAATCAATGAGCGTCATAGTTTGATGGCTACCTTTCATCAGTATCAGGACTATCAGCTTCATTGACTGACAGAATGAATGTGTCTGTGAACAGCTAAACCAGTGTTTGTGCAGGGATTAAATAATGCTTACCTTAAACTAACTGATGTGGTTTTGAACGAAGATAATATCTTACATATTTACAGTGACTAGTGATTAACACATTTAGAGTTATTAATGTAGGAAGAGCATCTTGAGATAAAGTGATTAATGAAGGACATCACATTTGAAAAGTGATTAATGAAAGACATCACATTTGGAAAGTGATTAATAAAACAAGATTGTTTACTCTGGCTTAAACAGTTCCTTAACAATTGTTGAGTTACACGTGACGACCAATTAACCTGGACAAATCCTGGACTGTATCTTAACCAGTACTTATTTACAATTACACAAATAACCAGCAACTTCTCCATACAAAAATGAATGAAGAATATCACACTTTAGACTGATTAATGAAGAATATCATGATTTAAGAGTGATTAATGACGAATAATAGTATGATTAATAAAAAATATTACGCTTATAATAGAGTGATTGATGAAGAATAAAAGTATCAATAAATGAAGAATATCACCTTAGAGTGATTAATGCAGAACATCATAATTTGGAGTAATTAATGAAGAATATCACAATTTAAGAGTGATTAATGAAGAAAAAGAATATTGATTAATGAAGAATAATAGAATTGATTAATGCATCTTTGAAAGTGATAACTGAAGAAAATTACGCTTTAGAGTGATTAATAAAATGCACCAGTATTATGTTTTGGAGATACAAATGAAGAACATTCAAGTTATCTATGAAGAACAACATATTTAATGGAGAACAACACAATTTAGCATGGTTGATTCTAATGACTGTCAATGTCACAAGTAAGGACACCTAAATAAAGTAAATTTAGAATTATTACACACAGATAAACACCATATAAAGATGGAGGAGAAATCCAAACCAGAAAGTGACGACCTTGATCTTCCTACGAAGAACAAGAAATCAGCATGGTCGGATAATGAGCATAACAGCATACCTAGCTTAAAGAAACTTTTAAAACCATTCTTATACTCCATGGCTCTTGCTGGATGTTACAACTTCAGTGATATTAATACACCAAGAAAAAGATCTGCCAAATCAGTGTTGTCGGGTATATATCGCTCAGTTGTATTAATATTAGTTCTTTTACATTTAGCAAAGGTAGTAGCCGCACTTTTCTATTTGCCAACAAACTATATCATGTTCAATGGCTTGATGGTCAGTTGGATCATCTCTCTAATAGCAACATACTTTGTGAATTTAAAGGCAACAAGTTCGAAGTATGGACACTTGGAGAAGGCCTTTGTATTCTGGGAAGAGAAAATAGTTCCTGAATTTCAAGACCTGGATATCAAATTTCCAACAGCAAGAATCCAAAAAAGAACCATAATAGTGCTGGTGGTGTCTTGGCTTGTTGTCCTCAGCAACATACTATCAATCGGAATTCAGATGTATCTGAGTGGGTCCGAATTATTTACAAGTCCATTTGCAGGTACTCCAGTCATGATTGTAGTAACTCTAGCAATAATGGCCGTTGATTCTGCTGTGTGGATTCTGCCGGTAGCTTACATCAGTATGATAAATAAAATTATATATGAAGCATTTAATGCATTTAATGAATCGTGGTGTAAATATTGTGCAAGGCATGGATGCAAAATGGCCGATGATTTCCAAAGAGTACGTCTGCTACATATGAAACTTTGCCAGCTTGTGAAAGACCTTGATGAAGATATAGGCTGGTATTATGCTTTAACGATTACATTCACTATCGGAATGGCTGTGTTTAATTTATACCAGATAATAAAAACACCGCTGACGACTTTTGAGATAATGTTGTTATTGTTCTGGTTGTGCAGCGTGCTATTCATCTGTGTTCTGCTTGCAGCAATGGCCGCCTATGTAAATGATGCAGTAAGTATAGAAATGTTTGTTTTACCATTACTAGTATGTTTCTATGTATTAACAGGTATTGAACACAATGCTGTGCAGAAATAGCATTTATAGAATCATCATAACATATTCCAAACAAAATGTTCTTAGTTGCAGCTTTAATGTTCTTAGCTGCAGTGTTACCGTCTTATGTGGAGTTTCTAAGTCCAAAAGTGCAGATAATTTTAACAAAATGCTTGATGGAGTAACCTACTCCAGTGTAGGGGTTGGGGTCATGATGGTGAAGTATCAAAGCAATATGTCAATGGACATTGAAGATATTAGAGATTGTACCTCAATTTAAACATTGTACCTAAACTTTAACATTGAAAAGGTTGATAGTACCATGGCTCAATAAAATTTGAAACTTTAAAAATATGAGTGAAAATACTAAGAGTAACAAGGGCAGATAACTCATAAACATAGATCACAGGGTTACCAGCCTTGACAGTATGGACTCCCCTTTTGATGGTGAATTAAACTATGTTAAGTTTCAAGTTGATACCTTTGATAGTATTTGATAAATTGACATTTTTATGTAAAAATTCAAAGTCAGAAAAGGGGAATAACTCTTATAAAAAGCTGGATGGATTGTCTCCTTGTGTCAGTAGATGTAGGTCATCACATTCCACAAATGTATTGACTTTCAAGTTGAAAGCTTTGATAGTGTTTGCCAAAAGCTAGTTTATGTGTAAAATTTGCCACTATTTCTATGTACTAAGTCGAAACAAAGGCAGATAAGTCCATAAATTCAGGTCACAGGGTTACCAGCTTTGTCAGTATGGACTCCCCTTGTGATTGTGAATAACTATGTTGAGTTTCAAATGGATACCTTTGATAGTCTTCGAGAAAATGACTCTGACAATAAACTTAACCAACGCAGACACACACGATCCCGTCACGACAATAGCTCGACTTTTTTTCTGTTGAGAAATCACATTATAAACCAGAATAAACACGAACAAAATACATTTCACCTGTCAAAACTATTAAATGACCTGACTACTTTCAACATCATTAACATCAAAGAGACTGTAAATAAACACTATTTCAATAGATCAACAATGATAAATGACTTAGTAATAGGACTGGGCTACACTAGCTGTTTGCTTTTATTTTGGTGAAGTATCTATAATTGCATGGGTGAAAGTTTGAAATTCTGCTCAACAATCGACAATTTAAATAGGGAAAATAAAGAAAAACAGGGTTTTTGCTACTCTCAAAAACCTGAATTTCAGTCAGACGTCTGAAATTTTTGCCCATCATAGTAAATGTATATTACAGATCAGACTTTCTCTTGGGTTTAGTTTACTACTATCTATTACAGTATATAATTATTGTCTCTGACCTGTACATAAAATGCCTCATGATTACTCATGATTTTTAAATTAAATTTTCCTATAAATCATGTCAAGCATGTCAATCTTGTTTCTATAACTTCATTGTGAATATTAAGAGATTAAAAAATTAATCCATTATATAATAAATTTATTGTAATGGAAACAGCATATCTGGTTTTATTCAAAGCATGGTTGGTTGGATGCAAATATCAGTGAAGGAAACATTGGAAGTAATGTATAATTGCATAATCTCTGTTGGTCAAAAAGATACCGAAGTTGAAAGACATTGAGCATGAGGAAATGTAAGCAATTTTCCGAAGTTCTTAGTAGAGTTCTTTGTTGGCAAAACTCAGATATTCTGACATTTTTTCAATCAATCCACAAATTCCCATTAACCAGTGCAGAGATTGCTCTACCTTATTTGTTGAAGGTTGTTTTTCGAAGGTATTCAAGTGAATTCAATGGATCATATGCTATATATAATACAGTGTAGCAATACCACGTGGTATTTTACTACAGTTCCAAGTAGAAACTTGTAAACATTGGAACACAAATGTAGCCATAAGTATTTTATTTCTTCATCGATTTCTATGAAATCTACGCCACGCTAAGGAGAACATTATTTGCTTTCCATGAAATATAAAATATTTTTCAGCGGCTGTGCCGTTTTGTCCATTACCCTGTGAAACCGTGGAACGTGTAGGTTTCACAGGGTAATGGAAAAATCGGTAAAGCTGCTGAAAAAGATTTTATATTTCATGGAAAGCAAATAATTTTCCCCTTAGCGTGGCGTATATTTCATAGAAATCGATTAAGAAATAAAATACTTATGGCTATTTTATTTTCCAATGTTTACAAATTTCTTCTTGTAACTGTAGCTAAAAGTCACGTGGTATTGCTACACTGTAATACCAGTTTATCACATAACCTGTGGTTCAGGAGTGCCGTAAAGATCGTTCGGCACTCCCAGACCAGGCAATAAATATTTAAATGAGCTTGACGTGACGTAAGCCAATCCATGCATTGATCCGTCAATGACGTCAGGATAATATCAACGTCGCCATGACGTCGCACTAATTGTACTAATTTTGGCTGAAACCTATGCCGCGTACATCATCCTTTTGAACAATAATGTGCGTTTTCTAAGGTTATGTGACAAATAGAATGTTACATTCGTGATCATTACATACCAGTTTTATTAAACTTGTCGACAAAAACAATAAGACACTCGGCAAAGCCTCGTGTCATATCATTTTGTCCACTCGTTTAATAAAACTCGTATGTAATGAGCACCCATGCAAGATCCTCTATAAAATGCATACAGTACATAAAGACTTAAAAGTACTTGAATGACAACAGGAATTATGTGAACTACTTGGTTAACCATGAATGGTATAATTTAAGAATAGACTGCAATAAAAATGCCTTTAGTGATGCATGCAATTTAAAACAATGTGTTCTTGCCAAAAGAATCAATAAAGTTTGTTGTAGATCAAATAAGCCGAAGTCAAATCAATATAAGATACACGATAAGAACAACAAATCATCATACAGTCATAAAAGTTTAATGAGGAACACCATAAATAGCAACAAAACTTAAGCAATGGTACAATAGGTGTAACTTAGAAAGATTTAAATGTGCCTCCGTAGCTCAATTGTTTGCGTGCTTGCCGTCTAATCTGACAACCCAGATTTTAATACAGGTGAAGGCACTCATATGCCTGCCATATTTCAGCAGAAAGCTGACTGATTTTTTTAAAAGTATGATTATCAGTTAATCTATCCTTGCTGTTAGGGTTTCATAATTACGATGCTTGAGTTTTAAAAAACACTATATTTTGACCCTCAGAAGAGTCACTTTATCTTTATTCAATATTATCTTTTTTTACAAGAGAAGTGGTACCATAAAGTACAAAATTATGTGAATAAACATTGATATTCAGCACCTAATGATGAAACTGTGTTTGTTAAGGAATCAACATGTCAACAAATCAACAAACACATTGATTTTCTATTATTCAATACACACTAACAAATCAATACAAAATGCTCAGATTAATATCTGTGAAAAACCCATTGATACATATCATATTTGTTTAGACAGGCAATAATTGACATGTAAAGTCATGTATTATATAATACTTGATGCTATCATAGCACTAGCAATTAGTGACATTATGACAGCAATTATAGACATTGTTAAATGTCTTTAAATTATGCAATATATCTGGGGTTTGATTCCATCTCAAAAGTTAAGATGTGGCCTCCTTAGCTCAGTGGTTAGCGCACTAGCCGTCTAATCTGGCAACCTGGGTTCAAATCCTTGTGGAGTCACAAATGCCAACTATGTTTCAGCAGAAACCTGACTGGCAAATAAAGGCCAGCAAAGTCCTAAATAGCACTTTTTCTGTATTAACTCCCAATTATTACTATGGTATATTGATGCAAGGTTTCATCAAAAAAAGCACTACTGAGCAATTTGCTAACATCAGATAGAGCTACATCAAGTGCTTTGTTTGGGTCTCTGCTTTTAATATTGTTTGTATAATGTAAGTACACAACTACTTATTATATTCACATGGCTAAGTACATGTACTGGAGTGATTTGTTCCCGGCCTTACTAACTATATTCCTTTCCCCTATACCTTGGCAGTGGGCTCAAAATGAACATGAATTCCAAATAATTTATATTTCAGGCACATGCTCCAGTGGACAGAATCTATTACATCAATGTAACAGATATCACAGTAGAAAAGTTGGCTCAGGTATAAGTACATTATGTCTGGTGTGAGACTTAAGTTTAGGAGGAAAGTGTTAAACTTTGAGATCATATAAAGGGTAGAAGGCATTTACTCAGCAAAAATACACTGGAATTAGTTCCATTGATTAATTCTAAACAATTACAAATCTTCATTGAGAATATTTTTCAACTGTTTTATTGTATTTTTCAACTGTTTTATAGAAAAACATGACAGGCAATGGACTTGTCCAATTTTCCTGGATTTAATAAGCAATAATAACACATTCTTTCACAGAAATTAGAGCTTTCCATCCGTGGATGAACATAACAAGTCCAAACATGGAATTTAACTTCTAGCTAGGCAAGTTCTGAGAAATGCAAATTTCTAGCTAGGCAAGTTCTGAGAAATGCAAATTTCTAGCTAGGCATGCTGGGGAATGCAAAGTACTCACAATAATATTATTTTAAATATAAATTTGTATTTTCTTTTAGTTGAATTTGTTCCTGTCCAAGTTGACTGGTACCCAGGTTGGGTTTACTGCATGTGGGTTTCTTGTTATCACAAAGGAATTCATACTGACAGTAAGTAGCTCCCACCAAATATAAGTAAGAATCACCAACACTGAATAAGCGTGTAATCAAATTCACCTGAATAAATATTCAAGCCCTGATTGTATATCGTAACACTGGTCATCCGAGTACATACAGAGTAGTGAGTATTGGTTAAATATCTAGATGAGGATTTTGATTACAACACAGTACTGCCAGGAAATACAGGCATTATGTTATTTCTGCTATATTTACCTAGTGTAAACCTCCTTAAAAATAGTCAGCCAATGAAAATATGTTTTACAAATATTTGACAAACAGACAATAAATAGGCATTGAGTCTACATTACACAATGTTTCGTGTCAGTTTGACTTGACAATTCTACCTGAGCATCTTATGACTGTATCGATTCCACTTGACAGATTTATACCGTCTCTTGAGGATAAGGATTTTATCTCTACTGCCTCCATTGTTTTATTATGGACAAACATTGGCTTTTCTATTAGCAACCAAAACCAAATCTAATTCAAACACAATTACACTATTTTTTTCATCAACTGCTACTGAATAAACACAATATTATCTAAAACATTTATTGGGTCAAACCAATACTGATATAGTCAGTGTCGGTGATTATCAGAATTAAGAAGAAATCTGTCTTAAGCAATCAATATTACTAAATCCCGATCAAATATTGTTTATGTTATCTACACAATAATGAAACTGCCACCTGCTTAAGAAGCCTCATTTATTGTATACCTATATTGGCTGCTGATGACAGGTCTGGCCCCGATCTACCGAAGCATCTCAACTTGATCTAAATCTTTATCTCAAATATTGTCATGTGTCTTTGTGGGAGACTGGGCTCAAAACTGGCATCACAACACAGAAACATCATTCTGAGTTTAATACAGTAAAGCTTCAAGAGCTCGAAAATCAGATCTGTAATAAATTCAGACTCTTGTTTAAACCAAATCTCAATTTCAGTTGAGATTTCTACTTGAGATGCTTAAGGAGATCGAGGCCTGATTGCATTTTGCCCAGCTACAAAATTGTAATACAAGTAATCGATCTAAGATATTGTACTAGTTATTCGTCAAAAGTGTCTTCTTACAAGGGTTATTGTACAGTTTGGTGAGGATAAACGACATAATTGTCCGAGGGGACAATTACTTTCTGAGTGAAACAGCTCACAAAAGTGATAATGTACCCTTTTTAATGGAATCAGTGGGTGTGTCGGAGTATAACTAATAATAATTACTGTAACTGTATAACTATATCACTGTATCACTGTTTCATATTCATTTTACAGATAGCTGGACTCTTCATTACCTACTTTGCTGTTCTCTACACACTGTGAGAAAGTGGCCAAATGTAAGATGGAAAAAAACGCTGAACAAATAATACTGATAGAAGAATTGGATTGTAATCCTGTGACTGTATAATATGATATCCTCAAAACTATCTCGCTAATAATATAACAAACAACAGATGCAACTGTACATGTAGCATGACTACTTCAAGGACTGTTATAAGTGAAGCAGTAGTGTTGTTGTGATGTACATGAGGCAAGAGAGATGATGAAAATATTGCCTCAAATGGTGTCCAATGTCCACTTAAAATTGTGTAAATAAATGTTTGCGTCTATTTTACATTAATGATTTTTTGCCAACATTTTTGTCATGTTTTTTATTCAGTCTTTATTTACATGTTGTCTCTAAATATAGTTCATCATTATTGTGAATATATTGTACAAAAAATAAAAACATATGTGATAGGAAGATGCTATTAAATAATGTATGACCCTCCCCCCATACTGTCAGCCGATCAGTCTTTTAATATTAAAGGTCACTGTGACCCTTGACAAACTGACATTAGAAGCAATGGGACTCATCAACAGGCCAACCTCTCCACCATGTCCATCATTACTCAATTAGAAATGGTTTTGGCTACTGATGGATTGACAAGATTTACAGAAAGGTAGCTGCAAAGCAATATATTGTGGGGAGCGGTGACCTAGAGGACATTTTCCTTCAGGATTGACCCCCGTCTGTACCACTGCTTAATTTCTCTGAGCAAGAATAACCCACATGCTCCACATTAGGGCAGTGTTTGTACATGTTTGATATTCCTTGGCGTCGTACCTTGATGTTGGCTGAACACACACCAGGAGAGAAATAGTCTCCACAGGGAGACTCGAACGCAGGTTTCTATAGGTAGCGCAATGACAAGGGGAAGTTAAAATGTTGAAGGGTGGCTGAACGGCTGGACTGCTGAAAGCTGCTCTCAAAAATTGGTATCTTTACTTCTATATACCCTCCTCTCAATCTTCACAGATCACAACAACATTCCTAAAGAAACATGCTACTTATCCTACATACATGGTACAGCTAATAGGCTCACTACATTTCCTACAATGGACTAGGTAGATTTTATTCCTATCTAACAATGTGCATCTGGTATCAGTATAAGTAAACTCAATTATTCAATAATTTAACACCGATTTTACCTTAGTTTCGTTCTTCTTTCTTCATGGAATCTGTTTATAAATCTGTTAGCCTGAAAGATTGAAGATTATTGCACAAAGTCTTGCAGAAATCCTTAATGTCGCCCAATTTAAATTCTTTGTAATTTGTTAACATTTACAAATTGAGGTCAAGGGATCTGCAATATTGCCAATGATTCAGGTACTGAACTCCTACAAAACATATCTGTCCCTAATTTGTAGTAGTAAAATCATTTACAAGGAATTTAAATAAAAAGCGTAAATGTGCTGAATCATGTTTAGGCATATTGCCAAAAACAAGTGTCAAATATTCATGTAATTTTGATATGTTTGCTTGTATATCCCTGTTATAGCTTCTACTTAACATATAAGGCATATTGCCCCCTAAAACATATTTTGAGCCAAAACTAAATGCTTTATACAAATTGAATCTTGTAAGAAAGCATATAAGGTTACCAAGCTCAATGCCTTATGGTTCTTGACCAGGGTTGGTATTCAATATTGATCTTATTTGATTGAAGAATAAGGATAGCCAATCATATCGCCTGTTACTAACCAATAGTTTAATAAGGTGTGATCTGACTGGTTGTCCTTATCCTTAAGCCAAGTAAGATCAATATAGAATACCACTCGTGAGAGTTCTCACATTTAAAATCTTCTTTTAACTCATATGAGGTGTTGAATAAGTAGAATGATTACCTGGCTTTGTAAACTACCACGTAGAGACATACTACGTCTACCACTAATCTCCTCACAATCACACACAAACTTCTCAACCTCTTTAGATAAGGCAACAAATTCTGTGGAAGACAATTTCTCGAGAAAACCATCCTGAAACCATAAAGTCAAGAATACATGTGAAACAGTGCATTAGAGAAGACATACTACAGGAAAATAATTATTTTTCAAGGGTGTTGAATTTTCATTGATTTTGTAGTTAAACTCTACCATGAAATCTAATGCCCTTGATTTATCGAACTCCCAAATACATAACATGGTTTTCCCATTCTATGTTTGGTAATCCACTAATTTTCAACCCTACAAAAATAGATTTTTATCAAAATCCATGAAATTTAATACCCACGAAAAAATGTGATTTTACAGTATTCATTAGCATTATATTGTTGAAACATCCAAAAAATTAACATAAGACGACAAAAGCACCAGTACCAGAGACAAAATTATTTAGCGTCAATATGGTCAGAATGGATAAAATTCCTAAATCACACCTTCATTTTATGCCCTGTTTATTTCATATCCCTTTATTTCCATACCTCTCTAACCTGGTACTGGTATGACATGCATGACATGGGAAGGCTCAGGGTTGTCATTAAACTAAGATAATACACTTCTTACAATTGAAAATTAAACTGTTTTGACTGCCTCAAATTCAAAACTCAGAAAAACCCTGGTTCAAGGTCATGTACAGAAATGGAAGATAATATATTGCATATTTATTCGGGTCTTATGCCGTTTCTGTAAAAAAAACAGTTATATACAGTGGCTGATTCACCTAACAAGCTATCCTGAACTGTATTCTATCCAGTACAGACTTAACCTTACATCAGGAACCAGTAACTTCTCTGGATGAGGAGGAAAATCAACATTTAATCAAATGACATGGAAGGGCAGCATGACCTGTCGCGACTTGGAATCAAACCAAACTTGGTTACAAATCCAACACACTAACCACTGCCCCAAGGCTCAGATAATGTATAGCAATGTAAGACATTTCACCTTGGCTCTAGCAGTTACAACTTTGACACATCTATCATGTGCATGATCACATATATTATGTAAGAGTTCACGTAGACCCGATACAGCTTTGGTATAATCTTCACTGGTTACCATGACATCAACATCATCCCTGTTACAATATATAAACAAGTCAGTCAACATTATGTTAAAGTACATTTGATCATAGCAATGGACAATGATCACTGGTGTCCAGCGCCAATAGAAATGATTTACTGTTTAGACAGGTCAGATGTATGTTTCTACAGTAACAATTACCACACAGACTAGATTACACCAGCCTGCTTTGCAGGCTTTTATTAATGAAAGTAAATAACACTTGCACTAATTGACTTATTTTCTAGGTGACTATTGGTAAATAAAAATTTCTTAAAACTTATTCTAAACCCGTTTTCACCATAAATTGCTGATGTATACTCAAGCCTAGGTCCCACTGAGGAATTCCACATCGGCGATATTCTCCCGATTTCTTTTGATACCACCTGATTCATTACAATTTCTTCCAATATCACACACTGTCTCATGACTTCCCTGAAGCTACCTAGATCATAAGGAACCTGTTCCCGATGTCCTGAATGTCCATTAATTTCAATTGGGAGTACATCGCCGCATATTACCACATAGATAAGAACAATGGTAGAACTCTCTGGAATTTAACATTAAAATTTTAGACTCTTCTAACATCAGAAAAATAAACTATTGAAACTTAAACTTTGAGAGCGAACTTTTTTAATACCCTGTATACAGTAAAATCTAATTGATAACATACACAGAGACATTAAGATGTGTTGGTTCTTCTAGTGGGTTATCTTTATCTTCTGTGGGTGAATGTATGGGTGTGGGCACTTTGGTTCGTCCAGCAGCTATACCAATCACATCAAATACAATACCATGGAATGCCTGAAACATCATATAATCACATCAAATACAATACCATGGAATACCTGAAACATACAGCAAGGCAGTCTAAAAGACAGCTATAATTCTCTGCCGCATTATGGATAGTGAACAGTGACTTTCACCATATGTCAGCCAGTTTGATTGGAACATGGGTTCGGCACATTGTCTTCATTAATGTAATGGACGCACATGACCATTCCTATAATCCCCTCCCACTTCATGACCGGGGATTAATTACATCAAATACAATACCATGGAATGCCTGAAACATCACATAATCATAATTGGACCTCAGTATTCTAAACTTTGACACATAATTTACATCTAGGAAAATGACTGTGCCTTTCAATGTTTAGTTTTGAACTAGATTTCTAGCATGTAAAAGTGAGCAGTTTGATCTTACCTTTGCTCTATTTAAAACTACAAGTAAATTCTGGAAGATATTTTTCATAAGTTGCATCCATTGAGTATAATTCAGTAATCTCATTTGGTCAGCCAAACTGAAATGGAAAATTTATAACTTAAAGTTCTCATTACAATTAAACTTTTGGGGATTTGAACAATATAGTATTATTCACACACATAAGTATGAAGGTTGTTCAAATTGGAATGCCCATAAAAATTTATCCTTGATAGATTCTCTTAAAACAAGCCTTTGATCCCATTGGAGTATTCATCTCCGATATGTATGCGAAGTTTCATTCAGTTATTCCTTTTTAAAATGCGATTTTGTTATCATTCCTAGGTACACTGTGAATATACTGGACAATGCAATTTAAGAGTCGTTTGCAACAAATAAAGATCACAAGGGACAATGCTTGGCAAATAAGGATGGTCGGAAAACTCAAGAACCTTCACGCTTCTCAGAAAATCGCGTTAATGGCTGCTGCAGGTG
The DNA here is from genome assembly GCA_947247005.1 of Spisula solida. Taxonomy (NCBI): domain Eukaryota; kingdom Metazoa; phylum Mollusca; class Bivalvia; order Venerida; family Mactridae; genus Spisula; species Spisula solida. The sequence continues at coordinate 6,488,996 of OX365945.1, forward strand.
GATGCCCATTGCTCTGCCATAGCATGCCATCCTTCAAATATTTGGCTTGGCAGCGATTGTTGGAGTATTTCTTTATTTTTTGAAGGAATTTACCTTTGTTAAGCTTGGCATTTACCCATTGTCCATTTTATACATCAAGTTTAATGGAAGAAACTTGGTTTATATGGAAAAAGGTGTACATTTCTACTGGCGCCCATGGTGCGTTTTGCAATGCATACTTTTGTTCTGTCTTTGCTGGCCCATATTTGTTTAAGGATCTGTTGCATGGGTGAAAAAATGAACCCGTGTCTCGTTTGTGGTCATTACATTTGCAAACAGTCGACTTTTTTTATCTAGAAACTGGTTTTAACTATTTTTGGACAGTTTGCACGGGCATAATGTGCTGGCGTCTCAAAGCAGATAGGGGTACACAAACTATACTTATCATCCTAATTTTTGTAATATGCTTGATAATTGTATGAATAGCTCCTAATGATGTGCCAACACATTGAGCTACTTGCCTAATTGTAAATACTCCACCAGTTTCCATTTTTTTTTATTTTCTCAACCCTTTTTTAGTATGTTGCGGTATTTGGATGGCGTGCACAGGGTTCATTTAGAAATAAACGTACACCACTTTTAAATTTCTTGAACTATCAAATAGTTGATGAATAAGACATTACATGACACCATTTCACCATACAAGTTATTTTAAATATTGTATTTGCTCCCGTATTAAGAAAACAATGATTTTTAAATGGGACCGAATTTGGCCAGAAAAAAGTGACATTTTCCCAATCATTTAAGCATTAGTATACACGAGTAGACAGTGTTAATTGACGTATTGTTGCAGCTACACTGAAGGGATTTTAAAATGTGAGGTGTCAATTTAAAGATAATAAAATTATCTTTGATATACAGCTGACTATTTTTAAACATTTATTGATACCAGAAAGATATAGCATCACTTGCATTCCAATTTGAACAACCCTCGTACATGTTTATCACTTTATCTGCCATTACTGCAATACATAGCTCCCTTCTGTATTTGGTAGACAGTTTGACTGTGACAATCAAGTTAATTCTAGGAAAGCTGACTAGGTCATCAGGCTGTTGAAAATGCCGTTAAATCTTATGAAATTAAACAAAGTCATTACCTTGTGGTGTCGTCTGTATCTGTTATATCTGCTGAACTTACAGCTTCAATCACAGTCTGTAAAATATATAGAGGATATTTGTTGATTTTGGTATAAGAACAAATTTTATTTCACGAAGTGATCAAAGAAAATTAATATATAAATTTAATTTTCTGTGATAGAGTGAAATAAAATTTGATCTTGCACCAAAAATCAACAGATTTTCTGGTTATTATATGCTTCAATTTCTTTTAAACGGCACAGGCACTGGCTTAATTGGAAAAATTATGTTGAAATTGGTGCTACTTGACCTATTGTATTGTGCTTTGAGTTATATCAACAAACAGGGCCAGACTGAGATACATTAAGCTATGGAGTGAGACAGGAATGACATGAGATTGGTGTGTAATATTGACTAGAGAAGAGTTCAGAATATTACTAGTAATTTACTACTGGCATACATGAATTGAACTATAAATGTACATGTTAGTACATTGATCTGGTGACTACCATCTATTTATATCATGGCTCAGAGCTACATTAAGAGATGGCTAACAAGCTACCTGTATTATATTGTAACCATAAATAAAGTAAATCAAGACAAACTTCAGGATTGTTCTACGTTTCGAGGCTCCTTAAAGAAACATATTGGATTCATAAACTTGACACAGTTTTTCCTAAAGGCTTGAATGCTAAAATAATGTATAATTTTTCTTAATACGCCTCTTCATTTCATTATATTTTTCTGCAATGTAACACCAGAGTGTGGTTTTCTTAATGTCAAATAATACAGTTTTCACTGTTTTTGTCTTAATTTGTCTTATTATATTGTAAGTGAGACGAGAAAGAAATGGAAGAGGTGAGTAAAACGGTACTAACAACCAACATGTAAAGAGTTCAATGCCTAGACATTCCTTGCTTTATCTGATACAATTCAACATGTTACTATACATTATATGATGATTATAACCATAAAACACAAACCTGCTTCACAGTTGATTTCATACATGTAAACGTTTCACTTCTATATACTTCTAGGAATGTCAACTTCTGTAGACGTAACATCCCAAGTAGTATAGCAACAAGTTTTTCCTGTAAAAATACAAGCAAGTGTAATAATCATAGCAGCAACACTGTCACTGTGAAATGGATATTTTACATTCTAACATAGCATGTGAGATTTGCCTTCTTTGTGTATATCAAGCTTACCATTTTTTATTACCGCGATAAAAGATAGCTGATTGATGACGTCTGGTTTGACGTCATATACCATGACAAATGACGTAACGGTGACGTTCCTAGGAAAGCAAGCCGTTTGACGTCAACCTGTCTTGTTGTGCTATAAACGGCAGAGCATTGGCGATGTTAGAATCAAAATAATAAATAGGAAGCTGTTGTGTTATAAAATATAGACACTCTTTTGAATGCGTAAATTAAATCACTCGTGCAACGCACTCGGGATTAAATTTCTACACATCCAAACACGTGCCTATATTTTATTACACAACAAAGCACAGCTACGTATTCATTTCTTCTTAAATAAAATCATTATTTTGTATTTTAAGCCATGAATTCAATTACCATAATGAGCTCCTTACGAGCACTGTATGGCTGGACTTTGGCAAGCTCGTCAGTTGGGATATCGTAGACTTGTACAAGGGTTGTACAGTTTTTCTTAAAATGTTTCATCAAGCTCCAAAGTTGTTTACGAGTCAGTAGGTATTTTAAAGTCAGGAACCAGCACATACTTCAATCACACAAGCTTAGAACCAATAGTAGTTTGATAACTGATATTGCACTATAGCAGGCCTGCCATTTCTCAGGCATTGAGCCGGTAATTACCGGCAATCTGATGCAACTACAGGCTCACCGGCTTTGAGGTCCAATTTACCGGCAATCTTGAGAAAATCAAAGCATACATAGTTCTCCACAGTGTATACCGTTTTCATAAAATCGTAGCGTACATGGTTCATAGTGTATATTGACAGTCGGTAATTGGTGATAAAGCAATTAACAGGAAGCGGGTGTCATAAAATTTACCATCTCCCATTGTTCCCCAAATGTGATTCAGATTTAAGATACAAGATCTGTCCCACTTGAACGCTTTCATTTTCAATATATAAAACGACTTTTTGACATAGATGATTTTAAAGTCGGTCTTTTACAGACATTTTTTCTGCATTTTTATATTAATAATTTGCTTTTTAAGCTAAATTGTTTATATTATCGAAAATTATTGAAATACTTGTCGATATTTGATCAACATGAGTTAAATATTTTTGCTAATTAATTTATTAGAATTGAGGAAATATCTTTTTTTTTAAATTTGCTTAGACAAGGCAGAGACTTATAGATTTATATGAGTCTCTGGACAAGGCTACCAAGAAATGTAGAGCTCTAATTCTCCCTTGGTATTTATTCTAAGACCTAAATATTACAGAACAACTACTTGCATGGCTTTATCAAATTAAATGAAGTGGTTTTTGATCTTGGAGGGCCTATATGATAGGCGGTTCGCGTGCTAAGCGATTTGAATTAGGCGGTTTGCTCGCTAAGCGATTTGAACTAAGCGGTTCGCGCGCTAAGCGCAAAATATTGAATTTGCCAGCATTGCGCGCTTTAATTCAATGTTTGCTAGAATCTCAGGCTTTTGCATGATTTTATTATGGCAGGCCTGCTATAGTAAAATGTATTAGTAAGTTAACTGTAAAATCACTTATTTTTGTGGGTAGTAATTTCGTGGATTTTTATAAAAATCCATTTTCATGGGGTTTAACTCGTGGTTTACACAAACATTGAAGGGTAAAACCCTGCTACGTATTTGGGAGTTCAATAAATCAAGGGCATTAGATCTAATCGATTTCATTGTCGAGTTTAACAATGAAATCCATATAAATCAACTCCCTGGAAAACTAATGATTTTACAGTAGGCCTACTTTGAAATATTGTATAGACAGACCTACCTCATCTAACACTAATGCCTCATCAGTAAGTGGTCGGTTCAGTTCACTAGTCACATGTTTATGGAATTCTTCTTGTATCATTATATCTATCAACTTCTGTAGCTCGGCGAGCTGGGAACCAAGATGTCTGAAAATAACAATGATAGGTACAATGGGAACCAGTATCTGATGTTATAGCCACATTGTCAAGGACATAAACAGATTCTGACATATGAACATACATACACATGGACATATTCCGACATAGGCACATATAGACGCATGGATAGATTCTGACAAATGAACATACAAACATATTGACAGAAAAGGGACCAATGCTGCATTAGTCATCATACTCAGAACACTAACCATAGAGCTACAGAGACACACTTACCTAAGACTGTGTACACCAGCAAGCTCCTGTGATAAGACTTCCTGTGTTGTAGATATGAGATCTAAAGCTCCAACAAATTCATTGGTGGACAACAATGTCTGTATGGTAGGTTGGGTTTGGTGTACTGTTGCCATCAACTTTAACTGTCAATATACGATGTTGTAAAGTTAACAGAAATAACACAATAATGATTAAACAAGAAAAGTAGAAATTCCAAAAAAATCACTTTCTTTAACAAGGCCAAGATCTCTGCTATAGTAGATTCAAGTAAGAACAGAACGGTTGTTGTGCTAAACTTCACATAAAGATTCCTTCTACATCCCAATTTTATCTTTGAGATACCAACAACCAAAATAATGTTGATGTATTAACAAAATTGGATAAATGTATCCAAATGGAATCTAGCACAAACCAATGCAGGTGAAACAGAGTTGTTATTTTATCACATCATCGATGTTTTGTGCATTGACGATTTCACAGTGTTTTAATTCAGACCAGATGCGTGGCCTAGCTGATAGTCAATCAGACTTGAAATATTTTATATCTTGATACAGAGAAGGTTCGAATCATACCTAGAGAATATTTTTTAAAAGTCTTATGTTTTATGTATTTTTAGTTTAATCATATTTTATTGCATGAATTTTTTTACAACAGAACACATGGTTTGCATACATAATACTATTAAGAAAGAATAGAAGCATAACATCAAAGTAAACCAGAGAAAGTTTTATAATATCGCTTTCATTGCAAAAGGATCGGGCCACAAGTTATTACAACATTAGATATCGGCCCTCTCCATTTTTATGTATTGCTGTCATAAAAAAAATTTTGGTTTGGTCTACTCTTCGTGGGAAACATTTTCTCCATTCTTTTGTATATCCTTTTAATTATCCTCACCACCAGAAAACCATATGGGCAAGGCCCCTAGAAAAGGTTAGTCACTTTAGTTTTTGGGGATAGTGCATGATACAGAAGATGCCCAGAAGCATCCCTTGTTCGTTTAAGTGTCTGATTTAAAGCATCATACACAGGACCTCGGTTTTTAAAGTCTTGTCCGAAAGACTGTTTGTAATTTTAGATGGAAACACTGAAAAGCATTTCTGTTTTAATTTGGCTGGAGGCAGGATCAAACCCACAACCTCCGGATCAGCAGTCAGTAGCTTGTACCATTGGACCCCTTGTTTCTCCATTAATTCTAATGGTTGATATTTACATGTTATACTCTTATCATTACACAATACCTTATTATGCAGTTGAACATAACTGGATCTTGACTTTGTCATTTTTAAAATTTTGAGTGATTCTCTGGCCATCATAGTATCCATGCTGTTTATCTTATCCCTGTAAATAGATGGTATCAGCTTGTCAACATGTTCATACATAAATATCATCACAAGCAGTGTTTTATACTATGGTTCATTTGGTTTATAATATGGTTCATTCTAAGTTCATTGTGAAAGTTCAACAAATTATTATGATCACACTTGACACCTCTACCTGTTCTCATTGTAGTGCACCATGCAAGGAATATACTGGTATCATCAAAATGCCAATAACCATTGTGACTAAGTTTGATGAAGATCTTATGTAGAACTATGTAAGTTAGGGCATTACTTTTAAAATGGACACACCTGTTATGATCATGCTACCTTGGGTGCTCCTACAAGGCAGGGGATTAGAATAACAACTCGATACCCCTGAAGAAACAAAATAGTGTGGTAGGTAAAGATCCATGCAGAAATACTGCAGTTATCACAGAAATAAGTCACTAAACAGTTACCCCCCCTGCCATGAACTACTATTCAGATATTCAATCACAAGAACGGTTCCAGTACACTCTAAAATAGTTGAAATTCTGCAAAAAAGCTTCACAGAAAAGCTGAAGAAAGAGTAAAACTAACCTGAGAAATTTAATTCTTGCACAAGTAACTTTCATTTTTTCTTGTAATTCATCATGTGAGGTCATTGCGTGGAAAAATGCTTCAGATCGGCGAGAAATCTGCTGGGCTATTTGTACTTCTACAATGTCTAAATAATGACTCATCTGAAATGTACAACATGAGTATGAATATAGGATGTATGGTAGATGTAAAATCAAACATATCAAATCATATACAGTGCAACCAAGGAACATCAACAAATGATCAACAGTACAATCGATGTGTCATGTTACGTATATTCTGATTGCCTGGTTACAAATCCAGTGCATTAACCACTGGACCATGACTACATTTGTCCTGTACTAAATAGCATTAATTGGGTTTTAGGCCGTCTTTAAAATTGTTTTTCAGTCATATACAGGGGATATTGCAAATGTCAACGTGGAACCCAGATTGTCGAGGTGGAAGTCTAGGCTGTGCTTGTTAGCAAGTAAGCCTGTACTCTGTAGTCATATTTTATACATCAGTGGTCAGCAACCTTCACTCAGACTTTGATATTTCGCTGTCTGTGATCAAACAAGAGACCTTTCACACTTGAACAAGGTGCTATACCACTACCGAGGCTTATTTTTCACTCAAGTAACCATGAATTTTGTAAAAAGACGCAGCACTAGTTACTCTCAGAAAATCAAAATAATCACTCATTTTACCTTTTCTTGTAACAATTTAGAAGAGTGTCTGGTCCCTTGATTTGCAACTTTTGACTCTTCAATTTGTGTCCATGGAAACACAGCATTGAATGTATCTGGGTTCTCCAAGTTAAAGTTTGGAAGCAGAAATAACTGAAGTAGAAAATGTGCATGTAGATTAGACTGGAGTAAATTCAATACATCAACATTACTAATGTTATTAAACATCAGAAATACAGTAGAACCTGTACGAACGACCACCTCTATTAAGCGACTTCTCTATTAAACGACCACTTAAGATCCCGCCCGTGAATTTTCACTATATAAAGTGATTCTATTAAGCGACTTTTCAGTTATCCGACCAGCGACCGCCTTAAACCAGTCCCGAGAGTTAAAATTTAATCCATTCAACGACCACATACATTTAATCTCGTCGAGCATTCACACCTATGAAAACAGTTGGTCGATTAACAAACCCGTTAAATGGTCGTATGTAAAGATAATTGTTGTAGATTCAAGTGGTTATCAACTAAAAAGGTGAGAAAAACAAACTAATAGTGAGGGATATGAAGCAAATAAAACAAGAATCATGGTCAATTAACATTACATGGGTGGACAAGTGGTCCAGTGGGAAGAGCTACTGACTGCTGAACCAAAGATTGAAGCTTCGATCCTGCATTTCTCTGCGTTTCCGGGTTTCCCACCAAACATAACTAAACTAACTAACAGTCTTTCGTGCGAGACGTTAAGCGAGATACTATGTATGATGCTTTACGTCAGTCACGTAAAAGAACCAGACATGCTTCTGAAATTGGGGCATCTTCTCAATCTGTACTATGCAATATCCACCAAAAACTAAAGTGACTTAAACCTTTTCATGGGACCTTGCCCATATTGATTTCCGGTGGCGAGAATAAATAAAAGCATATAAATCGTAAAAAATAACATTACACATGTTCACCATCGTAATAAAAAAGTCCATATCAGTGCATATAACATTGCAACTGTACTGTATTAGATAGTAGCAGTACTGAATAAAGATATGAAAACTTGGCATGATTGTACTTAAACTAATAATTTCGGCCTGATCTATTAAGAGACCACTTACTTAAGCGACCGTTTTATCCCGGTCCCAAGGGTGGTCGCCCAATGCAGGTTCTACTGTACATGTTTATAGTTTGTATATAGTGTGTTGTTCCCTCCTGATTGTAAGGGCCAAATAATTCAAAGATTATATGAAATGCCATGCAGGCCCATGGGTGAAACTTCAGTATCTTCAACCCTCAAATCTCAGTCATATAAGACCTATTTATGGTTCTTGATATGGAGGACCACACATGACTAACCACTATGGTAATTCTGTACTCTTTATGTATTATGTGACCATGCTTTTATCAATGTTCAAACCTAATACTCCCCCATGTAGGTGTTTATACATGTACAGTACAACCTCTCCAAAGCGACCCTCAGTAGAGCAAGAACCTCTCTACAACAACACCTTCAAAATTTCTCAGAAGTAATATTATAGGTGAAATTCAACCTTTAGAGAGCAACAACCTCTACACAATGGCCAATATTTGCAGCTCCCAAAAGGTGTTGCTCTACAGATCTTGTATGGACATACTTATATAACCAGTCACTACCCAAAAGTTAACCTGAAAAGCCTCAGCTTCAAAATCTATAGCATAATTGCGTAATAAATGAACCGTTATATCCTTTGAAATGTTCTAGCCAAGCTATTATAGCATCTGTGACAGTATATCATACAATGATCAGCTATAATCTACTCAGACAGATATTTACTACAAGCCATACTTAGTCTATTGGATCATGACTCATTCAGTCAAAACAACATTGACATCTGCATGTGACAGATGTTTAGAAACAGATTAGACATGGTCACATGCTTATCTATAACAATCAAATAATATATACAGTACATAAGGCCTTTTTGACTGGGCTGTTTCGTGAAGCAGGTTGTAGTCTGGTCCTGTTCCCAATATAACGGTACTAATATAGTTCTACTACTGTAATATTGGGGATGGGAACCAGACTATAACCAGCTCCACGAAACAGCCCCAGTCAAAAGGCCAATAGATAGAACACAACATTTTTGTTGATTTTGGTAATATGTTATTGAAATTGACAGGGTAATATTTTCATGGATTACAAAAGTTAAATCAATATGTTTAAGTGCAACAAAGGTTCATTATAGCTTGCATAAGATTAAACAGATTGTTCAATGAGAAGCTGTGTGTTAAGTACAAAAACATTTTGTATATGCAGTGTTTGATGACATATGCACGTCAAAAGCATATGTAACTAAGTGAAACTTCACCTAAAGTTTAAGGGAACAAGGGCAATAACGTTTACTTTTGTATAAATAACAAACTGTTTTATTTATATTTGACAGCTGAGAAGCCATACATGAAATCCCGATACAATACATACAATGGGTACTGAAATATGGCCTCCATAGCAACTTATATGTAATATTCAAAAACACAGACTAAGACACGGGGTGAGTTGATCCAACAAATCATCAGACCAGAAACAACTTACCTTAGGTATTTGTTCTAACTCAGTTCTATTTTTTTCTGAAAGTAAAAACAAAAATATTTTTATAAGATGACCCTGGTTTTCAATCATTGTTCCAGCAACAGAGACATATCCCTGGGTGAACAAATTTTTCAAAACAATAATCCTTATTTTTACCATAGCTTAAATATGTGCGACACAAAAATATGTTGATTATGAAATGGCCCGTTTTCTTTAAGAAAACCTGGTTAAAATAATAATTAACAGAAAAGTCTTATTATCATATTTATGACAACAAATAATCCAAGAAAGACAGTATCCAGCACATTTACCAGCTTGTCGAACTGTTTGTGTTAGATGATTTTCTTGGTCCTTTCCATCAGTGAAATTTTCAAGTTCTTTATTGTGCTTTTTATATCTCTGCAACAAAGATAATTAATCAACATTTTAGTAAAAATAAATCCCATACTATACATTGTGTATATGTATATTACAAGACAAGAATTTGTTTAAAAGTAACTTAATGACTTTTCTCATAACTTCTTACTCAACACTTCAATTTTAATGAAATTTATCTCATATGTGTAGAATTTCATTCTCTATATACTGATAACAACATATTTTTATTGTTGGTGGTGGTGCTTATACAATGGGTTGTCATAGAAACCATGTAACGTATTGGCGGGTCACACTGTAAATTTTTATTATTAACCTTACTAAACATGCGAATATCTCAGTAACCACTCAATAAATAATATTGGCAAAGTATGTGGCATTGCCTTGATGTCACTGACATGTGCATGCAAATTTACGAAGAAATCACTGTTTGTATATGATCACGACTGAGTAAACAAGTGTATATATCCAAGCGCGTCATGGACGAAATGACGTCAACGTCAAAAGCTAGAAACCGCGCGATTGCTAAATTATGTTATAAATTGGAAAAAGCAACAATGCAAACCATTAAAATAATTAAATAAGCAAAATGTAATAGCATCCTCAGCATCTACTTGTGTTCTATTGGCACAAACTGTTCACAGATAGCCAAGGAATGAACTAACAAGTGAACACAAGTAAAGTCACAGCAAAAGTAGTTTGACGTTGATAGACACCGTTCGTACACTGATAGACGCTTCAAGGTTAGAGCAATTTCTTACATCACTGTTACTCATTTTTTGGGTACAGAGACAAATATAAACAATGTTGACAGTAACATCAGATTCGTTTTGAAAGTCAGGGTGACAATATATAAAAATTACTAAGGATGTCTTTCGGTTAAAATACTATGTTTGAAAGGCGACGTCATCATAACGTCACGGCGCGACCCGCCTCCATGGTACATAGTATATTTAATGTTTAATAGATTTTTTATTGTTAATCCAATTGCTTATATATTTCGCGTGTTAGTCAGTGATAGATGAAATTTTATTTACAGCAAATTAGTTTTCTAAATTTCTCATTAACCGCGCTGCTATTAAAAAAGTCCTATTACTTCTGGAACACCCTACGTAATACAAAAAGGTCTTGATTATCAAAGAGCCCAAATTAAGCCAGATTAATTTCATTGGGTAGATCCGGGGAGCAAACAATATATTAAGCATTACCTTGAACCAAATCATTAAGTAAGTTTACCTCTGATGTTCTTTGTATGTACGATTCAAAATGGCCTCTACTAATGTCCTGAAGATAGGGTGAAGACGGAAGATAGGGTCTCTCGTAGAAATCAACTCCCCATGTTTTTGTGAAGAAATCAGTTTCTCTTTTCACAAGCCTAGGATCATTTAGAGCAGCCGGTAGGTTAACTTTGGAATTAAATACGGTCCATCTATGCTGGTCTTGAACAATAGAAGGTTCTGGATTCACCACAGGCCTCTGTGAACTTGTATGTAATTTCTGTAATGCGTTGTTCATTCCTTCTGAAATTCATTTTCGAATAAAAAAATCAGATGTGCCTAAAATATCCAATATGATATATTATATACAATTGTCTCTGTAAATAAGGTTAGAAGATTCTAATTGATTCAGTTTTTCCAACAGCTGTGTACATCACATGATGTTTATATAGATGGCCCACAGTGATACATGTTCTAGTCATTGAAACACAGCATCTGGCCCTATGGGCAACCTTGAAAGAACATCAATACCAATTATATTATGAACCAATACAACACATTTTCTAGCATGTACATTGTATGTTGAAGCCAGTTGCAGACGACAAGCCACAAGCCATGCCTTTGATGTTTTTAATTTAAGAGAGTTTTAACTTTTGTGGGTGATTGACATATCTGATAAACATACAACTTGACGTTTTGTTTATTACTTGATTGACAATGTTTTTTTATACACAGAAGCAATTAAAAAAGTGTAGGGCGGCATTGATCACAGATGAGCATAGCGAGGTGCAGGTAACTTATACACACCGTATCTTCATAAAGACTTAAAACAACCTAGATGAAAATGATATCAAACAAAACTTTCCAAAAGACAAAGAAGTCCTTGACACCACATTTCATATGAATTCCTTGAGTATCACACATTGCCAGATTGTAATCAGTATAATTAAATAATCAAAAAGTATTTGCATATATAATTATCTTTTCAAATTGCTTTCATTGTAAATTGATATCACCACAACTTCTTATAAAAATTTAAGCTAGCATAAATGATTAAAAACACTGCCATCATTGCAGACACATGTTAGGAAAGCACTTTACCTACTAAGCTAACTGGATGGCAACCTTACCCCACGACACTCCTCCCTCTTCCATAATTCAGTATTGAGGGTCATATACTGCTGCCACCATTGCAGTAAATCAAGGAGAAGAGTACCTGATAATTGGGCTCAAACCAACAACACGAAAACTTTAGTACTGAGCCGACCAACAGCTGTCTTATAACACACCACTATACTCCTCCCTCTTTTGGCATTTGATGGACTGTGTAACACCACAGCCTGGGAAAAGCAGCGGATGTAGGTCTTAAATCAATGAATGTGTAAGCTCTAGTACAGCACTTAACCTACCGAACTAACTGGCGGTCGACGTATATTATTTTAACTATATTCTCACACCACTACATTCTTCCAACAACCACTACAGGCTGTCAAACACAATTGTAGTAAATCAAAAAGAAAATCATTTGTTGTGGAGCTTGAACACATGATCCCCTAAACACTATCAATCTATTAATACTGCCGAACGCCTCTATTCGTGTATTAATTACTATTATTGTCCGGTGTGTCTGTCAAAGGAAGACTTAAAATCAATGAAGAGAAAGAGGTTTGATACAAGGAATTCCAGTGCGGTACTCTAGCTAGTTCCGCATAGACTCTTGGGTTCTTTAACGTTCCTGATTTATACTATATCAATTATCACCGATACACGCTGTGTCAGACTAGACCTAGACCAGTTCATCTCTAGTTGGATGGGAAACACTGAAACGTGTTTCAGAAATGACCAAGTGCCCCGGCCGAGATTCAAACCAGGGACCTCTCAGTCAGTAGTCAAGAGTGTTAACCGCTTGACCACCAATGACCATGCCAGCCTGTATGACACTAATATGAAACTCTACTGACCAAGTTAACAAGACGGCAATCCAGGTAAGAAACGCACAATGAAGACACCGTCTAACTTCACACAACTACACACCGATAGACAGGCATCAAAAAGGTGTATCTTGATAATACATGTACTGTCTTTGGGGAGTGTCGGTAATTTTGAAAAAGGGTTGACATATTTAATTAACCTGAATGTTGAATAAATATGTTACCTGCACTTTGGTTCACATGTTCTCTCATAATGTGTTCTTCATAATCCAAGTCGCTTACACCATCAAATGGTAATGACTTGCAGACACCATTTTTACCATATCTACATATGAATGATCCACCTTCTTTAGTACAATGGAAATCTCTAAGATGACGACAAAATTCTCGTGGTGATTTGAAATTGATTTTTTCACGACAGAAATCACAATGTGCCCAATGGCCGGTAAGTTTATTCTGCGCACGACTCATGTTGAATGCAACATCAAATCAGAACATTGTCACGTCAGAAAAAATTGGCACTAGGTTGATTTAAAGCAAACTTTACACTAATATCAGTAAATTCGGTAAATTTATTTTGACAATCCACCGGAACCACTGCCACTTGGAAAGGTGAAGGTCGAGTGTACGGTGTTACGGTAAACTTTGAATCTGACAATTTCTTCGCAAAAGACAACGGCAGTTTTGCAAAACGTCAATTGTTTTCGAATTTTATGATTGAATGTTATTCTTAAATTCAATCAATTCCTGTACTGGTATTACTTTTGAGATTTAATAGGTTGTTAAGATAATATAATATTGATAAAATACCCGTGTCATAATTTGACCTGACACCGCTCTTCAACTCGGAGGAGCGTCGGCGTCTGACAAAAAAATGAAAACAAAGCAAAAACTGAATTAGTGCCCGACTAAATAATAATACCATATCTAGGTAAGTAAATTCCAATTGTAACATCAAGAGCAATCGTATCCCATTTAATACCCACCAGGATTTATACGGCACGCGCAGTAAATATGTTAATTCAGGTCAAATATTGGATATTGCAATGCTAACGGACCCCAACAGAAACGTACCCACTAAGGCACTAATATAGATATCGACATTTTTTTATAAATCCCGTTATTCCAGACTCCGGAATTTAACGTCAGGGTGCTCTCGCAATTAGCGGGAGTATATAAATTCTCGTTTTTTCAATGTTTAAACATGAAAAACGTTATCGTAACCAGGCTTAATCATATTCATAACAAAAATAGTATCGGCGAACTCATAACTGCCGATTTATTGCTTTTATTCTTATAAGTATGTTATATATATGGCTTATTTTATCGTAAAAATGTGTTTTAAAGGTGTTTAAATAGTTTGATATAAAAATGTATTCATAATTTCATTAATATTTACGGAATGAATAGCAAATTGTTTTTTTGAGGTCGGTTACGAATCAGCCGAAATATGGTTATGAAATAGCTGAAATTGGACAGTTACGAATAAGCCACAACTCACCTTGCATATTGGACTTTAATTACTAATATCAGGGACCTTAGAATGTATATATTCTTCCCAGTTAATATATAAATTCTATTCCAGTGATTTTTTTTGCCTCTTTGGGAAAGGGTCCGGGTCCGTTCAGATTGGAAACTTTCGCGTCGTGACAACTTTAATTGGGATTTTCCATGAAGCAGAAAGGCCAAATTAAACAGAAAAAGAAATTACATGTGAATGTTTACTGGTTTCTTTGAACTTTTATGCTTGACCTCTTGTCAAAAATGTTCATAACTTTATTATTTTATGTCCGATTTTGAAAAAGAAATAATTAAATTGTTTATTGGGAATTTCTCCATTCAAATTTGGTGAAATTATAGCCTATTTGCAATTGGGAAAGGGTCCATTTTCCGGACCCTAATAAAGAAGGAAAAAAATCACTGCTATTCTCTATTCTATTGTTTCAGATAAGAAGTATGGATTCTGCTAACATTAATGAGTCGGAAAAGGAAGAAGTCAGTGCTGAGGCAAGCTTGATGGAGACTGACCCAACCATTGATACTGCTGGGAATGAGGCAATTGGTATTGCTGGGAATGAGCCAGACGATGGAGGAATCAAACAATCTGAAGAAAATGATGCAGGTGATGCAGAGAACTCAAATCCAACCAAAGTTGATGAAGGTAAACATCTAATAAATGATTCAGTTGCTTCATCTACTCCAGCAGAGGGGGAAAACAATGTAAAAAATGACACAAATAAGGATTTTGAATCTTCTGCTGGAGCAGGAGCATTTCATTCAGTTGAAGCAGATTCAAAAAAAGATACATATGAAACCGAGTTTGAAAAATTTCTCCATCAGTCAGAGCAAAACGTTGGACCAGTCAGTGACAACCCAACAGCAATATCTGATGTTAGTGAAAGTGGTAAAAAATCAAATCTCATTTACAATGTGTATGAAGAATCCTCTAATTCCAGTTGGTATAAAATGAAGGAGGTTAATGAGGAAAAGATGGACACATCTGACAATGTGATTCCTCCTGATGAGAGCTCAAACTTGAGTGTACCTGACAATCACTCTGTTGCTAGTAGTAACATTGGGGATTCATGCTTGAGTTTCCAGGATCAAGGATCAAATTTGGATGAATGTTCAAATTCCAGTATGCCTGGTGATAATTCAGTTCCAGCATATACTGGACATCAACCTGTCTTCGATGAATCTGCAAATATGAATCCTCCCAGTAATGTTCAATTTATTCGACCCGATACACCAAGTAGAGCTGACACACCTATTCAACAGGACACACCTAGTCGACCTGATACACCCAGTCGACCTGACACACCCAGTAGTACCAATGATGCTACATCAGAGAGTACTCCACTGAAAAGATACAGACGAGGGACGTTACAGATTGCTGCTGAAGATGCCAGTGAACATGGACAGTAAGTAGATCTATACTTCTAAATTAACTTATTTTGATAGACTCTATACAATTTGTATAGTGTTACGTAAGTTTTTGTTCAATTTTATCCAATTCTGAAAAATTCATTTCAAATGAAAGCACTCTCTAGCCTCTATGTCTATGACTTGATATGTCAATATTGTATCACCTTGTATGAAAGTTTTCGTTATCAAAATTTACTTAGAAATAATTGCACCTTGACCATTATGTTATTTTTGTATGAAAAACTGTTTCAGTACATTTTGTATTTTGAAAGTACATTGATCAGTATGTCATAATCTGAAAATCCACGATTTTAATGATAAAACAATATATGCATTTATCATTAATATAATACATGTTTTTTCAGTGGTTTGACTGCTGCTGACATATTTGAGTATCAGTGGCCACAAGAAAATGATTCCGAGTATTTTATGCTACAAGAACAAATCTCAATGTATCTAGATGTGAAATCATTCAAAAGGAAGTACCCTGGTAAGTTAATTAGACTTATTGAAGGTTTCATAAATTAATTTTTATTATATACTGACATAATGAAGGTTGTTAAGTTCACATTATTTTAAAGCCAAGATTTGCATGCTATGCTTGTATGCTTTGTCAGAAATTGTCTGGTATATCTGTTTCCACTTGTGGGTAGCTAGCAAATGCTGATTTTGTCATCCATGAAAATGGGCAATGATGAATGAATTTTTGGCTACTTATACCTAGGTCACAATTTCAGACCAATGCTCGGTGGCATGCTGCTTTCTTAAAGCATGGCTTACTGTCGCTTAGCGACAAGGTGATCTGTCATTGACCATCTAATGACTGATCAAAGCCCGCCTAACAACTGACGGACATCGTATTATTATCAATTGATACCTGACTTTCCAGCACCCTTTGTCTAGGATTCTATGCTGATCATCGGCTACGCCTGGCAGGTACAATACCTAGATATCGGGTACATATTTGATACATGGGTGTCGTCCAGGTGATTGTGACTCAAGTGAGTATTGCTAACGTAAATTTTAATAAGTTGATCATATGATGACTTTATGATTAGCCATTAATATAAAAATACAGTAATTTATAGCCATCATTGTGTTGTAATCGAACATAGCTAATTTGTGAATGATATTTCTGTGATTGTAGATTTGTTTCGACGTGTGTGTGATAAACAGGAGAAAGATTTTCTTAGAGATAAAGGAGTTGTGTCTGAAACTCAGAGTGATTTAGGTAACATATATTACAGGATTCATACCTTAGTTTAAAGTGAATGATCTTGACGTTCACAATGTCTGAAATATGTGCAAATTATTATTGTCAGTAATACAGAAAGCCAGCATATGTTGCAATAGCTTGTTTTGCACTATGTGTGAAAATGTTTGTTGAAGTTTGTTTATTGATATTGGATTAAAATTCTGTATCGAGGAAATTAGATCTTGATCGTTAGAATTGATCTCCATCGATAAATGTTAATGTACTGTACTACATTGTAGGTTTGACAGCATTAAAGGCAGATGAAGTCCATGATTTGATGAGTAAGGATTATCCTGCTAAGTATAAGGTATGATATACTTTGTTGCTGGTTGATAATCTAGATCAGTTCATATCATTCTGTCTTCAATGGTCATCAACTTGAAATAAACATCGGGTAACAATAAGACAGAGAAATGTCTATCTTATCAGAGCAGAGCATAGCCTTTCAGCTGAAATATGACAGGCGTATGAGTGCCTCCACCTGTATTTGAACCCGGGTCACTAGATTAGACGGCAATTGCACTAACCATTTTTGTTGTCCACTTTGACTCTAATAAAAGGGCGAAAACAATTTCGCAGAAAATATTCATATATTTAAACACTTAACTGTTTAGTAAATCCTAGCCATAAATACAGCACAGATCTAGTCTTGTCTATGTGTATGTCCAGACTTACAATCTGTGTGTTAGTTTTTCTTGATCAATTGCATGTAAGAAATTTGAATGCTGGAAGCATATGATGCCATTGCTGAAGTGAAACCAATAACATATCCGTCCTTTTCAGGAATTTCTCAAGATCCTTCGTGAGAGGGAAAAACAGAAAATGGCCGACAAAATGAAAGAATTTCATGCTGTAAGTATACTTGACTGTTGTTATTATTTTATCATTATTATTGTTCTGTGTTCTTCACAAAACTTTTACACAATGCATGTTTTTGCAGAATATTAAAATTCAGTTATAAACACGATTGCCTAACAGGAGGTTTATTTGTGTGTGTCATTGTATTTAATTTATCATCCATGTGTATGTAAAATTGCATTGAAAGTTGAACAAGTTCTGGCAACTATTAACCAATTACTCCATTATTCTGATTAGAGATGAGCTAAATATATATAATATGTACACATCTCATGTACAGCTTTTTGTGACAAATATCAAAAATCATCTCCCTTATTTATATGTGTCATATTGGGTAGGGTATATACACAGTGATTAATTAAACATGCAGGCCTTAATTCATAATCAATCAAAAATAAACTAGTTCAATTTAAATCAAGTGACTAGATTGTTGTATGATTTACAAAACTGTCTTTGATTTTGATTGCTTTATTGATGTTTCAGCTGAAACTGGAGAAAGACAAGATGGCAGAATACACCAAGAAAGCCATGAAGTCTGTATCAGAATGGAATAGAAATCTTCTCAAAGTGAAAAATGAAGAGAGACGAGCATATTTTGATATGCAAACTTTTGTAAGATTTTTTTTTTGTCACAACAATCTGCAGAATGTATTTTGAATTTTAAGCATTATGTTTGAGGTTTTCCATATTAAGTTGTAAAGATAATTTGTTGAAAATTAAAAGTGTGAAACCAAAAGTCGAAAAAAATTCAATGTAGTCATGATATCACATGGTTTCAAAGCACATTATTATGGCTGGCTTTCAGCATCAAAATGCATCCAAAGTTTCAAAAATGAATCTAGTTCCAATCACTGTCCATCCAGTGCATTGCTGTTGTCAAAACAGTATTAAGTGTATATGGAGGGCATATAGGGTATTGCAGAAAATAACTTGTAATAGCAAATTTATAAGCATTTTCTCATTATTTATTGGTCATCCCTCGAATATTTCTTGTTTCAGACCATACAGTATCCAAAAAGCAAGTTTAGAAAGCTAGACAGTACACAGACAGAAGTCAGTGCTTACCCGTTAACTCTAATCCCAGGCCAGTTCCAGGATTACTACAGAAAGTAAGAGTTCTTCAATAACCAGTTGGCCCGATTTCAAAATAATATGACAGCATATCAGATAGTTTATTGGAATATTGTTGGAAGAATTTTAAATCCAAATTGTAAAATATTATTTGTCTGTGTTGTATATTTGACATAACTTAGTTTGTACATAGAGGATCTTACATGAGTGTCTTTCTATATTGAATTTATTAAACGAGTTGGATAAAATGATAAAATGCGAGGCTCTGCCGAGCATTTTATCACTTTTATTCAACGAGTTTAATAAATTTAATATGGAATGACACGAATGTAAGATTCTTTTTATCACATAAACTAAATACACAGTAAAAGTTTGTCAAGAATGCACACACTTCCCCTTTAGCAAATAAACTCCATAGGAGTAAAGCGGTTCATTGAAAGAGCTAAGAAAATAGTGCAACAATGTATACTCCAATATGTTAATTTTTCTGCCTTTGAAAATAATATTTTTAGGGTATCTAAAATCCTGCAGATGTAAAACTACGCTTAACAATGTAAATAATTAAATCTAGGACCGCAGCAACACAACGTATTCTGTTCTGTTCCGGGTTCTGTTCCGGGTTTTAGTAACAACCAAGGACAGGGGAAGTAACTAGGTTTTCCGCGTGAATTTATTCGCGATTTGTCTGAATAGCCGAAAATAACTGATTGTACATGATGCAAGTACTTGGTAAGCAAGGAAAATCGTCTTTAATACTCAAAATTAATGGATTTATACAATGAAATCAACATCCGATGCTGTGTTTGTGTAGATGCCAGATATTTGCTATGTACATTTCGTCCCGATCTTATTCGTACCAACGTTTGACGGACCTACCGTCATGTTTACTTACAGTCATATCTCTTTAAGTTCTTGTACATCTGTTATTGTGTGATTATAACATGCCATAGAGTGCTCATAATCGGATATAGAATTTATTCTATTCTAAAAATGTATTCTTTTACTTTTTTGACAACGTGTATGAATACATAAATAAAGTGACTCGCCCTTGTATATACCTCATTTGCATGTTCATTACACATGTGTATTATGACTTTTATGTAATGGGTTTATTAAACTCCCAGAGCCTATTTATTATGTGATAACATGGTTTTATACACATGTTGGAATTCTATTATAGATATTCTACTGAGGAGTTGAAGTATTTCCCATTGAACACATCAATATTTGATCCACCAAAGAAGGTGGATATCACTGATGAACAAGATGATGATGAAGATAGTCAGGCTGATGATAAGGTAACTACACAACTGTTTTTACTGTATATATCTGGGCATTATCCCAGTTTGCTTGTTACTGAGTGAACTTACTAGCTAGCTTCTGGCCATTTCGTTATTATATTTCTGTCAGTTTAGATCCTTCTACCTCCTAAGGTTGATGCCATAACCGTTCAGCTTACGGAAACGTTTCTATTATTCATTCATTCTTCTCTAAGTGTTATACTTATTTATCACATAACCTGTGGTCCAGCAGTGACTGAAATATCGTTCAGGACTCCTAGAGTGTGCATTAAATGTTTAAATTGGCCTGATGTGACATTAGCCAATCCATGCATTGTTCGGCCCATGACGTCAGAATAATACCGTTGTCATGATGTCCAGCTCATTGTATCGCTAAATTTCGGCAAAGCCTTGTATCATATTATTTTGTTCACTCGTTTAATGAAACTCGTATGTAATGAGCAAGAACCCTATATTGAACAGGTAAATGATTCTGGCAGTGAGAGTGATGACAGTAGCAGCAGTAGTTCTGATGACGACGATGATGAGGATGATGATGGAGACGATAATGAAGAAACCAACAAAAACAACATTACTGATTCAACAACTAAAAAAAGTAGAAAAGAAAAATCATCAAGTAGGGAAGTTAGTGAAGAAAAAGCCAAGGAGGTATCTATCATGTTTTAAGCTCCACTATTCGAAAAATTTGCTTTGGTAATTTTAAAACTAGTAAAAGATTGATGTAAAAATTAAGTTGTGGTTGAGCTTTAAATGTATTCAAGTATTTCATTGTCATTTACTTTGGACAATTGGCTAGTACTGTTGTTCACAACAAAACAAATATTAAGTATATGGATGAAAAGACAAATGTGTGTCAGGTGACTTTGATTGTATTTTAATAAACAACATTTCTTGCTCTTTTTAGCCTGTTATAAAACAAGAAAATGAATGCAGGATATGTAAAGATGAATCATTGGAGAAACAGAAAGAGACAGAAAATGAAGAACTTATTGTGTGTTCCGAATGTAAAACTAAAGGTACGCTTTCCTCCTTGTATGTTCCGAGTGTTAAACTAAAGGTACGCTTTCTTCCTTGTATGTTCTGAGTGTTAAACGAAAGGTACACTTTCCTCCTTGTATGTTCCGAGTGTTAAACCAAAGGTACGCTTTCCTCATTGTATGTTCTGAATGTAAACTAAAGATATACTTTCCTCCTTGTATGTTCCGAGTGTAACTGGAGGGGATGCTATAGTCCAGTTTATTGTTGCTGAATTCAGGTTACTTGCCCTTACTGTGGCTCGTTGAATTCCTACCTAGGATGTTGTATTTGTATTTAAATGAGAACACACACCATTCAGATGGCTTACAAAAGTTGATAGTCTTACACTGATTTCTATAGCTTTTCCTCTAGCCTAAACTTCTTATAGGCTGGGTCAGCCCTGTATCTATTTGTTCAGCCCTGTTTTTGAAATTTCAATCATGGACCTTATAAGTGTGTCTCTGTAGCATAGTGTGGAGAATTTGACTTGATCCTGACCTGTATGCATGAATATATTACAAGACTATTGCGTTGAATATATAAATTTCCGTGAGCAAATCGTGCAATGTCGTTCCTTTAGATTTATGTTAGTATTACACCTAGAGTGTCCTCGTGATACTTCCCACTAATGAAAATATACAACCAGGATTACAAATATATCAGCTGTTACATTATGCTAAAAGAAGGTTGTGAATTGTTTCAAATTCTCCGTACTATATGTACATGTTTCATATTTTATTTTATTACAGGTCATCCGACATGTCTGGATCTGAATGATGATATGGTGAAAGTTATCAAGACGTATCCATGGCAATGTATGGAATGTAAGACATGTATACAATGTATGGATCCTTATGATGAGGTACAGCATTTGTTACTATCAACCTTAAGTCTCTATGTTCATGCTGATATCAGAGGTCCCATTGTTCCGAAATGGTCTGGAAGTTTGCTTCAAGAGAAAAAAGGAACTTTTCTGCACAAATAAAAGTTATTTGATGAAAAAAATAATAGAAGTATTGATTAATTATTTTAATTTAAAATTTCATAAGCTGAGTTTTTATAATAGAACTATGTTTGAAACATAGATTTAGTGTAGGAATGTGTGCTCATGGCACCTGAAACAGATATATGCATATTATTTTCTGGATTGGGTATTGTGCCCAAGAATGACCCCTGTGATATAAAAGCAGTATTCAGCAGAAATTGTGACTTGTTTAAGCTGTTATTCTTATCACATAGCATAATAACTGTCATTTGGAAATTTTACTGAAAGTTGAAAAATTCATAAAATGCATTTTTATATTTTGTGTTTATTTTGATTTGCCACTAAAACATCCAATTTTGAAATGAGTTTTTTTCTTGCCAAAGGTTACATTTCTTTCAAGTTTAACAAAATAAAAAAATTGTCTGAAGCTAAAATCAGACTGTGGCACCTTTTGTGTTGTATGATAGTAAAATGATGATGATAAATATGTTATTGTATGTTATTTCAGGACAAGATGTTGTTTTGTGACAAATGTGATCGTGGTTATCATACATTCTGTGTTGGACTGAAGTCTCTACCTACAGGACAGTGGGATTGTTTCTCTTGTCGTGGTGATACTACACCTATCAAACCATTACCTAGACCTACACCAAAAGCAAAGTAAGTCTGTATTAAATTTATCATGCTTGGAATGTTTTGAATCAACACTTTCAGATGTTTTTCAGGCAAACATATGTATATCGAGAAAAGGAGTAATGTTTCTTACTACGCCCCGGTATCTACTGATGTGTGAGGCAAATTGTCATGTCTGTCCATCCCATTGAAAATGTTAACCAAATGTTCAAATTTTTAAAAATATTTACGAAGTCCATCAAGGCATTGCTTTCAAACTTTATATACTTGTTTACCATCATAAACACCTTACATTGTCAACGTGTAACTCTATTTAACATTTCAACAGAATTTTAGCCTCTGATTGTCTTAGCTAGTTTGGACAAGGCTTATATCGGGGCATAAGCATTTATTGAAGGCAGTCTTGTTTAGTAGTTTCATATTCAATAAGCAAAAAAAGAGTAGTGTGAATGTCTGAATTTCTGCTTGCTGATGTTTGAAGTTTGATTGAATCAGTAAAATTGCAAATATTTCAACATCAACAACTAAATAAAGAACAAGTTGTGGCATTGTTGTGGTTATTTCAATTCTTTGGAAAATGTGCGGTTATGTTAGCTTTCTACTGGATAAATCCTTAATACTGTATACAAATACACTATTTCAGGAGAGGTAGAAGGCCTGGGCGTCCACCTGGCAGTGGACGTGTTGGTAGACCTCCTGGTCGTCCTCCTAAAGACCCAAATAAGGCACAAGAGACTCCAGTTAAAGAAGTAAAACGTGAGACTCCAGCGAGAGAGAGGCGTAGATATCGTGACAGAGATGTACTCAATCAGGACAGTAATTCTGAAGCAGCCAGTAAGGAGAGTAAAGAGGAAAGTAAGGATGAGGAAGTGAAGAAAGAGGAAGAAGTAGGAAAAGATGCAGACTCGGGCAGTGTTGTTAAAGAACAGACAAGCAATGAAGAAAATATGGAGACTACAGAAAATGCGGAATAATTAGGATGTGTTTATTTAAGTTCTATTAAGTTTGTATTCAGTGTTTTAAATGTAAATTTTGGGGCCGATTTGAAACACAGAAACAATCTTGTGTAGACATAGGTAGTTTTTTGAGGACGAATATGAAACAAGGGAGACAACCTTGGGTTGACATTACTGAAGCATTCTACATTTAGGAATGGAAGCAAACACACCTTATCCCTTTGACACAACACTGTTTTATCTTACTACATAGTTTATAGTGAGATACAACCTTGTTACACCAAAGTGACGAGTCCTGTCTGTATCGTGTTTGGTAAATAGACTGGTGTAACTATCACACCTAATATTTCAGATATTCATTCTTAAGTAATCTTGTTGTCATTGGATGTTTTTATTATATTTTCTACATTGTGAATTGTGTCTGCCTTATGTGTTCATGAAATAAATTGAGTATCTGTCATATTTAACTGGGCTGTTATTTTTTATTTATCTCACTTTATTTGTCATTGACTGTTTCATTGAGGACAAGAATCATGGACATTTCATTAAAATCAGGTTTTCAAACATCTTTGTGTCTAGGTTAAACACCTTTGTCAACAATTTTTTTGTAAGGCTGACAATTCACCTCACTAGATTTCCAGGATTGTTATAATCCTAACCAGTACTAACTTACCTTTCCACAAGGAACCAGCAAATTCTCGTTTGGAAGAAAATCAACATTGTCAAATTTTCATGGGAGGGTATGACCTGCCATGACTGGGAATCAAACACAGCCTTGCCAGATTACAAATCTAGCACACACACTGGGGTCAGAAACAAGGTTGAATTAAAACAGGCCCTAAAATGCTCACCTGCGTTTATACAATGCTAGAATTTGCTGGTTCCTTGTCATCAACTAGCAGTTTAGGCAGAATCAGTATTTGTTATGATATGACCTTAATATTTGATGTAGATTTTACAAATACTTTGTGCTCAGGTGAGCTAAAACATTAAGAACACACTACTAAGGTCTACGTTTGTGTTTCATTGTTCAATATTCATTAATAGCATTGGTTTCCATCCATTCAAGCTGACCTGAAAAAGTCATAACTGCCTCAGGCTATAGATATGGTCAATCATCTGCTTCCTGGGTTCCATTCATGGACATGCCATACCAACGTTGAAATAAATGGATAACCAGTAATTCCCTGGAGGAAACGCTGGCTTCTCTCATACCCTCGTGGCGATGGATACCATTAGGCATGCGGTTTCAAGAGTGATTAAGTTGTATGAGAACTTGGTTCACAATCTACTTTAACTGAAGTAGTATAACCATAGTTACCAAAGAAACAAAACCACAAAGTCTGTAATAAGATGTTTCCTCCAATTTATTGGCATAATTTATTTTCAACAAATATTCTAAAAATAATATGAACAACATCAAAGATGTAAAAAAATGCATTAATACTCCAAGGAATAAATGTACCTCAAACAAATTCTATCACAGAATGTCATATAATGTAAATATAAATACATAAAATAACTCTTATCTTACAATTTTCAATTTGTGTCTTTTTTACACAATTGGTAACATACACAATAATTATTGTTAAACTGTATGTTGTTAATAAGCATAAATACGGTAGTTCCTACTGGTTATGTTAGGTGACAATGTACCCAGAAAATACATTGTACTAATATTGGTCAACCTAAGATGCTAAATTCAAAATAAATTAATTTCCAGATCATCTCTGCCTAGAGCACTCCCATCATACTGACAAACCCTTTTTTATTCCTTCAAAAAAATCATACGCTTTGAGTATTGTTTTCACTTTCAAAATGTTCATCCAGCAATTTATTAGAAAACTTGCACAATTTTTTTCACAATTTAGTTACAAGGAGGGAAATGTATAATGAAAAGACTGAAAACTGTTTTTTAAATTGAAATCCTCCTCTGCTATTTGTAATAAGTATTAAAACCCAATTATAATCTAGCAATTAATTTATAAAGACTTTCTGAGGCCGCTACAGACCACATTTGATCAACACAAGATAATACTTGAGAAGTGGCGAATTATAACAATATGCTAGTACACAAGTTATACAGTATGCCACTTTTACATGGTACATTTGTACTGAATTGTCGAGTACAAATGAGCAAAATGATGCAATAAGCAAAATCGTTTAGACAAAATCAGGAAAAAAACACACTTTTTATTGCAAGAATAATTCAATATTTATTTGATTTTTAATGTTTGTCATTTTTTCAAAAACATTTACTGTTTTCAATAATTAAGTATCATGATATTATGCTATTTTGACAGAATCACAAAGTGATTTAACATTATTTGATTTTTAGCACAATTTAATGATTTTCCGTATTGTCTTTGTTATATCTAGTTCATTTAAAACTGTGGGTTTCCAAATCCAACTTCTTGTTGTGTTTTGATAATCTCATCTAGCAGTTCTGTGTCTTCCAAATTGACCTGAAATAATGCAATACAATGGTTAAAAGTTACATGGAGTAATAGATGTTTGTAAAACATGAATGCCCCCATGGCAGCCCATTTGCCAGAAATGGTTAAGGTTACAAAGACCTTTACCTTTGACCTATGGACCTCCATGTAAAGTTTGAGGATCCTAAGGCAAAGCGTTCTTGAGTTATTGAATGGAAACCAGTCTACCGACTGACCAACTAGAAATGTTATTAATTATCAAGTATTTGATTTCGTGTTAGAAGTAACCAACAAGAAATAGTCCCTAATTAACAGCCAAGATTTGACTGTATTTTTCTTGTAACCAAAAAACACAAATCCAAACTTTGACACATTTTAAATAAAAATTAGATAAAAGTAATATAACAGAACCAAATGTTTGTGGAAATCGAACAAGTCATACGGTCTGAATAGTGTTCAGTTTTCTCAGGTTACACTGTTCATACGCTTACCTTTATTGCATATTTATATGCTTGTTCAGCCTCTAATTTTCTTCCTGTCTTCAAACAAACTAATGATAGATATCCCCAAACTTCAGGATCAGAGTTGTTTAATATATTAGCTTCTGATAATGCATCTTCTGCTTCAGCTAACTCATCCAACTGAAATATAACAACAACAACAACAAATTATCTATCAGATGATTCATACAGATATACATTAAGTTGAAATATCCACATCTGATAAAAAACAAGTGCCAAGCAGAGCATAGCCAGTCAGCTTTCTGCTGAAATATGGCAGGCATATGAGTGACTCCACCTGTATTTGAACCTGGGTCGCCAGATTAGACGATAAGCACGCCAACCATTGAGCTACGGAGAGACATTACAAGAAAAACCAAGTAGTTGAGTTTTGTTGCAACTACAAAAAGTAATTATTTTGATCCCTGGAATGTTGTTTATATTAATTTATTATAGGATGATAGTGAAACAAGTTTGACAACTTATTTTATCATTCTCAACACCTTGTTCTTGATGGTAGCCATCACCATGTGGGTACTATAGAATCAGAGAAACCCGGCCCCGATCTCGCGAAGTATCTCAATCTAAGCTAAATCTCATCTCAAATATTGTCATGTATCTGCGAGTTAATTTCTATGTGAGGCTTGACTCAAAATTGTCATTCAAAAATAGAAACGTTATATTCTGCATTCATTACAGTAAAATTTCAGTAACTTGAACTTCAGGTTGATCTTAAATTCAGACTCTGATTTGAGTAAAATATCAATGTGACCTGAGATTTCTATTTGAGATGCTTTGGGTGATCAGAGTCAGTTTCCTGTTTAATAATGTTGAATGCCACTCACAGGATATACTGGCAATGGTACTATTACTACATGTATGTTGTCTTTAGTAATAGTAAGCACCAAAAGTGGGATTTAAGCGCTAGCAATGTGAAGTATGCCATAGTTAAGGAGTGAAGCCCTGAACTGCAAAATGTGAACATGACAAGAGTGCTCTTAGTCGAACAATCTTCGGATTAAACAGATTGGTATGAAGCTTCCATTTGACTCTGGAGTAGGGGTTTTGACACTTGAAATTTCTAAAAAAAGCCATATTTTGACACTCAAGATTTTGGTTCGAGGGGTCATTTTCTCTTATGATGGGTATTTTGCCTATCAAATGGTAAAATTAAGTCAAAAGTATCAAAATGACCCCTCCGATTCAGAAGCTAGTGGAACCCCTGATGAAGAAACTTACCCTGTAACAAGCCATACCAACACCCAGCCATGATACACAAGATGGTGACCTCTTACAGGCCATCAGGAATGTCTTCTTTGCATCCGGAAACTGTAGACAAATACAGATAAATAGTGTAACAAGGTTTCTTTATTACTATGATGTGCAGGGTTTTAAGTTTTCACCTAGTTTTTAAACCCATTTGACAAACAAGACTAGGTTTTATAAAAGACTAGCATATTGACTTAATGTTTCAACATCTATAAGCGTTAACAGTCAAAATTGACAATGTACGTAATTTCTATGGTGTTTTACTCAGACAAGCTGACAGAAGAATGTAAATTTAAACAAGAACTCACTCTTTCATCTCGGAGATATATAGAACCAAGACGTAAATATACTGAATGCATTTCACAAGCATCTGCTACAAAGTCTATTGTTCTCTCATAGCAGTTTCTGGCTTCTGCTGTATCGTTAATTAAATACATGACATGTCCCATCAACGCCCATACATCAGGATTCTGAAAAAATATAAAAGAATTTAATGAAATCAATTGGCTTTAAATGTCATGTTCCACTCAACAGCAGTGATTTTTTTCCTTCTTTGTTTGCTACCGGTAAACAGTACCTTCCCAATCTGAAAAGGCTATAAATTTCCCAAATTTGAAGGCAGAAATTCCCAATGAACATTTGAAAAATTGTTATTTCAAAATCGGACATAAAATGACAAAGTTATGAACATTTTTAACACGAGGTCAAGCATAAAAGTTTACAGAAACCAGTAAACAGTCACATGTAATCTCTATTTCTGTTTTATTTGACCTTTCTGCTTTATGAAATTCCCAATTTTAAGTTGTCACGACGCAAAAATTCCCAATCTGAACGGACCCGGACCCTTTCCCAAAGAAGCGAAAAAAATCACTGCAACAGTGACCCTTAGTGCCTCCTAAAACAAAATAGATTAGTGCACAGAGGCAAGTGTTTGTGTACAGGTATCACATGCTAAGCGAAATCTATTTTTTAAGACATTATTTGTAGAATTTATCTTCTCAAATGTTTTGTTTAGCAATAAGTACAGAGTTCTGCCTTGTTCATTGAAATTCTCATCTTTGCAGTAGGCTTTATGGTGGAAAAATATTGTAACACAGTTTCAATAGAGCAGCAAATAAGTGTTGTTTCAAACCCTCTATATGTATGCTATAACTATAATCCAGTGAAGCTAAGAATAGTGATGCAGCATTCAAAAGTAACGGTGTAAAACCAATTATAAAGGTTTATACAGACAGCTATAATTTAAATGCTAAACTAACATACTATATTTGCTCTACCTGTTCAGACAATGGTTGTAATCTTCTGTGTACACATAAACGACAACGTCTCTCTCACAATATCCTAACTGAACTGTAACATTACTATGTATTTACCTGATAATCAAACTGTAAGGCTTCATTTAAACTATCTTCTGCTTCCTTCAATTCATTCTTCTGTAGTTTAACTCTAGCTAGAGATATATGATACTGTGCTGTCAGTCCACCCATTGGTGATAACAATTCATGTGCCAGAGCACGTTCTGTGAACTAGAGAAATAGAAAACAAGGGAAATAAATACAACATTGCATAAAGCTCTTCTTTTGAAGATAAAATAATAATGTAAAATAGCAAAAACACTGCATAAAGCTCTTCTTTTGAAGACATAAAACTGTACTGTAAACATGTATAACATTCGGTTTGAAGTTATATGCACAACTTACTTCATGATGTTAAATTTGGCTCAAGTTTTTTAATGAATTATGTTAGAGTCCCTCTTTGAAGTTTTAACACAAAAATCAGTTTTTGAAGAAATGAAGAAACTATCAAATTGAAGTGCCTAAGAATGTCAGCTACACAAGATATTATAAATAAAACATAGCCACAATGTTTGACATTTATTCCGATCAGCAATTTTCCTTAATAGGTATTTAGATTGAATATGATTTAAGTTCTATTCCAAACAGATAATATTAAGTTAGACGAGGAAGGCAGCACTAAACTTAACCAGCCAAGCACAGAAAACATATAAACATGCAAGGCACAATGCCCAACACACAACCGAATGAGAAAATGATCCGCCCAAGTCACAAGAAATGATTAAAATGTATGTAGTACTTACTGGTACAGCTTTCACTTCAAGCAGCCAATCAATAGCTTGCATGTAGATACTTGATGTGGGTACTGGTGTAGGTTCTCTCGGTGGAGGTTCCTCACCGGCTTCCTCCATCTGTGGTGTAGCTCTCGCACTACCACGTCGATATTCACTACCTGGTCGCGACACATTGCTGTCAGATTTGTTTCGACCTGTGATAAAGGATTGAAAATAAATTTCATATCATCTTTATCTTAAATAATTGCATCCCTCATTAGGAGTATTCTCGCAATGTATATGTATATATGCTTTATATGTGTATTACATTATCAGTGAAGTCATTAAAAAATTTATGTATAAATTAAGATATGCCAATCAAATATACAAGTAACTGCCAGCTTTACTTAACAAGTGTCAGAATAAATTAGATTTTTTTTTTATAACTTCTTTCAAATAATTTAAACCATAATAACAAGGACACCTTTTTACAATTCAATAGTAATTATATCATTAAATGAAGAATGTAAAAATAAAGGCATGCTCAGTTACAGGAAGTACCTATTCATGCACATGCAGTCAGTGAATATATAATTTACAGATAGTACATGTGTATTATTAGAACAATCAATCCACACATTAATCATGATGGTATATACATTATATATAATATATAGGCTGTGTCGTTTAAATTAGATGTTCAACAATTCCTCAAATATCATACTCAAATATCATACTCAAATATCAAACTCAACAACGATGCTGTGCTAATACTGATCAAGAAGACAAATAAACAGCCATAAATAACTTTCAAACCTGTTGGAACATAACAGGCACCAGTATTATTAAATTATAGGCCTAAATTTATTTTCCTTTCAAGAAAATTCAAATAAATACTAATGAATACAGTCCTATTATCTATATTCTTCTTTTAAAACATGTTAGAATAAAAAAAAAAAATTATGTATAAATATATATTATTCAAGTTAGAATAAAAATATACCCACATGCGTAATAGGTAACAACGTACACAAGTCATGCAATTGTTAAGAAAAATTGTGCCTACTTGGTACAGATATAAACATGCATTTGAACTTCAACTCTAAAGGTTGACATATTTACTGTGATTGGAATGTTTGTGTTTTACAACAAAACACCAGTGTTTGGGAGCAAGACAAAATATTGAAGTGCTTGAAAACTAATATAGTGAGATAAGACATTTTGTACTGTGGGCCACAGTATACTTATTTGGATAGGGACTGAATGTTTGCGAACAAATACAGGGGCATGAATTATTTAGTTTATTCAGTCCTTGACTTCATAGGTGTCAGTGTTATCTCCCTTAGTCTCCCATACACTAACACATAAAAGGTGCGATCCAAGGGAGATAATACAGACCCCTTTGAATGATTTGAGTAGACTGTGCATTGTGGACTGTGGGTAAATACAGTCTACCATTCATTGTTAGGTCAAAGGCCATTTGAGTGCAACTTTAACAAGATACGGGGCCATGCATCGTGAGTGAGCAATTTTACCGAGTTTAGTTCCCTCCCTTGGTTCTTTGTCAGCTAAAGGAAGATAGAACGAGTACTTAAATATTAAATCTTTCAGCAAATATTCATGGTATAAAATTATATACTTGTTTAAGCATGTACATTTACTAAGATGACAAGATAGTTGCTTGAAGTTCTAACCTACAGCTATAGTCTGTGAAATCTCATGTAAGCTTTGGAGAAATTTAGAGGTTTGTGACCATTCTCTGTTCTGCTTTTAAAATATTTAGAGGCCTGTGACAATTCATAATCCTACAATGGTATGCCTACAGTATTTGATATCCACTAAATAATTTCAAACAAATTGGATAACATTTCCTACATTATAAATGTAAATAAAACAATGCAATAATACATGTAATAATGTTATATACATTATATCAAGTAAACACTGAAAATTAATCTTATTTTATCTAACACAAAATATTCTGATTACATTTTGATTCTATTATACTACCAAACTTGTCTAGTTTGAACACACATGCATTTTTTGTCTCACACGTCATATATAATTATTGTCTTCTAGTATACAACCAATATAGAAACAACTTGTTCCGTTATACCATTGTTCTAAATTCTAAGAAATATCTTCCCTGACCTTTGCCCCATGGCAACCTTAAGAGGACACCAAAGGTAATGTTGATTTAAAATTAGTTGAGAATACACTAGTATATGTGCACAGTATACATTGGTCAACCATTTGCAATGCATGTTTTCAAAGCTGACCACTAGTCCTCAATATTATAAAAAAGCTGACCTTAGTCACAATACGACAGGTGAGCTAATATAACAGGAACAATTTGAATTCCAATGACTCTTACTGTAGAACAGAAACAAAAGGTATTCCAAAAACAAATTTCAAAAAAATATCAAAAGCTTTTAATCTATCGGGACTGCTGACAGTGGTTGCCATGGAAACAAAGCAAGCAGATATAAAATCTCTGATACAGAATTAGTGATGTTTCGCGGAGTGTGATGTTACTACCTGTTGGAGGTTTCTCTGAGAGTTGAGATATAGCTAACCCCTCCTCTATACCCTCACCTTCAACTATCTGATACTCCATTTTCTCTGAAACTTTCGCCCATTTAAAATTTTATGAACAAAATCATGTAAATTATTGAAAAACAAATTGCTTTAAATTTTACAATGTTCATAAGCAAGTTAACATGAAATTGTTCACATATATCACCTGAAATAGACTTATGGGTCTCATTCACACCAAAATGTCATGTGTTATAAATAAAGACAAGACTGTGGACACAAGTTATAAAACAACATTGAGAACATATGAAAGTTCATAATTACAGATGCACAAAAATGTTAAAAACGTATCTCCTTAGATGTATGTTTCTTAATGTAAGTGCAATCATTTAATTGATGTAATTTTAATTTTTTATTTAAATACAAAGTAACTGTTAAATGAAAGAAAATCCTGATCAGTAAGACAAGGGAAATTCTGATCAGAAAGATGAGGGAAATTCCATGAATATATTGAGAACATGGGAAAACACACAGTAGACAAACATTGAATCCAAGAAGCAATTTTCTTACATGTACAATACTTTTAAAGATAACTATGTGTGTTTAAATGAAATTGAAGCGAGCATAAACGAATGACTAGCTTAAATAATGCCAGTACCAAGGAGTGAAAGCAGCACATGACTATTTCATTTCCATGCAGATTAACATGTATAACTTCCACTCCTTGATACAATAGAATTCCCTTATACCATAATGCAATAGAAGCTTGGCAGATAAGCAAAGTGCAAATATATAAAATATTGATACATTATATAACAACTGTGAGAATATAATCAATATACCAGTAACATACTGTATACTGACAGATCATAGTACATGTATAATTTTGTATTTGTTGGGCATCAAATTTTGTTGGTTCTATGGATAAGTTTGAATACAAATCAAAACCCCATGAATAATTAACCTCAAAAACACATTAAGAGGGTTTCCTTTTATTTTGTTCGACTGAGACAGTCCTAGTGTTTGGCCATTTGATTTTATCCCTGCCTAATTAGCTAACCACCTCTGGCTTCGAGGGAAGAGACAGAAAGTTTGTGTGATACAGAGAATCCAGACGCGCTTCCCTAGCTCTTTTTGAATAGACCCATAGGTTCTTTAATATGCCTTGTGTATAGCACCGATATATGCGAGACTACCTCTGGGTTTCCAACCAGTTCATCTTTAGTTGGGTGGGAAATACTGTAAAACTTCTATGAAATTTCCAGTGCCCGGCCGAGATTCGAACCAGGGACCTCTGGATTGGTAGTCGAGGGCTAACCACTCGGCCACCTTTCCACACAGGGGTTGCATTTAGTTTCTTTTAAGCCACAATTTACAAACCCAAAAATTAGCCATTATATCAACATCAACAAAATTTCATGCCCACAAATATCAATGACTTAAAGTTATCAGTATGCTCAGATATATATTGAATATTTATACCATTGTGGTGTTCTTATACATATTTATATTGAAACAGAATATAAATAAGTAGGTAGATGCAAACTGGGGTTCTAATATCAGTAACACGGTATGGATAAAGAGTGATAACTCCAGGAAAATAAAAAAATATGGTGATATACAATGAATCACTACCAACCTGCTGATGATCGTTTAGATGCAGACGGGCGTCTTGCAGACGACATCTTTTCACTTGACCTGGCTGATCCCTGCCCCCTTTCACTAGAGGGTGGGGTAGGTTTTATATCTGGAACTAGGGTATTACTAGCGGGTGGGGCGAGTCCACCCTGATCATCTGTAAGGGAAGATACCATGAAAAAAATGTTTAAACTGTTATAACAACAGCATGGAGCAAATTGATTGATTTGAACCTATCCTTGTACATGGACATAGAGTCACAGTGTGTATATATATAAAACAAGCCACTACATGTAAGCATAAATTGTAGCCCAACTAGACTTGGCTGCGCTAATTTCTACATGATTATGAAAACTACCATCAAAATGTATCTAAATATCACATACTTGGTCAAAAAATAAAGAATAAGTTCCAAACCCATTTTAATTGAGGCCTAATATTAATGATAACATGAAACAAGCACATCGTGACATGCATCACTATCACAATAATCAATTCAAAATTTATGATTTTATTTGCAATATAATGTCATCCCTTATTCCCTCCTGGTATTTTATATTCTGGTATGAATTTTAAGAATACAACATAAGTTTGAAGCCCAGACTCAGAAGAATACAGCTTTTTCATTGGTCAATTTTATGATTGTATTTAGTTCCAACCAATCAGAATCAACCAAGACAGGTAATACAGTTCATATTATCAGCCGCAAAGTTAATTGGATTAAAATTCCCTTCTATAAGAAATAGAAAATTCAACATTAATTTGGTAAAATCTTACTGATTTTAAAAAGCATCATGCACAAAAAGTGCCACAATAAAAATAATGTGTAATATGTGCATACATGCAAAAAACTGAAGTCCAAACAGTCAGAAAGACAAATAAATTCACAGACACAAAGTGAGTATCAACTCTTATACTCGCTTAAATCTAATTCTTCTGACCTCAATTTCCTTAATGGACACTTCATGTGTAATATACAAATATGTTTGACAACACAGACATTGAAAAATTAATTGAAAAATAGAATTATAAGAATATGATATGTAAGTGCCTGAGTGTGCATTTATACATATAATGACCACATGTCACTGTACAATACATGATACGCTTACCCTCATTTATAGCAAACAATTGTAATTTGAAACCAAATGTTTTCTTTTTGACCGCTGAAATTGGATTGTTTATTTGAAATGAAAGAAATAATGATTCTGCATTAAATATTTGTCAAATACATGTATCTATGTAGGACAAACCTTACTAGGTATATACTTAAGATATATTAATGCAAGTAGCTTAACTTTCTGTGGGTAGTTAGGTCAGATCAACTTTCCTAATCTTATTAACTTAAGAGTAGTACTATAATAATATGAAAGCATTGCATTTATTCAATAAAATATACATGCTTATAGCATGATTGTATGCTTATAAAACCCATCCACATTAATTCAATGCAATAAATTGTATGCAAATAAACCCAATCTACAAGTTTGCAATAAAATGTATGCTAATAAAACCCTATATATAGTTATGCAATAAAATGTATGCTAATAAAATCCTATCTACAAGTTCTAGCATTATAAATACAGCCTGCAATCCAAGTTTCATGAATATCATGCCACTGATCAGCTGAGTACCCCATAGATCCCAAACTTCAAAACATTGCTATGATATCAGTTTTAGTATTTTTGCAGTTATTTTCTACCCAAAGAGAACATTATCATCCTAATTAAACAAGTGTCTCCTAACGGACATATCTATCAAAGCTAAGCTTAGCACTTAAAATATGTTTTAAAAAGAGCTTCAATGTTGAACCCCAAGTCAACTATGGAGAATATGGAAGATTGCATAATGGAAAATATGTTAGCCTCAAATAAAGACTTTATTTACTTACTTATTATTGTGCAAGTACAGGACATCGCACAATGGTTATCAATGAGGGCCATCAAATTTTAATTCTTTTTTTTAAAGGAAACCAAATCACCAGGTAAGGATTAAATCAACACAAAGGACCCCAAAACCAAAAGATTGATGGGGTCTATAGATTTAACAAGTAGATGAATACATCTGGGATATTCAATATGTATTGTAATCTACTAAAACAAATAATAAAGCTCTTTCCGTATATAGGCGCATATAATTTACACAAGCTAGCATGTATAGGTCACTACAGTGTTACCCACCCTTATGTGAGGATTCACTCTCACTTTGCTCTGATCGTTGTTTGGCTATTTCCTCATCACGGAGACTTCGTGCTGCTGCTACAGCTGCCTGCTGGTTAAGTTTGTTAGCT
Source organism: Spisula solida (assembly GCA_947247005.1). Lineage (NCBI taxonomy): Eukaryota > Metazoa > Mollusca > Bivalvia > Venerida > Mactridae > Spisula > Spisula solida. The sequence goes on from OX365945.1 coordinate 6,525,834, forward strand.
TCAATATACGCCATTTCTGCTCCTATCTCGTTCTGTACAGTATCATAGAACAGTCCTGTCAAGTGATAAAATATAGGTTTAATATTATGAATGGGACAGTTAGCAAAAAAAGACATAACATTAAATGATAGACCAAGAAATGATCAGAAACATCTTAAACTGGGCTGTTCATGATGAGATTTTGAGTAGCAAAATTGGTAGAACCCAAATATACAAAATTCTATTATTAAACATGTTTGTTCTAAAGTTACGACTTGTGAATTACATGTTTCTTGTATTAACAATGGTCTTGTGGATAAGATGTTTATAAGGGTCATTTGAATAAGAAGAATTTGATCACATGTTTTTCAATTTACATGTACTCAAAACGACTCAGTTTCGATTTCAAACTTAAACTAACAAAATATGAGAAGTGGTACAGCAGAATATCTTTACCTAACATTGTCCAAGCTAGAATACTCTTAGGTTGTACACATGTTGCTGCTTCAAAGAATGTTTCAGCAATGTCATGTTTCTCTTGTAGCGTACATACAACACCATATAATAATAACCTGTAATCATACATAGACACAATCTACAGTCAATTATAAATTAAATATATCGCTGGCTTAGAATGAGAAGGCCGTAAGTACAAAGTCAATATTTTGAGAAAACAAGAAAAAACTGTCCGAAAACTAGTCTTTATTTATAGAAAAAAAAGCTTTTTCAACTTCAATTTGGTCAACATGACCTGTTCAGATTTTCATGATAATAGGCTCATAAGAAGCGCCTTTTGATGTAGATTTCAAATATGTACAAGTCTTATAAGGTTGTAAGTAGCACTTACGACCTTCTCATTCTAAGCCAGCAATATGATAAAAACTGTTGTTTCTACACTAGGGACACACCACATCAGTCCTTATCTCTAAAGGCTATATTATTGTTTAAAACCACCCTCATTGAAAAGTGTGTTGAATATGATGTTTATTTAACAGAATCAGCTATTCTATATCTAGATGTCACGCTGTTAATTTTGAAGTTCAGTAAACTGTGATGTAACAAAGAATTCTACAATGACAACAGCAATGCCCTCATAGCAATGTCCATGAGGTCATTTTACTCAAACATAAAATTTCTCTTAAAATACTTTGTACGATGAATACAATGAGATGTGAAATGTTTTTCCTAGAATGTTGTTACATGCAAATTACCTAACTGTTTTTGGCAAACAGAAATAGCATAACCATTTACGTCACATTACTTTGAAGAGTTAAAGTAGTAATAAAGATACTTACCCATATAAATGTTTTTGATCAATAGCCACACATTCCTTGAAACATTCCTCTGCCTAGAAGGTGAGAAATTAATAATCATACATGCCTCTATTTCTGTTGTGCTCCTAACAATCAACACAAACCTGTACAACTACATGTATCATTGAAAGAGAAAACCTGTAATATGCTTTTGTCAGGAAAAAATATTCATTTTTACTTGACAGATAATATGTATAACTGTTCACATCAGATACTGGAAGTAGTCTTTTTAAAATAGTATATACTTCTTTTACAATTGTGCCGTTTACTCACACTTACAAATTCCCTAATACACACAAGGATACTTGATAAATATAAGAATATAATTACCTTTGTAATATCATTGATGTACAGACAGAATGTACCATAATCAAACCAATGACTCGGATCATTTCTGTTCCTTGCAATACGCTGAAAAATATAAAATCAGAATACATGTATCAATAACTCAGTTTTGAGCCATTGTGTAAAAATCAGAATGCTTTCTTTAACCCTTTATTTCAGCATATATGTAAAAATATCAACCACCTCCTATATAAGAACAAGTCAAAAAGTTCCTGCAAGCAAATGATGTACCGACTTTATTTGACAGAGAATTGACAGGATCCTCCACCTTCTATCTGCATAATTCAACAGCTGATATGTATAAAATTAAGCATGAAAATCTCAAAATTGTGAGAAAAAAATAAGCGCGATAGGCCGGTAGCTTTCATATTGGAAAAACTAAATGCACGATAATTTGACATACAAAATTATCAACAAATTGTTAAATAATTTCATGTATAACAAACCAATTTTCAAGACACTTAATTGCATATTATGACTCCCTTGTTCCATATAATATTTATATGCTTATACATAATACCTCGTATCAGCTCATTAAAAAGTTTTATCATAAGACATGTTTTCAGTGTTCAACAATATCAAAGATCATAAACCAATTCCGATAATTTCATGACAATTGACTGGGAAGTGCTGTGCTTATGCAGCTGTCACCTGCTGTTTAATAATAATGGAATTAGTCTGGTTCACGACATTCTTACAAAATGCATCTTTTTTGGGATTTTCTTTTTGAAATCGTAAACCATCAAGAACAGGTCACGTGCCCCTCCATGGACTTTTTACTTTATGCTATCCAATATACCTGCTCGCTCAAGGCTCGCAGGTAACAATTGTTTGAAAGTCTAGTATGTCTCTTTTCAAAACAACAAAACAGAAATATTTTTATTTTGATAGTCTAGCAATCCCTGCATATAATGGTCTGAAGAAATGTGAATTTAAATCATACATACCTCTTGATAATATTTGGTAGCCAAATCAAAGTTGCCATTAACTTCAGCTTCTCTGGCGAAATGTTTGAGTTGAGCAGATTCTGTAAGTGGTGCTGGTACAGGGGCTTGGTCTTCTAGGGCCAGGGTTTTAGTGAGCGACTCATGCATTTGATCAATCAAATAAACATATAACTCACTGAGGAACGTCTGAAATCACAATATCAGGAATATTGTCAACAATAAGTATTTATATTAGTGTAAATAATGTTTTATACGTAATGATATTTAAGTGAAATGTATTTAGGTATACAATAAAGACGAATCATTTGGAGCAATAAAGTGCAATAAATTGGTAATCTTGTCCAAGAAAAAGAAATTTTAGAACACTGAATGCAAGGCAGAACTTCACTGAACCTACATTTTTTAAATCTGATGATAGCAAATCATAATAAAATTTCTAACCTGTAATTCTTGTCTGTCATCAAAATTAGTTGTTTTCAAATATTTCTCCCTCACAATTTTAACAACAGAATGTTTCAACTGTTCTTTGAAAGCAAAATATTTTCCAGAAGCATTCAGTTCATATATAAGTTTCTGACGTCTGAAAGAAAAGATACAAACTACTGTTTAACAAAGCTAAATAAAATTACAAATATAATTATACAGTCACTCTTATTATGCATGAGCAATTCAAACATTTTGATTGGCAAAGAACACATCACTTGGTATGCATTTTTCCATATGGGCCTTTATGTTTCATAAACCAACCTTTTCCTGACCTTTTCCCAAACCCCTTTCCAAAGATGGCGGAAATTATTGAATCCAACAGTTATGAGGGACAGGTTATTGGCAGCTGCTAGCCTTAACAACTATGATTATTTTATTTAACGATAAATGAGTATGACAAAAACAAGTGTAATACAGTACCTGGACTCCATAGCTTCCTGCGAAATATTTTCATCTGTTTTTAACTCATCCCCAAACATGTCCCTGAAATAACAACTCTGATGTTTAAAATATGAGAAAAAACAGAAGTTTATATCCCCATTGCAGCTAAATAGTCATTAATGTTAAAGGTCACAGTGACCTTGACCTACTGACCATAAAATCAATAGGGTCATCTACTGCTGCTGACCAACTTCCATTTAAAGTTTGAAGATCCTAGGGCAAAGCGCTCTTGAGTCCTTAGCATGGAACTAGTACAAGTTTTGGAATATGGTTATCTACAGTATTATATCTATCCTTATATGGTTAACATTCCGCTAGAGCATTGCTCATATGAGAAGCAGGTGGCAGACAAAAGCAAACAAATAATGTCAGCTGGGTTTAAAAAGTTGTGATATTGAGTTAACTGAATTCTGATCCATTATTTTACTAGGTAGCATACTGGCATTATATTTACCTGAATTCATCCAAGATGAGTCCAGCAACACTAGACACTTGATTGTGGAAGTCATCAACAGCCTACAACATATACATTGACATTTAATATGAACTAATGTGTAATAAGGTGTTACAAATGTAATATTTCATTTTCAAATACAGACAGAATGTTCCTGTATGAACAGACAAAAGCAGCATAAAATAAGCAACACAAACATAATGCCCAGAGGAACAGATAAGGTTTTAGGCAATTGGGTATTTTACCCCCAGAGGTTCAATTTTATTTGGGTTTTGACAAATTTTAATTGGGTATTTAATAAAACTAATTGGGTAATTGGTCTTTTATGTACTATTTTTCACTATAACATCATTTTCTATTTGCTTTTTCTTACCCTCTCCTCTCAAAATCTATTGGGTTTTTAAGAAAATTAATTGGGTAATTACCCCAATACGCAGCTTATCTGTAGCTCTGTTAAATGCACCATGGCGTATGAAGATAATGATTAAATACCACAATGCACAGTCAATTCAAGTCATACAAAAACCGCGGCAGTAGCATGGAGCCACCTACGCAAGACACAGAAGGTACAATCTGTATTTCCCTAAAAGGATACTTCAGACGAGCCTATACAGTGACCTCCACATTCTCAGAAGGGCAAAAGAGTAATCAGACCATCGACTACTTTAAATTAACATTTGTACAAAGATTACAAGTTTACAAGTTTATTAGCGATATATAAGGCCACCGGCCCATGCACATTACAAAACATATAATAAACAATATGTTTACAAACACAATGTTCATCTGGTATAACTTTAAAACATTACCCTCTGAGCTCCATCAGTTCTCTTTGGAAACAATGGTCTAGGTGGAATATACTCAGCCACACGTCTTGCAAGCTCCTCAGCTGGTCTCTTAGGGATCAAAGGTCGTGACAATGAGATCTCAAACATAATATAAGACTTAGAGTCCACATACTGCTGACCTTCTAGATTGACAGGTGCCTGTGCATCAGGCTCAGATCCAGCATCAGATTTTACTGTCTGAGAAGTCTGAAAACAGGAAAATACCACAAGGTTAGTTTCTTAACACTCTTGTTTGTGCCCTATTGAGTCAACAGCCAATTTTAGCTGCAACATTGTTATAAATTTTCCAAACTTGTAACATAACAATAACCAGTCGTGGACTATCACACTGAATTGCATAAAAAAGAATCTAAGAATTATTTCGACAAGTCAGATAGCTTAACAACCAGAAAAGCAAGCTGACATTTAAAAGGTATTGATAATTTGCAGGGATAGAAATTTCATCTATTGCCTGGATATACCCAATAAATATAAATGATGTTACTTAATATTGTAGAAATCCAGAATGAATATAATAGATCTATATCCATAAATCACAAAACCAATCTATCCACCTTTTTATATAATTATAACATACATAAAGATGCCATGGTTTACATCGATTCTTTGATCAATATTTCGTCATTGTGAATACACTGGTTATAGGAGTAACTAACAGGGTCTTTGTATGTCTCCCACAAACGTGGCAATATTAATCTGACCTAAAATTCCACACAATATGTACAACTACAGTGTAAGCTTGATACCAAAAATGCAAGTGAAGTTTCATTGAAATTAGACAAATGGTTAAGGAAGACTAGCGCAGACAAACTTTGCAACATTCATTCATCCAGATAAATTTCCAGGACAACACCGATGCAGGAGACATAATAATGACTACAAAAAGACATAAGAAAATTACAGAACAACAATATGTAAAACAAACAATAATTTCTATTGCTAGTAAACATACACACATGTGGTATATGAAATGTTTAATTAATATCTAATGAACATGATAATACAAAATATGAAGCATTTTAATATAAAAATAAACATCTTTGCATTGAATAGAAAATAATGACAAAACCGTCGTATTTAGGGTTTGACACTAACTTGCAAATTGACAGTTTGTAATGTTAATTAAAATAGTCCAATAGAAAATTTGGTTCAGACAAAGTTTAAGGACAGAATTTCAAAAACTCATACCAAAATAGGGCGAGTTATTTAATGTCTCTACTTCCATAGTAAGGCAATCCTGCCATCATCTAGTCACCTAGAAGGTCACATGACTGACAGGATAGTGTTAGTGTCATACCCAGTAATCTGTATTTTCCCCACAAACCAACCAGCACCATCTTGTTGATCATGGCAATAGTCTTAAACATTGTACACATGTACATAGAAAGACCAGACTCCATGCAGAATTTACTAGTCAGAAAATGCCTCAGACTGCACATGGTATGGATCTTCAAATTTCTTACATTGTTATACACATCCTTACATCTGATACATTAGTTCTAACCTATGGTGCTTTGTTGTCTTAGAAGTGTTTCTTCAAATTTTTCAGAAACAATACTTAAATCATTATGTTGTTTTCATATTATTAAATAACTTGTGTATATTGTATATATCAAATACCAGCTTATAGGTGCATTTTACTAGATAGGTAAGACAATTATAGCACATGCATTGCCCTTTAATGTGCTTAAATTACATTTGTAATTGAAAGAACAAAATTAATATTTCTTTAATTTGTTTTCAATATTGAACAAGCTACTCTTGTTTGATATGGAAACAACACATCATGATTTTACCAATGAATATTAAGTGCAGTGTAGATTATTAGAAAACAAATCTTCATTGCCCCTAGGATGGGAGACACAAAGTTTGAGTTAAGCCACACATGACATCCAATGATCCAGATCAATCTGATACTGGTTTGTCGTTGGGTTGAAACATTTACCTGTAGGCCTTCAAATGCAACTAAATTCCGTGTTCAAACCAATATTCTGCTTATAACACACAAGTGGGAGGGTCAAGGTCACACACAGACATTTTAATGTCAAGGTCAAGTTATGTGATGAAAGTCAAGGTCAAGTTATGTGATGAAAGTCAAGGTCAAACTTTCTGTGCTTAACAATACCAAACAAACAACACAAAATAAATATTCTGATGGATTTGTTTGTAGATTAAATGTAAGCAATGTAAGCATGTTACTGTATATATGAGAGGTATAACTCCGGACAGAGCTCAGGCCTAGATTACCTTCTTGTGATCATGGTGTTCTTTTCCGTGGGTTTCATGATCCTAGGTCACAAACAAACAGGTTATAACACACAATATTAACATGGCACATGTATTTATCATGCAAATATACAGACACCATACTGAACTGAACCAAACTTCAGCGCTAACAACAGTAAGTACATGCAAGAACAATAATCTAACAGTAGAACATCGATACATCATTTCTAATGGTATCCATCACCATTAGGCCATTTTCCTCCCTCATATTGCAAGGTTAAGGGCCAAACATGGGAAACAATGGCACTATTTTTATGACGAGAAAGCAAACTTCAATGGGACCTACAACACCCAAAGTGGTCACTCTACCACTAGGCTCACTATTATATGGAGTACAGTATACTCTAGTACATTTACTGAAGAAAGAATGGTTCAGTCCAGTATGCCCAACATAATGTTGTGATTTTGTAATCATGTCTAGTACATTTATTCACACAAAAACATAACAAAATGATCACAAACAACCATACAGTAATGATCACAAACAGCCATACAGTATGAACAGAAAGGATAGAATCTGATGTCATAATGAATCAATGTCGTTAATTTCACATACCGGTACTTTTAAATTTTTTACATTATATTGTAGTAGATCAAGCTGTCATATTATCTAGCATAAAATACATGCAGAACAATAGAGAAAAAGAGATATTTATATTGACATTTGATAAAAAAAATTACAACAGATATGTTGGTGAAAGCATAAGCATGTGAATTTATAGTTTATAATATAAATACTAAATTTATATAGCACTTCTTACACGCAAATGCATGTTCAAACACGCTTAATTAAATACATTGGAATTAAATTAAATGCTGATTTGGTAGTTTAGTAGCTACATTTATACTAAATTATAACCAGTATTTCTAAGACTGGTGCATGATAGACATGTGCATTATAACATCATTGAATTTGAAAGTAAAATTTAAGCTGAAAAATGTTCAAAATTGGTTAAAGGTGCTGCCTCACAGACTGGACTAAATTTTTTGTATATCGTGATTTTCCAACCTAACCAAGTATTGATGTAATAGAAAGCCACTGACGGTTGCTTTATGAAAGATTTGGTGCAAATAAGCAATTTTAACCACTCTCGATATCGCCCACTGAGTATTTTTTTCTTGAAAAAAAAAGCGCTAAGTTTCCTTCCAACATGCTTTGTGAATTGTGTAATTCACACGTGATTGAACTGAAACATCAACAAACTACAGCGTAAACATCAGTGATGTATTTGGTAAAATTTTCGATTCGTTTTCATCAAATGCGAACAAATTTCAGGCAATTTAAGTAATAGTAGTGTTTATTCTATAGGGTATTAATACCCTTCTATAGCTAACAAATGCCAAAGTTTCTCAAGTTATTTTTTATGTCAATGTGGTTGTTTATGGGATATACAGGCAACTACACCAAAATTGCGCGAATATTTGACAATTTTATTTTATTTTTGCAATACACCAATATGTGAGGCAGTCCCTTTAAAACTATTGAGCATGCATTGTCATAAATCTAATCAAATCTAAGCATTCTGTAAAATGGTAAGAAAAACCACATTTTTAAAAAAAAAATCCTATGTGAGTTTTATGTAATCCTATGACTACATTATTACATAAACATAGTTCTGGCCATGCAATTGTTAATATTATATTTTGTTACAACAATGTACTGTATTTGATGTCAAATGTGTTTAAATCTCACTATTTGCCAACTCAGCAATTTTCCAAATCTGCTAAAATTCATTAATACAGGACTGCAGGCACTAAGTCTTGTCCTCATCAATAAAACTTATACAGCCCTATCCCTCCCCCTCCCAAGATTAATTATGAATACTAGATTGTCAAATATTAAAACTAATAATAGTAACATTAAAACTCAGAGCTTACAGTTGATCATATAAAAAATAGTAGCCATCATGAAAACAATGAACCAAGTTAGACACATTGGATTAACATAAACTACCATTAGCTCAATCATTGTTGGTTGCTCACATACTAATTTTAGAATTATAAATAGGCTAACTCATGAAATGGATATTTCAACATCTAAATGATTTGATGAAATGTTCATGTTTTACACTATTTTTCAACAGTTTTTTATACAAAAAAATGCCAAGCATAGCCTTTATTTACCAGTCAGCTTTCTGCTGAAATATGGCAGGCATATGTGGGCCTCCACCCATATTTGAACCCGGATCCCCAGATTAGACGGCAAGTGCACTAACCATTGAGCTACAAACGCAAGTAGACCAACACTCAGTATTAATATCCAGAAGCAGAGGACAACTTCTTCACACAGGTCCTTTAAACGACATGACCATAGCCAATGTCACAGATGAACTGAACCTGCCCCACCCAGGAATCACACTCAGATTTGCAAGATGGCTGTCTAGCACAGTTTCAAGTAAGCAAGTCAGACAGACTGGATATGATGTTTATATCTAAAAGACTTACTAGTATGTACTGGCGCATGTAATTGAAATTGGACAAATCATTCCTAATACCATAGATAGTGACAATACCTCTGTTCAAACTATGTTATGAATCCCCTTCACAATCAGACATAATGTCCTGATATGTGAAACAATAATTCTGCCAGTGTTAACAGTTCATAATTTTCCCCAAACTATAGTAATGTAATAAACCAAATAAATCAGTATGAAATATCCATTTCTTAGGCAACTAGAGTGAAATCTACAAATTACCTCAGGCACAGCCAGAGTTACATGTTGACCCTACATTACAAACAAATACTTCATAGTAATACAGTAATAACCAGTGAAATACTAGCAAGTGCAACACTCTAAACTTCTCAACACTACACATAATGTTTCTAAAAGTTATCTCCAATTATCTTTTTGTAACCCTATTCTGATAGATAGGGTGGTTTATAATTGATTTATAACAGAGAGCTTGACCAATATTCTCCTTCTTCGCTATGCTTCTGTGCATGTATTCATATCTTCTTTCAAATAACTGATACAAGACCCAATGTAATTTACAAGCACTGATGTCTATTGTCTTCATTTTCAAATAGTGCATTAAAGAGATAGAAAATTATCACAATTTTAAATACAACATAAAGCCTTCCAAATTAAAAACACAAAAACTTTTTGTCATTAGTGTAGTTTTCACATTAAAAGTTAACCTGCCTAATCAAATTAGCTGGACTAGATATGCTTTTGATCTTGAAGAGTACCTCTTCTGTTTTTTAAATAGTGAACATTGAAACACTTTTCTACAATTTGTTTTTAAATAAAACATGAAGTATAAGTAAGACGTAACGATGGAACAATGATTGTGTATACATGATGATTGTGTCAAGACAACACATATAAGGTGCACACTTCTAGTGACAAGAGAAGGTTTTCCTTGGTAACAAGGTGTGGAGAGTCACAGGAAGTGACTTCATAAAATTTACACAAAATAACAGGTAGTGATGTCATAATATTATTGATACAATATGGAGACATTTAAGTAATCTGTGTGACACTATAGTTATGCGAGAATGCACTGTAAGTGAGATGCTGATTTACAAACCTCATTATCATGGTTTTGTGCGATACTATTGGACCTCTGCAATCACAAGGAAAGATGAGGGTAAAAATAAACATGATAAAACAACAACAACAAAAGTGAGGTGGATAGATTCATATGATACATGGGTACTAAACTAGACATGCATAATTATATATCATGCATGTACATATAAGGTAACATACAGCTGTTTATAAACCTTAACACCATGCATTCAGTAGTTACAGTTTAGACATCAAAATTGAAAGTCAATTGTTTTAAAATAACTTAACCATTTGTACAGTTAATAAAATTTGAGAACTAACCAAAAATCTGTAAAGTAGTATGAAAGTTAAATGATTTGATTCATTAACTTAAATAATTTGATATGTAGACAAATTAATGTCAACTGAGATTAAACTAAAGTGCACAGCTACACAGGTTTGGAAAACTTTCCATAAGTTTTTATGGCAATACCTGTAACACGTTATGAAATACATACGACACAGAAAATGTTGATACGCGTACAGCCAGCCTGCTGAAGTCACCAATATAATAACCTTTTTTTCTAAATTATTATCATACTATGTTGTAAAAATCTCATGAAATATGAAGTCAATTGTATAGAAAGGAATTGTGCTCTTCAAATCAGTTAGTGGGGTATTTAAAAACAAATATGGTACACTAAATGGACAACAATTTTTAAAGGTAAAAACAATTTAAGTTGCGGAAAGATGGCCTTTATTGTATGAAATAACAGTGAGAATCAAGTCTATAGGTAAACACTGACAAAGAGCACAGACAAAGGTAGTTTTATTAAAAAATTAAGGGTTATTTTGATTATTTTTGTAGAAATTTAGCATTCATCATTTATACAGTTAACAAATGGGAATATCATAATGTTCAGTATTCTTAAATAAGAATTTAGTTTACTGTGCATTACAAGATGGGGAAACAGAAAGAAAGAGAACACCACACATGACATAAATGCATCCCTGCAAGCGTTCCCTGTTTTAAATTCTCCAAATAAGATTTTCATGTATACCCGTGACCAGCATACCAGTTCAGATTGTATGAAATCATTATAATGTAACTGAATCACTAGACTTCCCGTGTTTCAAAGATCTGACATACAGACAGACAAAGGCAGATAAAAATACAGGCATAAATAACCAAAATATATAAGAAACCTGATGTTCAGACTGACTATAGATGAAAGTATGTCAGTTCAGTCAAATTAGCCAAACATGTCCATTAAATTGAGAGAATGAGGAAGTCTGGAATCAGTTAATCACTTAACTTCCTGGAAAGACAACCCAGTACTGGTGTCTTATGTGGTATGGCAGTGACCGTTGTTTAGTTTGAACCCACAGCCCTCGTGTTGAGTTTTCGACACAGTATCTGTGACACAGCACGAACATCAGAACGTCTGAATGTGAAATTTTGAATAACATCTGCCATAAGCTATATCCTTTTCTGAGTTTTCCTCAAGCAGATGAAACTTTTATTGGCACACTGACAGTATAAAGAAAGAGAGGGAGAAATGCTGGAGACTTTATACAGAGGCACATAATTTCACATTATCTGAGTCAAATTCATCTGAGTACACCCTATATAGAGGGAAGGTTAGGCAGCGGCCATGTTTAGCCGCAATGGATATGACGTTTCGACAGCTGGTACCCAGTTTTTCTACAGTTGTCAAAGCAAACACAAATACCAGTTCCTACAATGTCATATCCGTTGCGACTAAACATGGCAACTGCCCAACCTTCTCTCTTTGTATATAGGGTACACTCAGATAAGTTGAGTCAGATAATTTGAAACCATGTGCCTATGACTTTATGCTGTCCAACCACTTCAATCAATGAGAAACATACCCTAGAATCTTCCATTCTTGAATGCTAAACATATAATAATACACTTATCTCATGTTACACTTATCTCAACAAATTCCTGGAATTATTATTTTTTTTTTTTACCTATCTGAAGTTAAAAAATTCTTGCATTATTATTTTTTTACTAACCAAAGCGAAAAAAACTGCTGCATTAACAGTTCTCCAATACCTGAGAAAAATGACAAGATTTAATATATTGAATTATATTGCTCCATAAGTTTAAATAGACTTAAATTGGGAAATTTTGAAAATGATTTCCTGTTTGTTATAACATGCATGTTTAAAATACATACCAGTTAAGCACAACTTACAGTAGTATATAACAACTATCAGTTAAATATAAATCAATGAAATTAGACTTAAATGCAGAATTGTCTTCGTTTAAAAATTGTATTACAATTTCACAGATGTAAAATGAGCATTAGATTTGACAGAATATGTATGAAGTTAATTGCAATCATGAATTTTAGTTTTGACTCACAACAAAAATTATGATAGGAAAATAAAATCCACTAGAACTCAAATCAAGAGAATTCTATAAAGTCAAGAACAGCAAGTGTCTGTTTTTTCCAACAAAACAAAATAAATTAAATAAAACTCCTGAAGCACAAACAATGAAATAAAAATTCTAACATCGAGCAATACATACACGAGAAGCTTGATGTGTCAAACCCTAGCAAGACAAATTACAAAATGTGTGAGACATATAATTCTATATACAACACACATGATTCAACAATGCCATAGTATGTCACACTTGTACAAGTATGTAGATGGTCAATAAAAAAACCACATATATTTCGAAAGCTGATTATTTAATTATGATGCCTTGATAATGATGCAAATTCTGATAAAGCTACTGTTAGATGTCAAAACTTATCTTCAATACATCTTTATTTGATATAGCTAATTCAGGTGTGTGCCTATCACATGAAATAATGAGTTACAAGGTAAAACAATACACTGGATATTTGAGTGGAGAATAAAAAGAGATGTTTGTAAATCATGTATGCCCCATGGCAGCCCACTAGTCAGAAATGGTAAAGGTCAAAGTGACCTTGGCCTTTGACCTACTAACCTCAAAATCAATAGGGGTCATCTTCTGTAGATGACTTACCTCCATGTAAAGTTTGAGGATCATAAGGTCAAGTGTTCTTGAGTTATAGGTCAGAAACCATTTGGTCAACCGACTACCAACCGACCAGTGCAAAGCAATATAACACCTCATCAAAGATGGGGGCAAAATCAAGATTAATAGTCATTTGGCTTACAGCTGTATCAAAGGTGAATGGAGGGATGAGAAGCAGAACAGGTTATATGTAAATAGACCAGTTTAGCCTTCACCCAATGGGACATTGTGACACAATCAGGTACAGTAATCACAGGTTATAAAGTTCACAGGTTAGCTAGACATATACAGGGACAAACATTACAACAGAAAATATAAAACCCATAATACCAGCATACATAGAATGATAAAACAGTTGTAAGTGTATGAAAGATAAACCTACCCCTTTCTTGACATCCTTCTCTTTCTTGTCCTCCTTGCCGCCACCTCCCTTTTTAGGTCCAGGTGAAGCACTACTACGGTTAAGAATGTTGTTTGCAATTCTAGCTGCTTCTTCACCAAGCCCTAACTTTCTTTTGGTCTATTGAAACAATACCGAAATTATTGATAAATATCAGTGTGCAAAGGAACCAAAGATACTCATATAAAACAAATTTTCAGTACTACATGTAGTAATTTGTATGCCATGAAACACTTATGATATGGAGGGCTAAAATTTACCATTCTTTAAATGGAGGGCAATAATAAATTTGCCAACTTTCAAATAAGGGGCCATAATTTGCCATTCTTTAAATGGAGGGCCATAATTTGCCACTCTTCAAATAGAAGGATATCATTTAATTACCACTTTATAAATGGAAAGCATAATAAAACTATTTTGTTACTTACCTTTTCATACAATGCTTGATCTGTGTAGGAATGGACTTTGTATGCGCCTCGGATTCTTTTAACTGAAAATAAGTAGAACAATTATAAAGGTCAAGTTGGTCAACTGGCCATTCACAAATCATTTCAGTCATTTTCAGGTCATATGAATATATTTTTGCTAAAATGAGACAATAATTATACAAAAGACATGTATTTTTCTAAAATTATCATTTCAGAATCTTTTACTAATATTTCTAGGACCGGTACATACCTCCGGGGTATAAAAGTGGAGCAAGATTGACAAAAGCAACACCATGGAAACTGACAGAGCCATCATCATCCTGCAAGGTACAAGGTATATAGTACATTTATATAAGCTTATCAAACAACTGTAGTTTGCCCATTGCCTCACATAACAACAAAATAACACACTATTAGATTTCAAGTTATAACAAAACGTTCACATGTCATAGACGTATCAATTGTGTAATTAACAGGTATAACACAGAAGGAATCAACAAAGCCAGTGCATATGATATCTAAATAATAATCAACTGTTAAAAACTGATAAAAAACTGAACAGAATTAAATGCTATAAAATCTAGCCCAATTATTAATATAATTTACATGTTTGTATCAATGTTCTATGGGAAATAGGCTGGTCTCATTACTAACTGTCAAGCAGTTGACATGCAACAGGTCAGAAAATTCAGAAAATATTTACCTGAGAACCGTGGTAAAAATGCTTTGAGTTGGTCAGCCAATGAAATTTTATTTTACAAATAACTGACTAACTGACACAAAATGGTATTCTCAGTAAATTTTGAATTGAAAGACGGTTAAATATGTAGCAACAAAATAATTCAATATTTCAAATTGATTATATGTCAACTTTAATAGTTATATTATAATGAACTAACACTATATTGTAAAACAAGCTATATATGGTACCTTCAGAGAGTGTGTTACTACATTAACTATTATACATAGTTACAACTCAGTACTAATATCAGTAAGTAATATGATTATGTACAAGAACAATATAACACTATTCTAAAGAATTAATGGATACATTATCGCACAATGTTAAATTGATACAATTGTGTATTAGTATTAGAGACTCCCAACAACAGTATTGCAGTCATACTGAGACTATCCAGTCACATTCATGTAGTACTGGACTAATCAGTCCTGGAACTGGACCTTAATTGCTGCATGCCAAGCATTTTTTATGACTTTGGTACATAGCAGAACAAAATCAAAGCAACAACCTCCCATTCCGAGGCAAACACTTAAACCTCTACGCTACTGAGGCTAGTATTAATAATTGTATATATTAACCCATATTCATCAGCATTGACAGACAAAAAGGTTGAGATGAATAATTATTGCAAGGCAAAATTCTCACAAAAATGATAAAAATACAGGTATTAAAGTGACATGCAGTAAACATGTAAAGGATATTTCCCTTATAATGTAACATTGACGCTTCCATTCATCAAACACATAAACCATAAATTACACAAAGTTGGATTCTAACCTGGCCAATCAAAACTGCATGTAGACAAACAAGGCCAAACACATGATACATCATCAACCATGATGTTCAACCAACAGGAAAATACTCACTTATAACTCAAGTTTTTGCATTAGACTGCGCATTATACTCAAGAGAAGACAACTCTGAAGAGTTTGCACTGTGTAGGTTCACCCCAGAAATGATGACTCAAGCTGGGTTATTAGCAAACAGTATGTGCACAAACAATGAGTATAATACTGCAATGTCATTGGCTTGTGTAAACACCACTATGCAATATTATAGCAAGAATATATCTGTAAAGCCGTCAGTGATAACATCTATAAAACAAATAATCTTTCTTGATAAAAGGCAAAACATGTGACAAGAAGAAGCTGTTTACATGTTAACAGGGACATGGCTGGCGCTATTTGATTTGTAGTGGCAGTGTCTTGATAGCAGTGCTTCGTTTTACTTTTGGGGGAAAGGGGTCCGGGCCCATATGAGGGAAAAAATGCGCGCAGAAAAGCTCAAAAGGGAATATTCCCTTAAGTCTCCTTAAATGTCTAGTTTGATTGTTTATTGGTTGTATTTTAAGCATGGGAGGTCAAGACAAGCTATCAACCCAATTTACCTTATTTATGTGGAAAAAAATTGAACAAGACTCCAAGGGGAAAATTTCTAAATTTTGGGAAAATATATTCTCTGCAGAGATGGGAAAGGGGCCTAACATCTTCATACATTTTAGCGAGGGAAAACACTGAATAGGGTTCCAATGGATGGTTGCTCCTTGGATATGAGAAGAACCTGGGACACAAAGCCTCCTTCAGGGTTAATTAGCTGTTTAAGTGAATTGGCAAAATATGTCAACAGAAAAATTTAGGGTATTTGTAGACTTATCAAAAAACCAATGCTAAGCTTGGTAACTTATTTCAGAAATCTCAAATACTGATTGGCGCAATTTCGCAATGTCAAGTTTGAGGTCATTGAAGATCAAACTGCTTGCAACATTTTTATTTTAATCAAACATTTTTCTAAGTGACAATTTAAACAGCCTCTCCAAGTCACATAAAGCATGATATATTGTGCACAGCTGCTTCTAACTTGTGCACTGACCTTTTGTACGGCAGCACTCTGCAAATAACCACACACAATTATACATACATAAATATAGGATACATCAAAACTGAGTTATATTAACAACAACATGCACACACCAAGACAGAAGTAATCCAGTTGTATGTTTTGATTAACATATTACCAATAATGAAATTGTTTCGACCAGTTAAGTCAGTGACATTCTATTCTTGGAGAGATAAATGGTGACGCTCTATTCTTGGAAAAGATAAATGGTGACGCTCTGTTCTTGGAAAAATATAAATGGTGACAATCTATTCTTGGAAAAATATAAATGGTGACATTCTATTCTTGGAGAAATAAATGGTGACGTTCTATTCTTGGAAAAGATAAATGGTGACGCTCTATTCTTGGAAAAGATAAATGGTGACATTCTATTCTTGGAAATGATAAATGGTGAAGTTCTATTCTTGGAAAAAAATAGTGCTTTTAAAAACTATTCCACAGTTTCACATGTGATTGTGTAGAGAGAACGCCAGTAAGTAAGTAAGTACATGTGCAATCACTCCTTAAATATTGATATTGTTCATTTCCTGGGTACACAACATATGGCCTTAAATTTGGTTGAGAAATACCTTAAAACACAATGAAAATGTTATTTAACTATGGTGTAGCATGTAGAACATCAATGTGAAAGTTCCTAATATTATCAACTTAATAATTTAAAATTTACAGGGATGTGTATAAAGTTTCCATTTCAAATATTATCATCAAATACCTCTGAAATTCTTACAATGAAGTATGAATGCAGGAATGAGTTATTCCGTAAAGCTAAGAAAGAATATAGGCCACTTCAAACAAATAAAGTGTGCTGTTGTTAAAATCTGTGTGATTTAACCAACCTTACGATGACCATTTCCCTATGTATAGGAAATTGGCAAAAGTGTGATAAAACATCTAATAAAATCAAAGTTAATCGATAAATCGATAAAGATGCATCTATGCTGATATGAGATTCCATAAAACCTGATTAAAAGAACAACTTTCAAGTTCAGAACACATATTATCAAAAACATTTTTTTTAACATTTTTCTTTCATATTGTGCCAGATAATCTGACCACCTCACTAGTAAGACCATCTTTCAAATATGGTCCTAGTATTAAGGTCTTGCAGAATCCTTCTTTTAAATTCAAACATAATTCATCATGCAACTAACATTAAACTGATGAAATCTATCAAAATTGGCTCCAAGTATACTAATGATTTCTATCCTTTACATATATAATTTTTATATAGTCATGATCGCAAAAGCAGTTTTTTTGTACAGAAGTTGCACAGCTTTTTGTGACACCCAGTTTCATGGTACAGATCGTAAGCTAATTTTTTTCCAGCATAAACATATCTTTGCATTATAGCTATACAGATTGTTATTAGACCTAAGAAACAAATAAATACACAAACAACAAATCCAGGGTTTGGTGCTAAACTGTCTTAACAAGTTAATTTTCTTCTTAACCAAAACTAAGTACTGACAGTTTCTCATCAAATCTTCAAAAGTTAAAACAAGTTAAATACAAAATTACTAAGTTACTGTAAAATTATTTTTCTTTAAGGATTTTGAAAAAAGAAATGAAGTTAATTGATATTGGGGATGTAATATTGTAGTTGACATGTGTTTATCCACAAAAATATTCCACAAAATCAAAAAAAATCTTCTAAAACAAAAATGACTGACTTTACGGTACATGTATGTAGAATCTCATATACTAGCACAAACAAGAATAACAATTTGTATACAACAAAATGGCTAACTGGCTATCAATTGTACAATATGAGAATATAAGCTTTCAATCACTTTCAATGTTACTTTAATTTACAACAAGTCCCGATCTCCCGAAGCATCTCAACTAAAAATCTCATCTCAAATTGAGATTCTGCTCAAATCAGAGTCTGAATTGTAGATAAATCTGAAGTTTGAGTTCTATCCATTTTACTGTTATTAGCTTATAATAAAGTTTCTGTTTTGTGATGCCAATTTTGAGTACAGTCTCTCATGGAAATTACCACAAAGACAAATGACAATATTAGAGATGAGATTATCTCAAATTGAGATTCTTAGGGAGATCGGGGCCAGGTCAAGCTAACATGATTTGTATGGTCAGACAAAAATCTAATGAGCATTCCATTACATTTAATTACATTTATACTAGTGGGGTAAAAAATCTGAGATAAATTCCTGATAAAATGCACACTATGTTTTCAGACAAAATTTCTACAGAATACCGGTATTAGATGTGACCAAATGATTACATGTTCATCGTTAGTGATATTATTATTTATCATAGTTTAAGTGATGAAACACAGTGACACACTGTGACACGACATTCTTCATATAATAGCTTTTCTATGGTGACCAATAGTCTTTAAACATAATTTCAGTTCGAAACACAAATTACATAAATTATGTATTCAATTCTTCATGTTAGAGTATACTGTTAAATCATTAATTTTTCAAGGGAGTTTAATTTTCACTGATTTTGTGGTCGAGTGCAACAACAAAATCCCCATGACTAATCAACCTCTCAAAGTCCATCATGGGTTTACACTTTCATTTTCTGTAATCCACAAATTTACGTGCGCACTAAATTGCATTTACATCGAAATTCATGAAATTTAATACCCACGAAAATATGTGATTTTACAGTATTATTTTCTAGTAACCTGTATGAAGATCTGTATCTGACCAATCATTTCTCAGGGTATGGTAGGTAAATGGATTAGGAGCCCATGGAGTAGAGGGTGAATATGTTACATATAATATACATGCATGTTACAACAAGAACTAGGATGAACATGTATTACCAGTGCACTCATATTACCAAGGTGATTGAAAATATCAATATAATCACTATAAATGAGAAGAAATATTTTTTTGTTACCTTTTTTTGCATGTTTTTCATACATGCCTTATGTAAATTGGAATATTTATTTTGTTACAAATTAAATTCACTTTGAAAAGTTTTAAGATCTAATGGATGGTGTTTTTTCTATTGTCTGGACACCTTAGTCAGGTTGGAAGCTCATGCCAGTTACGCATATAAAATTAATATTTATCTCATTTATCACTTAAACACATTTTGACAGTTTTTTGTCAGATTACAAAAGGCTCAGTCAATTATAAACAAAAGAACGAGAGTGACATATAGCATGTGATAACATTGCTTTTTAAATTACCTCTGTAATACGTTTGCACTGGTAATACGTGCTTAAGGAATGTAATCCTTTATGTGCCTCGCAGTGGATGGCCTGGCACAACAACTTGCAATACCAACAACCCAAAATTAGTTAGCAATTCAAATAGTAACATGCTGTACGGTGGGAATATGAAACAAGTTATGACTATAATAATATATTATGATGATGATTGTTGTAATGTTAAATGTGATGCAATGAATATCATGACTTGTTTATGTCAGCAATAAGACTGGCCTTGCTTGGTCTGACTGGTATTTATACCCTATACACAATATCATCTTTCTCTGCCCATATCAATCTAGATGGAAATTATTGCATTGTAGGATTAATTTGCCATAAAATTGGTTGTGTTTGGCTTTGTTGCAATGGAGTTGCCATGAAATGTCACTGGCACACTAAGTCAATTTGTGAACTTTTGTAATACCCTGTATATCTGCATACACAGAAATATCCCAACAATGGTATAGCTAACTAAGTCCGCCTTATTCATTTTAGAGTCACAGGCAATGTATTGTAAACATTAAAGCCAACACATCAGTGGATAAAGAGACAACAAACAAAAGATGTTTGTAAAACATGTATGCCCTCATGGCAGCCAAATAGTCAGAAATAGTCACAGTGACCTTGACCTTTGACCTACTGACCTCAAAATCAATAAGGGTCATCTTCTGTTGATGACCACTACTATGTAAAGTTTGAAGATCCTAGGGGCAAAGCGTTCTTGAGTTATTGAACGAAACCAATTTGGTCAACCGACTGACCAACATGTGCAAAGCAATATACCCCCTTATCAAAGATGGGGGCATAATAAATCAGACTACATGTAGTTATAACTGACACATCAGACAACACAAGGATAATATATGGACACATTCTAACATTAGACAGATAATATATGATATTATTAGATATCGATTACAATGAACAGCAATCAATAGATCATACACAGAGATTAGTAGTTTTATCCAGAAAACTTCATATGGATAGTTGTTTCATGAAAATTTTATGCGACACTGTGTTCAAAAGTACCATAACGCATATAAATAAACTTTTTTAAACATTAATAACAGTATTTGTGCTGAACTATCATACCCATTATTATTTGAATTAAAACTGAAGGAACTTCAAAACACAGACTTCTATGGTAATAATAATAATACCCAAAATTCAGGGCCTTCAATTTGACTCCTTGGGACAGAGATTTGTTAAAATTTCTTCTACCCTGGTGTATATATCTCATTAGTTACTTAAAATTCACTCAGAAATGTATTTATAGGTTGTGTTTTTGTCATAAAGTTGTGCACATTTTCTTCATTGTTAATCCAATTATGATTATAACGGGTATAGTCTATATTATAGATAAGAATTGTCCACGGAAACTTTGCATGAAATTATCCCCCCTTTCCAGAGGCTCCAGTCCTTCATGTCCCTTAAAATGAATGAAGGGCCCAGAAATTTTGTCATATTCTGAGTGTTATATTGTAACAATGGTAACAATTTAAAATCTTGCTTATCACTGTATAGTGTATAATTTCGTGTGCAATGGAACAGGGTAGGTTTTTTAACAAACTAACATGCTTTGTTACAAATATTCTGAACAGAAATGTTGAAACCGCAAAAACATTTCAATTTCATGAAATATCTACTGTGAGATAGGAAACGACAGACGAACTGTATTAATCTAGTGTGTACACAGAAATTCAAATTCAGTGAAACTATAAACACATGCAATGTAAATAAATGACCAGAAAAAAGTCCTGCAATTTATAGTATTTTCATATCTAGAAAAGCAGTTGTAGAAGACATAAATTACCCCTTTCTTTGCATCGCCTTGGTCTTCTTTGTGCTAAGTAATTATGAAGTCAAAATCATGTTTATTTCTTCAATTTTAACATAAAACATAGTTCATTTTTTCCTAAATTACCAAGAAGATATTTTAGTTTTGTATATTACCAATTATCACATGGTTTACTGTTATAAAATGAAAATGTAAGGTAATTGAACAAAAATGAATATTTTATTAATTAATGGCAAGTCAGTTAGGTATTAAAGTATTAAGACGGTGATTCATAAGTATTAAGTAAGACAGTAATTCACATACACAATAAGGTCAAGGTTATTTCCATTGTACATCTAATTTTCATCGGTACTTTCCTGCTACAACCTAGCACCATGCCCATGCAACCATCTAACTTAAACCAACTAGAACATATCTTGCTCAAACACTGGAACCAGTACAAACACCATAACAAATCAGGGTACCAAAAACAAACATACATTTAAATCAAACAAATAATAAACCACAAGCATTTCTCACCTTCTTTCCTTTCGCTGCTGCTGGCTGTGGAAGTCTCATCACTTCTAAAGGCCAGTAACGACACTTAGCAATCTTGTCTTGTAAACTGATAATATATAAAACATTAATTGATGAAAATTCATTAAAGTTCTGGTATATATTTGATATAATGGTTTTGGCCGTATGGGGCATTTATGATTAAAAAGTATAACATAGACGGCTCACTTTACAGCAGTGACATTAACAAACGCAATTTTATTATCCCATCAAAAGTTCTATCTTCAAAGGACTTTTTCACCTTTATTTCAAATTCAATGACTTTTCAAGAATAATCAATGGTTAATGCATTTAAATGAGAACTTATCAACGAAACCACAGCAATTGGACATACTTTTTTATTGCACCAGTTTCTAGATATGATCTACGTTCAGTGTTCCATGTTACTCTGCATTTCTCTGTTTCGGAGATAGTTCTATGTTCACGTTCGTCCTTGCCTCTAAAATCTCCATCTTCATCATCAACTGCATCTTGCGCAATAAACCTGAAATATATACAAATAATGTGTGTAATCTTGAAGTGAAACTATTTACTCCATGGAGATAGCATTCACAGCTACTTATGTGTGTAATCTTGAAGTGAAACTATTTACTCCATGGAGATAGCATTCACAGCTACTTATATTTATTATACTTTTCGACAGCTTGGACTTGGGCGGACCGTCGCTTATTTAGTTGGGCTTTGTGTCTTTATGTGTTTTATGTTTCCTGTGCTCGGTTGGTTCAGTTGGGCATTGAGTTTTGTGTGTTTTTATGTTTTCTGTGCTCGGCTGGTTTGGTTGAGTGCTGCCTTCCCTGTCTGACTTATATAATCTTTTTGGGACTCCATCATGATCGGGGAGATAAAATGTACAATCAGATGAACGGTCCCATGTCTAAAAATATACCTTAACTGGTTACATTTTTATCTCTGTGCAAATGCCTTTCAATGTATTCCCCAGATTTCCAAAAAGATGTGTCACAGGTGTCAAGTGCCAATAATGTTTGGATAAATACTTTTTATGTGAGTAATAATGAGCTAAATAGACTTTATTTAGAAATTCATATAATAAAAGTAACTGCACATTATACTTATATGCCAAAAGTGGACATCCCTGCCAATCAAATGTTTTTGTCAAACGTATTGTTAATTCATATGTGAAGTATGAAAACAAATATGTGGATGTACATGCTGTATGTGATATAAGAAGTATGTGACACTACTTATGATATAAAATGACATAAAATATAGCACTTACAGATCAGGCATATAAATGGCATTTCCCTGTGCTGTGGCTGGAACAGCCCATTTCTTCTGTTTGTGTGGAGGTTCTTTATCTATTCCGGGCTTCAGGCCACCATTAGCAAATACTATTGGGTTTTCTTTCTAAAATTGTAAAAACACAGGAATACAACTTAATTGACAATTTCAAACATCGTTTGTTTTGGGGTCTTAATCAATTTTGTTATCATTTGAAATAATAAAATACTAGGATCATGTGATCAGATATTTCACAGATTAAAAAATGCATGTTTCAAATAAAGTTTCTGATCTTGAACAAGTTATTTTGATAGCAGAAATATTGAGAAATTAGTGTTTATACTAATGATTCTTTTGGGATCATTAGTGACTAGTCATTATCATTAATACATTGTGCAGCACCACTGCAATGTATTTGTTCTTTAAAAGAGCTGTTATTGAGAAGATGGCAGTTTATTGATATTTGTATCATATCTGTCTACAATGCAAGAATCTACTCACCTCAGCATTGACAGGTACAGGCAGTGCTGCAGCATATGCATACTGTGTTCCTGTCACAGTCCACGACTCTGGTGGTGAGAACAAACTTTCTACGGTTACAGTCATCAAGTTACCAGAGTGTGTGGAATCATCTACCAGTGGTTCATTTACTGATAACATCACATCTATCTCAGGCTGAAATCATCCAAAAATAAACATTTCCACAATCACATACCAAACTAGTTCTGGGTAACATAACTAAATGGTATTTTATTTACACTGATGTGTCGACCTTTTGAAATGGATTGATCATCATCAACGACCTTGGACTAATACCAAACTGCTTGACAATTGTCATTTATTTGTACAAATTGGTTTGAACTTAATTTTGTGTTAAACTAACTTAAATTCATAACACAAAAAGAAATATACAACAAAATCCAAACCCTGCAACATTATAAATAGAAACCAACAAACAATCCATAAATACCGGTGTAACAATTCATGTATTGTATTGAGAATGCTAGTTAAAATATCATATATACATTATGTACAGGTACAATGATACTGACTTTACAAAATATGTTTTTAAAATTTTAGCACTATCAAATTAAGGGAAAAAAACAAGTAATAACAATACAGCTATATTCATCCATGACTTGAGTGCAAGTTAAAAGTAAATAAACTAACAACTATTATAACACTTACTCTGGGTGAATCTGGTGGTATAGTTTCTAATGGAGATCCTGGTAGAGAATTGATGGTCAATGTGTAACGCTGTTTTGTTTCTCCTACAAGCACACACAATATCACATAAATTATTATACAGTAAACTTCCTTAACACTATTAGGTCCCAAATTTGCTTCTATTTTAGCCTTTGCAATACTGGACTTCAAAAATTCCTGACAGCATTTTGGGTCTGCTGACAAAAAATTCAGCAATATAATTACTTTCTGAATACTGGACGCATACATTTATCCTTGTTAAAGTGTCACACTGTTTACTGTCAGTTAAAAGATGGAGTGCTGTTACCGTAAGTCTTATTTTCCATTATTTACTATTTTTATCGGTATGGCGAGTAATTAGCACAGGCATACTATGTGAACTGAACAATAGCCTCCCTCAATACCCATTATTGGAAAATGATTAGTGATACTCACTGACATGTGATAAGGCATGACTTAACTAAGTTGTAAAGAATTTTAGAAAAGTCATTTAAATAATAACAAAATGAGACTTACCCTTTACCAGAGGAAGCAGGTCCACAGTTACCTGTCCTAATAAAATAGTCTTTTCCTCTTTCTGTTTTTTCTCTTTGGGAAGAACTTCAATAACAGTCACTGTAACAAAAACCATACATTCATTAGAAAAATACACTTATCAATTAAGATACATAAAAACAAAACACTGTAAGGTCATTAATGTTTGTGGAGATTCATTTTTATTGATTTCATGGAATAATTTGACAATAACATTAAATTTGAATTATTAATCTCTGTCTGAACTACTGGTACACGTATCACCTCATAAAATTGCCATTTTACTAAATCTATAAAATGTAATAATAGTAATAACAACATTATTTATTGTGGATTACATACTGTATTCCTAGAAATGGTTTCGCGCATTTTAAGTTAGCGACTTTCGCGGGAGGTATCTTTTCGCGAAGTTTAATAGCCGCGAATATGTTACCTCCAACAAATCCGCGAAAGTTTCTAGCTTCTTCATACTAAACATGCTAAAATCGCAAAATCATTCGACGAAGGATAATTGTACTTGCGCATACATGACATTGAATCTTCTGTCAATAAATCCATCTTTATAAAATCTAAGAATTAATTAACTTATTGCGTTAATTTCTCAATATAAACATCAATTTCAATCCTCTGAGAATGGTGCATATTTTAGCTTGTGTAAACACAAACGCTGTTATGACGTAGCGTGTAATGTGCTCAATGTAAACAAGCACTGGGGTACATGGGTGGGGTGTTAACATTCAGTTGATTATACTTTTTTTTTTTTTTTATACTAAGGTTTGTTTTTGTCATGATTAAAGTCAATGTATTCCTGTACAGGTATTTACAATAATCACTTCACATTTATTTGTTTAACATATGTTTGGTGGTTAATTTATAATTGTAACTTTTACCGGTTTATGTTGATAACACCTAATGAAAACATTATGAAATCCTTTGTTATAAAGAGATTAATTGATCATCGTAATTGTTATCATGTCATCTAAGGTCACATTCAATTGAATTTGATTTGTGTATACATGGATGGTGATGACAAACAGTCCCATTGAAATTGCATTATGTGTCAAACATGCCTTTATGCCGTAGCGACTTAAGTTTCGCGGAATTCGCGGGCGGTATGATTCCGTGAAAATTTGTAGCCGCGAATATGCCGACTGTATGAAAAACGCGAAATATGGTATCCGCGAAAGTATCTAGGAATACAGTATTTAACAGTAATATCCATTTTCAATATGGTCCACTAAATGTGAAATACCCACAAAAATATTCTTTATGGCAAGTCTTCAGACTTGGTTATTATACTTACATACAACAGGCTTGTAAGCTATTTCATCGAGAGCAGTTGGATCATCGTAAGTACAAGACATTGAAGCATTGTAGTTAAACTCTGCTGGGGTCTCTGCAGTACAATCTACTTTGGGTGATTCTCCAAGACTCTTTTCACCAAACTCAACTTTTACCATAGCATTGACAGCATCGGCTTTGGCACTCGAACCTTTCTGTAATGGAAAACATGTTCCTTAATATATAAACATTGGCATTATATAAACTGTCAAGAATAAACAGATCTGATTAAATATAAAAACTACATCAATGATGAGTATCGATTAAATTATGATGATGTGAAGTAATCTACAGTTTCAAACAGTAATTTATATGTATTGAAAAGCACATTGTCTTTTAAAAAATGAAGAGAAAAAAGACATAAGTTATATAATTCCAAAAGAGACGTTAAAGGCAGTATCAAGAGATAGAATAATTAAAGATACTAAATGTTTTAATCCAATGTTTACCTTCACAGCAAGATCTAACTATGATGTACAGTAAATTCTATTTGAAAAAGATAAGTTTTTTAATGAAAAGGGTAAATAACGTACCAGATTCCTGGCTCGCACCACTGTAATAGTGATTGTCTCTGGTGGACGAATAACTGGAGCTTCACTGTCTCCCATTTTGGCTATTTAAACCGTCCTTGCCTTTTCTTTAAATAGAACATCAAAACATCATTTAATAATTCAAAAACGTATTGTAGACATTCCTTACCAAAATAAATACTGATTCATAATATGTACCTTACAGGGACTATTCATTGACAATCTATCAATGATTTTTTACGATTAATTATTTCTATTTTTTAATGTGTGTGACTTGGAATACAGAGAACTGAGAGTGTGAGCTTGATCTAGGGCTTCATTGCATGTGACACACACCAATTGCTTGTATCGTAACAGGTATGAATCACAAGTTCACACTCTGACAAAAGAGAAGACAAGTCACCTGGAGCCTGTAGGTTAAATAAGCCTATAAAGTATGAAGGCGCTGCCGAGCACTTTTTGGTAGTGCTTAACTACCTTTATACATGACACGCTACCAGCGAACAGTGTTCGCCGACACCATACCGTTTCTCAGCACTTTGCTAGCCAAGTGCTACAGAGCACTTTCTTTGTTGGATGCAACGGACTTCCTCTGGTTGGTTGGTTCTCGGCCTTATGTAGCCGCAATATCTTCACAGGTACTTGTCATATTCACAGGTAGTCGACATATAAAGTCTCGCAGGTAATTTAATCAATTTAACTTATTAATTGCGCAGCGTGAAGTTAAGTAGTAGGAAGTTATTGGTTTGTGTTGAATCTTTTGGTTGCCGTCACAAAACTGCTTAATTCATTAGTGACAGTTTGGCGGAACTCCTTCCATGGCTCGTTTTGACAAGTAGTGAGAAGGAGTTTTTCAGTAATCTCTGTTTGTCTGATTCCGAACATGTTGTGCTTTGCTGTGTAACAGTTTGCTATCTGCAAGCGCTCGCTGGTATCTGAATTTTTCGCTTCATCTGTTACAAAGCTCTTGTTTGAAGCAAACCATTTACTAACCTAGCAGTACCAAGTGCTCAGTAAAAGTTGGGTTAGGCAACGGGCTCTTGGTCACAAGTTAAAGACACAAGGTGGTTGTTTACAAAATGATTTTTGACATAAACAGATGTAAAATGATCGATATTGAACTGTCAAGACATAAATACGATTGTACATGCAAGTAAAAAGAATAAATATGAATGCAAAACACAGTTGCAAAGCGCTTGACACTTACAAAAGTTATGTTGAAGAAATAATCTCAGTTATCCGGATAACATTTACATACAGCACAAAATCTCGGACGCCGTAGTTGCCTATGGAAACGTCGTTTAACTTCCGGCTACTCTTCTTCCGGGAGCTCTTCAATTAAATGACGCAAGGAATATAATTTGCAATATTTCTTCTGACTTACATCTCAGAAATGAAAGCTATTATACAGAGAGTGAAGAAAGCCAGTGTCTCAGGTAGATGTTACTTAAAGTAAATGATCTCCAACATAGTAGTTAAATGCTACGTTTGTATTTAGTTTTCGCGAGTGTAGGTCACGCACTATCAAATATTTAGGCGTGGCACCGTCAAATGTTCTAAACTTAAAAAAATATGTTCAAGTTTGTAACATGGACAGGTGGAATTTCTAGAAATGAAATGCTACACCTGCACCATTGTTAACAAATATAAATATTATAAACGTGTAATTGAAGTCTGTATTGTTTTCATGTTTTCTGTACTTGGCTGTTCAAGCTGAGTGCTGCCTTCCCTCAAGTTCCCTATCTCAACTAATCAATTCACAAAATGACGATATAACTGTTTAAATAATTTTATGAATTAAGTTAATTTTAGCGTACTGTAAAGTTATTAATATTCGTAGTGGATTAATTTTCGTTTATTTCACAGATAAACCAAATTGCGAAATTCAATCCCCTTGAATAATTGACCTCAAAATATGTAAAAAGAGATTTTTCTTTGAATATTTTTATCCACAAATTTAAGAAACCACCAAATTACCATTTTACCAAAAGCTGGGAAATTTTATACCTGCAAAAATTAATGAATTGACAGTATACATCTTTAACTTTTACTCTCTTTTTTCCAATATTAATAACGTCAAATTAATCCTATCTCCCATCATTTTATAATTACGGCTTTTCAAGTGCATGAAGGGAGGTAGGATTCTTTAGACCTCTAGCCTTATTTATTTGTGTTACCAAATCAAAATCAAGCCTTATTTACTTTTGAAATTATTTGTTATGTTATTTTTGTTTCAACCCATTTTGTTTTATCTGTGATTCATATGTCATGTTATATGACCCTTGATTGGTAATAAACTTTATCTTATCTTATCTCTTATCTTTATTTCAGTGGACGGGAAGACTGTGAGTAGTATAGAGAATGGTTTATGTGTTCTTGTTGGTATAGGTCGCAAAGATGCCCCAAAAGATGCTGATTGGTTGTAAGTTATTTCTATTGAACTTTTTCTATTTGAAACAATGAGAATGAGTATTTCTTTTTAAATTTAGCTTAATGAAACTGTTTATTCAAATGGTTGCAGACTGGTAAATGAATTTGAATTGCAATTGCACTGAAACATGAAACTACTGATGTATAAACTTTAGTGTTTATGATTTTATTTCAGAGCTAGAAAAATACTAAATCTTAGGCTGTTCGATGATGATGCAGGCAAAAGATGGAATAAAAGTGTTATGGACAAACACTATGAGATCTTATGTGTCAGTCAGGTATAAACATCAAATACATCTGTTATATTATATAAGCACTTTTAAATGTGTAATTGCAGGATAAAAGTGTTGTCTATATATATTATAATTATAGTGGATATTCACTCTATTTGGGCTTTTATTCTATCAGTGTAGTCAATATCTAGCGAGATTTCAACCTGACATCTGTTATCAGTACCCCAGGTGTTACTCGACCATCTTGAATGGTGTTTTTTTACAAAACTATAAGGTCTACTGGAAATAAGTTACAATTTTACCAAAAATGAGTTAAAACATGATGGTTGTCTACAATATGAATCTTGGATGCAGCCAAATTTAGTTAGATGTAGTTTGTTGATGATTGTACATGCTAGTAAATAAACATCTATAATCACTGACAGTATAAAACAAATTGCCATGCACTATGATTGTGTCAGTCGAGCACATAAAAAGCAACCAGACAGGCTGTGTTGTATACATGTTCACAGGGGTAGGACACAATGGCTGGGTTTGAGACGTGAACGCTGTGTTCTGCTCAGGGTTCAACATGATCTACCCTTTCTAGTTTCATGCTGTAATTTAGCACTTTGTCACAGTCAAAGAATAGTGACCGTTCCTCATGATGGCAAATATTCAGCCATTTGTGCATATGGTCACTAGAATATTTGATGTATGTTTTAGTGTCTATGTAATACTGTAATCAATGTTTCAGTTTACTTTATGTGTTCAACTGAAAGGAAACAAACCAGATTTCCATGATGCAATGGGTCCTGATCAATCACAGGAATTCTATGAAGATTTTTTAAGACTTATGAAACAGAATTACTCAGAGGAAAAAATAAAAGGTGACTTTCATATACTTTAGTGTCAGTTAGAAAACCAACATTGTCATGTACTCTATTTGCTTGTAGAATAAGCTTTACAACCAGTTAATCACAATTCTTGCTTAAAGCTGATATCATTTAGGTGTATAATTGACACCCATTCACTAAAGTTTGTCTGCACTAGTTCTCCTTAACCATTGGCTGGATGTCAACCAAACTTCACATGAATACTTGGTGTCAAGCCTAGTTATGCATATTATCAGGAATGTTAGGTTCAATGTTTTTTCTAGGGTTATAGCCCTTTGTGGGAGACATAGGTTTTTGTGTCACACATGAACATATCGCTTGCTATCACTCAGTGAAATGATTTTTAAACAAATCTTTGAATATCAAATATTCGATTTTTGAACAGGAATCTACAAATATCCATTATTTGATTTTTAAACTGGAATCTACAATGATTTTATGGAAAATAGCATTTTTATCATTTCTTATGATGGCTGTATAAACTGCTGGTACTATTAACTTAGCACTGTCTTTCAGATGGTGTTTTTGGAGCTGATATGCTTGTGAGTATAGATAATGATGGTCCAGTAACTATACCGTTAGAATCACCAGCTGGCTTACCTGTAAGTAAAACATTGGTTGTCTTTTACCTACACTACATATAGGTATTTTATTATGCCACAGTGAACTGAGTTTAGAAAATTGATTATATGTTACAGTATTATATTACTTTATTTCAAATTAAATATAATGTGCTCTTTTGTCATACTGTAAATGCTGTATGTGTGTATGTGTGTATGTATGTATGTATGTATGTATGGTTTTTTTGCATGTGTTTAAATTTTCATTGAAATAATTGCATAATTTTGATTTTGTTTATTTAACTTTCTCATTGCCACATGGTGAATACAAGTTGCCTGCATACTGGTAGCCAAGATACATGCAAACATATGATGCTTCTCATTGTAGATGTTAGGTGTACTGGTATGTTCCTCTGCTATTTAATGAATCTTCTAATTGTCTGCATTTCCCTCCCTAAGTGTATTTTGACTGTGTAATAGACTTGCTAGATTCTGTCAATCTTACTGACATTCCTGGCAAAATCTGTACTCATCAATCCGTCTGCCACAATCTGTTAGAGGGACATACAGGTATCTGGTAAAATCTGTACCTGTCAGTTTGACAGACAAGTCTAGCAATATAGGAATCAATCAGATTTAGCATTCAGAATTAGGACAAGTCTTTTTTAAACATTCTGGATGTCTACTGTTGTATATTGAGACAATGTTTATAATTGCAGGAACCAAAGGTGAGAAAACCTCAGAACAACAAGAAGACAAGTGCCACCAATCTAGAACAGTTAAATACTGAAAACAATGTATCCAGTGAATCTCAAGGTGCCACTGGGGATAGTTGATGAAATATGTACAGTTGTTTATATACACATTATAGCCGCCATTTTAGTTGCTTTGACATCATGCTCGTCTTGCTATCCATATGCCCATTTTATTTTATTTTTTCAGTCATATGTAATACTGGTTTTCTACCAACACTTGCTCTTCCGCAAGCAACTGACAACTTCTCCACATATCGAGAACGTGACTATGGCCAATGTAATGGATGTACTGTCCAGCTCGGAAAATAAGAGACTGACGCAGTAGTCGGGTCCACGGTTACGGTGTAAACCCAATTATATAGAGAATAATAGGTTAGTGGGGTGGACGAAAAAGTTTATCTGGCAAGGCGGAGGAATTTATCGTATGAGCCGTAGGCGCATACAACAATTTCTGCAGCCAAGCCGGATACACTTTTACTTCATTCATGGCACTAACCTATTATTACATTATACAGTCGCTTAATCTGCTAAGTAAGGGGATCAAATTCAGGACTCTATTGTTACTCTTTCATTTAATAGCGAGCAACATCATGTTCTTTCCGTGACGTCACGATAAACAACTATGTCGGACATCTTGATAGACATCGTGTAGATGCAGGTAAGTCAAAGAAAATAACCGATCCACCACCAGCTCATTAAGGATAGGAAAACCTCACCCTCCGGTACAGAATTCCAACCAGTGACTCTCGTATAAGAAGTCTGTCAGACCATGTGGTCAGATGATGGATTATCACTAGTCACATGACCAGGTGACCAAATAAAGCTAAGTTTATGAGGCAGATTTTGCTGGAAGTGACTGAATAAAAAGGATTATCCAGACATTTATATTTTCAATGCTAAGCTTAATACTGTACCTGTTAAGACAATGGCTGTAATATTTTGTGTACTCGTAAGATAAAACGTAACTCTCACATTATCGAAACTGGACAGTACACAACTTGTCCAACCAAGTCAGGTATTGTTTACATTTGACTGTTGAATTTGATATTTAAATTTATTTATCAAGTTGTACATACCCTTAAATGCTTGTAATAAATCGCCTTCACCTTCCTGGTTGTTGTATTTCTGTATTTGAAAATGTTGATACATTGTACAGGTTATACCAACTGGTCGATATGTATTTGTCAGTGTCGTGTTAAATGAGTTTGATACTCAGGTATGTTGGCTACCAAAGTAGGATTATAGATTACCATGTTCTTCCAAGTATTGCCTGCATTTTTATCAACCCAGAATCGAAACAAAAAATGGATGCCTTCTTCACACAGCTAGCTTTAGATTTGTGAGCAAATTGGGTACTGCCATTTTCTTCCGTCATTTTTCCTTGATTTTTGCATCCAAATTCTTCGAATCTTCACCCATTTTTATCTGCATTCAATACAGTTGCTTGCAATACTAAGACAATGTGGTATACCTGGGGTTAGTTGCCTAAGAAAAACGCTACCAAACACTAAATAGCTTGTGCTTGGAAAATAATTTGCTTCCAAAAGGTGCTTCATAGCAGAATATTATTGGGTAACAGCGAGCCCTTGTTGATAACATTACATTGCATAAAGCAGTCTTTTACACAAGAAATGGTATGCTATCAGCGAGCGCTTATGCTTGCCAACTGTACTGCTTGCTGGTAATATTTCATTGCAGATGTAGCTTGGTAGCATTTATATTAGGCAAAAGACTGCAGTATTGCATACAAGTGCTCGACATATTTCCTCATCAGATGACTTCATATATCCAAACAATCACACTTGAAACATACGTGTTGATTTTTTTGGCATATAGCTCAGAGAATTTGGCATGATCAGGACCTTTATGCATGAATATATTCCAAGGTTCTTGCATTGAATATATAAACTTCGGCAAAAAATCGTACAATATTGGTCCTGAAGATTTGTAATGGTATTACACCTAGAGTGTCTTCATGATACTTCCCACTTATGAAACATACAACCGGGCTTCTAAATATAGACAATATATCAGCTGTTTAATTATGCTAATAGAAGGTCCAGAGTTGTGTCAAATTCTTCTGACTATACCTATATATTTGACATTGATGACATGTCATGTTGCCACTCACAAATTTAAATGTTACAATGAAGTGAAAACTAAAAGCAGTAAAGATGTATTTCTGATCATTTATTGCAGCAACAAAAACCACCATAGCATAAACAGTAAAACATGATTTTAAGAGAACAAAGAAATGAGCGTTATCACTGAAGATAATGAATACCCCCAGATATTGTCCTAGCCGGACACGCCGGACACTGTTGATCATAGCGTTTGACTTGAAAAAGTATTTTTTAAAAAGGTCCTGCTGACAAAATTAGCATGAAAATCACGGAAAATTCAAGCGCAACATGCTGTCTAGACTAAGTGCTTGTGAAGTTACATTGATATCCAGCAAACAGTTTTAGAGATACAGAATAAATCACTGAAACAGCAACAAAACCTACTGCCAATTTACACAAATAGGTCTGGTAATAATGAGTCTAGTGAAACTGGGCTGGTATTTATAAAGCATCCAAGTGGAAAACTTAAATATTTTTACAATAAGTTAAAACTTTGTGTCGCTCATTTTTCCTGCAAATTGAAAAATAATCCATGTTTTCTTAGTGATTATTGTAGCTCTTAATACAATACTTTAAACCTATGCAAAATTCCACTATCTTGATTGCCATGTTTATCAGACACACTTATTATTTATTTCTAAGACAATTCTAAATATTTTCTACTATGCATGTATGTATGAGGCTTTGTGAATATCAGCCCAGGTGTTGCTGAAAATTAGCACTATTAAAACATTGCCATCAGATAAATGGACATACTGACCAAAAATGTGACTCCAATATAGTCCCCATGTACTACTTAGTACTTCATTTATAGGGGCATTATAATACAACAAAGAACTTCTAACACAAACAAGCTGACAATATTTGCACAATGTCACATATCACCAATTAAGATACAATCAAATTAGCATATTCATATTTTACAATGTTTTGAATTCAACAGTTGATTTTTACATAAAGACTACCTCAAAATAAAGCTGACCACTTCATTTTTAGGCGATTAGATCTTTCATGTAGAATGCAGACCCATTGAGTTGTCAACTGAAAAGCTAAGATTTCATCATTGTTATGTTCACATGTACTTATAATTAGCAGTAAAATAAAAAGAAATCTATCAAAAATTAAGTATTAAATCAGGTAAGATATTTGACGAATAAAAGTGAAATTAGGCTCACTTTTTCCTTACAGGGAGAATTTATTCATACATGATGTTTATTAAACCTATAAAATTCCATAAAACAACACGATTTTATTACAATTTTCAAAAACATGTATATAAACGTTTATACACTGTAGCAGCGTAAAATATTTGATAAAATTAAAGATCATGATGTCAGAACATTTCACAAAATAAATTATAAGTTTTAGCATTGCACTTCAGAGGTTTAGTACAACATCTCTACAAAACCCATGTTTAATATTTTATCCAATGTTGCACTTTTTTACTTTACGGCTGCGTCCTCTAAATACATAAAAAGATACACCTGTATTCAACAGGAACATTAAGCAGCATGTTTATTGATTTAATGACTGCTAAAGACAGGTTAGATTAAAATGATACAATTATGCTGAAATATTTCATAAGGTATCAGATTATAACACGCTGGAATATTTTATCAAAGCACATACATATGGTCCCTCAACAAATATTAAAGTAACAAGTATGGAAATTATAAAAAAGATTTTCAAACATGGTCGTTATTTTTCCAGCAATACGGATGCACAACATAACATGATGTTAGTTTCATTTCCGATATTGTCCATTTATTCAGGTCTGTCACTTCATTTGTATACAAACATTGCAATATCATAACATTGTGTTTTCTTGTTTTTAACATTTTTATTGGAGAAATGGCAGTGAAAATCAATACCTTCGTCACTAAGCCACTTACCGGTACTAATGCATACAATATCTATTAAAACAAGACATTAAGAAGAGAAATCGAAATACACAATGTTATGTTAACAGGTGACTGACCTGATTAAACAAGTTATACTACAGATTAAACATATAACACAAATGCTTTCATCTACCCAACAAAGATTGCCTTCCTATCAAAACAATTCTTCCGTTGCAGCATGAGGCAAACTCAAGCTCAGTATCAACTAACCCTGGTAGTCATTTTATTTGATATCACACCTACAACTAGTATACTGATCCTGAGCTGAGTTAAAATGCAGTGCTTGTAAAAAAGTAACAAAGAAAGAAAACAGTCTGGATGTGCCTTCAAAAAATGAAGAAAAAAACATAAAGTCTATCATTCATTCACTTGACTAAATGCAGGTTTCATTACAAAAGCAACACACGGAGGTTTGGGTAGTATTTGTCTGTATGGAGAGTTATTATTAGAAGCAAGTTGTGGTGGTGTTCCGATAGGCTGGAGAACATACACCGGTTGATCACATGGCGGCGATTCTATTTTCTTAGAAACCCTTTTCCTTTTTTTCTTAACATTGTCTTTTCCTTGTTCACCAGGAATCTTCTTTTTGTATTTTCTCACTTTTTTCAGTTTAGAATCCTTTATGGTATCACCATTATGTGTCTGTGTTTGGTGCAGAGGTTGCGTTGATAACATGGATGATAGTACAGGTGTCGGAGATTTGGTAATGGCTTCGACAGAAGCTGCCGACAGTTTGGATACCGATGAGAATGTTTGCAGAGTAGACGATAGTAATACAACAGAACTACTGGAACTACCTGGCATCACAGAATGTGACGCTATTGGCAAAGGTGCAAAATTGTTGCTTGAACACTTCATTGACAGTGAGGATGGAATCAAAGAAACTGTATAACTTGATGGCATGGCTGTAGAAACAGCAGAATCAACAGTAGCACATGAAAGGGGAGTTATCACAGATGTTGTTTTAGTTGTTGGAGCAGGTCTTTTCAAAATATATGACACGGCTGGATGTGATATACTGCAGGTAGATATAGCACTTTTGGCATTATTAGTTGAGGTGTAACCAGAAACTTGCACATTACTTGTTAGTGACACAATGCCTGCATCCGGAGAATTAACATCCAATGGTTCCGATTTAAATACAAGATCATTAACGCGAAATTTTGATCTAGATATTCTCCAGTTAGATTGTTTGCCATTTACTAATACCATTTTATGATTTAATCGTGATTGTCGTACTCTCCGAGCAGCAATCTGTTTCCTTAGTTCAGACAAGTTTACTTTACAGGACTTTAAGGAGGGAGGTTTTAATGACACTTTGTTCGAAGTGACATCATCGGAGGCTGCAGTACTAGGTATCGACCTTTCCTTATCAGACTGTTTCTTTTTCTTGTTCAAATTGGTAAAAAGTTTCACTTTAAGACCATTACCAGTTGGATGCTTGGATGATACTAAATCATCATTTTCACACTTAAGATTGATACTAAGGTCATCCTCAACAAGGGCTTCAAAATCTATATCAGAATCTAATGTTCTATTATGTTCTTCAGGCTCTTCTTTGACTTGTAATTCTGCATCATGTTCTGATTCATGCTTTATAGACACATGCCCTATCATTTTATTATCTGACGAAGAAACTGAACTGGCAGCAACATTCACAGCACTTGCTACTATTGGTAGAACAGTACCTAAGCCAACTTCACACTCGTGTACATTGTCCCTCGACTTCTGTGTACTGTTTTCTGAACTTACAGCATTATTACTTTCAGGTGAACCGTCACTTGATTTTATTTTCAACTCTGACAAAGAATTATCATAACTGCCTAAGTTATTGTCTACAAAAGTTTCACTAAACCTGGCAACCTCATATTCCTGTACTTCTTCAATTCTCTTTAACTGTGTATCTTCACCAAGTGTTTCAGTGTCATCTTTTATTGCCATAGACTCATCAACATCATCTATCTCAATGATTGACTTTTCTATGGTTTTGTCAGAGTTTTTCAATTTTCTTTTCTTGCTATCCAGTAGATTAGCCTCTTTGTCTACAAGAACATCTTTCAAACCTGTAGTTTCTTCAACAGATTTTCTTTTTCTCTGTGAAGTGTTGTCTGGTGTACTCTTCCATCTTTTCCT
Source organism: Spisula solida (assembly GCA_947247005.1). Lineage (NCBI taxonomy): Eukaryota > Metazoa > Mollusca > Bivalvia > Venerida > Mactridae > Spisula > Spisula solida. The sequence goes on from OX365945.1 coordinate 6,564,333, forward strand.
GGGCAGTTTAGCTTGAGAATTTGACATAAGAGTATTAGAACATCTAGGGCTTATACTTGTGGACGATATGGTTGGGTGTTCTACTTGGATTACATGTTTTCCAGTTTGAATTGAATGGCTCAAAATACGCAGCGGAAATCTTATCAGTGTTGCAGGCACTTTAGGAAGTATTGCATGAGGTTGTCCAACAACAGAACGAGGCAAATGATTACCAAAACTCTGCATAGGGGACATATTCATGTTTGTTGAAACAGTTTTAGCAAAACTCTGTATAGGAGTGACATTCATAATTGTAGAAATAGTTTGACCAAAGCTCTGTACAGGGGTCACATTCACACTTGTAGAAATAGTTTCACATGGTTCAACATTTGAACAAACAGTCACTGATTTTTTCGCACTTAGATTAGCAGATTTTAGATCCACCATGAAACCTTCAGAACTTTGTTCAATAACTTCAGGAACAGAATGAGCCTTTGGATCAGCAAACACCAGATCAGAATTCTGCCTACTGGTAGCAGTACTAATTTTCACTTGATTTCTGTCGGAGTTTCTAGTTTTAGCAGACACACTGTCATTTTCAGATGTCTTTGGAGAGCCGTCTTTCACACAGCTATTTTTCCTTGACTTTTCAACCTTAATCTGGTAATTTTTAACTAGCTGTGCAGGAGTTAAGGACAATACTTCAGATACTGGTATAATGCATTCACCTGAGGAACATTTTATTGGTGTTTCTTCCTGTGATAGAAAGTTCAACTGTTTATTGTTTTGTGTTTTCTCATTCAGACTTACAGAAGCCCTCGTCTCAATTTCCAACTCATCATCTATAACACAGAATTCTTTCACAGTTTCTTTCATATCATCAGAAGACTTATTACTAAACATACAAAATCCTACACTCTTTCTTCTACTTGAATCTCCTCTGGTTTCAATGTTTTTACTATGTTGATATTTCAAATTTCCCTTACCCCGTTTAATGGTATCAACACTGCCTACATCACCAATCTCACTTACTTCTTCATCTGCTTGAGATTTATCCAAAGGAATATGGCTTACAGAACAAGTATCAATATCTTGAATTGATTCTTTAAGGAAGGCTGTAGCATTCTCTGTGAGAACTTTACATTCAGCCAAATCAGATGGTGTAGTTCCATCCACTTTTTCAAAGTCAAGTACCTTGATTTGGGAATATATATCATTTTTACTACTGCAATTCAATATGTCAGTATTAGCTTGGAGTTCTGAGCTTTTCCGAGATTTTTTGGATGAGGTTTTGAACAACGGTTTTCTGTTAGATTTCTTTAGTTCTTTCATGATTTTAGTCTTCTTTTCATTCACTATACTACCAGCACAAGACGGAATTTCAGTTTGCGACACTATTGGCTGTTTATAGTGGTCCGACAAAACAACTCTACAATCACTTGACATGGCTGATTGTGAGGTATGTGCAACGTTCGTATCACTTACTATACTCGAAGTATGTTTGGGAGGAGTTCCTTTCAACCTTTTAATGGACGACTTCTTCTCATTTTTATTGCTGTTGACTTTAGATTTTGATCTTAATTCCATATACTTGTTTGAACCAACTTTCAACACAGTAGATGATAGTGTATTCAATGTTGTTGTTGTAGTTGGAATGTATGTAGCACTTCCTATGCATACATATGGATTTGTTTCATTATTGTTCTGATTATTACACATGGTTTCCCCTTGTTTTGAAGCATCAAACAGTTCACTAGACGTCAATGGTTGTGTTACAGTTTTACTATGTTCACCAGTAAGTTCACCATCAGGTTTATCACTAGGTTCACCAACCATTTCATCAACTTTTGCCAGCATAGGTTCCTTGTTCACACATTTATCTACACACTTGTCCTCAAGTATTACAAGTTTAGGTCCATGATCCAGATTACTAGTTGACTGATTCTCTGTACAAGGTTCATCATCCATTCCACCATTGCCATGTTCCTTAGTAATCACCCGTTTGGATTTATCTTTCACAACTTTACTCCCAACAGAATGTTGATCTTCAGTCACATTTTTCATTTCATTTATATTCACTACATTACCAGATCCATCTGTTTCTACTTCAAATAGTTCATAATTTATTTCTTTAGGAAACTTTTTTCCCTTGTTATTTTCCACATGATTAGACTTATCATTGGCTTCCACAGAAATGGATTCATTAGTTACATCACAGTCTGACAAAACACCGGTTACTGCTTGTTTAGATTTATCAGTTAATACAGAAGTAGACAGACTATGTGCCTGTTGTTCTGATGTGTTTCCATAGAGAATGTTTGGAATCAAAGACACAAGTGGTCTAGCAGACGACCTTGAACATGCTATATTTGATATATCTGCTGTAGATACATTGGCAGGCTGAGACAAACAATCAAGTCGATTGTAAGGACAATGACTAGAAGAAGAAGTTGGTGCATATTTAACAATACCTGAAGAATCCATGGTTTTTGCTAACACATTTGAATGCACTGTCTTACATGGTGCACAGACACTAAATACAGTTGATAAATTTGAAGGTAATTTCTGAATGTGGCTGTCCACAGACTTATTTTCTGCATGAGTTGCTAATATTTCAACAGTTTTATTTGCTTGAGATGATGCTGTTGTTTGCCTGTCAGATAACAGACATACATCTTCACGTCTAACTGCCACACTTTCATTTGACATATTTGAACTTTCAGGTACAACCTCAATATTGCCAGAATCAGGTAAATTAGCAGACCCTGTACAACATGTACTGTCCTTCACACTTGATTCTCTCCATAAACATGCAGACACAGGCTTATCTGCATCAATTCCATTGGAAGAAGCTTCAACTGATGCTGAAGTTGATACAGCTGACAATGATGTAATTTTGCCTATTGTGTCCAGTTCTGAGAAAGTTTGTTCATTTTCACTTCCTATTGGTCCTTCAGACATTACAGAATCATCCAGTCTATGCAAGACTTTTTGGTATACTTTTTCAATTTCATCCATATAAAAGCTATTTTCAGCAGTTTCACTTTCTGAAGCAATCTCTTCTTTAAGGTCATTTAGCAACGATTCATTAATACTATCATTAACACTAAATAATCTTTTCCTAGACTTGTCAGTCTCTTCATTAGTAGGTGCATTTGGCTCACTATTTGAGACAGGATCACATGCAGACTCTTCATTAGACGGTACATTAGGCTTTGTATTTGAGACAGGATCACATGAAGATTTTTCAACATTCTGCAAAACTGGTTCAGGAGTTTCTGGTTCTGTCTTGACTGAACCCAATTCTGTATGAGATAAATTCACACTCTCTACGCAACTCCTAATGCAATCATTGACTGTTTCAGTATTTATAGTATCCAGTGTTGGTGTTTCATTTCTTGGCTCAATACTTCCTATGTCTTGTAATGCACTGGCTTCAATGCTTACTTCTTGAATATCTGTTTGCAAATCAGTTTCTGTTTTTATAGGTGAATCATTATCAAACGTAAATCCTCCAACCTCATCGAGTAAATACATCATGTCAAGCTGTCCTAACGCTGACAGTAGAATGTCATACCTGCAAGAACAGAAAACAGGATAGAAATACTGTTACAGTATAATTAGTACATTGTATATGAGCCAGTCTCCAGGTAAACCTGCTATTTTGACAAAAAAATGGATTTTGAGAATTTGTATTATTTAAAAGAGTAATCTTAAAGAAGCAAAGTACAAAATAAATTTTGTTAGTATCTTGATTTTTAAGGAAGTTACAGCTGTTTTTTAAAGGCCCTATTCAGAGCCTTTTTGCGTGACGTTGCAAACGTCATTCAAACGTTAATCGACGTCGTTGTTAAAAGTACTTCATAAATACAGCATTTAATTAATTCTTGACATAAACTGTTCAAAATGGTATCATGTTTTAAATGATGTTTTAAGTTTTATTATATATATCCAAATTGTAAATGTTCAAATTTAGAGAAAGGCTACTACTGTTTTAAACAACTAACTCCTCGTTTTTCTCAATCAGAGTACTTTTCTGAAATTGGTCACCATAGCAACGAAGTAAGTGATTTTGACAAAATTCGTAAGAAATTTTAAAGCTAAGATATAGTAATATATGGATAAATTACTTAAAATTGAATCTATAGATTTGTATTTTTTTCTTATTTTAAAGCTTTTTAAAACCTTGTTACATAATGTCAAAATAGCAGGTTTTCCTGGAGACTGGCTCATATATATTAAGTACCTGAAATTACACTCTATAAAAGCAAATCACAACTTTTGACAACAGAATGACCTAGTTGATGAGAACAGGACTGGTGACCTTGTTGATATCAGATGACACAGTTGCAATCCTGGCCTAAATTGAACCAAGTTTCTGACACCAAATGACCAAGTTTCAATCCTGGTCTAGCTTTTATAGATATATTGTTTCAAGTTCAGTGTGACTTACAAAATCAATAGGGGTCATCTACTGGTCATGATTAACCTCCCTACAACATTTGAGGACTGTAAACTGAAGTGACTATAGTTCTATCGAAATGTTTCGGTTTTCCAACAAACCCACTGACATATGCTAAGTAATGTGCACCTACTTCTTCCAACCGTGGAAGGGCTGAGAAAATTGTTCTTTTGAGTGTCTAATTACACACCCATAGAGCAAAGTACCAGTAGGTGATCCTATCCCCCCAAAAAAGTCCTTTAAAATCCAATCATAATGACACATGAACTACTTTGAGGCCCACATGGAAAAGCGGGAAACTGAATGTGTCAGTCTCGTTTAAAAAAGGTGTTACTTACCTACTTACTTACTTACTTCAGACACATAATCAAACCTACTAGTACAGTAAAACCTCGGTAATACGAGCAGCGATTATTCGAGCAACCGGCCTAATTCGAGCAAATTTAAGAGTCCCGACGAATTTGCTCTATATTGTACATTAATTTATCCCTCTTACTCGAGTAAAGTTATTACGAGCATCCGATCTAATTCGAGCACAGGTGTTGGTCCATTCAACAAGTTTCAACGATAGTTAGTTACTTTATCTCAAGGCAATTATCCAAGCAAAATTTCACACCTCCGAAAAATGTCATACTTAATTTTGTTACGTTCCGTATTTTTCACACATCGTGATAATCACATTTTATGACAATACCGTAATCCCCAACCCTTAAATTGATTTCCGTGTTTTCGACTTGATACATTAAACACGAAGTAGAAGGCATTAAATTAATGAGCGTGATTAAAACAACACATACGTTTCAGAACAAGTTCAATAGGCAACAATTGGGAACTTTAACGCATACGAAAACTAGAATTATTAAATGCAACATCGTTGCTTCGAAAGTACTGACTCGCACAGACTTTTATTTATCGTAAGATAAACCGACGTACATGAATAATCTTAAATATTTATGCGCCGTTCATTATAAAACTGCAAGTAACATTAATATCAAATTGTTTTCCTATTCCGTATTTCATGAAAACCTGCGAATTTAGGCTTACATACAGTACAATTTCATGTGTCCGATACTGAATAAGGTAAGTAAATCAAGTCCGCGATTAAATCCAATTCTTATCAAATGACCTTGCAGAATAAAAACTTCGTCGACTTTGTAAACTAACGCTAAACCTAACGCAACCCCCGACTTTGTAAACTAGAAAACTAAACGTCAATTAAATCAACACTATGCGCTGATTGGCGAATTCATACCGCGGTATGGAACCCTGAGGTAACACTACTCCCAACTGTACTGGCAATTTCTTTAATGTGTGGCGCGTGTTTGAAGTCAGTCGAAAGACCGCCGCGTTTGATGTCTCCAAATTTTCGCGCGTTTTTCGACTGGAAATCACAGGGATATAACCCATTCAGCTAAACATAATGCCCTAAATAAATTATCATAGATAATATAGTGCATGTTTTTTACTGAATGAGCCGTATCCCTGTGCAGGAAACTGGATCGACTTTGCATCCGGGTTTTATTTTATCACATGCAATTTTAGTGCATGGGTGTTTGTTCACACATGTAGGGTATCATCGTGCGCTTGGGTAATGTTATATTTTTGTCGATGCAAATTTTTATTTCAACCGTTAAATGGAGTTTGATATTTAATGTAAAAGGATTCATTACGACTTTCAATAGCAATTTGTTGAATTCGGCAATTGTCCACACAATTTAAATTGCGTATAGACTTGATAAATAAACAATGAAAATATTCGTAGTTACAACCAAATACATGTATGAAACGTGTTTTCATTATAAACACAGTTACACTTAGTCATAACAACAAATCATCATCGACTTCTGATATTTCGAGCACCTTGCTTAACTCGAGCTTTTGGCTTGTCCCGATGGGTCCTCGAGATAACGAGGTTTTACTGTATTTAACTTTCATGACTTTGTTAATAACTTACTTTCGCTTTTTTGTGACAGTTCCACCATACATAAACTCAATCAAAAGCTCAAGTTCAATGGACGTCAAGTGTGACAGGTACATCTTCTTCTTTGACAAAATTCTCATATCCGATGAATAAATGAATGCTTGTTGAACAGCCAGCTCGAAATGTTTCTGGTTCAAGGCAGTGAAGACAATCTGATGTATGTTGAACGATATGTTGTCACTGGATACCAGTTCAAGGTCACACTGAACATTCTTCAGTCTCAATTCATTCAGCTTTCTAATCATCAAATCACCCAACATTTTGCTCTAAGGTACTGAAACAGGAGAAAATTCTATCAATGCAAATGTATTAAAATTTTACCCTAAACATTGGTTAAATAAATATTAAGATAAAGACATCTATAACTCTGACATCCATTGCAGCATCACCATCTAAAGTTGAGTTTCGGAGGCACTGAGTTTGAATCATGGCAAGGGTTTGTTATGCTATTCACCATATCAACATTACAGGTTAAAACCTGTTTTCCGGGATTATGGAATTGATCGAGCAGCAATGTGCGAGATATTCTGAATATACGTCAGGTTGTCGCGGCATATAGCGTATAGAGCAACCAGGTACAATAATCGCGATTATTATAGCTAAATGTTAAGAATTTGTAAAAAGTCTTACTTGAACACAATGACAACACTATTTGACGACCTCGCTTACAATATTTTAGCCTAATAAATACGTTTAACTTGAAAAAATGCTTATATTTTCTCGTCATCAGTACCGAGCTACGGAAGCGGCAGTGTAGAATAAAATGCAATATTTCAAATATAAAGCATATTTTAGGATACTTCTTGGTAAAGTTGTTAAACAAAGATGTTTATTTATAATGTGCAATAATTGTTTTATTCATTTTTCATGTTTAAACGTTGAAATAAGAAATTTTATATACACTCCTGCTATACGGCGTATTGCTCACTACCCCCCTGACGATGAAATTTCGAATCCGGAGAAACAGGTTTTATCCTGCAATGTTGATATCGAGAATGGCCAGATGCCCGGTCACCATAATCACCCATTTCAAATAACTGTTACCGGACACAAGGGAATGGCAGGAAAGTTTACTTTTGTTTTTCCAAACCCCGGGTAAAATCCCTCCCCCCATGAGCCATACAGATGGTAAAATGTACCCCTGAAAATTTCCCCGCCTGATATACCATATCTGTGTATAGTCAGGCTATATTTCCCAGCTATTTTAGCTTGAAACAAAAGCTATTTTAGCTTGAAACAAAAGCGGCACACTCACCAGTGCGGGTACATCGGAAAGGTAAAAACATGCGTATGTTACCCCGCTATCCGGGTAGGTTAGGGGTCGTGGTTTCAACTGACTGATGCATTAGAGAATGTGTGATAAACAAAACCAGAGTCTCATAAGCAAATGTGGCTGGTACTTTCTAATCGATGATACACGTTCAATAATAAACAAATACCCTACCATTGTATGTAACAAAAGGGCTATAATAATGTAATAAACTGATAAATGGCAGACCAAACAACTTTTCTAGAAAGGAACCTCAAAATTCTAAATGATAAGACTAAACTGCAAGGTGCATTAAGTCCTGAGGGGACCAGTGAAGAATAGACAAAATAGACAAAGTACTAATCCATTAATTTCAACTTACTTGTAACCAAAATACAATGACATTTCCTAAAATACTGGATATTCATATTCTTGTTAGCTTTCGGTTTCTTCGTCAAAGTACAGCACGTTAAACCAATGGCGCTCGCGCTTTCTCGTGACCTATATTCGTCTTGACCATACAAATTTTCTGATACAAGAGAGATTGTCCAATCAGAAAGCGCGTTATAAATTCACATTAATTAGGTCAAACACCACTAAAATACTCTTCTTCACGGAGGTACTAGATGAAAACAAATCCAAATATGACGGATGACGTTTCAGCTGCTTTAAGTTGGTTTGCTAATTATACCAACTTTTATTCAGTTTTGAGTGTTTTGCTTTGTTTTGTGGCTATGGTTGTATTCATTCTCAGGTATGTCGTAATGTGTACTTTTAATAGATGATCATCAGCAGTGATCAGTGCATCAGTTTTGACATCTTTTTTCATCTATCAATCTGTGCCAATTATGTCAATATAGCTATAGTAAAGGTGAATCTGTTTGTATACAGGGGTCTAAAACACATTTGAACTCAGTGAGGGCGATGATCTTGATATCAACATTAAAGGATAAAACCTAGCTTTTTTCCAGAATAAGGGATTTAAGCGGTGAAGGGGTAGAAAGGATCTGAATATGAATTTCTACGTTGAAGATACCAGTTCTGGCTTTTATTCGACGGGGAGTGCGCATAAAGATTTTTAATCATTCTTTGGCAAAGCTCCCACTTTTGCCGTTAGTGCAGCCTTAAAACACTCTGTTGATGTTGAGTTCACTACACTGTCACTAAGTTTGTTCCAATCAAGGACTGTTCTCACGAAGAAAGAATGTTTAAAATTGTCACTTTTGGCATGAATGGTCTGATAACACTTAGAGTTATTGTTCACTTGGTTTTCCACAATATTCTGATGTATAAAGTTTTCGTATTTCTTAGCCCTAATCTCGGATATACACAGAACGGATACGCAGGTCTAAAAATAGCCTAGTTATGACCTGAATACCCATAATGCATTGCGCGCTTCGGTAAGCACGATAATTGTGAACATGACTTATCCAAAAAATCTTTTTTTCGTGTCAAAACCACAAAACTGAGTGGTTTGATCATTTTCAACAAATAGAAGACACCCCAAAGATCACAAAAAATATTGATTTATAAGAAAAACAGTCGTAAATAAGTTTCCTTAGGGATTTAAAAAAGTAAATAGCGGAAGCAATCCAAAACCCGTCGATTGAAAATTTATCGATCAGGATAGGTCACAGAAAATGTGGTCTATGTCACAATTGACAGATGAATCGTCCAAACTATCTATACAAAAACTTTCCAAACACATAACGGAACAAATAATTTTCCATCTTTGCTTATTTTGACGAAGAGTTGCTTTAAATGAAAACAAATATCTCATTGACAAATCAGGCTGAATTGGTGAAATAATCCAAGATGGCGGCGGCTAGCGGAAAAAATAGCGCCAACTTGAGAATCTCGTCAAGTCTCGCTTAGTATCGTACAAGTAAGCCGATCGCGATATTTCATTCCAATATGGCGGCCTATATAAGAAATATAGTGGGAGTCGAATGAGTTGCTTTTCCGTCTAATGTATTTCCGTGCCCTAATGGTTCGTTTCGGTCTGAGGGGTTTCAAATATTGCTCAATATTAATGGCTGGTATGTGCCCTTCCACTACCTTGTATAATTAAGAGTGTCAGCCTATGGTGGCGCCGTCTCTCCTGTAGTGTGGGTAGGTCTAGGTCCTCCAGCATGGTAGTTACACATCCATCTTGTCTGGATTTGTAGTCCCTGGTGATGAAGCAGGCAGAAGCTCGTTGTTTGCGCTCTAGCCTGTCTATGTCACTTTGCTGGTAGGGATCCCATACTACACTACCATACTCCAGCTTGAATCGATTGAGTGCTTGGTAGGCATTTTTCCGGCAGCTTTGTGGGCATAGTCGAAGGTTCCGTCTCAGGAAGCCTAGGCCAAACTTAAATTATTCTTTGTTTCCCCATCCCGACCCAAGCAGATTTAGAATGGGTAGGTAGGTAGGGTAAAATTTGCTTTCAATTCTTTCAGAATTCTAGTTATTGGTAAAGACATACAAATAATGAAATATAGTAATATGTGTAACTATAAGGTGAAAACCAACAATCTTAAATTTAGTATATGTACGAAATGTGATAGAAAGAAACAAGCCTGTGAACAAAAATTAACATTTTCATCACCAATATTTCATAAAAAAAATATTATTTCAATTTGGGCAATAAAATATTTTGGTTAGGGCCGTTTTTTCGGGTAGGTAGGGGATGGGGAAACAAACAATATTTTATTTTAGATCCTAGCATAGAGTTGGCTCGCTTTGTGATGTTAGAGATGTGCGTCTTCCATTTAAGATTGTCTGAGAAGGTGATGTCTAAATACGGGTTTTCTTGGACGCTTTTGAGTATGACGTTGTTGATTTTGTAGAAGTATCATCTATGTAGATTTAGTCTTCGTACTTAGTAGATAGCACTTCTTAGCATTAAACTTCATTCCCCAATCCTGGATCCATTTTTGTAGGTTATCAAGGTCTTCCTGGAGGATTTGATGATCTTTTATTGAGTTGATCCCTCTGTACAGGAGGCAGTCATCTGCGAAGAGTCAAATGTGGGACTTCACCCTTTCTGGCATGTCGTTGATATGACTTAGAAACAGCAAGGGTCCAAGCACCGTGTCTTGGATTGTGCCTATTGGTATACAGTAGTTGGAGTGTATTAAATGATTATTTTTCAACGTTTAAACATGAAAAAGATTCACAGGCTCTGCAGCCTCTAAGATTTTGTTTAGCAATCCTATGCCATTGCATGTATCCTAGGTGGCAATGAACTGCCGCTGCATGAGCACCGTGCAGCGAGCGCATGTCAATGCCAAAATACCAATTTATCATTTACACGGGCCTTGCACAGATATCCCAAGGTAGCTGTTTGCTATCAATACAGTACCATAACTGTCAAGGCATCAAGGATGTGGGAAGGGCAAGCATGTGATATCTGGGTCGAAGGGGCAGTGTACCCTCTTGCGAACAACACTATAGGCCTATCGATACTTTAGCCAAAATAAATACCGAAATAAATACCTATTTGAATACTATTTACTTTGGATGGGCTAGCCAAATGACTCCTTTATAAATGATTGTAGGACAACTTGCATGTTCATTGCTGATCTGTCAATGATTTTGTCGCTTGAAATACTCAAGAGTGTGAGCGTGATCTGGTTCTTCATTACGTGTGACACAGGCCCAATATGCAGTACTTTTATAATCACATCATTATTCACATGGATAGACTGAGCACTATTTCTATGGGTAGCTTGTAGAGACTGGTAACTCGAGATCTGTAGTAAATTTTGCACTTTACATAATGAAGGTTTTGACTATTTTCTGTATGTTGTTCTAGGCTGAATGGTGAGAATTTTATGTCATCATCTGCCACCCACTATGTGACTGTGCAAGAACAATCTATGATGAAGTTACACAACCCTTTCTCTGTTCAGCTAGACAGAAATAAATGTAGTTCACTGAAAGGTAAGTAAAATCAACATTACTAATTTTGTGATAAGTAACTCTCTTACTGGTTTAAAGAAGTTTTGCAATTGCATAAAACCTTCAGATACTTGTATCAGGTCGAAGAATTTGTGATGTCAGACAGTGTCAATTCTAGAGCAAACTGGTTATGTTATTTAAAGGCCCAACCACGTCCCAACATACATGTTTTTTGTTCGTATATTTTTTTTGGGAGGGTACGGCCACGTTAAACTGAAAAACGTAAGAAGGAAGTATGTTACACATGATTGTGTTAAGTAAGTTGCAATTGTCAAATTATCGTTCAGAGAGCCTACTTACACATGCTGCTAATGTACATTGTCCTTACACGCTCATACGCTGTAAGTTGGCAGTAGAAGGCATGCACATTTCACATACTGGAGTAAATCTGAAGCCCGAATAGAGCTCAAAGGCAGCAAAAGTTCCTCATGCACTAAAAGTTCTATGTCATGACTGTGTGCTCCCAAATATGTCAGAGGTGGTACTCTCCACATACGGATTCCCAAATTTTGTCCACATTTTGCAATTAGACAGCACGTGCGGCAGGTTGGGACCGCTGCTAAAGAGAGGTTATTGTTCTATGGAGGGTCACTTTGGGGAGTTTGCATTTATAACTATATTCATTGAATCTAATAAATTTAGCGAAGTTCTAATGATACAAAAACATTTCTAATGCTTATTCCAGATGGTTTACATTTACAATTATCCATGGAGCAGACATCAAAAGTGAAAATATTATGGGGTGTGAATATACAAACATTCCAAGCTGAATTGCAGAGAACCACAAATGAAATAGCTGAGCGATTTGATACTAATACTATATTTGAGGCAAATTTTAAACAATCATTGTCTTTAGGGTTGTATCCTTTTAATAGTACTAGCACCATTTCTTTTTACTTAATTTCTATTATCTAGTAGTCTTCCATGTCATTGTTGACTTGTTGGAAAAAGGTGGAGCCTTCTATCTGGCCATGATCTCCCAAAGCATCTCAAATGGAAATCTCAACTCAAGAGATTTTACTCGAATCAAAGTCTGAATTTAAGAAAAATATGAAGTGCAAGCTCTTGAATTTTTAATGTAAGAAACACAGAATAATGTTTCTGTTTTGTGGTGCTTGTTTTGAGTTAAGCCTCCTATAGACATTAGCTTAAAGTGTCATGACAATATTTGAGATGAGATTTAACTCTGATTGAGATTCTTCAGGAGATCAGGGCTTCTATGTAACTACTTTATACTTGTAAGTCATCATTTTGATTGGACTGATGAACCTGTTCAAGGTGTCTAGGGTACATGTACATGTTTTTAATAGTCTTTAGTATTGTCAGATGCAGCTAAGTAAGAACATCTACAAAACTTTAAAGTGAATAACAGATTTATGAACTTTGACTAATTGTTCAATTCATCACCCATGACTAAAATACCTGGTTTTTAAAACTTCAATTGAGTGTAGCTGCTAGAATTCTCACTATAGTCACCTTTACAATGAAGGCGGAGCTAATCACAGTTTACCATGTTTGGAAACCAAAAGATTGTGTACTCTATTTCAATAGTTTGTTTGTCTTGTATAAATCCTTTACTTTCCTCTCAGAATATCACAAGCAGATTGTTGCAAAACTGTTAATGTAAAGTGCCCAGGGGAGGTTACTGAAGACATTCTTGGAGAACCACCTAGAGTTACCTATCCTGTAGTGGTTGTTACATGTCTTGATAGTCCGGATGTTTCGTCTGAAGTGACTAAAATAGTAAGTATACAAAAATAGGGCTATGTTCATGTAAGTTACAAAAGTTAATTATTAGCATCTTATTTTTATACTACTTTATTAGTGATTTCTTCAGTTGCAAACAAACACACAAAGTTGTATGTTTTGGGGAAACTGCCCATCAAAGATAAAATAACTTAAGTTATACGTAGAGTACAATTCCCCAGTCTGAATTAGCTATTTATAATTGAACTTGATAAAAAGCTAAGGTACTTACCTGTATCATTTTGAATCATCAGAATTTGCTACTCGTCATCGTCAGCTGAACCATTGGTATGTGATGAAAGATAATCACAGACCATGGCATATTAGTATCTAATTGTTTACAATAAAAGTTTAACATAGACACCTATGAGCTAGACATGAGATATTCGATGCAAACTTAGTTGTATATGATTTGAAGTTAGATGTGACAGTCAATTTTATGTAATTAAATGAGCAAATTTGGAGAAAAACACTTATATCATGGGTAGATAACTCATAAACAAGCACTGTTACCTCTGTTTTCCTGTGTCTAACTTGATACTGTCTTCATATACAAAGTTTGAACAAATTTTATTTTTGGGATTTTTTTTGCCCAATCTCTCATTTAAGAAACTGCCGAAACTGTTGACCTTGTTTTCAAGGAATTGGCATGTTTCTTGTTTATAAATCAATTTGAAAAGGACATAGAATCTATATGTTATTCATGTTTGTATTCAATTTCAGGTTGTACAGTTTACAGTGATACATTTGAAGGATTCATTCTGTAATTTGGATTCCCACATTGTTTATCAATTTGTTAAAACAAATTTCAACAAGATAATAAGTTTACAAGTAAGTAAATAAAGTCCAAACAAATTAATGTTGTGATTCTAGGTACCCTACCCTATTTTTGCCCCTACCCTAAACATTTTATTGGCATTTTTCTGAAAATTATTGTGGATTGTTGGTTTTCGAGTTCACATAATCAATAAACCAGTTTAAAAAAAATGTTTTTCTTACCTACTTACCCTTATTTTCAGCATGTTACCAGAACCACAACTTTTTTTTTAATTATCCTCCCCCCATTTTTATTGGGGTATATTGTTTAGCACATGTTGGTCTGTCGGTGTACCAAATTGTTTCCTTTCAATAACTCAACAACGCTTTGCCCTAGGATCTTCAAATTTTACATGGAGGTTGGCTAGCAACAATAGATGACTCCTGGTTGATTTCGATTTTCACTGTGACCTTTACTATTTCTGACCATTTGGCTACAATGGGGACATACATGACTTACAAACATCGCTTGTTGTTTTGGCCTTATCAACTTTAAAATTGTTCAACTCTATATGATTGATCTACAGTTTTCATAAATGTGATACATTAAGTTATTGATTTAATTAGCAACTTGGATGCAGCTGTTGTTATCACTGACATGCGAAATTGATTCTTCTTTAATACTGTGATCATGTAATAAAGAAGTGGTCAGCAAATGATGGTGGATTGATTATATATATATCAGAAGACTGAAAACATGGGCGAGCACTATGTAGCACGTTCCACGGGAGGTAATACATGCCTTCTATATTTAATTGAACAGGAGGTAACTGAATCAAGGCGCTCGATAGCACTTTGTTTAGGCAACAAACCCCTGATGTTAAATTGTAAATTCTCAGTCTATATTTCATTCTGTACTATTTTCAGCCAATATTTATGTCAACAATTGAAGGGCATACTCCCAAAGACGTCTCAAGAAATGCGAGGACTTGTTCAAATCCACTTGACAGGGTTACCCAGCATACCTCAGTGTGTCAGGGTCAGAATGATCAAGGTCATATGTTGAATGATTCATCTGACGGCTTTCAGCACTGCGATACTTGTGGAAAACTTCAGCATTGCTTAAAAAACATTCCAAAAACCCGAGAACACGAAGTATGTAACTGTGAACATTATGAATTACATGATGGTACAGAAACTGATAGCGAGAAATTAAATAGCGAGAAATATTTGTCTCAGGAAAATGATAATAAACAAGAAATGCTTGGAAATGACATTGGTGATAAAGAAACTGTCAGTGAAAGTGATATGAATAGTTTAACAGATGCTGATAATGGTGAAGAGAATTGTTCCGATAGAGATGAGGCGGAGTTATGCTGTGTTTGTCAGAGTTTAGCTGTGTTCTACGCCTTGTTGCCATGTCGACACGCATGTGTTTGTCGCAGGTGTTTTTCACTCATAGATAAATGTCCAATCTGTCGAGCTTTGATTGAATCATATTTTAGAATTAGTGACAGACACCAGGTAGAAGAATCAGGATCAGTTGGAGATGAAAGTGAAAACATGGGTCCAAGACTTAATAGGTGGCAAGCATTTAATCAGAGACTCAATGAAATATTAGGATTTACATAATTTTAAGCTCACCTGGGCACAAAAAACTCCTAGCAAACTTTTAGGATTGTTGCATGGCTGTCGTATTCCTACAAAACTGCAGTTTATATGTTGCCGAGCATAGCCTTTATTTGCCAGTCAGCTTTCTGCTGAAATATGGCAGGCTTATGAGTGCATCCACCCATATTTGAACCCTGACTAACTAACCATTGAACTGTGGAGGCACACTCTGCTTACTGATGTTATCTGGATCCAACTTGGTCACAAATATTGAACACCATAAGTTTCACTTTAATGTTGTCTGATGGTCCTTGTTTAATCGAAGAATATTTAACATGTTAATTCTCTATCACATACTGCTATACAAATTCTTACAGTATATTCATGACATTAAAATCTTGAACATTATCTGAAGGTCCAATGCAGTCTTGTTAATATTCAAGAAATTCCATATTTATGCTCAAATATATTCATTCTTGCCAATTGGAATCAATTTGGTGCGTACCCTTTCAAGATAGTGTGTTTGTTATACATGTCACACTTTTCCTTTAACCCCAATAAACAGTCTGGTTAGAATGACTGATACTAGCAAATTGATTATTTTGCTACATTTCTTCTTTTTATGTGTCTTTCTGCCTACTTAGACAAACCGTGTAACCCACACTTTTGGGGCAACCTGCACCAAATTTTCACAAAATATATAAATATCCACAACAATGCATTTCTGAGCATATCATAAAATCAGGGGTGTCAACAGGGCCAATTTAAAAATCAGGAAAATCTTATGCGGCTGACTATTTTTGCCAAACAAAAGGCCTTCAATGTCATTGTTTCCATAATTAACTCAGTTTGTAATAAAAAAATCCTTCAGAGCAGATTAAATTGACCATAACTTTGCCATTTCTTGAGATATTTTCATCAAATAACTTTTATTTTGGTCAGAAATCATAGCTATTTTAGGAAAGACTAATCCGGAATTCCGGATTTGTCCGGAATATTGACACCCCTGTAAAATGACCACTGGCATCAGTGAAAGTATACATCATATTTTGTTGTACTCTAACTTAAGTCTTGCAGAAACGAACGTTCATTCATTTTTGAACAAGTAAATTCACAGAAAATAATGTTTTTATTGATGTATTTTAATAATCACACATCAACACAAAATGTTTTATCTCAAATTATCAACACCTGTTGCAGAAGTTGAACAAACGTTTGTTTGTATCAACGATACAAAGACTTTGGTTATTAAGAGCTCTCTGTTTATCTCGAGCATTTTAACTGTCCCGATCACTCCTCGAAATAAAACAACAACAAAGTTTTACTGTTAAATTCATCTCAACAGGTTTACATTGTTTAGTGCAATAATTTACTGTTAAAAACCAATTTTATGTACCAAGCACTGTGAATGTTCATTTTTAATCCCCCGCCACAAAGTGGCATTCGTCCGTCAGTAACAAAATCATGTCCGCTCCATTACTTTTTAACACCTGAGCCGAATTGTATGTAACTTGTAGCATATGTATAACTAATAAAGACGACATGCATAATCCATGTTTCTACTTGGTGGGTCAAGTTTCAACCAAGCTGGCTGGCATACAGTCAAGGTAACAGGTCACTCTCCTAAATGCCGCGGGGATTATAGCTGTCTTCTGGACTGCCTTGTTGTAAGAAGTTATAACAAGCTTAGGAAATTGTGATGTTTACAGACATTATTTGGATAAGTCAATTATTGCAAAATCGGTCAATAAAGTAATACAGGTTAAAACATCACTGATAAATCGTGCAGACATGATTAGTCCACTTACATGTATATGGTTTATACCAAATCTTCCTGTTGGGCACACTATACCAGTCCCTTTTGATAACAAACATCAATGAATTATTTCGTAGTCTTTATCATGTATAGTTACACTAATTTAGTGTTCAGAATAGAAATTGTTATGTTATAACCTCAGGATTTGTGTTACTTTGTAGTGAATCATCTTGTGTGGGGTGTACCTTATCTAGTGGTAGCATTCCATTGTTATAACTTTATCTTTTGTTATTTATTTTGTCTCTGTTTGAATTTTAAGTTGTTAGTTTTACTGTGTTATTGTTCATGAGAACTTGGTAATAATGAAGTAATTTTAAATGCTTCGGTATTAGCATTAAATTTTTAACATGGATTATGTCTTGTTATCACTGTGTGTTTATGGTAGCACGAGGGTTGTCCAGAAAGTTTTGAGACTGTGTCTATACCTCAAAAAGTATCAGAAACAAATCATTAAATGGTATAATGCTGCGTTTATTAACTATTCATGAGTTCTTCTATGAAAAAATAAAATGATTTAAGTTTATACTTCGCAAGTGAATCGTTGCCTAGACAACCCATAGCGCTTTACAGGGCACGTAAGAATTGACCAGTTTCACAATTCATAAATAACTCGCCTTTTGAATATTTGGCACCAAAATGTACAGTTAAATGTCGAGACATCTAAAGAACATAAGCTGCATCTCTGCTAAAAATCTTACTGTTGTATTATGGAATACAAGTTTGTAATGGTCAACCGAAGAAGACCAGATGCCTGAAACAAGAGGGCCCTAGGCAGCTCACCTGTTGAACTTGACCTAGATTTTGTTGAGATGATCATTGTGACCAAGTTTTATACAGATTAGGCCAATATTGTGACCTCTGGTGACTACACAAGGTTTTTATATGATTTGACCTAATGACCTAGTTTTTGACCCCAGATAAACCAATATCAAACTTGACCTAGATTTTGTTGAGATGATCATTGTGACCAAGTTTCGTAAAGATCAGGCTAAAATTGTGACCTATAATGACTACACAAGGTTTTTCTATTATTTGACCTTGTGACCTAGTTTTGACCCCGGATGACCTCATATCGAACTTGATCTAGATTCTGTTGAGATGATCATTGTAACCAAAGTTTCATAAATATTAGACCAAAATTGTGACCTCTAGTGACTACACAAGGTTTTTCTATGATTTGACCTTGTGACCTAGTTTTTGACCCCGGATGACCCAATATCGAACTTGACCTAGATTTTGTGGAGATGATCATTTTAACGAAGTTTCATAAAGATGAGACCAAAATTGTGACCTCTAGTGACTACACAAGATTTTTCTATGATTTGACCTAGTGACCTAGTTTTTGACGCCAGATGACCCAATATCGAACTTGGCCTAGATTTTGTTGAGATGATCGTTGTGACCAAGTTTCATAAAGATTAGGCTAAAATTTTGACCTCTAGTGTCTACACAAGCCAATTGTTGACAGACAGACGACTGACGACGGACGAAGAGTGATCACAAAAGCTCACTCTGTCACTTTGTGACAGGTGAGCTAAAGACAAGACATTGACGTCACACACGGAGCAGCGTGCCATGATCAAAATATTTGTGCACACCAGTATCACTCATACAGACACATACACCACACTTTTATCTTTCTGGCAAGGAATAAATAAAACTTGATTATTATTTCGCCAGCTTCAAACTTTTAAGTGATGAGCATGAAGATTTGTACGACTGAAAGCTGAACTGAATACCATCAGTGATGAGTGAATGCAAACTACTATCTGAGCGGACCATGTATCAAGATTAGCGGATGAAGTAAGGGTTTGTGACCCAGTGACCCCAAAACGGACAGATGTGCATACTATCATATGAAATACCATCATAATTAATCCAAGGTTAGAGCCTGGTTGGTTCTCAGACTGCTCTCTACGGAGGAAAATTCTACATGTGTGACAACCTCTAAAATGTGTCAATGACATCACGCGTTAACGAAGTGCTCTGTTTGTTGTTACCTGTACTTGTTATGTTTGTGGTATGTGTTCCCTTTGTGGTAACCTAATAAAACTTTCAGTCTATATTAGATTGATCTATCGGCCGGTAAAGTTTCAAATATAACCTCTCAGTGGTTTGGTTTATATCAACGCAGTCTCAAAACTTTCCGGACATCCCTCGTATATATACTTGTAGTCTCCATAGGTAAATGTTTGTTTGCAATTGACTGAGACAGTTGTAAGTTGTATTGTCCCTGCCAAATCAGCTAACGGTCTGTGACTTTGAGAGGAGAGGCAGTTGTGTGATACAGGGAATCTGGGTTAACAATCTCTGAACTGACTTGTTGGTTCTATAATATGTGCCGTGTGTAGCACCAATACACACAAGACTACCTCTAGGTTACTGACCAGTTCATTTGTAGTCGGGTAGAAAACACTGAAAAGCATTCCGGAAATTTGCAGTGCCTTGGGTGAGATTCGAACCCGAGACCTTAGGATTGGTAGTTGAGAACACTATCTACTTGGCCATCTTGTTATCCAATCTCCTATAATGTGCTTTACCTGTTTCTGAAAACATATGGTTCAGGGAAAAGTTTGGTCAAATTTGCTCACTGTATGCTTCCCCAATGCACAGCTGGTTTATATTAGGATTAAATTCTGTTTCATATAACTAATATGCATAACAAATAACACAACAAACGCTGATAAAATTATATATTCAATACTTTACTTTTCATAATGTCTGTCAACACATATAATTAGGGTGTCTATAGAATGATTTTGCAAGTTACATACAAGATTGAGCAAGCTGAAAATAGAACAGGCATACAGCTAATCATTCATACACGGTGTAGTCATCTTGTGGTATTATACATATTAAACCAAGTTACAAATCGACAAGAAAATTCCAAAATCCAACACAAAATTATTTCCGCATTTTTGTTCTCTTTGATAATCTCAAAACTTGTTATTACCATTTGAACAAAATTTAATGTACTAATAGCTCTTTGGCATATCACTTTTTAAAAACTCTTAAAACCAATACTTTACATGAAAAAACTTCACAACAAGACAACTTTGCAATGTTTACATGAATCTATCTGGAGAAAACATGAATAAATATGCAAGACAACTTGTATAATGAGCTTACTCTAGAGAACATGTTCCTTGTTGCCTAACTTTATATTCAAACTTCAACTGCAGTACAAACAACACCTTCAAGTTTTACAAAATAGAAGCATCTATATACAACTACAGTTAGAACTCTGATTCCTCAAACAGTGTAGCAACAAACACCCGACAAACCTCGAAAAAGTTCTTTGGTCCTGACAAAATGATGATGTACTAGTATACAGTAAATGCTTTGAACAGGTAGATGGCTCAAACTTTTGTCACGGTTTGAGGCAACAAAGTTCTACTGTATGTGTGTATTATTTACAGTAGAAATGTACCAGTAATTATTGAAGTACAGTACAACCTCTGTAGAGCAACACCCTTTTGTTGTGGCTGCAAATATTGACCGTTGTTTAGAGGTTGTTGCTCTACAGGGGTTAAATTTATAGTAAATATTGGCTTGATGAAATTTTGAAGGTGTTGTTATAGAGAAGTTAATGCTCTACAGAGAGCCGCCCGCTCTGGAGAGGTTATACTGTATATTAAGTCTCTGTAATGTATTTGATGTGATTACTTGTCAAGCTCTTTTTGTTGATCAATCCATACCATTAAACTGTGAAATTATAAATTGTGACATAGTGAACAATGAAACCATATACATCATACATGTTTCACAGTTCACTATTGTATTTAAAACCTGTGCTGTTGTGAATCACCACTCAGTCAGGTATGTTGTATGTGCTTGATCAGTGCTGTCGTGAAGTCAGTGCTGTCGTGGAGTCACCACTGGTAAGTCATATCTGCATGATCGGATAATGGGTCAAGTGTTTAAATCATAGGCAGAACAAAGCAAATAGCAACAAGAAACATGTTCTCCAAAGACAGCTTAAAGATGAATTATGTGCAAAAGACTTCTCAACTATGAGTGAATTTCATTAATGTTATGTTTGTACGATGGTATACAATGACTTACAGACACGATCTCTTGCAAAGTGTTCAGGGTTGCAGTAATATATACAACATAAGCCAGAAAAACTGCTTCATTGATAACCAATAAAACCAATACTGAAAATAAATTTCTAAACAAATGGGTTAGAAAAAGATCTCTTTTGTAAATGATGCTAAGAGCAACATTGGCTTTTAGTAGGCCTACTCGATGGACTGTGAAAAACTAACAGGGTTTTAATTTTATATAAATGATTATGGATGATGGATGCAGGTATAAAACATTCACACTTAAAACAAGCAAGAGTCAGATAGGATGTCTAAAACTGGTATACACACACAGCATAACACCAGTAAGAAATAAAAACAAGCATATGGAAACTACCATTATCCAAAGAAAATGATGGGGCGGGGTCAGTCCTGAAGACATAGTAACAACAGATAAATTTACACATCAAATAACTGGGTGTACAATGCTTGCATCTACTCGGGTGTGTATTAAATGGTAACTATCAGATACAAGCAATAAGACTGAATCTAGTATCTGGTGATATATAACATTACAACCTCGGCTCTTCTTAACTCTCATAAATACTTCCTATGTACACATGAAAGAACATCTACTGAATTATCTAAGAAGTAACAGACATAATAAATAAGTTCAAATATAAAGTTTTTAATCAATTCATAAAACAATTACTGTATGGTTATATTTAATCTATATACAGGATGTTGATATCACACACAAGTAGTAACAGAAACGCTAACAATGTAAAATGTTCAACACATCCGCGTAATATTTCATCGGATTTACAACGGTAGCCCGCAAGACTGTAGTATCTGCTAATTATTTAAGTGCAGTTTCCGCAGACTTACACCGTGGCTTCATGTAAGACCGGATTCATCACAGTTATCGTATTAAAGCATGACAATGTGATAGATTAATGAGTGTGCATCAATGTACAATATTAACAAAACAAATTCTCCTTTAAAAGGCACCACACAATCTAGTATATAAGTTATAATATACTGAAATCCTCAAAAAATATATCTTTGATATGTCCATATAATGTCCTATTATGGCTAAAATACAGCTGGTGCAATGTAGTTTATGCCAAAAGGTGATCAGTTAAATAACTATTACTTTTAAAACCTGAAAAAGTACATGGTCTAAAATATACACTGTATACCAAAAGTTACAGCCAAGAAACCATTAAACCAGTTTATTAAACAAATTAACAATAAATATATATTTTTTCATGATTAAATATGAAACCCAGACCCATAGTTTAGGTCAAACTACATCAACCTTCCAAAGGGCTGATGGAAGCTAAAAGCTGTAAAACTCAATTACAACAAGTCCATATTAAAATTATGAAGTATTTAAACCGAAACTGTATGAACCGATTTTAGTATTGAAGTAGAACTGCTGTAGTGTGACTTACAAATGACTTATATAACAGTGAATGATCTAATAATGAGTATAAGAACTTCATAGATTATGTGTTTATACACTTTTAACATCCTAGTCAACAAATTCATTAGGCAAAACAAATGACAGTTGGACGGAATATTATGTGATATGATAAAAAGTAATTTCAATATATAAATAAGCCACCTCCTTCCTCCCTACCTCTATACACTGTGAACAATCATTCACCATGAATGTGAAGGATCTAAGATACTTCAATTAAAACACCTACTAAACTGTTACATTTTATGTCTCAGAATACATTGTCATAATACATTGCATTAATCAAGTCTACCTAAGATAAGAATATCACATATTTAAGCACTTTAATATTAAAACAATGTTTCCACTATCTGGATACATTATCAGTATTAACCCATTACTCCATACACTCGTCACTATTGATCAGAGATGAGCTACATTGTGAACACATTTCCGTTCACAAGATATATAAGAATTTAATCCTCAATAGACATGCAATGAGGTGTTAATAGGCCTATCATGGAGTAAAGGGCCAAAGACATTGGATCACAACGAGGCCGACATGATAAAAATTCTGTTTAAAATAAGTTTAATCAAGTAACTAAAACATTACTTAAGAAGATAAAACAATTAAAGAACAAACTTGTTAAGCAACATTTGCTATTGACTTTCCTTCATAAAAGATTTCATATGAGTAAAAACCTTCATGCCCGTACAACTTGTGAATATCCGAGACATACAAAATAATACAAATGATAAAATATACATAAATGACACATAAAGTCTGACTGGCAGAAAATAATTGACAGTAATCGTGTTGTATATCACAGCTTTCTATGTAAATAAATCTATTTCATGAAACAATTATGCTTCAAATCACGTAGTAACATAAATGACATAAATAATCCATCCAAACTAAAAAATTCCTATTTCAAAATTGCAAGCACTTACAATTCAAAAAATAAAACGGCATATTGTTTAATGATCTAGGAAATATACATGCACATAAATACTCCAAGGGAGACGACAAAACAAATCTATCAGCCCGTCATTTACAGAGTGGCAAATACACTTACTTTGTCATCATATCTTGGAATAAATACCAAAGAAAATATTAAAAACAAAAAGCACATTAATAATAAAATCACAGACACCCATATGCACTTGATACATTCAAATATAAACTGTTTATTTAAATGGTTTCATTTCATCAAAAACAAGCTGTTATCCCGACAATGATGGTATCCAGTCATGTTATAGAAACCAAACAAAACCAGAAATAAGATATGTGCATCAATAGTCAAACTGTACACCATTTTAAAACAAAAATGGAATCTTAAACCTAAACTATTGGGAGTAATAAAATGAAAGTATAAAGGAGAAATACCTGAATAAACTAAATACACCGACAGTAGAAGTCGGCACTTTCATTTGATAAATTAAATATGGAGTATGTACACCTAACTTATGGAGTATGTACACCTAACTAATATCTGTCTCTTGTCTTTATTCTGTTATCTATATTTTCTGCATATTTGGTCGTGAAACTATTATGATCAATCACAAGTCAAATGCAATGTAAGACTTTTTAATCTGTTACACAAAACTAAACATTTGATATCCATTTACTGAAAACTACATTATATTTAATATTATCCATTTCTCAATATTCTATATGATTTCCCCTTTCAATGGTGATCCAGAACTGCATCTTTCAAATCAACATAACGTCAACATGTAATAACAATGAATTTCACTAATAAGCATTAATCAACGACTTGAAAGCAAACTTTAACATGGCTATAATTTACACTTATAATATAATTAACAATCCTATCAAATAACAATAATTCAGAATTACACAATAACTACATACATGATTTTACATTGTGCAAGGCCACACTTGAATAAAAACTGCACATTTTATACAAACTGAAGTTCATTTCACTTCTAAATGGCCTTGTTTCTTCGTACTTTTCGGAACAAACTTCCAGCACAATTATGAAGTTTATCCTTACTAACAACCTTAACAATATCTTCCTGTCTCATGAATGTCCAACAAGCAGGAAATAATACCAACTGTTCCACAATACACGGAATGTTTCAATAACACTATATATCTATAGACAAGAACGCTACATTTGTGATAGGGACTCCACTTGTTCCAACGATGGTAAGTTTGTACTTGTATGATATATACTCACAAACATGATAGTGACATCACACGAACATGCAAGTGACATCACACGAACATGCAAGTGACATCACACGAACATGCAAGTGACATTACACGAACATGCAAGTGACATCACATGAACATGCAAGTGACATCACACGAACATGCAAGTGACATTACACAGACATGTTGTAGTGACTTCATAATGTATTTCAAGACACAAATCAATCACATCCAACTGCACAGATAAATATTTTACAGTGTTTTTCTTTCATTTTTTTTAAAAGAAAGATAATGTTCCTCCAGTCCTTTCATCCTAGTATGATGCCAAACTATAAGCATATAAATGACATCATGGCTTCACAGAGAATCTAGCAAGGCTTCACATACAATCTAGCTAGGCAATCAGTTCATGCTCAATTCACGTCGTCCAGATTCTTAAAATTCATCCTATGTTTATTGGGGTCAACATATCACTCTCTAGAGTCTATCAATTCCTGTAGTAACTGAATATGTCTAGGTGTTACATTAGGGTCCGCTGATGCCCTTTCTATCAACTGGGAACCCATATGTTGGTGAAGAGCTGTGACAAGACGTCCAGTTGCAGTTCTAATACTGGAGCTGCCCCCTTGGACAGCCCCGCTACTATTGGTAGCTCCTAGGAGATGCCACAATAGTGGCAAGACATGCAACACTACTTGTTTCTGTTTCTTAGGATAAACTCGATGAACCAATTCTGAAAATTTTAAACAAAGCTCTAATTAACAGTACTCCTATATAACAATGCAAGATATTTGATACCTAGGGACAGCAAATCAACATTCAAATTTGCAGTAAGCAGTCAGTCAATACTCAAAAGATGCACATCAAATGTGGCTAGTTAAAACATGAACTTGTTTGTGCATTTAATTTTAAAAACAACTTAAGTGATTTCTCTAGCAAGTTTTTGCCAAATCAGTGAAATATTGTTTTGAAACTGGAAAAAAATACTCATTTGAGAGGTTCTAACCTGATGAAGTAGACTGATACTACAAAACGCTCTGTGAACTAACAATTAGAGTTTGTCTCCGTTGTTACTATTATTGTAATGATAGTGAAACATAATGTATAATGGTATACCTGCTACAGTTTCTACAAGGTGTGGTTTACTTCGAGCACTAGCTGATTGCGCTTGATTTGCTATAGGCTGGATTAATACAGCACCATCTGAAACCACAAGATAAACATTCAACATAACATTATATACATCAAATGTAGACCAACATACTGTAAAAACACATATTTTTGTGGGTATTAAATTTCGTGGATTTTAATAAAATTCGCTTACATTGGGTCGTAAACTCGTGGATTACAGAACATGAAAGGGTTAACCCGTGTCTGAATTTGAGAGGTCGATTAGTTGTGGGGATTATATTTCGTGGTCAAGTTCAACAACAAAATCAATGAAAATTCAACTCCCATGAAAAATAATTATTTTTACAGTAGTAAACTCTAAAACATTACATGTATATAATGTAGACCAGTGTAGTAAACTGTCAATTTATCAGAACAACTTATATGAAGTTCTATTCTCGCACAGTGACATTTACTAGTTTATGTCTACAGTATTATCAGATATAAGGAAGATAATAAAGTTATGTATTAACAAACTTCTTTTACTGATCACGCAACAAAAATGTAGTGATACACTGTACTACCTCAGATTCAACAACCAAATGCTTGCAACAGTTTTGCACGTGAACCTTGGAATGTGGAATTCCAGCCAAATTTAAAATTAATCTTAGTGAAAATGATGGAAGACTTATTTTTAAACCATCCATACTTTTCTTCTGTGTCCAACCTTAAAGACTTGATAATCAATATAAAAGACATATTGATTATTATGTCAATAAACTAACAGATTTGTAAGCATTTCAGGAAGTTTTACCATCCGGTAAGCAAATAGATAATAGCTGAAATTCTTTGCTCTAGAATTGATCATGCAGGAATATTTTCATTTTTCAGGACACATGACACGCTATTCCTACGTAATAAGTGTACTATAAGCATACATGTATACTGCTACAGTTACTCAAACAAGGAATTTCAATGGACACTTCGGTACTGAGAGAAACATACATGAAGATGCTTTTCTTTAGGATGCATTAATATTAGCACAGAAAAACAACATCTACAGACCATGTCAATGATAAGATCTCTATAAATCAAGGCTATTGTGTATTTGTCACTATTTTGCTCAATATTCAAACTTAGGAGAATGCAGCTTATCATTATTACATAGTACTGTGGTCACATGACCACTAATAGTACAAACTAACTCAATAACAATGTAAGTTCAAGGATTGCAATGGTAGTTTTGTGAAATATTTCAAGAATTTCCTTTCTCATTAAACATTATAAGTAGATAGAATTCACTTACCTAAATTAATCAACAAAGTATCTATAATATCAATGGCTGTTTGGTTGATATCTTTATTCTTTGAAGACAAGTTAGGTGAGACATTTCCAACAAGTATGGTGATTACAGTCGCTAAGGAATTGTTTAATATAGGTATAATCTGGAGCATTACTTGTAGAGCATACAAGTTCACTTTACTGTTTGGATCCTGTAATCTTGGCAAGAACTTGTCAAATATCTGAAATAGTAAACACATCAATGTCAAGTCCAAGAAATATTCATGTGTTCTATTGATTCAAAACTAGAAGGTTTTTTGACACAACAAATGTATGTCTCCAACAAAGGGCCATAACAAAGGACAAAAATCATCTTATCTAAAATTCCTGACAATATGCGTAACTAGGTTTGATATCAACAATTCATGTAAAGTTTCATAGCAACTTGACCAATAGTTAAGGAGAACAAGCGCAATCAAACTTTGTGAAATCAATCAAATCAGACAGACAGACAAAGTCAATGTCTTCTATAATGGGAGACATACAAACTTTAATCCAAATATCAACCAATTACTGGAATGGTGTGATGTAGTCACATTGATACTGGTTATTTGTGCACCCTTTTTCGGGGGTAGAGTTGTTGCGATAGATGATAGGTCTAATGCTTTCTTACTACTCATTGCTAGGTGATAGTTCAGTCCAGTATAGGTTCATATCTGACCATAGGCGCAAATTATTTAATACGATTATGTCCCATTCTACAGTACCATGCAAAAAGAGAGTAAACTTATTCAAAAACAGTCCTTTATTTTATATGGATTGGTAATTGTTTCAACATATTGTGGCATTGGTATTATACGCAGTAATGGTATAATCAATGTGTATATTAACCTTTATGACATTTCCGGATACCAACGGTGAGCTCATTTCACACATCTCTAGTAGTGTGGTGATACCCTTATATCTGTCCCTCCAATCACTGGCCGACATTAACGCATTCATCTCCTTGATTTCCTCCATAGTAGCATCATCGGTACGAGCATTGCTCCGACGTTTTGGTGTCGTCTCACTAAAGAAAGAAACAGATACAAATGTTATAAAGTTTGTTCTATCTTAAGGGATAACAAGACTGCGTTCAATAAACGCTTATGCCCCCTGTGGAAGCCTTGTCCATAAATAAGTCTAAGTCCAAAATTAGGTCAAGGTGAAGGTCAAAATGGGGTTAGGTGATACTGGCGTGTGGAGAGTGTTCATACACAACATCCATGCAAGTTTGGATGCTTTGTAGCAAGCCATAATGATGCTAGAAGAAACGGTCAATTTGGGTTAACCAGGACGGACGGACATAAAGTGCAGAAATTTTGATTAATTTAAAACAATATCTCATAACAGTAATATTACATGCCAGTCAAATCGTTGGCAAAAAGGAAACATCATGAATATTCATTTTAAATTTGCTTTTTCTTGTGTTCAGAACACTGACAACCATCTGATATCAATTACTGCAGTGGGTAGATGCTCATTATAAATTAAACATACCTATTTGCTGAATTACCACGTATGACAGAACTTGATCGACTACCATGACCTGAACGCCAGCCACGTGCTGATGATGTCTCGTTTGGACCCTCACCAATTCCCTACAACATAATAATAAATAATGTACAGAAAATGAATGTGTGAATGTCAACATGAACTGAAGAATGAAAATTGATACTTCAAAGCAATCATGTTTGTCATACAATATATAATTGATATGAGTCAAAACAATCAAAGGGAAATAGTTGCACTGTGAAAATATAAACAACACAGAATGATTGAGCATCGGATTCAATGATGTCATTGTGGTGTAACATAACTCTTAATATTCCATATTTAAACTTGAAATGGTGTCTTTGTGGCGTGAAACATAACTGAAAATGTTCCATATTGTAACTTGAAATGATGTCTTTGTGGTGTGAAACATAACTGAAAATGTTCCATATTGTAACTTGAAATGATGTCTTTGTGGTGTGAAACATAACTCTTAATGTTCCATATTTTAACCTGAACCTGTGTTCTTGTTCACAGTCACTTTAAAGACGAGACTCGAACAGATGATTTAAAACTTGCAATATCTAAACTGAATTTCTTTTCAGGAATACCTAAACCAATGAAACAGGGGGGGGGGGGGGGGACTCAAAAACGTACGTCTCCCACAAAGGGTCACAACTCCGGTAAAAATCATTTGACTTAAAATTCCTGACAATACACACAACTAGGCTTGGTACAAAAATGTGAGGGACATAATAAATGTTACAATTATTCAAGATGTAAAATACTGTCCATTTAAACCAAGTGATTACTCACCTTAATTTTGAGTGACTCGACAAGATCCTTCACATTTCTGAGGGTATTGGAAGGTAAATGTTTACTCAACATTTTATCAAAATCTTGATGAGTCATCAACATATGTAACATCTTCCGTCCATACCATCTGGTAAATAGAAAACAATCACATTATATTTATTGTTCAAATCTAATTTACCAAGGACCTAGAGTATTTGTGCTCATCTGCCGTCCTATCAGATTTTTTAAATTAACCAGTCAAAACATTCTTTTTACTTGCTTGTTTAATCAGGTTTAATTGAGCTGAGATCGCTCCACCTTCATGTTTGTCTAAAGGTTGCTAGGCGAAGGTTGCCAAGTAAATCCCATGTGCTATAATTTACCTTTACAATGTTTATACTAAGTACTTGATTGATAACAGGCATGATGTCAATTACACAAGAGTTTTTTCCACGTTTTTTCTGTCATGAGTAAATGTATAAACAGTCAATTTAATACATTACCTAGTTTCCTGCGAACTATCCATTGAAAAGTTAGCTATTGCTGGCAGTATACGATCAGTAACATCTTTGATGCCTGACAATATACGACCGGGTCCCATACGTTGCACAACTATCACCAGAAACTGAGCCGTTGTCTTCCTTACTTGTATATTTTTATGCCTGAAATTTTGAACAATATATAAACAATAAGTTTATAATCAACACTGAATGAACAGGAAGATATTTCCATGCATGGAGTAGGAAACAAGTCTTTCTGCTTCTTTATTTAAGTGCAGAGAACAAACTTCATGCAACTTGTTGGCCTCACATGCAGGACAAACCTGACAATTGGTCTGACAGATTCATTTCCAGGCTGTTAGGTTTTCGGTCTTAATCAGGAATGTCTAACAAGTTTTTTTTATATATATTTGGGAAGTCTGAGCTTTAAACCTTTATTTTATATATGCTGGATTGTTCTTACAATGAACTCACTAATAGCTACTGGCATACTTATTTATCAGCAGATTCGAATTTAGATAAACATTGATTTCTAAAGCTGACGATCAGTACACTTATAACAGGGAAACAAATACAGTCTTTTTCGTACAGTATAATCACTCATGGCTAGAAATAAGAGATGTCTTATAATATTACAATAGTAGAAAACTTACGTAGCACCACCCGCTATCAAAGCAATGAGTGCCCTTTGAGGGGTGACCCCTTCAACCATTGCATTCAAAGCCCTTTCAGAATCTTCACGGATAAAACCATTACTTTCACTATTCTTCGCCAGCAGACCTCGAACCACCATGTCCAGATCCTGCAAATATATGAAACATAAGTGTGTACTACAAAAATATTAAATTTCACGGGTATCAAATTTCGCAGATTTAGGTAATTTGGTTGGTTTCTCAAATTCATGGATTTCAAATATTGAAAGAAGTCTCATATTATGTATTTTAAGGTCAATTATTTGAGGGGGTTTATTTTGTGGATGGCTAAACAACAAAATCACTGAAAATGATTTTACAATATTTATTTTAGTGTCACCCATCTTTAAACGGACAGCCAATCATATGCATCTATCTAAATTCATTTGATATGGCAGTGATTAGAAAAGTTTGGTTACACAATATAATAACACTTTGAAATGGTAATTTACAATATGGAAATTTAAACCTGTAATCAATATTTTAAAAACCATGCAAAAATCTGCGCCTCTCAATCTTCCTTTATATTTCGCATTTTTATTTACCAAGGTAAACAAACAGATTTATTTAAAGTTCTAAAAGCTTAAACACTACATGTTTGCTATGAATAATTAAGAGAACTTCACTTACCGTGTCCATATTTTTATTAAGGGAACCAAATAAATCACCAATGCAAACAATTGCTAATCTCGAGACTTGTGATCTAAGGTTCTTCACTTCTTGTAGTAATGCTACAATGACGGGATGAAGATTGGATAGTATTGTATCACGATGATACACAATTAGACGACGTATACTGTTGACTCCTCCACATTTCATTTCCCTAAAAATACATTACATTTCTTTCTATTATAATCTTAAATAACAGAATAAAACTACAAAATGCAGTCTAACAGTAGTAATGTATAAAGGAGTTTACTAATGTCCACTAATTGGACTATATTTATAATACATATGGATACATATCCAAATCGAACATGATTTGTTTAATTTAGCATGGTTTGGTCAGTTCCCTGTCCATTCCATTTTCCAGCCCATTCTATGTTTCTGGGCTGTTTTATATTCCCAGTTTGTTCTATGTTTCCAGTCTGTTCTACGTTCATTGTCCGTTCTATGATACTGGCCCGTTCTATGTACCCTGTCCATTCAATATCCCCTTAAGTTAAGTTAATACTTCAATAACACACTATATAAAATGTTCAAAGATCAAAATGACCTGATTCTAGGAGTCTAGATTATATAACGATGATAAAGCAGCTTACCAGTCATCATTGCTCATATGTTTCTGTGCCTGTCTGACAGCTAATTCAGGATCCTTGTATGGTTTCCAGTCCTCGGGATTATCTGATTCTAAAGGTGTACGGGATGAAGCGGACAATGGGTGACTAGGCTCTACCTCCATTTGACTGAAATAAACACAAATAGTTCAACTATAGTTGTGGATGAAATTTCATTTATAATCTAAAACACTGTTAAAATTAGTTATCATTTGCAATTATGTCCCTTTATGCAGTTTGTCATTTATTGTGTGGGTCAGTATGTAGACTTTTTTGAAGTATCCTGTTTGGGGGATACGGATGTAATGCCTACATTCTGTGTCCGTCTCATGCGTGGGTAGCTAGGCACTGCTGCCACTTCTGTATGGCTTTGAAATGTATTTCAGTATTTGATATTAATAAATTTAATTAATAACTGTCATGAATATTTGACTAAACAAATAATGAGAAAATTGCTATTTACAGATCAATTTCTAGACAAGCTAGCTTTTCCAGGCAAAATCAATTATGAAATTAGAAAGAGCACTCTTCTACCTGAACGTGTTTTGTTATAACAAATGTACTTACGGTTTACTTTTCTTCCTTGGTGTCAGTGAGGGTGAAGCTCTTGTCTTAGGTGTACTAACAGGTTGTGACCCGGACTGACCATTTATTGATAATGCTGCAAAAAACAGAAATATTCAAATGATATATACATAAAAAATTCCAATGAAATTTTTATCACACACTACCAATATTTTTCATACTATTTATATATAATAAGTGAATGATTGAAGTATTCAATTAATAATTTATAAACTGATACTTCACGGTTAACAATTTCATTCATTATCAGTTAATGGTTGTATGCTTAATATCTCCTAGTATAAAGTCTCTTAAGGTAGTGCCATACATTTTAGTGGGTGGAGTAAATATTTTTTAATATCCCCGTGTTTAGACAGTTGAAATAAGTTCAGGAATAACTATACATGTTTATACTTTACAATGAAATATAAACCCACGCTACCCAAAAGGAACGCAACACACTATCTTAAGTCATACCATACCAGTTTCCGTGCAAATATATCAGAAGTAATTCTTAACCAAAATACAGTATCAATGGTTCCATGAAAGAATGCAAGATTGAGTAGATATAGTGAGACTTATAATAACACTTATCACAATTCAACATGAGCAGTATCAAAAGTGAGCTCAAGTATTCACTACCATTCTTTAAGGTATCCCCACACAGACTGATTCTATAAGGTAACCCCACACAGACTGATTCTTTAAATATCCAGACTCAGACTAAGTTCTTTCAGACCAATTTTAAGTCTTATTACACCTTTTATGACATCAAGGGTTTGACCAAAAACTAATTATATCCAATACTTCATTAAAACCACATTATCTACAGTTTCCTGTCAAACTGCTGACGTAGTTAATTCATAGCGTAAAGCTGTTATTTCTTTTTTATTAAGTTAATCACAAACAGAGTCCAGTTCATTCAGATTTGAATGGTTGTTATCCTTTGTATTTTTTCTCAAATAAATCCGTATCAATGGTAAAAAATCCATAAACATCGATGAAACAAGAAATTGCGCTTTTGTTCATGTTTCTATTTAAAGGCTGTGAAAAATGAGATTAACCTTGAAAGAAAGTAACCAAAGCTGTATAAATAATTCAAAAAGCAAGAATTAATACACTTCTGTCAACTGTATTTCCTATTCACTAATTAAAACAGGCTGATCAATATCCGGGTCGGAAATGTGCAAGATTTTTGTATTTTGTAGCATTCATGAACAAATTAACATTACATATATACACTAGAATGCTCACATTTTGTAGACGCCATAATTCCCATCATTATAAACGTACAGCAAGGTAATGTCATAGCATAAAGACGAATTCATTCATGATCACATTTCAATGGCAAAAAAATCAATAAACCATATTGGATACGAGACATGACACGTAATGAGCTCATAAAAAATTTGAATGATTGCATAATCAAAAAGAATAAACAAATAATTTCGATAATTGAGATGAAATCAATTTTTCCTATACAATCTTTTTAAGAGACATTTTTGTCTGTGGAGTATTTGATCAGCCCGAAATTTCTATGTATAAAAGTGCAACAATGGCTTCATACAATTGAAAAGCAAACAAGCTTATATATATACAAAGAATTGACATATTAGAAGCTTTAATATAGATATATATAATTATGTTAGAGTATTTTAGTAGTGAAGTGCTCATCAAAATACAGATTCCAAATCAAACTTCCTTTGTAGTAGTCACAACATAATTTTCTCTGTTGATACAGTGTTATAACAATAGCACAAAGTATTCACCCAAGGGCAATAACTCTGCTGACACTCTTGATATAATTATAGATTTTTGGTCGAATGTGAAACAAGGTCTACAACTTATATTAATCATTCTCTACACCTCATATCTGATGGTATATATTGCAGAGAAGCAAACTCCCCACCTCCCACACTCTATGGGGAGACTCTGTCACTGAGTTATAGAAGTTGTTCCAACTCCAGCTGTACAACTCCATATGCTGATAAACATTTGTGCAAAGTTTCATGACTATAGCTATTAAAACACAGTTTTAGAGCGATAGTAACACAAAATATTGTTTAAGCACGTCCATCCACCCAGCCTGCTGAACCCGAATATTATACACTGTCCCCATTGGAATACACGGCCCTTATCTCCCCAAGCATCTAAAGTAGAAATCTCATCTTAAATTTAGATTTTGCTCAAATTACAATCTGAATTACAGACCAATTTGAAGTTCGAGTCCTTGACGTTTCACTGAAACTAACTCTAAATGTTTCTCTTTTGCTACCAATTTTAAGACCAGTCTTCCATGGAAATTAATTAGAAAACATGTGCAAATATTTGTGCTTAGATTTTTCTCATATAGAGATGCTAAGGGAGACCGGAGCCTGGTTACCGGTAATATATAACATACAACTGCAAGTTCTGTATAAAACACAGCATAGTGAAATGATTAGAAAGTGGATTAGTCACTGCAAACTTACACTCTATACCTAGACTCTCGCTTGTGTTTAATCTTCTTAGTTTCTCTTGTTGCCGCTCTCTTTCTTTCTTCAATTTTTCATCATGTTCTTCTTTCTTCTTCTCTCTATCTACACGTTCTCTCTCAGCGTCCTCTTCTAATTGTTTCTTTCGTTTTGCTATAGTATCACTCAGCTTCTGGCTCATACGCAGATTATTTGGGTCCTGAAAGATTTAACACACAGATGCTGTCAACTAAAATCACTAACAATAAGTCACAGACACTTATCATCCATTTTTAAGCATAATCCTTAACACTGAAAGAATATGAATACACATTCACATGTTCGTCTCTGAAGTGCAGACAAGAAAATAATACTGCTCAACACACTGGGAGTCCCCATGTACGTTTAACCTAATATATCCCAGGTAGTCACTTCACTATTGCATTGAGAACGGAAATATAATTACACAAAATTTATAAGATTTAAAATTCTCAAATTTAATCGGCTCAATTTAGCTTCCCTTACATACTTAGGTCAATAGACCCATTGATTGTTAAAACATTCTGTGTACTCACTCAAAATGTTGAATCTTCAACTTATAATACAATAAATGTTTACTGAGACCTTCGTAGGCAAATATAATGAATAGAAAACCTGACAGTGGTTTTGTAAGACGCTTTCTTATTACAAATAATGCTAATCAATATTTGATTCAGGCAATATAAATATCGGGTAAATACACCAGGGTAATGCACAAATCACAGATCTAGGCCTGATTTAACAATAATAATTTCCATAATTCTAAAGTGAATCTGATGCTATCTTGAGTTCAAATCAATTGACACAATAAAATTAAGTCGCAATGCTCATTTGATTTCAATTCTAACTAATGTAGCATATAAAAATTTCATGATTAGTCAATGAAAACTGACAAGAGCGACCAACTCGCCAAGTTCTCTACCCGCTGGCTTTCTTCAATACATGCTTATTGTAAACACAAAATCAATACTGGTAAATATTGATTTTATCATCCAGACTTAACATTGTTACAATTTAGGATTAATAAGCAACAGAAATAATGGACTATACAAATAAGCAGTTATGTATTTTGTACCTACAATACTGTTATCTACAACACTGTTCCTAGTTATTTAACCCTACATTTATTCCATGACCACGCCTTATAATCACGCCCCATGATGTTTCCATGAGCACACTGTTTCACGCCCCTCATTAGACTTAAACAAACATGCTTTTTCACGCCCAAGCTTTTAACTGTACATAAATCAGCATTTAAATAGATACAATTTTTCATTAGAAATATAACCTTCTTATTTATCAGCTGTTTGCATACATAAACGATAAATCGGCTGTTTGCATACATACACTATGGGAGAAGTATTTAACATTTAAAGTTTTCACAAACTATCATTAGTGCTACATCTTGTTTGTCAAAAATGTTCACAGACATGCACTAATTCATAATAGGCAAACACTAAAGGCAAGAAACATAGCCTTTAAATATACACCCACATAATTCGCACAAATCATATTCCCACATAATTCGCACAAATCATATTCCCACATAATTCCCACAAATCATATTCCCACATAATTCGCACAAATCTTACTATTTGTTTCATTGAGATTTACGTTATTTTTCAACATTATTTCATGAATCATATTAAAATTATAAGGGAACATTGTCTAGTGAAAGGACCCCACTTACATCATCAATATCATCTAAAATATCCATCTCCTGGTCATCAAATGACCCCTGTTTGTTGACCCCTACACCAACGACCCCGCTGGTGAAATCCTTTCGATCCTGCTTCATTGGTTGGCGATTGTTACGATCGTTTGATTGTGAGTTTCCTGCGGTAATAGCGTGTTCTACACCATTTATACTCTCAAACATACCTACAATGAATATATATAGAAACATTATTTAATTAAAATAGTAACTTTTTTTGGAAAATTTAAGACTGTTGAATGTATTCATACAAACAAGTACTGTTAGGTACATGCATCATTTTGGCACCTTTAAGCTTCATATAAATCTTTTCCTTACGATTATCAGAAATTAAAAAAAAAATTTGTTAGAAAATCGCATGGTGTGACATTGAAATTCCAAATTACAATAAATTGACACTTCTGATTGACAATTTCATGCTGCAAACTATTATACAAATAACAGTAGAATTTTATACTGGAAAAAAATGCCTATATCAGAGTACAGATCAATGCAGAAGAAGAGCGAGATACTATAAAGAATGCACTCATAATCATGATTCAACTTTTTCAGTTGTTTCTAATTCATGAGCACTAAGTGATCAAAAGATTAAAGTATGTGAGGTTTGAACGTGAAAACTAAGATAAATGTATAAGGCTTAGTACATGATCAAAGCTTAGTACATGATCAACTAAGTCCTCCACCTGGGAATAGACTTACATAGGAAGTAAAGGTTAATATAGCAACATACAAGAACAGTCTCAGTGATATATCTCAGTTAATTATAAAGCTTATGATTGTGTTCTCATTGATTTATATACAGATCTGTTGATTACAAATCATGGTATCAACATACAGTGACAGTCAGTATACACATACAGTGACAGTCAGTATACACATACAGTGACAGTCAGTATACACATACAGTGACAGTCAGTATACAGTAACATCAGTATGGAGCACCAAAAGTGACATTCTAACACATTTTTTTGGTTCAATTTAATATTCTTTTTTATTTTGATTAATCAAAACAATATTTCGCTTTCACAAAATGATGAAATGACAGAAAATAAAAGTAGCAGTTAAAACTATTAGAATGACACTTTAGGGGCTACCGATACATTGAAAGTGTGAAAGTTAATATTGTTAAAAGGAGGGCCTTACAATATGTTAGAAAATAATCAGGTTATTGTAATATAGCTTCAATGAAAGTTGTTAAACAAATGTTAGAGAACAAATATTCAACACAGTATTTATACCCATGTCTACTACATATATGTCACCTAAATTAGTTGAAAATGAAAGAAAATAGCAGAATGTTAACACCAACAGAGAAATTTGCTAAATGCAATAAGATAAACATTGAAAAACAAAGAGATAGTCATAGAGTTCATTTCTAAAAGAATCTAGACTAGATAAATACTAGTATTTGTGAATCTTAAAAAAGAAAAGACTAGCTTAACATGGAAGCTGGAAGGATTTTGACACAAAAATGTATGTCTCCCACAAG
The DNA here is from genome assembly GCA_947247005.1 of Spisula solida. Lineage (NCBI taxonomy): Eukaryota > Metazoa > Mollusca > Bivalvia > Venerida > Mactridae > Spisula > Spisula solida. Next base: position 6,602,995 of record OX365945.1, read on the forward strand.
GGGCCGTAACTCTGGCAAAATTATCCAACCAAAAGTTCCTGACAATATGCACAACTAGGCTGGGTACTTAGTATTCATATGAAGTTTCATTTAAGTCTGACCAAATGGTTTAGGAGAACAAGTGTGGACAAACTTTGTTACATCCATACAGACAGACAAACATCAGCACAAAATCAATATATCCCACTGTTCATACACAGGAGACATAAAACTGAAAGATGGTAATAGAGTCATATCTAAAAGAGCCTAGATAAATACTCGTAGAAGAAAATCTTAAAACAGAAGCTATCTGAAATTCTGGTTTAAAATCTTTAGTGACTATTTTACTGATGCCAGACTGCTTTGTATATGATTGTAGCCATTACACACTATACTAACACCAGGAACAAGACTGCGTTCAATAAACGCTTATGCCCCCTGTGGAAGCCTTGTCCATAAATAAGTCTATGTCCAAAATTAGGTCAAGGTGAAGGTCAAAATGGGGTTAGGTGATACTGGCGTGTGGAGAGTGTTCATACACAACATCCATGCAAGTATGAAAGCTTTGTAGCAAGCCATATTAATGCTAGAAGAAACGGTCAATTTGGGTTAACCAGGACGGACGGACGAACGAACGGACGGACGAACGGACGGACGGATGGACAGGTGAATCACTATATGCCTCCCCATCTATCGATAGGGGGGCATAAAAAGTTTAATTATACATATAAAACATGTTATACCATGTTTTCTACCAGAATGTTTATTCTAAGAAAGTTGAAGAATGGACAGCAAAGCAAAAGATATACTATAGTGAATAAAGCATCAGATCAAGTGTGATTGTCACAACATACCAATTCCTACAACACCTATTCCTTCAGGACTAGGGGATGTATGTTTGCTGGTTTCCTCCTCGGAATCAAGGGAACCATAACTGTGCATAGAGGCGACACCTAGTGGTGAGAGAATGGAGCCTGCAAATGAAGGGCAGAGAACTCGCACCAGCACAAACAACAGACAGGACACAAAATGTCAGTGAAAACAATATTCTGTTAATGATGCATAAAACATTGTGTTACTGCAAACAAGACTGGTTGTATCAGCTGCTCACAATTATACAACTTTTTTAAATTTAATTTCAGAATTGTTGGAACAAATATTGTCCATTAATATAAACCTCATATTGACTGCAAACATAATCATATCACAAGATTCTATCATTTATAGAATACATCATCTTCCGCAAGCAAATCAGCATTATCGGTCCTTTCTATTGGTGGTAATAGTATACACCTTGTACATATTCCTTAACACTTTCTGTGTACATTTTGTATTTATCAAAGGTCACTTATGCTAAATGAGGCTAAAATGTTCTGGAAAATTTAGCATAATTAAACAAAATTCCAAGGGTATGTTGCAGTTTTACATGATTTTGAAAAAAAAGTTCTATTGAATGAGGCTATATATCTGGCCCCAAGGAGACTGCAATAAGATCTTGATCCCTAAATGAAACGAAGCGATCAAGTATATTGTAAGTAGGTTAGCTAAAAAATCCATTCATCAAGACCCCCTTCTTGTAGCTTGGCATAAATTTTATTCCCCCCGGCAATCTTTGAAAAGTAATCCACTGATACAACCAGGATCAATCAACATGCATCAATAGACACAAATAATCTATATCTGATCATTCTATCCTAACATATAAAAACCTTCACCTTTGACAGCATGAAGTAGCAAGAATTTCGGCTATGAGTATATTCAAAGTGACATTGAAACACCTAATTTAAATATGAATTCAGCAACAAAAAATTTGAAATATGATAGTTGAAAAGAATCAAACGTGATCAGAAATAGATATTTGATATGTAATTATAATTATTTGTCAACAAGTTGGTTTATGGTTAGTGCGAACAACACGAGAACAACACCATGTTCGTGTTAAGTGACTCAAACAATGATAATAATGTTGTGTTTTTAGTAAATTATTTTTGCATAAATTATGAATGAACAAGATGAGATAAACATGTGTAATAGAAAACTGCTGGGTGCGGAATTTACATAGTTATAGTATCAAGTATATTGGTAATTATCCAGCACATCCAATGCTGTATTACTATGATATATATTCAACCTTTGTAAAAACTGTTTTATGGACAGTCCTAAAACACTATTTGACATAGGGCAATGGGTGGCACAGACAGACCAGAGCAGTTTTCAATTACACCAAACATATTAATTGTAGGAACTTAAAGAATAACACATTAAAGACACCATGCTAAGACACAATTGAAACATGCCATTGACTTGACGTGACTTGAGTATGAGACAAAATGATCTTATTCACAATCACATGACCAATTGCACATGAGAACGATACAAGTGAGATCGTAGAACAAAATTTACCTTTCGTTACTCTTCTTTTATCGTTTGCTTTTTTATTAATTCCATTCAATGAGCGAGAATCGGACACACCGTCGTCGTTATATCCTTTACCAACAACTTGAACGTCAGAGTTTTTATTTTCACGGAAAGTTACACCACTAGATGGATTATAATCCACATATACCATATCATCGTCAGGTTTCTTGTTATTATACGAGCTTGTCCTCGCTAATTTTGGTTTTGATTCGAACGGAGACTCTCGTGGAATTTTCGGTCTTGATTCGAACGGTGATTCAATCTTTTTACTGAAAAATAAAAACACAAAACAATAAGTAAACCAGCAAACACTCTAAAACAACAGAATTTTAACCTTTCAAGCACATTACCTCAAGAGAACATCATCAAGTGAGTCTAGTGACTGTATAACGCTATTTTCCATCATAATCTCGGTTTGACACCATATTAAGAGTCAAATATCACAGCCAACAAAAGACTTTTGTGCCCGTACAATACCATCATTCCACACATTTAACATGCGCTAAAACATATACAGTATAGAATGGATATATTGGTTGCCATGGCAACACCTATAATGAAAGGTTTAATGCCCAGAAGAGAAAAATCAATTGAAAGATAAGACGACAAATTAACTTCAGTAAATATAATCCATGTATTAGAAGTCAGGAAACAAAGCAAAAAATCACTCACAGAGATGCTTGGAAACCAACGACTTTAATGAAAGTGTTGATGCTCCATCTAATTATTAGCAACATGAAGCAAAGCTATTGGTTACCATAGCAATGCAAAATAACAAATCATTACCTTAAGGCAGAAATGACAGATAATTATGCCTAGGCAGCATGATGTGACAGATTATTTGAACTTTTTGTAATTCTAACAATATGGTGGGTGAATATTAATAATAGGCCTGTAATTCACACTCCTCCAAAGTTTGAATACAACTCAATCTCTTGAATGGACTTTCAAAATGATAGCATACAAATTTCTAATACATCTTTCAAGATAAGACATGAATAATGTAACATTGGCCAGTTCCATTAATCATTACGAAATAGATCACAACAATTAATCACGAAAATACCAACTTAACTAACAACAACAACAATGTCCCGACCTATAACCCATATACTATAAACCCATGACAAATACCATAATTTGTACACCAATGCTAGGCAATGGCATAGATGTTTTTCAAAGTCTTGTAATTTTGAGCTCGGCACAAATAACAAAATGGTGACACCCATAATTGACATTAAAGACAAAATAAAGAAGATAAACACATCTATTGTAAGTCATTCATTCCACTTAAATTTTATTGTTACAATTTTTTAGAAAAGAAGACCAAATCTAACACAAAGGTCCTTTTTGTGCCTTTTATGCTGAACTGTTTCTGTTGAGTGCTGCCTTTCCTGCCTAATTTAATAATTTTCAATTAACTTTTTGTCAATCACTTTTAGTAAATAACCTCTACTTACTTTTTCTTTTTACTACTGGTGTCAGAGTCTGATGTGTAACTACTCCAGATTCCACTCTCCTTCAATGTATCTGGCGATGGTGACCGTGATGTGAGGGTCGATGAACTATGTTGCTCAATTATCTTCTCTTTCTTCTTTGATGCACTGCTTCTAATACTCATTAACGAGTTCATCATCTGAGAATAAAACGAAAGCTTTAAACTATAGTTTGTGGATTTAATCTGACTGAAGATTTATAATATTGTAAAATCTCAGATGAGAGAAAAAACAACATTGGATCAAACCATTAGATCGAATAATCAAAGGGGAGTAATTATAGACAATGTGCAATAAATAACCGACATTTGATGCAAATTCTAGAACAATCACATTATTAGGTTAACGAGAATTATTATATTATAATTAATGAGGTTGATTATGATCAATTCATTGCTAGATTACTATTTATATGTTTTAAAATCTAAAGGGAACAATTTTGGATTTTCATTTTCAATAATTTTTAATATTCGTGCTTTTGGTTTTGCATTGAGAACTGAATGTCTTTTTGACATTTTTGAAAATCTCCAGTCTGCTAAGTAATGTAAAGAAAATGGTGTGGCAAGAATGAGAGAAACCGAGGGATGCATAAAAAGGGACACTGAGGGATGCATAAATAGGGACACTGAGGGATGCATAAATAGGGACACTGAGGGATGCATAAATAGAGACACCGAGGGATGCATAAATAGGGACACTGAGGGATGCATAAATAGGGACACCGAGGGATGCATAATCATTAATGTAGGAATTTATCCTGGATTAGGAATTACTTATATCAAGGTCATAAGTCCATGACCATTAAAGGTGGTACTGATCAAGCCAGTAACTATACAATCAGAACTTAATGCATATGTAGAATCAAGTTAATTAGGTCAAGTAGCATGTATGAATAATGTCATTAACAGATTATCTGTACAGTTCTCATGCCAGGAGATAAATGAACGAGAATCATTTATCATGCAGACTATGAACACAGATTTCATTATTATGGTAAAAAAGCTTTCAGCGATCAAACATTATTGCCTATAGATAGAGACCGAATATACAAATTGAAGGCTTGCCTGTAAGGGTAAAAATGTTTGATAATTAATGAGATAATGATGATACCAGGAAGAAAGTGTCAGTGACTGACTGATGAAATCTGCTGATTGATGTGCATATACCATGTTTGTAATACCGTAAATTAGAAAATTGTCATGAGAGAAATCTTTCACAATTTCACACCAAGTAGCTTGATTCTCAATTTTACACCAAGTACTCGATTCTCAAAGGTAAGAATTTGTAAATTCACTATTTTTTCACAAGAGAAATTTTCATAATTTTACACAAAGCAGCTTGATAACCAAAGATGAGAATTAATAATTTCACAACTTTCTTCATACTCAGCGGTCCAATTTGCAAACCTTACAATTCATCTTAATCATTTGTGAGCCTAATATTTTCAGACTGGCCTAAACTAAACTAAACTGAATTTTTTGCATTAATTTTGTTTATAAAATGCTAAGAAATGAGCCTTAAGAGATTTTCAAAGAGAATCTGTGAATGAAATCTATTAGTAAGCATGTAAACAATAAACAAGTATATTACTAGATGTGCATATACTGCCAGAAAAATCAGATCTATCGCTGACAAAAACTGACAATTAATATTCACGAATTACTTAATCAAGTGTAGTAGCGTAGTCAATTGCAAATAATAGCAAAAAATTCAAATATAGCGAAATTCTCCAATTTACGGTAATCTCAGAAATTAGCTAATTAACTTCCATTCATAATTTGCAAAGGATAGTAACATGAAACTGGCACAAACATAATGATACTAAATACAGGCAAAAACTCCCAAGCTATCTAATTGTGACGTGAAACTCTCCTATTATTGCATAATGAAGCTTCAGAAATACCAATATTGACTCTAGAAATATAAAACAATCAGCCAGGAAATAATATTTGGGTCCATAGCATGGAAATTGCACACTCAGCAAAATTAAACAATGTCATGCCTAGACTGAAACAATATAATCATGTTTATGGAAACATTTTATGGGTAATTTTTACAACAGTTGGGGTGTTGTGAATTTCTTGAATTGCATGGCAGAATCTCTGACCATGCAATAAATAGGTAAATAGGTACTGGGCATTTTACTTTATGCAACAATTAAACATGTTTGTACTAAAACACCAGTGATAAAACACTAAAATCATGGTTCACTGTGATATAGCTATACGAAGTAAACCTGTTCCTGGGTTCGTACCAAGGTCAATGAAGTCTGCCCACTATCAACTTGCATATACATATACTGGTAAAGAGATATTCAATTCAACTAACATTGTATATAGAAATAAAACATCTTTAACACAAAACATACAAACATACTGATCAACAATAAAATTAGATGAATGAAAGCGTGATTGTTCTATGTGCATATACATAGAGTAAAAGATAAAACAATTTCACTTTCAGAATGCTAGAATATATAGAAGAGCACCAATTTTTACCAATTATGCACCAATCAATGAACAGCATGGAGCAGAGTGGCATACCATACTTTTGTAAACTATCTTTAATATCAGCATAATGAAGGTAAATGTTCACATATTAGGGGTTTATGATGTAAAAGATAAACTATCCTCGCTGCCCGTCTCCATCTCCCCCTTGCCCGTCTCCATCTCCCCCTTGCCCGTCTCAATCTCCCCGCTGCCTGTCTCCATCTCCCCCTTGCCTGTCTCAATCTCCCCGCTGCCCGTCTCCCACATAGGGAGAAAGCATTGAAAGGTGCACAATATAAACAAGTTTATACACATTGATACACAACTAGTTCACTAAAACTAATATTTTACTGGATTAACTGACACTATATATTATCGATGATTGTTTTGTTGGTAAGATAGTCGTCATCAACAGATCAGACACAATGACAAGCTTAAGCCCGGGTCATAATCTATGTCAAACAACAAGACGGGTATCTCCAATAGACATCAGGATTATCTGATTTCGATTACATGTACTTTCAGATACTTTCATAATAAATACAATAATGTTTACTAAACTGCTTTTATTTCAAGACTATAAACCAAACCCACACACATATACCTAACAGTATGTTACAACAAAAATTTAATACAAAATAGGAACAAAACATTGACATACTATTAACGTTACTCTACAATAGATGAAAAATAAACAAAAACATAAATTCGCAAAGAGAGTAAACCATGCCAGAGGTTTAGCTTCACAACAATATCTAAAGTACAAGTAAAGAGCTAGAGTAATTTGTGTCAGCCAGTTAATGTCAGCCAGTCCATTGTGGTCGAGTGCTATATGAAAATTGGTTCACCTGACACCAAAGACTATTTCTATTTACTACATATTGATTAACGAACATACTTCCTTAAACACAGGTTGGTCCCATTGAGAAATCTGGCATGAGACTTTACTCTGACTAGAATATCCTAGGCAAATCATTATTTGTTCGGAAATGATCGGAGAACATAATCAATAGCTTCGTTAATACATCAACATTATCACTGTTCTCAGCTTCTAAGACTAGCAAAAGAAATATTAACAAAAAAACACATTCTGACATAAGACTGGCGCATAGGCTCTGTCTCGTCCAGCCAAGTTTTGGGCAGGGGAAAGAACTGACTTTTACATTTGTATGCTCAATATTACATGAGGAGAATTATTGTCCTTAGCAAAAACATTTGGGCGTTTATTTAAATTTATTAGTTTTGAGTTCAATTTGACCATAACAATTGTTATTGCTTGCTGTGGAAGTAATAATAATTTTTGTTTTCAATAACAATGTTAGATTTAACAGGGTAATGAGCTTTTACAATGGACAAGATGTTAAATGAGGGGGGGGGGGGGGGGGCACATATTAGAATGTTACAAAAATCACAACACAAGATATTAAGATAAAAACACATGCAAAAACAATTTTGAGCTTGGGAAACAAACCTTTTCCTGTTGTCTTATGCCTTTCAAAGATGACATCATCTGTGTTTGGTGAAAATATAGCAAAAAGAAGACTGTTTAGGGGAGGCACAGACAACATAAATCAGGGTTAAATCAAATCTTAAGCAGTTTTTAATACAATTTACGCAAGATGAAAGAACTGTGAGAATTTATTTTCCATGCAGTCAATGTAATAGCTGTTCAATAAAACATGCACCAGCATTTAGTATTAAACCGTGAGAAACTGAGAAACACAAAAAAATATTTCCAATTATAAACATATACAGAGTCTGTGAGCTTATCAATATTTCACAACACACATTCTTCAAACAGCAACAACTTGTCTCATGCAAAACTGCACTTCATCAAACATTGCAACATCCAGAGGGAGATACCATTAAAGCAATTAGCAATTGCTCAAAAAAGTTGTTCATTAAGGCATGACAATACTTTAGGATTATTCTTCATAAAGGGTTGGTTTATTGGAATCTACTGAAGAAACTAAAGGATCCTAATCTATACAAGGGTTATGCTACATTGAGCATTTGTTAAAAATTGAATCAATATGTAGAAAGTATGATACTAAAATGTACAGTGGGATTAGGGTTTCTATATTCCTGATATTTAAAACTAAAGAAGACTGAAAGAACTTCCACCTCCAAGTGAAGAGTAGCATCTCCATGTGGAAGAGTAGCACCTTCATAATGAAGAGTAGTCCCTCCACATTGAAGAGTAGTATCCCGTGTTGAAGAGTAATACCTTCATTATGAAGAGTGATACCTCCAGTTTGAAGAGTAGCACCTCCAAGAGTTTCCTTTACTATGATGATTATACATACCTCCAAATGAGACTCCGCCTCCAATGTGCTTTCCATAGAAGCAGCATAAGCACTGTCGACGTCATCATCACGTCCATATTTATCTGTAGTAGATATTGGTGGTACTTTCTTTGTAGGTCTACGCGTGGCTGAACGAGCAAGGGTGGCCTTAGATGGGAATGGGGACTCGTCGTCTTTACCTGAGAGAAAACAAACAAATGAAGTTTAAAGACAATCGCAAGGATGATTCAGAAAGAACATTTTATTGAATCTATTCACAAGAAAGTTAGAATCACAAAATATGAATCAACATTATAAAGAAATGATAACTTACAATCTAGGAAAAGGTAAGTATTAAAGACTAGGAACTATTAATTCAAATAGAATTAGGGGGATAAGAGTCTTTAAGTACTAAAACATCAGTAAAATACCAGTATTAGATCTATATTTACTTGCTACACTAATTAGTTAATAAAATAGAGGGAACTATGGTTGTTTGGATAAACAATACATTTTGTACACATATTATAGTAAGTTGAATTTGTGACCCTGCATTGCCACCAAATGTACCCACGGACACGAAGGCCATTGTACAGTTATATCTTGATTATCATCCCAATTTCTCAAAAAACTTTTTTTCTAAAATATTATTATGAGGCTGTTACAGATTAATGATAATTGCGACGGACGGACGGACAGGTGGACAAACTTCATGAACACTTAAGGACGGACAGATGGACAAACTTCATGAACACTAGGACGGACAGATGGACAAACGTCACGAACACTTGAAAGCGGGTAGGGATGATAATCTAGGTATTAACTGATTCTGGTGTAAGTATAGAACAGCTGAATATGTGACTACCTTTCCTGGTATCTTCAGAAGTAGGGGTAGATGGTGTTACATCATCAAATTCAGATTCAGCTACAAGAAAAGTTAGTAAATGTGTTACCAAAAAGTCCATGTAAAGGTGGTGGGTGGGGTGAAGACTGCTATTGACAATTATAAAAGTACCATCTAAGAATATTTTTCAGTTTTGGGATTTAAAGAAACTGTTGTCAAAAATATATATATATTTAACTTTCATAAAACAAAATGATTTATAAATCAACAATTTAAAAATTTCTATGCCAGAAAAGCATTTTTAACATTAAACTACAGATGCATCGAAAGGTGTATGCAGATCCAATAGATGGGCTAAATTTAAAAGGAGCCTCCATGAAGGAATCGGCAAACGTAACAATTTGTATCAAACTTTTTTTAGAAATCCAAAAAGGAATACTTATAAACTGTCAAAAGCAGTCAAAGAGGGGGTTGCAGATATAATAATGTGCAAACAAATTATTAAAACATCATAGATAAACACTTAACAGTTTACCTCCAACACCCCCTCATATGTATGCCGATATCATCAATGTCAAATTTACATGAAATTTGCAGGATTGCTAAATTTGGAGTAATTGTAACATTGTAGAAAATTGTATAACAGCCAAACTCAATGTATAAGCAATATGAACTGAGAGTCAGAACTAACTGTCTTGTGGCACGACCCTTTTACCCATGCATACCACAAATATATTTGTATGACAGAAGTTGTACATTATTATTTGGGTAAATAAAATAGGTTTAAACTAAGCAATATGAATTTACATAATTAGTATATTTACATAATTTTGTATCGCATATTCAAGCTACATATTGAAAGTGAGGGTGTTGGAAGTTCCTTTAAGTACATTAATTTATATTAATTTGAACTCACATCGTAGTAGGTATAAATATATTATATTATTATGTCAAATAAATTAAAACTTTTCAACTTTTAACTTTTTACTTTAAGGACCAATTTAATATCAGACAGAACAAAACAATAGAAGTAGTGCTCAGAGACTATCACATTATCATAGTATAACTATAATATACAAACAAGTACAAATCAATAACTATTTACGTAAACTCGTCATATACTAGTATAGTAACCAAATATTTATTACAAGGTTGTAATTTTGTAACTTTAAAGTTGTTCCTTTTACGTGTAAAATTTGATTACTAAATGTGTATAAACTGTATGACTGATTTTTACGAAGTCATAATTGGTAAAACACAGAAAGTATGCCAAAAGATTCCAATCGATACAACCTGTCTAAAGATAAATACCATACAATACCACCTTAATGCAGTATTTAACAATATTCTGGCACGGTGCCATATTTTTACCTTTTCAATACCTAGTTAAAGAAGTTTATCATATATACATACACAAGATTTTTTTGATTTTATTGAATGTTTTATTGAATGAAGTTTCGGCTACAAGTTGGTTATATCACTATCTCAATATGACAAGTTATTGTGTTAGGATGTGTATGATATTTTAATGAGCTGTTACAGTACTTTAATGATTAATGATAAGTTTCAAGTATTGAGAGAAAACAATATATTGATCCCCCACTCTATTTACAATCACTGGGCAGATAATCTCAATAAATATAGCATAAACTCGAGATGTTTGTGAAGTATTATATTTTGTCACTTTGTCTATACCAACAAAATAAACAAATCAACCTTGTTCACACAAACAATGATTACTTTTTCTCAGAAATCAACAATGATAAACTGTTAGTGTAGCATTCAAACATTTTTCTTAAAACATGGGTCATCATCAGGTTTATAACGAAGACATCACAAATAAGGTCATGTTTATGGGACAAGTCTCCATTACCACATAGATAAATACAGACATTATTTACTCAATCTTTGGCATGAGATCTTTATTTACTGCGGTCATAGTTTTATTTATAGCAACTGGTTGACGATATTTACTTAAGACAAGCACAAGACATCATGAAATACCCATTCATGAATATATACCTATAAAGACCAACCTTTCCATAACAACACCTTCAAATTTTCCTGTGGCCAATTTACTATAAGTTTAACCTCTGTAGATCAACATTGAACCTCTTAACAACGGCCAACATTTGGTGGCAAAAATTGTCCACAAAATATAACATCTCCACAATTAATTGTCCTTGAAATATTTAACAAGGGGTTAAATTTCTTTCTAACATCTGAACATGCATATTTATATAACCCCACAAAAAGCCATTTTACCAAAAGACGAGAAATTCACTACCTACGAAATTGGATGATTTTACTGTTAAGCAATATATGCTTGTGACTGGATCACCATATATCAGTAAGATAACATTCAATCAGAATGAAACATGACCATTATCTACCCCCTGCATGGTGTGTACAACCATACAAACACAAGAATAGAATCTAAAGCAATAGCAACATTAATTATCATAAATTGAACCAAATTCCTCAGTCAAATTTGATACAAGAATTGAACATAATAACTGTAACAGAAATGGAGTATCCATTCAGTAATAGTCATTGTATACAATATTTCTTTGATTGCTGTACCAGGTGATTTATTAACACATATACTTTATATCAATTTATTCAGAAAGAAAAGGCCCTCAACTCATTCCATAATTCATTCATAATGTGGAAAATGTCCTAAAGTACACATGAAAACCAAGACATATATTTTGTATGCTGAATAATAAACAATGTGTGTTGTATTAAAGTGATTTGGGCATTAATTGGACAATTTTTATTTTTTATTGTATTTGTGCTATAATTATGCATAATAAAGAAAAGTTACAGCCAAGCTGATTTTTTTTTAACTTTAAACAAATATCGAACATTAACTACAGTACCAATAAACCTTACATTAAATATTGAATAATACATGCAAACCAATTAACATCATGGCAAGTTGCTTTTTATAATCCATTATAATCTATTATGTAGTTTACTTATAATTATTGATCTCTTTGATAAAATTGGCTGGAAGTACTTGTTATTTTGTGGACATAATTGAAGTTACAAAGGCAGAAAATATGTAATATAATCGCGTGTCATCAAGCATACTATTATTATGCTTATAGATCAACCAGTTAAAATCTTATTTAATTAACAGAAGAGATTGTACTTTATTAACTCTCTGGCTAAGAATGATAAGGTCGTAAGAACAAAAAAGCTATTTTGAGAAAAAAGAAACTGTCTGAAAACTACTCTTTACTTATGGAAAAACAAGCTTTTTCAACTTCAGTTTGGTAAACATGACCTGTTCCGTTTTTCATGAAAATAGGCTCAATTTAAGAGGCGCCATGTATTGCAGATTTCAAATATGCATTGGTCTTATTAGGTTGTAAGTTTCTCATTCTAAGCCAGCGAATTCTTCATTAAGATTTGCAGCTTGAAGAACTTTCACCGGGTATACGATTTAGGGTTAAAGAATGTTGACTCAAATCTTCATTGAATGAACCTAACAATACCACAGTGGGTCAAACTGATAAATCGTTGGGTCTTGACTTTTCCTTTCTAAGTGCGAATATCTTCAACAATGTCCACAGAAGCATTTACCAAGATCAGAATAAGTTTGAAGAGTCAAAACATCTCAAATAAATCCACAAGTTTAGGGTTAATTGGACATTGACAAATTTATGCCCATGTCCTATCAGATACGATTAGGGCAGTAACATAGTCGGACCACCTAATTCAAATATTAAAAACCTATTTTATGATACGTCTCATCTGATTGGTTAAACTTTTAACATTAAAAACATATCCTATTATACATTCAATCTGATTGGTTAAAAGCTATTGGCTACAAGAGATAGCATGAAAACATCTGACGATGAGCTTCCTACTGAGCTTCCTACTGAGCTTATCCAACTTTAGACTTAAGCAAACAACATAACACTTGATAATGAACAAAACACTTCAACATTGAATAAGAATTTCATAGCATTAATTTAAATTTAGGACACACTAAAGTGACCTTTCAATACTAGTATTTGTCAACTGTACATGAGACGCTATGGAATACATAGCAAGTACAGACAAGACTATTCAATCATCAGAACAAACGTGAAAGAAAATAATTTAAAAGCAACACTGAATTATTTTTAAAAGCACAACTTTGATAACTGTAAAGAGAAAATATTGAATAAACTTTGCTTCAACTAATTCGATCAGCAGTAATAAAGTAACAAGAAACAGGAAGTAGAAAGGGTCATACTTACAAGGGATGCTGGGTATTGGTTCCAGACAACTTGGAAGTGCCGGTAATAAGTCGTCTGCTAACACAAACAGACTATGTAAAGGAAACTGACACATTTTGAAGATTTTGTCAGAATTTGGATAACAATGATGTACAGCAGGTACTGTAAGTACCTAAATGAGTTTTCATGACACACACTAACAATTTACTCCAAAATTTCTACCATTGTGACGAACACTTCGTTTGCTCCGCAACATCATTACAGGTATCATAAAGAATCAAACGTTGAAATTGTCTTCAAAACACACACTTAGGCAGTCATTTGTTTTAGAATATCAACATCCCAAGAATCCACAGGTTCCAAGCAAGCCTATTTCACCTTATCCTAACTATAGAAACAGTTTCATGTCACTTAAAAACAAAACTCAATTGTATTTCATAACCAAAGTTAACTTGTTCTACCTATTAATGGATTTCCTTGATTTCATTGGAAAAACTCTCAAACCATAAAGTTCAACAAATGTAACAATAATAATAGCTAAGTCCACAAACGTTAAACCAATACAGTTATTTTCAGAAAGTAATCAAGAATTTGTTATTTTCAAGTTAAATCAGCACAGAGTTTAATTGACACAAAAAAAACAAAGCTAATAGAATAACGAAATTCTGCTTATTTTTACCAACATAATTCATACAGATCTTAAAACAATTTTGAATGTAAAACTGAGCGAAGAAAACAAAATTCCTGAGGTTTGCACCAACTTTGAGCGGGATCCATTCAATGAGAAAGTTAAACTGAACTACCAACAAGTTTGATCTTCAGTCGACCAATCACAGACCGGCAACAAACCAAGGAACAATAGATAACTAACAACAAGCCACATCCTAACATGCTATAGGTAATTAACTAAGGCAATTAGGAGGTAAGTTTAATGGGTGGTACGAACCTTGGGTATCATAAATATTTCATATGACTAGCTACTGAATCATTCAGATATCAATCAGTATAGGATACAATATCACCGAAATTCTTGTTTAGGGAATAATATAAAAACCATTTCTCATCACACAGGCAATAAAACTAGTACAAAACACAAGTTAAATACGACAATGTATGTACAAAAAGTTAGAACAAAGCCGACTGAAACATTTAATTATTAATTTAATTATCGAAAGCACCAAATGGAAACAGGAGCACTGGTACTACATTGGTTGCCATAAATAAATAATTCTTTTACCATCACGCAAGCTGAGCAGGTAAGTAATTATATTGCATTTCAATTGTTGTGTTGCCGATAATTAAATTGCTACCCCCTTGACATTAATTCTATGCATTCCTGCTCAAAGCTTCCAACCCCAATATAATTATCATTCCTTAATGAGTATATCTATTAACCTTTTGTTGATTATTAAAGCCATCGATATCCAACAATACACAAAGGTACTGGTCAAT
The DNA here is from genome assembly GCA_947247005.1 of Spisula solida. Taxonomy (NCBI): domain Eukaryota; kingdom Metazoa; phylum Mollusca; class Bivalvia; order Venerida; family Mactridae; genus Spisula; species Spisula solida. Next base: position 6,618,190 of record OX365945.1, read on the forward strand.
ATGACTTAATACATGTGAGACATTATATACCAGGAACTGGACACCATCTCTCATTCATAATTCATGAATAAATCAACCGATTCAATACACATGACTTTGCCAAGCAACTATATAACATATCAATCACTACCTATCACTAATTATTTCCAAGTGAAACACAATACCCATGCAACATAGAACAAACTCAAGAGTCACAACTAAGTCCAAATACCACTTCTGAATCTCATGAAGAACAATATTGAAAGAAACTAACTGAAAAATGTATTTAATTTCATTCTATAATAGCTCCAACCAATCGAGAATGAAATAGAAATCGATGAACTTAACTGAATTTGAAGTATGAAATACTGTGAAAATCACCAAAATATTAATACTTCAGTTCAACACTTGCGAAGATTAAGTTTTATGCACATAAACCGAAAGAATAACAAACTACAAGAAAACGTGATGACACTACAATACCATATAACCACATTTCACCCATGAATACAAAACTTATTAATGTATAGACTATAAGCTCCACATTCCTCTACTATATTTCATACATGACATCTAGTTCCACATGACACCTCATTCTATGGTACCCAGATATAACGCAGACAAACTTACAAATATATGATATTAATTGGAATAACATAAAAAATATTTCCCATAATAATAAAAAATTCCAAAAACTCGAAATCCAAAAAACAGGTTATCACAAACTTGTATTCACACACATTAGCTATCCCTATTACTTGCTGCAGTTATGAGAAAATAGTTATCTGCAAATCTGTTTGTCAAGGAATTATTATCTTTATATTCATAAAAGTGAAGTAAATGATCCCACAAAAAACAAATTACTGTACTAACGCATCCACTTACAAACCGAAAACCAGTATAATGCCCAGTTTTTTAATTATTTCACAGCAAAATGCACGGACTGTATTGACAATTCAATTTGATTCAAAAATGTGTCTCCAAAATTTCTACAGTTAGATAGGGTAACCAGTTAGTTTCAAGTTTCAAACAGCCTGACACATTGGAGTGTAGAAGCACTTACTTCAAACAATACAAATCAAACAGTAAGGACACCCTGGACTTGAGATATGACCTAATGTTGAAATTTACTAACTTTTATCCCCACTTGTCAAAATATTTACACAGATTTTCACTAGAAAGAAATTGATGTGAAATGCAAATGGTAATTTCAACATTTAAGGCGTCAAATTGCTCATAATCTGCGATAATAAATTTCTGTTTATTTTGAAAATAATATCGTAAAGACATCGTTAACAATAAATGTTTGACTAATCTACTACTAAGTTACCGTACACTTCAAAGAACTAACCAATGCTCCGTCCAAACAAACCAAGTAGGAGACATTTGTTGAATGAGCCACACACATTCACACATATCTTGCCATCAATATAAATGCACCGTAAAAACCTTCACACAGAGACCACCAATTTTCTTATGTATCTTAATTAAACATAATTATTAAAGATCACGAAAATAAGAAGACCAATTTGCAAGTGTGGGAGGGTGGTTTAATTATTGAGGTTAAATTGTATCCAATAAACAGGCTTGATACACTCATACATTAGATTTCAATAAAAGTTCAATGATAGTATGATGCTTAAAATAAAGTAATTCCTAGCACCAGTACAGTATCAAGAGAATAAGTTCTGTATGTGTACCAAACATGACTTTTATGGCATTAGGGAATCTGCACTTCACTTGAGTTTCAGTTTCAGAAATTTCTTTCAAGCTCTTATATTCCAAAATGTGTAAACATTTGCAGATCTACGCAGTAAATAATGGTAAAGTAGCAACTCATTGTAATTCTCCATGCCAACTTGGGGTAAGAGTATACAGTATCTCACAGGATGTAGGAGGCTCAAGTCTTCCTCAAGACCTCTCAATACTATATATTTATTGGCATATTTCACGCACCTTATGAAGAAAATCAACAACTCTACCTGATATTGATGTCAGTATGTACATTATAGTGCATGTTGACAGTAATCAAATAATCAATCAATACAAACATAATTATGTTTTAAAAAGTTTCAATTTATTGTGATATTAACGTTCCGCAACCAACAGAGTCAGATTGAGGGAATTCGTCAATGGCCTATGCTCCCCGGAGGAGCCAAGGGCCTAGGCAAGTAAGTAATTTACTTATTGTTTAACCATGCACATGGATGATGCTTATTAATCATAAACTATAGTCAGCCCGCTCGTTGTCTAATATGGAGACCCATGTTCAAATACGGGTGGATGCACTCATATGCCTGTCATATTTTAGTAGAAGCTGATTGGCAAAAAGAGGCTATGCTTTGCATTTTCTAAAATTGTGTACCTTTTCATCATGATCATGTTAGCATTAAAGTGTAGTATAGTGAAATGATGATATATGCGTTAATGATCACCTGAATTAAGCAACAACCTGTCATAGGCAGTCAATATAATTTAATCCCAATCAACGGTTTACAATTCTAAGTAGATATTTATTGCATGGCCTTATATGCAGATTTGAATCTCAGTGTTTGAACAAAAAATATAATTATGCCACGGCTTTAATCATCCACCCTGCCAAATTTTACTCGATCATTCACCCTGCCAAATTTTACTCGATCATTCACCCTGCCAAATTTTACTCGATCATCCACCCTGCCAAATTTTACTCGATCATTCACCCTGCCAAATTTTACTCAATCATTCACCCTGCTAAATTTTACTCGATCATTCACCCTGCCAAATTTTTAAACACTTTTGAACCCACTCATACAACTAAAACAGTTTAGTAAGTCATGATGTTAAAACCATGGCTTTGTTTTCTATATACATATTTTCCTGCCAAAAATGGCATAAATACAGGATAGGAGCATGATGTGAACCACTTTGCATTAAATTGCATGCGTAATAAATTTACATAACAGATTAACATGATTGATAGGTAATTAAGATTCAATAATACTCAATAAAAACTATGAAACATCACAGGATACCATCAGTAGGCCACAATAAGACATTTTGAGTAGGAATAAAACACTCATAGAAATTCATATTTTACAACTGAGAGGTATCATCAAAGAGATTATGAAATTTCATACTTCTGAGCATATATTTACCATCCTATAAAGCACAATGCATTACTGTATATTACTGTATTTCACCGTAGATTTTCACTAGCAATATGTACCAGTATAAGCTAAATAGATTTATACCAAATCAATTTATTCCCCATTTATTGCAGCTACGTGGGAATCAATATATCATAACAAGTGAAAAATATCCATATGACGCAAGCAGTCTACCTTAATGAAAGAATTAAAAGCCGAGACTTCTATTTCCTTTATTTATGTATTGATTTCTGCCTGATTGAGTAACAAGAAGTATACAACAAGGTACATCAGCCTTAAATTCTCCTTGAGCTCTGTAAACTGCAAGGCCTCAGCCCTATATTCTCCTTGAGCTCTGTAAACTGCAAGGTCCCAGTAGAGCTCTGTAACCTGCAAGGTCTGAGTGGCGCTCTGTAAACAGCAAGGTCCCAGTTTCTTTCAGTTAGTTGCATTTGTTCTTAGAACGGTTTCAGCTTTTACACATCAAATATTTATAATACTAAAACAAACTATCATGTAAGATTTCAAAAAATTTCATTCAGCAAGCTGCATGGTATTAAAATGGTCATAAAAAATGAAAATATAATAAAAGCATTTTAATCACCTAATTTCATAGTAAAATCATACTGTACAAGGCTATAATGACAATATTTCAATAATGTCATTTACGGTCCAATATATCAAATTTCAAGTTTAATTGATATTTAATCTAGTATAAATTTACCAAATATCTAGAATAATTTTACTTTGCAATTAATTTGTCAAAAAATACATCAGTCAATTTAAATATAATTAATATATCAGAAATTGCCAAAGTAAGATTAATATAATATATTTACAATGCTACCGTACAGAATGAGACAAACTGAAAATTCTTTTTACTCAGCCAAGGTACAGTTTTAATTGGACAGAATGGGTGTCGTTGAACCTATTTTCCATTACCATCAATGGTATAAATGTATACCTTTAATTCATTCTCGTAAGATCTAGTTATATATTAAAATAACAACCAAAGTTTGCACGTACAATAAAACTTCAATGATTGAACTATCAATAGGATTTCTTAATAATGACATCTAAGTAAGGTTAACATGATTTATCATATAGCAGTGGTGTGCATGCCACCTGTTTGTTGACAACTTACTTTGAAAACATGTAAATAAACAAAAGATAAACAATTCTCTAATGCACCTATATAAAATATAATGTTAAATAAGTCAATAAAACTTTGAACAGTTTAAATAGCTTAAGGGAGTGAACATTTTGATAACCGTTAAAAAAAAGGCATATAAATAATGTAATGATGATAACTCAATAAAATAGAAATTATAGTTGAATTTGTAGTGGGGATTGTGGCCTAGAGGTAGGGCACATGCTTTGGGATCGAAAGGTCTTGGTTCGAAAGGTGGTTGAACGAATGAATTGCTGATAGAAGCCCTCCAAAATTGGTAACTTAACTTAATTTTAATATAACCTCTCAATAATAACCCCATGGTCCAAAAGGGTGTTCTTTTGACAGACTGCTGCTTCCGCTTCTTCTTTTTCTACTTCTTCTTCTTCATCTTCTTCTTCTTCTACCATTACAGTACAGGTCCCTCTTTGAGGCAATGTCTTGTATCAAACTGACGTAGAGCAGTTTAGCCTCAAACAATTGATAAATGACACCTTCAAGTTCTGGTTGACACATTCTTGTACTGAGAATTCTATGAAACCGTTCTGTTTGTCTGTACTACAAGGGGCCCATAGTTCACCGTGGTAGACACTGCCGGTATTACAACTTAATATAGTCTCCACTATTTACATATAGCTTAAAACTGGCCTGCTAATATTTTGAAGTACTCAAGAACTGAGTGGGGGGTAAATACTTGAGTGAAAGTACTCACCACCTATACTATAAAATATCAGCCAGTCCAAACTATTCACGCAAAACTTGGCAAATACAATACATGCATTTATACATCTAGGCAACATTGCTGAGTTTAAGTCGCAGGAAGTCTAAACAGACGAGTCTTAAGTTTTTCCAATCATTATATGTACTAGTAAATAACTCAATGAAAACTAACAAACTTTCAATAAATAATTGAAGATTTACTATAGGAACTACACTTAAATCTTTGCCTTGATAGCATGAAGCTACCAGGTCATTTAAAGGTGCCAAATGCACGGTTCTCTGGGCTAAGGAATTTCCCATTGCTGAATTTCTGATATATCAGGGGCTAGGACAATTCATTGGACTTCCTTTTCATGAATTTCTAATTTTCGGGGCTAAGGGATTGTAATTCTCATTCCTGAACTTCTCAAATAAGGGGCTAGGGAATTTTAAAGAAGATGTATCAGTGTAACTATAAACACATTTTTCAACCATATAAATTATCTAATCTCCTCAACTAACTTCAAAAGACAACATTAAACTATTTACATTAGTTAATGATTTTTTCATTAAATACTTGACCCAAAAATTAGATTCCACATAAAGCTTATACTGGCTTGTTAATACCATCTACATAGTTCAATAGCAGTAGGTATTAAAAGTCTATGACTGTTAAATAATTGTTAACTTGCTAACAAAACTTAAGAACATATCAGCAGTCAACGAAGAACTGCTAGATATAGGTGTGGATATAGAACTAGTTAAAACGGTCTTGTACTGCTATCTCGATGTAACCAAATTCTTAGTTTTAATTTTAGTATATTTTTCATTCACAACTGGTCTAGACTAACATGGTCCATTGATTTGTTATAAACTATAACTTGGTCAAGCTATAGGGTGATTAAAAGCCTATTGTTCGTACATTATCAATCTCCAAAGATAAAATGGCAGATAAATTGTAGCATACATGGGGGTTTTGCAAGCATACAGTGCAAAGCTCGGTGCTTAATTACATTTATTTAAGTTCGAGCTTAAAAGAATGCTCTCAAATGTGATGCTTTAAAGCTTAATGTAAAACTGTGAAATTTCATACAGTAGAGCTTGATAAAATATGCTAGGAAAATTTATATTTTAGAACTTAATGGAAAACTATGGTCTTTTAACACAGAATACTATGAAAACGAAGATTTTGCCAAGACAGGAATAAGTAAGTAAGTAAGTAAGTAAAGTCTTTATTTTACGAGGCTAACATATTACAATAATGCAATCTTCCATATGGGTCTCAGGAATGTTGCGAGTAGATGTTTGAAGAAACACACAGGCATACTAACAATAAATCAGTGTCACAACTACTTTTTATAAACCAAATTCTAAAATTAATGTTCCTATCACTACCAGTCTATTTAATACCTACTTACTTTGGAAATGCGTCCTTTTTGTGCGAACAAGCTGGTTGTTATGAATATCCAAAACTAGATTTCACAATAAAATATTCAAACTTATTCACCAGTTTTCCTAGTTACAACTTGATGATCAAGATCAGCGTTTACTATCGGGAATAAAATTATAAATAGTATAGTTCAGTATCTGACAGCTTTGACAATCATGCAGCTGCAAACTTAACTATCTGACTTGTAAAAACCTAACTTTTAAACTATTATGATTTACCAATCCTGAGCAGCAAATTATTAATAAAATTTTCAAAAGAAGTCAATCATATCTAATTCAATACTTGGATCTAACCACCTCCGTGTTCAATAAGACGCAATTTCAAAGCGTGTACAGTGTAATTGGTCCAAAGAATTACAATTTTTCTACACACAAAATCGGTTTTCAAAAATCCACAAAATAAACTTTAGTTACAAAAGAAGAATAGCGAATCAAACTTGGTATAAAATAAAGTATAAAGGATTTACAGATCTCCAGTCAGAATGAAGATGAAAGACATGATTGTCACATAAAAGCAAATTTGATTTTCATTATCTCGGTTCCATAGATTATTACAGCTTTGAGCTATAACTTATAAGCGTAATTTCAATGGAGATCATATGACAATTCACCATCCAACAGTTAATTATAATGCAAGACAACAAAATCATGATGCCTCATGTTCATTCTTATTGCAGGGAGGGGGTGTACCTTCACTCATGCAGGTTGGACATTGGTTGGAACAGATTCAGACGTGGTTGACATATAGCCTGTCCACAGTTGGAAGAAGACTAGGGTTTAATGATAACCATAGACAAATATATACATTTAAACCAGTACAAAGTCAAAATGTTATGTCAATACAGACTAATATTCATCATCATAAATTTTGTTATTATGATTACTTCTGTCATGATATGTACAAACAATTCCAGGGAAAAACTATACCTAGTGTTTGCTCAAATTAATTAAATGTCAGAATGTTGCAGCTAAAATGTTATACTACATTAAGTATGATGGGAAAGTCAATAAAGAAACAATACAGATTAATAATCAGAGGCCATGATATTGTTTAATATTTAATAATGAAAATCAATTGTCTGAAAATAGACTTAAGAAGATTGATATTAAATTGAACTTGGTAATTGTATAAATACACAATGTTGAAAACCACTAATGTAAAACAATGGCAAATAAATATGACCAGCAAGAGGGTTCATGCTGATAAAACAGTATTTTATGGCAAACTCAATATTTATATTTCAATAATAATTAGCCTAACCTGCTTTTTAGATTGACATTGAATAAACAAAGATGTTTTAACGTCGCCAAAGAGAATTAATATAAAGGTTGTTACCCTAAGTCAAAACTGATGTAACAAAACAAGTCCTAAATGACATATCAAACAAACATATACAAAACAAACATGTACCATCAACAAAAATTAAACAAAGATTGCTTTTAACGAAAATCGTCATGAACTAATTTTGCCAAAGGAAGATATTTTGTATTTCTGACGTAAGTGCCTTTATTGAAGACATTAACCTTTTGGACGTAAAAACGCAAAAAATAATTGTGAAACATCAATACTTTCTGATGTAAACATTTGTCTAAGTGTTTCTAGTATTTGCTTAAGAATAAGCCCTAATTTAAGCATTAATTACAACCCTGCATCATACCTAATCACTCAGGGTCTAACAAATTGTTCAATACAAAACATATATTCAGTAACCAAATACTTAATACAGTCCATGAAATAGTTAAATAGAAGTACTAGAATTAAAGCTTAAATGTCTATTATTGATGCAAGAAACACATAGTCATGGAGTAAAGTACCACAGGCACCTATTTTACATGTTCGTCAAAATCAAAAATACAAATGTAAAACACCTTTATTTACAAACTGCACGGCCGTTATTTGCAATGCTTATCCAAAGCCATGCAACAAAGTAATATTTTCTGATAGCAGGCACCATAAAGCAGACAAGGGACAATTTTAACTTAATTTAATCAATGTTTAACAAAAACGATTTTAATTTAAGATCATTTTATACAGTCTGTAAATACCACTGCTATTAAAATGTTATTTTCATGTTTTTGTCTATAAACTAGACCACCTAGTTACCATGGTACACGGACAATATAACATTATGGCGATCATGATTTATGATGAAGATTTATAACATTTAAGTATCAATAAATATATATTACTTTTTTGCATTAGAATACAACCCAGGTCGTAAATTTTGTAAGCATACAGCACATTATTGATAGGTTCAAATCATAAAGTAAATAAAATTTACTTATACAAACACATAAGCTCGTAAGTCTGACACAAAATTATCATGGAAACCATAAAAAATAAGAGTTATTCAAACATACTTAAGCCCAGACAAGGAGAGATTAGGTTGATCAATTAATTTCTAATCAAATATTTAATTGCCAACATTTAAAAACGCCCATAGAAATCGTATATTGGTATCTATAGCAAGGGGTACCCTAACACATAAATACGAACAGGAAAAGTACAAGATATTCTGACGATGAAATTTCTGACTATCTGAAAGTTTCAAAAGTACATACTTATACAGGCTGAAAATCTGTCAGACTGGAAACCAGTCGATCTGACCATAACAGAGATATATATACATATTTAAGGACGCCAGACTCATTGATTCCAATTAAGAATCAGGTTTTGACATGTCTGTCGGACTGACAGATTTGACCGATTTTGAAAAAATCTGAACTTTAACTTCAAGATTGAAAGCTAAGACTCATCCCTGGTATTAAATATAATGAAGTCGCAAACATTAAAAGGAAGACAACTCTGACGTAAATTGATAAAGTTATTAACTGGTAATACACAAGAGACGTACAGTTATGTATATTGATTATTATAATACTGTTAAATATTTCATAACGGTTCTCCACCCTGTTTTAATGATTTATGAAAACATTCAAGAATGAAGACATTGCAAAGTGAGCAGTTCACTGTTCTATATACTAGCGTATAGTAAAGTAAGTCAATATAAACCATTAACAGGGTACGTATACCGGGTAAGGTATGTGGAACAACATTACATAAGTTTCACTGGCTTAGAATTAGAACGTTGTACGTGTACTTACGACCTTATAAGACTCATGTATATTTGAAATCTGCATTACGAGGCGCTCCTTATGAGCCTATTTTCATGAAAATTGGAACTGGTCATGTCGACCAAACCGAAGTTTAAAAAGCTTGTTTTTCCATAAATAAAGAGTTGTTTTCGTGTGTGGATAGTTTTTGAATGCCTGCAGTTAGGTTACTGCATGGGCAGTTTTTGAATACCTGTAGTTATGGGCTGAATTGCATCAGTTTTTGCATATCTGTATTTATGAGCTGAACTACATGGACAGTTTTGTATATCTGTGTTTACAGTCTGAACTGCATCAACAGTTTTTGTATACCTGCAGTTATGAAAGCGTTACTAGTCTATGTGTGAATGAAGACAGCAACCGATAAACTTGTTATGCTTTCAACATGATCAAAACATTGTCACAAGATCAATATGAGCTAAATCAATGTTGAAAGACATGTAAAGCACTGGATCAAGAGAAATGGGTCCGATATTAATCATGGTGGATGGCAAAGTTTACAGCACACATATATAGATCAATTAATAACGCATGCAGGTCAGACAGTTTGGACAACCTTTTAAAAGCCAGGTTAAGACTGTTTGCTCACTGGCAAACCTTTTGTATAATGATTTCACTGGGACACTTCAAATATAGAACAGAGGTCAATATTGACCAAACCATTTTAGATTGTACAGTATATATGGACATGTATGACTTTCAAATAAATGAATATATACCAAATGCTTGAAACAAAAGACCGATCATAGACAGCAAATATTAAATGAGTAAAACAAAGCATGTATGAAGGTCAACAAAATTTGTATCGTAAAATGCACAATAAAAATCAGTTATGAATACATGTATCCAGAAAAGGGATAAGATACCATTCAAAATGCTATACAGACAAACTAGTTGACTTTTATCAGAATAGCCAAGTCATTCTAGTTTAATGATTGTGTAAACAAGTCAGAAATGTTCCAGTTTCTTGATACATGGGTACTACCCACATTGACCGCACTGACCACAGGGTGAAATGCGAAATATGGATGAATATTGGACATAAATCTATAAATACTCCCAACATTATTTGTTCAATAAGTCGCACCAGTTAAGCAAGCAATAAGTATGATTTCGTTAATATACAGCCAGGGTTCCTTGCGTGGAAAATGCAAATGTTGTTTTAATCCTTTGAAACATGAATAAACAGTTTCAAATGAACTTTATTGGAAATTTGGGATATTGAAATAATTTATCCTGCCAAAGTGCAAGAGCAATCTTATAACTTAGAAGGTACACCTCACCCTGTCATTCATTAAATAAGCCAAATGCTTAATTTTTTTTCATGATTTAGATGAAGAAAATTGGAATTGACAACAAATTCCTTAAAAACACCCTTATTTCAGATACTATATTTAAAAAATTCAATCTGATAAAAACCTATCCGGAAATTACTTTTGTCATTCATATAGATATCAAACAGACACAAAGTAAAATCGGTGTTGCAAGTCAAAATGACTTTATTGTAGTAAATAGTTTTACGTTTAACACACTTCAGTACATTTTTTAGCTTTATGAGTTCTGACGATATGTCGTCTTTATTTAACATGTACATTAAGCCATTCGTACTATGAACATTGCCAATGACTGTGGATTATACAAATGTAATTATTTCCATTGAAATTAAAGCCAAGTTGAAAGCCAAGTACTGTTGATTCATTTACCACAAAAAAAACATGTAAGGGGGTGAAAACATGTAATTAAAAATCATCAAAAGTATAGACGTAGTTTAGGTCAGGTTTGCCACAATATTTGTGAATAATGCACCAAGTAACATTTTTATCCAAGGACGTAAGTATAAGATATAGATGTAATTATGTTATAATAGCAATGAGAGGGCACAGGTACATAGAATGTTTGATTAAGATCAGCAAATGAACACACCCTATCTTAACATCTAACTCCACTATAAGGTTCTATATAAAACCTAACACTATAAGTACATGGTAAATACAAGAAGAGAAAGGCTATGCTCAACTACATAATGTATTTAAAGACATGTTCATCTTCGTAATATCTACTCCACTTATGTTAAACTTATCCATGCCCACTTGACCCCAAAGTTAAAGGTCATGTGAGAATCGTATGCAAACAAATTAATGTAAAAGACGTCATCAACTAAGCTTTAACATAACCATTTTCATTCCACTTCAAAATTTTTAATTTAAAGAAATTTGAACCTACTCAAATAAGTTACAAGTTTTTTTTACATTTTAATTAGTGTACACAATGAACAGCATTTGGTTATCAACTTTTAATTCAATCTCATCAAATAGAGGAGAGCATTAGTTGTAAAATTTAGTACTTTCCTGCATAATAGATGCATTGAACTTCAAACTGACTAACCATTCTGATTTTTCTGAATAATACAAAGACAGCACTGTAACATTGTAATGAAATACTTAAAAGAAAGATTATTTAACAATGTTTGTGTATAGTGCATACAGTCACCAGGTAGTTAGTGGCAAAATTCAAATTATATTTAATCTTCCTTTACTACAACGAGCTTCACCTACCTTTACCACTCTGTACTGCAAGGTCAAGGCCATGAAAATTCGTAGATTTCAAAGACTGTGTTTTTCGTAACTTCTGGAGATGAATTTGTTTATAAGAAGCTGTAAAACAAATGTTTATAATCATGAAAACAAGCAAAACAAAGCAATTGAAAATCAATGAACAAGCCATTGAATAAGCCAAGAAGCCCAATCGAGGCTTTCAGACATGTTTCTATAAACTGCACAAACAATCACATGCATTTTGAAGAAACTCATTAGTTTTAAATGTACAGTTATGCGGAAGTAAGAAACTAAGCAACCGGATCAAAAAGTAAAGCCTAAGAACTTGCATGCCTACCTTTGCAATGACTTTGCATGACAATGTTTGCAGTTTTGCACCTTAAGGTATGAACAAAGCACAACAGTTGGGGGTATTATGAGAGACATCACAAGGAGAGATTTAAATGTTGTAGTTATGATGTATATCTCTTCAATTTGACATTCTTCAATAACTTGCACTCATAAAATGGCATGTTTATCTGTATATTTCAAGTCACAATTCAACATATAACATACACATGAAGTACCCATATAAAAAATCAACAAACTGTACTGCATGAAAAGCGCATACAGTAAAATTATCAATTTTCATGGAGTGTTCATTCTTATTACTTTAAGAATAGAAGTTATTTGTAAAACAGTTATGCCATCCTAACATTTGGCAGCCAATGAAATTATTTTGTGATAAAGGGACAGCCAATACAGTTATTTCATGGTAAATATCACAGTCAGACCTTATACTGTTGACCTCAAATGCAATAAGGTTCAAATGACCAACAAATTGATTGATATATGCAATGAAAAATATTCCTTCTCTAAAGCTAATCACATGACTAGGTAATTACAAATTTTTAATTGGAACAATATTTAAAAATTTAAAACCAATTTTAAGACAACAATAACAGGAATTGTCTTTTAAGAAATGTAGATTAGAAATGAAGAAGAAATGAACGACCTTCATTGTGTTTTAACAAAAAGAAATGTTCTCAATTTCTGGATTCTCTTGTTACATTATTATAACCAATTATATAAATGGAATTAAGTCAGGGTCAAGAAAAATTTGAAACGATGTCAATCCGTTCATTCAAATAATCATTCCAAACATGTGGTTTATAATTACAGCTGAAATAAATTTACATTCAATAATTATGAAAATATATGTGCTCACGGGTAGAAAATGACTGATAAAAAGAATAATTAATAATTGTGAGCTGTAACATCAGTCGTTGACGTAAATAAAACAGGTTAAAGACTTCATAATGTGTTAACCTTCAAAGTACATGTATTTACATATTATTATGAATAAATTAAAATCACATTATACATTATGAAAAGCAAATATATACTTATTTTATAAACTGGGCTAATCCTTTTACATTCAAAGGGGCCATCTTTAAAAAAATCTTTCATGTAAGATCATGTTAAGTGGATTTTGAGTGCCTGACTATCCTAAGGTACTAACTATAACTCAAATAAACTTAATGCACATGTACTATGCTTAGTCTGTAGCCAGAACAGTACTTTGACTATGATTTTATTTATATAATTTCATGACAAAAATGAATATCTCGGTAAGGCCAACTTAATAACCCATGAAAATTGGGCAAGTGATACTGAGTTGGTAGAATACAAAGGTTTATACAACACGTTTTACAAAGTTTTGCAGTCACATATCATACTTGTCCTATCATTTTTGATTGACATGACTCCTTAAGATGAATATTATAAACTGATAATCTGAGTATACAGGTCATATCAGTCAAACAAATAAAAAACCTGTTTAGTCTGTTCATAGAATGAAACAAGTTTAAACAGCTCATACAGCATGATAATTATCATAACCAATTCAATACTGAGAAAAATAGACATTTTTAAAAAAAAAATCTCATTGAAATCTTGTTTCCCATAAATGTTAATTTGATATAGGTCATCCAAAAACATAACACAGAAAAGAGTGACAAAGGCAAATAAATGGTTCAGGCAGCCATTTAAGTAATGTCTCAACCTACTTCATAAATTCCCCAAATTTGAGAGAAAAAACGCACGCAAAATCACATTTTCAACCTGTATACAATGTCTAGGCAATTTCCTACAATACTAAGAAATGTATACTCCCCAAGTGGTAGGGGCACTAGTGCATCCAGTGACCATCAAGGCGGCTATAGATGTGTGTTACTTACTTTCTGGTGGTTCCTCCTGTGCTACTGGTGGTATAGATGGGGCAGTCCGTCTCTTCACTATAGGTTTCTTGTTATTATACATTTCATGACTATCCTCACTGTTCGACCAAGTTTGTCTTGGCTTCGGTGGACCATCAGACTGAAAAACAGAAACAAACTGAATCAAGGTCAAACAAAATGAACATTGTACCATCATATATTTATAAGCATTTTACACTATAGTAAAGCCTTAGCTCCACTAACAAACATACAATGTCATTTTGATGCAATGCATGATCCAGGGGTTCCACTAGCTTCTGAATCTGAAGGGTCATTTTGATACTTTTGACTAAATTTTACCATTTTATCTTAAATTTATAGGCAAAATATCCATAATTTTAAAAAGAAAATGACCCCTCAAACCACAATCTTGATGGTCAAAGTGTGGCTTCCAGGGTCAAAACCCCTACTCCTGAGTCAAATGGAACCCCTAATGATCCTTCCAAATGCAGGTACCCTGAACATATCCATTGAATGCAAACTGTCGTCATTCACTGAACTTAACAAATAAGTTACTATGGTGATACATTAAACCCTTGAAATGAAATAACCTTCAGAAACATCCATTTTCTTCAGCCAATGCACACCTGTAAGAACTCTATCCAACAAATTTTCAAAACAGAATTATAAGACACATAAATATTAATTTTTTGTTTGAAATTTCGAATCACCACATGAAAAGTCCCACTGAATATCAACAATTAACTGCTATTATACCATACAACAAACAATACCATGTAATAATACAAATATTCCAGTACTACCCCTGCACCGTTAAACCATAAGAAACAAGCTTACTGAGCAAGGACTGGGTTCTAAACCAGCCAGAATTTCACACCAATTGACGAAGTCAAAATATCCCATCTTCTTTTTCACTGTAATAAACCTTCTGTGTACAAGTTACTCCATTATTATGAGGGTTGAGAAGATATTACTGCATGTATATAAATGATCTAACACTCGAAAACTTAATCAAACACTTCACAGCTTCAAAATCTGAAATATGTTTCTATATCTATTGAATTATCTTAAATACTACACCAATGGACCAAGTAAATACAAGTTTGAAATTTACTGTTAAAGAAGCAAGCTTTTTTTATGTGAATATATTTAGCGTCTCAATTTAAAAGAATAATTTTCATCTAATCCTATCCTACAAGGCTATTGGGGTACATAGAATTTATTGAAATTCTAACTCAATAATTTCGGATAAAACATTTGTTCGTCAACAAATGCAATAGCGGGACACATTTTATCAAAACATCACATTCAATTTCTCTATGAAATTTATCACATATGAGTCAAGTTAATGAGAAGAAGGTGTTGTTATGCATATAAATGAGACCAGCGCTTGTGAATATAAATAAAATTATTTCGACAGAGTTCAATAGACAAAGTGAACCTGAGTAACTGATAAGTAAGCTGAAAATGTAAGTCTATATAGCTACAGTATTTTATGTTCTGTAAAAACATGTGTTCAGTGACATTGATCTGTCCGTTCAACCGTAGGTAATTGATTGTAGTTCAGGAGGTTCAACATTCAACTTTTCATGGATTATCATACATATTTCAATAGAATAAATTACGAGTCTGGCACAAGAATACCTCAACAGTTCAATAATGTGGACATTACAACAGTTGCCCCTACCCAAATACCAATTTTCATAACCTAGCTTGGAAACAATTTGAGGCAATGATGGACGGATTGAGGGCTGTGAAACCTTAAATCCCCTCAAGTTGAAAGCCAGTAGGGAACTAATTCAAATACTGTAAATCCGGTTTTCTTCGCGGTAGTTAAATTTTTTGTGTGGATTTTCTCGCAAATTTAATATTTGGGTTCCTCGATCAAGACCTCGTCAATTCGCGAAATAAGTTCAAAACAGAAAATCACAAAATAAAGCTTGAGCAAATATAAAGTGATTAACAGTATTTAAATGAAGTCTACATGAAATACAGTGTACCTTGTCTTAGCAAGGGATACAGCAAATACAGCAGCTTAACAAAGGTACTAAAATGAAATTTAAATTGGGATTTACTAGTAGCTGTTTTAGACAGGTGGTTAATTGCTTAATTTAGTATATACTGATTATTTAAGGTCGATTGTGAGACAAGTTTTTCCAACTTATATTAATCACTCTCTACACCTCATTCCTGATGTTATCCATCGCCATGAGGGTGTGAGAGAAGAGTCCTGAGCCAGTTTCCCTTTTATGCTGAGCGTCTAGCAAAGGAATTTCTTGTATTATTTATATTTCGTTTTTGGTATGACGCGGCTTGGGATCGAACCCGGGACCTCCGGCACTAGAAGCGGACACTCTACCACTAGGCTATCCAGGTTAGATGACCTTATACACAGGTTAAATGGTTATACCCATTTACCATGAGATGGCTCAGGAACTATTTCTGACCTATTCCACTCTTATATTTGTACATGACATGAAACTAGAACTTAAAACAGTAGATTGCGGCATTACACAAACCATTTACTGGCTTAATTCAGTGAATGGTTCAAAATACTCAGTCTGGCATAGAATTGTTCAATAATCAATGCGAATGTATAAGTGGCTTACAACAAGACTGCGCTTACTACCAGTATATCTTGTAAGATTATAAATGATAAGACATAAACTGGGACCTTCTACTTAATAGATAAATAAGATATTAGTAAGTGCAGTATGACTAATGATAATTATTGAGACAAACCTTAATTCAATAAACAGCTTTACATATCTTATTTATCAAGGTTTTCCTCCATTTTATAACTTCCAGCATTTGTTTACTAAGAAAGAAGCGCCAATAGTCCGCGTCTTCTCCTCGAAAAAAAACCTGGTTTCAATGTGTCAGATATTCAAGCTAGCAAAGGCAAAAAACCAAAATAGAGAGTAATAAACAAAACACAAATTGTTGCTGGACATTAGGCAGTGATTCTGGAATTTTTTAGATGGCTGGTGGGAAGTTTTGTCAGATTTTGCTGAAAAGTCATCTATAGGACTGACATGTTCATGTTTGGGGAAGTCTAACTATAAACTGTTACCTGTCAATAACATTCAGTCATATCCCAGTATAGGTCTGAAATCTACAGGTCAGTCAGACTTATCTGTCACAAAATGTTCAAAAAACAGACAAAATTGGAACCGAGGCACCGAGTGTAATGTTAGGTTAATGAACAGGATGAAGTATTGAGTACAAGTTCATGAAATATTCGCCATCTTTCTAATTAGAATATACCAAATAATTCCTGAAATGTATAGCGCAATATTGAATATAGTATTGAATTTACAGATCGAAGATGTCCGACAATCTCTAATAGTCCAACCTTGCTCAACAAACTGTGGCAACCAATCCCAGCTTATATATCATTCATGAGAAGTTGTTGATTGTACGTAGGTATTAAAATAAACACGACACATACATGCTATGTTAGAACTGTATTGTCATACAAGACAAGAAAGATATATGACAATCGTATCTCTTGTAGGATCAAAAACATACACAGAGACATTCACAAAACAATTATAAACTGGAAGCTCGGTGCAATGAGGCATGTGAATACTCAGTCAAGCAGAGTGCTAATTAAGCCAGTTTTTGCACGTTTTAATCTGATTATTTACTGAAATGCAGTGACGTCAATTTGGCAAATTGTGCCAGAAGAACCTGAATCAATTAACATGTTTAAAGCATTATTCCACATGAGAAAATAAAACATTTAGGTACAAGTCAGGTAAGGTTGAATCACCTGCTGTCAAATTGATACACATCATACACAGACAGCCAGGTAACAACCTAGTTGACATGCTGAAATTAAACTAGTGACCCCCCCCCCCCCAATTTTTGTTAGAACTTACAATAATTTAGTTATGTAAGGTACAAATATAAATCTTTTGTAATTACCTAATGTATGTAATCGGGATAGTCCCAACCGCTACCCTCACTATTACGTTACTATTTTTGATACAAAGTTAGACCTTTCCTTATGGACAAAGTACACCTGCCTGTGCCAAATGGATCTACGCTGGTGAAATCATACATGGAATGCATGTTATACATGTACATGTATTAAAATTATTTGTGGGAATTAAATAACAGTGGGAAATTATTTGTGTGACACTCGTTAAACCTTGTATGACAGATAAGAACGGAATATTCATGATTTCGTACAATATCACGATACTTAATAATGCTACATAGAATATTATTGAATGAAAACATAGCATGTTGCCATGAACCAAAACAAGCTTGTTTATGGAGGCCAGCTACAGAAGTCAATGATCGCAAAAATGTGTAAATTCTGAAAGAAAATCACAGTCTTACACTCAGATTATGTATAGAAAATAACAGCTGTTGACATTGCACATATTTTGCATGTGATAGAAATTCACTTAAGACCTGGACAGCTGTTACATCAAGATACAGTCCAGAATCCGGGAGTAATCTGATTTTGTTGTACTAACTTTGTAGATAAAAGTCTTAAGTCTTACACAGAGAACTTTTCAAAGTAAACAGCTACATTTGTAGTTTCATCACAATATATGATCCATTTTTTAACAACTTAAGCTTATAGTAATTTTTATGTATCTTACTTTTAGTGTGAATTGAATAACAAGTTCTACGACTTATATATCATGCCTTCCAAATTGTATCCATGGGCAATGTCGGAAAAGTGAGTTTTCTTGCTTTTAAATGCAGACCAATACAGTATATTCTACATAATTATCGTTTAATAAGCTTTTGATTACAGGGCCTCAAACAGAGGTAAGCGGCAAAATCAAATTCTGATTAATTTAAATGCATATTTTTATGAAAGATTTATAACATCTTTGTTTAAATTAAAGATTTATTTTGAATCTAAAATATGCAAAATATATGATAATATAAGAAGCAATGATTAAACAGAGCACACAATGTGACAACCAGACTGCGGTATATGTAAGTAAGCGTCCAACATTATGCCAATAAAATTGTGATCGCAAAACATTTATTTTCTTATAATGTGCTTCAAGATCAGTTTTGTTTGTGATTAGGCCACGATAATACGAGGCTATTGTGTAAATCCAATCTTTCTGAAACGGTGCCAAACTACTATCAACAAATATGTCTGTGTTCAGCTTTGGGTATATGAAAATAGCTGTGAGATATTAGAGTAACACCGTTACACTTCTATACACAAGAATGGCTCGCTAATTTAAAGTTTTGATCCTTTAGTATTAAAAAGTTGAACAGTAATATTTCTTTATCTTGTATAAATAGACAATCTGCAATCATCTCAAAGATCGCCATGAATAGGTATCTTTGAATAAGGCCAGAGTTTATATAAATGGAGTCGTACAAATTTAATTTACAGACTAGTGTACATTGAGATGTTACATATCTCTGTTTCGAGGTTCCTACAAACAACAGTACAAAAGAATTCGTCAGGTTGCACGGCTTGAAATGATGATTCATACAACAGAACAATGACATAAACAAATTGTTCATGATTGTGAAAGGTTGATCATTTTATCTAAATCCCAGACAATATGAATCAAACATTAATAAATGGACTTACGGGATTACTTGTTTACAAACTATTTATAAATTATAATAAAATATGAAACACTGTGAAACAACGAGCATGACCATCCATTGTTATAGCATAATAGTACACTGAAACATGATCTTAATTAAATAAAGACAACACAATTGAAAAGTAAAATTTCAATAATAACTTGAACAACTACCCATTGCAAGGAATTGATTTGATCAATTGACCGAGCTCACAGGCTCGGAAAATACAAAAGGGACCAAGTGAGACCACGCCCGATTGTTGTCAAGTTTACATTTTATAAGGACAGAGAACTAGTCAGAATGGAGGCTTTCCAAACGTTAAGCGATACGGACTATGGGGTAGCGGAACAATTCCCTTCGGAAATAGAAAGCAAACGTCGACTGCTCTATCCGATAGCAAAGGCTGCTCGAGGAAATACTAACAATAAAGTTCGATTGGTGCGAGATAAACTTTTCATTAATGGAGAACAGGTTATGCCGGCTCAAACACAATCCGAACAACAAAAGCAACTGCCCAAAACATGGCAAAACGGCGACAGGCAAAATTTCACGGGAAATAATGACCACCACACCGGAAACTTTCGAGGCAAAAGTTATACACCCTACCAATCACGGACTTTCACGCGCAAACGTGAAAATCAAATATTTCATGCCATACCTACCCAGAATAAATTCTCTGCCCTAAGCGAAACACCGACAAATGCGATGCCAGTTCGAACCCCGGCAGGCAAGAAAAAAGCTTCATCCCCCCTAGAAAATGATGAAAACCGTAAGAAGGTACTTATTTACAATGTGGATAGTGACACTGATTCCGGAACCAATATGCCTTCCACATCATTTGTAGAACCTGCTAAAACTACTTGTGCATCTCCCCTAAAAGTGACACTCCCACCATCCCCTATAATCACCCTCCCTACGCCTCTGGGACCAACTACAAACGATGAACATTCCAACGATACTCAATCCCGTGCTCAGTCACCAATGGACGACGAAAATACAATAAACAATGCCTAACGGTGCGTAGGAAACGACTACGAGAAAACGAACACTATAAAAACATTTACAAATGTGAATGTAGAATACACTGACTTAAAATTGTTATCATTGAATGTATGTGGTCTAAAATCGAAACTACTGTGTCCTGAATTTGTATCTTTTTTAAACGAGTACGATATAATCGGGTTACAAGAAACTAAAAGCGATGAATCTGACGATGTGCACGTTCACGGTTTTGTTTCCCAAATGTTTCATAGGCGCAAATTATCTAGATATAAATCTGGTGGGATTACCATTCTGATTAAAGAATCATTGATGCCTTATATTTCTGTTGATAACTATGATAAGTGTGATCTTATCAAATTTTTCACAATTTCACAAAAACTGTTTAAGTCTGAAAGGGATGTTAAATGCGGAATCGTTTATATCCCACCTTCAGGGTCGAGATATGCATCTGTAGACCCATATTTAGAAATTCAACATGAGCTTTTGAGATACTGTGCAGACAGTAAAAATGTTATATTATTTGGTGATTTTAACTCACGCTGTGGCGATCTCAACGATTTTACGCATATAGATAATGTATTATCTGATACATTTGATCTGCGTGAGTTGCATGATGAAGATACGCACAATTTAAAATGTTTCGAACAATATAACATAGATATAGTTAGAAAATGTGCTGATAAAAACACCAATACCTACGGGTATCGATTGATTGATCTCTGTAAAAACAACAGCATGTTCATACTTAATGGCAGAATAAACCCCGATTATTCGGAACCGACACTCACTTGCAAAAATGCAAGTACCGTTGACTACTTCATCTCATCAACGGGTATTTTTAAATACATCTCAACATTAAAAGTCAAAACTTTTTGTCACCTATTCTCAGATGTTCATTGTCCTATAGAACTTACTCTACGAATCGCCGATAATCATCCAATACAAAATATTGAAAATGAAATACCGGGACCGGAATTAGCGCCAAAAATAAAACTATGGAACGCTGATAAGGCTAATATTTTTGTTCAAAATTTTGACAGTAATAAAGCATCAGAAATCGAACGAAAAATTGACGCAATAGGCCAAAATCTAAATGTAGATCAAAACTCGGTTGACGAGATCACAAATGAAATCCAAAACCTTTTCATTACCAATTCTGTAGAAACTTTCGGCATGAAGCCAATCAAGTCATGTATTAAAAAACAGCCATTTAAAAAACCATGGTATAATATCAACTGCCAAAACATGAGAGATAAATATCATAAGATCAGAAAAGCGTATAATAAGTATAAAACTAATGATCTGAAAGTTTTACTCAAACAAGTTAGTAAAGAATATAAAAGTGTCCTAAAACGAACAAGTACTGAATTCAGTGAAGTGAAAATAAAACAACTCAAATCAATAAAAGGAACTAATTCGAAAAAATTCTGGCAAACTATAAATCCCACGAATAAATCAGAAGGTAAAACAGCCACATTGAACGATTTTTATGACTATTTTAAATCATTAAACGAACAAAACGACCCGGTAAATGAAAATGCCGATGAAAACGCACCTGAATACAATAACGAAGAATCTCTAAATGAAGAAATTAATAAATCAATCACAGAGGAAGAAATCCGAAAAGCTGTTAAACAATTAAAAAACAATAAATCACCCGGGATCGATGATATACTAAATGAACACATCAAATCGACCATAGATATCATGATCTCAATATACACAAAACTGTTTAATTTAATCTTTAAATGTGGAAATATTCCAGAAAGCTGGACCATTGGTATAATAAAACCTATTTATAAAAATAAAGGTGATCCCTCATCACCAGAAAACTATCGACCGATCTCACTGTTAAGTTGTCTCAGTAAACTGTTCACATCCATTTTAAACACTCGATTGAATAACTATGCCGATAAATATAACATAATACATGAAACACAAGCAGGTTTCCGTAACAATTTTTCAACTGTTGACAATATTTTTATACTAAAAGGACTGATCGACTTAGTACAATCTAACCACAAAAAATTATATTGTTGTTTTATTGATTTTAAACAAGCGTTTGATTCTGTATGGAGAATTGGATTGTGGAATAAACTTAGGAAGTCAAATGTTAATGGGAAATGTTTTAATGTTATATATAATATGTATGCAAATATAAAATCAACAATAAGCACATCCGAAGGTACGTCTGCATATTTTGACTGCTTAGTAGGAGTCAGACAAGGTGAAAATTTATCACCTTTCCTTTTTAGTATTTTTCTTAATGATCTTGAAGAATATCTCAATGAAAACAATGTAAACGGAATTAATACAAACGACGGAGCAACAATATTTTTAAAACTGTTTATCCTATTATACGCGGACGACACAGTCTTATTCAGCGATTCGAAATATGACCTACAAAATGCCCTTGATCATTTTAAGGACTATTGTAACCGGTGGAAACTCAACATAAATGTACAGAAAACTAAAATAATGATTATATGCAAGGGAAGAATTCCAAATGGTATAGAATTCAAAATTGGAGACAATAAAATAGAAATTGTCAATGAATACAAATACCTTGGAATCTATTTCTCTAAATCAGGTTCGTTTTTAAAAACAAAAAAATATCTAGCTGAGCAAGCAAACAAAGCAATGTTTTCTTTACTTAAAAAGATAAATAATCTTATGTTACCCTATGATCTACAAATAGACTTATTCCAAAAAATGGTAAAGCCTATTTTACTATACGCATGTGAAATATGGGGTTATGGTAACATAGATTTGTTAGAAAGAATACAATTAAAGTTTTTTAAATATATCTTTAAGTTAAAACAATCTACTCCGTCATATATGATATATGGAGAACTAGGGATAACACCACTTTCAGTTGACATTAAACACAGAATGATATTATTTTGGGGTAAAATGATCAAAAATAAATACAATCAGAATGAATCGAAATTGTCCACAAAACTGTATCAAGTTTTATATAGTCTCAGCATTAACAATGATACAAAAATACCCTGGTTGGAAAATATTAAACAAATCATATGCAACTGTGGTATGTCTGGTCTATGGTATAGCCAAAGCATTCATAATTATAAATGGCTAAATAAAGCAACCCATCTAAAACTTAAAGATATGTTCATACAAAACTGGAACTCAAATATTACTCGATCAACCGATACAAACTTATACAAACATTTAAAATCATCTTTTGGGCGTAGTAAATACATCAATAAACTGCCTTCATATTTGACCAAAAGTTTAATTTCGTTTATAACACGAAATCACCACTTACCTATTGAAACAGGCAGATGGCAAAATACTCCACTGCGTGATAGAAAATGCCCATATTGTAATGATCTGGGAGACGAATTTCACTTCTTACTTAAATGCAAACAATTTAAACTTATAAGAACTAAATATATCAAACATTATTACTATAACAGACCTAATTTTATAAAATTTATAGAGCTTTTAAATGTAGACAATGAAGTAGAATTATCAAATATCGCATTACTATGTCAGAAGATAATGAACCATTTCAAATAATAGTACATTTTTGTACATAACAATACATGCTCCACTACTTTGTTTTACATGTAATTTTGTTTATCTTTGTACATATTGACTTGTAAATTATCTCTGTTTTCATTGTGTTTAACTTATATACATGTATTTTGTTTAATTACTGTTTCTCTAACATTGTATGCACATGTGTATGTATGTATGTGTGTGTATGTATATATGTATCTATATGTATATATATATATACGATTAATATATTCTAATATCATTTCTATATCGACATCCCAGTTCTATCCCTTCCACTACTACTTCCTATACTGTAGCCATCTTTTGTTTTGAATGTGATGTATTTCTGCATGATTACTCCCGATACATTCAAGTACCCTAATATTATTAACACTATTCCCTCTCTGTTAATTCATTCCTCTATAAACTCATCTTTCACCCGCTGACGCTGCTTACTCTCTATATACTCTTATGAATCTGATGATATAAATGATGTTTCTTTTTTCTACTGTTGCTTGCTACATATATGTATTGAAACCATGTAAATATTATGTAAAGTCGTTTCCATTTTGTCACGTGTCAACATTATGTATGAATTGTATAAATTGTTTTGCTGATGCTGCCCGATTCGGGACTCATGCGCGTATATGTAAATAAACTTTGAAACTTTGAAACATTCAGTCCTAATAAAGGAAATAATATTTATGAATTGATGACTGTGACCTAAACATAACCCACATTTGTATTTCACACTAATGATTGTTGATTACGGTCATGATATATTTATCAATAGAGAAATGAGATTTTTTATAAAACTTATTGCCGATTATGCAAGTTAGAGACTTGTATTGTATTGTACAAGTGACATCAGGCAAACTGCAAACATATTTCTTAACTGGACAAAACAGCAAACTGCAAACATATTTCTTAACTGGACAAAACAGCTATCAACTTAGAGATTTTTTAAAAATTCAAAAAAGCAACATGATTGTTGAATAACAGTTTATAATCTGTGAGTGTGAGGGACAATCAAACAGATACTTAATTTTTATTAGTTTAGTTTTCTGATAAATATACTAAGCTACAAGTGCATCTACATGTAACTCTAAGTAACCAATTTTCCTAGAATTAAATATCAACTACACATGTGTACTAACATTAAACTTGCTCTTCCTCTAAGTAACCAATTTTCCTAGAATTAAATATCAACTACACATGTGTACTAACATTAAACTTGCTCTTCCACAAGGAGATAACAACTTCTCTTCTGAGACTTTTCATATGGTCATGAGCTTTTTAGCTTAAATCAAGACTTGTAATAATATTATGTGGAGTTGAATAGTAACAGACTCTTGTAAGGACAGTTTAACTCTAGATTATGACTGAATTATAGTAAATACTAATTTTATGCCAAGCGCCACTATCATTCAATTCTTCTTTGGTATGCAGCTTTTAAGCAGGTACAGTAGGGAGCCAACAATTACAGTTTAACCTCTTCAATAACAACCCCCTCACTTCAGCAACAACTCCTCTTCAACAACATCCTCTCGTTATCAACAACCCCTCAACAACAACATCCTCTCTTTATCAACAACCCCTATATTCAGCAACAACCCTCATTAACAACATCCTCTCTTTATCAACAACCCATTCTATTCAGCAACAACCCCCCATTAACAACAACCTCTCTTTATCAACAACCTGCTCTATTCAGCAACAATCCTCATTAACAACATCCTCTTCTTTATCAACAACCCCCTCTCATCAACAACATCCTCTCTTTATCAACAACCAATCATTTACAACATCCTCTCTTTATCAACAACCCCCTCTATTCAGCAACAACATTCTCTTTTTATCAACAACCCCTCATTAAAAACATCCTTTCTTTATTAGCAACCCCCTCTATTCAGCAACAACCCCTCATCAACAACATCCTCTCTTTATCTACAACATTCTCTCTTTATCTACAACCTATTCTCTTTAGGAACAACCCATCATCAACAACCTCTCCAAGAACAACCTCTATTCAGCAATAATATCTTATCAACAGCTATTATATACTTTCTGGATTTTTAAAATAAACTGTCATGAATCCTATGATATAATTATATACCCCTTCAACAACAACCTCTATTCAAAAATCAATGCAGTCCCTGTTATAATAGGGTAGTTTATTTATTCTAGCTTAAATTAAAAACATCAATTCAAACAGCTGAACATATGGAAATTATTACCTGTCCATTGGTTTCTCCTTCCCATGGTAACTTTTTCCGACCTCTTCCAGCGCTGAGGTAGGGACGACTTTGCCCATTAGAATCAACAGTATTAGCAGTCGGTGTAGGGCACGATGATGACACAGATTCCAGCTCCATTGTATCAGATCTTGACAGACCTCGCATGCTAGTAGAACCTCCAACAATCCATTCCACATCTGCTCCTTGAGCAGAAAACGAGCCAGATTGGCGAGTAGATGCTGAAGAAGGAACAGGTGTAGCATATTCAACAAGACCCTCACTGTTGAGTTTGGGTAACTGTCTGCGTGCCAGTCGTGCTTGTACAGCACCCATAACACCTTCTCCATCATTACTGAGTTCAACTTGATCAACAACCTGAACCAACGGTCCCAGCCTGCCGGGACCCATGGCTTGGGCAATCACAGAGAGACATTCAAGTGCAGCTTGACGCACTTGTCGCTTACCATCAGTCAACGTAGGGGCAACCATTCTGCAGACAACTGGGAGATCAAATGCATAACTTGGAAAAGTTAACAATGCCGCAATGATAATGTTGAGAGTTTCCTGTCTGACCTTAGAGTTTTTATGTTGAAGATTTTCACATATCACAGATAGCACTGGTTTTGCAGAATGACTTTGCATCATTTTGATGGCAACTTTCATTACTGCCTGTCTTACAACAATTTTATTATCACCCATCCGTTTTGTTAGAGCCGATGAAAGCGCTTTCAAGAATTGTTTCACGTTCTTACCCAACCTTTCCACTAATATACACAATATGTCCAACGTCACTGTTGTTATCTTGAAATTTGAATCATCCAACAAATTATTCAAGAAACTGATGAATGAAATCATGTGTGGCATCAGATTGTTTTGAACCTCAGTGTCATTTAAATCATACATAATATTCCGCAATTCTTCAACACCTTTTGCTCGGAGTTTAAAGTTTTCTTGGTCATTAATCTGACTCATCACATGACTAGGAATAATTCCAAACTCAAAGGAACCAACATACTGAGCCTGGTTAAGGTGTTGGGACTGTTGCTGGGAATTCTTGCTTGAACCATTCACTACTGCTTTAGAAAAGGTGGATCGTGGAGTTGCCTGTGAACTGGAATGGCCGCCTCTGTGAGTAGTATCACCATTATCATCACTTTGTCCAGTTAATTGATAATAATATCGCCTTAATGGAGCAGACAATTTGTGTAGATAAATATTGAACTCCTTTTCTCCTACAAGATTCTTTATTTTTTCAAGAGTCATCAATGAGCAGTCCCGTAAATTATCCTCCACTGACGTGTCCAAAAGCTTTTTAGCAAGAGACTGCGAGACCTCAAAGAAGTTCTCACCAGCAAAGTCTGGCGTAAAAAGCATTGGTAGAGCAACAATGGATTCCTTACGCACCCGAGGATCATCATTTTCTAATCCGAACTGAACAATGAATCTCAACAATGATGGTACATGCACTGTGTACTTCATGTATACATGAAGCGTCTGAATCACAGCACGTCGAACAGTTATTTTGCTTTCTCCGATATTGGGGATCAACTTTCCCATGATCTCCGACATACAGGCATCCAAACCATCCCCGAATTGGGGAATAACTTCGTTGATTAGCTGAATACATTTTAGCCTGACGTCCCAGTTTGAATCAGCCAGAGCCAACCCTAAACCTTTAAAAATTGATTGTTGATTTGCAAATGGCAACTTTCCTCCATTTCTTCTGACAGTTATCAACAACTGTTCAAGAATTTCTACACGTCTCTGAAATCGTTGGTCTCTTAGTTGATCTAAGACTTCATTTTCTTCCATATTCCAGCCTCCAGACGGGCGTTTATCTATGTAAGTGGCATCATTGAAATCGTGCATAGAAAATTTTGCAACCTGAACTTTAGCGACTTTACCTGCCATGAACACAAAAATAAATGATCAAATTAAGAAGACAGACAAATCCTACGCCACACTCATGGTCAAGCTGATAGAAGACCAATCAAACATAATATCCACACTACATAGAACTGCTGGTAATGTCATGATTCTTCACAATCTGTATTCAAAAACAGCAATTTTCCATATTCAGTCCAAGGACAGCAAAAATGGCGACTTCTCCCCAACAACAGATTGTATTGATCACGTGACTACTGTAGATGCCAATTGGCGTTCACAACTAAACGAATTATTTTAAACGAAAACATATATATTCCGGGGTCCGGGGAAGTAAATCGTATACGAACTTGTCTTGAAATTACCCATTTATTTATCGCACATTGTTATGTTTTATACGCGGAGTGTCTTTAAATAAACATGAACAGCCATGAATGTGTATGCTTGAATTTGTCAACAATTAGTTTTTCACACGTTATATTGGATCAAAGATGTATTATGAATGTCTCTCTGATTGGATCAAGGATTACAACATTAATCTGCTAATCAACACGTAAAGCACAAAGTACAGAAATTATAGGTCTATGTGTTGTTTATCTTTAAGTTTTACGTTCCCACTAGATCGCTATATAGCCTATTGTATCACTCACCGGACCCGTGTACTTTTCTACGCAGTGCCATACAAGTTTTGTAGAATCTAATGTACAGTGATAATGCACAGTGCGCTTTGAATATGCAAATGATATGACGTCATACGTCGTAATTATGACGTTCGAAATATGTGTTTATTGTAGTGACGTCATAGCTGTGACGTGACGTAACGTCAAAAGTTTTTACTGTAGTCCAATCTGGACACCTCGGACACTCTTACGAATCAACATTATATGTATTTATAATTGTATTATGTCTCAATCATAGTCATGCAGTTAAATTTATGTTTATTTATAGATCTATCAAAGCTCTAGATTTTTAATAACAAAACCATTTTTCTTAATGTCATACCGCTGAAAATATGCAAAAAACATAATCGAGACTAATTTCCCGTGACCCCTAACTATTGGACCCCCAACTATTTACGTTACGTGACGTTCATACAATTATACTGACGAGTCCTCAAGGTTAGCTTTTATTTATATAAACACTTTGAAAAATAGAGGATCTTGCATGAGTGCTCATTACATAAGAGTTTTATTAAACGAGTGGACAAAATTGTATGACACGAGTGTCATATGGTTTTTGTCGACGAGTTTAATAAAACTCGTATGTAATGAGCACGAATGTTAGATTCTATTTATCGCATAACCTTAGAACACGCTCATTATTGTTCAAAAGGTATCCGACCAACTCACCCCCCTACCAACTCCCCCTACCCTAAACAAGGTATTTGACTGTTGACAATTGATATAATAGATCTAATTATAGTCCTAATTTTTTCAATCATAATGTTTTTTGACAAATTGTTTTATTTTTTTCCTTTGTTTTTCGCTTTTTTTCACTGTCATTACAGCGTTTTCAAAATGGCCACTGTTTGAAAATACTGTTAATTTTACAAAAAAACGCCTCCAATATCACATAATTGAACATATTAATAATTTCATAATAAACTATTACCAATTAAAAGTGATTTTTTCCAACAAATCTATTAAATTTAATAAAAATATCTTTAGGGGGGTGAGTTGGTATGTTATTTTTTTAAGGGGGGATGAGTTGGTCATTGCGTAGGGCGAGTTATCCAAATCCAGGGTGAGTTGGTCAGGGGGTGAGTTGGTAGGGGGGTGAGTTGACTGTAAATCGTTCAAAAGGATGATGTACGCTGCATATGTTTCAGCCACAATTCAGCGGTACAATGAGCGCGACGTCATGGCGACGTTGATATTATCCTGACGTCATTGACGGATATCAATGCATGGATTGGCTAACGTCACGTCAAGCTAATTTAAATATTTATTGCCCAGTCTTGGAGTGCCGAACAAATTTTACGGCACGGCTTTACGGCACTCCTGGACCGCAGGTTATGTGATAAAAATTATTATGAAAGCTAAATTTGATTGTTTATAGATCTAGTCTAGATCTACGCTAGATCTAGATCTAATAAAAAATATTGTATGAAGTTGAAGTTGAAATCCATAATTGCCAGCTTTGTTCATAAAAATGTACACCAATAAATCATGTAGAATCTACACTACCCAAAACTTCTAACCCGCCACCATAATTATGTGTTATAAGTTTGTTAATACTGCACGTACTCTTATGAAATTTTGCATACCAATACTTGATGATCTGAGAAAAATATATATTAAAAAGTACTATTACGTTAGAAGTATGTTTACATTTTTGGAACTATAAATAAAACTCAGTTATATAAATTAGCAATATATTATAAGAAAGCTTTAATGATTAGAAATAATATTTTGAATAATATGAACTAACAACGAATAATATAGTTTATCCTCGACTGTCAATTTATTTACTAACAAAATAAGCATGTGATAACTTTATGTATGTATATATGTTTATATGTTATATGTATAGATGATGTACTATGTACAAATCTGAATAAATATCTGTTCTGTTCTTGAATAATACTTGCATGTAGGTGTTGATTCATGTTGGCAGATAAACGGTCATGTTACTCGTTACAGGCGCGTTACGTAATAAAGTTTACTTTACAAAGTCACAACATATGTCAATCACTAAGTTTGTTTAAACGAGAATTGCTAAAAGATATTTTTCCCGAGAAGGTAGTCGGCGCCCTCCTCACTTTATGTATGGTAATAGATCAATGTCAATATATCATGCTAGGCTTAGTAATAACTGCAGTAAGTTGAACAATGACTTATATGTCAATCATATTTCTGATCATGATCTATGTTTGCATTGTAATTCACCTGAAGACGCAGTTCATTTTTTCTTTCATTGTACTCGATACGTAAATGAACGACTCGAGCTTTTTCGCAGTACTCGAAATCTTGATCCTCTAAATATTAAGATCTTACTGTTCGGAAGTGATAACTGACTTAAGAAAATAATATAAAAATAGTCAATGCTGTTCATAAGTTCATTAAAGACACAAAACGTTTCAATGCATATACTGATTAGATCTAACGTCCTCAACCATAATCGTTTCTTACTCCTAACCTTACTCTTACTGTTCTGTCCTATTCTTACAAAACCAATCCTATCTTTATTCTCACTTAATCCAGTTTTTCTAATAATATTTTAATATTACCTCTGTAAATGTGTAATAATCTACAAGTTAACACCTGCATTTAAATTCATGCTATATATATATATTATAATGTATTTAATGTTGGCATAAGGGGGGAGAGCCGTAACTAAGTTTTGGAACTTGTGGCTCGACCCTTTTACCCATGTATATAAAATGTATTTATAAATGTATTTGTATGTCAAATTTTGTATATTTTGTGGGTAATAAAATATCACGGGCGGTAATCACGTGACTTCGTCTAGTATTTTAAACGATTAATGGCGGATATTCAGCCTCGGTAAGTACCTATTTGTCTTGTTGTTATATGTCGTATATCATCTATATCAAAACTTCACATAGCCTATCATATGCGCATTGCCCTTTTTCGAACGTTAGAACTTAGTTTTGCCTCGTAATCGGAACATATTTCGAGACCACTCATTGAATTTGATCAAAAGTTTCAGCGCAAGGTCGGTATGTCGCACGCATTGAGTAACATTTTGTCAAATTATAGACAAATACAGTTTTCTGGGACAAAAGAGTTATACAATTATAGCAAATGTTTGATCAAATTGTGAATGAACACTGCATGGATCCTCTTAGTGTACTATTAGAAAGTATATTTCCATTTTACGTAAGTAGTATGTACAACGAACGATATTTTGTCATAGTATGCCTCACGTGCATATCTGGATGTGTTCCAGTACGACAAGAGGTGGCTCTTTTTTTACACATCTTACCACCCCATATTTATGGTTAACGTGTCAAAATATTTGCGGAACACTACATTTGAATTACAATTACTGTGTTACGTGATAAACTATGAAAATAGACAAATGGTTATATTGATGAAAAATACATAAAATGTGTGTCATTTTCGACTCGGCTATGAACTCATTTTATTGCGCCATTAAAAATAGGTATGACGCGGTCACGGATCGAAACTGCGACTTCCCGCGCTCGAAGCGTACACTCTACTTTGCAAGTTCTAGAAGTGTTTTATCAATTTGACAATTGAGTATCGATTCTGTTATAATAATTTAAAAGTATATCTAAGTGTTTAATGTAATTGTGTCTTACAAACGTTTGGTACAGTGAACATATATTACTTCGAAGTTCGAACACTGAGATACATACCAATTTTTTATACTGGGTGTCACTGAGTAGTCAGTTCTTAAATCGAATATTATATGAGAGATATGAAGGGGCTGTCACAAAATCTAGGATCATTGACTTACGGACTGCTGCTAATCTACATACATTATTCGATAATTCTTTTCACCTATTTCAGAACCTTTGCATACCCCACAAGTAAAACACGAGTTTACGATTTGGCAGAAGGCTGTGATTCGACAACGACACATCGTTTCTACAGGGTATGTGCTGAAGGGTATGCAGTATTACCAAGGACAATACTCACGCGTAAGCCTGTTTATCCTCTGTTAGAATATAACCTACTACCGGTATTAAGCCAATGGAAACAACGACCTGTATTAAAGAAATGCTCTTATCATACGTGACGTCATGTGTTGGCGCCACATACCATCGACCAACCAATCAAAATTGATTTTTTAACCACTAAGAATTGACTTAATATGTCCTAATAACTATTATATTTTACATTAAAGTCATAAACACAACAGCTAAGTTGACGTGCCCCCGTATCCCAATGGTTAGCGCCCTTGCAGTCTAATGGCTCACCTGACGACCTGGGTTAAAACACGGGTCGAAGCACTCACATTCATGCCATTTTTCTGCAGAAAGTTGACTGGCAAATGAAGGCTACGATCGGGGTGTTTTAGTTAATATCAAAATACTAGTGTTGTGTTTCAGTGATTGCACCTTTGATATGGTCCACAGAAAGAGACCAAGAAGGAAAGAACCAGGCCAGAAACTGTCAAGGATTGTTGTCCAACGAGGTGCCATTGGGGTCCGATGGGAGCGGGTACGGAGAAACGAGTCGAAAATGTTGCTCTCAGATAAATGGGTATTGAGGAAATTTAAATGTTCAATAACAATGATACGAATAAACAATATAAATGTAAGAATGTCTTAATTGTTTATTGTAACATTGATTTGATTTACAGTGCTTCATTTTGGTTTTTAATACACCGAGTCCTGGCCTTTCCCCACTTAACTTAAAAATCAATCCCACTGTGTAAAATAAACTATTTCCTAAATTATATTAATTCCAAGCCAATTTTAATGAGTCAGGGACCCAGAGTTCGCACCGACATGAAACACTGGATTAACGTAAAGAACGAAGTGATACAAAAAAATTATTATGGAAATTATAATTATTATCACAGACATCGGATAGAATCAAATATTTTGTTAAGTATAAATCGCACAATAATAAAACAAAATCATTCATTAACAGCTGCTGTAAGATTTACGTTGATACCACAGTAAATATATACCTATCGGCAGCATAAAAAAATTCACATTAAAACATGTAACTAGCATTTCTAAATTAAAATTGGATTCTTTACACGCACTTATTATAAGTAATGGCACAAGTCTAGTACTGTTGCATAATGATAGTAAATATGTGTGTCAAGTTCTTTGGAACAACAATAAGGTAAACGAAGTCTTTGATAAACTATTAAAACATGTCGTGTACATGCATCTGTATGGTGCCTTTCCTGTATGGCTTCTTTCGTGACAGGATAACC
The DNA here is from genome assembly GCA_947247005.1 of Spisula solida. Taxonomy (NCBI): domain Eukaryota; kingdom Metazoa; phylum Mollusca; class Bivalvia; order Venerida; family Mactridae; genus Spisula; species Spisula solida. The sequence goes on from OX365945.1 coordinate 6,652,618, forward strand.
CAGGTCAACGATTGTAGTTTTTTCGACAATGTGTGCAAACAAACGACTGTTCCATTCCATTCTGAAAAAGTTAATTTAGATAGTTTAATGCTCTCCAAACGTTCATTCAACATCTATATGATTTACATATGTATTTATATACCTGAATGGAAACAATAGTATCAATGTAGTTACATTTTTTGTAGTTAAAACCCAACGAGTATGTTAGTCCCAAACGTTTTTAATGGTTGCCGATTGTCCACAGAGAAACTAGGATTTCACTGGTGCTACCAGTGATTTTGAAGAAAAAGATTGAAAATGTAGCCACACTGTTATAAAATATAGAAAATAGCTTTGATGTGTCGTAATTAAATCACGAAAGTGCATCACGAGTGATTTTATGTAAGCATCTATTTAAGTGTAATCGGAACGGTCCGTAGAATAGAATAGGATCAAATCATTTTATTCTGCCATAAAAATGCCATAATCTCTGTTAATGCAAATTCTTTTTCAATCTACGCATACGAAAACGAGTCAGATTAAAGTCACTGTTAATCCAGTTTTATAGTAAGTAGCGTTAAGAGAATGTGTTCTTGGATATTGGATCAATCATTGAATATATGGTCGTTTTTGAATTTATGACATATAAATTAAAAGTGTACTGGATCCTTAGTTGCCAACATAGCATATGACATTGTATCGATTATAAATAAACCATTACATCTCTTATATATCTTTGAAAACTATTTTGACATGTTAAACATAAATACGGGGTGGTAAGATGTATAAAAAGAGCGACCTCATGACGTACTGAAGCATGCCGAGATATGTACGTGAGACATACTATTACAAATATCGTTCGTTGTACATACTTCTTTCGTAAAATGGAAATACACATCCGAATATTACACTAAGAGGATCCGTATAGTGTTCATTCGTAATATGATCGAACATTTGCTATATTTTATAGCTCTTTGTCCCAGAAAACTGTATTTGTCTATAATTTGACAAAATGTTACTCAATGCGTGCGACATACCGACCTTGCGCTGAACTTTTGATCAAATTCGATTTGTGTTCTCGAAATATGTTCCGATTACGAGGCAAAACTAAGTTCTAACGTTCGAAAAAATACGGAATCCTGTTCGGGCCACATTGAATTTCGCATGTCTAACATGTGAACAGGCGATAATTATCGTGTCGAAGGCGATAATTATCGCCTCTTCTCATGGAGAGAGACACTTGTACTAGCGAAATTTAACACCTTCGCGAAAGTTTTGGGGCGATAATTATCGTCTTAATTTTCGCATGTATGACTCAATTTTGGACAAGCGAAATTTAAGGACATGCGAAATTTAACGTTAAATTTCTCGTGTTTTTAGTCCTAGGATACAATTGCTGAGCAAGTAGGGCTGTTTACCCGGGTAGGATCATTTTGACGGACTGATGATGCTGCATGTCGGAGCCGATCATTGGTAGGGCTAATTTCAAACCATTAGAATGTGTGCATATAAAATCGTGTAAAACACGGATAAATAAAGAACAAATATTTCTGCGGGGTATTATCGCTTTTTATCTAGTCACTTCCGGCACGGATATACACAGAAAAACAGTCGCAAATAAGTTTCCTTAGGGATTTAAAAAAGTAAATATCGGAAGCAATCCAAAACCCGTCGATTGAAAATTTATCGATTAGGATAGGTCACAGAAAATGTGGTCTATGTCACAATTGACAGATGAATATTTAAAACGTTCCAAACACACAACGGAACAAATAAACACCCATCTTTGCTTATTTAGACGAAGCGTTGCTTTAAATGAAAACAAATATCTCATTGACAAATCAGGCTGAATTGGTGAAATAATCCAAGATGGCGGCGGCTAGCGGGAAAAATAGCGCCAACTTGAGAATCTCGTCAAGTCTCGCTAAGTCTCGTACAAGTAAGCCGATCGCGATATTTCATTCCAATACGGCGGCCTATATAGGAAAATAGTGGGAGTTGAATGAGTTGCCATTCCGCCTAATGTATTTCCGTGCTTCCGGCAAAAGCTGCCTGTTAACGGGGTGCCGTTAAACTTAGCTATAATCGGTCACCTGGTCATGTGACTAATGATAATACATCACCTTACCACGTGATCTGACGGACTTTTTCTTATATGTGAGTCGCCGGTTGCAATTCCGTGCCCGAGGGTGAGGTTTTCCTATTCTAAATGAGCTGGTGGTTGATCGGTTATTTTTTCGACTTACCTGCGTCTACACGACGTCTGACGTCGTTGTTTATCATGAAGTCACGGAACGAACGTGACGTTGCGCGCTAGTTAATGAAAGAGTGAAAATATAGTCCCGAATTTGATCCCCTTACTTATTGTGTACGATTAGGGTCATAACTATATGGTGTACGATTAGGGTCATAACTAATATAAACTGTCTGAGACACTTTATAAACTGTCTGAGACAGTTTGGAACCTGTCTGAGATACTTTATAAACTGTCTCAGACACTTTGTAAACTGTCTCAGACAGTTTTCATAGTTATGACCCTTTCGTGCGCATTATTTTAAACTGTCTGAGACAGTTTTCGTCCATATGCTAATTTTGATTGGTTCTCAATAGACCAATCGGAGAGTATTTTACAAATCCCTTTACGAGGTGTGTGTATATTGAGCGTAGATTCAGGTCTTGAACCTAGTAGCTTCAGTTTTATTTTAGACTATACAAATTTTGGCACTTTGTAAACTTCCATTTAACCATTTTCTCATGTAAGTTATTTCAAAATGTAAATAGGCGGATCCAAGGGGGGGGGGGGGGGCGGACCCGGCGTACGCCCCCCCCTAAAATCGCCAAAGTAGTGTCAATTCATTTGTTGTATCACACTAAATCACATATTTAAAGTCATTTTTGTTCTGCTTTCTGCGCGCTGTGCGCACGCAATTAACATTTTCCACTAACAATAGACACTTCGATAGACTCTCTGCCGCCCCGTTATTCAGGTCGAACTTTGCGATTCTGATGTATCGCTCTTTTTGCACATTGATTCTCTTTTCGCTGCATTTTATGACAACAAAGATGGATGCGTATTAAATGGAGCTACCGGGGTGATTCGCCCCCCTGGATCCCTAGCAGGGCTTTGCCCTGCACCCACCAGGGGCCCTTGCGACCCCCTGGACCCCCAGCTCATTTTTCATTTCACGCCCCCCCTAACACTAAATCCTGGATCTGGCCCTGATGTGAATTGATAATCGATCGACCAAAAAATATTGTCGATACATCAATATCGCTTCTATAGATGACAGCTCTATTTAATATTCTAACACGATCTGCGGATTAATCGTTTAAATATAGAGCGGACCTAACAATGTTTTATTACCCCCATAAAACATACCTATCAAATTGGCTGTTTCTATTTACGCCCAGTATCACGTGACATATTTATGAATGAATGAACGTAAACTTTATAGTAAATTTTCCTCGAGTCACGATGACAAGGCGAGTTGCACGAGAATCCAGTGTTACAGCTATGACGCATCTATTTTTAGAACTCCAATATACTCTAGAAACCAAGTTTTATTAAAGCTTCTGATAATCAATTCATTTATATTTTTCATTTTATGAAATAGATACCATATACTCGTGTTATTAAAATTGTTTCAATGTTTAAAATGTGGTATTTCCTTCAGAACATTACGAAGGTCGTTTTCATTAACGAGGGAGGTAATTGTACCAGCTAATAAGCCACTCAATTTCAGCGTGGAATTGTGTTCAATGTCAAATGGGTGAAAATGGAATGCGCGCAGTTAAATAGTGCGGGATATTATCGTATTTAGAATCGAAATAAAAACTCTGTTCTTGTATATTGTCGGTGAATAAAACACGGGCACTCGTTCGGATGCGGAAAATTAAATCACTCGTGCTACGCACTCGTGATTTAATTTTTCCGCATCCGAACTCCTGCCCGTGTTTTATTCACCGACAATAAACGCGAACAGATTTTTATTTCTTAAACAATGAAGGTTTGTCAAGTTTATAATATGTACTACTGAGTCTACATCAATATGTTATTGTGAAAAACTCATAAATGGTTTAGGCCATCATGAAGTAATTAAAATCAATGGGTACAAGTGTGCCACACTAAACCTAAACATTCTTAATTTCCAGTCTAGAAATTAACAGACAAAGAAAACACAGCACCTACAACGAAAATATTCTTGTGAGCCATGCCAACAGTATGTAAATATGGTGCATTCTGAAGTTTATATTTACACAAAAGCTTCGCCCCTGGCTAGTAGATCATCTTTTAGCCATGCCTTTCCGTACAGGGCTTTAACACTACAACAATTAAATTTCCTTACAAATGAGCTTTTCAATAATTTTCTCACGGGGGTTGGTGGGGGATAGACCTATCCAGATAATTTCATTTGTCATTGAAGTAAATATTTTCTCCGTCTAGTTTCACTAACTAACATGCACCTCTTTTCGAGTTTATTGGCAGGTGTGCTGTTTAGGGCAGACTTAAATTCAATTAAGAGACAGCTAGGGAAGTAAAACAAGGAATCCGGATGCGTTATCCTAGCTCCTTCCAAATAATGAAGACTCCTTGGTTCTTAAACATGCCCAGCGAAAAACACCGATAAGCATGAGACTACCTTTGAGTCCATGCAGACAGATAAGGTGTCTCCAATTGGCTGCTTTTGAATTCTGATGGTCCAGCCACAGCTAGTAAGGTACTGTTAGCGTCGAAATGGTTCGACTACTGGGCCATGCGATTCGGCCAACTGATTCAAAACGCTGACAAATAGCAGGGTATCGACAAATATTCTGACACAAAATTCCCTGATCAAACATCAGTTTTCCCCGTCCCTGCCCTGGGTCAGGACAACAACACCCCACCCACCGCTGGCGTATAGTCGAGCATGCATGATAAAACTCATCAATGAATTAGATATAGTTCTTTGAACAGTGACACAGTGTACTTAATGTAACACTCTGCTTATATACGCTTAGAAATCATGGCAAGGACTTTTCGGAACTGCGTACAAACGACCGACAGTCTACTTTCACTTTCGATGTGTTTTGTTTACAGAAGTGATGATTTATATTTTATTGTTATGTTCTCCGATGTAGGAATTCAGGATCCGAAATGTAACAACGTCGAAGAAAAATTGCATCTACAGACTACACGCAATATTGTTTATTAAATTACAATATAAACAAGCGTTTTACCTTGCAACCTGTCTTCATCGATGAATCTGCACATCCGCCCGCATCACCACACCGTAAGAAATGTAAGTGCCGCGCATGCGCACTTATCCCAGTCGGACGAATATAACACCTCTGACGATTCTTACGGGACACCGGCCCTATGCTATTTTAATCAAGAAAAAAGAAGTGATTTCACGACCGCAGAGTTTATTTTTTTATTTATGGACGGATTTTTAAAATGTTTGTATCAAATTAAAGTTGCAACCCTATAGTTTCTAAATAATAGAAATTATTTTATTGCAAATATGAATTATATTGGTTCAAACACAGACTATTTTTCGGGGAAAAAAATTACATATGTTTGTGTTGGAAAAACACATCCGTATTGGTTAACTGTTTTGTTTATTAACATATTTTATTCAAAATAAAGATGAAGTTCTCTAGTTTTTAAATATGTAAACATATTGACAATCCGTCCATTAATTTTGAAATAACGCCTCATTGAATATTGCTCAATTTTCTCGGCGTGAAATTATATTTTCATTTTTTTCAATATGTTCGAATTCCACGGCCCTTACCTGTTTATTTTTTACTTTCCATTCAATTCTATATTTCTTTACATCATTATAAAGATAAAGCTCTCTAGTTTCTAAATATGTAAAATAATACCAGTATTAATGAAATGAAATTGATTAGAAAATTGCAATATTTCATGACCAACACAATAATCTGAACATAATAGCAGTATAAGCCACAATGATCTTAACATAATATATGCTGTGTTAGACCGTTGTTGGTACTCCGTGGAGCTATAAAATGCTGCGTAAGACAGTTGTAGGTACCCCATGAACCTATAACATACTGTGTTAGGCAGTAGTTGATACCCCATGAACCTATAACATACTGTGTTAGGCAGTTGTTGATACCCCATAAACCTATAACATGCTGTGTTAGGCAGTTGTTGATACCCCATGAACCTATAACATACTGTGTTAGGCAGTTGTTGATACCCCATAAACCTATAACATGATGTGTTAGGCAGTTGTTGATACCCCATGAACCTATAACATACTGTGTTAGGCAGTTGTTGATACCCCATAAACCTATAACATGCTGTGTTAGGCAGTTGTTGATACCCCATGAACATATAACATACTGTGTTAGGCAGTTGTTGATACCCCATGAACCTATAACATGCTGTGTTAGGCAGTTGTTGATACCCCATAAACCTATAACATGCTGTGTTAGGCAGTTGTTGATACCCCATGAACCTATAACATACTGTGTTAGGCAGTTGTTGATACTCCATGAACCTATAACATACTGTGTTAGGCAGTTGTTGATACCCCATGAACCTATAACATGCTATGTTAGACAGTTGTTGGCACCCCATTGAGCTATGAAATGCTGCGTTAGACAGTTGTTGGTACCCCCTTGGGCTATGAAATGCTGTAATAGACCGTTGCTGGTACCCGTGGAGCTATAACATGCTGCGTTAGACAGTTGTTGATACCCAATGAACCTATAGCATGCTGTGTTAGGCAGTTTTTGATACCCCATAGAGCTATGAAATGCTGCGTACAAGACTGTTGTTAGTACCCAATTCTGCTATGAAATGCAGTGTTAGGCAGTTGTTGGTACCCCATGGAGCTATGCAATGCTGTGTTAGACAGTTGTTGGTATATCCATGGTGCTAAAAAATGCTGTGATTGACAGTTGTTGGTGTCCCATAGAGCCATGAAATGCTGTGATAGACAGTTGTTGGTACCCAATAGAGACATGAAATGCTGTGTTCGACAGTTGTTGGTACCTCATAGAGCCATAAAATGTTGTGTTAGACCGTTGTTGGTACCCCCATAGAGTCACGAAATGCCGTGATAGACAGTTGATAGTGTCCCATAGAGCCATGAAATGCTGTGATAGACAGTTGTTGGTGTCCCATAGAGCCATGAAATACTGTGATAGACAGTTGTTGGTACCCCATAGAGCCATAAAATGTTGTGTTAGACCGTTGTTGGTGTCCCATAGAGTCACGAAATGCCGTGATAGACAGTTGTTGGTGTCCCATAGAGCCATGAAATGCTGTAATAGACAGTCGTTGGTACCCCATAGAGCCACGAAATGCCGTGATATACAGTTGTTGGTGTCCCATAGAGCCACGAAAGGCTGTGCAAGACAGTTGTTGGTACCCTGTGTTGTCATGAGAGACAGTGTCATACATTATTAGATATCCCACTAAACACTGGTTTACTGCGCAACAGTTGTAGATGCCCCATGGAACGAAGATTAGCTATACTAGGTGATGATCTTATTCTTCTGTGGCTATTAATAGTTGTATTTGATAGTGTTGAGTATCCAAACATTAAGAAATCTTTACCTGGACTTTTACTCTGCACAATGATTAGTAAAGCTTTTTTACAACCTTTAAACATTCATGTTCCTTACACTTGAGAAAAACATTGGAAACATTTGTTGACACATTTTCTTTATTATGACTACTACTATAGGGATTTACTACTATTGGGATTTAAATAAATCAGCTGCAATGTATGTTATGAAAGTGGGTGGGGTAATTTTTATTTACAGCTAGTTGCCACTTAAATCTCTAATTTTCCCTTTATATTGGTACATTTCAAATTATATTATTGACTCGAAATCGACTTCCATGAGTAAATGAATGTGTTTAAGCATCATTTCTACAACTGGTACATTTGATATCTAGTGTATACCCGTTTTTGTACTTTTTTACCATTTGACCTTGAAATGACATTGACCTTCATTCATGATGACCTCAATCAATGACCCTTAGCATTGGCAGTATTAGAACTTTATATTCAGTCAAACATTCAATAATGATAATTCAAATACTACAGGCTATTATGTGTAAATCAACTACATTTAATGTTTTGAAAGGGGGTGGGGTAATTGTTTATTACACTAAATTGCCTCTCAGACTCCGAATATCCCTTGGAATTGATATATTTCAAATCTTTTTCATCTAATATTCACTCCCATGTGCAAGTGCATGTGTTTAAGCATCATTTATACTATTTATGACATTTGATTCCTGGTGCAAATCAATTGTTTGTACTTTTTTACCATTTGACCTTGAACTGACCTTGACCTTGACACTGTTGGACTACAAATTGGAATTAAAATTGTGCAATTAGTAAGGATGTATCAAAGACAGTGATCCATTTTACTATTACATGCAAGTTTGGGGTATTAATAAAGGTTAAGTAAACTGTAGTTTGTTTCTCATTTTAAAGCACCATGTGACCTTGAACTTGATCTTTTCAAACTTTCCTCCCAAGGACGGCAACTTTTACCTATAGTAGAGTAATCCTGAATGTCTCAGGAACATTTTGGTATATGACTCAGCCTGTGTACTTTTTTGCAATGGTCACTCTACTTTGAGTCAAAATGCTGCTCTACTAATAGCAGTAACTGTCATTATGATCTGAACATAATAGCAGTAACCGGCATTATGATGTGAATATAATAGCAGTAACCAGCATTATGATGTGAACATACTACCAGTAACCACCACAATGATCTGAACATATAGCAGTAACCGCAACAATGATCTGAACATAATAGCTGTAATGAGACGGTCTAATTACCGCAAAACACCGCAAAATACCGCAGACTACCGCAAAATACCACTAAATACCACAAAACACTTTAAAATGAGTATAAAACTCCCTAAAATACATTACAATCTGATGATATAACATAAATAAACCTTATAACGAACATTTGATTATACAATTATGGTTAAAAAAGCCGTTAAGTACAAATTCTACATATCAACCCAGGGGAAGCAACTCTGAATTACCGCAAAACACTTCCAAATGGAATAGAATTACCGCAAAACACATATAAATCACGCAAATATTACATATAAATGAATAAATTGATATTAATATAAGAATATAATTATTAGATATTCTAACACGATCTGCGGATTTATCCATATACGCATAGAGCAAACCAGGACATGTATTATTACGGCAATAAAACATACCTGTCCAATTGGCTGTTACTATTTACGCCCCGTATCTCGTGACATATTTATGAATGAATGAACGTAAACTTTATAGTAAAATCATCAACGTGTCGCTTACAAGGCAAGTTGCACGAGTATCCAGTGTTACATCTATGACGCATCTATTTTTAGAAACTCCAATATACTCTCGAAACTAAGTTTCATAAAAACTTCTGATAATCAATTCATTTATATTTTTCATTTCATGAAATAGATACCCTATACTTGTGTTATTAAAATTGTTTCAATGTTTAAAATATGTTATTTCCTTCAGAAAATTACGAAGGTCGTTTTCATTAACGAGGGAGGTAATTATACCAGCTAATAAGCCACTCAATTTCAGCGCGGAATTATGTTCACTGTCAAATGGGTGAAAATGGAATGCGCACGGTTAAACAGTACGGGATATTATCGTGTTAAGAATCGAAATAAAAACTATGTTCTTGTATTTGGTCGGTGAATAAAACACAGGCACTCGTTCGGATGCGGAAAAATTAAATCACGAGTGCCACCGACAAAATATAAGAACAGATTTTTATTTCTTAAACAAACAAACATAATCAACGAACGCAATATTTACTTCGATAAAACAGTACCCTGATGCGTGTAAATACACTATGCGGTCCGCGTGACAATAGATACTATTTGCAATTTTTTGTACAGCACGTTTTCCTCAATTACAGTATATCTTTCAATCGTTTTGAAATGAAATACCTTTTATTGGTTGGCTAGAGTATTTGATGTCTATCTTGTTTGTTATTATTCACTAAGGAATGTTAAATTTGGAGGAAAACTGTGTTTTCATAGAAAACTTGGCTAAAGATTATTATAAGAAAAGTAAAAAACAATTAGCTGATGGTAAAAAATTTGTTTACGGTAATCTATAAATAGTTAAGAAATAAAAATCTGTTCGCGTTTATTGTCGGTGAATAAAACACGGGCAGGAGTTCGGATGCGGAAAAATTAAATCACGAGTGCGAAGCACGAGTGATTTAATTTTCCGCATCCGAACGAGTGCCCGTGTTTTATTCACCGACAATATACAAGAACAGAGTTTTTATTTCGATTCTAAATACGATAATATCCCGCACTATTTAACTGCGCGCATTCCATATTCACCCATTTGACATTGAACATAATTCCACGCTGAAATTGAGTGGCTTATTAGCTGGTACAATTACCTCCCTCGTTAATAAAAACGACCTTCGTAATGTTCTGAAGGAAATACCACATTTTAAACATTGAAACAAGTTTAATAACACGAGTATATGGTATCTATTTCATAAAATGAAAAATATAAATGAATTGATTATCAGAAGCTTTAATAAAACTTGGTTTCTAGAGTATATTGGAGTTTCTAAAAATAGATGCGTCATAGCTGTAACACTGGATTCTCGTGCAACTCGCCTTGTCATCGTGACTCGAGGAAAATTTACTATAAAGTTTACGTTCATTCATTCATAAATATGTCACGTGATACTGGGCGTAAATAGAAACAGCCAATTTGATAGGTATGTTTTATGGGGGTAATAAAACATTGTTAGGTCCGCTCTATATTTAAACGATTAATCCGCAGATCGTGTTAGAATATGTTTTTAAGTATGCTATTTAGTATTCGATGCAAAGATCTTTTATTTGTTCTAGTTCAACGAATGCAGACACAGATAAAAGTAACATGACTGTGTTCTATAAATGTTTATGTCCCTTATATGTCCCTTGTCCATATAAACTAGTTAAGTCTATCAGGGGCCATAATTCTGTTGAAATGGTGGATAGTGTTACATGGCTTTGACAATGTAATGCGTTTATGATGGTAAACAAGTATGCCAAGTTTGAAAGCAATTCCTTGATGGACTTCAAAAGAAGTTGAGTTTCAACAACTTGAAGGTTTTGGCTTACATTTTCGGACGGACAATCACTATTATGCCTCCGCAACAGTAGATGTCGGGGCATATAAAATACCTTAGCACAAAGATCGATTGTTAAATATCAGTAATGCTGAACCAGGGACCGGTCACTAGCTGAACCTATGTTTGGAAACAATGAGATAAATGAAATATTTAAAGTCCCATTATGCCTTAAATGGCTATTTTCAAAAGGCATAATTAAACTCGGCAACCTATCTGCAAATTGATGCAGTGTGCACTTTAGGTGAGTCCCAAAGCTTGAAAACACCATAAGATGGACGAAAACGAAATAAAGCCTCCAGTTGGTTTGTAAACAAAATAACGAAATGTAAACAATAAAGGCATAATCTAAATACTAAGGGGAGCAACTCTTGCAAAATTAGTATTTTGTCATCCATACATTTTACTTAATGTGAATTTTGGCATACTACATGTATTTCAAAAGATATAGCTGACATTCTGTCGTTAATTATAGGTCATTTGTGAAAAACATCTTAATTCTTTGTATTTAGTCAATTTACTAGATGATCGTGAATTTTGTTTGGCACAATGTCAATGAAAATGTCAATGAAAATGTCTGGCACATACTGGGTGGATCGAAGCTCAACTACATTTTCCAGCACTTAACCAATTGAGCACAAAAAACATGAAAACATCACATACCACAATTACACGACACAACGCCCAACATATAACTGAACGAGAAAATGAACTGCTGAACCCCAAGTTTTAGTTAAGAAATCATCGAATGCACAAGTCCCAGCTGACTGAACGACCTAGTTGCATCTATAAAAAAACAGAATGTCCCAGTTTTAAGCGTTTAACGAGACTCGAGTTTAATGACCGCTTCATGTTGAAGGCATATTGCATTTTTTAGCTTCTATTATTTATCAAACCTCTGCATTCTACAAACACAACACTTGCACATGCTTAGACATAGATGTAAGTTTTTCTGGTATCAGTTTTTAGATTTTATCTCGGAAAATGTTAAAAAATGTCAATTTTTCTAAAATTACCTTATTTTGTGCGTGCGTCTACTCAATAATTCATGACGTTTCTAAGATGGCTGCCATACTTACGTTTCACTTCTTGCATTCATGCTTTGAAACTAAATGTATAATGTAGGACTCGGGTTTATAAAGAAAAGTACATGCTTTAAAACTGGCGTTCATGGCGATTATTGCAATGTAAACCTGCGCTCTTTTTTTCTGGCCTATATTTGGTTGCATTATCTTTCACATGGGTTACAAAATGAACCTACGCCTCATTGAAGGCCATTGCATTCGCAAATGATCGACTTTTGTATTCAGGGCATATAAATGGGTATAACTTGTGTTGTGGCTAGATACCGTTTGCACAGTTACCTACTTGAAACTTGAAACTTTTCTTATTAAAATACGATGATATTAGCAAAAAACGATAAACCGACTTTCCTCAATATTTAACGTATACAGTACATACGTGCACGATTTATTTGTAGACGGTGTACTTTACATAACCTACCCTTGAAATATGTTTCAAAAACAGCTGATACAATATTGAGGAAAACTTGATGTGCAGAAAATGACGAATGTTATTTTATTCGCTTCATTACTTTTAAACCAGATACCCGGGAAAACTTGACCGACATCCCGACTTTTCTCAATATTTAGCATTCCTCAGTGAACAAACAACAGGTACATAATGAACTAATTCTTAGCCTACCCTTGACATATTTTCGAAACGGTACGTTGCACAAAATTGAGGAAATTTTCTGTTGAAAAAATGACGAATGTTTAAATGAAAAAAATCAATAGCTACCCAGTCCTAATTTTAGGTGTCAATGGACACATAAAAGTCTTTATGTCATTGGAAAGCATTTTAGCGCATTTATGACTAAGTACGGTCAGGTACAGGGGTTGTACTTTATGTCCATTACAGGGGTTGTACTTTGTGACCACTTCAAGGGTTGTACTGTATGACCACTACAGGGGTTGTACTGTGTGACCACTACAGGGGTTGTACTGTATGTCCACTACAGGGGTTGTACTTTGTGACCACTACAGGGGTTGTACTGTGTGACCACTACAAGGGTTGCACTGTATGACCACTACAAGGGTTAAACTGTATGACCACTACAAGGGTTGTACTATAGGACCACTACAGGGGTTGTACTGTATGACCACTACAGAGGTTGTACTTTATGACCACCACAGAGGTTGTACTGTATGACCACTACAGGGGTTATACTGTATGACCACTACAGGGGTTGTACTGTATGTGAACTTTAGAGGTTGTACTGTATGACCACTACTGGGGTTGTACTGTATGACAGCTATAGAGGTTGTACTGTGTAACCACTACAGGGGTTGTACTGTATATCCACTACAGGGGTTGTACTGTATGACCACTACAGGGATTGTACTGTATATCCACTACAGGGGTTGTACTGTGTGACCACTACAGGGGTTGTACTGTATGACCACTACAGGGGTTGTACTGTATATCCACTACAGGGGTTGTACTGTGTGACCACTACAGGGGTTGTACTGTATGTCCACTTCAGGGGTTGTACTATAGGACCACTACAGGGGTTGTACTATAGGACCACTACAGGGGTTGTACTGTATGACCACTACAAGGGTTGTACTATAGGACCACTACAGGGGTTGTACTGTATGACCACAACAGATGTTGTACTGTATGACCACTACAGAGGTTTACTGTACGACCACTACAGGGGTTATACTGTATGACCACTACAGGGGTTGTACTGTATGAGAACTTTAGAGGTTGTACTGTATGACCACTACTGGGGTTGTACTGTATGACAGCTATAGAGGTTGTACTGTGTAACCACTACAGGGGTTGTACTGTGTTACCACTACAGGGGTTGTACTGTATGACAACTATAGAGGTTGTACTGTGTGACCACTACAAGGGTTGTACCTTAGCCACTGTAGAGGTTGTACTGTATGACCACTATAGAGGTTGTACTGTGTGGCCAATATAGTTGTTGTAATGTATGGCAACTTTAGAGGTTGTACTGTGTGACCACTACAAGGGCTGTACCTTATGACCACTATAGAGGTTGTACTGTGTGGCCACTATAGTTGTTGTAATGTATGACAACTTTAGAGGTTGTACTGTGTGGCCACTATATTTGTTGTAATGTAGGACAACTACTGAGGTTGTACTGTATGACAACTATAGTTGTTGCAATGTATGACCACTAAAGAGGATGTACTCTGTGGCCACTATTGTTGTTGTAATGTATGACAACTTTAGAGGTTGTGCTGTATGACCACTACAAGGGTTGCACTGTATGACCACTACAAGGGTTGCACTGTATGACCACTACAAGGGTTGAACTGTATGACCACTACAAGGGTTGTACTGTATGACCACTACAAGGGTTGTACTGTATGACCACTACAAGGGTTGTACTGTATGACCACTACATGGGTTGTACTGTATGACCACTACAAGGGTTGTACTGTATGACCACTTCAAGGGTTGTACTGTATGACCACTACAAGGGTTGTACTGTATGTCCACTACAAGGGTTGTACGGTATGTCCACTACCGCTATAGAGGTTGTACTGTATGACAACTATAGAGGTTGTTCTGTTTAACCGCTATAGAGGTTGTACCGTATGACAAATATAGAGGCTTACTGTATGACCACTATAGAGGCTGTACTGTATGGCCACTATAGAGGATGTAATGTATGACAACTATAGAGGTTGTACTGCATGTCAACAATAGAGGCTGTACTGTATGACAACTATAGAGGTTGTACTGTTAGGAACATACAGGAACCCATGCATTCTACTAGATTTGACATATGTCCCATATAGGAACCCATGCATTTTACTAGATTGGACGTATGTCCCTTGTAGGAACCCATGCATTCTACTGGATTGGACGTATGTCCCATATAGGAACCCATGCATTCTACTAGATTGGATGTATGTCCCATATAGGAACCCATGCATTCTATTGAATTTAAAGTATGACCCGTTACATTCTAATGGATGGGGCGAATAACCCATGTAGGTACACATGTATTCTAAGTGATTGGGCGTATAAACCATGTTGGAGCCCATGTATTCTAGTGGATGGGACGTACAAATCATGTACAAACCCATGAAGACTAATAGATTGACCGTATAAACCATTTTTAAACCAAACATTCTTAGGGATTTGTTATTTAAACAAGGTATGAACCCTGCTATATGCCTTTCATCAGAGACAATACGACCCGCAGATTTGTTTATTATCCGTTAGTTATACGATTCTCATGCACACATTCTAATAGTTCGGAGTTTTTAATAAATTGTTATGGTTTGTATTTAGCCTTATCCCCATTTTGCCGGCGTAAGAAGGTAACCGGTGTTAACGTAACACCGGGTACACTGATACCACGTGTTAAAAGCCCGCCAAAATTATAAGGGCGAAATTTAACGTTAAATTTCGCATGTCCTTAAATTTCGCTTGTCCATATTCCGTGAAAATTGAGACATACATGCGAAAATTAAGACGATAATTATCGCCCCAAAACTTTCGCGAAGGTGTTAAATTTCGCTAGTACAAGTGTCTCTCTCCATGAGAAGAGGCGATAATTATCGCCTTCGACGCGATAATTATCGCCTGTTCACATGTTAGACATGCGAAATTCAATGTGGCCCGAACAGGATTCCGTAAAAAAATGCAATGCGCATATGATAGGCTATGTGAAGTTTTGATATAGGTGATATACGACATATAACAACAAGAAATGATATACGACATATAACAACAAGAAATATGTTCAAACTAAAACGAACTTGGATGAGGTCTAAGAATGCTACAACAAAATTTCACTAAGGCTATTTCAATGAAATGTCGATTTTGCAAATTTTGTTTGGGTGTTGATTTAAAAAATATAAGGTTCCTGTGAATGAAAAAAACGGAAATAATCATTAAAATAACAATTACAAACGAAATAGAAAATCATTTTTGTAATAAAAAGCAAAACTAAGGGCCGCAACTTCATTAAACTGACGACATCCCGACACGTCAACCGCGTTCTGTATGTTGTAGCGTAATATGGCTAAAGTAATCACTTAACAGTATAGCAGTTTCAACGTTTATTCAATACATACGCTCCGGTCTGACTCAGAGCTCCAACCATGACTCGGCGCTCCAATTTCAACTGATCTTAACACAAATTGACTTGGCTTATATAGTGTATAGCCAGACATGTTTTACATAACATCTATAATTAGGTAAACTAATAATCGGCTTGTTCCGTGTATTATGACCCCCTCTTGTCAAAATATCAACCTTAAATTTAGCAGCTGTCAACCCGGAGTTAACTCATATGAACTACAACATTGGTACAATGTTACAATGTGCCAAATCCAACATGTTAGGTATTTTTCGCGTAGGAAAATCTTCACTTACATCAAAACCGTACATGAACACGTGCTGTTCGACGCGCATGCATTACACGTGTAAATCATGCTACATTATGTAACAAGTCAAAAACGGTAAATTAGACCGTAAGTAGGCCAAAATAAACAAATATTTGGCTTCATTGGGTATTCATATGTCATTATGTGAAATTTCGTGTTAATAAATGCATTATAAAAAACATATTAATAAAATAAAAAAATGTCAACTAGGAATTGTGTTTTGTTTTCATAATCTCATGAGTGCTCCTCTCGAGTCAATTTCAGCATTTAATGTGTTTTTCAAGATGAACAGTCATCAGTAATGCCGATTTTGTTCATGGGCGCGTGAATTCTGGTCCACATGCATTGCACGTGCAAAAATGCATTATTACGCAATACACAGAATGCACTGAAATTAACTGCAAAACGGTCAAAATAAACCATTACTAAGCTGCATCTCTTAATCATGTATTGGTATGCGAAATTTCAGGTGAATACATGCATTTTCCACAAAACAGGAATGGAATATAAACTGGCGGTTTAGCACTTTTGTGGAGTGTATATTGGTGTATCATATTAAAGAGTTACCTTCAAAAAATAAAGAGATTATTATCATTACTGTTATTATAGCTGCCGATAAGTGTCCTTTCCTGAGAAGGAAATACACCAAAGACGTAAAAATCCTAGATCGCTATGCTCAATGGGATCATTCCTATTTATTATAACTTGTGCCAGTCCTCAGTACTACAATATGAAATTGTCAGTACTAAAACTGTAGCCATGTACAACGTTTTGTTCCAAAAGCAAATACATGTATAGCTTTCGATTCTCTATTTTATTGCCATAGTTTGCGAGCATGAAACATTGTTTTGGTGGTCTAATCAGATTTGGTGACCCAATCGCTATTAAAAGGCAGGAAAACTGCTATTTGGTCCGGGGAAAATCAGCGAACCCTGAAAATATATCATTTGTGTTACTTTTTAACAAGTGCTAAGAATACGTAGACAACGAATTATCAATCCATTGAGATGTCAAAGTCTTATCGGGTCATGACATTACTATATTTATCAACAAAATATACATGTACACATTTATTATGAAATTCGTTTACTAGTTAATGGTTGCCTTCCATGCACAATAACATGGTGGTACCAGTACAAAGATTGCGGTATCATGGACAGGCGCGTAGCTACATGTACGCAAAATACGCAGCTGTGTACACATGCTTCTTAAAAAGTGAAAAAATAAATGATCTAAAAATGCTATAAAAACTGATGCCTCAGCCCTAAGGGGGTAAGCCTTTAGTATTTTCAGCATTTCTAAGAAACACGTTTAAATGATCTATACAAACAAAAAAACCCTGGTTTTATCAGTAAAAAAATGTAACAGATGATGCAAAAAAACACGCCAGAACGCACCAAAGACGTTCTAGCAAACAATTTTTTTCCGGGGGAGCATGCCCCCGACCCCCTAGCCATCTTGCGTCAAATTCAAAAACCTCTAGCTACGCCCCTGATGGGTATACTTTCTCGACGTATTCATCACCCGTTGTGGCATGTTTTTGATATTGTCATATCGGTTGTTAGAAATACAATGTATGTATGCAGTTGTAGGAGTTAACACATAAGATGCAAATACTTTACGTTTAACTTTCACTGTTTAATTAATTTAATGTTTTTTTTAAGAATCCACCGATTCTACGATCGATTGCCTCGACGAAGCAGGGGAACTTTTTACATACAGATGTATTACGAAGAATTTTACATGTCTTACAAAGCTATTTTTTCACAAATTGAAGAGATACGTGCTTCAACAACCCCAGAACAGCCACGGACTTGCGAGGTACAATGCCGTTCAGTCGCTGCATTTTATTGTGCCTACACATGAAGCGGCCATTTCAAACGCGACTTACTGAAAAAGGAAAATATTGAAGTGGGCTTCCCCACACTCCCGTCCATGTTCCTTGTGACTTTCATCTGTTTTCTAAAATGAACTGTCTCATTCGACATGTATACCTGACAGGGAAGAAAGCGATAAGGGGTCAAATGACACTTTCATTAAAATCCATCAAGGAAGCTGTACATTTGATGCGTTCTCCAGAAAAACTGGGCATAGTGACATTATATAGGAATTACATGTATGTAATAAAGTATAGAAAAGTCTCTGGAATGAGAAAAAGTCATGTTCTTTGATTTAATTTTAAGTAGTGGGGTAATATATTACAATCTCATAGATTTAATTTTCTCATGAATCTGTATGTCGCAATAGCCTCTGTCGTTACTATGGCGACCCATTTCTTAAAAGTACATGTACATACATTGAAAAGAGCCAGTGGCTAGTGGTTAAAACAGTAGACACTTTTATATAAAAAATAAATATTCATGTTTTAGATATAGAGGATATTACATGAGTATCTTTTCATGTTCAATTTATTAAACGAGCTGAATAAAATAATAAGATGAGAGGCTCTGCCGAGCATTTTATCGATTTTTGTCAACGATTTTAATAAATTCAAAGTGGAAAGTCACAAATGTAATGTTCTTTTTATCACATGTTAGCCTTTTCCGTCCGAAACATAAAATAACCGCGAAGTCAAACATGTGATAAATGAAACATGGTGGAGTAACGTTAGTTAGTTTTAAAGGTCTGTAATTTGGTAAATTGGTTTTTATTTTTGCTCACTTTTTTAAAAACTATCCATAAGAGTATTGTCTGTCTAAGGCTGTACACAATGTATTATCATGGTGTTCATAATATTGTGACTAAGTAGTGTTGTCTGTGGTGTAAGTGCGAGGTTCGGTGTATTTAAACCCAAAGAGACATTTGTAGCTTCCAATGCTTAGGTGGGTACCCTATAGTCAACCTTCTTTTTATAATCTATATATATATGTATTGTTTATAGAAAAAAGTCATGTAATTAAAGATAAGAACGAAAATCACAAAACAAATTTTGCCACTGTGTTATTGTGTAAAACTGTTCATTTTGTATTATGCCCATAGATCTGCAATAGTGATGTCCAGCATAAGGCTGCGTCGTTTCTTTCAAAAGGGCATGCACTGTTTCTGTTCAGTGGTGCTTTGTATGTTGTTCTTGTGCCGATGCCGAAATGGCAAGCATCGCCTTTATTTGCCAGTCAGCTTCATGCTGAAATATGGCAGGCATATATGTGTGCCCCCACCCGGATTTGAACGCGGGTCGCCAGATTAGACGGCAAGCGCGCTAACCATTGAGCTACGGAGGCTGCTGTGTGTTCCTTGTGTTGATTGGTACTTGTCTGCTGGCTCAAATCCTTGGTATACGCCAAACAACAAGTAACGTAGCTGTATAATGCAAATTAGGGAAGGTCCCTTTACAAGTTGTCAGGCTTGAGCGTATTTTAAAATACTGGATGAAGCTAATAAAATTAAAATAGTAAAAAAAAATATTGATGTATAAATTATATACTATGAGGGATTATCAAGGTCGATAAATGGTCTCTTGACGTTAAGAAATAATTAGATAACTTACACATACTTATGGAACGCCGATACAGTAATATATATTCAATATGATTGTTAGAAGGTTGCATGAGCAGTAGTTCGAGAAATGGTATAATGAATTTTATTTGTCAAATAAATTGGAACCTCATCGTATATTTAAAATTAACTTTGAGTTTGAAGATTATCTTAAGCGTATTTCCTGTGACAATCACGGAAAACATTAAGTAGATATAGATGTTCGTCTCATAAACTTTTAATCGAAGAGGGTAGACACAGAAATATAGCTAGAGAAGATGCTGTAAATGTAATTCATATTGTGTCGAAAACGAATATCACTTCTAACTTACTTGTCCATATTATCGAGATATAAGATTACTATGTTTACCTCGAAATTTTTGTTCCTGGCCTAATATAGGACAATTAATTTATCTTATGCAATCTACGAATACACATATCATAAAAAAACTAGCAAAATACATCTATTTATTAAATACAAGAAGAGAAACTTTATAAAGCTTAATCATAATTGGTTAAATTAATTGATATGCATTTTAAAAACAGATCTATCTACAATTTTCTCAAAATACATTTGTACACTGCTTACCATATATGATTGTTTGCATACCTAAATATATATATATCTTTTTGCCTTTTTGAACATGTATATATGTTTTTGTTAAAATTTTCAACTTGCCACATAATGTATTGTATTGGCAATAAACATTTTACTCTACTCAACACTTACATGTATAACCAATCACTTCATATATTAATAAAAATCCAGTCACTAAGTATCTAATTAATATGCTGACGGTTGTAAATGTATACGCCAGGTGTTAACAACATAAAAATAAAAATAAACAGAATTATTCCACATAATTGACAACCATCCTCAAAACCAGAAGAATTTTTTTTTGGATTATATGCAATGTCGATAACCCATTTTTGAAACATGAAACAAGATAAACAATAATTTTATATGGACGATAAGACAACAATAAAAGCATATAAGTCTTATGTATTGGAAAATAAACTATATATATGAGCCAGTCTCCAGGAAAACCTGCTATATTGACATTATGTAATTACTGCATGTAACAAGCTTTAAAAAAGCTTTTAAATAAGAAAAAAATGACATATCAATAGATTCAAGTTTAAGTCATTTATCCATATATTACTATATCTTAGCTTTAAAATTTCTTATGAATGATGTAGAAATCATTTACTTCGTTGCTATGGTGACCAGTTTCATAAAAGTACTCTGATTGAGAAAAACGAGAAGTTAGTTGTTTAAAACAGTAGTAGTATTTCTCTAAATGTGAACATTTACAATTTGGATGTATATTATAAAACTTAAAACATCATTCTAAAACTTGATACCATTTTGACCAGTTTACGTCAATAATTGATCAAATGCAGTATTTATAAAGTTCTTGTTACAATGACGTTGAATAACGTTTGAATGACGCTTGTGACGTCGCGCAAAAAGGGTCTGAATAGGGCTTCAACTAAACAGCTGTAACTTCCTTAAAAATCATGATATGAACAAAATTTCTTTTGCATTTTGCTTCATTAAGATCACTCTTTTAGGTAATAAAAAATCTCAAAATCAAATGTTTTGTGAAAATAGCAGGTTTTCCTGGAGACTGGCTCATATATATATTACAAAGCTTTACTGTGAAAGGTTGTTCAGTCGGGGAAATGTGAAACAAATTAAAATCATCGACTTTTACGATTTAGCTGGATTTTGATAGCGACAATGTTATTCACCATAGGGAACTCAATGTCGCCTATAGAAAAAAACGCACTGATATTTTGATATAATTAAGTTTGATAGATAAGAATTGGCAAAAGAAGGAGTGTATGAAATTTGACTAATCTATCACCACGCGTTATGACTATTTTAAGAAATTATTTTTCGTTCTATTTTCAATGGAAAGGGAGGTTATTTCACATTTGTTTTCATTTCCTAAATTTCAAAGCTGCACATATTTATAAAGTGTAATTATTTAAGCAATTTTTTTCTGTTTGGACAATCAACATTGAGTCATACTTTTTAATACTTTTTGCATTTCCTCGGACAAACGTTAAAATTTCACATAAAAACTGTTTTATAAACAACGGGCAATACCTCCGCATAGTTGACGACGCTACATAAAACATGAACATTAATTGCTTAAGACCATATAATGACGATTGAAATGAGTACCGATAGTTCCCTTTTGCCATGAACATTTTTTTCGAATTTGAAGAGTGATCGGTTATAAGTAATGAGTAGTGTATATGTTTTCGTCAAATAAAATATTGAAGTTGAAGTTGAAAGTTGTCCTGTTTTTTTGTTGTTTATGTTTACCCTATAAATCATTGGACACAGACATAAAATAGTATGCACCAATACCCAAAGGATTGAAGCAGCATGCTGTCTAAGTGGGATGTTGCGTTTTTATAGATGTCCAGTCTTCCGAGGTCTCTGTTGTTTTTGTTATGTTCTGCCTTCTCTGTCTTTATGCAATAAAAGCCGAGTCTTCGTATTCGACTAATAATCGTGTGTTGCCATCCAGGTTTCTCCCTGCCTAATGGGTCGATGACCTCTGGCTTCGAGGGAAAAGGCAGAAACGTTTGTGTGATAATACAGGTGCAATATGATAGCTCTTTCTAAATGGACTCTTAGGTTCTTTAGCCTACCCGGTACGCGCCAGTCTACCTCTGTGCATATAAACATGATTTTCATACTTAAAGTGAAAATAAACCGGATTTTCATACTTAAAGAGAAAAAAGTTCTCTGTGTTACCTTAATTAACTAGTGCATCTCTAGTTGGGTGGGAAACACTTCAAACATTCAAAAAGCTCTTCAGAAATGACCAAATGCCCGGGCCAAGATTGAGACGAAATTCTAAACAGTGACCTCTCGATCCGTAGGTTAGTGCCCATTTGGGTTACCTATTTGACCGCTGTGCCAAGCGCTCTAATAATAAATAATAAGTCATTGCTCGAAACCTTTTATAGCCCCAATCAAATAAGTTTCTGATTGCAAAGGGAAGTAACAACTGCATTGTTTTAAACGGGTGGGAACGGAAAATGGGAATTTAGCACAAACCTTTGTTTGGTCACATGATCACAAAGCAACACTTCAAAATGGAGAACTGACACTGTCAACTTCGTTCTTAACTGTAACACAGACGTTCACGGTAAACATAACTGTAAGTAGCAATTTAATTGATCTGTTTTATTTGCATTGAGACTACCTAGGTTTAAAATGGCTTAATAGTTAGATTGCATTGCCTGGATCGGATAAGGCTAATTTCAAACCATTAGAATCTAAACGATATCTCCAAACCATTAGAATCAGTTTGTACAACCGTGTTGTACACGGATATAAAATTTATTTCTGCGGTCCGAAACTCAAGCAGGTTGGCGTTTAGCCACACACATTTTTGTCAACATCCGTACCAATCTATAAGAAAATACTGTAGCGCACAGACAATTCAAAGCCAATACGTGTGGCCCTTTATGTGATATATGACCAATCCATTAGAATACACGTGGCCCTATATATGTAATATATCCGTACCAATCCATTACAATACTTGTATGTGATATATCCGTACATGGTTTATAATAACGCCCAATCCATTAGAATACGTGGGTTCCTACATGATTTATATGTCCAATCCAATAGAATACGTAGGTTCCTACATGATTTATATGTCCAATCCCTTAGAATACGTAGGTTCCTACATGATTTATATGTCCAATCCCTTAGAATACATAGGTTCCTACATGATTTATATGTCCAATCCCTTAGAATACGTAGGTTCCTACGTGTTTATATGTCCAATCCCTTAGAATACATAGGTTCCTACATGATTTATATGTCCAATCCCTTAGAATACGTAGGTTCCTACATGTTTATATGTCCAATCCCTTAGAATACATAGGTTCCTACATGATTTATATGTCCAATCCCTTAGAATACGTAGGTTCCAACATGGTTTATACGTCCAATCCCTTAGAATACGTAGGTTCCTCCATGGTTTATACGTCCAATCCCTTAGAATACGTAGGTTCATACATTATTTATATGTCCAATCCCTTAGAATACGTGGGTTCCTACATGATTAATATGTCCAATCCCTTAGAATACGTAGGTTCCTACATTATTTATATGTCCAATCCCTTAGAATACGCAGGTTCCTACATGATTAATATGTCCAATCCCTTAGAATACGTAGGTTCCTACATGATTTATATGTCCAATTCCTTAGAATACGTAGGTTCCTACATGATTAATATGTCCAATTCATTATAATACGTGGGTTCCTACATGCTTTATACGTCCATTCTATTAGAGTACGTGTGTTCCTACCAGGTTTATAGGTCCAATCCCTTAGAATACGCGGGTTCATACATGGGTTATACAAACATGTACAACTAATCCACCAGGATACACGTTCTACAACAGGTGTTATATTACCAATCCATCAGGATACGCGTTCTACAACATGTGTTATATTACCAATCCACCAGGATACACGTTCTACAACATGTGTTATATTACCAATCCACCAGGATACGCGTTCTACAACATGTGTTATATTACCAATCCACCAGGATACGCGTTCTACTACATGTGTTATATTACCAATCCACCAGGATACGCGTTCTACAACATGTGTTATATTACCAATCCACCAGGATACATGTTCTTCAATGAACAAGGTAGGTACCACACATTCTAAGGGATTGGTCGTTGTATCGACTCCCCGGTCACCATTCAATAATACACTAATTCCTCTCACTTATAAGATGTTCACAATTATATCTAACGCATGTTCAAATACAAAAAACACCTGTCAATGTTTAAAATGAGCATGAACAGAGTCAATAACAAAAGAACGTCCATACATTTAGACAGGCATTCAAAATCACCATTTTTTAAGTTTTACTACTAATACATGTATTGGCAAATTCAAAACATGTTAAATTTTAACGGGCGAAATGAGGTAAGTTGGTGGTTGCATTGAAATAAAACAGTATTATAAAAACTTGCTATGCTTTAATACAAGTGTAGAAAGCGTGTTTTCGACGGATTTGTGTGAATACACTGTCTAACAAATATGAGCACAATAAGAGTAATGCCACGCATATCATGTATTGAAAATCCCACACTTTTTCCTAGGGGGAGTGCGCTTGCAGTATTCCCAGAAAAAACGTGATAACATTTTATTACAAACTAAAGTCAATTATACGAATGATAGATTATTTAATAAATAAGTATACTAATATTTTCAATAAAATAAATAATTTAAGCGATATTGGGCTTTGAATTAGGTGAGGCGTTTTTAAAGTCCTTGAGTATATACATGAAATACAAGGTATTGGCAATTTATATTAATTGATAAGAGACCAGGGAATCGATATACCCCTACGGTTGAAACAACATAGAAACACTTCATTCTTAAAAATAAATATACATTCTAGGGTATGCTTAATCCAAATTTGTTGGTACATGTACAAAAGTCGTGTCCTCAGCTCACTCACGTGTGAGTGCAGATACCTAAGTTCTTCTGTTAATCTTGGATTAACAACATAACTTGACGGCGTAGTGAACTTATTTGACATTCTTGTACTCTTAGATTTGGCTTTAGTTCATAATAAATAATGTCACAGACCGAATTTCATTACCAAATTTGTGGACAGATCTAACAATGATGTTCGGTTAGCTTGATATCAGTCCGACTGTTTAAGTTGAGTGCTGCATAGCCTGTCCGATTATCTTTAATTTTTTTGTAATAATAACTTAAGGAAAGTCACCTATACTGTTTGTATAATGGCATCTAGACTACATTGTATCAACATTGGTATTTCTGGCTGTCTCTGACTGAATAAAAATCGTCAAAATGGTCCAGATATTTTACTTGTCAACATCTTACATAATTTAGGCAGTAATTTGGTCACATCATGGTTTCATCGTGACACGCTGAAAATTTTATTACAACTTAGTACTGTTACATTTTCACGCTTCACACTTACTGCATCTACAATGTCTGTTGACATAATAGTTATATGATACAACTGATACCATATTTTTTATAGCGCATTTTCTTTGCGACGCACGATCAAACTCGGGCACTTTACATAGTGATGCAGCCAAAAGATCGCAGGTGCATCCTATACCCGTGCAGATACTGGCGATATCTTGATCTGACGAGAGGGACTGACTGAGAGAAAGCCCCCGAATGGAGAGAGAGACATTAGATACAGTCACTGAAGGAATGCGCCTAACTCTTATTTCGAATAATAAAACTGGTTGTCTTGAATATACCTGGTGCATAGCATTGATAAAGCCCATACCGTCAGATATAGCAGGAAATACGAATGAATTTTCAGAAATATTCAGTTCCCATTCAGGGATTGCACCCGCGACCTCGTAATTGACAGCTCGGTGCGTTATCACTAAGCCATGACCGTTATACATGTAGCATACAGCTCACTTCGAATACCGCTCCTTGTTCGATGTACAGCGAGATGCATTCGAACAAAAGCAATGGTCCTTTTAAAATTCAAGTACAGCTCCCTCATCAAATATGTTTATATACTACATGTACGAGGGTCATTCAATTATTTCGTAGACTGTGTTAATCATTTTAATAACCGATGATACAGAGAAACACAAACTATTTCACGATAAACTACAGCCTTATGGGCACAAGCGCTGAAAATATTGCGTGAAACAACGCATTTTTGAAAGAAAATATGACTAAAATATAAATTTCACCATACGGGTACCACCACACACCGTAATGAATTATCTGACGTCAGCGACGTTATTGACGTTTTGCTGATTCACAAATGGTAGCCCGAAATGAAATTATGTTATTAACATAGAAATAAACATAAGCATTCACATTGTATATGATTTAACATATCTTCCACAATATCTTATATAGTCTACGTTAAGGATTAAGGCTTGGCATAATGGTTGTATACAAACATGAAAACACCTCGCACATTTCGACGGACGTTGCGTGAAACGTCACTACGTTTGCCTATATGTACATCCCTGTATCGTTTTAAATACCATGCTGCGCTTCAGAAATTTATTTTTGCCATTTAAACACAAAACAACTACATGATGTATGTTCTCCTTTCGCTCTTGCTCGTAGCAGCTCTTGTACACGTGTCTGCTGTGTTTTTCCAAGCCCCATGTACAATTCAATAATCGTATGAATTGCCGTGCGTAAAGAAATAGACATTTTGATGTTATTGAAATATATTGAATGACCCTCGTATACTAAAAGACAAACTTTTAAATTATTGTATAATACTAGAGCTTGTCACAAAGTTTAACATAAATTGTCACTGTGTTTATATATTTTATTGAATAGATTACCATTATTTTTTGGTAGTTATCATGCATTTCGAAAAGTTTCTATCATCCGGTGGAAGCAACGGTTACATTCGTCTCTTCATCTTTTACCAAACGATGACACGGTACAGTATACGATGTGTAGGTTCGAATTGCAATTTACGATCAAATTAATGTGTTTCTTTCCCCACTGTGCCGTGTGGGGTCTCGTACAGATAGTTTTTATGGGTTGCGATAGCCAAGTTGTCTAATGCGTTCGTTATTATTGACTTTTCTACCCCTTACCAGAAGACGCTTATTGTGATTATGATTGTGAGCTTCTCGGCATTTCCCCACTGTCATCCGGCAAAGTGTAGAAATGTTTTAGATGTTGTGTATTTTTGTTATGAGTATTTTTTTATAATCAACTTGTTGGGTAGCACGGTGCTAGAGTAGAAAACGCTCTAGGGTACTGATCGAGAGGCCCCTTGTTCGAATCTCGGTACCACTCGATGAATTTCAGTGTTTCTTACGCAACTGGAGATGATCTGGTCGATAACACAGGGGTAGTCTCATATGTGTCAGTGCTTCAGGTCATTGGTCAATTAGGCAGGAAAAAACTGGATTGCAACGCAATCATTAAATTTGCACAAGTACAAGATGAATCCCCAAATGGTCATAAGCACGAATTGCACGTCCACCATAGCTCCCGATAACTGCTCTGGGTGCTCAGTGCATTATTGGTTTTAATTTCGCTTTTGAAGGTAATTTATTATTACCATCAGATTGTAGACAAACGGTCTTTAATTACTACATAACTAACAATTCTATATTGAAAAGATTGGTGTTAACTTAGCAAAGGCATGCACAAGTAGTTGCGGAATACTTTATAAGAGGTGCCCTAGATTAGTGCTATATACGTTACTATAAGTGCTATATATTTTTATAAATACAGAAGAAATATATTTTGAAATATTGTTTCTTTTCTTTTACTGGTTCAATAGACAAAAGCTTCATACTACATGTATTCTCAAAACACCACAAATCTTAGAAAAAAATTGCAATAAACGATTTCCATTTCCCGACTTGGAAGTATAACCAATGTAGGAACCCATGTACTCTAAGGGATTGGACGTATGAAACCTTGTAGGAACCAATGTATTCTAAGGGCCTGGACGTATGAAACCTTGTAGGAACCAATGTATTTTAAGGGATTGGACGTATGAAACCTTGTAGTAACCCATGTATTCTAAGAGTTTGGGCGTATGAAACCTTGTAGTAACCAATGTATTCTAAGAGATTGGGCGTATGAAACCTTTAGGAACCCATGTTTTCTACTGCATGGATCGGATGTATAAACATTTTATAAACCGATGCTTCTATTTGATTGGACGCATAACCAGTTTACGAACTCATGTATTCTACTGGATTGGTCGTAAAACCCATGTAGGAACTTATGTATTCTAAGGGATTGGACGTATAACCCTTGTAGGAAAAAAGTATTCTAAGGGATTGGTCGTATAACCCATGTAGGAACACATGTATTCTAATGGATTGGACGTATACACCATATAGGAACTCACGTATTCTAATGGATTGGACGTATACACCATGTAGGATCCCATGTATTCTAAGGGATTGGACGTATAACCCTTGTAGGAACTCATGTATTCTAATGGATTGGTCGTATAACCAATGTAGGAACTCACGTATTCTAATGGATTGGACGTATTCACCATGTAGGAATTCATGTATTCTAATGGATTGGACGTATAACCCTTGTAGGAAATAAAGTATTCTAAGGGATTGGTCGTATAACCCATGTAGGAACACATGTATTCTAATGGATTGGACGTATACACCATGTAGGAACTCATGTATTCTAATGGATTGGACGTATAACCCTTGTAGGAAATAAAGTATTCTAAGGGATTGGTCGTATAACCCATCTAGGTACGCATGTATTCTAAGGGATTGGACGTATACACCATATAGGAACCCACGTATTCTAATGGATTGGACGTATATACCATGTAGGATCCCGTGTATTCTAAGGGATTGGACGTGTAAACCATGTAGATTCCCACGTATTGTAATGGATTTGACGTTTAACCCATGTAGGAACACATGTATTCTAATGGATTGGACGTATACACCATGCAGGAACCCACGTATTCTAATGGATTGGGCGTATACACCATATAGAAACTCACGTATTCTAATGGATTGGATGTATACACCATGTAGGAGCCCATGTATTCTAAGGGATTGGACGTATAAACCATATAGATACCCACGTATTTTAAGGGATTGGACGTATTAAACATGTAGAAACTCGTGTATTCTAAGGGATTGGACGTATTAACCATGTAGGAACTCGTGTTTTCTAAAGGGTTGGACATATGAACCATGTAAGGACCCACGTATTCTAAGGGATTGGACGAATTTACCATGTAGGAACTCATGCATTCTAAGGGATTGGACATAAAAGCCTTGAAGAAACGCATGTATTCTAAGGGATTGGGTGTATGAAATCATTATGAACCCATGTTACTGTATTCTAATGGATTGGTGGTTTGTAAATGCTAAGTGCCATCCAGTAAACAGCGTTAAAGCCCCGCAGAAATGTTTGTTCTTTCTTTATATATCCGTGTTGTAGAAACTGATTCTAATGGTTTGGAGTTTTCGTTTAGATTCTAATGGTTTGAAATTAGCCTTATCCGCCTGGATCGTATTTGCAGCGGGAAGGGAAATTCGTGTTCAGACAGATTTTTAACTAAAAATAAAAATAACTGGACTAAGTACACTGCAGTTGTCAGTTGCACTAAGTCATGTGCTTAATGCCACGTTTTCAGTTTTCAAAAAATTGGTCTAATGCATTGTCTTGTACTCTCTTGCATACATAGACCAGAAAAACTTTAAAAAAACCTTGAAAATGCTTGAAAAATACACACTTGGAAAAAACTATTTAAAACAGCCTATGCCTTCTAACTTTATCATATGTAATAGGAAACCATTGAAGCACTTGCATGTGATGTGAAATGTGCCATATAGTCGCCTAATTCAAAGACTAACACTAAAATAAAGGCGATTTTTGAATGAAAAATACAGCATTTTTTTCAAAATGTCAAACGTTATCATTATTGTATTTTATAATACGAATTCATTGAATATACTTTATAATCAATCATCGCAAGGGCATGCCAGGCTTGAAATTAGATGCTGGTGTTTTGTTTACGAGAAAAACACCTTCATGTCGATGTGTAATTTCGACAAGGAGGTCGCCATGTTTGCTCCCTCCTGTCACCGCAGTAAACGTACAGCAACATGTTTTTCTAACATAGTAATCAACATAATCGAATAATGAACTTTATTGCGTTCATAATATATCAACTTTATAAACGATCATACGATAATAAGATAGAAATCCTAGCATTTATTAGTTGTCATCTCGTTTGTTTACGAATTTCGCGCTGTGTAGCAAATTTATATTCATGCGCCAAAGATGATTAAAGTAGTGCGACAGTTTATTGACGAAACCATTATGAGGCGGTGTTCACCCAGGTAGTCTCGCATATGTATCGGTGCTATATACACCAAGTCTATTAAAGAACAAAGGAGTCATACTCTATTCGGAAACATTTTTTGTCTTTTCCCTTGAAGCCAGAGGTCATTGACCTTAGGCAGGGATAAAACAAAATGGCCATACACTATGACTGTCTCAGTCAAACACAAAAAAAAACATCTCGTTGATGATGATTTGTTTATGTTGAAGGATTAATTTATGATTTATTATTTTCTTGTAGATCAAATAATAATCTTGTGTACAAATAATGAGCTGAACAATGGTGTACAAACGTTCAGAGTACGGACACCAGTTCAAGGTTTCCAGCCTTGTAAGGAATGTGCCAGTGTATCAGGAACATCTGACGTATCGTCATCTCCGTAGGGAGCGAGAATTTGCACACACACCTTTATCTTGGGATGGGGAAATCATTGAATCGTCTGAAAGTGATGAAAAACTGAATGAAGATGTTAAACTTCCTATCTCTGAGTTAGTGATAAGTGAAGAGGAGGAGGAGGATGCTGAGGATGAAAACAAGAAATCAGGAGATAAGAATGATGAACTCACTGAAAGTGATGATGAAGTGGCAAAAGAAAAGAAGAAAGCTCATAAAAAAGACAATGCAAACCAGGAAGTTGTTGAAGACAAATGTGAAGTTGTTGTAGTTAAACAGAATGAAGCATTGAGGAAGTCAGCAAAACAAAAGTTAAACAAATATGTCAGCAGCAAAAATAAGAATGAACCATCAGTATCAAAAGATGTGTCGGACAAGAAAGTCTGTAAGTGTTTAATACGTTTTTCATGTTTTTATCACTTTCCTGAGTTAAAAATGTATATACGTGGGTAGATCCAAAAGTAATGTCGCTGCTCCCATTGTGTGCTTGTTTATGGACGTTACGTAGGTTCATGAAAACGATATCAAAATGCACAGTAATTCATTTCTGATTAACATAAAACGTACTGCGGTATTTGATTATCATGATTGAATTATATAACATTCAAAATATATCAATGACGTCATGTCGCCGCACATAAAAATAACGTACGTTTTTCATAATCATGTCAATTTTCTTTCATACATTATGTTAAAACATAAACCGCCCAATCAGACGTCAATTATCAGACGTAACCTTACAACTGCCTGCTGGCTGCTGCTGAAATTTCAATGGCATTACTCAATTATGAAACTCGCAATAGGCGATTAACAAACTGATTACTAAGCGAAAACAATGCAGATTTGTGCCAAAAAGACGCTACGCGCAGAAATGCATTTTTTTCTACAAGTTATTAAAGTATTATAAGTTAAAGTAAGCATAGAACCTTTTTTGATACACACGGCGACGACATAGGCTCGTATACATGTAGTATAAGCTTTTAAGGGATGGCCTTGATCGAATCAATGTCAACAGATGACTGGAAGACGGGTATGTGGTAGCTCCGATAAGAAAACCAAGTTTGTTTCTGACGCCTTAAATGCAGTTTGACGTTTCAATAATGCGCCCATTGTGTATAGAGTTAGATTATACTTGTGGGACTATCCAGATGACACTAAGCAATAATTTTAACATGCCGATAGCGAGTGTCGGCTGGGTTGAACACTTTTAAAGGAAAAATAAATGGCTGCATGAATTCAGGAGTCTTAGAAGAATACCTGGGATGAAATTTTCAGGAGGAGTTAGTGCCACGGAAGTAACGTCATTATGGCGTTGTTGACGTCTGGCTTGCGGCGATGTCCGTTAGTATGCATTATGTATATGCTAATATTTCAATAACTATTCAGAACATGTACATGGAATTTTGCTATCATATTTAAAATAGATTCATGTAACTTTGTGTAAAATTTGGTGGTTTTTCTTACATTGTGGACGATTTAATAGCATCAGTGACATTACTTTTGGATCAGCCCATGTATTATTTATTATACTCATTTTACTGTGTCATTTATAGTTAGAGAATAGTTAGAATTTGATTTAGTTTTGGGGTCATTCTTTTGTATTTGTTCAGTGAATACTTCTATAAGTATTAACTACATGTACATTGTAAATTAAAAACATAAAAAAGTACCAATTTTCTAGGTAACAAACCACCAAATAGATTCGTTCTTTAACTCAATGTAAAGTGACAAATTGCTGACCCAAAAAATGTCAATCAATAGAAATAGCATATAGCCTCAAGAAAATAAAAAAAAATCAGGGGGTTGCGTATCATATAAGAAAAATTTGGTTCGTCAAACGCGGTGAACATATTTTCTCACACTTCTCACACGCGCGGACTGATTGGAAGTCCGTTAGCCACAACCCTACTTTCACTTTCATATTTAAGCCAGAATATCAAAATTTTCTAAATAAAACAGTTTCACTACATCACATACATGTGTACAAAGGATTTAAGCCCAATTACATGATTCTAATGCTGATTTGTCAACACATACCACCATTTCCAGCCAAATCAAAGTTTTTTACAGGACTACTTGAGTGTATCTGATTTTGGTCCGCGTATGCATTTGGTGGTTTGATACCTCTAGGGCTGCTTTCAGCTGTTCAGACGCCCTTTAACATTTTAATTTCCACTGGTCATTGGACTACATATGGAAACATGTGTTCGAGTCTCTCTGGGGAGACTATTTCTCTCCTAGCGGGTATGCATTCAACATCGAGGTATGGCACCTAGGAATATTACACATGTTCAGACACCGCCCTCTTAAGTACCAATTTACACCTTGGTCGAGTGGAGCATTGTGGTTAATCTTGCCCGGAGAAATTAAGCAGTGGCACAGACGGGATCAAACTCTGGACCTCTTCATCCCAAAGCATGTGCTCTACCTCTAGGCCAACGATCCACATCATATTGTTCTGTACAAATACTTCACAATACTATATACATAGTATTACTATAATGGCAACTAATGGTATTTTGTCTTAAAATAGAGAATTCATTACAAGATATATTTTTATTTTACAGTTGGAAAAACATTTTCCAAGCCTATACAAGGAGATGATAAAATGTTTGTGAAGAGCTCAAAACCACGTCGTCCAGATCGCCAGGGTAAAGTACCAAAGTCACGCCCCCAGTCTGCTCCGAGTGCTCGTCCATTAGCTCAAGGAGTTGACAATTCACAACCATTTTTGAACTATGGAGGTGGTTCTACAAACAGATGCCTCGGAGATAAGAAAACATTCAATGTTAAAGCGGCTTGTGCAGTAAGTATTTTTGTATCAGGATGCATGTACGAGGGTTGTCCGCAAAAGTCGGGAACTTTGTCTCTCATTTCAACACTATGAATGATTTTCCTGAAAGTCTTTCACAGATTATTCATTAGTTATCGTTTATATGTGATATCAAAAATTCATTTCCTTCTAAATTTAAAAAATTATACTGGATTAACTAGCACCAGTTGGATAGTCAGTGCATGCCCTTGTACGAAATTTAAGGTCAATGGTGTCATTAGCAGCAAAACTATGAATTTATTTGTAGCACTTAGTTTTTCACGTC
The DNA here is from genome assembly GCA_947247005.1 of Spisula solida. Classification (NCBI taxonomy): domain Eukaryota; kingdom Metazoa; phylum Mollusca; class Bivalvia; order Venerida; family Mactridae; genus Spisula; species Spisula solida. Next base: position 6,687,050 of record OX365945.1, read on the forward strand.
ATTCAAAAATGGCGACGTCAGGAAAATGTGCAGCACAAAAATACTGCCTCGACAATGTGAGTGATCTTATTGGAGCTAGGTAAAAATCCAAGTCAGAGGCAAGGTATCCATGTAGCTTCTTGTATCAGGTTTAATATTAAAGTACAAACGTGGTTATTGTAGCACAAGAAAATACAATATCACAATGTTTGTTGGTTTGCGTTTTAATGAGAAATTATTTTTTTTCGCTGATTGGCAAATGCCAGACCTCCAACTTTGACAGATACCAGCAATAATCACATTAATCTGCATCTAGTTGTTTGACTCATTTTAACAGTAGTACATTTTATAGTATAATTTATTATGTATATTTTTTGTAGGTATATCCCGCTGCATTACGTGCAAAGAAACGAAACCTGCTACTTGTTGAGAGGCAACAAGAAAGAGCTCGCTCAGCATCTGCACGTGAAAAACGACGCAAGGCAAGATTTAATGAACAGATGGCTCGAGAAACTGCAGTATGGGACACAGAATATCGCAGAAGTTACCCATGCTATCAAAATACGGAATACAATACATCCGATAAAGACCCTAGGAAACAGAAAAGTTACTTTTTGAGTTGATAGTAATTTTTGATGTCGAAACTACTACGTTTGTTGGTTTTCACAACGTTGCCATTTCTAGAATGAAATAATCTGTAGTTGCTATTTTTGCTTGATAGAATCTTTTTGAAGCTAATATGTTTGATTCATTTGTATTTCAATAGCATACTAATAGTATTATGAGATAAGATTGTTTTCACTATTTGAATGTAATCTTGTCGAAATTCATTTGTCTCTTTAAAAATTGTTTAGAGTTTGAACTTTCATAACCTTGTTTTTGACATTTTATAAAGAAGTAACATTATTGATCGTGAACATGTATTATTGAATCATTAAGTTTATGCTTGTATTTCATTTTACTATTTATTGAATTATTTCAAAACATGAAGAGGAAAATGCTTGTTCATTGAAACTTATTTTGTTAAAATGTGTTTTAAATATTGTGACTATTTCGAGTCGCAATCCCAAAATGAACATGTTAATTTTTACACTACTAAGGAACATTACATGTGTACTGGTATGTCATTTATACATATAATTATATTTTCCAACTTACAAAATTCACTCCATTCAATATTCATGTTAAAAGATTTGTAAGTTAAAATTCACATGTAATACTTTGTTATATTTTACTCTGTTGTGTATAAGTTTTATGTTTTAGAATATTATGAGGGACTACTTGTACTATTTGTGCACCCATGATAATGAGAATGGCAGGAACATTTGGTACATTTCACAAAGGTGGATAAATCAGATGTGCACAATTAATCAGTGATGTTTTAGTACAATACTGACCATATCTGTTTTCTTTAGTAATTTGTTAAACCAATTTTGCAAGTCGACCAAACTGATTCATGTTTTTAAAGATCATATTATACTGGGTGCATTATAGTAGTTGACAAAACTGGTCTGTTATTATTTAGTTCCGAGCACAATGTTATAATGCTAGTCTTGGTTTTATTTGTATCTGTGATAATATCTCCTGAGATTGTTATTCTGTTAGTCAATACAACCTATATCTGTGCATTCTGGTGAAAATTTGTATCACTTGTTAACTTGGTCAGGACTTTTATTTGACTCATGAAACTACATTTTGACTCTTGACTCAACAAAAGGGACAGTTTTCACTGCTGAATATTTCACTCAAGGGTCAAATTTGCTATGCTTTTAATACATGTTCTTGATATATTGTGGCAGCTCTTGATTAATACTGGAGTAAAGAATTTTAACAGCACTTATTGAGGCTATTAAAATCTGTGTTAATGTCTCCAGGTTATTATAGAGGAAACTAGGAGAGCAGTTCATAAGTTCCTTCGTCAGTTGCATCTAGTAAGAGATTCTGCCTAACTTAATAGCTTAAACATATTTATTTATTGATATTGTTAAAGACTACATAATTGTGAAAGGATCTTAATTTTATCACATCAGTATGTGTGTGATAACAAGTGTATGACGTCTTCCGGTTTCTGCGCGAAAACGGAACGTCGATAGCTTAGATGTATTTCTGATGTTGTTTTGATCCGATAACTATGGAAATGTGATAGAAAGAATCCATCGCTCGTTGTCTTTAAGATCAACATTTCTTAAACTAGACATGAAAACAAATTATTTAGCTTGCTAAATAACTTGTGTTTTCGAGACTTGTGACAGATCGTATATTTTTAACAAACACTACTAGTATTGATTGGTGTTCTTGTCATGGATACGATTGTAGTTTTCGATATTTTGTAACAGTTGCAAGGACATGTACGTATGAATACTTGTAGTGTTGTAATACTCAATAGTGTTTTTAGAGGCTCTGTTGCTGGACTTCTTTTATTAAATATATGCCAGGGTAATTCCCTGTTGACTATCTACCATGTTGTCTGGTAACTTGCATATGTTAGTAGTACAAGATTGATCTTTTGTTTTTAGAGTGATTTCATATGGATTACTAGATGCTGACATTAGTTTTGTTTTGAAACTAGTTTAAAGTTGTTTTACCTATAACAGTAAGTTTTAGTTTTAACTTTAAAGTGCCGTTTTATACCAATCTCATAACCTTACTTATGTTGACATAGCTGTGTGTATATATGTACATCAATATTAAAATGAAAGTATGTCACAATTGATGTTGGTCTGTCTCGATAGTGCGGTTGAGGACCATTTCCTAAGAATGCAGGTGTGCTTGTGGAGCATTCTCTGAGAGTGTTGAAGGATTGAGGTTCACTCCCTAGCCATATACTACCTTACATTCTGAGTGCCAAGCTAAAGAACCATTTTTAATGGTGGTATTTTGCAGCCTGGGATCAAAAGCATGTTGTTTTACATCCTCATACATCAGTGGTTAGACAAGTTCCCACACTGGTGAAGAATACTCTAGAGAATGGTTGTGTTTGTGATCATCTGGATTTAGCAGACAGTAAATACTTGTATTAATTAATAAATCACAACTGATAATTTTCAACGTTATAGTTATAACATATTAAGTAAATTTTTATTGATTAAAAAGGGCGGAGCGAGCGATGCGAGTCCTTTTTAGTCATTAAAAATTTACTTAATATGTTCAAACTTCTTTCGAATGTAACATCCGAGCATTTTGATTGGTCAATGTAATATAGCGCAAAGACATGATGTCACATCAGTTAATAGTAAACTTTAAATTTTCATTTAACTGCCAAAATGCGGCGTTTTCGTTGGCTCATAATGTAGGTTATATTCTAAATTACATACTTTGCATAGAGTTGCACGGTTGTCGTCAAATAGGTCACTTTCTTTTCTACAGACTGAGAAGCCCCTAGTTGGAATCTTCGCAGGGCACTTGTTCATTTCTCGAATACTTTTCAGTGTTTCTCATCCAACTCATTCTCGTTCACCAGATTATTCTTCACCTAGTCTTGGAACTTGACTAACCACTGATGTATGAGGATGCATCCAACTAGAATTAGGTGGTAATCGAGAGGTAGTCTTGCATGTTTTGGAGCTATACATAGGGTATGTTAAAAACCAATGAGTGTATTCGAAAAGACCCACTACTGTCCGTCTAACACAAACAGCAGCTACCTGCATTTAGGGGTCATATTTGATAATCCCTAGACTGGATTTCAAAGGCTTTCACACGTTCAGACGTTCCGGGCAACTTCAAGCTTCATGACCTGTCAGTATCTTATAATCTCTGGCAGACGAATAATGAAATCTGCCGTATTTTCACAATACTACGAAAGATAACAAAGAGTTAAGCATTTACATTTATTCATTTTTAGTTGAGAAATAATGAATGATATTCATAAACATTTGAAATGAAACAACATGTACATCTATCATACAACAAATCAATAATAACAACTACATAATCTAAGGCAACACAGAAGATAATTGTGTAGAACAAAACGTGAGATATTTCATTACATTACTGGCTTAGAATGAGAAGGTTGTAAGTACTATTTACAACCTTATAAGACTCATGCATTATTGAAATTTGCATCACAAGGTGCCATTTATGAGCCTATTTTCATGAAAATCCGAACTGGTCAGACCAAACCGAAATTTAATTTGTTTGTTTTTCCATAAGTAAAGAGTAGTTTTCAGAAAGTTTTTTGTTTTCTCTAAATATCGATTTGAAATTATTATCTTCTCATTCTAAACCAGCGATGTGTTGTATGCCTGTCAGACATAAGGTTATATTGTTGACCTCTGATTTTACAGCTACCTTTGAAATTTGTCCTTAAGACTCCAAAATCTCTTACTAGTATCATCGCTCATTTTTATCATCATTCGAAGTCAGGTTGACTTTTTGGAATTTGTTTATATGGTAAATAATCAGATCCTGTTGACACCAAACTTCCTAAATTGTCATTTCACACATTTTCAAATATTTCATGTCATTGATGAAAAACATTTTGCAACAAAGTGACCAGGAATTGTACTCATACTGCAACAAATTGATAGTGACGGCATTAGTATTCAAGATCTACCGGTAGATTGCACATGGTACATAAAGGTCATTCTGTCACTCAAAATATAAAATCTTGAAGATCTAACATTTGCAACCAATTTTAAATGAGATATTTCGTAAAATTTGTAACAGGATAGCCATTGTCATGTAGATTCGACTTGGAATTTAGAGCAGGTCTACATTCACTAACGAAATATAAAGATATAGGACAGTGTAAGAATCCAAAAACATTTACTTTGATTCTAAGACATCATTCCTCTAGAAAACCTGGGGTGGTATTCAATATTGATCTTACTTGACTTAAGGATAAGGACAACCAATCGGATCACACCATATATAAACTCTTGGTCAGTAACAGGCGATAAAATTTGCTATTCTTATTCTCCAAATACATAAGATCAATATTGAATACCACCCCTGATAAACAAAGGTTAAAATTTAACTAAGAAAACAATAGTTTAAATTGCAACCAAGGCTTCTAAAATAGCTGATTATGCTATACAATTATAAACATGAAATCATAGAAATAATGTACATGATATGAGATTGGTCATGATAGATAAAACATGTAGTAATGAGAGTATGATATGTGAACATAATGTTAAGCCTAGGTCCAACTGAGGAATTCCACATTGGCGATGTTCTCCCGATTTCTTCCGATACCATCCCATTCATCACAATTTCTTCCGATATCACAAACTGTCTTTTAACTTCTCCAAAGCTTCCCCTAGACCACGAGGAACCTGTTCTCGATGTCCTGATAGCTGATTAATTTTAATCGAGAGTACATCGTCCAGGCAAAAAAATGCTCAGTGGGACCTAGGCTTTAGGGTACGATATTGTACAAGCCTCTAGTCTATGGAAACGCTATCATACAATAAATGTACACACACAAACAACATCATAAAATAATATGACCAGAAACAGTACTATCACAAAATAACACTTATGTGACCAGAAACAGTACTATCACAAAATGACACTAATGTGACCTGAAACAGTACTATCACAAAATGACACTAATGTGACCAGAAACAGTACTATCACAAAATGACACTAATGTGACCAGAAACAGTACTATCACAAAATGACACTAATGGAAGGATACTGTAGTTTTTATAACTACAATTACAAATACTATGCCAAGTTAAAAATCATAGAAATTTGTTGGGGATGGAATTTCCATGAATTCCACCACAATTGCATTATATTACAATTTTACAGCAGGATTTGAAGATGATCGATTGCACCATCTTTGCCAAATTTTAAGTTACAAAACTTTGGTGATTTATTATACGAGTCTTATGACTATGAAAATGCACCAGTATAATCTATATTGCCTATTCTGCAATGTTACATTTCTGCGGTAAGTAACAGTATAACTGTATTACGGAAAAATTCAAATTGATAAAAAAGATGCAACATATAACACAACATACTACATGTTAATATAATTAACACATTATAACCACACATATATGTCACTATATCATATATACTCCATGTTATGACGAACTTTGGTCCCATTTGTACAGCATAGTACATTTACTCAACTTACAACATGATTAAAGAAAATGATGTGGAAATAAGAAGACCAGGTTTTCCAAATAAGGGTGATTAGTCTGCTGTAATTTAGTTCCAGCAAAACTCACCCACATCAAATACTGACATTCCTGCTAAGTTCCATGACTGTAACTGAAATACTTTCAGCAATACCCAGTACCAAGTAAATGTCAAACAATACCCAGTACACATAATGCAATACCCAGTACACATGATGCAATACCCAGTACACATGATGCAATACCCAGTACACATGATGCAATACCCAGTACATGTCAAACAATACCCAGTACACATGATGCAATACCCAGTGCATGTCAAACAATACCCAGTACACATGATGCAATACCCAGTGCATGTCAAACAATACCCAGTACACATGATGCAATACCCAGTACATGTCAAACAATACCCAGTGCATGTCAAACAATACCCAGTACACATGATGCAATACCCAGTGCATGTCAAACAATACCCAGTACACATGATGCAATACCCAGTACATGTCAAACAATACCCAGTACATGTTGGACAAAACCCAATACATGTTTTGACCCAGTATAATTATGTGACACACAAAAAGCAAACACCTGCATGCTGAACTTGCCAATCAAATAGCCAAAATTTAATGATAAAAAGGCTGGATAGAAATATGTATCGCCAACATAGAACAGGCAACAGGTTACACTTGATTGTGTCTTTAACAGATAATTACAAGTGCATGCATACACAACATAAAAGTTGTTTTATAAAATAATGGGAAGTTGATTGAAAACAAATAGTGAAAACCTTTGTTGAATAATTTGATCTTAAAGGTGTTTTGATTTTATGGTATAAAATGAAATGGTACACCCGTTATAAGAGATTTCATGTAAATGTAAAAGTTATGTAACATACATGTATACTTTTTCACTGAATTTAGTAAATTTGATATAAACTGAGTAAAAATGTTAAGCTATATTCTATAAAATGACATAATATGCAACATCTTATCTGGAGAACTGAAGATGTTTAAAAGTATGAAGTTCGACATTTTGCAAATTTACAGGACATACCTCATATTATAATCTGAAGATTTAAGACCAATGTATATGTACTACTCACATGAGATTCTGAGATAACAATGCATTGGTACATGTATATGGTTTCAATAAAATGATGAAATGTAAAACAAAATAATCTGTACTTATATACATCAATGCATTCAACATATCATTTCTTATCACTGACTGAAATGTAGGGGATATAATAAGGAAAGGGCACAAAGTGGATGGAGTGTAGACAACTATCAACCACTGATCATTCAAGCATAAGTACATTCAAACCTGTTGTAGTGGTGCAGCACCTAGCAACCATCTGTCTTAATCAGACAAATTCTATTAAATATAATTCATCAGCCAATTTAAAATTGACTACCTTATCAAAAGTTTCAACTGTCAAAAAGCCAAACCTCCCAAGTTTCAGCTGTCAATAAGTTGAAAGTATTCTTGATTCACTGCTAAATACAGGTACTTTTTTAAAACAACAATTTGACAACATCTTTGTAAACTTATATGCTTCTAAAGCATTGAGATAACACGCATAAAACATATACACACAGTAAGCATATACAGTAATGTTATACATATATTTTGGCATAAAATATACACAAACATGTAATAACAATATTTACCATCCAATTATTTATATCCAGTCACAATTCATTCTTTTGTGTCTATAAATATGTATGAACTTTATACAGGAAGATACCCTTATGAGTCTGTGTACTTAATCATGATTAATTAACATATAAAATTACCTCCCCTGTAAAATAAAGTCCAAGGTAGACCAAATACCGGTAGCTGATAGGTCTCAACCACAGGTTCTTGTAAAATTAATTTATGACTAATACAAAAATAAGTAATACAAATATTTTCAATGCCACATTTCCCGTTGGTCTTGACCAGTTAGTCAAATGAGTGGAGAAGTACCCACTTTATGATTAGGGTAAAATTGCTGTCTTTCCAGAAGCCAGCTGGATAGATTTTTCCAAAACAAATTCTACATCCAATATAGGATTATAATACGCATCAGACAGCAAGGCTGTAACATTTAGAGAACCAAAATATACAAGAGAGATACAAACAAACTGTCTTAGAAACATGACATGGGTTGCTACACAGCCTACACTCAATGATAAACCTTTATATACATGATCACATAAATATAATACAAATAAACAAATATTTAACAATCAATAGTCAGTCAGTTCAGTATAAGTATTAATCATGGACCATTCACTCTTACCAGTCCCCAGCATCAAACTAAACCAATAACAATTGGTTTCATGGTTTAGAAAATGAAGGTACATTGCTACGAATCTAAAATCTTGAATAATAAAATGAACTCATAAATGACTGATCTAGCCAGTGGAAATTTACCTAGGCTGTCATCAATATATTTTTTGCTGTTTATGGTTCATAAAATGAAAGCAGATACCTTATTTGAATCTGATGAAATAAAATGTACTCATTTCTGCCTGGGTTAAAAATAGCCAGTGGAAATTTTACTAGGCAGTCTTCAGATTTTTGTTTTGCTAACCCTATATCATCATGATTTTCATAATTTTGTCACTAAACCCAGTTTTCCTGAAGACCAGCTCATATATACTAGTATATATAAACTTTCAATCCTCACTTGTATAACCAGCACCTAACATCAGATTCACACATAGACTCAGTTCCGATTGACGTAGACTCAGTTCCTATTGACATAGACTCAGTTCCGATTGACATAGACTCAGTTCAGATTGACATAGACTCAGTTCCGATTGACATACACTCAGTTCAGATTGACATACACTCAGTTCCGATTGACATACACTCAGTTCAGATTGACATACACTCAGTTCAGATTGACATAGACTCAGTTCAGATTGACATAGACTCAGTTCCGATTGACATACACTCAGTTCAGACTGACATACACTCAGTTCAGATTGACATACACTCAGTTCAGATTGACATACACTCAGTTCAGACTGACATATACTAGGTTTAGGATAAAACAAATATATAGGCTATAATAGAATTTTAACAGAAAACTTGAGTATTCCAAATAAATAATAGTATCTACAACAAAAATATAATAATATATACATAATAAAATATAACCCATAAAATCAAACATTTCATTGTAAATTGACATTTAAAATTTCCACAAAAGCAAGTTTTTTAACAAAACCATCTGAAAATTAGTTTTAGCAAAAACCAAATCATGATATGCAGATAAAGTTTCTGGTAAACTGTCATGAAGATAAGTAAAATACAAATTAACCAACCTACTGGTAATAACCAAAGTTACCAATGTTTGTGTAGGAAAACCTGTCTAACAATACATACAGAAGTCACTCACATGGGTCAACTTGGCTAAAAAAGTTTTCAATGAAATCAGACTTACACGATTATTTATACAGAAATTCATTAGCTTAACATAATCATAAACACTGTGAATTCTCATATATAAATATTTTATATGAAAACACAACAAAAATCAGATCATTTGAAGACTTTACTCAATGCGTGAAAATCCAGTATAAAGAATAATTGCATGGTTCGTGGAGGAGGGGGAGGCTAGAACAATGAGGATGTGAACACTTGATGCTTATATCTATTTAGTTATAAACTGTATTGCACTATTGCATCAAAATTGTTAGTATTATATATAATATAGAATGTGAAATTAGTTGAATTTGCTGGGGTAAAAGATTAAGGAAACATGAAAAATTAAGATTTTGCATAATGCCACACATTTTAATCCTAATAACTGATTATTATGTTCCTTTATGGCACTTGATAGTCCCAGTTTATTCCTAGCACAAAATATATGCAAAAATACTCCTATACAATTGAAATGTGACACCACAGTTGATAATATAATATTCAGGGGTCCTACTGAGGCATAATGCCCAATCCTGAAAATAAGACGCAAGTCAGTTTTGGGTGCCACTAGCACACATCCCCACACCAAATTCTAGTTTCAAATATTATTGTTCTATTGTTAAAAGTTCAGCTAAGGAATTTTTAAATAACCATTACTCAGTCAATACTTGGTATTGGATTATTCCGAAATCATAGGACCCCTGAATAGTATTAATCTGTCCATGTGTGTATGGCTGTATAGTAAATAAAAGGCTGACAAGAACCGACTCAAACTGACTAACAGAATCACAGAAAGTCTGGATTTTTCCCCATATTTTGTCTATTTAGTTCTACTTTAGACTGACATAATAGTGTGCAGTCTGACATGATTACTGCCTTTGTCAGTCTGAATGTCTATAACTGCCTTGAAGTTTGTGTCAGACTAATATGAAGTGCAATAAAGGAATCAAACAAATATATACATTGTACAAATGTACATTTATACTGTAAAAGCATTCATTTTCGCGAGGCTAAATTTTTGCAAATTTCTAATTTGGAAGTAGTTTACGAGGGTCAATGTTCGCAAATTTCAAATTTAAGAAAGAAAAATAAAATCCTACTTTCTCGGCAATATCCCTGGCGCATCATTTAACAATTACTCTAGATAATTACAGCTACTGTTTGTAAACTATAACGGTCATCTACCGAAGCCTATTGATTTTTAATTGGCCAAGTGGCTTAACTTGTTGGTATTTTTACTTGAACTCAATTAAGCCAAACCAGACAGCCCCATTGTGTAATGAGAAAACTGTGAAAATATTTGTAATTAGTCCATTGTTTCCGAACTTATCGGAACAAGCAATAGTCATAGGTGTTAAACATTGTACGGTATACATTCATAGACATTGACCTCCTAGCAGTTCTGAATTGATCATAATGGCGTCGCTTAGCCGTAATCAATATTGAAGTTCAATATATTTCAAGATATCATGAAGGTAATAATTTCACGAGCATCAATTTTCGCGAATTTATCGAACTCGCGAATATAGCGAAAATTAAACCCTCGCAAATTATTCTTCTTCTACAGTATACAATTAATTATTATGACTTTGTTGTAACAGTCAAATCAGTCAAGCTATACAGATATAATCATAAGTACTTTTAAACAGAGAATATTCCATGGCTTATAATGCTACTATATTGCTAGGATAACAGAAAGATCTACTGTATAAGAAACAACATAAAGGATTACAATACACGGGTAGACTTATATGTCTTATACTATGATAATACATTATAGAAACTTTACTGGTCATCCTCTGTGACATCATTGAGCTACCATGGCAACATGACATCATAAAGTTACCATGGCAAAGCAACATCATAGTTACCATGGCAACATGACATCATGGAGTTACCATGTCAACACAAAATAATGGAGTTACCATGTCAACATGGCATCATCGAGCTACCATGTCAACACAAAATAATGGAGTTACCATGTCAACATGACATCATGGAGCTACAATGGCAACACAACATACTGGAGATATCATGTCAACACGACATCATGGAGCAACCATGTCAACATGACATCATGGAGCAACCATGTCAACATGACATCATGGAGCAACCATGTCAACATGACATCATGGAGCAACCATGTCAACATGACATCATGGAGCTACAATGGCAACACAAAATAATGGAGTTACCATGTCAACATGACATCATGGAGCTACAATGGCAACACAAAATAATGGAGTTACCATGTCAACATGACATCATGGAGCTACAATGGCAACACAACATACTGAAGATATCATGTCAACATGACATCATGGAGCAACCATGTCAACATGACATCATGGAGTTACAATGGCAACACAACATCTTGGAGATATCATGTCAAAATGTTCTATCATTACCATGACAACATGTTCCATCAACAGATCTTGGTGCACAAATATAAGAATGATGGAGAAATGAGAGAATTGCTGTGTATGTACAGTATATAAAAGATCAACTGATGCTAGCAACTGCATTTTGAATCTGTCTTCAACTGTTGTTTCTGCATGCGTCGCAGGGAACCGTCCCCATACTGTATACCTGACCCCATTCTTTCTGGGTCCAATTCACCTGAAATACATACAGAGGTCCTCATGATACAACATGAACTTTTCACACATTTTTTTAGCACCACATTAGTTAAATCAGTTAATTATCTATTTTACTTTTTACATTAGATTTATTGTAGTGACAATATTCGAGGATGGAAGAGTACCAGGCATAAAAAATACTGTCCCATAAACTTATCAAGTGTATTCCTAATAACAGAAATCCCAGTCTATATCCTATCCAGCAACAGTCAACTTGTTTTCATGAATTTTTCGAGGCCATGAAAAAGAGTTTTCCTTAAGGAAATTCAGACATAAACATCAGGAGTCTGCAATGGTCCTAATTCATACAGACATGAAGGAATAAAATCAGGACCTTCATTGGCTTCAAAAGCTTACATTTTATGGAAAATTTTATTAAAGCTAGTTCGGCTTAACAGGAGCTGACAGTATAAAGAACTTTCAACAGTCAGAAGTCTCATATATAACTGATACCAATCCTTGCTGATTATAGCAATACAATGATTGGTGTCTACATAGATGTGGCATATCTTATTGCTAATCTCAACAAAAACGTAAGAAATTAATGAGCACTTTAAGATGAACAAGAGATGTTTGTAAAACATGTTTGCCACCATGGCAGCCCAATAGTCAGAAATGGTAAAGATCACAGTGACCTTTGACCTACTGACCCAAAAATCAATAGTCATCTACTCATCTACTAAAGCAATATACCCCCTCATCAAAGATGGGGGGATAATAAATACTGTTATGTGTATTCCAATTGACTTTCTGTCATAAAATAGTTCATAAATATATTGCAGTATGTTAGTTGAAGCAGAGAAGAATCAAGCCTATTGTATATACACATAGTATGTACTTAGAGTAAAATGCTCTAATACAAAGCAGTATAAAGTGCTATAAAATAAAGCCAGTATAAAATGCTACAGTCTAAAGCAAGCAATAATTTAGTTGATGCATTCAACCAAATTTAACTAACGGGAACAATTTTCTGAATCTTATACACATACAATTATAAACCAATGTTATATAATAATATATACCGGTAATAATTATGAATTACATTAAAAATGTTTATTGTCATGCTTTCTGGTAATTGACTGTGTAATACTAAATGAGGCTCGCAGGGAAGGTTGGGTATACCCAACTGTGGTGCCTCTTTAAATAAAGTTTATTATTATTATAACTAACCAATACAGCAGGCAACTAGAAATGGAAGGATATGACTACATGATCAATGTACTAACAGGCAAGTAACCAAAACAGCTACAGATAGATACATTCAAATCATGCATGTTAAGGCTAACTGCATACTCAATTTATTATACCAAGCATTGAATTAAGCCTGCCAGTATATAGTTAGACTAAAACAGAAAAACTCAATTATAACCAACTTATTTCAGATTTTCGACAGCTTGGACATGGGAGGATCATAATTTGTTTAGTTTGACATTGTGCCTTGTATGTTTTTTTTTTATGTTTTCGGTGCTCGGCTGGTTAAGCTGAGTCAGACTTAATATTATCTTTTTGGACACCGTAAATTTCGGCTTATAGCATATTTTGGGTTGCCATGCTGATTGCTTCGTAACGAAAATTTGTTACATCCAACAAGCAAATAATGCTTACAACAAACTGAATAGCCAGGCCCCAATCTCCAGAAGCATCTCAAGGACAAATCTGATCTCAAATTAATATTTTGCTCAAACCAGAGTCAGAACTTGTGATCAATTTGAAGTTCGAGCTCTTTAAATTTGACTGTAATAGTTCCACATACTTATTTATTGTAATAAACTAAGAATAATGTTTTCAGTTTTGTGATGCGAATTTTGAGTCCAGTCTCCCTAGTCATGTGACAGACCAAATTTCATTACCAAAAAGGTGAACAGATCCAACAATGATTTTCGGTTAGCTTGATATCTCAGCAGTCTGAAAATGGTTGATGGACTTGCGGGTCACTTTGCCAAATGACCTTTTGGCGGCCATCTTTAAAGATGGCCGCCATTATTTTAAGCAATCATAAGCTTTAGGAAAACTTGAATTATTCCTCACTCAATAGGGCTATCGGCTTGCAATATGTCTTAAAATGTTCGTATTTCAACCCAACACATGTTGATATATACATAATAATATTATAACAAAGTAATAAGTTCGAATTTATTGATATTCTAAAAAAATCTTGATATTTTTCACTTTTTGTCATTATTTTTTGTCTTGTAATTCTGATTGGGACTTTTATCTAGCCATTTTTTGTTTGTTACATTCAGAGAATATTTCTAGTCATCCATTATGTACATTACATTGATAGATTTTAACTTCGAAGTCCAAAATAGGTCAGGACTATATGACAACTGACGCCTAAATTAAATAGATATTTTAGGGCATATGAAGAGACCGTTTCAAACAATCTCAGGAAAAACAATTTTTTTTTTTTTATTCCATGGCTACTTTGTTGATACGATGCGTATATATATGCGTAGGTGTCCAGTACCGTGCCACAAGGGTGTTAGTGTGGTACCTGACCCCTAGCTGGATGGTTTGGAGGCTCGGATCCGGCCAGTTGTATGAGTTCACATGACATTATTTTCAAAACAATGGTTATTGGCAGGAAAACTTAAATAACTATTCAGCGAAACGGAAAATCTACATAAAGATGACTCCAAATGATTCGAAAATAATTTGATATGAGTTTATACATTTTTATTTTTGTTTATAAAGTTCCAAATATTACAGTAAAAGTACATTATTTCCATAAATTCTTCTTTAATAATAGTGGAGCATGTTAGGATTCATACCTTTCACTGTTAAATTCTGTTTGTTTCATTGAAACAATACAGTAAGGGATAGAGGGGATACAAAATGAACAACATTATATATTGAATCAGTTGATCTTTGTCTAGTGCCTAGCTCACTACTTTTCTGACTCAGGTGGACCTTAGTAACCTTTAAATAACCGTTCTGGATAAAATTTGTAAAAAATATAGACACACACTTAAAGCCTCCACAACCCTACCACAACTAAGGTTGTAATTGGTGACACGATGGTGGCTGAGGGGTTAGTGCTCTTGACTGGCAATCCGGAGGTCTCTGGTTCGAAATTTCATTGACCAGTGTTCAGTATAATATTTCCCACCCAACTACAGATGAACTGGTTGCTAACCGTGTGATAGTCTCATGAGTATCGGTGCTATACACTGGGCACGATAAAGAACCAAAATTGAATATATTCGAAAAGAGCTAGGGTATTCCATTCAGATTCCGTGTACATGTATCACACCACTGTCACTTCTACTTGCTGTCCCTTCAGCAAAGCAGAGAACCCCATATGAAATATTAAGAAGTTATCCTTGACTGAAAGGTTTAAATAATTACAACTACAAATACCACTACAAGGTGTCAACCACGGGGATATTTATCCTGCGAGTTATGAATGTTTTTAGTATCACCGACTATCTCTGCCATGCCTGCAGGCACTACCTTTAGATGTGTGCATCCATAATTACATATGGGTATACTTTTCTTGTTGGGTTGCGTCATACGGTATTGCTCCGTAATGAGCATACTTATTCCTGAACTCATGGATTACTAGTATGTGTCGGCTACAGTCAAACCTGTTACGACATATTACGGATGGACAGCCTTATTCCTGACTATAAGGGTCATTAATGCATACCGGTACGACATATGGGTACAGTAATTTGTAACCATACACGATACATATTACAGATAGGCTCATTCGTTCCTGACCATATTGGGTACATACTACACATGAATACAGATATTCTTGACAACATATGATACTTAGTACACGTACTAACCATATGAGTACTAAAACATGCTACATGAAGGAACATTCATTCCTGATCATATGAGGTACATTCTACTGATAGGTACAATTGTTCCTGACCATATGGAGTCTGTAGTAGATGGGGACAGCCATGCCTTACCATATATGTGGAACGTACTACATATGGGTACCTGAATTCCTGGCCATATGGAGTGCACAGTACATATGGGGACAGTCATTCCCAACCATGTGTGGTACAGCCTACATATGGGTACATACTGTAGATTCCTGGTCATGTGGGGCACATATTATGTATAGGTATATCAATTCCTTATCATATGGAACCCGTAGTACAGATGGGTATACAACTATTCCTGACCATAGCTATGTCATACATATTACATATGGGTACACCCATTACTGTCAATACTTGATACATACATATACATACATACAGCCTTTCGTAACTATGCAGTTGGGCACGGGTATTCCTGACCATATGGGGTACATCATACAGAGGGGTAGAATGAGTACAGCCATTCCTGACCATATGTGGTACATTCTGCTGATGGTAATCATTCCTGGTCATATGGGTAATAGAACATGTTATTAATAAAGATAGGAACATCCATTTATGTCTATATGAAGTACATTCTACTGATGGACACATTCATTACTGGTCTTATTGGGGGTACTAGAACATAACCATATTTATATGAGGTATATACTACGGACAGATTCCTGGCAACAAGAGGTACATACTATACAAAAGTGCAAATGGGAACATCCATTCCTGACCATATGAGGTACATGTAAATGATTGTTTATATAACAGATGGTCACAGTCATTTCTGATTTAATACTAGTAGGTGAATATACAAGACCATTCCTTACCATATTGGACTTATTATTTTATTGGTATAGTAATTCCTGGTCCTTAAAGTACACAAAATTTCTAAGTAAACCATTCGTAACCCCATTTGGAATATTCCACCGATTAAATCCGTCCATTTTCTTAATATATAGAAGAACCTTCCTTCAGAAATGCTTCTGTCCATTCCTGTCCCATTGAGGTATATTCTACTGCCCGTACATCATTTTCTGTCAATGGGAGTAAAGTCCACCACATATTACACTCACTTTGGTTCCTATGGGGTACATTCTGCAGTCAAGTTCAGCTATTACATGTACTGATAAGGGATAACGACCACTGACAGGAACAACACTTCTTCTCCTAATGGGTATCCCCCATATCACTTTTTCTGTGTTTGAGTCATGTGCTATTCATATTCAACAGGCGAAGCTATACCTACAAGATCATATGATGCGTCTTACTACACGGTTTGATACTATTCCTGTCTCCATGATATACATGTAGATAAGTAATTATCCACCAGATTGGTTCCCTACAACCATTGGGTGCAACTACCACTGGTAACAATTACCTAATATCATTAGGCATAGCAACTCCTAGTCCTACTGCTTTCCTACAATCAAGGGGTACGACTAACGCCGGTCATGAATACCTACAAAACAGTGTATATCAACTCCTAGCCCTGTAATCAAGGGGTATGACTTAATATAAACACCGGCCATGAATGTAGGAACAAATGACTTGAATGTTCGACATTAAAATTATATTGTATGTAAAAAGCACCCAGTTAAAGTCAATTTTAAGACCATTCGACCAACTGTACATGTACTCATTGAGTCTCACGTCAGCTGTTACACTCGCTCGGCGCTGTTGACTGCTGACTGCTGACAGGCTTTTAACCACCTCAAGTACCTAGTTATACATTTGGCAAGTCGGGCATGTGGATTATTCTTGCTCAGAGAAATTAAGCAGTGGTCCAGAAGGGGATTGAATCGGGTACCTCTCGACCCCGACGCGCGCACCCTACACATAGGCTCTCCACAGGTATCGTTATAATTCACGCAGCAGTATTTAATATTTTAACTTAAACATAACGTCAGTGATGGCAATTATATAGACCAAGATCGTCAGTCTGGTGATGCAAGATTCAGAACCCATCGCTTGAAACAAAGATAAATTGCATTATGACCTCTGTAAAACGTCACATAAACATACTTTTCAGAAGACAACATAAAACTTAGGAACCTAAAATTTGGCATACATTCGTGTTGAAAAATGAGAATGCAATTCGCTAATGATTCACTATTTGGGAAAGAAAGAATCAAAGATTAAGTTATCCTGAATCAAAGGCTTATGACGTGTATGATCCTGTTCTAATAGCCGGACCCTCGCCTGCAAGACTTCTAGCTGGGGTCCAGTATCATACTCACAGCCTATTAGGCATAGGATTCGATTTCCGGATATGTACACATGTTTAAATATGTGCATATGAACAAGCAAAGTAACTTTGAAATAATAAATCAAAATGTTTGTTCCTGAGATTATTGGAAAAGACTCGTGCGTCTTAAAAATATCCATTTAATATGATATCAGTTGTCATATATTCCTGACCAATTTTTGACTTCAAAGTGAAAATCTATCAATGTAATGTATATTTTGGATGCCTAGAATTACCCCCTAATATAACAAACAAAAAATGGCTAAATACAAATCCGAATCAGAATTGCAAGACATAATATAATGACAAAAAGTGAAAAATATCAAAATTTTCTTAGAATATCATTAATTTTGAACTAAAAACTTTATTATTATAATAATATGTATATATCAACATATGTGGGGTGGCAATACGAACATTTTAAGACATATTTCAAGCCGATAGCCTTATTGGGTGAGGAATAATACAAGTTTTCCCAAAGCTTATGATTGCTTAAAATAATGGCGGCCATCTTTAAAGATGGCCGCCAAAAGGTCATTTGGCAAAGTGACCCGCAAGTCCATCAACCGTTTTCAGACTGCTGAGATATCAAGCTAACCGAAAATCATTGTTGGATCTGTTCACCTCTTTGGTAATGAACCTTCAATTTTCAAGGCCTGGGACATGGACTACCCATGGAAATTATCTAGAAGACACATGTCAGTATTTGAGATGAGATTCAGCTCCGGTTGAGATGTTTTGGGAGATCGGGGCCTGGTACAGTCAGAACTCGATACAACGACGCTGTTCGTTTCCAAGAAAAATGTCGTTGTAACGCATATGTCAGTATACTGAATTGATACAAAGAGCGTTTTAAAACTTTTGTCCCCAAATATGATGTCAGTATAATGAATTTGTCAGTATATCGGATGTCGTTATATCGGATGTCGTTATATCGAGTCCTGACTGTATCCTGGAACTCTACATAATGGAAGTTTAACTGTATACCCACTAGACAGTAGTATTGTCTATTTAACATACACCTTTACTTATGTTTTGACCAATCAGTAATAATATCATGCATGTTTAAGATTATTTATTTTCCACTTAAGTAGACACCTAGGCTAAGTTAACTTCTCAAATTCATCTAGAAAAGATAATCTTAAATTCGAAAATCACAACAGACTCTGCACTTCATTGAATCTTAAAGACTGATTAATTTAAATATTGATCGTTTAACTTCTCAAGTTCATCTAGAACGATAATCCTAAATCCGAAACTCATAACGGATTCTGCACTTCATTGAATCTTAAAAGACTGATTAAATTAAATATTGATCAGTTAGAACATTCTCTAGATTATATAGATTATCCAGGATATATGAGAGTATGCAGAGTGAAAAAGATACATAAAAGGAGGATATAGAATCGAGATATGATGCAGGTTGATGCAAATTTGTTTCATGAATATTTATATGAATCAATGTACAATCCAACAGTATGCATGAAACGTGATGAGTTTATTGCAGTGCAAACAATTATCGTATCAACTTAACTTATACTAGATTTGTATTTTAAAACACAAAATAAACGATACAAACATTGTTTATACATTCATCCATCTTCACAGATAACAAGCTAGCATGAACAATCGGGTCGTTTTGAAGGTGGTGGTTGACGTTGTTGTCTTCGTACTGATGTATCACCATACTGTATACCAGAACCCATCCTTTCAGGGTCCAACTCTCCTGTTAGATAACAATCAACGCATCATCATCAAGTAGAAAGAAGTATCTTGTTGGAAGAAAGCAAAACTAGCCTATCTCAAAGTAGAGACTTGCTTAGCATTGATCCAACAGTTAGGTATGAATACTAAAATCATGGACCTACTGTAGTGTGAGTGATTATGTTTCCAAATAACAGTGTCTCCTATTTAAAGGCATTTCTAATGTTTGTAGTAATCTGAAAGCCTTTCAGATCATATTTGTTTTATATTGGTTATGAATGTTGCTAGACAATAATAAGCTTCAGCTAGTTACTAACAATAAACACTCCAGAGAAAGCAATGATAAAGCCGACATAGGTCCCCTGATCCCATAGTTTGGTGTTTATCAACAAATAATGGAGCCCCATATCTCAAAAGCCAAACTCAACAAGTTGATGCTTACATGACCCATAGCATAACATTGAATATGGCCACCAGTCTTAGAATTAAGCCTTATCATTGGTCAATTTTAAAATTGCGTATAGAACTACCAATCAGATGCTTGAGTTTCAAAGCACAGTTTCATAATTGAAACCTTGAAACTTCAAACATTTATAATCAGTTGCAAGTGCTAAAGTGATGGGAACAAGAACACTTCATTTAATTTACAAGCCGAAATTAACACAATTACACTAACATGAATGGAATAAATAGGAACAATAATGAACTTAGACAAGCAGTAAGAAGCGTTTTCAAATATAATGAAAAACATACAGGTCTTTGTTCTTTGTAAAATAACACGGTCAAGGTTCTTTCTAAAAATCTTTTTGAATTATATCGTAAAAGTTTTGAACATAAAAAATATGATAAGCCTCATAACTGTTAGTGTCAGGTAAAGATGAGAGAGGAAAGATTCTATTTTAGGTTAAAAAGTTTTAAAAAGATGATATTATAAAGCTCGGATACATAAGTACATCTCAATATCAAAAATGTTACAATACAGTTGTGTACAATACCTTTTATTCATGAGTTATCATTGATAATTACAAGAAAATATAGTAAAATAATCAATAAATAATCAAATACCCCAAATTGACCAAAGTATCTAACAAATAATCAACCCGATTTCCGGATGCAGATAAAATTGTATATAATAATGTATGACAAAATTACACATATCTATCTTGAAATGAGAACATTTTAAAACAAGCACATATATGAAATCAGAAACACGCTACCCAAGAATTTACACATTAGGCAAAAAGCAGCATAGATGTACAAAGTAGGCCCAGAAATATTATACAAACTTCTAGCGTCATATTTTAACCAATAATACTTGAATACAAAGCCCAAAGCATATAATGATACGATGTAACGTAACGCTACAGCATGCTGGCATACCTGATTCTATCTTTGTCAGAATCTGTCGGGCACATTTGAGAAATGTTTCTTCTACATTTTCGCCTGTTAAAGCACTAGTTTCTAAGAACATCAATTCTGTAATATATAATAAGAGTCATGTATACATGTAAACATTCACCTATATTATCAATAGGCCATAATAATTTAATGAATTAATGTTTTAAAACATGAAAAATCAAAACCCTTGATGGGCTGTAATTGCTTTATTGATTATTTTATACATTTTTGACAGATAAAATATGTTGGTGCAGCATTAAAAATATAGAATAAGGATGTCTACATTTATATAGGCCGTGCAGCTCTACCTGTGTAATTAGAATACCATGCTATGTTTGGATCAATTGTCTTTGACCTGGTATTAGAGCAAGTCATAATTGTTCTTGAATTTTAGTCTGAAACCCGTTATTTGAGAAAATCTCTGATTATGACTTGTATTATGTCTAAAATGCTTAGATTAGCCTTTAAACTTTAGGTATCCATGTCGTTTTTTGTTAGAACTAAAAAAGTATAGCCATTCTCGCCAGTCTCCTTAAACACAAATCCTTGCATTGCCCCTGTGCAGCTGTGCCTTAAAACATTTTGTATAAGGATGGTATTAATAAGATTCTACATAATTACCCAACAAAGATCTGTAATGAAGACTAAAATTGTAAAATACCATTTTCCTGTGCAAATCTGCTAGCTTCTAGGAATGTAACTTCACGCTCTGCCTCTAAATCTTTCTTGTTTCCTACCAGTACTATCACAATGTTTGGACTCGCTAACGTGCGAGCATCTGTTAACCAATTTGTCAAGGCATTGTAGGTTTCTCGACTGAATTCATCAAATAAAACAAGAAATGTATAAATTCAACAAAAACTTTTTTCACCAGTTAGTCACCATAACCAGTACTAGGTTTGAGCACCTTAAATGCCAAAAACATTTTTACTGCTGGTATTATAGTGAACAAAACTATGTACTCGAGGTACAGTATTATAAACATAATTGTAATACTGTCACAATTTAAAACATATATCAATTAAAATATACAAGATTTATATAGCGCCCTTTCATGCGAAACACACATTCAAAGGTCAGGTGCATCCTTTTCCAGTGCAGATACAGCATGATCTGATGAGAGGGACACACTAAGAGAAAGCCTCCAAAAGGGAGAGAGAGACATTAGATTATACAAACATGTCTGGCATTGCAGGAGTGCGCCTAGCTCTTATTTCGAATAGACAGCCTGGTTCCTTTTATGTGACCAGTATATAGCACAGATACACAGCTTCCTATCATCTTTAACCAGATACTTTACAGTCCACTCAGTCAAATAAAGCGGGAAATTACAACAAATAGAATTTCAGAGATATACAGTTCCCATGCCAGGGATTGAACCAACGACCTATTGATTATCAGTCCAGTGGGTTACCACTAAGCTTTTGCAGCTTATATTTGATATACGTGTGAATCATGAGAATGTAAAGATTCACTCACCTTGTGATATCATACACCAGCAAGGCACCGGCAGCTCCTCGGTAGTAACTTCTTGTCACTGATCTAATATAACACAAATATAAAACATTGTCACTGATCTAATATAACACAAATATAAAACATTGTCACTGATCTAATATAACAAAAATATAAAACAATGGAAAAAAATACCAAACAAGTTATTAAGAATTGCAAGCAATACAGAAGTCCCCTACCGATTTGAAGCCGTTTTCAATGTTTCTGTTGCCATAGCAACCACAATTTTTGTCTGAATCAAAATATTTTTAGGAATGCATAATCCCCTTATTGCGCCCTATCGACATACCAAGTTTCATAAACCTGGCTTGGAAACTGTTTCAGTTATGTCAGGATCCAGATTATTTGACAGACGGATGGAGGGCAAACCTATAGTCCCCTCCGGTCAAAAACCGGTAGGGGACTAATGAACCATGTTTTCAAACAAGGCTCATTACTCTGCTGAACTTGGGATCCAGCGAAACAAGAAACACAAATATAAAATCAATGTTTTTAAAACAAAGGCTGAAAATGTTTGCAAATACCCAACAAGGTACAGAACTTAATTTGTTAACCAATATTCCTGCAATGTTTTATGACCATAGATAAAACAGGGGTCCTACAGAGGCTTAATGTCCAATTCTGGAAATATGGCGCAGTCCTGTTTCAGGTGCCATTAGCACAAATTCCTTCACCAAAACTCTTGTTTCAAACATTGATCTACTGTAAAATTCAGCATATGAAATTTCAAAAGACCATAACTCAGTCAATATTTGGTATTTTTTCTTCAAACAACTTTTTATTCTTTTATGTCGAAAAGTTCATTCTTTCTAGTGCAGCAAATTTGGATTTCCGGATTTTTCCAGAATTGTAAGACCTCTCATCCCTGATAAAATACGTGACACTTTCACACAAATCTTACCTAAATCTTTCCTGTCCTGCTGTATCCCAAATTTGTAACTTTACAGATTTTCCACCAACATTCACAACCTTACTACCAAACTCAACTCCTATAGTGTGATTGGAATCTTGTTTAACTGAATGTATAAAAAAAACATTATGTTTTATCTCAAAGCAGCCATTTTGTATTCAGGATGTGTAACATTGGGATCTGTATAAGACTAAGACTTTCCATGAGCTTAAAAGAATTAAAGAGAAACTTTGCTTGACTACTTTGTGGAATAGCTTCAAAAAGAGTTGAAATCCTGACTGATTTCACACAGATACTCAAGTCCAAATTTAAATAAAAATGCTTATAAACATACTAAATGAAAGTGTGTTTAGCAGAAAATTGGTGTAAATGCATGCTCATCGCTTAATATAAGTTCTATACTTTCTACATCAAGTTCAAACTAATACTTATAAGCAATGCATGTTCCATAAAATGTACTTAGAAAGTACTAAGCAAATTACCAGACTTAATAAAATGAAGTATTTTTTAAAAAAATTGGTCCTGGAAAAAATCTGAAGGTGTATTTTATGGCTCATACCTAAATGCTTAAATTGTTAACACAGTTTTATTTCTATGGTAGTAGGCATAGAGAAAACGGAACAACCTTTTGATTTCTGAGCTGTAGAACCTTCTGAACAATTAAAATATTAATCTTTTCGACTCGGAACCAAGCAAAAGATAAACTACATGTATGATACTTACATTTGTTTTCAATAAACTGATGGAGTATACATGATTTGCCTGTTCCAGCACTCCCAATCACAAGAAACTTGAACAGAAAATCTGTAAAACAACAAGGATTTTATAAGAATGCCTTCAAACTTAAATACAAACAGATTGGTTGACGTTTTGAGGCACTCACACTTAATTTTTATCAATCAAATTTTAAAGACTTCTGAATCATTGAATGTTGACCAGAAAATTGAGCTCAACATATTTTATGAATGATTGTTGTATACTTAAGTAGTTCTACAAATTTGTCTGAAATGTTTGTTTGCAGCAGAAAGTGCATCTCCAATGCAAATTACGATTGTCATGAATACTGTGGAACACACTTAACGAAATACAGCTCATATATGTTTGAAAAAATATATAATGAACATTTTGTAGTTACTCAATGAGAAAGTGTAGCTGATATGGGTCTCAAAACCACAACTGGGCCGGACCCTAAAACACTAGTATGGGGGACTGTACGGCACTTTACTGACTGAGATAACTGAACAGTTGACTTACTCAACACCATTCATCCTCAGCTGACTGTCAAAAACTGCTGACACCATTATAAGTACATGTAACTCAAGGGGAAAAGTGTAAGACTGTTATAGACTGTTCTGTGATTCTCCAGGGACACACTGGAATTCCACATACGCAGAATGCTTTTCCAGTTGCACATAACCCAATATAAACTTTTCAAAGATAGTAACAAAAATTGAGTTCATTTTGGTTGACCAGCTAGCCCATCTAAATTCTAATGAGTGGTCTGAAGAAACTGAATGGTTTTATGAGCGCGAAATAACTGTAATTGAATATTGTGATACTGATTATATGCTGAACTATATGCTGTACATAGTTTTGTGGTGAAATTGTAATTCATATTTAGATTATATATTCCCAGCATCTTTGCTGGCAGTGAACAGATGACAGATCTGGTGCTAGACAGACTGAGCTAACTGGGCAGCTGTCTAACTGCAATCCTTCAATTTGCGACAGGCTATCAAACCACTGTCACTGCAAATATAATTCTTGACAAAGGCTTCATAAGATAGTGAGGCACTGCCTTACATGATTATGTATCTAAAATGTATATATACATGTATAATAAATGCTGGTGATGTCAACTGTGTTCTAGATAAGAGAATAAAAGAGAGGGATAGAAAAGTAATGGAAGAATACACTCTTTTAAGATGATGGAGAGATGCATAATAGTAAAGAATTAGATAGAAAGAAAAGATTTGCTTAGATATTATTTTTCGATGACACTAGCGTCTTGACCTGTCCAGCTTCTGTGGCGGTGACAGGGACTCAGTCCCAGCTGATATAGCTCAACACTTATCAAATGGCTGTACTTCATATCTGAGTGAACAAGTTCCCTTAGAATGAAAGTTTCTCATTCTCAAGCTCCTTCTTGAATGATGTCAAGAAATGAGCCTCAACCACAGGGGCTAGTAGGTTGTCCATACTGGAATGGTCTGTGGGAAGAAACTTAATTTGTAGGCATCTGCTGACGTATGATGTTGGTGGAATCTGGTGTTGCGATGGGCTCTAGGCATGGATTGGGCTTTCTGCAGGCACTAATCGGGCAGGATGTCAACTTTGTTGTAATGAGAACATTGTCAGTTGCCGATTCTGTCGTCTGGATTTGAGGCTTTCCCAAATAACTTAATAAGATGTTCTATCAGGTCTGTAACAATGTCTGTATTGGTGTATCTGTATTGGTGTATCTATTTGCTACAAATCTAGCCACTCGTCGTTGAACCATTTTAATGTTTTTGAGAGATTTTGATTATGACTCACTTTCTGCATATTTCCATTTTGTTTCAATTCAATCAAATTCAATGCAAAAAAGATAATTATGGAGTGGTGGAAATATTAATAATTTGCAATTAAACGCAAATATCATACGGAAATGAGACCACAACATTAGTACTGACGTATTTTTACTCAGTAACTGGCTTCTTTCAAGAATCAAATTCTAGACGAATCGTTCAGTAACCGAAAACTACTACAGTTTGAAATAAACCGAAATGCAAGAATGCGAGTGAAATATTGGAAACATTAAATGAGCTTAAATAAACGAAAAACATTTGATATTGACTTACCATATGTATCAGACATACTGATAGACCAAATGATGATTTTTAATGTGTTTTGTTTTGGTTTCTCCGCACTTCCTGCTAATTTATAAAGGTCAAGGCCGAAACGGTGTCAGTGTAAAATTCACCTAAGCAGAATTAATTTATTCATGGGTTAAACTCCACTAAATTATTAACAATGTCTGGAAATTAAATAACCACATATCCCGCACGTTAATTAAATTTGATTAAACTTCGTGCACATATGTATGGGGTTGTTAATAGAAAACAGACAGTAAAGTCTTACTTAAAGACCGTGTCAATTAAAGGCTGTCTATCAGTTTCAACAGTCCCAACAAAGATGATCTTAAAATGGAAGTTTTTACAGTAGGCCTACTTCTGACCATTATACATGTATATGTATAAGGTGGCTGCATCCGTGTTTCAACACAATTTATGAAAATAATCGAAATAGGGAAAACATTTCCCTAAAAAATGCAATTTATTGTATCCTTCGAAGATATTTTGTCGCTCATCCATGCCACGCACATTAATTTTTTTTTACTTTGTGATCCACGCACATTAATTATTCTACTTTGTCCTGCGTCATTTATCATAAAATGTGCATTATCATCGCAAGTTAAACAATGATACTGTACATCCACCTGTGCTTTGGATACCAATTACACAGATTTGTCAACGGAATTCACAATAAAAGAAATAACTAATGTGCTTCAGACTAGTTTGACTTTGTATAAACTGTTTTGTAAAATGACATTATATAATGGTGCAAAAGATGCATTTATATAGTTTTAGTGGTCACTACATAATTCAAATTCACTTCTAATTGGAACAGCCAACTGTGTTAAGCATCCAATATTAGAAGCATAGAAATAGCTAATGTTTTAGAGTTCAGGCTGTCTTGTGCACGCTGTCTCTTGCACTCTCAAAGTTTTTTCTCCAAGAATATATAACCACAACCAATCCATCAATCCCAAATCTAAATAAGTAGTAAATTTATTATTAAAAATCCTCTCTCAAGTACCAGCAAATGAGACACATTATGATTAAGATAAGGATCAATGAGCTAACTTAGGTTTTAGTACAGAAGAAAAAAAGAAATGGAACACAGTATGTGGACCTTGTGGAAACAGCTATAATTATTACCTAGACTTTGCTGATGACATCACTCTTCTGTTCAGCACACAACAAAAGCGGGAAAAAACCTCTTATCACCACTTACCACATCTTCAGAGAAACTTGAAGACCAAGACAAAAGTGATGAAAATAAAATGCAAATCCAGCAAATTAAAATTGACAACAAAAACATAGATGAAGTAGACACCTTTACCTATCTAGGAAGAATCATGGAACTGATTTCGATGTAAAAGCTAGAATCCACAAAGCCAGAGTAACCTTCAATATCTTAAGAAACATACGGAACTCCAAAAACCTAACCAGGAAATTATGAGCGATGTCCAGAAAGTTTTGAGGCTGCATTCATATAAACCAAACCACTTGTGAGGATATATTTGAAATTTGACCAGCTGATAGATCAATCTGATATAGACTATTCCTGATATTATATAACATTGATAGTGTAACGAAGACCTTTGGAACATCTCTAACCAAAACCTCATCAACATCGAAATAACAATACATAAATGGGGATGCATAGGGCAAACCGTAGGAAAATCGAATTCAAGCGTAACAAAACAGGCCGCAAAATGGAACCCGCAAGGTAAAAGGAAACATCCACATAACAAGTGGCAAAGAAACGTTGAGTCAGAAATAAAAGAGTGGCAACACCTGGAACTCAACGGGAGCAAACTGTAGGAAACATTCAAATGGACGGAACTCATCAATGGTCTTTGCTCCCCGGACAAAAGCTGGATAAGTAATACAATGATTTTTTCATCTTTATTACAAGTGGTATGAAAGATATAACAAACATCAAATACTTTGGCATAATTTATTCAATTTTAAATATCCTAAATGTCATTTATACACACAAATACATGTACACACAATCATACAATTTTAGCCATATTCAAGGTACATGTATTATGAAAGCACAATAAACGAATATGAAACAAATTTACTGTCACTAACAGGAACATATATTTTGCATAATCCTTGATCCAATCGAAGAAATAAGAAAGTACCAAGTGACTTGGGTTTAAATAAATTGCACGGGCATTTTATAAAATTGGAATATTTCATGAAGATCATTCACAAAATATTATAAATGAAACACATCCAATATTTCTGATATCCCAATATTTAGCAGGCATAAAACTTTACATACGGTATACGTTAAATGATGAATGCTGAAGTTATTAATATAAACCAGGCTTTCAAGCAATATTTAGCTAAAAATTAGGGCTATTGTAGCAAAATATTAGGGCTAATTTTGACAAAACCGAAACATTTTATATTGAAAGAGCATTTGCTTTCTTTAATCAGCTTCTTAATAATATAATAATCAAACATATCAAATTATTAGACAAGTAGACAAAAATTACAAAAAATAGGAATTACTTGAAATAACAATTTCTTTAGAAATTTGGCCCTTTTTGAGTGTTTTACCTAAAACCAATAGGATTTTTTAGGAATTTTAAGACAATTTGTAAGCCTGAAAAACATATGTCCATGTGATATCACAGACAATGATTTTATTCTATAAACAAATTATAAGTGTTAATTATACATATCATTCAGACAAATTAACTTGGTCCTCAACCTTTACACATGTATATATTAACCACTTCTTTGGCTTGATATATCAATTTCCGCAAGCAATTTGGGTTTAAATTTTAGATAAAATATCAACGGTTAAATTGTGCCAGTAGAAGGTGCTAGGAGAAAATTAATTTGTTTTTACTGTACTGTAAGGTCAATTAAAATTTGGGTCCTATGGCTAAACTATAATAAAACCTATCATATCAATTAATCATCCAAATCTATCAAGACTTGAGTGTTTTCATAAGTTGTTGTCGCCTGTATTCCCAGATAAGTATAGCACCACTGACATGTACATTGAGAGATCTGACTACACCTTGTTGCGGTATCTCTACACACACATCCAGATGGCTTATCAGCTCCACAGGAATTCCCTCCTTCTCATTCCTGCAATAATGATGAATGTAAAACTAACTTTATGCATAGAAAACAATACATAGGTTATTTTAAAATGGTTGAATTCTATCACGAAATTTAATCCACATGATTGATAGACGTCCCAATTACAGGACAAGGTTTTGTCCTTCCATCTACAAATTAACCATCCAACAAAATCGCATTTTTACATAAATCCACAAAATTTAATACCCACAAAAATATGTGATTTTAAAATAAACAACTTACCCTAGCAATAAGAGTGTTTTCTCAGGGAATGTATAATCAGTCAAGCTAACACTGTTCGCTGTCTGCTCAACACCAACCAATGTATAACCCTCTAGTCTCTTCTGTTGTAGATAATCCTCTAGTTTACTCTCTGGAACCTACAATATCACAATACATTGGCAGTGATTGTTTGGGCTAATTTAGTGCCGCATATAGGCACTTTCCCCTAGCAAAATAACCTCCATTTTTCCCAAAAAATCAAATAGGATGACTGTTTTTTTATGTCAAAACAATAGATTTTCAAACTGGCAAGTAGTTGCTGCGTATGACTTGAGTTTAATCAGTAGAAAAAAGCAAAATATGAACAGTTTATAACCAAAACAATATTTTTAAAAAATTCCCAATTTTGTGAATTGTCACACTTAAATTTCCCAATTTTATGGGCACAGGCTGTTTCATTTTGTTCAAGAAAAATCACTGATTGGTATCACATTTCCATGAGCAAACTACAAGTAACCAAACACCTTATAGCATACCTCAGTTATAGGTATCCATTTATGTGCGGTCACACTGAGTCCTTGGAATGCCTTATCCTCCACACATCCTAGTTTACCCATCACATACTCTGATACCCCAAATATCTCACTGGTACGACACAAACCTAAATACAAATAACAACATACATCTTGTGTCTGGTACACTATGCCCATCTATGCACTTATTCATGTCTTTAAACTGTTTTGATGACATTTATTTTGAAATACAAAAGAACAAAGTGTCAACATATAATGTATTATTTACTCATGATGACTGATTCCTGGAAGTTACTAACCAGTAATATAAGCACATATTTCAGAGATTGCAAATTTAAGGTTAAACAACGCCAAAGTAGGAACTTGAACTGAATCCACTACATTAAGATCAAGAGTCAAGTCCACTACATCCCTCAACCTCGGTGCTTCCCCCACCCTCTGTGCCTTCCCCACCAACTGTGTCTACCCCACCCTCTGTGCTTACCCTCGCCCTCTGTGTCTACCGCACCCTCTGTGCTTTCCCTCACCCTCTGTGCTTTCCCTCACCCTCCTTCTGTGTCTACCCCACCCTCTGTGCTTTCCCTCACCCTCTGTGCTTACCCTCACCCTCTGTGTCTACCACACCCTCTGTGTCTTCCCCATCCTCTGTGCTTACCCTCACCCATTGTGTCTACTCCACCCTCTGTGCTTTCCCTCACCCTCTGTGTCTACTCCACCTTCTGTGCTTGCCCTCACCCTCTGTGCTTTCCCTCACCCTCTGTGTCTTCCCCACCCTCTGTGCTTTCCCTCACCCTCTGTGTCTACCCCACCCTCTGTGCTTTCCCTCACCCCCTGTGCTTACTCTCACCCTCTGTGTCTACCCCACCCTCTGTGTCTTCCCCATCCTCTGTGCTTACCCTCACCCTCTGTGTCTACTCCACCCTCTGTGCTTACCCTCACCCTCTGTGTCTACTCCACCCTCTGCGCTTTCCCTCACCCACTGTGATTTCCCTCACCATCTGCGTCTTCCCCACCCTCTGTGTCTACCCCACCCCCTGTGTCTTCCCTCACCCTCTGTGCTTTCCCTCACCCTCTGTGTCGACTCCACCCTCTGTGTCGACTCCACCCTCTGTGCTTTCCCTCACCCTCTGTGTCTACTCCACCCTCTGCGTCTTCCTCGCCATCTGTGTCTTCCCCACCCTCTGTGCTTTCCCTCACCCTCTGTGTCTACACCACCCTCTGTGCTTTCCCTCACCCTCTGTGTCTTCCCCACCCTCTGTGCTTTCCCTCAACCTCTGTGTCTACCCACCCTCTGTGCTTTCCCTCACCCTCTGTGTCTACCCCACCCTCTGTGCTTTTCCTCACCCTCTGTGTCTTCCCCACCCTCTGTGCTTTCCCTCACCATCTGCGTCTTCCCCACCCTCTGTGCTTTCTCCACCCTCTTAGTTTTTCCCACCTTTGTGCTTTCCCTCACCTTCTGTGTCTTTCCCACTTTCTGTGCTTTCTCCACCCTCTTAGCTTTTCCCACCCGCTGTGCTTTCCCTCACCCTCTTTGCCTACCCCACCCTCTATGCTTTCCACACCCTCTGTGTCTACCCCACCGTCTGTGTCTTCCCCACCGTCTGTGCTATCCCCAACGTCTGTGCTATCCCCAACCTCTGTGTCTTCCCCACCCTCTGTGTCCTTCATATATCTTCATGCAAGAAGGTTGACACTGATAGTCACACAAAAACAAAATGTAACATATTTTACCCCCTAAGTTTGGCACTTTATTGATGAGTGAGGTGACAACAACCAGACCATCTTCCGTGAGTAGTTTTACACCATGATCTACGTCTGCTACTGCATCATCTTCTAACATCATCTGTCGCCATGGCATTATCTTCTTCTGTACGTCACCTTCACCATCATCAACAACAGTCTCGTCTGCTGCTTCGTCATCTCCGGGAACTTTCAGACCTGATCAAAGATGATACAATAAA
This sequence comes from Spisula solida, assembly GCA_947247005.1. Taxonomy (NCBI): domain Eukaryota; kingdom Metazoa; phylum Mollusca; class Bivalvia; order Venerida; family Mactridae; genus Spisula; species Spisula solida. The sequence goes on from OX365945.1 coordinate 6,719,440, forward strand.
AATACAATACTGTATTTTTCCAGGGGAGTTTAAATCTAATGTCACTATTAATCGACCTCTCAAATGCAGAACAAGGGTTTACCCTTCCATGTTTTATTATCCACAAGTTTACGACTCCACCAAACAAGAGGGCCCAAAGGGCCCTAGGTCGCTCACCTGTCGAACTTGACCTAGATTTTGTAGAGATGATCATTGTGACCAAGTTTCATACAGATAAGGCCAATATTGTGACCTCTAGTGACTAAACAAGGTTTTTATATGATTTGACTTAATGACCTAGTTTTTGACCTCAGATAAACCAATATCAAACTTGGCCTAGATTTTGTTGAGATGATCATTGTGACCAAGTTTCATAAAGATAAGGTCGACATTGTGACCTCTAGTGACTACACAAGGTTTTTCTATGATTTAACCATGTGACCTAGTTTTTGACCCAAGATGACCCCATATCAAAATTGACCTAGATTGTGTTGAGAAGATCATTGTGACCAAGTTTCATAAAGATTATACCACAATTGTGACCTCTAGTGACTACACAAGGTTTTTCTATGATTTGACCTTGTGACCTAGTTTTTGACCCCGGATGACCCAATATCGAACTTGACCTAGATTTTGTCGAGATGATCATTGTGACCAAGTTTCATAAAGATTAAGTCAAAATTGTGACCTCTAGTGACGACACAAGGTTTTTCTATGATTTGACCTTGTGACCAAGTTTTTGACCCCGGATGACCCAATATCGAACTTGACCTAGATTTTGTCGAGATGATCATTGTGACCAAGTTTCATAAAAATTAAGTCAAAATTGTGACCTCTAGTGACTACACAAAGTTGTTCTATGATTTGACCTAGTGACCTAGATTTTGACCCCAGATGACCCAATATCGAACTTGACCTAGATTTTGTCGGGATGATCATTTTGACCAAGTTTCATAAAAATTAAGTCAAAATTGTGACCTCTAGTGACTACACAAGGTTGTTCTATGATTTGACCTAGTGACCTAGTTTTTGACCCCAGATAACCCAATATCGAACTTGACCTAGATTATGTTGAGATGATCATTGTGACTAAGTTTCATAAAGATTAAGTCAAAATTGTGACCTCTAGTGACTACACAAGGTTTTTCTATGATTTGACCTAGTGACCTAGTTTTTGACCCCAGATGACCCAATATCGAACTTGGCTTAGATTTTGTTGAGATGATCATTGTGACCAAGTTTCATAAAGATTAGGCTAAAATTGTGACCTCTAGTGTCTACACAAGCCAATTGTTGACGGACGGACGACGGACGGACGACGGACGAAGAGTGATCACAAAAGCTCACTCTGTCACTTTGTGACAGGTGAGCTAAAAATGCATTTTCATTAAAATCAATGGAATTTGATACACATGTAAATATGTGATTTTACAGTGCATGCACCATGACAAACATTTGTTGATTTGCAGACAAATTTCGAGGTCAGTCATCCAACTCTACACCAGATTCCCATAGAGGTATGACAGGCAACAGTCAACAGTTGGCCATGTGTGGAGGACATGACCATAAACAACATTTCTATGAATTAAAATGCATGAGATAATGCCTGATTAAACTGATTCTCTTCAATAACAATCACTCGTTCAGCCAATAAAACTGATTTCTCAGTATGTATGACAGCCTACATACCGATATATTTCCACAGTCCGGGATCACATTCCTGCATCTCCTGGGATATATTACGTAGACGTATAACTCTGCAAGCAGTGTTGTCTGACCATTCAGGGTTGAGAGCTATAAAAGAATCGGGACCAATCCAATCTTCTTCTGTTAATGCTGTCACTTTGGGCATGATTTGGAACAATGTCTGCAAGATACATGTTGAATGTGTTATACATTTTTTTAAAAAATTTCAGCAACGTCAGATATTGTCCCCGTCATAGGAGCTAGAGAGTCTGGGAACAAGATTTGGATACAATATAAACATACATACGGGTTCTAGTTATTATATACATCAAGTCACACATCAGTAATATTTCATGCAGTTGCCTTGCTGGTACAGTTGGTAAAGTGACTGGGTTAAGCAGATTATATTCATGAATGATATTGGCAACTCCTTTAACTTAAGGATAAGAAATTGTGACTTGTGACAGAATAGTAAGTTAAAACTAGTTGACAATCAATTCCTGGTCAACAGGCCACTGTGTGTGACTGAAAAATTGTTGAAAATGATTATAAACCTCAATGAGAACAAATGAAAACAGACATATTTATTCTGCATTATTTTTTATTTCTAACAGTAATATTTTCTGTGTATGTACATGCATATTTCAGAATGATGAACTGTAAATCACAGAAAATGTTATTTATATTATATATGTTACTTACCTCCAGTGTAAAATCTCTCTCAAAATCCAAATATTTGAAGACAAAACTGTCCAGCAGTTTTTTCACATTTTTGGTAGAATTTCTGTAAAGTAAAATTTATACAATTTATACGCAAACTTATTTTTTATGCACTTTCAATATTTGAACAAAGAAAAAAATCAAAATGTGTGACTGCATGAGAGTTATAAGTTGCAATGATTTTCTTAACATTATATTAACAGAATGTTCCCCAATATCACTGACTTTTGGGTTCATGTCCAGAGCAATTAGATATGTCTCATTGCCAAAAAAAACAACCACAAATGACTCTGCTGGCAAGAAATTACTATGATGTAGTCAGATGTACCAATATCAAATCAAAATGTGGATGCATGAAGTTAATGAGCAGAAACAACAAATTGTTAGAAATTTTCCATGTCAAAGGGGCATAACTCTGCTAAAAACTAGACTTGCCACATGGTGACAAATAATACCCTCACAGCACAGAGCCACAGAAACAAACTTTTCATGTAATCAAAACAATTTGGTACCTATACTTACTTGTTTTGTTCAGTGAAGTCCATTATACACTGTAGTATAGCATTTTCTTTTAAAAGTTCCTCTAAGCTAAGCAGACGACATTGATCCCAAAGTTTAGCCAGTACAGCTTGTGAGTAGATTCTTGTTTGGAAATGATGAGCCATGCACCAAGGTAGAATATACGGCATGGCTGTCTTAAAGTATTCAACCTGCAAGGAAACACAATATACAGTAAATTCACTCAACAAGAGGGTCAATGCCATAAAAGTATCACTTAAGCATTATGGCAATTCAAGGGTGGATGCTGAGAAAAGCCAAGGCCAGAGGGAAGTTTACACAAGTCATACATTGTGTTATTTCACAAGTGTAAACGAAGGTTCACTGATGTGTAAATGCCTAGTCTTAGCCAATCAGAATGCAGGAATTTGCTGACTTTGGAATTATAAGCAAATAAACCTCCTTGCAATAATATATGATCATAACAAAAATCAACAAAAAAGTGTGACAAAAAGTGTAGACACTGATTGACTGATGTTGCCAATATGTGAGTCAGATCGTATTATATGTGAAAGCTAGTTAAAACAGACAAGACACTGATAAGTACTGTACATACCTGTTCATGTTTGGGTAGATGGGGACCTAAATGTATCACAATACACAGCAAAGAACATAGCGTTAGATTCTTACTATCTCTATACTGAAAAGAAATAGAGAATATTTATTGATTTGGTGAAATATTGAAGTTTATTTCAATGAATGAAAACAGAAAAAAATATTTCCAATGTAGCATATCCACAGTAAAACCATCAAAATTTGTTATGAGGGTAAAAAAACTAGAGCTGCTGACCTTCGGTGGACTTATATGCCCCCTGCAAAAATCATTGCAGGACAAATTCTTTCCTTTATGCACATCTTCATGTCAAGGTTGGTCATCTATAAAAGTTTGAAGGAAATTCTGCCAAAAATGTAGGAAGAGTTGTGTTCACTAGAATTTTTCACTATATTTTACATAGTAAATAAAAGAACAAAGGGCCATAAGTCTGGCAAAAATCATCTCAGCTCAAATTCTTTCCTTCAGGCACATTTACATTTTAAGGTTGTTCATGTATGAAAGTATGAAGGAAATCCTGCAAAAATTGTCTACGGACTGACAAGATAAATCCAGTATACCCCCCTTACAACTCATTGTTCGGGGTATAAAATGATTGGTTCAGAATGTTTTTATGTTTTATAGTGTGATTATAGTGTGATTACCTTTTCAAAGAGCAGCCATAGTTGAGGTCTGAAATGCTGATGTTTATACATCATCCAGAGTATAAGCCATTCTAACATATGTCGTACCGATGGTTGTGTCTCAAACTCTAAATTACACCATACTGTATCCCAAAGTTCTCGCACATAATCCTAAAACAACACACACATATATATATATCATACATATCTAACAGACATAAGACTCTACAATATATTAGTGGCCAACTGTCAAACGCATCCAAAATTTCAAAATAATGGCAAAGACGTTATCTTCTTTGTATGATTCAATAAAAATCACAAAGGCTATAGAGGTCAACGCAGACGCGTAATGCCCTATCTTCCCTGTGAACTTATTTCAAGAAAACAACATTCACATACCATAATGCAAGTACGAGTATATAACAAATATATACATAAATAAACAACGAGGTATCAGAGTAGAATTGTCACCAAGCACTTACATCTGTAACAAAACGTTGTAACAGTAACACAGTCTGTATAAGTCTATGTCTCTGTCTGTGAACCAGACTATTAGAGTATCTGTTTGTTGTTGCCTTGGCGACATCATGGTACATATGACAACATGATTTGATGATATTGGTTGCTATGCAACAATGAGATGGATCATCTGGATTGAGAGAACATAGCAGACTAACGACAGCCACTCTGACTCCAATGTCTTCATTCTGTACCCTGTCAAAGATATAATGTATACATGTAGTAACATTCATTTTATTGGAATGGTATGATGTATAGTGTTTTGAAAACTTCATTGAAAAATTTCATCTTGCAATTGAATCCTATCTGATTAACTGACTAATCGTACCACTACCAGTACTTTTGGGGAAAGGGACTGCAGCCCCTTACAGGTTTTCTTTCAGACAGGGAATTTCTTATATTATTCAGAAATCCAGGATGCTGTTCCTTTTCAGTGCCTTTTAAACCAAAAATGAATCTTTTTTGGGGGGATATACCTTCCAGATGTGGGACTGCACCCAATATTTGCTAACATATTTGATAGATTTAGGGCTCTACAAAGTCACATATAAGTAAACCAGTGCCTGTGTAACCACATGCAATCTGATAGTGTAAGAAACCTACCCTTTGATAAGTCCAGTAGCAGGACACATCTTCTCATCTTGTTCCAACGCAGCACAGATATCATACACCTGTCTAATTACACAGTCAAATATAAATACACAAACAGTAAGTATGATCAAACCTGACCGTCACCTGAATTAATCTTGTCAATTTTTCGTGCAAACAGCCATTTTCTTTTGGAGAAGTTTTTGCAGCAAGTTGAAAAACATATGACATTAATATTTCAATTTGGACAATATATTAAAAAGTAAGATACCACATTGGAACATTTTGAAGAAATTTGCTTTTGGTAATGGGTCAGTCTATCTTATGTGGCTGGAGGAACACCTTATTTATAGTTATAATAAAATTTTACAGACGTCGTAGACAAAACACACCACTGCCCTTAACCTAGAATCTCTACAACTGGCCAGAAGCTTGCGTAAACCTGTAAATGCTACGTTTGTAAGAAAGTTTGTTAAAAGATTCCTAAGATTTAAGCTCAAACAAACTTTGAAAAACTTTTATAAGTAATTTCTATCAATATTTGGAGAGGATCTGCAAAGAAGCTTTTATTTTAAAGATGACTCAAGTTAATAGTGAGACTTACCTTACACCCCTTCTGACGAGGCTACCAAATCTACACAAGTTGACAATCACCGAGATATATTTCCTTGTATGTTCTATCATATCAGGCTTGGACAATACCTTGTATAATTGAGTAGACAATGCATTCACAACCCCATTTTTGTCAGTACCAAATTCAATCATTTCATCTGAAAACTGATGTTCAAAAAGACGATCAGTAAAACCTCTCACTTACAGAACATCTAAGACATTCAACTTTTTATTTTTCCTATTTCATCATGATGTATAGACCATTGGACAATTCATGGTTCAAACAGAACATCCAAAAAAAATCCAAGTTCTTTTCAAGTACCTTTGTCCATATTCATGGACTAAAACATTGTGATTTTGATGGTGAAAACATGTGTAAATCAAATATAATGATAATAAAAAGAGTAATCAGACAGTCAAAATCACCGCTAAAAATAAAACACAACAAGAGATGTTTGTAAAACACGTATTCTCCCATGGCAGTCCAATAGTCGGAAGTGGTAAAGGTCACTGTGACTTTGACCTTAAACCCACTAATCTCAAAATCAATAGGGATCATCTACTGTTAATGACCAACCCCCATGTACAGTTTGAAGATCCTAGGCTAAAGTGTTCTTGAGTTATTGAAACCATTAGGTCTACAGACAATTAGACAGACAGACTGACTGAAGATCAAAGATGGGGGGCATACTTACCTCAATCAGTTTCTGAACTACTAGTGATTGCTCATCCATTTGTAACAGACAAGGCTGGAATGTAGCTTGTACGAATGATTCTAGAACGCCCCAGAATGCCATCAGACGACGTGCTTCTTGTAGACAGGACCAACATGTAGTAAGAACTGTGATCATTCTATCCTCTGATACGGCATCTTTCACCTTTGCGAACGAAAAAAATTTAATCACCAAAATACTACAACCATAGCAACTATATTCTCATTCTGATTATTTGAAAAATATATCATCAGATAGATGTTTTGAAGAAAAATTGAATTTTTGGATGACGTCATATTATGTGACAAGTGCAGGAATCACTGACTGGGGTTCATGATGCTTTTAGACAGATGAGACTATTTTCCTAGAACCACTGTCCTCTTTACTTCAAACTAGAAGGGTTTAAACACAAAAAGGGCCTCTAACAAAAATCATTGGACAATACATTTCTGACAATATACACAACTAGGCTTAGTACCAACTATTCATGTGCAATTTCATTGAAAGCAAATGGTTAAGGAGAACATTAGCGCAGACAAACTTTGTGACACATATCCATTCAGATGTCTAGCACAGAATCAATATTTATCAATCACTATAAGTGGGAGAGGTAGTTGTTTTACCTGAGGTATAATCATCCTGAGACATCTCAGCACTATGACGGTAGTTTGTTCCAATCCTACAGACAGTGTGTCCTCAGCTACAGTCAGTAACTCCTGTATATCATACCATTGGATAGTTCCATGTTGTAGAGCTAACAATACTATCTGCCATTCGTGCTCTAAGAAAAGGGAGGTCACTTTACCCCATTCTTGGTGACTTAAACTACAAATACAATGTAAGTATTACACAATTATACACAATATAGAATTAGGATTAAACCAACAAACAGGAATAAGTATTTACTTAGAATCTATTAGTGTTAACTTTTTTACAATAAAACACCAATTAAACAAAACTAATATCATTACAAAACATAAATTGGGAAAATACAGAAAGATGGTGAGAACAATTCATGGTTGCTACATACAAGAACTTTCCATGCCTATACCAGGTCTAATTCCAGGTAATTAAATAAGTTAATAACAATTTTAATCATTCTATTTCGTGGTGTTCACATAGCAAACACAACAGTAAACAAACTAAAATATATCCAGACATACCTCTGAGATCCGACTGGTTTACTAAAATTAGAGACGACTTTCCATGACTTTGATAATGAACACACTTTATTTCTCAACTCAGAGAATTTAGCATCATCACATTTGACAAGGTAACCAGACAATTTTCCCAGAATACACATTGCTGCTAACTGATGTAATTTCTGTCTCATGCTTTGGTCCTGTAATCAAACAAAACAATTATGTTTCATTCTCAGTTAAGATATATTGTTCCCGTCACCCATCTAATATCTATATATAGTAGGTTGTATGATGGAATCCTGGTAGGGGTCCATTCTTATAAGGGAAGCCACAAGTTAATGAATAATGGTTACAATGTCATGAAGAACTTTATATAAGCAGTTTACAGTAAAATCTCTATAGAGCAACACCCTTTGGGAGCTACAAATATTGGCCGTTACACAGAGGTTGTTGCTCTACAGAGGTTTAATTAATAGTAAATATCAACTTAGGGAAATTTTAAAGTGTTGTTATAGAGAGGTTGTTGCACTTCAGAGGGCCACTCTGGAGAGAATGTACTGTAATTTGTTTTTGTATTGCAAATTATATTGTTCTAATTGATATTATAGAGTTTATGCTTACCTCAGTTTGTCGTGAAAGAACATTCACACATCTATCCACCAATGGTATCAGATATGGACAACATTTTACACCCATACATTTAGTAATCATCTCCACACCATCCAAATATAGGTACAACACCCCTAAATCTTCCAGCTTAAAGTAGAATAAATATAAAGGTATAACACCCCTAAATTCTATAGCTGAAAGTAGAATTTATGTATAGGTATAACACACCTAAATCTTTCAGCTGAAAGTAGAATCAATGTATAGATATAACACACCTAAATCTGCCAGCTGAAAGTAGAATTAACTTATAGGTATAACACCCCTAAATTTTCCAGCTGGAGGTCAAATCTATCTGCTTTCCTTGTTTCACAGCATCGGTGCAATCTAGTAACGTACGACACTGATCAGATAATGAAAAGTCATGTGTTATTCAATGGGGACAATATTCCATGTACATGTATTTTATGAATTAATTCAACCGTATTTTCAAAATCCCAATAATTCACTTACTCTATCCATAGATAGAAAATAACTCGACAACAACACATGTTACTAACTCTATCCATAATTTTTAAAATTGAATTAATCTAACCACTTATCTTTCAACTCAATAACTAGCTGTAAATACATGACTCACCGAGACAATAGCTTCAAATATCTGCCTACATATATACACAGCTAACTCAGACTGACAGTTTTCTACAGCGGAATATATAACTTTCTTCACATCATCATCTTGTACACAATCTGCAAGTAGACAATTACTGAATACAGTATAACCTGTTTAGGGCGACCCTCTGTACAACAACAACCTCTCTACAACAACACCTTCAAATTTTCCCTTAGGTGAAATTGACTCTCAATTTAACCTCTGTTGAGCAACAACCTATACACAACAGCCAATATTTGCAGATCCCAATAGGTGTTGCTCTACAGAGGTTGTACTATAGATGGATATTTATGCCAGTTGAAAAGTTAGCGAATATTGAATTTTAAACATTTACAAGCAGAAATATTAGGGATTAATTTTCTTTCGTTGTAGACCAAATTTTACACTAGAGACAATGTTAGCAAAATTTTGTACATTTGCGAAATTCTCCAAAATGATCACATTGTTAAAGTTACCAGTTATACTATGATATACCAAATACGGCAACTATAAATGTACTGTGTCTAGGTGCAAGGATGAAAATTTTAATTATTTTTATTGTTAGTTCTGACATGGCCAGTTGATAAGCCACCTACAAGTTAAATCAGCAAGTCTAATAGCGGTTATGGCATGCCTGACATGTAAAGGTATGGGCCGGGAAGTAAGAGTCAATCTGTGAGTGGTTACAAAGGGCCGTAACTCCATCCTTTACGGTCTTCTATACATTGAGGTTGTTAATCTGTTAACGTTTGAAGAATTTCCACCGAACAGTTGTGAGGAATTCAACACACAAAAATTTCATTATAGGGTATAATTATAGTATATCAAGTAAATAACAAGGTTGCACCTTTTGTTACCAGCAGACTTTACCTTCAGGTCCAGCTTCTGTCACCAGAGATGACAACAGTAACATTGCCTTATCAGCTTTATGAGTGGACATATAGGCATGTGTGTTGATGGCGTTCAGTACAGCAACAAGTTGATCAGTTATCTTCATCAATGTAGTTCTACCAGATTCATCTTTCTTGGTTGCTATGGAAGCATCAGAGGCTAGCAACAGTAACCTAGCAATATGTCCAGCTGTTGTACCATCAGCAACACTGTATCTGGAATCTGAAAATACACAATCATGTAGTTATGTTCTTCATCTACAAAGATGCTGAACATCTGGGCTGAGTATTATAATAAATTTATTATAATATGCAGATCCAGGATAGTACCAAGACAGTAAGTCAACCACATACTTTTCTAAACCTAAGCCAAACTCCCTTATCCATGAACAGTTACAACTGCGTTAATGCTTTAATGCTGATTAATGTAGAAAAACAAAAGAAACTGCTACAAATGTATATAAAACTGTCAATACAATAGAAATTGTGCCATTCGCGAAAAAGGCGAATATTTCCACGACACAAACTTAACCACTTAAACAGTATAAATGATGAATAGTGTACATGAATATCACTTTCACTGATTATACACCAATAAAATATACCTATAGTAGTTTGCAGATATGTGAAAACAATAGCTTCTAGGTGTTGTCTCATTTCATTTGAGCTCCATCCTGATTGGTCAGGACATTCTTCACTAAACCATGTGACACATTGAGACCAGAGAGTTGTTCCCCTTCGTAAACTCTCTTCCTGTCTTACTAAAGACAAAATTTGCATGAAGTCTTCACAGGAAACTTTGCTCTGAAATTACACATACATTTCTTTCAGCATATTTAGGCACAGATTGAATCATAACTAAGTACATATGAAGAATAAGCCCATACATGTACACATATTACAAGATCACTATAACCATTGATATGCCGATATCAAGAGAAATACAGTTCAACTACAGGTCACGACCAGCTACTATACATAAGAGAACTGTAGGGCCAAACCTTTTCAAGTGTTCTCTAGTTATTTTATTATCAGTCAAGCTTTGGTCTACTGATCAACGGACCAACTACTGATTAATGAACCGACAACTGATCAATAGACCGACAAATGGACTGGCATGTGGGAAAGCAATACAGCCCCATTTCTTTATAGAGAGCATAGATACATATATTTCTGTTCTACCATTTGTATCAAGATGTATGTTTCCATAATTGCTAGTTTACAGAATTTATTGGTAACACCCAGCACATGTACACTGTGATATGAGGTAAACAAGACACTTATAAAACCAGATACAGTGTAATTTAAGGCAAGGACACCAGGCCTCATCATTATAAAGCTTTCTTCATGCTCAATTTAGTGCTCTATAACTTTAAATGTTTAAAGCAGTAAAATGTCTCATAATTTACTGAAACTTTTATATTACATGGTTAGACTTAAAGAAAGCTGAGTAATTTTTTTCGGGTATAGTAATTGTTATTTAATTGTTGGACTTTCTAGGAGCCATTCAAGTTTCATACTCAAGTTGAGCATGAAAAAAGCTTAATAATCATGAGGCCAGGTTAATTTGTTTGAGTAATATCAAGAGGAATCTTTCCATAATGGCAGAAAGTGTGAATAATGAGTTTGTAATGTTGATATACTTGTGTGTATGTATGTAAGTACTGAGACCGTTGGGTCAAGGATAAACCATAAAAGTGCAAGCACTTATTTACAAATGGATCATGTGTTTTGTTGAAGGGACAGAAAGAAGAGACAGTGGTGTGATACAAGGAATCCTGGTGGGATACCCTAGCTCTTTCCGAACAGACTCCTTGGTTCTTTTACGCACCCGGTGTTTACCGTGTATAGCACCGATACACGCGAGATTACCTCTGGGTAACCAACCAGTTCATCTCTAGTTGGGTGAGAAAATACTGAAAAGCGTTTCGGAGTCTCAATCTCCAGATTTATAGTCGAGAGAGCTAACCATTCGGCCACCGTTCAACCTGTTATACTTGTATATACCTTATCAGTCAGTTTGATGAGAATCTGCACAATATAACCCTGTATGGCACTTCTGAAATATGTATCCATGGTAAACAGAAACCCGGTCAACAACTTCCTGAAATGAAATATCACCCAACATTATTCCTTCATAGTTCAATACTAGAACAGTCTACAAGTCAGAAATCCACTTAATATCAGTAAAGATAACTTCAAGTTTATCAGATAAATATATATATACTTTGGTGGCAACAAAAGTTATTGTTTGTTTGGTTGTTTGAAATCGACTGAGACAGTTGTGAGCCCATGGTTATTTAGTTTTTTCCCTGCCAGACTGGCCAATGACCTCCAGACTTACAAATCCAGCGCACTAACCACTGAACCATGAACGTGCCTATTTCTGATTTAGATAACTTATGTTATTAAGATGTACCTACCTCATACACAGAACTGTATCCCTATCCAAACAGGGAGACTGTGGCACCATAGAGAGACCCCTACACATAAATAACAAGGGGATAGGTCCCCAGTTTTTAGCAGCAATGTTTTGTAGAGTTAGACAGAAGAAGGGACCTGAAATAGATTAAATACATATACTAACAGGTAGTAAAAATCTGTTACTGTAATGAATCAATACTGCAATAAACATCACCTCACCCAATCATAGCACTAAAGTTATAATTTCTGCAGTTCTCAAGGTAATAAAAGTAGATTTTTCATGTTACAGTCAGGTCTCGATAAAACGACGCTGTTTGTTTCCAACAAAAATGTCGTTATAGCGAATATGTTGGTATACTGAATAGATACAAAGAGTGTTTTAATACTTTTGTCGCAACGATATGATGTCAGTATAATGAATTTGTCATTATATCGGGTGTCGTTATATCGAGACCTGACTGTACCATGGAAACATACTGACAAACCAACTTGATTTAAATATTGGATACACTATCAAATAATGCTAACATTTACAATTTAGACAATAATCATTGAGAAATGAGATTTCACAACCCATACTTTTAAATTCAAATGGTGTTCCCTTTATGTGCTGTTGAAAACATTAGTACACATATGGTATGACATTTCCATAGATCAAATAAATCATGTATATCACATATTATAACATTGGTTCAGCTTATCAATGTTGCCATTGTTGTTGACACATGGAGTCAATGATGTTTTTCTCGGCATCCAGTTGGTGAACAGACAATAATTCAATTTCAATTTATTGGCATATGAATATATATTTTACATTCTTAGCCATGACAGGGAAAATACAAGAGAGAATTAAAACACTACATACATGAATATAATTTAAGTCTTGATTATTCAACATTGGTCTAAACTGAGCTGTTATTGTATGTGCTATATTTAGAACAAAATGGATGTAAACCATGTGACCATAAATCTGAAACATCTACTTATCTTATACAACAAGATCTGGGAACATACCAAAGAATTAGGTAAGTTGTTTAAAATTATTATTTTAGTTTATACTACATTATGTATTTATTATACCCCAGCAAATTTGAAGGGGGTATACTGGAGTCACCATGTTGGTTGGTTGGTCTGTTCGCAAATCGTGTCTGCTCTGTAACTTTGTCATTTCTAACAGGATATTTATAATACTTGGTACAATGTTCACCACATCATGACAATGTGTCACGAGCCAGACCCAGGTCCCTAGCTCAAAGGTTCACCACATCAAGGAGATGTGTCATGCACAAGACCCAGGTCCCTAGCTCAAAGGTCAAGGTCAAACTTAGTGGACAAAGGTTATATAGTCATGCAAGTGGTGTCTGCTCTTTAACTTTGTTGTTTCTTACTGGATTTTAAAAGTAACTATAAATTTAAATAATTTTCCTGTGTCAAGGCAGTGCAGCGGGGGTATTATTCAATACTGCAGTGACAGCTCTAGTTTCAAGTCAATTTTGAAATAAGTTCTACAACTTTTACTGGTAGTATGGTAGTAGCATGATAGAATACTAGTTCAATTGGTAGAGCACTAGCTCAGTTGGAGCACTAGCTCAGTTGGAGCACTAGGTCATTTAGTAAAATGCTTCAGCTCAGTCTGTAGAGTGCTAGTTCAGTAATTAGAGTGCTAGTTCAGTCGGTAGAATGCTAGCTCAGTCGGTAGAATGCTAGCTCAGTAGTTTGAATGCTTGCTCAGTAGTTTGAATGCCTGCTCAGTCGGTATAGAGTGCTAGCTGATTCGGTAAAATGCTTCAGCTCAGTCGGTAGAATGCTAGCTCAGTCGGTAGAATGCTAGCTCAGTAGTTAGAATGCTTGCTCAGTAGTTTGAATGCTTGCTCAGTCCGTATAGAGTGCTAGCTCGTTCGATAAAATGCTTCAGCTCAGTCGATAGAGTGCTAGCTCATTCGGTAAAATGCTTCAGCTCAGTAGTAAGAATGTTAGTTCAGTAGTTAGAATGCTAGCTCAGTAGTTAGAATGCTAGCTCAGTAGTTAGAGTGCTAGCGCTGTCAGTAGAGTGTTAGCTCAGTAAGTAGAGTGCTAGCTCAGTCAGTAAAGTGCTAGCTCAGTCAGTAGAGTGCTAGCTCAGTTGGTAGAGTGCTAGCTCAGTCGGTAGAATGCTAGCTCAGTTGGTAGAGTGCTAGCTCAGTAGTTGGAATGCTAGCTCAATAGTTAGAATGCTAGCTCAGTCGGTAGAGTGCTAGCTCAGTCAGGAGAGTGCTAACTCAGTAAAGTGTAACTAAGTCAGTAGGGTGCTAACTCAGTCAGTAAAGTGCTAACTCAGAAAGTGCTAGCTCAGTCAGTAGAATGCTAGCTCAGTGGGTAGAGTGCTAGCTCAGTGGGCAGAATGCTAGCTCAGTCAGTTGAATGAAAATATCCGAATTGTGTAAATGGAAATGGGAACACGATACATTGACATGCAAAAGAATCACAGTTTCAATCATCCAAAATCACTAGTTGGTATGTAACGTTCACCCGAAAATGATGTGCCTAGAGGTGTAGCAATGTTACATACCGGAAGTAGCAACCACGCCGTTTTCGCACGATTCCATTGTGATAATATAACAAATATTAATTCCACATGAACGGTTAATGCACACTGACACTGTCACTGACCGCCCAAGGCAGGATAAAAGCCCTAAAACTGCTATTTATACAGATGAATCAGTGCGCATGCGCAGCCGACGAAACAGCTTCCGGTCTAAAACCATGACTGTCAGAGTAATACTTGGTCGCCATGGGTATGCAAAATGATTAAATGAAAGTTCAAATATGTTCGATTTTTTCTAAAAGAAATTTTGATTTAGTACAGTTAAACAGTTTGTGTTCAATTTTACATCTAAGATGTTCTTCAATCTGTAGCCATTCCCTTCTTGTATCACTATTTTCAGCGACAACAATGTTAACTTTAGACAGCATGATAATAATCATTCGGATAAATTACTGAAAATAATCATTTTTATGGATAAAAAGAATATCAACGTGAACGATACTCCAGTTGTATCCTCAGATTTTGCACTCATTGAAAAATATAACATGCGTGAGCTTCTCCAAACATTTGTCCATGTATGGTGGAACATTCCCTCAGCAGCACATTTAAAATGTGATGTTGTTTATGAGTTGCCGTTGTTGTGAATGTACCACAAACAAATCGTTATACACACACTACTAAATTGTGAATTTGGCATTTGATACTTGAACACATCGATGTCACGTGACTTTTCTATTTTGTTCACTTTTATTATGAAATTTTCCTAGTGGGTTAAATATAAAATAGGCTTTCTATATACCAACTTTTGTGTCAAATAAATAATGCTTACTATATATTTGCGTGGTTTGAAAAAGTGGTGCCTATTCAAAGTCCCCAAGTGTAGAGTGCTAACTCAGTCAGTAAAGTGCTAACTCAGAAACTGCTAGCTCAGTCAGTAGAATGCTAGCTCAGTGGGTAGAGTGCTAGCTCAGTGGGCAGAATGCTAGCTCAGTCAGGAGAGTGCTAGCTCAGTCAGTAGAGTGCTAGCTCAGTCAGTAGAGTGTTAGCTCAGTAAGTAGAGTGCTATCTCAGTCAGTAGAGTGTTAGCTCAGTCAGTAGAGTGCTAGCTCAGTTGGTAGAGTGCTAGCTCAGTTGGTAGAGTGCTAGCTCAGTAAGTAGAGTGCTAGCTCAGTTGGTAGAGTGTTAGCTCAGTTGGTAGAGTGCTAGCTCAGTAAGTAGAGTGCTAGCTCAGTTGGTAGAGTGCTAGCTCAGTTGGTAGAGTGCTAGCTCAGTAAGTAGAGTGCTAGCTCAGTCAGTAGAGTGCTAGCTCAGTTGGTAGAGTGCTAGCTCAGTTGGTAGAGTGCTAGCTCAGTAAGTAGAGTGCTAGCTCAGTTGGTAGAGTGCTAGCTCAGTCAGTAGAGTGCTAGCTCAGTTGGTAGAGTGCTAGCTCAGTTGGTAGAGTGCTAGCTCAGTTGGTAGAGTGCTAGCTCAGTTGGTAGAGTGTTAGCTCAGTTGGTAGAGTGCTAGCTCAGTTGGTAGAGTGCTAGCTTAGTAAGTAGAGTGTTAGCTCAGTTGGTAGAGTGCTAGCTCAGTTGGTAGAGTGCTAGCTCAGTAAGTAGAGTGCTAGCTCAGTTGGTAGAGTGCTAGCTCAGTAAGTAGAGTGCTAGCTCAGTTGGTAGAGTGCTAGCTCAGTAAGTAGAGTGCTAGCTCAGTAAGTAGAGTGCTAGCTCAGTTGGTAGAGTGTAGGCTCAGTTGGTAGAGTGCTAGCTCAGTAAGTAGAGTGCTAGCTCAGTCAGTAGAATGCTAGCTCAGTAGTTTAAATGCTTGCTCAGTCTGTATAGAGTGCTAGCTCAGTCAGTAGAGTGCTAGCTCAGTAGTTTAAATGCTTGCTCAGTCTGTATAGAGTGCTAGCTCAGTCAGTAGAGTGCTAGCTCAGTAGTTTAAATGCTTGCTCAGTCTGTATAGAGTGCTAGCTCAGTCAGTAGAGTGCTAGCTTAGTAAGTAGAGTGCTAGCTCAGTCAGTTTAACAGCTAATTTATGTTTATAACCATGAACACTTTGTATTTCAGACCACCACATAGTTCTGATCAACAGAAAACTACTAATGAATGACATAGACCTTCAACAAACTAATACAATGATTGCTGATTATCTAAAACTATCTGAAGTGACTGGTGTCAGGGCTTCACTGAACAAAGCAAAACATGAACTTGTCACTAAGATGAAGAAACTTTCCCGACTAGTAACATCAACTCTACAAGAGCAGCAGACAACAAGTGCTTATCAATCACCTATAGTTCCAGAACATTCTAATTCTCCCGTTGCCATGGATACAGCTGTAGTGCACTATACAACAACATTAAACCAAATTTGCTACAGAAATAATTAACTGTTACACATGATGTATGGTTATTTATTAGTTTTGATGCATTCCTGAAGATTTGAAATTTTCATGACAGCCAAACATATTAACTCATTAACTTCTTTATTTGTGTTTAGCTTGTTTGCTTAGTTCACTATCTATCATGGAAAAAGCTCCGTCCTAGCCTCAGACTCGGAATTTATTATCCCTGCTCCTAGCATATGAGCAATAAGTATATCATATTTTCTGCCTTTAAAACACATTATTTCAAACAATAAATTACTAATTAATTAAACTATAGAATATTTGGAGCAGATGACTTCAGACATCTATTTGATACCCCCAGTGGGACGAGACATTGATACTATTTACAAGTTTATCTGAAAGCAGATGCATTTACAAATCTACATATCGTTGGCTCAGAATGAGAAGGTCGTAAGTACAAAATCGAAA
The DNA here is from genome assembly GCA_947247005.1 of Spisula solida. Lineage (NCBI taxonomy): Eukaryota > Metazoa > Mollusca > Bivalvia > Venerida > Mactridae > Spisula > Spisula solida. The sequence goes on from OX365945.1 coordinate 6,737,023, forward strand.
TTTTGAGAAAACAAGAAAAAACTGTCTGAAAACTACTCTTTACATGAATGGAAAAACAAGCTTTTTCAACTTCAGTTTGGTAAACATTACCTGTTCTGACTTTCATAAAAATTGGCCCATACTAAGCGCCTTGTGGTGCAGATTTCAAATATGTATGGGTCTTATAAGGTAATAAATAGCACTAATGACATTCTCATTCTAAACCAGCGATATATTATTTAGCAGAGTTAGGTTCAACTATGTAAGATAACAATTATACCTTTTTTATCTGCTGGCAGAGAAGACCAACAGGTGGAGAAATACTGAACCAACTTGTCAGCAATCACAGGTAGAGTCCCAGAAGGGGCCGATGGCTCCCTGAAAGCAGTAAATAACACAGGCTGCTGAATGAAGCATTCCTTAGTTTAGTACACATTTCATTTCACATAAGTTTACAATATACATCACATACAAACAATTTAATACAGAAATTAGACTTGACCATTTCTTCATGGTTGCTAGTGATAAAATGTGATCAATAAATAAATAATGACATTGCCACAAGTGCATTCATAATAATTAATAATGTTATAAAGACTAAAAGAGAAGCAACTTTTAGCCAACCTGGGAATTGATTATCAGATCAGCATGGTGGCAGCTTTATAAAATAGTGAAAATACTTACTTATACAAGATTTTGTAACTACATAAAAGATCAAAGTAAAAATTTTAGCCACTAAGTCATATCCAAACTTCGTAATATTAAGTTTGTTTCCGTGAAGAAAGCATGTAGCCGAAATGTTGAGGTAATAATAATTGTTACCATTGTCAGCATGTGTGTTTGGTTTTCATTAACTATATTATAAGTACTCTCAACAAGGAATTTATAAGGGGATTTAGCTCAGTGGTAACACACTGGGCTGTCAATCCAGAGGTCGTGGGTTCAATCCCTGGCATCGGAACTTGACATTTCTGAAATATTTATAATATTTCCCGCTATATCTGGCTGTGTGGTCTGCAAAGTATCTGGAAGTGCCAGGAAGCTGTGTATCGGTGCTATACACCGGGCACATTAAAGAACCAGGCTGTCTATTCAGAATAAGAGCTAGGCGCACCTCTGCAGCGCCGGACATGCCTGTATCTAATGTTTCTCTCTCCCTTCAGGGGCTTTCTCTCAGTCTGTCCCTCTGGTCAGATCATGCTGTATCTGCACTGGTAGAGGATGCACCTGCGCCCTTATGGCTGCAACATGGGTAAAGTGCCTTTGAATGTGTGTTCGCATGAAAAGGGCGCTATATAAATCTGGTATATTTTATAAGCAAAAAAGCATTTTTATCAACTATGAGGAGAAAACCATTACCCCAGACAAAACAATAAATAAGTTACACAATGAAGTTACAAGGAAAGGAGTCTTACTTGACATAAAGCTTTGGTTCTTGCAAAGAATACAGCATTTCTCCAGCCAGGTACTGAAACATAAAGTAAGTGTCTATAAATATTTAATGTTTGCTTTCAATGGATTATAGAGATTTATCAGTGAAAATAACACTAAAAATAATAGTGAAATTAACATTTTGTTATTTTCACTGTTTTGGAACCTGGTTTCAGTAACATACAGAAAGAGAAACGAAACAGCGCCAAGCTTTAAAATTTGCATTACATCAACATGACATCATAATTCTCATGTAGCGACGTTCCAATTTCAGCGTGATTTATCCAATTAAGCCAATTACTGTGCAATTTTAAGAGAAAATGAAGCATATTTATGACAAACAGAATTTTTTTATTTTAGGTGCAAGATCACATTTTCACTCATGGTTACTGCACAAAGTTTGTAAAAATTTCATGAAAACAAATTTGGTAAAAATTTCATGAAAATAAATTTGGTAAAAATTTCATGAAAACAATTTTTTTGTTCAAGCAAGGGCGATAACTCAGATGAAATTTAATGCATATACAATACAACAAATCGAGACCTAACCAACCACCTGTCACCCCCTTATCAATTAAACAGGGCTTTTCTGTTGGAAAACCTAGTCAAAATGTATGTTAATGATAGTTTACCTGGTCGAGACCTTGTTGAATCATTGGACATTCTGTGAGATCAAGGGAGAGAACTGTCTCAGCTGACCAGCGAATTATCTGTAAACTTTCATGATGTGAACAACGTAACAGCACAGTCTTTAACCATGATGTATGCAGCACAGGCTTCTCTGTAAGCAAAATAATGTACATGTACATATTCAAGAATTTCAGTTCTCTATTATTGGGGCTGAATATTGATCCAATTACACAGTAAATAAATTCCAAACCGACTCAAGCCACTAGAGGAACTTGAAAATACTATCTTTATCAGACAAACATCATATTGAGTATATTTAACATACAAAACAATCCCACATTTTGCGAAAAACAATGTGAAAACCCTCTATATCAAAGACACAGTCTATTTTCCCATAATTCTGAAAAGTCATAGATGTATGGGCTGAACATAGAAAGAAAATATAACATGAATTCACCATTTTCAGCATTCAAACAACTAGCTTTCACAAGGTTCTTCATCCTTGGCAGCAGTGGCTTGATAACATGTACCTGAAAATTAACCAAATACCTAAAAGCTATGAATATAATCATCTATATTTTATCTCTTTATAATAATATCAAATAATAGTGTTGCATGATCACCCATGATTTTCAAATTACATGTACCAGTACTTGTATGAAACTATGATTGCAACCATCTTGGGTTTCTAACTTTGATTAGATCAAAGGGTTCATTGATTCTATTAATTATAATCTACTACTCTGTACATACTACTGTATAAGCAGAGATTACCTCAGAAATGTTTTCTATTTCTAAAATCTAAGTGGAGTTCTACCTTATATCATATATGTACTAAGGCCAAAATAAACACTGGTGTAGTAATTTTGTGAATCAACAAACTTCGACAATATTTCCACATAAATTTGCTAACTTTACCACTTTAAACAAAATTACAAATAAAGATAATTGCAAAGTTTGAAACCTAGAAAGTTAGAAATGTTTCTTTATACCTGTTTTTCTTCGAATACTTCTGCTAACAACATGAAATCTTCCCATACTTTGGATAAAGTAGAGCATTTCTCTTTTGTCCACCAAAACACTATGTTGTCATCTCCATTCAATTCAACATTATTACTTTCACATATATCCACGATACGTTTGATGAGATACAGGGCCCGCTTCCTGGTAAGTGAATCCTTACTGTACAGTCCAGTCTGAAGCATGCTCCAAAACTGCCCATCTTGTCTCACGTCCACCGTCCGATCATTTCTCAACTGACCATTCACAGGGAAGAAATGATTAGCAAAACCACACAGCAATAAATACTCCTTTCGTTCTGTATCTTCTTTTTGACAGTGTTTCACACATTGCCAAACTGTAGTCAAAAGATGATCATAGTCACCACCATTAATGTTCAATATTTTCAGCAGTACAGGAATACACCAAGTACCAAGTATTTCATTACTGATATTTTTCACAGTTTTAATGCACTGTTCGAATAATATTGACAGTTTCTGGAGAAGAGAATTTTCCAAGCATTCAAAAGATGTTGTTACACTCAAAACATGCCTCAAAACTTCCAGTTGAGTGGCTACATCAGGTGTAGACCTATCATGGAGTATATAACTAGATGGTCCCTCTCGAATATAAGTGTCAATGTTAGAAGTAATAAATTCAATAACTTCTATCAACAAAGTTTCATTCTTCACGACACACGCAGCAGTCAACTTTGCTGTGTTTCCTAGAAGAATCAGCGTATCTGGATTAGAATTCTGAGATGGAAACAAGTTGTTAAGCAATGGTTGACACACGCGATGGAATGTTTCAGATTTAACACTACCAATTTTACTTTCATCTTTGTCCAAGTTCTTTTCTGTTCCGACACATTTATCAGTCTTCACATTTTCAACATGGTTACTCAAGTAATTTATAAAATCTTTGAGGATAGTTAAATGACTGTTGTATTTATCAGCCTGTTCATTCTTGAACCCAGCATTCAGAAGTTCTTCAATAACTTTGATCAGTGAAGATACTGTATCAATGGCATCAAGGTTTGAATGCTGTAAGATTGTGTCAAGCTTGTGCTCTTGTTTACTTCCCATCTTTACATTGCCTTATCTTGATCCTGAAATAAGTGTCAAGTAAATGTACATCCAAGGATTCCATAACAAATATGAATACAGAAGCAGAGACCAACACTATAGATCTGTGAAGTCACTGTCAGCACTACACTCAATGTACAATCGCTGAACAGTTATCTAAAAAAGTTATCGCCTGCTTGGCAAGGGGATTCGGTAATAAAATAAGATTTATGACTAGAAAATGTGTCGTAATTATCCCCAGCAGAAGCATGAGTATACCCGAGATGACCCTTCAACGCACAGGTATTCGGCATGTTGGCTGTGACCCCCCCCCCACCCTGCCAGTGACCCACTCTACAATCCACCCAGAGAGCTTAAACATGTTTAAATCATGTTCAAACAACATAAAATAACATTTCATTAAATATCTGAAAAACCCTGTAGGTGTCATATTACATTAGTAGAAGGTATACAAGAATGCCACTGTCAGCTACGACTCAACTTCACAGAAACATTTCGAAGTTCTACAAATATGGGTCCAGCTTAACAACTACCAGCCATTTTCAAGTAGGACAGAATACCTGTGGTTCAACGTCACTCAATTTGGTTAGTAATTTAGTCATTACTGGAAGCAAAACAAACTGTTGTACATGGCTGAATATCTACGCAAAGATGGCCGGCTGGATAGAATAAAATTAATTAAAAGAGAATTGGCGACAAGATGCGCGACTTGGCTGCTTGGTGTGCATCATCTTGCACAATCTGCAAAATGTAGATGAATCGGGCAGCCAACATACAAGAATGGACATTATAAGCATATTTTATACAATTTTCAATGAGTCCAAAACACACTCTACACTTTGGATCCACACATGTAAACAATTTAGACAGTGACCGGTAGTGAGGCACATTTTTCTCTTTTTTTCTTCAAATTTTGCATGTCATCTTACAGTACAGAACCAAATAAAGAACAAAGGAATCAGCATAAGAAAAGATACATCGATTACACAAACTATTTATTACTTGCGAGGCGAGAAAAGTCAATGACAAGAAATAAATTTGGATATGTTTACACGTGAGAAACTTTTCGCGAATTTCTCCTTGGTGAAGAGTTACTTGAACAGAAGAAATGAACCGAAAGAAAAAAAATAGTCGAAAACTAAAAAAGTGTACAAGTAAAAGCCAAGAAGAGGCTGTATACCAGAAATACAGATATCGACTCATTACAACACATCATTGAAATGATCATATAACCCAGGCCTGGGTATCAAAATGATTCATATTAAAGTATCTAGTATAGGCCACTGATCTAGAAGAACAGTATTTTTAGTTCTTTGCTACAATGGACTTAGACTAATTACCATAATAAAAAGAAAATTGAAGGAAGAAACTCCCCGTTTCACACATAAATTATTGCTGTACTATCTGGGGTTACTGCAATACAGAACTCTCAACTTCACCATTAAGATAATATGAAAATAATGGTTTCTTGTTCCTAAACCAAGATTTGCATTTTGCTGAAAATCATTGACATATTCAGGGTCAAACGTATGGAATGTCCTTCCTCATACTGTACGAACTTCTTACACCTTGCACACCTCAAAAGTAACTATGTACACTCTAATCACACCCCAACGCAACACCTATTATTTTATTTCGCAACTATTTATAATAAGACTTTTCTTTTATTCCTTCAGTATTAAAGATATACGTAATATATTTACATACAAACTATATACATATGTACAATGGTTGCGGCAAGTGTTCATTGGTATTTACACAATATTCATAATATACAACCATGGCTCAATATCATCTTTTAAGTCACTAAAAGTTTACCCTACCAAAACGAAGTGTACTAAAATTGTAATCTAAATATACATAATATTATACATTAAGCACGTTACACAAGCTTGCATACAGCTAAATCAATATGTACATTATGCAATACAACACCATTATTTCTAACAGCGGGATTCAGAATTAACTTACACTGCTCTATTATAATCATGTTTATAAGTTTTCTGTACTCGTTGTATCCAATACAGTATATCACATAATTCCACAGTTTTGTATGATCATAACCAGTGAACCACAGTGGTTACAATTTGACATATTATTAGATACAAAAAACTGGTGTTGCTATGATTGTTTTATTAAAACAAATTGGTTATAAAATGAAAATAATTTCAAATAATGAACATCACCGCAAATATCATATATTCTGAGTATTCTTTGATCACTGTAAACGAAAGTCACAAACAATCATTCTCAATAAGCGGGTGCAAATAGTGTCGCCGGTGGTTTTTGGCGCTATGAGATATTATCCAGAACTGCTACTATGTGCATACGATATGCTTAATACCTGTCTACTATGTGTACAAAGAAAATTGTTATAGCTTTTATAAGTACTGTAAAAAGTGACGTTATATATGCTGAGGTGACAGGTTTGTTACTGTCGCCAATGCAAAAGACTGAACTTATCACACGTTTAATTCATACAGACGAGACAGATATGAAAACTAAGGGTTTATATCGATAGTACTCGTTGGTGCAACCATTTTGCTAGAATTTGTCGTAAATAAATCAAGAAATAAGTCTCACACTGACTTTTAAATGTTGAAAAATTTCAGCGACATGTTCGATACTTTACATTAAGTATGTTGTATAATCTTAAATGAGGTTGCTATAAATGTGTTTTATAACATATTTTACTTGTCTTATCATCATTTAATGTATATGCAAAACGTCAATCATTGAGTGAAAACAGTTTTTATCATATGTTGCTCAATCCATCAAAGACTGGAGAATTCCGTATCAACCAGAAATGTTCGTTACCGGACTTTAAATGCAAATACAGTCCAGCAATACTCCTTTTTAACATGGTTATTATTAGCATCCCTTATGCTGTTTACGATATTTAAAAGTCAAACTAATCGAAATTAAAGGGCTTTCATAATTGTATATACATGCACTATTTTGAAAGGTTCGTGACTTGAAATATTCGTTACCATGTACACCACTAAATCAGTAATAAAGTCCGATAGTTGATTCAATGCTCATTTTAAAGGCTTTACATTTCATTCTGGTGATATACTGCCATCATTCATGCGGGTTATACTGCCGGTGGTAGGGTTATTATGTCGTAAAGATGCATTTTACATTCAAATGTTTGTCGTTGTGAAGGTATGCATATTTACACACCGAGTTATGATCATTTCTTAATAGTCTTAATTAATAATGATAATTGAAATGGTTGGGAAATATGGCACTCATGACGCTGTTTTACTTGCCATGAATGGGCTTACACTCGGATAACAGGAAAAGCATGTTATATATAGTGATATGTTCGTTACCAGGAGGTAACGAACATTTCATTTTTTTGTCTAGTTACTTTGTCTGAGAAATATCTACCTAACCATAATTTTACAACATACTAGACTATACATTTGACTGAATACAGCATTTTGAGCTTGTTTAACATGAAACATTAATGGTTTTTTTCACTATTTAGGAAGCAAGTATAATGTATATAACAAACTGTTTGAAATACAAAATTACATGCAATATTAAATTGCTTTATATGTGTACATCTAAATGTTATTAATATAGTCATAAATATGAGTTCATCGAATGCGATAAAAAGATGTATTTGAATGATTTTGTAGAACAATAACATCGTTTAGTGTTGTTGCAGTGATTATTTCTTCTGTAAAGCTAAGTAACGAACATATGACGGTGGCACTTTCGACCAGGCATTATCTGAATCAAATGCTCAGACATAATTAAACATTAAAAGTGCCATTTTAACGTACAATAGACTATGCACACTCTATGATCAGGACATAAAGGAGATTGACTTGAACCGCTTTATGAGAGTTTGGGCGAACAGTAATACGTGGAGTTTAAAACTGCAGCGAAATGTTCTTTACTATAATGTGGCTTTGAGTGCGATAATATATCACAGAAGCCGATGCTAACAGTAAAGTATTATGAAATACGGATGTATACTAGCAATACGTTAAGGAATACCGGATAGACTGTTTGTTTGCATATACATTGCAAAATATGTATACCAAAAGAATGGTAATGGGTATTTCAAATGTATAATTCAGACTTAAAACTTAGTTACCATTGTAACCTATATAACAAAACTTATTTAATTATCTAATAAAATAATGCCATACATGTTCTTATTTTACGCACCATTAGCTAAGAAGTAATTATTTATCAAGTTATCATAATTTGCTAGACGTGTGGTTATAGAGACTGGCTGACAATATTAGTCGTTGGAATGTCTATCTATAGATAAAGTAAAGCTAAACTATTGTGATTGTGCTTTGTGGGCCAATTGTGTGCTTAAACATTAGTTTTTTCGCTGCTAATGCATTTAATTTCAATCGCATTCAACAAGGTTCATATATTACTATACCTGCTACGAAATGTTCGTTACTTTGTTCCACGTCTTAAAAAACTTGAATAAATCTATAATGAGCCAAATGTTTCAAGTAACTTGCCATCTGTAGTTATTTTAAATATATCTTGTTTTTCAAAAACGAGTTCAGTCCTTTTGTGCAGAATAGACGTCTGATGCATCACCAGCTTAAAATAAGTATTGTTTCGTAATTAATAGCAACACATGGGCTTTAAACTAGTTTGACGACAGGAGATGTCATATAACGAACATTTCAAATTGAAACATACATTATCGTAATAGCTATTTTCAAACACTCGAACCAATGTAACATAATGTCCTCTTGAAAAAGCAATTGTGTTTTTCTTGCTGCCGAATGTTGTAAGTTACAATTATTTATATGATAAAGCTTAAAGAACACATAGAAAATTTACTTTTTTTAAACCACTGATTAGCATCCACTTATTGAGAACGACTTAAAAAGACACCATGTGACGTATTACAAAGGTGTGTGTAAATTTTACCTTAAACAGTTTATAACAATAAAATAATAACACTCTGTTCCATGTTAGTTAGTTTCTTGTATGTCCTTCCGTGTCTTTTATGATATGCTGATACTTGTACATCTGCCCCATTGAGAGCACATAATTCTGATCTAGATCTGGAGAATGGTCACCCTTTCCAGAAAAATGCCCGTTTCTGTATTTTTTTGCGGGCGTGGTGGTCGTCTCTTTTGTCGCCTGCTCAGCTCGTCTCCACAAATTCCAAATAATCTTGAAAAGCGAAGACCTTGATGACAACGTTTGTGAGCACTATATGTTGTGGTTATGCAGAAATACTTGTGTTGCATGTGCTGTGTGTGCCGGAGCTCCGCCCTGAATACTTTACGTAGTGTCGTGTTTGTGACTTTTCGTTTGACAGTGATATCGGGGCCTGTCCACAAAAAGGGAAGGGAACTTTCATGATTGCCCAGTAAAAGGCTTATATTGGGGAATGGTCCATTGTGCCTTGCGTGTTTTTATGTTTTCCGTGCTCGATTGGTTAAGTTGAGAACTGCATTCCCTGTCTGACTTAATATTCTTCTATGTTAATGACGAGCGTTCAAAACTTTGAACATTATTTCCATGCGTGGGGGGGGGGGGGGTAAAAAGAAATAGACTGTTAGGTTTCCCAAGTTACTTAATCCACCTGGTATTTCCTAACAGCGTGTGATAAAAATTGTGCATGTATTAAACACCATAACTAAATATAAAGATATTCCTTAACTGCAAAAACATAATATACAGTATAAATCGGTGTGCAGAAAAGAGAATATTAGTAGGGTTAATTCATAACTATTGTATGATCATCAGTGTGGCCAACGCTGACTTTAATCCGGAGATTGATTCAGTACCGACTACACGTGATGGTAGAGTATTCCACTGGACAACAGACCGGGGGAAATGAATATTTATAATTATCCGCAGTAGTTGAAGGTATACAATAGTCCAGATGATGACAGTGGCGTGATTATCTTGTATACATGAGGAGTAAATAACTGTTTATAAACCATTTATGAAATAAAGTGAGCTTACTGTACTGTCTCCTTCTTGTAAGGAGTTCCGTTTTAAATCATCCATATTATTATCAATATTTCGGACTAGTAAAAACATATTTATTCCCATTATTTACAACATCTTATAAACAATACATACACATTACAATTATTATCATAGAATGTAAGTTGCGTTTTAAGAATCCTACTTTGTAGGTTTTGGCTGGCTTTACTAGTAGCTTTATTAATTAAATAATGTGAGAAGACCAAGAAAGATTGAAGGTAATTTCTACACCAAGGTATGTCGATTGATTTACTGCAGACAGAGTATAGGTTGTTTTAATTGGTTCCTTGGCTCTAGTTACATGCATGATATGACATTTGGATATGTTAAAAGACATCTTCCATTTCTGCTCCCATTCAGATAAATTGTCAAGATCCTTTTGCAGCTGAATATAGTCTGCCACAGACTTGATGGCATGTTATATGTAAAACAGTGCATAAATCAGTACCTGTCCCTTTGAGATATGGAGAACACTTTAAGATAGTAGTGTGGTTATCAGTAATCTTGAACAAATCCCACTATTGCCCCAGCGCCTTAAAAATTCGGAGAAGAACCTGTGTCTTGTTTAAAAATATTTTACTGCGAATTAAAATTCTTTAGCAATTTTTAACATTAATTAGGGACTTTATCAAGTGCTGCATAAGTCATTTTTGATTATGAATTAAAAAAAAAAAAAACACGCACTTTTATTTCACGTTCGTGCTGTATTAACGCACCGTGTAAAAGTTCGCCAGCTAGATAGCGGGAAGATCCGAAGCGGCAGTGTAAACAAAGTCGAAATAAGCCAAAATATTTCATGTTGTAGGCCGAAAAAAATACTGGGGAAGTAGTATGGAGGACGCAAAAATGGACGAGGTTGACGGAGAGGTAAATATGTTACTGTTTGCATTGTGCGATCGCGGTCTAAAAAAAATATAATCGAACTATGGGTCGAATAATCGGCACGCGCTGTTTCGACCCACGCGCTTTCATGTGTGGAATAAATCGTGCGTATTTTCATTATGATGGATTCTTTTTTGCTAAACAATAAGTGAATTTGTGGCTACTTAATGAATATTTGTTTTATTAGAATATCATTTTGGAAATGTGACAAGATCACTGATGAAGAATTGTGATGGTTTTTGATGATCACTGATCATGACTGATGATGATGATGTTCATGAATTCATGAAGTTCATGAATTTCCGAGACCGTATTTTAGTCTTACGACTAAATAAACTTAGTAGTTTTTGTTGGTCCTTTTTTCAATTTTCATTATTATTTTCAATTTAATTTCTTCCTTCCGGTTCCGCACTTGATATTTCTTTTAATTTTTTTCACTTTTTTCACTTTTTCACACTCAACTGTCTTCATATATTTAAAGATCATATAAAGTCATAATTGTTTCTTACATGATTCACACTTTAAAAACTTAAAACCTTAGCTTTCATATATAATGTCCTATGAAGGCTACTTTAAAACTATTTACATGCCTTAGTCATTTTTCTTTATATAGACCCTGCCCGAACTACTGACCCTTTTTTGTATTTATTTATAGCAGTCTGCATCAAATTTGTTGTCTACTTTCCATAGTTTATTTAATCTTGATTTGAAACTGTTAACTGTAGGTGCATTTATAACCTCTAGGGGTAGTTTATTCCATACATTTACAACTCTATAACTGAAAGTACCAAGTCTGGTTTTAGTTAGGCCCCTTTTTTTTGAATAGTTTTTTATCATGACCTCTTGTATTACTCTGGTTTAGCATTGTGAACATTTTATCCTTTTCTACAATATCAATCCCATTTAAGATTTTATAAACTTGTATAATGTCTGCTCTTGCCCTTCGGTATTCTAATGTTGGGATTCCTAGATTTAAGAGTCTCATTTTATAAGACATTTTTGAAATAGATTTTACCATTCTAGTTGCCCTCCTTTGTACATTTTCTACAGATATGATGTGTTTTTTGAGTCCAGGAGACCACACAGGCGACACATTCTAAATGAGGTCTAATGAGAGATTTATACAGTATCACAAACATTTCTTTTGACATATGTGAAAAAGTTTTCATGACCAGTCCCAGGTTTCTGTTTGCTAATTTTACTTTCTTGTTAATGTGGCTATCAAAGTTCATTTTACCATCAAAGGTTATTCCTAGATCTTTTTCTGATTCTACACTTTCTATCAGATTAATTTTTCCTTCATTATCCTTCATAAAGTATTCACATGTTTGGGTTGGATTTCCTATTCTTAATGTTTTGCATTTTTTAGTATTGAACATCAATTGCCATTTTCTGGACCATTCACAGGCGTTAAATATGTTATCTTGGAGATGGTTTTCATTGTTAATGCCACTCTCCACAGAGTATAATTTTGTATCGTCTGCAAATAGTTTGGCTGTACAGTTTAACGCTTCTGGCAGATCATTTATGTAAATTGAGAATAGAATGGGACCTAACACACTCCCCTGTGGCACACCACTTTTTACTGAAATCCATGGGGAAGATTTCCCATTAACAATTACCCTTTGTTCCCTATTATCGAGGAAGTTTTCTATCCATTTGTAAATCTTTCCCCTTATTCCCATTTTCCATACCTTTAACAGTAGTCTTTTATGGGGAACTTTGTCAAAGGCGGCCTTAAAATCCAAGTAAATTATGTCAACAATGAGCATTTCATTTCATTCACTATATCAACATGTATTACAGTAAAGTGTTTTTTTGCACGTTTCGGTAGCGCTTTACTGCGCAATGGTCTGCTAGCCGCGAGCGCTTGCCGGTAGCATATAAATTTGTTTGCTTCGTTCGCTAAGTAGGGCTTGTTTGAAGCAAATCATTTGCTAGCATAACGCTATCGAGCGCTCGGTTGCGGTTTGGTCAAGCAACGGGCTCCCGGATTTTACCTGATGGGGGCGGCATATAACACATGATCATCTTTAGAGGGTGAAATGGGTGTCCTTCTTTCCTAAGATTTGTGAATACCTACGATTTCAGAACCGTTTATGACGTATTTCCTCCAAATGCGAGGGTCCAAAATTAATGAAAGTTGAAACTGATTGAAAAAGTAAATAAGATTATATTCGGCCAAAATAATTAGGGCTCGGGTCGACAATCTATCCGATTGATGAGAAACAAGTATACTCCACAGAGAGGAGTTAAGAGCTGAATCACACCAAACATTTCTTAAAATAAAATACCGATAATAAACAGCCTTGTCTTATCCCAACAATACATATATGGCTATATCCCAATTTCGATCTTAGTTTCAGCCATCAAGTTATTGTTGTCGCTATTGTTAGGTCAGTGTATAATTGTTTCACCCTTAATTTTGTTTCTACTTTGCAAAAGTTGAAAATGTCACCATGATTGTTGATAATGTTATCCTTTAAATAAAACTGAGAAAACAGACTCAATAATTTATTCAGCCATTGCATAAACAATGCTCAAAAACAACTGTGGCAATAGGTCATGAATTAGTTATTAAATTAAATGACTAATGCTTTCAGGTTCCAGTATTGAGTTATGGAAACATTAAACCTATAGAAGTTGAGAAGTCCCTACCAGATTCAGGCATGGATGATGGAAGTAACACATGTAGCCTTGATACAGGTTAGAATTTGACATCAGCTTAAAATTTAGTTTCTGCAATCATGCCGATTTTCAGCTGTCCCTTACATCTGATATTTTGGTCAATTTCCTTCTTCAAAATCTTGCCGAATTTCTTATTTTGTTCTGAACCGATTTGCAGTACCCCCTCTGTCGACATTTGATATTAAATCATAAATTTTATTAGTGACATACTGTCATATAGCTTCATGTAAATGGTTTAAGTGAACACTCAGATACATTTATCATAATCTTAAATTGATAATGAATATTCAGGGGTCCTACAATTCCTGAAAAATTTGGAATTCCAGATTTGCTGCATTAGAAAGAGTGAACTTTTCTGCAGAAAATAAGTTATTTGATGAAAAGAGTATATAATAAATAATTCACATACTCTGAATGTAATGAACATTTTTATGTTTTATTAGGTGAAAATAGCGATGATGATGATGATGATGAAGTTGTTTTGAGGAAGCCTAAAAAGGTAAGACTTGTTGATACTTGGTGACCATTTTGTTTATAGTATATAGACCCCTGTCCATAGGTTAAAATACTGGAATAAGGCTGTCCACAGCCTTCTTTTGTTTCATAGTTCATTTCTGTTTCGTCTTATATTTTTTTGTAAGATATAAATAAGGGTTTAAATTGAAATTAATCAGAGAGTCAGTATAGAGAAGTTTATGATACATGATAATTATATATCAAATTAGTTAAGTCCAGTAATTCATGCAAATAATTGACAGCTATTGTTCTCAACTACAACAATAATAATATAGATTTGACACAAATTTTCCAATACACATAATCCTCAGTAATAGGGGTGTAACGATACGCTCACCTTGCGATACGATACGTATCACGGTACAGAGTATACGATACAATACGTATCGCGATACAAATAGTTTAACATGAAGACAGGATAATGAGCATCTTTTCTGTTTAAACTTTATAACATCACAGGATTTTCCCCTTATGATCAAGCAGAGGCTTTATAAGACCTTTTCTCCAAGGAAAATGTGTTTTTCCTAAACAAAATCAGTTCCCAATATTACATACATGTATCAGTCAGTTCATTTTCCTAATTAAGGTCTTAAATGAAGGTAAAAAAACTTCTCATGAATGCCAACAATAGCCCCATTTTAGCAATCATCTGTCACCTTTAGTTTCACTTGGTCATTTTAATTTATTATGTTCCTTTAACATTATTTTTAAAGCAAAAATAACGTATTCGTTGTATGAGCTTCAAGGAGTCCACTTTTTTGTCCGTCGTATTTCGTATTTTCAGTCCGGATACGTACGGTTAAGTCATTCCGCATAAAAAAATGACTGCCGATATCGCCGCGAGTTTCACACTCGACGATAACAAATGCATTATTGCTTCAGTGGTGTCTCATTCGGAGTTTATCAATAACAATAAGCGGCGTCCGCACATTCAATATATTAATAATGTCAAGCAAATGATACTTAATATTACCTCATTTTAACTAGAGAACGGGTAGAGGCCGTATCGTAGCCGTACCGTTCCGGACCATCGTCGTACCGTGAACCGTACCGAGACCAAACAAATTCGGTATACCGTCCAACGGTATATCGTTACACCCTTACTCAGTAACATAACAATTTCTGTTTTATACATTCCAGAAACACCAAATCTTAGATGATGATAGCAATATATCCCAGGATGTGCCTGCGTCTGCTGATGTACCCACGTCTGGTGATGAACCTGTGTCTGCTGATGTACCCACGTCTGGTGAAACACCTGAGCCTCTAATACAGCTGGACCTTCATCTGCCAAGATATGAAGAGCCAAAAGAAGTCATTGATTTAAGGGAGTTGAGGAAATCGGTATATGCTAGCTTTAAAAAGCTTTACTGGTACTTTCAGCATAAACATTTCTAGTCTTAAGGTAGCAGATAACAGAAAAACCTCAAGAAAAAGACTGCACTCGGAACCCTCTAAACTCTTGTAGTTGAAGGCATCTTTATTTAAAATACAGAGTAAGACTATCAGAATAGTCTTGACAACTATGCACTAAATGTTGAAGTTACTTTAATGTTGATTTGGTCTTGTTGGTTAAGTATTACTAATATAACCTTATGTTGAATTTACTCCATGTAGGGCACACATAATCTCTGTTAGGCCAAACATAAAATATTGGTTGTTTCTCCTTCCCTACCTACCAGATTGTATGAGACAGATACAACAGTACTATAAAACAAAAATTATTGACAATTAGAAATTTAAAAACAATCTTTAAAAAAAATCTTTACCTACCTACCTACCCAAGCCTGATTAGCCTGGGTCAGGAAGGGGAACCAAACAATAGTTTTGGCCTTACTTATGTATATGGTTCATATTGCATTAAAGGAATTCACCCCAGAACAAGTATTAGAACAAGTGATTGCCAACTCGTCAGATGACTCGTCAGATAACTCGTCAGATGATAGTGACAAAGAGGACAAACCAGTGAAGAAGAAAAGAGTTGTAAGTCTTCATATTTATAACAAATTAGAAATTACGAGTATGCTAATTCTACAAGTAGCTTCTGATCCCAAAATTCACTTGCTGGAAGGTGTTGATGATATATTATGCACTTAATATAAATCATTATTTACCAAGGTGATCAGCAAAGTCACCAATGATATTTTTTGCAATTTAAATAGCACCTGCTGTTTCTGTTGGATTTCTAGTTAGTTTATATTAAAGTGAGGCATGGCCGTCTCTCTAGCTCTAGCTCTAGCACAATCAGTATAGTGAAAAAAAACTTTCACCTGGACATTCTGGGTGTGTTTACTTGGTTAGGCAGATTATGTCCTTCTGTGACCTTGACTACATTCACGTCTTCCACATGTGGAGAAGTTGCAGTGGTTTGTGGAAAAGCAAGTTAGTAGTTGGTTGATTCAAGAATATAATTTAATTGAATCTTGCATAAAACTCAATAAAAGACTCTGGATATTTGACCTGAGATTCCTACTGGAAGGATTTTGGAAATTAGGCCTCAGGGGTGTGGAAATTCCAAAATTCACTGAAAAATCCACTTGCCTGTAAACTAAATCTACTTGCCCAAAACACTAAAAAGCAACAAAATTTCAGTTTCATTCAATTATTTATACTAGATATAATTCAAAGTTTCTTAAGTAAATCAATTTTGATCATTAATTTAGGGATTCATCAATGTAAAATAAGGCACTTAATATTATTTTTCTCGTGATAATTTTGCACAAGGGCAAGCTGGATGGAAAAATCTACTTGCCCGCTGGCAAAAAAGCCCAAGTCGGGCAAGTCGGACATAGGAATTCCACACCCCTGGGCCATGTTCACAAATGCTTATTTTACCAAAAGTATTGACAATAGACATTATATTTGTAAAACATCTTTGGAGTGAAGAGTTAAATCACTGACTACTCCTTGCTATTGAAAGGCCTGAATATGTACCATCTATAACATTATACTTTGATTTTAGAAACGTTTGGCAGCTGATGACAGTTCAGATGATGAAAATATGTCACTCATGGATGCAATAAAGAAAAAATCTGCTGTATGTTGTCTTTTTATTAGCTCACCTGTCACAAAGTGACAAGGTGAGCTTTTGTGATCGCTCTTCGTCCGTCGTCCGTCCGTCCGTCCACAATTGCTTGTGAACACACTAGAGGTCACAAATTTAGCCTAATCTTTATGAAACTTGGTCACAATGATCATCTCAACAAAATCTAGGCCAAGTTCGATATTGGGTCATCTGGGGTCAAAAACTAGGTCACTAGGTCAAATCATAGAAAAACCTTGTGAACACATTAGAGGTCACAATTTTGACTTAATCTTTATGAAACTTGATCACAATGATCATCTCTATAAAATCTAGGTCAAGTTCGATATTGGGTCATCTGGGGTCAAAAACTAGGTCACTAGGTCAAATCATAGAAAAACCTTGTGAACACATTAGAGGTCACAATTTTGACTTAATCTTTATGAAACTTGATCACAATGATCATCTCTATAAAATCTAGGTCAAGTTCGATATTGGGTCATCCGGGGTCATAAACTAGGTCACAAGGTCAAATCATAGATAAACCTTGTGTAGTCACTAGAGGTCACAATTTTGGTCTAATATTTATGAAACTTGGTCACAATGATCATCTCAACAGAATCTAGGTCAAGTTCGATATTGGGTCATCAGGGGTCAAAAACTAGGTCACAAGGTCAAATCATAGAAAAACCTTGTGTAGTCACTAGAGGTCACAATTTTGACCTAGTCTTTATGAAACTTGGTCACAATGATCATCTCAACAAAATCTAGGTCAAGTTCGATATTGGGTCATCTGGGGTCAAAAACTAGGTCACAAGGTCAAATCATAGATAAACCTTGTGTAGTCACTAGAGGTCACAATTTTGGTCTAATCTTTATGAGACTTGGTCACAATGATCATCGCAATAAAATCTAGGTCAAGTTCGATAATGGGTCATCTGGGGTCAAAAACTAGGTCACAAGGTCAAATAATAGAAAAACCTTGTGTAGTCACTAGAGGTCACAGTTTTAGCATAATCTTTACGAAACTTGGTCACAATGATCTACACAACCAAATCTAGGTCAAGTTTGATATTGGGTCATCCGGGGTCAAAAACTAGGTCACAAGATCAAATCATAGAAAAACCTTGTGTAGTCACTAGAGGTCCCAGTTTTGGCCTGATCTTTACGAAACTTAGTCACAATGATCATAACAACAAAATCGAGGTCGAGTTCGATAATGGGTCATCTGGGGTCAAAAACTAGGTCACAAGGTCAAATCATAGAAATACCTTGCGTAGTCACTAGAGGTCACAATTATTGTCTAATCTTTATGAAACTCGGTCACAATGATCATCTCAAAAAAATCTAGATCAAGTTCGATATTGGGTCATCTGGGGTCAAAAACTAGGTCACAAGGTCAAATAATAGAAAAACCTTGTGTAGTCACTATAGGTCACAGTTTTGGCCTGATCTTTACGAAACTTGGTCACAATGATCATCTCAACAAAATCTAGGTCAAGTCCGATATTGGTTTATCTGGGGTCAAAAACTAGGTCATTAGGTCAAATCATATAAAAACCTTTTGTAGTCACTAGAGGTCACAATATTTGCCTAATCTGTATAAAACTTGGTCACAATGATCATCTTAACAAAATCTAGGTTAAGTTCGAAAGGTGAGCGACCTAGGGCCCTTTGGGCCCTCTTGTTTAGTACTTTATTTCTCATGTGACTTTGAATGACTTCTCAGGATATTCATTGTTAATATTGATAACAATTGATAACAGATTGGCAAGAGAGAACAACCTATTTGGTCAGGACCCTTTCTGTAGTATTGTGGATAAAAAATTTTTTTTTTAAAAACAACTTACCAATACACAATTTGAAACTATGTTTTTTGTCAGCAATCAGTTAGTAATAAAAACCCTGCTTGTGTAATTATTGTACACATATTTCATTGTGTCAAGTGCAGAAGAGAAAAGATGCTCTATTTAATCATCTACTAGTATATTAATGCTCAATATAAATGAAGAACATACAGGCTTCCCCATTAAGTGTTTCAGGTTCGACTGTTACATTTCGTTGATTAATCTGAAAGTTCAGATTTGTACAATTGCTTAAAGATACAAAATCAAATTATTTGAATGTTTGACCATCGTTTGATGATTTATGTTATGTTTTGTAGAAAAGTGGTACAGATGATGAAACCAGTCAACATAAAGGTAAACATTTATCATATACTTAGTATGTATTAAAGTTGATGGGACACTAATATACTAATACTGTAAATCAATTAATTTCGCGTAACTTTTATTTTGCAATTTTTTACAAAATTTCAAGATTTTTTTATTGCAAGAATGTTGAATTTGCGTCATTGACAATGTCTAATTCCCGACTTTGTATTGCAAAATTTTCGCAAGAATAATGATTTTGCATGTCAAAGCCTCACGAATATTAGCGAAAATAAAACTCCCCAAAAAAGTGATTTATAGGATACTGGGTACTGTTTAATTTATGTACATCGGTGCTTTTGATTCATTACTTGTTTATTTTATTTTATTCTTTAACTGTTGACATTGTAGGATCCTATGACAATCTCTGCGAGTCTTGAGGTAAAATGGTAGAAAATACTTGTGAACACACTAAGGTCTTTGTCAAAATTATCATCGCTATAAAATATAGGTCATGTTAGATATCAGGGTAATTTAAAAAAGGTCACAGGATGAGACAATAGAAAAACCTTATATATGCAAAAATAGCTGTATTTTGAATTCGGCATTCATGCATCTTGGTGAGAATGTTTGTTTAAATAAAATCTAGTTGAGTTTGAATATGGGTCAAAAATGTTATCAGGTGAGTGATATCAGGCCATCATGGCCATGTTTTTGGTAAACTGAAACTATTGAATATTGTATAATGACTGACAACTATCAGGGTTGCCAGCGATCTGAAAAAGTCAGGGGAAAATGATATTTTTTCAAGGTCAGTGAATTGTCAGGGAATTTTTTAAAATGGTCAGTGAAAAATAAAATTTAAGAAAAGTCAGTGAAAAGTCAGGGAAAAATGAAATTCTGTGTCGATGTTTAATAGAATGAACAGTGGCTGTGGTGGTTTTCCTTTTTTTTCTTGCTCGCTACGCTCGCACAATAACTTGGATCTGTGGAAATTTATAATTAAGTAGCTGACAAATGAAAGCTATGCTCTTTTGATTAAATATGTCTTTTTTGGCTTGCTTTGCTAGCACAGTTATTTTGATCAGTAAAGACATATCAAGTAGCTAATGAACATGATGAAAGAAAACTGTACAAAAAATCCTCTTTGCTTCTATCAGTTTTCGCCAGTTCCTATATTGAAACATACAGTCTTATGAGTAACAATGAAGTGAAGATGCTGTGGATTAGGACTATAGCTATTGACAGAGTTGTTTATAATAAGTTTGTAGATGGTAAAACTGGCCTTAATCTATTGTAGAAATAGTCTTAATTTCTTGCCAAATACTGATATTGTTAATAAGAGTGATAAGCGACCGCGAGGTGAAAAAATGTGACCGTAATGGTCAGTGAAAAGTATGATTTAGTCAGGGAAAAGTCAGTGAAAAGTCAGGGAATTTTATAAGCTGAAGTTGCTGGCAAACCTGACTATAAAGTCAATAATGGTTGTTTATAATTTTATATTTCCAGCTGGAAGTGATTCAGAAAGTAATGAAGATAATAAACGAAAACGACCATCAAATGATGAAGATGACAGTGATAGTTCAGGTAGGATTCATTTGAAATATTAACCATGTGGAGAAATAGGACATACAATTGGTATAGCACGGAGTAGTTGACTTGATCCTGACCTTGATGCATGAATATATTACAAGGTTCTTGAGTTGAATATATAAATTTCCATGCTGCAATATCAGTCCTTTAGATTTGTGTTATTATTATACCTTGAGCGTCTTTGTGATACTTCCTGCTTGTGAAAACATGCAACCCAATATATCAGTTGTTTAATTATGCTAATAGAAGGTTGAGAGTCGTGTCAAATTCTTTGTACTATACATTATTGACAAATTAATATTTCAAGACTAAGCAACAATTTCTGTACTTACGTGTGTTTGTCTATACTGTTTCAAATATTTAATTGAATTTAATGAATAATGTTTACAATGGGAAAGGATGACTGATCGTGGTTATTTTGTAGAACTAAATTAGCAGCTGAATCAGTTGTCAATCAATTACCAATAATCCATTTAAAAGGTTAATCATAACAACATGCTTGAAAATGGTCACCAAAAAACTTTGACAATAAGATGGAGAGATCACTTCTGTGGTGTAATGTTGATTGTTTTGACTTGACCTGATTGTGTTACTGCAGGAGTGTTAATATTCCTGATTTATCCGGAATTCCAAAATGTATTTATCCTAAAAGCTATGTTTTCTGACCAAAATTAAGATATTTGATGAACATATCTAAAGAAATGGCAAAGTTATGGTCAATTAAATCTGCTCTGAAGGATTTTTTTTCATAAACATTGAATTATATATGGAAACAATGAGGTTGATTGCCTCTTATTTAGCATAAATTGTCAGTCGCATATGATTTCCAGGATTTTTAATTTGGCTCTATTGATACATCCCTGGTTACTGGTTTGTCCATGACTAATTGGAAGATGAAATGTTACTGTATTATACAGGTTGTAAATCATCTGGTTCCGAGGTGGAGAAATCAGATAATGAACATGGTGATGAAGGCTTTGATGAAACCTCTATAGATCCAAAACTACTGGCCAAGTTGAAGAAGGTAAGAGTTAACATTTGTAGCTTGTACATTGAGTTGATAGGAGTTAACATTTGTAGCTAGTACATTGAGTTGATAGGAGTTAACATTTGTAGCTTGTACATTGAGTTGATAGGAGTTAACATTTGTAGCTTGTACATTGAGTTGATAGGAGTTAACATTTGTAGCTAGTACATTGAGTTGATAGGAGTTAACATTTGTAGTTTGTACATTGAGTTGATAGGAGTTAACATTTGTAGCTTGTACATTGAGTTGATAGGAGTTAACCTTTGTAGCTTGTACATTGAGTTGATAGGAGTTAACATTTGTAGCTTGTACATTGAGTTGATAGGAGTTAACATTTGTAGCTTGTACATTGAGTTGATAGGAGTTAACATTTGTAGCTTGTACATTGAGTTGATAGGAGTTAACATTTGTAGCTTGTTTACATTGAGTTGATAGGAGTTAACATTTGTAGCTTGTATACATTGAGTTGATAGGAGTTAACATTTGTAGCTTGTACATTGAGTTGATAGGAGTTAACATTTGTAGCCAGTACATTGAGTTGATAGGAGTTAACATTTGTAGTTTGTTTACATTGAGTTGATAGGAGTTAACATTTGTAGCCAGTACATTGAGTTGATAGGAGTTAACATTTGTAGCTTGTTTACATTGAGTTGATAGGAGTTAACATTTGTAGCCAGTACATTGAGTTGATAGGAGTTAACATTTGTAGCCAGTACATTGAGTTGATAGGAGTTAACATTTGTAGCTTGTACATTGAGTTGATAGGAGTTAACATTTGTAGCCAGTACATTGAGTTGATAGGAGTTAACATTTGTAGCTTGTTTACATTGAGTTGATAGGAGTTAACATTTGTAGCTTGTATACATTGAGTTGATAGGAGTTAACATTTGTAGCTTGTATACATTGAGTTGATAGGAGTTAACATTTGTAGCTTGTACATTGAGTTGATAGGAGTTAACATTTGTAGCCAGTACATTGAGTTGATAGGAGTTAACATTTGTAGCTTGTACATTGAGTTGATAGGAGTTAACATTTGTAGCCAGTACATTGAATTGATAGGAGTTAACATTTGTAGCCAGTACATTGAGTTGATAGGAGTTAACATTTGTAGCCAGTACATTGAGTTGATAGGAGTTAACATTTGTAGCCAGTACATTGAGTTGATAGGAGTTAACATTTGTAGCTTGTACATTGAGTACATTGAGTTGATAGTGATTTGTTTCAGTATGATGGTTACTTAGCGGTATTAAACTATTTTGTTCATTGTATCGTAAACCAGTAGCACTATACTATTGGTGTGTACATATTCGTAAACATATTGAAAATTTTACGTTGTAATGCTACTTAGTTTGGAATAACCTGCTAGATAATGATGATCACATGTTTGTATATCACAGGGTGCTGCCAAGAAAACTAAAGATAGGTCAAGGAGGTCAAAAAAGGATGAGAAAGTTGCGTTACACAGTGAATCACAGAGACTTCTTAGAGGTACGTTATGTTGTGTTATAGGTGTTGTACACTATTGAATTGACTGCATGATTTAAAAACATCTAATACATTCAGTTTTCTACTGAATTCAGAACTTCTTATATACTGAATGTTGTGATGAATTACATCTTGATTACCTTCCAATAAGAAGTCTAGTCCCAGTAGTTGTTTGAACATAGTTGTATGATAGTTACTAGGTTTGCAGTATTATGGAACTGCCAATGGAAGTGATCAGTTAGTTCAGTCAACTTTTAGTGATAATTTGTTGATAAACTGTTGTATTGGAATGTCACAGATAAACTGTAGTATTGGAATGTCATGGATAAACTGTAGTATTGGAATGTCACGGATAAACTGTTGTATTGGAATGTCACGGATAAACTGTAGTATTGGAATGTCACAGATAAACTGTAGTGTTGGAATGTCACAGATAAACTGTTGTATTGGAATGTCATGGATAAAATGTAGTATTGGAATGTCACGGATAAACTTTAGTATTGGAATGTCATGGATAAACTGTTGTATTGGAATGTCACGGATAATCTGTTGTATTGGAATGTCACGGATAAACTGTTGTATTGGAATGTCATGGATAAAATGTAGTATTGGAATGTCACGGATAAACTTTAGTATTGGAATGTCACGGATAAACTGTTGTATTGGAATGTCACGGATAATCTGTTGTATTGGAATGTCACGGATAAACTGTAGTATTGGAATGTCACTGATAAACTGTTGTATTGGAATGTCACGGATAAACTGTAGTATTGGAATGTCACAGATAAACTGTAGTATTGGAATGTTACTGTAAGTTTCTGTATTACCCCACCACTGTATGACTATTGCGATCTTTGCTTATTTACTCACTGACTTAAAGCCCCATTAGGCCAAAAGGTAAGTATAGTTTGTTTCCCTGTCCCTACTTACCCAAGCAAAAACTAGGTATAGTTTGTTTCCCTGTCCCTACTTACCCAAGCAAAAACTAGGTATAGTTTGTTTCCCTGTCCCTACTTACCCAAGCAAAAACTAGGTATAGTTTGTTTCCCTGTCCCTACTTACCCAAGCAAAAACTAGGTATAGTTTGTTTCCCTGTCCCTACTTACCCAAGCAAAAACTAGGTATAGTTGGTTCCCTGTCCCTACTTACCCAAGCAAAAACTAGGTATAGTTTGTTTCCCTGTCCCTACTTACCTTAGCAAAAACTAGGTATAGTTTGTTTCCCTGTCCCTACTTACCCAAGCAAAACATAGGTATAGTTTGTTTCCCTGTCCCTACTTACCCAAGCAAAACCTAGGTATAGTTTGTTTCCCTGTCCCTACTTACCCAAGCAAAAACTAGGTATAGTTTGTTTCCCTGTCCCTACTTACCCAAGCAAAAACTAGGTATAGTTTGTTCCCTGTCCCTACTTACCCAAGCAAAAACTAGGTATAGTTTGTTCCCCTGTCCCTACTTACCCAAGCAAAAACTAGGTATAGATTGTTTCCCTGTCCCTACTTACCCAAGCAAAAACTAGGTATAGTTTGTTCCCCTTCCCTACTTACCCAAGCAAAAACTAGGTATAGTTTGTTTCCCTGTCCCTACTTACCCAAGCAAAAACTAGGTATAGTTTGTTTCCCTGTCCCTACTTACCCAAGCAAAAACTAGGTATAGTTTGTTCCCCTTCCCTACTTACCCAAGCAAAAACTAGGTATAGTTTGTTTCCCTGTCCCTACTTACCCAAGCAAAAACTAGGTATAGTTTGTTCCCCTTCCCTACTTACCCAAGCAAAAACAAGGTATAGTTTGTTTCCTTGTCCCTACTTACCCAAGCAAAAACTAGGTATAGTTTGTTCCCCTTCCCTACTTACCCAAGCAAAAACTAGGTATAGTTTGTTTCCCTGTCCCTACTTACCCAAGCAAAAACTAGGTATAGTTTGTTCCCCTTCCCTACTTACCCAAGCAAAAACTAGGTATAGTTTGTTTCCCTGTCCCTACTTACCCAAGCAAAAACTAGGTATAGTTTGTTTCCCTGTCCCTACTTACCCAAGCAAAAACTAGGTATAGTTTGTTTCCCTGTCCCTACTTACCCAAGCAAAAACTAGGTATAGTTTGTTTCCCTGTCCCTACTTACCCAAGCAAAAACTAGGTATAGTTTGTTCCCTGTCCCTACTTACCCAAGCAAAAACTAGGTATAGTTTGTTTCCCTGTCCCTACTTACCCAAGCAAAAAGTCCCTTACCTAAAATATTTTATTGACCCTCTGAAAATTTTTTTTATAAAAAAAGTCAGGTACAAGAGTACAAAAGCAAAAAATGGTTGTAAAAAATATTATTCAGAAAAAATATTTTACCTACATACCTAAGGGGAAACAAACAATATTTCATTTTTGGTCTTAAAATGCTTGATCCTTCATTTCAAACTGTTGAGCTTGCTGTGTATTTCAGAGTCCCGAGTGAATATCCCGTACCATCAACCAGCGCCTAAATCCCTCAATACTTTCCTGGAGAGAGCAAACAGGAAACAACATGAGTACAAAGTTCTCAAAGGTTTCAGGAGTGATACGTAAGTTTCTATGATTGTACTGTTACTGATCAAAGTAATCAACAAAACTGTATATTATAAGTAACCTAGAAACATGGCAATGCAACAAAAATGAAATATGTTAATGTCAAAGAAATTGTCCAGGAGTTGGAATTTCTTTTCATGCTCAACTCGCAAGTTCTTCGCACAATAAGACATCCACTGTCTGGTTAGTTTGTATTCCACAATCTTGGGCTTGAATTGTGCTCTATGTCATTTGGTTCAAGTGTTGCTTGGAACAATTCAATTTGAGTGTGCCTATTTAATCAAATTTCTATGTTACAATTTGACTAAGACTTGTTCATCTACGTATATATTTGATTTACAGAAAAGCGAAGGTGATTCAGGATATATTGCAGAAAACCAGAATTCAGTCAAAACCTAAGACTCAGGAAGAACTGGATAAATACAGTGATTCGGATGAGGACTGGAACCCTGATGAAGAAAAAGAGAAAAGTCTGAAAGAAAAAATTGATGAAAGGATAAGAAATAAATCCGGTGGTGGAATGCCACTTCGAGAGATCAAACTTGGTATAGACAGTGAAAATAGCAACCAGAGTAGTGTGTTTACAGAAAATGATAAAAGAGTAGTGAATAGTGATGAGGATGACAATGGTGAATTACCCGACATTGTTGAAAACATAGCCACCTTTGCTAAGGATAACAAAAGTACTGTTACTAAAAAATCAGTGGATTCTGAGGATACAATTAAACAGAGTGATGAAAATTCTTGTATCTCTGATGATTTAAAAAATGACCAGGGGAATGACCATACATGTAGAGTGGAAAGTGGTGTTAATAGTGTGACTAATGAAAGTGAAATAATTGGTAGTAACAATGAGGTGTTGTTTGATTGGGAGATGAGTGAGGTTTGTACAGGTAAGGTGGAAGATGAAAATACTGATAATGTGATAGTCAAAGATGTAGTCAAAGATATTGATGAGTGTTCTAAGGCTAGCGAGGGTTTAACGGCAAAATATGATGATGATAAAGAGAATGTTGATCCTAATAGAGGTGATGAGGTTGACAGTGTAGAAAAGGAAAAGACAATTGTTACACCAAATCAGAAGAGAAGTTCTAGTCCAGGAAGCAGTGCTAAAAAGAAACGAAAAAAGATTGCTGCATTAGCTGGTATTGATTTAGATACTGTTGCTCCTAGTCTCAGTGGTAGTGGTAATGTTGAGACATTTATAACATTGGAAGAAGAAGAAGATGTACCTAAACATCCTGGAGTACAAAAACTGATGACTAGACTAATGGATAAACATTCAGCTAAAGTGGAGAAAAGGCATAAAAAAGATACAAGTATAAGGTAGGTGAAAACTTCTATATATGCAGGGTTGTCAATATTCCTGATTAATCTGGAATTCCGGACTTATCTATCCTGAAAGAGCTATGAATTCCGACCAAAATAGAAGTTATTTAAGAAAAATATCTCAAGAAATGTCTTAAGTTATTGTCAATTTAATCTGCACAGAAGGATTTTATTCAATAAAAACACGTTTTATTCAATAAAAACAGAGTTAGGTATACATGTAAAACAATGCGATTGAAGGCCTCTAGTTTGGCAAAACTGGTTGGCAGCATATGATTTTCAGTATTTTGAATTTGGTTCAGTTGACAACCTTGTATATGGGCAATACATGCTTACTGAGGTACCGAAGCAAAGCTAAGTTATCTAATTGGTTACCTTGCACTATAGTACTTTGTGTACAATTAATGAAAACTTCAGTCAAACCTATCTATATCAGCACTGCTTGTCATTCATTGCATTCAGGTTCAGTTTCATTTTGAAGGAGAAAAAATATTGTCCCCAGTTAGATTAGTGCACTGAAAAATCAGGAAAGGTTTGCATTTTTATTTCCATCAATTAATAAATTGTCTTTAAAAAAAAGATATAATCCTTTACAAATACCCCTGTTTGTTGGTTGCTGTATGAGTCATTGTGTTAGTTACTGTATGAGTTATTGATTGTGATATTTTTTACCTTTCAGTGTGATCTCTAAAGATGCTGTTGGTATTGATAAAGAAGAGTTAAAGTTGAATACATTCACATATCACTCGGTGGAAGAGGACACAAATCCTTTGATGAAACTCGAAGTTCCCGGTAAGTTGGTTTATATATTTATATTATCGTAGGGTTGACTGTATTTAGGAATGTTATTTTGACAAGTTAAAATACCCTGTCGCTTACAGAAAACCAATATGATCTCATTCGTATACTGGTTGTTTATGTCACCTGATGCTGCGATATTAATTATGCTTTGATACATTTTACATAAAAAATGCTGAGCACTAACTCCAGCAAAACAAGAAGAAACATGAATGTAACAGGAAACACTAACACAACAAAATATGATGGTCTGTTTACATACAGCAAACACTTTTCAATGTCAAAATTCATCTTGTCTTCATGCAGGCATTTAGATTTACCCTTGTCTGTCCATCTAGGTTATATATCAGTAGTCTGATTTTCTTTATTAAAACAAAGCTATGGCTCCTGGTTTTGAAGATAGCTATTGGAGAGAGGGGCACCTAAGCTTGATGGACACGTTTCTAGTTGTTGAACTTTGATAGAACTCTTTGATTGTTGTTAATGCCAATGTTGTTGTAGGTGCCAAACTTGTCGCTCTCAAAGAGCAACTAAAAGAGAAGATGAAAGCAAGAAGAGAGATGGCTCGACAGAAACGACAGGAAGTCTATGATCTAGATAACGAGGAAGGTGGGTTTGATGCTGACGAGGAAGCCGAGATGTCGGATCACTCTGATACTGATGTAGAGGACGAAGCTGAGGATGACTTTGAGGAACAATTCGGAACAGCAGATGATGAGTTTGGAGAAGAAGAGGAAAAGGAAGTAAGCATGGAATCGAGTATTGGTGTTATAAAATTATTCATTTTAATGAGTAATAAATTTTTGACATCTTATTAAAGTTGAAATTTCAAGCAGTGGATTTAAAACATTTGAAGGAATCCTGTATTAAACCGTATTGTAGGTCTATTGGATGGGAGGTTTTGATTTTGTGGTCATTAATCACTATGACTTTATTTGGGTGTTTCAGATTTTTATGTCGCCCACATATAGTGTGGGGGAGACATGTTGATTTTGTGCTGGATGGATGTCATAAAGCTTGTCTTCGCTTGTTCTCCTTAACCAATGATCGGTGCATATTGTCAGGACTTTTGGTTGGACGAATATTGCCAGATTTATGGCCCTTTGTGGGAGACATATATGTTTTTGTGTCAAATACCATTCAGTATTTATTTCTTTCACTTCCTGCTGCTACTCTTAGTGTGTACTGTTAAAGGTGAGGTCATTGTTCCTTTTCCTGATGTTCTATTTTACCTGCTACATTTTAAGAAGAATCCATTTGCTGATGATGAAGCTGAAGATGATGAGAATGATGATGTTGCCGAGGACGATGATGTTGCCGAGGGTGATGATGATGGTGATGATAACAGCAATGATGATGACGAAGAATTCAACCTAAAGCTTGATGTGTCAGATGATGAAAATTCAGGTATTATATGAGTACAGTAGAAACTCCCTAATCCGAACTCCCTCCGGACTGCCCAAAACGTTCGGATTAGAGAGGATTTCGGATTAGGGAGGTTTTTATTATTTCAGTGTGTCACCAAAATAATCTATTAGTATATGTATTGAAAACCACAGTACCTGTAGTATACATGTATTCCTATATATCATTGAGCTGTATTTCTCTGGCCATAATTAATAAGAAAAATATTATACTAAAATCAGTTTGTGATCAAATTATTTAACATTCAAAACCAATTGTCTTTTCCCAATTACATTGTGTTATACGTTGAACAGTAATTAATTCTTATATATTATTAACACCACTCAAAATGAAAAACTCTTGTATGGCATACTTTTGTTACATCAACTTAAATATTGACAAAAGTACTTTTTAATTCTCAAATTTATTAAATATAAACCCACTGTTTCATCAAGACCACTTACAATACAAGATGAGTCCATGTATAGAAAATAACATGTTAGTTGTGTAAAGGTGTTAAAAGTAATGTACCATACTTTTCAATTAAGTTGCTAGATAATAAGGGGTCATTCTACATCAATAGACAATAGGTTGTTTACAAAGTGTCACCTTTTATGATACAAACAGTAACAATGGAGTGTATTGTCACCAGTCAATTATGGTGCACTCTGTTGAAATATTGGACAAATTAATATACAGTCCGGAACATATTTTTGAATTTCGGATTACGGAGTTCAATTTATGAACAAAATATCAATTCCGGACTGAAATCTTAGTTTGGATTGAGGAGGATTTCGGATTGGAGAGGTTTCGGATTGTGGAGTTTTTTCATGTACCCTTATGTAAGAATATAGAAGGAAAAAAAATGGGACCTTGAAAATTTTTCGGATTGTGGAGGATTTCGGATTGGAGAGGTTTCGGATTAGGGAGTTTTTACTGTATATATAAATATAATGTGGTTTTTTTTGTGTTAAGTGCCTTTTTCAACAATTTTCAGCCATATGCAACAGTCAGTTGAACAAACTCTGATAATTTTAACTTCTTATGTGCCTCGCAGACCATCATGCCACTTGGCCTTTTTAAATGCCTGGGACAGTAGCTATCCCAGTAAATATTTAAAAATTGTATATATGAACACCCAACATGGTAAATGGGTGGACTAGAAAAATTACAACACTTCAGATGTTTTACTGTACAGATGGCATTCAGTCCATACACAATGTTACAATGTGTTTATGACATTTATACTGTTTCAGACAATGAAGAGAATAATGATGAAGAAAGCAGTAAATCTAGTCAGAGTAACCAAGAGACCACAACAAAACAAACTGAA
This sequence comes from Spisula solida, assembly GCA_947247005.1. Classification (NCBI taxonomy): domain Eukaryota; kingdom Metazoa; phylum Mollusca; class Bivalvia; order Venerida; family Mactridae; genus Spisula; species Spisula solida. Next base: position 6,767,910 of record OX365945.1, read on the forward strand.
TTTAAAGGTATTTCATACTTTTAGCAATAGTTAACAACCGGGTTCTTTGACTAAGTTTACCAGATTGGCAAAGATTTAAAGGCGAGATATTATGGTAAATTATGGTAAACTTAGAATAAATTACCTGGATAAACTATTTGTATATATTCAGGCTACCTTCATATATGAAAAAGTATTGATTTCTAAAAATTTCAAGGGTATTGATAATTATGTTTTCCACTCATAGTGGCTTGTTTTCATTAATCAGTTGTCCAATTTCATTGAAACTTCACATGAATACTTGATATCAAGCCTAGTTGTGCATATTGTGAGGAGTTTAGGTTGGATACTTTTTTCCAGAGTTATGGCCCTTACATCAGACATTATGAAAGTTGGCAAAAACGATCGGACATTTGGTCCGATAATGTCTTGCAAACTGCCGGACCAAAAGCAAAACTGCCGGACAAAATTTTTTTTTGTCTGATTTAACTAACCAGCTATGATATATCATCCATTTTTCATGGAATGTATATGTTTTCCCGTTGCTTTATACTCTATGCAGACGGCCGCACTTAAATCAATCATTTTACATGCTCCCGCATCGTCTTCGTCGTTTATCGACGCCATTTTTGTTTTGACAGTTGTGGATAAAGGCCGGTCAGTCGGACCGGTTCCGGAATGAAAAACGGCGGACCGTATCAAAATTTGCCGGACTTGTCCGTCGGACCTGCGACTTTCAGAATGACTGTTATATATATAAATAATACGTTCTCCTGTTAAAAACCCTTACGGTTTTTCAGAAGTTTACTGGGCATAACCCTGTCAACGGAATCTTAAATTTGGTATTATTATAGGATATATGTTGTTAGATATATATATATTCAGTATAAGTATATACGGTTGGTTTGTATTTACCAGAACCCCAGGAGCCAACAGTACCTGAGAAACCATTCAGCATGTTCGGAAAAAGAGGAAGAGAGAATAGTATCGGAGAATCACAATTTCAGGTGAGGAGCTGATGTCGGATAAGTGTTTTAATAATCATTAGACAAACTGTTTCTCAAGGTCCTAAAAATTTTGTCAACCATACAGGTTTTCTCTGTTTATTTTAATATCTTAACAATGAACAGAGTACTTTGTTATCTCAGCTTAAGTTAGCACTTTACTTTATATCCCTGCATATTTCAAGCTTAGCATTTTATTTTATATCACTGCATATTTCAGAGTGGACAGACGAAAGTTTCAACATTACCACTTCCTGTTGAAGATTCCCAGGATTTATATGGTACTATAATACCTGACCTGCAGCAGACGCAAACTGTCAAACCAACACAAGTATCTCAGGATTTCAACTTTCTTCTAGAAGATTCTCAATCCAACATGCTCGATGCTGATGGGTAATTTTAAAATAGATTTTAAAACTTTATGTTAGTAATCTACTGCCATGTTGTGGGAAATAATTACCTAATGTTGTTAGATATTTCCAGATACTGTAAAATCATTATATTTCGAGGGAGTTGACTTTTCGTTGTTGAACTCGCCCACAAAATCAAAGTCCACGATTAATCGACATTCCAAATGTTGGACAAGGGTTTACTCGTCCATGTTTCATAATCCACAAATTTACAACTCTACAAAAATGCATTTTTATCTAAATCAACAAAATTTAATACACACGAAAATATATGCTTACGGTAGTGTAGTTTAGTGCAAGTATGTAGCGAGTTCTTGATGAATTACAGAATGTGAAAATGTTTGCTAAGTCACTATTTAAGATAGAAAGTTTGTCACATGGATAAAACCTACTGTTGTTTAAAATTCTTAACATTGCTCATTTTTCCGATTCAGTGATTCCCATTAACAAAATGTCAGATACTGATTAGTCACAAATTTTCACTTGTTAGAAATTTAAGCCTTGATAGAATCCATTTTTACCAGTTATCTATAACTGTCATGGCACTGTTACTTATTTGCAGCTATTTGAAGACCAAATCAACAGGCAAGAAAAAGAAGACGGTGCCAGCTTTTTCATCAGATGACACCCAGTCACAGAATATGGAGGATCTTCTTGGTCTCTGCTCAGGCAAATTCATGGGTAAGTACAGGGGTCCTACAATTCCAGAATAATCCGAAAATCAAGATTTGCTGCATGAGAAAGAATGAACTTTTCTGCTGAAAATAAGTTATTTTATAAAAAAACAAAGAATTGACTAAGTTACGTTCCTGTGAAGTTCCATAAGCTGAATTTTAACAACAGAACAATGTTTGAAACAGAGTTCTGCTGAAGGGATGTGTGCTAAATGGTACCAGAAACTGACGTGCGACTCATTTTCAGGATTGGTCATTATGCTTCAGTAGAACCCCTTAAATATGAACATTGATCTCGATGTTGCTAGGTATCTGCGTATATGAATTTTACCCCATTCATTACAGGTTGAAGTAACTATCTACATAAAAGTGCAGATTTACCAATCTCTAATTTTACCAATGTGATTTTAGTGATGCCTCATAAAAACATTCATATTTATGCCCTCCCCCATCTTAGATGAGGGGGTATATTGCTTTGCAGATGTCGGTCGGTCTGTTTGTTAGTCAGTCGGTAGACCAAATGGTTTCAGTTCTTTGTGACCTTTACCATTTCTGACTATGGGCTGCCATGGGGGCATACCTATTTTACAAACATCTCCTGTTAAAGATGCGTTTATTTATTGGCTTTGGTCCTGTCTTCTGTATGTAAAGTTGCTACTAAATGTACAAGTCCAGGCCTGGCTGTATAATAACAGCCCGTTTCATAAAGAATCATAAGTCTAAAAACTTATGACAGACTTAAGACTGACATAAGTTTTGACATAAGACCGTTTCAAAGAAGCTGTCTTAAGTTTGTCTTAAGCTTAAGACCGATATCGGTCATAAGTCCGATTTAAGAACGATTATTGACATCTTCATATGGAGTTAGAAAAATATACACGTGCAGTTTACCGCCGGACGTCGCTATACGCGCACCTGCACAAATAGGAGTATCTACACAGTGTGTGCCGACGTGATAAAGTTATATCTAAATATCAATAAAATATAGCTGATAGAAAAAAAACTTTATAGCTTTACTGTAGGTCTAGATCTACCTGAGATATCTTCATCCAAGCTCCAGTGTTAGACACATGGTCAATGCCGACTTCCGTACGCTAACTGAATCCCTTTCTATTAAATATATCTACTTAATCATAATCTTAGTTTTGTTTTAAATAGGCGACTTCGTATCCAGATTATTAGCTTTTATTTTCTGTTAACTTTAATTCGACCCAGCTACGCCACTGATCATGTGTATTGTCCGTGGGAAATTCAACTTTCCCTATACGTCATCAATCAATGACATCATAAATCACGTCATCATTTTCTGTGTGGATGTAGTTTGTAAACAATACATTGTCCGTTTTTATCGTTCATCGTGACAATGAACATGTAATATGTGGAATCAAGGCACAATTTGATATGTCAGTTATAGATAGGTGTATTTTATGTGAGGATTTAGTGTTAAGTTTTTGGCAATAAGTCGGACTGTTAATTGCAAATAATTCCTTACAGTAGAAGCCTGGAGACAAGTAGCATTTTATATCTAATAAGTCTAGTCTATTGTTGTTATATAACTGAGGCTAGATTGAAACTATAGCAATAAATTATAATATAATTAAGGCCGATCGGCAGCCTCAATAGGCTTAACAATAAACTCGTGAAGACCAAAATAAACATAAATAAATAAACCACAGGTACCCGGCGGTCATGAAAATGCCCCCCCCCCCCCAAATAAACACCCAACAAATTCTCAACAAAATATATAGATTTATCATATCTGAAAGTGTGTGATTATTTTGTTGAGAACAATTTTATTTGATGTGATAGTTATTAAAACAACATAATATCATTATGTAGATCTAGTAGGGTTGTAGAGTTCAGGTTTAATAGTTGCCATATGGTGTAGATCTGCTTGGGTACAACACACATCTTAACTATGCTATTGGGGTCTACAGGGGGAGGGGTCAAGACATTATGGGTGATTGTGTCATATATATATATATATTTACAGACAGTCTTGCACAGTCTGGGAATTTAGGATTTGAAACTTTATCTACATATTTTTCCTTATTCCTGTAGGTCTTATACATATTTCCTGCAGAAGTTACTTGCACCAATCAGTAATTACTTGTCCAAGTCTCCCACACAAGTGCTCATTTCACAGACTGCTTGCATAGGGACCTGTGTTTTTTTTGTAATAAAAGTATTTATAAAGCAATAATTACTGTAGATCTATCATTTCTATGTAAAATTAGGCTAGTGCTGGTCATTTTGAGAAATGTGTTGAAATGTGTGTCCAAAGCTCAGATTAAAAACAAATTCAGTGGGTTCAAAGCCAACCCTGTGTGAAGTTTCATGAATGATTTACATACTATTGTTGCTGTCTATTAATAACCAATCATGTTTCATGAGAAAAACTAGTATGTAATGGTTGTGTCAGATATTCCATCCAAGTAAATGTATCAATGATAAAGGATTCAACTTATGTTTTACAGAAATTGATTCATATTACTGAAATATCAATTAATTTCTGTACTGTTTTATTCTTTATCATTGATACAGTTACCTGTGATTCCACATATACACTTTGCAAATGGTAATGGCACTATGAAAATACTGTTAGACCATGACATGTTATTTAAGCATCACAGGTAAGTGTATCATCGATAAAGAATACAATTTTAGTTTCATATATATCTAAGATATTATAAACTTCATAAAAAAATACTCTATTAAAGACTATTATCAATGGCACAGTTACCTGTGGTTAACATGTATGGAAATAATTATATTTAATTTCAATTACATTGCAGTATCAAAGTTGAGTTGGGTCAAAGAGTAATATTATTTATATAATATGTGATTAGATATACATGTCTTTCTTACAATTTTCTGTTTTGGGTTATGATAGGGCTAGTTGGCTCAGGCTAGGGCTAGATTACAATGAACATATTACCAGTACTCATGCAGTTTTTACAAAGCATTTTTTTCTTAAGTTTGATTTTTACAGTAGCTTAATTTTCTGAAACGGTATGCCTAGATTTATATACTTTAACTAAATCTGTACATGAATGTAGTTAGTGAAAAATATGTGATAATTAATACACCTGCATTATGCCATTTCAATTTTGTAACATTTTTTAATAGTCTCATTTTGTTGGTCACAAATTTACAATCATTAAACTTCAGATGCTTTGTGAATAACATCTCTGGTGTCAGTGATGTATAAATTTCAGATGTTAGGATAAATTAAGTGTTTGGGGAAATAGAATAAAACACAATATTGACTAGTGTAATCCTTTATTCAATGTCACATTTGTACTGATGATGACTATACTTTTTTCAATGTACCTTTTTAAACCATGTTCATGTAGAGGAGAACAAATGAAACTAGTTTTATTTATTCTACATCATAATAATGCTATAAAATAATTTTAAATTATGCATGTTGAATATCAAGATATTTGCTTAGTGTATTCAAAGAAAAAACAAATACAAAACCATTAGTATGACAAATAATGACTATCAATTACAACCACCAACTAATCACATTGTGACATACACATCAAACTGTTTTTTAAAGTTCATGTTTTTTGTATACAGTCATTTTCTTCAAGATGTTTCCAGCTAACCATTCCAGTAAATCATACATGTACCTGAAAAATACATAAACACCAGTTTACATATTTTCTACACAATATCTTAATAAGTTCTACAGATAAAAGCACAATCAAATATGTTTCTTAGACACTGTTGATTTAATTATACAAATCATTTAAATGAATGTATTTTAATTGTACAGCATGTTTTTAAACTCATATTACATAGTTATATACATGTAATGATAAATGCTCAGCTGAAACATTATCATGATCATAAATCATCAAAATTTAAGAGACCCTGATCTATTTCTATTCAATCCAGAAATTCTGTGTTCAAACAGTCACTATTTTAATTCTGACTGTATGATACAGGGTTTCATTTTTAGTAGATTCTACTTTGTGCAACATTGCATTAGAAGCAATGTACATGCTAGATCTAGATATAGTAGGTTCTGACTTCAAAATTTCATCAATACAATTGAAATAATAGCTACCATTTGTCAATAATTCTGTTTTCTGCTACATGTGAGAATCTATGTTCATTTGTTGGACTGTGAGAATATCTGGACATATCACCATGAATTGTAAAAACATCTACAGTATGTTCTAGATCTACCTGGAATAAAGAAATGAGTCCTGCTTTAAATTAACTGCACCATTTTCTGTAAAGATGAGAAAACTGGTACTGGTACTGTTCTGTACTCTCAGTACTGTAGACAAGAAAGTTGCTGCATCTCACACATGATCAATTTTAAAATGACAACCAGATTAAAACAAAGTTTCTTCAGGGCTTATAAGATCCACAGGTGCAACACACAAAATCAAAATTGGCTATGTAAGGATATGCTGTCATTTGTTTTATATATGACATAATGATAATAGCCTAAATAGGCCTATTACAGTACTCAGTAGCTAAATTGGATTTTTGTGTCTTGTCAACTCCACTCTTGCATTTGTGATTTATAATAGATCCAGTCTGCTATGATTCAAATTAATTTAAAAAGTTGTATGTAAATAGATCTACAAATTATCTTAACAATTACATGTACAGTAGACTTACAGTACTGTACTGTGTACTGTCAATGTCTTTAACAATGATACTCTGTATCTGAGTGAGTGACAGCAAGTGCTCACATATTTTCATTGAAAATACAAGTGGGTGGGGTACGGTTTGTTTATTTCTCTTCATAATCGCTTTTAGAAGGAACACAGTAGTTTTTCAGATCGATGTCACACCTGCCACCCAATGTAATCATTACATGGACAAAGGATTGATATATTCTACGCATTTCAGTAGAAGATGATTGGAAATAAGGAATATTTTTGCAATTTTTATTTGTCAATTCATTGCAGATCCAGTTGGAGTATTCTCCCTTGACACATCTAAATATCGAATAAACTTCAATATTTTATATACATTTATTTTAATACGAGATAAATAGCAGGAATTAAAAGGAAACGACCAAAATAAACATGTTAGTCTTACCTACCTGGTTTAAATTCTCATCGCTCCAGTGGAGGCATTTTTAAATTGGATTTTCTTGTGATCGGTAAGCAGATCACTCATTTAAACGATTTCCACTCGTTATACTTCTTAACCTGTCAGTGTTCGTTCGTCCCAAAACATTTCGAAACATTTTTATTTAACAGAAAATGCTTAAAATGCATTTGAATCGGGCGAAAAAATGGCGGCCATTTTGTTGGAGTTAAGTGTGATATCGAACTTAAGACTGCCTTCGATCAGTCTTAAAGTTACGCACTATTTAGGACCGATATTGCACTTAAGATTCTTTATGAATCGGTCATAAGTGTAGGCCTCTGACTTAAGCATTATTTAAGACCGATATCAGACTTAAGATTCTTTATGAAACGGCCAGTAAGTGTATTTTGCTGAAAAATAGTTGAAAATGGCTTAACGCAAAAACAGTCCTTATGCATGCATTATTATTTTTTCTGATCAGTGTAACATGTTAACTATTAAATTATACAATTTCAGAGACTCAAGCAGACAGCAAGGACAAAAGTTCGAGGAAGAGTTTATTTGATGATGGATCTATGTCTAACACACAAGGAGCCATGGATGAACTGATGGGGTTATGTTCTGGTGTATTTGTTGACAAGTATGTCACTTTCATATCATATGATCAACATACACCATACTGTAAAAGTACTGTATATATGTTCGTAAGCATGAAAGTTACGGACTTCGGTAAAATGAAAATTTTGTCAGGTAGTAAATCCAGGGATTTCAAAAGAAAATTAGAAATAAAAAATTATTTCATGGTTGAATTCATTTTTACGAAAACTTTGTCTTCTACAAAATAAAAACCCAATGGTTTCCACCGTATTCAAGTCATTTTAAAAACTTTGCATGCATATTGTTAGGAATTATAGGTCAGATGAGTATTGCATGTTATTCTAGCCATTTAGCAGTTATTCCCTGGATTTAAATTTTTATGCCCCCGTATCGATAGATCGGGAGGCATATAGTGATTCACCTGTCCGTTCGTCTGTTCGTCCGTTCGTCCGTCCTGGTTAACCCAAATTGACCGTTTCTTCTAGCATCATTATGGCTTGCTACAAAGCTTCCAAACTTGCATGGATGTTGTATATGAACACTCTCCACACACCTGTATCACCTGACCCCATTTTGACCTTCACCTTGACCTAATTTTGGACTTAGACTTATTTATGGACAAGGCTTCCACAGGGGGCATAAGCGTTTAGTGAACGCAGTCTTGTTTAGTCTTGAGTTTTGTTAGTCACTGTAATTTATATTGGCAAGTTTAGTGTAGAGCATTGTCAATTTGTACTGATCCTTAGATATTCAAATAGTTGACTATGAATGTTATAGATCAAACACAGAAGCTACCAAGGAGACAAAGAAGAGGAAGAAGTCAGAAGTTGAAAGTGATGAAGATTCTATTACTGCTTTCTCTGATACTGAGGACAAACATTCTGACAATGTAAGTAATAGATATCCCTTAATATCTCATTCATTCAGTGAACTAACTTCAATGTATTGGTATGCTTGTAGAAAGAAAAAAAAACATGTGGACAAAATATTGGCATGTCTCCATGTAGAACAATTCAGTCAAGGGGTTTCAAGGTCTGGGAATTCTGAATTTGGTCCGACAGTGTATATTCTGTTTCAACAACAATTTGGAAAAATTCAGGGAATTTTGAATTTCAGACCTCTGATATATAAAATCATATAGTGGGGGAGACATATTGATATCGTGTCGGATGTCTGGATGGATGTCACAAAGTTTGTCCACTCTTGTTCTATTATACCATTGGCCAGATTTCAATGAAACTTGTGCATATTGACAGATATTTAAGGAGTTTATAGATTTAAGTTTTTGTGTCTAAAATCCTTCTAGTTTTGGAATATATAACATACTGTATCTAATACTAGAGATATATTCCAACAGGCAGACAGTGATGAAGACAATATACAGGATGAAAATGATGGTGATACGGATCAGGTAGACAGTGAGGGAGAAGAGGAACCTAGTCAGTTTGGTGGATTCACTGTCGGTAATAAACATGGGTATGTACACATTGTGTTGCTGTCAAATAAAGTGAACGATCTCAAAGAGCAGTAACCTTATCTGAGTCATTATCTCGTAACAGTGTCAATCTCTTGATTCACAATCAATCTACAACAGTATTGTCCATTTTCTCAAAGCGATCAACTGCTAATCCAACCTCACCAGAATTCTGGAAAATTCATAAAATGTAGCATTTGAACTGACAAAAGCTTGATGGATTGAGAATAAATTAGTCTGACCAAAACAGAATACATTAGCACTGGCTATTAGTATCTTATTGTTACTGTGGACACCATCATTAATGAGGTGTTGAGAGTGACAAATAGAACTAAAATACAGAAGTAGGTAAATCTGCAAACAATTTATTATTAAACGTGACAGTGTATTACATATGTTTCCAAGTCTATAATATCCAAAAGAAGCAGAAAACACATGGTCTGATGGGCCTTTATTACAGCTGTTTGTTGTAGTATTAGATTAAAAACAAAAGTTATGTTTGTTACAAAGTCTGGATCTATAATTCAGATGAAATGGTTAAAGATGTTTGTTATTGTTACAGGAAAATACGTAATGAGTTTGTGGATGCTGAAGCTGAACTATCAGGTACCGTTTATATTGCTTAATTGATTTCTAATTATCTTCTTGTCGTTTGAATTGAATCAGCTTATAAATACACTACAATTCCAGGCATTCCGGGACCAATTATAGATTGTTGGCAATGATTTGAGTTTGGTTTTGTTTTACCATGAATATGGAGTTGGTCAATTCAAACTATACAGGGGTTCATCAACAGTCTTCAGATGACCCCATTGATTTTGAGGTCAAGGTTGCTCAAGGCTGTGACCTTGAACATGATAGCAAAGACGGAATAATTTCCGATCATTAACTTGAGAATGTTTGGGCCCAGGTTCTTCGAAATTTATTGGTAAGTTGATCACTATCAGTAATTGACTGTATTGATATTGAGGTCAGCAGGTCCAAGGTCAAGGTCGTAATGACTTTTAACATGACTGATTATTGGGCTGCCATTAGTGCCTCTATAGCTCAGTGGTGAGAGCACTTGATGTCTAATCTGGCGATCCGGGTTCAAATACGGGTGAAGGCACTCAAATGCCGGCCATATATCAGCAGAAAGCTGACTGGCAAATAAAGGCTATGCGCAGCTTGCGGGTATACATGTTTTACAAACATCTCTTGTTTATACAGGGAGTGAGTATGACAGTGATGAGAATTTAGATCTTGCTGAGGAAGATGATATTATGGAGATAGAAGAAGGTGATAAAGATGCTGCCAAGATGAATGAAGATGAACTCAGGGATGAAGTAGGACGTGTCCATCTGTAAGTACAGTACTTTCAATCTTATCTGTTTTTATGATTCCCTCATATACATGGGTAAAAGTTTTAAGGCATATGCCTGATCTTCAGGGTTTTGAGTGTACCAAAAAGTATGTTGTTCTTTATTTTCCCTATATATAATAAAATTGTCAATTTCTGGGGATTTCAGGGTTTTCATTATTTCTAACTTTCACTCATGCATATATTATTCTAGTTGGTATCGTTCCTAATTAATATTGTCAGGAATTTTAGGTCGGATGAATATTGTCAAGAGTTATAGCCCTTTGTGAAAGACATATGTTTTTGTGTCTAAAAGCTTTCTAGTATTGTTGGAGGTTGTTTCCTCATTCAGGAGTATTTGTATGTTGTCCTGCATGAATTTATGCCTGGCCTTTTTCACCAGTGATTGAAATGCTTCTCTGGGGCCTAGTATTTAGCCTATCTAACTAGGAAATTTTAAATCTTCTAGGGGTCCATTACAATATGGTAAGTTGATGAGCTGGATAAATAATGAGCTGACATGGAAGGATATGTGTCCCGAAGTAAATGTGCACAGTATATATGTATATTATATATGTCTCATAGGCCAATAATGGCCAGTCTTTAATATGGTTGTCACTATTATTAGGAAACACCATTCATACATAGGCTAAGATGTACATTCTGTTTACAAGGTTTGAGTCATGAAAGATCACTCACGTTTCTTACTACTGTGAACATTCCTTGGTTCTAAATGCTATCTTGTAATGTACTTTTGAACAAGAGTGAGTCCAGGGTTTCCACTAGCTTCTGAAACTGAAGGGTATTTTGATACTTTTGAATAAATGTTCCCATTTTATAGATAATACACACATGATTTTAAAAGTAAATGACCCTTCTAACCGCAATCTTGGGTAAAAATGTGGCTTTTTGGAAATTTCAAGGGTCAATACCCCTACTACCGAGTCAAATGGAACCACAGAGTGACTATTTTAAATCTGAAAGATGTTTGTGTAATAAGTTCTATAAAAGTGTGCTAATTTCTTTATTTACTATATTTCTACAGGAAGCAGTTAATTGATGAAGATAAGAGAGAGTTGATGAGATTTCAGGAGATGTATTTACCTGACGGAGATCTTCATTCTGAAGGTGGAGGTAGAACACGAAGATTTAGATGGAGTAACATGACAGGTAAACTATCAGTGTTACATCACTTTAGGAGCACAAAGCTGGGATGACTTGCTTTCTTAAAGAGTTATTTTGATTATGTTGAAAAAATCTTCTTGGAGCGCAATAAATGCATCCAGATTTATTATCATGAAGTATGGTAGGTATGTTCAAATGCATCTGTATACAGTTAAGATTATAGGAGTATTGCTATCTTCAGGTGAAGAGTCTCAGCAAGATATGTTTAATGATGGAAGTGATGGAGAAGAACAAGAAGAAATAGATGACTTCACTTGGAGAAAGGAGAGATTTGAACGAGAAAAATATCTGAAAGAACAACAGGTAGGGTTGAATATCTGCAGTAATGATAACATGAACATATATCCGTGCATATCACTTGGATGCAAAAAGATAATAAAAAATTTGACAGGGAAGGCAGCTCTCAACAGCATGATAGGCACTAACAAAATTAGCATTCAAATTTCTAGTTCTGCATGAACGTGGCCATGGTCAAAATGACGAATGATGAGATTTTATGACTTGATTGATGAGTTAGGCAATTATTATTGTTGATAGTTTTGGAGCTTAAGATCAGGTCTAGTGCCATTTTCTAGTATTTATGGCTCCCACATATAGTGCTGCATGCCTGTTGGATGGGTGTCACACAAAGTTTGCTTGTGCTAGTTCTACTTTAGGCTTAATCACTCGTCGGACTACAAGAAAAACTTCATATGAATACTTGGTACCATGCCTAGTTGTGCAATTGTCAGGAATTTTAAGTTGGATACATTTTGGTGAAGTTATGGCCCTTTGTGGGAGACTTTTTTGTATCAAAAGCCCTTCTAGTTTATATTGAAATACCAAAATTAGGGAATTAGAAATATGACAACGCCTTGAACTTCTTGCTGTCTACAGATTGAACTTATAATATTTTGTGATTTAATGATATTGGTTTATAAAGCAGGTGGATGTATGATTCAGGTAACATAGGTATGACTATATTTCTGAGTGTTTATGTTAATCTTGTATATTGTTATAGGAGAAGGAAGGTGAGGCAGACAGTAGCAAGTTCTTAAAGCTTGGAAAAGTTTTCTTGAAGAAACAAGGTATTTATTATTCATTTGAACTAAATGTATACTACTATGTAAGATTTAAGTATACAATCAACTTCATACTATCATCGTAGTATACTGTCCATTCTCAGTGTAGCTGTTTTGGGCGTAAGGAAAAAAACAGCCCCCCCCATACCATCTTGCATCATAATACGCAACAAGTGTAAAAATGATGTCATGAAATGTAAGGAATAAAGTTCAGAACAAATTGCTCCGCAGTTATGGCTACTGTCGTCTTTACAATGTAGTACAACTGTACTAGTTGCTGATAGAATAGATGTCATTCTTAAACTATCCTAGTACTTGTTCTATAGCACTGAGAATTTGACATGATCCTGACCTTTGCATGATATTACAAGGTTCTTGCATTGAATAAATAAATTTCCGCGAGCAAATCGTGCAATATCGGTCCTTTAGATTTGCATTGGTTTTGCACCCTGTGTGTCTTCCTGATACTTCCTGCTTATGAAAGCATACAACCGGATTATAAATATAGGCAATATATCAGCTGTTAAGTTAGGCTAATAAAAGGTTGAGAGTCATGTCAAATTCTCAGTACTATACAAATGCCTATATTGAAGGGTTCAGTTTGTAAAACATTGTTTCATTATTTCAGGATCATTAGATATCAGTAATACAGAGAAAGATGAGAAGACGAAAGATTCAGGGTCTGAAACACCCGGCTTTCCTGGATCATTCTATAAGCTCTCGGTACGTAACCCTATCTTCATAATATATATATACATGTATATTGTCTGTCCACATTAAACTGTGACTCCGAGTCTATGCTCATTCAAGTCTGACCACATTAAACTTAACCTCCGAGCCTATGCTCGTTCAAGTCTGACGAGTCTCCGTTAAATGGGGTTTACTAATATACCGAGTTCAAAAAGTTGACAACAATGTTCAATTTTCCCCACATGTGGAGAAGTTCCTTGTGGAAAGGTAAGTTAGGATACAGTCCGGGAACACTGGTTACGTGAATCTGCGGTCGTATATAACTGAAAAATTGAGAGACAGTGTTAAATCTACATCAAAAATCAAACAGTCATGAGTATTGCCAGAGTAATAGCCGTTTGTGTCAGACATACCATTTTTGTGGAAAAAACACTTCTAGTTTTCATGAAATATACTTGGTCAGGTTGTGTTGTATTGTATATATATGCCAAGATATGTTGATATTGCTCGATTGTGTGGTATTGTAATTATACAATATCGTTAGACTGTGTTTAATTTACATACATTTTATTGTAGCAACAGAAGCGTGGTTCATTCCTAGCAAGAAGTAAGGAAGCGTTGGCAAAAATTGCTGAAATGACCAAACCTGTTGTTAATCCGTCTGCTGGGGCGAAGAGTTCCGGAAAGTTTACATTTGATGTCATATCACCTGATAAAGGCCAAGAAAAGGAGGTGAGATGTCTTACATGTTTTGTATTTATCACGGTTGTAAGGTTTGACTTTGAGCCTGATACCAACATATGCTTTTGAGTAATGAGCCTGATTCCAGCTTATACTTTGAGAGTAATGATGCTGGTACCAACATAAGCTTTGAGTTCTGATGCTGGTACCAGCATATTCTTGGGAGTTATGAGGCTGGTACCAGCATATGCTTTGAGTAATGAGGCTGGTACAAGGCTTAAACATCTGTACATGGGTAGCTTACGTGAAAAGGGACCTATTGTAATGACATTTTGATGACTCGTTTTGAAGTCTTATAAAAAATTCTACTAAAGCATACATAAAGCTTTGTCTGTAGTCGTCAGTTTCACCCCATCCCCCACAGTCAGCGTTTTTTACTGAATCATTTTACAACATATATTTTGACTTGAATAACTGATCTTGTTAAGACATTTTCACTCAATGAGTGGCTCTGATGTAGATAAATGACTCAGCTGATTATTAAGTTGTCTGTATTGTCTGTGTGGCTCCTTAGCTCAATTACGGGTGGAGGCAATCATATGCCTGCCATATTTCAGCATGAGGCTAACTGGCAAATAATGGCTTTGCTCGGCATATAAGATTTTCATATTGTTGGCTCAGTGCAAAACTATGGTACATGCCTATATAAATTGACAAAGTTACCAAAGTTTTGCACTGAGCCCTCGATATGTTTGCTGATATGTCTCAGTCATTATCATAAACAAAACAATAAACATGTATTGTTTGACAAAATGGACCAGAGTTACACTAAAATTTGATACATTTAAATATATTTGACCTTCCTTCATCAATTTTATGGTAATTACCTGTACTTGCCTCTCCCCTACTGAGCAGATCAATTAAGAAATAACACAGAAGCTTATAACAACAAAAATTTCAGATTATGGTCAATTTTGTCAAATTATATATAAATGATTGTCAATGTCAGGATCTATAATTATCAATCCATGTTTATGTTGTTTCTAGGCAGCAACAAAGGGGAAACAGAGGAAAGCGGTCGCCTCCAAACAAGCCGTCATTCAGTCCAGACAGAAACAACCGGCGGCCAAACGACCCAAACTGGATACTCAAACTTCATTCACTGAAAACAGCATCTTTCATCATATCTGAGAACTGTCATACTTAATCCGATTGTAACTTATATACTGTAAATCAAAATTTGTCGCCAGGTACAGTGGAACCCCTCTAATCCGGACTCGTCCGGACCAGACAAAAAGTCCGGATTAGAGAGGTGTCTGGATTAGAGGGGTTTCTATTTTTAGATACTTGTATGTTAATCTTAGTTGAAGGCATTGCCAAACACCACAAAAAAATGAAATGTAAAACAGCAACAATTGATTACACACCTTCATTGTTGGTTTTGGTACAGAAAAATATTCTCTGATCAATTTTACTTTAGCTTCAAGGTCGATTTCAGCCTTACGACGTTTTAACGGAGGCTCAGACATGATTATCATATGAAATTCTGTAAAAGAATGACTATCCGTGAAATGCATTTTGATGGATTTTTATTGGATTTACTCGTAGATTTATCCAAACTGAGAACGTCCGAATTGTTTTCCTTTGATGTCGATAACGACCTTCTCAAAATTAAACATTAAGGGGACCTGCATTCGATTCAACTTACCTCCGTGTAGACAAAACAACGCAGCAATAGTCTTTTAATTAATTGAGTAGGCCAATAAACGCTTTTAAAATGATAATATTTAATTGTCCCAAATTGTGATTTTCACACCCGTGTCGATAACACGTACACACCGACACTGTGTATTGTTGATGTTACAACCGTTAATTGATCAGACTATTTTAATTGCATATACGATGGCGCGAATATACAACACATTGACACCTGTCAAAACATTGGCCTGGGCAATGTTGAAATCGATTGTCCGGATCCGAGGGGTTAATTTTAGAGCAAATATATGATAAATCCTCGTAATTTTGTCCGGTGTCCGGAGTGGAGGGATTCCGGATCCGAGGGGTAAAAACGTATTAAAACATGAATAAGAATATTCGGGACCAACAGATCCGCCCGGATTAGAGGGAAATCCGGATTAGAGGGGTCCGGATTAGAGGGGTTCCACTGTATTAAGTTTTCACTATTTTTGGAAAATTGCTTAATTTGCAAAAAATTCTATTCATGAAATTAAACATTAGTGGTGAAACAACAGAAAGTAGTTACTTCTGATTTTTTTTAAAATCGCAAACAATTTTAACCTCCGAAACTACTTTGCGAATTTTGACCTTGGGAAAATTTCTGATTTTGCAGTATTTGTATCAAGGGGAAAAAAATGTGTATATGAATGTATTGTATATATTACATAGAATATTAGTGCTGTATTTTTATAGCTGTGATTTTACATGGTTTTGGATGTTTGAATCTGAATGTTGGTGTGCATATGTTTTCTTAAATGTTAGTTTCTTTGATGTATTGAAGACTTATATCATGACAGTTTTGTTTTTCATCAAGTTTTATGCTGTTGGTGAACAATTTAAGTCTTAAGACTGTTGAACTAACCCGTTTAGTTATTTATCTACCATCACTTGCTTCACAAGCAAATGACATCTTCATTGCTCACGGTGCATGTGATTGCTGTCTATGCAAGGGTGCAAGTCTACCTGATGTCAGGTTTTTAAATGTGCCAAAAAGGGTCGAACTTAAAATATTCTTTGTTTCCCCTTCCTGACCAATCAGATTTAAATAACAGATGTATGTATGTATGCTGTGTCTGCCAGATCAAATTTATCTGCAATCACTGCCACATTTACTGTTCATAATTTATATCGACTTGAAAAAGTCTTAAATTGCCTGTAAAAATTCCATTACATGTAATTTACTTAAAGTAATCCCTCATCCCATCTAGATTATTATGTTGTTTCTTTCATTCATGCATTGTATAATTGTTTGTTTTTGTGTTCTTAATATTGTAATATAATTGCATTTTAAGTAATGTTGCAAAATGATTTTATTTGTATCATAATACGAATAACATGTACATACAATGACCCACATACTACTAGTAGTACTTACTTAATTATCTGAGTTGGATCGTAAGGTTGCCACTAGATTTCTCAATCCAGCTCTGGCTTTTGTTTTTCTCTAGGTTAGTCCTAAATCTCTCATTTCCACCTCTACTGTTCAATGCCAGGTGGTTTTTGGTATTTCACAGGCCTTTTCCCTGAGGAATCTATTAAAGGGATATTGTATTTATTTCACTACTGGTGATGTGATAATGGATATTGGTTGTTTACAGTTCTTCATTCTATGTGTATAATCAGAGACTATAGTCTTGTATAACCAAAGAAATCAGTTTTAAGATTTTTACATCTTAAAAGTAAAATTCTTTGAACTTTTTAAATACAATCAGAGCTACAGATAAGCTGCGTATTTGGGTAATTACCCAATTAATTTCTTAAAAACCCTATAGATTTTGAGAGGAGGGAGTAAGAAAAAGCAAAGACAATTTAAAATACCCAAATAGAAAATGTTGTTATTGTGAAAATAGTACATAAAAGCTTATTTACCCTTTGAGTTTTATTAAATACCCAATTTTAATTTGTCAAAACCCTATCAAAATTGATACTTGAGGTAAAATACCCAATTGACTAAAACCTTATCTGTAGCTCTGACAATGTAGTATTTTTTAGTGTCTGTAAATGCAGTTGTATTAAATAGAGTGATTCGTGTTTTGAACAAATGTGGCATCGTAAAACATATGGGGTAAATGTGGCATCATAGAACATAGGGGTGGTTGGGGATGGTAATCAATTAACTTTCTGTCTGGCCTAACACATGTTGAGATTGGCCAGTCAATATTTAAGGATAGGGTTAATTTGTGTTTTAATGTTTTTTTTATAGCAAGGAAATAGCACAATAGTTAATTTATGAGGTGTGTATGTTAATTATGTACATATTCCTCACCCAGTATATCTACATTCTCCATGCATTATTACATTGTTGATATTAATATATACAATATGTAGCAAGGATTTTTGGAAATAAAAGATCCACAAAAAACAGTTCCAGTTTTATTATTTGTCATTCAGCAGTTTCATGCCTTAGAATTTACTTTAAAATGTCTTCTACAGTCAGGTCCAGGAATACATCAAATGTGGCTGCTATAAATAAACTAAAGCATGCGGTTATTTATAACATAATCTGCAGGCTAGTAGTGCCATAAACCTGTGCTGGAATTATCGCTCAGCACTCCAGTGTGCAATAAATATTAAAATTCGCCTGTAGTGACGTTGGTTATTTCATACCTTAATTGCCCCATGGCGTCAGTATACTACCAACATTGTCAAGATGTCCGGCTCATTGCACTGCTTAATTTTGGTTGACACCTATGCAGCAGACATCTTCATTTTAAACGTTAATGAGCGTTCTCTAAGGTTCTGTTATAAATAGAATTTGACATTCATACTCATTACATACGACTTTAATCAAACTCGTCATCAAAAACTAAAGCTTAGTGTCATATTATTTTGTCCACTCCTTTAAAAAAACTAACTTCCTAAGTAATGATCCTCTATTTAAAGTAAAATGGCTGATTTTGTAGTTAATATTGGCTGTTTGTTGATAAAGGTGGTAGCTTAATTTGAACACAAATACATGTGACTCAAGTCTACCTATTCAGTGATGTGTGACTAATCTACCTATTCTGGGAGGTGTGTCTCCAGGCTACCAGTTGCAAGATGTGTAACTCCAGTCTACCAGTGCCGGGAGGTGAGTCCAATATGAGGCTGTAAAAGAACATGAAACAGATCAGTCCACCAACTCAAAATCTACGAAGTTAAGTAAACTGTAATGAATTTTGAGATTTATGCCGTGAAAATTATTTTCACCAGGTGGTTGAAATATCAAAAGCTTTAGAAAGGCAACAACTTGCTTCAGATTTCAAAAGAATCCCTTATGATTCATTGATAAGTCACTTAGAGCTAGCAAGGTACTAATACATGCATATCTAGAATAAGTATGGAGTTTAGTGATCCGAGTATTCCAGTTCTGAAGTAGTCAAACTATTTCGACGCAATCTATAAAGGTATACTACTCAAAATTTGTTAAGGGCCAAGAAATTTTCCATTTGAATATTTTGCAAATGGAATAAGATTGACCGGTAGAATTTTCAAAAACATAATGCTACATCTGCAATATTGTAAACAAATAAAGATTACTTCGAAATTAAATGTCTAAGTGCTGATAAGCCCAGTCCCATTAAAATGTTCGTGCGGCATTCAAGCCTCTGGAGTAACGGAATGTGGTCATTTTCTTGGCATTTTGGGTGTTACACGATATGGGAATAAAAACGGGATAAAAATTTCCATATTAATCTAGCCACTTTGGTCCCAACCAATAGGGCTTATCAGTTACCTGGAAAACGACCTCATTCTGGCAATGCGTATCAAATTCAAGACAACAAGATTTGAACTTTAGAAGCAGATAAGATTATGTTTTATTATTTGCACAACGATTTCATCATCGGTGTTGTACATTTAACGTGAGACGGACATCAAAATCAATTTCTTGGCCCTTAGCAAAGTTTGAGTAGTATATATATATGTTGTGGCTGGACTGTCAGAATTTAAAAGCAGCCACTTGCAGACAGCTTAACTGTCTAGTTCTGAAGGAGCAATATTGCACGGGAATTCTTATTGAGTTTAAAGGCATTATAATACAGTACCCAAAGTTTTTCTCCAATTTTTAAATCGAAATATTTCCATTCATAATATTTTGATGCAATAAGTTGAATTTTGGGGTGTGGAAACTCTTGACAAATTTATTTAGTGGTTTTTGACCTACTCGGAAATTGGCGGGAGTGAAAGGGTTACGTCCCTTTGTTGAATTGACGCCATTTGCTATGATGTAAACTCGTGTGCCCTTGTCACTGAAGATTTAATTGAGATCGTGTTTCTAAGGTGGTTATTGTATTCTCAGATTGTTTTATACGATGAGTTGATAATGTTACCAATCACAATTAGAATGTGACTTAAATTCTTCGTGATTTCTTCACAGAAAAAATAAAACTTTGATCGAAAAAAAAATGAATTCATGACCGGTTTGGGCTGTCAGTGTCAAATAACAAACAAAGGTGGACTTGATTCATGTTGATTGCGTATGCCTAACCAATGTACTACCAAATAGCGCTATCAAGCACTTTACTACGTCTAAACAACGACACGCTTAAAGCGAGCAGTGTTCGCCGCTAGCTTACCTTTTCTTAGTGAAACTTACTTGACACGATACAGTATCTGGGGCTAAACTGTCGGAAATTAAAGTTATCAGGTATTCGCTAAGCTGTGTTAACGTACATCATGTTTATGCGAAGATTTTTATAGAGTTTTGTAAGCAGAACTTCATAATTTCTTTCGTTTGAGATATAGGAGTAAATATTGAATTACCATCTAATAACAAGGTAACACTGACTGGCTGCCACAGTTTTCATTATTATAAAACGAGGCCACGCTGTAATAACTTAATAATTCTATGAGCTTGGACTAACGTTTATTTACTTCACATAGCAGAGTACAACTGATACATTTCTATACAACAATACAGAATGATAAAAGATAACCTATAGTCTATTTCAATATACTGTTACATTACTACATCCTTCCCCCCTAAAATGAGAAAAGCTGTCTGCTTTTTGATAAACACAGTGAAATATGAAACCTGACTCTAGGTCTGGCAATTTGTTGTTGTTATCAGCTTAGTGTTGTTGTTAACAGATTAAAATGTCAAAACAACACATTGTTCATGGAAACAATTGTCCTACATACAAATTTTGTCCAAATTTTTGTCTCAACATTCCAATGACAATTACCGTAGTTATTATAAAAACATAAATCCTTGTTCACTTGAATACATGATTATGAAATATACCAGTAATAACATATAATATTGTTATTAAAATATTTTGTATTTCCATTATGTCATTGGTTTCCTTTTACTTAATAGAAGATGTAATCTAATTATGATATAGGGATTATTATGCCCTTATATCCACATAATTGACATTATTACACATAATCCTTGAAACGAATAGGTGGTTTCCTATCACGCTGTGGTCTCTGAACACTTTGTTGCTCTGGAGATTTCTGGCCTGGAGATTGTGGTATTGGTGTTTCTACATCTTGGGTAGATATTTCTGGCTCTTGTATCATGGTTGGTAAATTCACAGATTCCTCTTGTAGTAGAACAGGTGAACCCAATTGATTTGGTAGTGAAACGTCCTCCAATATCGGCTCATTTGACGTTATTCCACAATGTTGATCCCGGATATGATCCACATGTTTCTTCAACTTACGACCATCATATACTTCAATTTCATATGAAACTGGTCCTGTTTGGTTTGAAATAGTCCCCTGAGTCCATGAATGTTTGACACTGTCCCATACAAAAACATGATCACCAATTTCTAACTCTCTTGTTTTCGCATGTTTATCGTGATACGTTTTCATATTAGCTTGTTTCTTCTCCACCTTGTCTTTGAAATTTGGCAAAACTAAATCCAATCTTGATCTTAATTTCCTACCAAACAGCAATTCACTTGGACTTACTCCCAGTGTGCTATGCGGTGTGATACGATATGTCAATAACACTTCAGACAACTTTTGTCGGATAGTTCCGTGACGTTGCTTTTTAAGACCATTTTTGACAATACCGACTGCTCTTTCCGCAACTCCATTACTAGCAGCATGGTAACTCGCAGTTCGAATGTGCTTTATTCCATTTTGTTTCATGAATTCTTCAAATTCTGCACTTGTAAATGAACTTCCATTGTCAGTAACCAATTGTTGACATAAGCCATATGTTGCAAATGTCCGTTGCAATAGCTCAATTGTTACTGCCGATGTAGATTTCGTGGTAGCGAATGCTTCAATCCACTTTGAATGCGCATCAATGATAATTAAGAACATTTTCCCCATGAATGGTCCTGCATAATCGACATGTAGTCGCACCCATGGTCGATCTGGCCATTCCCATGGATGTAATTTTGCTTCAGCCGGCATATTCCTGTTTAACTGACATTCACAGCATGATTTCACGTGACTTTCAATTTCCGTGTCCATTAAAGGCCACCATACATACATCCTGGCTAACGATTTCATCCTATTGCATCCTGGATGACCTTCATGTAATGTATTTAGCATTGTCTCACGTCCTTGCACAGGTATTATAACGCGATTTCCCCGAAGCAAACATCCATCAAATACACTTAGATCATTCTTAACTGCAAAATAAGGTCTCAACTCCTTATTTGGGCATTTCTCTGCCCATCCCTTTTGAACATATACTGTCACTTTCGACATTACCGGATCTCGCTGCGTCCACAATCTAACTTGTTGTGACGTAACTGGTGTTTCCGCTAATTGTTCTATGGCAGAGATTATTTCCGTTGGAACCGGTGGTTCAGACATTTCCACACGTCGTGGCAATCTACTTAATCCATCCGCATTGCCTATACTAGGTCCCTTCTTGTACCTTAGTACGTAATCATAACCAGCTAACGTTAACGCCCATCTTTGTATTCTTGCTGCAGCTGTAGTAGGAATCTGTTTGTCTTCCTTTAATAAACCCAATAATGGTTTGTGGTCAGATAGAAGTATAAATTCCTTTCCATATAAGTACTGATGAAACTTCTTAACACCGAACACTAGTGCCAATGCCTCTTTTTCCAGTACTGAATAATTCTTTTCTGCTCCCGATAGAGTCCTTGAAGCATAAGCGACTGGTCTCTCCGATCCATCTTCCATTTGATGAGATAACACCGCTGCTACTCCGTACGGTGAAGCATCACAGGTCAACAGTAGCTGTTTATCAGGGTCAAAATGTACCAGCAAATCTGACGATGCCAATAGCTTCTTCGATGCTAGAAATGCTTGGTTTTCCTTCTCACCCCATTTCCAATTTACCCCTTTCATGAGTAACGAATGTAACGGCTTCAATACAGTTGACACATCTTTAAGAAACATATGATAAAAATTGATCATTCCCAGATAACTTTGTAACTGTTTCTTATTGATTGGTGCTGGCATTTCCTGAATGGCTTGCACCCGTTCTAGTAAAGGAGTCACACCCTTTTCCGTAAGTTTATGTCCTAGATAAACAACCTCATTTGCCATGAACTCACACTTGTTTCTATTTAGCCTAACACCGTGTTTGGCTAGCCGTTCCAGCACACAGTCAACATTGTGTAAGTGTTCCTTACGCGAGCGTCCTGTTATCAAGATATCGTCTACCCTAACAATTACATTTGACAAGCCCTGAAGCATATTCTCCATGGTACGTTGAAATATTCCCGGACATGATTTCACACCATAAGGCATCCTATTGTAAACGAATAACCCCCTATGAGTGTTAATTGTGACATACTGTTTTGATTGTTCATCAAGCTCTAATTGTAAGTAGGCCTGCGACAAATCCAATTTCGTGAACTGTTTACCACCATTCAGTGTAGCATATAAATCAGATATTTTGGGAATAGGGTAGTTGTCTAACTTCGAACACTGATTTATGGTTACTTTATAATCACCACATATTCTGATCGATTTATCGGATTTCACAATTGGTACTATTGGTGCTGCCCATTCAGAAAACTCTACTGGAGTTATCGTCCCTTCCTTTTGCAGACGCTCAAGTTCCTTATCAATGCCTTCTTTCATGGCGTAGGGAACTGGTCGTGCTTTGAAGTATCTTGGTTTAGCATCACCATCAGTGTAAATCTTTGCTTTGACACCTGATATCTTTACCAATCCTTCATTGAATACACTACCGTATTTCCTCAAAATAACGTTCAGTTCATTGTCCTTAGTTGCACTGACTTGCAACATGCATATTTCTCCCCAGTTTAGCCGAATTTTCTCGAGCCAATTTCTTCCTAGGAGATTTGGTCCATTATTGTCCACAACAATGATGGGTAGCACGACTGTCTTATTGTCGTATTTCACACTCAGTTCACATTTACCAAGGATTTTTAAGTACTCTCCTGAGTATGTTTTCAACCTTGTACTGGTCTTACCCAGTTTTGCAGTGTCCTTTAACTGCTCCCATGTTTTGCAATTTAGTACTGTTGCCGACGCCCCAGTGTCTACTTCAAACTGCACTAAATTTCCATTAAGTTCCATTTCAACTTTGTACGGATCTGGACGATGTCCACCAATGCTAAACATAGTGTATATTTCGTCTTCGTCACTTTCAACAAAGTTCTGCTTTCCAGGTCCAGGCTTTCCCTGCTTCCTGTTATTAGCAACCTGCTTTGTCGTCTGTTTTTTGTCTGCTCGACATGCTTTCTGAACATGACCTTTCTTTGAACAATTGAAGCAAACACTGTCCTTGTATCGACAGTCCTCTGGCTTGTGTGATGTACCGTTACATCTATAGCATGGTTTTCCCTCTGCTTTCTTCTGGGTCTTATTAGTGAAGTTGTGCCTTTGTTTACCAACTTTATGAACAGTCCCCAGATCAGACTGCTGTAAGGTGGCAGCACTTTTAGCTGCAAGTTCCATACTTGTTGCTATGTCCAAAGCTTTTTTGAAATCCAATTTCGATTCAGACAACAGTCGGCGTTGGATCCTGTCATCATTAATGCCGCACACAAGTCTGTCCCGAATCATTACTTCCAGTGAACCTTCAAATTCACAGTTTTCCGACAGTTTACGTAATTCCGCCACATAATTAGAAACGGTTTCCCCATTTTTGCGCGTTCGGCTGTTGAACTTAAATCTTTGAACAATTTCTGATGGCTTTGGATTGTGGTGTTCCTGGATCAGTGCTTTCAACTCTGTGAACGACTTTTCCCCAGGTTTAACTGGTGACAATAAATTACGCATTAATTTGTACGTAGTTCCACCGACCACTGACAACATTATTGCCCTCTTTTTGTCCTCGTCGGTTATTTCATTTGCAACAAAATAAAACTCCAAACGTTCAATATATTCTTTCCAGTCTTCCTCCCCTGGATAAAATTCCTTCAAATGTCCATATACTGCCATTGTTCCTCGTCGCCAATATGTAATAACTTAATAATTCTATGAGCTTGGACTAACGTTTATTTACTTCACATAGCAGAGTACAACTGATACATTTCTATACAACAATACCGAATGATAAAAGATAACCTATAGTCTATTTCAATATACTGTTACATTACTACACACGCCAACCGGTTCTTGGTACCATTTGCCAGCGTCAATGCCTACAGATTCTTGTTCTTCCCTTCTGGCATCCGCATCTGGAACAACCTACCAGACGTGATCATCACCGCCCCATCACTAGAAGTCTTCAAGGCTACATGGGCGCGCCAATGCTGTAACTCTGGAGCAGCATGTTTTTAACCGTATTTTGCCAGCTTTCACTGCGTTTTTCCCTTGCGCATTGTATATACTCACAATGTGCGACAATGCTCCAGAGGAGTGATGCACAGCAATTTGAAGAAGAGGAAGATTGTTACAGAAAATATTGTTTAAAATCTTTTCTTTTAAAAAATATTTTTATTATACTTGATTCTCAATGACCCGATCCTTCTCATTGACCCAAGCCCTAATTCTTTTGGCGGAATAAATAAAATTAAATTATGTTACTTGCTGCGATGCTTCCTATCCAAAACATATATATGCAAATTTGAGGATTATTTCCTATCACTGCAGTAAAGAAAGTGTGCATAAAAGCACATGTAAACAATTTGTGTTCACTGATTTACAACTAACCCTGAAAAATCATTTTTGGTGAGCAGTTACATCTAAGCATAATAAAATAGGGTTTTGTTTTTGTCCATATTTTTGTCAACATAGTCATCCACATTTATTTAATTCTGTGAATTGCATCTAATGTACTGTTATCAATTTTAGCAAGATGAAGAAATACATACCAACACAACAGAAATCTTGGTGGGCAAGATATGGAAAGCCTATTGTATTTGCTGAAATTGTGTTCTTTGGATTTTGTTACGTTGAATATCGTAGATTAAACCAGTCTGCTGGTAGGAAATATATTATTATTTGTATGCCCCCGCCATTTTATGGCGGAAGGGCATATAGTGTTCACTGTGTGTGTGTTTGCAAATCGTGTTCGCTCTGTAACTTTGTCATTTCTTGTAGGATAACTCATAAATGCTAGACCCTATAATCCTCAAACTTTACATACATGTAGAGATTGGTCAGAACATTAGATACCCTGTATTGATTTTGGGGTCACTAGGTCAAGGTCGCTGTGACCTTTAACATGAATAAAATGGTTTCCAATTAATAACTCAAATAAATCAAAAACAGTTAATTGAGCATTAGATCTTCAAACATTATAGGGATGTTGGTCACCCTATTGTTTTTGAGGTCAGTAGGTCAAGGTTGCTATGACCAGTCCTTCACATTTCTGACTGACTATTAAGCTGCAATGGGGGCATACATGTTGTAATATCTTGTTCATTTAGAATCTATGTAATTATCATATTGATTAGGAAACATTTTGTGCTCATCTACTAGTATCAGTATCTGGACTTTAAACACTTCTCTGAGATAAAACTAAAATCAATTATACTAGTATACATAATATTTCCTCAACCTACTGCCACCATTATCGTAAACATTTGATCTCTATTTTTTCAGTGACAAGATACGAGTATTCCAAAAAGCATCCTCAAGTTCTCAATAGTAAGTTGTTATAACATTATCTGGTTATTGGGAAATTCATCTTGGCATTAGGTGTTTACCTGTTCCTCCATTACCACGCACATTAATTAAATATAAACCTTCGTGTCCATTACATACTGCACTATTTTGCTGAAAGATGAGCTAAAATCAATACACATCTCATGTGCAGCTTTTTGGAACAAATAATATGGATGATCTCCCTTGATAAGATGTCTGGCTAAGTCCATTTCTGTGTAACTTGATTATTGTCCCTCCCTATTGATATGAGAAACAATAATTGTTGAAGGACATGGGATAGGAGCGTGCTTTGTGTGTCGATGGAGTAAAGGGTTGATAAATACTGAATCCTGCCTTCCTTGGTTTTAACAAAACTTCTTATGAATGTAAATGTTGTAGAGCTTAAATTGTGTTTAATATCTAGGAATGTATTACACATATTATAGGGGAACCATGTTGGTGACTTGTCTGAGATTCCCGTATGTGCATTTATGTGTGACTTATTGGGACACTATACAATTCAATGTGTATGACTTATTGCGATAACTGTAAGTTGACTTGTTTATACACTGTGAAAACTGGTCTGCTGTTTGCTATATATGACACGGAAACATTGTTGTTACAACACCTGATCAAAACAAATTTGTAAGCTAACAATAATATGTGCTAGTCTGAAATGAAAAACTGGTTAAATTATGTTTGTTGTTTTGTAGTGTATTATCAACTAGGTGAACGCATGGGAGGTCTGAAAACTCGAGAGGAAGATCAAGAACGATGGAAATATTATGAAAGGGCCCTACCAGACAAGGAAACGTAAAGGAAATGTGAAACAAACGTGTAGGAAATGTGAAACAAACGTGAAGGAAATGTGAAACAAACATGAAGGAAATGTGTAGGAAATGTTAAACAAATGTGTAGGGAAATGTGAAACAAATGTGTAGGAAATGTGAAACAAATGTGTAGGGAAATGTGAAACAAATGTGTAGGGAAATATGAAACAAGTGTAGGAAATGTGAAACAAATGTAAAGGGAAATGTAAAACAAATGTAAAGGAAATGTGAAACAAACCTGAAGGAAACATGATTCTAACATACTAAGCATTTCCTGATATTGACAGTAAGAAATGTGATATGTATGCACTTTTAACTGTAATAAGTTATTCAGTGTACCTGTATATATGATGAAGGACTAGGTACAGATGTTGTGGATTGTCACATGTGATACATTTACAGTAAATTACATTTGTTGGAGACCAATTATGCTTCCCACTGACTGTCTGGATGAAAACAAAGTTTGGCCTTACATGTTCTTCTTAAACCTTTGGTCCCATTTCAATGAAACTTCACATGAATACTTTGTACCAAGTCTAGTTGTCAGGAATTTTGTACTTTGACGATTTTTGCCAGAGTTATGTGGGATAATGTTTTTGTGTTTTCTATGAATTTTGGAAGGAGTTTGACTGACACTTAAAAATTCTTTCCATTTGTCTTGTGAAATTGAAATAATGATTTTCTGAGCCCAGAAGATGAAATTTTTACCAAATAATTGCATGCCCTTAACTGTCCTTTACCGGGTATTATAAAATCAAATTATGATTGTACAGTTTAAATGACAATTTGTGAGATCTGAGATACCCGCACCAAGTGCATCAGAGTGTAAATAATTTGAGTGAACCAAAGTTGATTCTGCATGAATGTTTATTGTTATTATGTTAATGAATTGTGTTGATTCTCTTGAAGTAAACTTACCGGTATGTTAAAATTTATTCCTGGTTCATATTTCTTGCTAGAACAAACTCTAATTATGCATATTTCTTGAGTTATATATTTTATTTTTTAAGTCATCCTGGCCAATGTTGACCATGTTAATGTCCATGGTTTGTCATGTACAATTTTGTTGTTTAAACATTATTCTATGAGCTCAAGGAAAGCATTACGGAGCACTCAATAGTGCTTTGCTAGGAAACAGATTGCTACCAAAAATCACTACATAGCAGGCAAAGCTAAAATTAATTGACTAGGGCTTGTTAACAGTGGACCATTGCACATTAAAGTGCTATCAAATACTACAGAAGCGATCCATTGTACAAGAAAGCTCTTGGTAGAGCTCACCTAGCGAAGTGCTGAGAAATGGTGCGCTATCAGCGTTGTTGCATCGAGGTAGGAAAGCACTATTCAGTAGTTAGGTAGGCAACAGGCTCCCGGTTCATCATACATTAGTCTTTGATTTCGACAAAGAATGTGCTTGTGAATAACGAGAATGACACCGAGGTCTGACATTGAGGTCACAATCTTTGTCCATCAGACATTCATGATAAATATAATACATGTACTGTAAACCAGGTCACCAGTTGCCATTTTTATTTCAAAGATTAAGATGATGGCTGAAGGAAGAAAGGACCATTCATAGAATACTCCCACCTCTTTGTGGTCGTTTTAAAATCATCACTTGGTGTGGCTAACATATAGAGCTTGTCAAAAGAAACATAATTATGTGGCAGGTAAACACCATAGATAAGAAAATCATCTCCAGAAATAATAGTGCAGCTATTGTCACTATAAAGAGGAAATGTTTCAAGAATTGTATGAAAATCACAGAACAACAAAAAATACGAGCAACACTTTTATTGTCACAGAAAACAACAGTTCCCTTCAACTAATTGTTGAAAATATAATAAAACTGCAAAATCACAATACCGTACCATACAGTACACATATCTTTATCAAAATAAAGTCCTGGCAAACATAGGTAAAAAATAAAATTGATAAAAATCATCACAAGGAACCAGTTTTTTGAATCAGTATAAAAGAATACTTCCTGGTTGTATTACTGTGTGTATATATGCTTCCATAAACATCAGCAACATTTTGTGCTCACAATAACAACCAGTACTTGCAAGTTTTAAAACATACTGTGTGATATGCTGAATCGTTACAGGATCCAAGAAACCAACATGCACAAAATGTCTATATATAATAATGGCTTCAACTGACCAGTGCTTGGAGACAAATCTCAGACTTTCAGAACATAGTTGGTTTTGTAAAAAATCCTTCATATTCTACCCAGACCATGTGTGATAGAATCATAAACAAGAAAACTGATCATTGAACCTTGGACCGAGAACTCATAAAGTTGTTGCTGAAATTCTCGAAAAAAATGTCATGCTAATATAAAGTGATTTACAGTTACTAGATGAGACATGTGAACAATTATTTGTCTGACACTGAAGATTTTAGAACATCAATAATAAATGCAAATACTGTAAATGTAGCGTATATCAGAGGTCACAAGTTGTCATTTTGATTAAAATGGTAAATCCTGGTTAGAGTGTGGCATTCTTGTTCTGAACAAGAAAAGAAATATCTTTACTAAGAGACGGAAGACAACACAGTCTAAATGATACACTAAAATGAAAGCAATACCTAAGAAAAGAAATCTCTTTACTAAAAGACGGAAGACAAGATGGTCTAAATCATACACTAAAATGACAGCAATGCCTATTTGGCTTACAAGGGCTAACAACAGAACTACTGTAAGTGCATATAAATACATTAAAAGTAGATAGGGCAGTTCTACGATCAGCCCTCAATTACTCTAGACTGGTACACCTTTACAGAAAAATTTACAAACATGAGGACGGACATCTCGACATGGAAATCAAAATAGAAACATAACAATTAACATTGGATAAATTATCCTGACTCCACTATATTGAGCATGGGTCCTGGTATGATATAAATTAACAATTGTAACCTGATCAACATGAATACAGTGCCATCATGGCAGAGCGGCCCTCTCTTGAGCAACAATC
Organism: Spisula solida; assembly: GCA_947247005.1. Classification (NCBI taxonomy): domain Eukaryota; kingdom Metazoa; phylum Mollusca; class Bivalvia; order Venerida; family Mactridae; genus Spisula; species Spisula solida. The sequence continues at coordinate 6,798,602 of OX365945.1, forward strand.
TTAATATCTTAACAATCCCAGAAATATGCGTGAATACTGGTTAGTTAATCCAGGGAGCAACCATTGAGAGCAATTATTACAAAAACTTAGTTTAACTGATGCCAAGTTAATTAGTTTAAAAAGGTGAAGTTCATCTTCCTTTCCAGAACCGCTTTAAGAAACTCAGGACTGTCCAGGTACGAGCAGTTTCAAACTATGGATCAGTAAATTTCAAATCATTAAAATGAATAATTCTTAACTTTATCACAAGAAGTTCATATCACAAAAATGTTATAAAGGAGTGAAAAGTTACTGTTTTACTAACATATACATAGAACAGTTAACCTTTCACCTCTCTATGTACTAAACAATCACAGGTTAAAGTGTACAAAATCTTACATAGTACAAAACGTGTGTGCATTTGAAAAACAATATTAGAATCTACACAGTACAATGCCATGTTTAAACAATCAGTCATAAATGTTTCTGGCATAACCCTGCCTAGCAAAACCACAAATATCAAGAATTATCTCCCTTGATATGGTATCCATTTCTGTAAATGGATTGCCTCCCCTCCATATTTATTATTTTCAAATAATAGACGTAGGCTAGGGACTTGGATAGACATATATCTGGAACTTGTTTCACAGGAAAATGTAGACAAATTAGCTAGACATAGGAATGCTAAACAAATCAAAACAATATCTACTGAACAACAACATCATATCACAAACAAAGAAAATAAATAATAAACACACTTTGAACACAAACAGACTAAATGTTTCAACACTCTAGTAGTGTAAGCAGCTACCTCTAGGCAAGAATAATTTATATATGGCAGAGTATGTGCTGCCATAAGCACAGGGTCAAAGGGCTGACCCTTTATTTTTACAAAATTAACACATCTAAGTAAAAAACACTATTTCTACTACAATACTGATGTAAATTTTGAAGTTTAATTCTAAGGCACTTAATAATATGTTTGTAAAACATGCATGCCTTCTACTGGCAACCAATTGGCTATTGTCAATTAGCTGATCTTGTATAATTCAGTTCTCTACATCACTGTGGCGTTTGAACTGCTGACCTATGTAAATTGTACGAGATCAACTCAAGAACACAAAGCACATTCACCCATTTCTGCAAATTGGAGCATAATAATTACAAATATGTTGTCATTTATACATCTGTAATACTTGGACCGCATACATATCTCACATGTACTGTGTGTAGATTTATATAAACCATTGTAAAATATGAACTTCGTTAAAAACGAACTTCGTTGAACGAAGTTCACATTGGCATGTTTTCATAAGTCTTACTACATAATAATCACAACCTTTTTTAAGAATGAAACTGTCAAAGATATGTTTAATCATGATTTGTATTCATGGAGAAACAGGACACGAGTACACTTGGATAATGATTGAAGCCCTCAGTGGATCTAGTGGTCAGAATCTGTCGAGGTTGGATCTAGTGGTCAGAATCTGTCGAGGAGGATAATGTTGTCAGGATTTGGTGTCAGGATATTCAGACGCTCAACTATCTTGATAGAAGATGTTGAAGAACATGTTTCTGAAAAATAAATAATAAAAATATTAATAATCTGTATTCATACATCACTATAATATTTATTGACAGTATTTTGTACAATACAAGACATGGGCGGGGTCCAATATATGTGTACTGGTTCATAAATGTTGGTCCACTACTTGGTTTACAGGGACACAGAAAACAGGCGCCTGTTGCCTAAGTAAAGCGCTACAGGGCACCTTTATTAAGGTACCTCTCGTTCAATTAAATGTAGTGGGTATGGATTGACTCCCCTGAAAAGCACTATGGAGTGCCTTGCTAGGTTAACAGACTTCAGAATTAAAGTCCTATTTAAATATTCTAACCAACCTGTTTATCCTCGGTCTTGGTAAATGTATGTGAACAATTCATGTATGAACAGTATGGTTTATCTAGATGTTCTGACATCACATGTAATTTGAAATGATGGAAGACACTGAACTGTAGACTGCAGGTTCCAAACTGAAAATACACACATACAATAGTCGGTAAAACAAATGCAATTTATACATGAAATTTAATACCATCTTCGAAGCAAAAAATCTCAGTGGTCAAAAGTATTTCAGTTATATAGATACTACCAAGTCACTGTGCCAACCAGAAATCACCTCAATTCCACAAAAAAGTTATTGCTCAGCTGAGACTGCTATTTTTAGAAAGTATTTTGTTGGTTAAATGACTTTCATGTAAACAAGTATATATAGTTTCATCGAAGTGGGATGCCAATTTAATAGAGCAATATATAACAAGTCTGATTTTTTTACAGAAAATAGTGCTTTAAAGTTATAAGCATCTAAGGTAAAAACTTAAGTCTGTTATAACAAGCTCAAGTACTAAGTTCTTTATTGTTCATAACTGGTTGATTTTCATGAGCATTTCATACAAAAATCACCTACTATATCAATATTAAGCAATAAATACACAGTTTTTGGCAGCAATCTACATTACAAGACTATAATTGTAGTCATATAATAAATTCTAACTAAATGTCTCAGCTTTTTTCATGGAATTGCAGCCTGAAACTACCCTCATAAGTTGAGCTTCCATTAAGAGAGTTTTACCATTTTTAACGACTGATATGTTATAATGTAGCGGCAATGAATCAAACTCTATTGAATCTATAATGATGTTGAGAAAAGAAAAATGGAATTGAAAGTTTGAACTCAAACTCTATTATTGAACAACTTTTAAGTTTATATCTTTTTAAAAATTTTAAAAATGGGATAGATGATTAAAATTGATTCTACATAGAGCTTGTATCATGATCCCGGGCATAGATCGGAACATAAATACTAAACTTGTTCCTACCTTGCATGACCATTTGTTGATTTTATCCACTGGTAAAGCTTCCACATTACCATCTCGTTTACCTAGTATTACCATTCTGTCGTATGTTATACCACAGGTAATCACTGACTTCCCACAGCCTTGTAATGCCTCACCAGGCTTTAAATCCTGTAAAAACATAGCATTTGTAGAACAATTTTAATGTACATATTGTCTTCCCACAGCCTCGTAACGACTTATCAGGCTTTAAATCCTGTAAAAAAAACACCAAAATGCCTGTAACATAAAACGACCTCAGTAATAACACAAATGTTTCGATTTTTGAACAATGATTTATTACTTCACATATTGTACCAGGGTTGAAGACTGTATCATCATTATTCTTTAGTGATTTATTTCATTGACAGAATTGTTGCAAACAGTTGTGTAACAGTTGTATCTGATAAAAGCAATTGATAAATATTGTTGTCAAGAATGCTATTCAAAGTGTGTTACTTACAAAGTTGTAAGTTCTAACAATATTATCACAGCCAACAGTATATATGGTCCCGCCATCATACCATACATAGGTCACAGCTTCACTTCCCATACACATCTTTACCAGTTCACCAGACTGAAATAAAAACACTGTGTATAAATATAACTATTTGTACATGAAAACTTTAAACAATTCTTCAACATAAACTGAAAATAATTTCCTTTATGGCAAGAACCTATTATGTCAAATTTCATAAAAGAGTAACTCAATAAATGCTGTATTATTACCACTTAACTCGCAAACACAAAGATTTCTGATTACAGAGATACTTACTGTACTAGAATGTATCATCAATGTTTGATCTGTACCACCACTTATAACTCTATCACCGGATATCTGTAATATCATAGAACAAGTTTAATATCATCCACTATATAACATTTCATAGTATCCAGTATTGTTATTTTTGGACAACTTTTATATTATTCATGAATGTCTTCAATAAAACAACTGCCAATGACATTAGTGCTTTTATTTCAACCTTTATTGCAAGGTAGGTTCACAGCAAGTTTGAAAGATACACTGTATTTGTTATCATTGGGTTTGATGCCATAGTTCTGTCATACGTGGTGAATTGTTTATGAAACCAGTTTTCCTGGCAATAATTTTAAACCACTCCTAACTTGATCTTTAACTGATAACTTCTCCAGATGACTGTACCCATAGTCAAGGAAGAACATCATCTGAATTACCTGGGTACTGTTTTATCAAAGCACTTACGGAAAACGTAAACATGCGTTCAAATTTAACTATTCTTTAAAACCTACATATTGGTGACATGTATGCTTTGTAGGAGTTTGTTAACTGAATCAGAATTCATATTGAACAACCTTTTATCACAATTTACACATGTCAAAGAATTATAAAGAACTTAAATTTGAACGCAAGTTTAAGAATTTCGTAAGTGCTTTGATAAAACCGTACCCTGGATTGCAAGTTATACTCAATCATTACAACTTATATATAACAATCTTTAGTGGTTTCTTTATTAAAAACCTGAGATTTAACAAACAAAACAGTTATAAAAGTGGAGTTTTCAAACAAATGAATGAGAGTATTGATGGGAGATAAGTGACTAAAGTTTGTTATTACCTGAAGACAAAGTGGCGGCTGTGTATGACCTTCTAACATTGTAATTAACAAGCCAGTGATGGCATCAAGTACATATATAACTTGATCAGCTGTAGCTAGACATAACATCTTAGTCATACCAGCACTGCCACTTCTCACACTGTGTATACTGGATGTTGTACACGAGAAATTGTTCAACTCCTTATCAGACTGAAATAAAATAAATGTCATTATAAATTACAGTAAAATTATACATGTATCAGATGAGATGGTGGCAACTATCAGACCTCTTTTTTAAATTTAAGACTTGGGTTCCTTTTAGTGGTAAATAAAAGGGGGGGGTGATAATTTAGATTTTTTTCTTTCGGCCGTATTATATTGACATGTTGCTTGTTAACCCAATGTTTAAACAGGAATACTCCAAATCAAAACAAAATAGAAGCATTAACTTTGTATGTAAATCTGATATTCTAACACAACACTATTTGCAAACCCACCATGCTGTTTTTTTAACAAATCTTAACAACTTACACAGAATTTATGGAAAACTTTTGAGTTACAGTTAGTAAAACAGTACCATGGACAGCAAGAAGATGTGTATCTAGTATCAACAACCACTAACTAACCTTCAAACTGCGTACAGATATACTTCCATCTGAAAATCCAATAAACAGTCTACCCCAGTCTTCATGTAAACATGTAATACGATCCATGTAATCATATGTTGTTATCAAATTGAATTTCTGAAAAATAGACATAATTTATTAACCCTCTACTCTATAGATTTATAATCAATGTATCTACAATTTACTGCTTAAGATTGAGCACACCATCTTTATACATATTATTGGAAAACAATGGTCATTAACACTTTGCATTTCTTTTTAATGTTTATTTTGGATAGGAATGTATTAGTATTGCAGTTGAATTGGAACTACCCAGTCCCATTATTCAGACACTGGGTCAACCACTTCTCACACTACCAGTAAACATGGAGTGGAACATGAGGTAGCTTTACCAGTGTCATTATCATTGAGTTGATATAATAGCCTAGGGTTTGATGCGCAACTTCTGGCTCCAAGGGCTGACAATGCAACCAATAGATCACAGGGGCTGATGATATCTATATACATGTACTTGGAACCTCATCACATGACATCACAACAATATCATCTTAATTCAACGAACTGTACTTGAAATGTTGTCCTGTGACATCACAACAATATCATCTTAATTCAACGAACTGTACTTGAAATGTTGTCCTGTGACATCACAACAATATCATCTTAATTCATCAAACTGTACTTGAAACGCAATATCATCTTAATTCAACAAACTGTACTTGAAACGTTGTCCTGTGACATCACAACAGTATCATCATAATACCTTTTTCCAATTACGGAACCTTTGAAGAGAAATTGAGGCATATAATAAACAAAAAATTTGTTAGTTTTTGGTGTAAGATCAATTTTATTTCACTCGTGATCATAGAAAATATTGATTTTCTGTTATCACTCGATGAAATGAAATTTGATCTCACACCAAAACCAACAAATATACTCTATATAACACATACCTGAGGTTCAAACACCATCAGCTTCTTACAAGTACCACCAGTATATAACACATCACCCACCTCATCAACACTTGTTACATGTAAACAGTTAACCAAGTAAGGTGAACAGTCCAACTCCTTCAGTATACGACCAGTCTGCAATTATATGAAAGTCATAAACAATAAATGCCTATGCAGACCAAAATCACATACATGTACATGCACAATTCTTACAACACGAGGGCTATTGGCCCTAAAGCGCTCACCAGATGACTAGCAATTTAGGCAGAATCAGTATTTGTTATGATATGACCTTAATATTTGATGTAGATTTTACATATACACACTTTGTGGCCAGGTTTTATAAAGATGAGGTAAAAACTGTGACCTCTAGAGTATACACAAGGTTTTTCTTTGATATGATCTAGTGACCTAGTATATGGACCCAGATGACCCAGTTACGACCTTGACCTAGATTTTATAGAGACAAACAAAGTGACCAAGTTTCATAAAGATTAGGTAAAAAATGTGACCTCTAGAGCGTTAGCATGGGTTTCTTCAACGTGAACTGGTGACCTAGTTTTTGACCCCAGATGACCCAGTTGCGAACTTGACCTAGATTTCATAGAGATACACATTGTGGCCAAGTTTCATTCAGATCATATAGAATTGTGACATCTAGAGAGTAAACAAGGTTTTTCTTTGATTTGTACTAGTGACCTAGTTTTTGATCCCAGATGACCCAGTTACGATCTTAACCAAGATTTCATAAAGACAAACATTGTGATCTAGTTTCATAAAGATTATGTAAAAAATGTGACCTCTAGAGTGTTAACAAGGTTTTTCTTCAATGTAACCTAGTGACCTAGTTTTCGACCCACGGTGACCCAGTTGCGAACTTGATCTAGATTTCATAGAGATACACATTGTGACCAATAGACCAAGTTTCATAAAGATTAAGTGAAAACTGTGACTTCCAGAGTGTTAACAGTCCAATTGTTGACGCCGGACCAATAGGGTGATCACAATAGCTCACCTTGAGCACTTTGACAGCCTTCCCTGTCTGACTTAATAGAATCTTTCTGGCTTGAGTGTAAATGGTGCCTGTGGTATACCTTGACAAGATGGGACAGCGTTTAAAGGCATTGTACAAATGTATGTGATATAGTAAAACTGGATTATTTTTTTGAGATTTTGGTCAAGACAATAAAGTGAAAGTAGGAGAAACTTAACACGCATGAGTCAGTCTGTGTATCTGTGAAAGCCTATATGACCCTCAGAAAAAAAATAATTGGGCATAGACATGTGATAATTTAACACAACATTACCTTGAGATCAAATCGTCTAAGCTCACTGCCATTATAACAAACATAAAGATCTCCTTTGAATTGCTGTATACACGCCACTGATAATGGTGGTCCTTTATATTGTATCAAACTAAAATGAAATACACAGAATCTACATGTACATTTAAACAAGAAGTCATTAAAAATTGCAAGCAATACAGAAGTCCCATACCAGTTTGAAGCCGTTTTCAATGTTTCTGTTGCCATAGCAACCACAATTTTTGTCGGAATCAAAATATCTTTAGACGTGCATAATTCCATATATTGCCCCCTATCCACATACAAAGTTTCATAAACCTAGCTTGGAAACTGTTTTAGTTATGTCAGGATCCAGATTTTTTTACAGAGGGCAAACCCATAGTCCCCTCTGGTCAAAAACCAGGAGGGGACTAATTACAATGTATCCGAGCTTGTGACCATACTTGATTTTAATACTATTTAACAAGCTTACATATGTTACTTCTGAAATATTCCAGAAAGAGGGAAAGAATATGAAACTCTATCTTCAAAGTGGTTATTTGTAAAGCATTCTTGATTGATCACACGATGCCGAAAATCAAGTGAATTCATGGATTAGTTCACAGTCTACATAAGTAACACAGAAAACGTAATATGATCGTACCTATGTTTCTGGCTATCATCACCAGAATCTGAGTGTGTTTCAGTCTCAAGTTGAACCTCATCTAGTAATGACCTTTTCACCTCTGACAAAGCTGAAATTGGCGGTCTCTGGTGCTCTGAATTGGCTGGAATTCGTGGTGTCCTATCCTCAGGAGCAGCTGAAATCTGTGGGGTTCTATCCTCAAAGCCAGCAGAAATTTGTGATGTTCTATCCTCGGAACCGGCTGAAATGCGTGGCGTCCTGTCTTCAGAACCAGTCATCACCATATCATCCTCAGACTTTGTTGTTGACATGGTCGGTGTAAACCTACATCTATTAGATTCAAATTCAGCTTCAGAGTTTGTATCAGATTGTAAAATGAAATTTTCTTTCTGTTTACGACGTGATAACTGATCTCTTTCTTTCTTTGATTTTAATCGTTTCCTTACAGGAGACTGTGTTTCGAATGGTAAAGTCATTGGACTACACCTAGTCGGTGAATCTACCCTGTCTAGTTGAACAAAGCAATCTTTTACAGGACTAGTTCTGGATGAGGATAAATCAATGCCATTATATAAGATACCAGTGAGTTCATCCGTTGGTTTCGACATATCCACTTCCATGGTTTGCTCCCCGCCCTGTTCATCACAAATTCTCTTTATTTGTTCACCAAGTGAGTAACCACTTTTTACGCTCTGAGATTCAACATCACTGTAATGTGTTAGAGTTCTTGTACTACTAGTTTTGGCACTTTCGTCACTTTTATACCCTCCCTGAGCCCCTGAATTCTCTCCCCCTGCCCTCACAACAGGAGTACTTCCTGCGTCAGGGTTTTTCCGTAGCTGAGTCATGGCTTCAGGAGAGCTGAACACAGTGAACATCACAGATTTATTCTTATTTTCCATGGAAACCTGTCTCACCAAGGACTCATAGTCTGTACCTTCAGGTAATGTTCCCATGTATTTAAGTGACAGAGACTTTTTCTCACTATCACTACCCGTGTCTATACTAAATGTACTGTCTCGTCGTTCACGTAGCCCACCTATAGTACTACAAGTAGCTGCACTATCATTACTAGACTGCTTCAACAAAGGAGAAGCCCCTTCAGGTATGGTCCCTTTCTCTATCGATGTAATACTTTTATTCAACAATTTCCCTATATCAGTGTCCCCTTTCATCAACGCATCTAACGTAACAAATCCCACCTTATCCAACGGATTCTTCAACACACTTATAGAATTTGAAGCATTAATACTATCCCCTTTAGCTTCTGTGACACTTGCGTCAACAGCCGGATTCGTAACTTCACCGCCACTATCACCTTTCTTTTCAGCATTTCGTTGTTTGATGAATACAGACATCAAGGATTCAGAGCTACCAGATAATGCATCAATAGATTGACTGAACAATGTGTTTGTATCTATAGGACCAGTCGGCTCAGCAGGAAGGGAGACTGGTTCCGAAACATTTGAAGTCCATGAAGCTCGGCGTTCAGAATTTCTTGGGGTATCTGGTTGTGAACCAGTCTCAACGTTAGAGTAGCCACCTACAGATGAGAGATCTGAATGTCGCTGAGACAGCAGGAACTTTAACAATACAGGGTTCTCATGTTGTATTCTGGACAGGTTTTCAGCAGAGAATAAGTTAGCTGAGGCTTGTGAACAAGCAGATGAACTACGACTCTCTGAAATAGTATAAGAAATAATGTTATACTAACATTCAGTTCCCAGAAACAGAAAATTAGTGGTAGAATTAGTGGTAGGGCAGACAACTGTTCAATGCTTGTGATTAAACAAAGGTCATATCAGGTGAATTTTGGATGTAAAATACGAAATTAATACAAAATGCAGATGTTTTGGGAGTCATGTTAAATGTCAGCACACTCATCTTCAAATAACAGGAATTTTAACTTTAAAGGTGCTGAAGGGCTCTGGTTGTGCTAACATTTTCGTATGATGTAATTTTTACCAATATGGCAGAAGAGGATGAGCCTTTTTCACTTCATTCGCCATACCTATATCAGGTGGTGTCACATGAACCGATTGGTTATCGGTGCACATGCTACTTGAAGTCGGCCCGTAGTTGCAACAATGTTACAATGAGACAAGTATGGATCTACTTCTAGAACACTTTACCTTCAAGAAGTTTCAATCTCTTAGTTCTGTAAGTTTGTTCTTGTTCCATCAGCTATAATAACAAGATACAACTGTTTGATAGACAACATATTCTAAGTAGAGCAATAATCACAACTAGTCTGAATTACCTCCCTTATCACTTCTAAACCACCCTCATGCTACAGGGAACCAGACTATAATCACAACCAGTCTGGATTACCTCCCTTATCACTTCTAAACCACCCTCATGCTACAGGGAACCAGACTATAATCACAACCAGTCTGGATTACCTCCCTTATCACTTCTAATGCACCCTCCTGCTAAAGGGAACCAGACTATAATCACAACCAGTCTGGATTACCTCCCTTATCACTTCTACAGCACCCTCCTGCTAAAGGGAACCAGACTATAATCACAACCAGTCTGGATGTAAACCAATTAATTTTCGCGAATACTAACTTTCGCGTTTTGCTGATCGTGGGCATATTTGCAACTACCAATTTTTCGCGTTTAATAAGTTTCCTGCAGAGTCCATATTAATGTTTATAGCACTTTCGCGCGAAATAATTTCTACGTTAACAGTATCACTTCTAAAGCACCCTCATGCTACAGGGAACCAGACTATAATCACAACCTTCTCTTGAACCAATATTCTTTTTCGTAAATGATGTTTTCCAACACAAAACTGCACACAATATACTTGGTATATGTTTTATAAAGAAACAAGACTGCGTTCAATAAACGCTTATGCCCCCTGTGGAAGCCTTGTCCATAAATAAGTCTAAGTCCAAAATTAGGTCAAGGTGAAGGTCAAAAAGGGTCAGGTGATACAGGTGTGTGGAGAGTGTTCATATACAACATCCATGCAAGTTTGGAAGCTTTGCAGCAAGCCATAATGATGCTAGAAGACACGGTCAATTTGGGTTAACCAGGACGGACGGACGAACGGACGAACGGACGGACGGACGGACGGACAGGTGCATCACTATATGCCTCCCGATCTATCGATACGGGGGCATAAAAATATTTTTTTCAAAAAAATTAACATCTTCATAACGCTGGATTAAAAATTCATTTACTGCTCACAGAGACCTACAACTAAGACAACATACTGTGTTTTTTTGTTCAGCACATTTGTTCAATTCCTGAGCAGCCTCTTCAATAAGACTCTTCAATTTGGAGATTTTGACGTCAACAGTTGAGATTTCCTGTCTAACACTCTCTTCACTGACACTCACATTGTAAATCTCATCCAGTATGGAAGACTGAGAATGTTGAGAACTATCCAGATGTTTGTCTGAAATCATAAACAGCAACCATGGCAACACTAACAACAACTAGAGTCATCATTGAATGAGGTTAACACCTAGCAATACCGCTTTTTCAGAATCAAGGGCAACAACTCTGCCATGCCTGAACCAATGCTTTGTCACACACATCTACACACATCTATATATTAAGGACAATTATGACTTTGTGTATGAAGTTAAGTTAAGTTAGGATCCCTTTCAAACTGTGGAAGTAGTTTGCTCTGACTGATCTATCAAATAATAGCATAAATGACTGATTAAAACAACAAACATTACTGTGTACACGGTTTTATACAGAAGTTCAAAAACCTTAACTTAATAAGACAAACTCTAATAGACTAACACTTCACTAGAAAGTGATGGTGAAGTTAAGGTCATTTATTATTTGCTTTCAATGGATTATGGACATTTTTCAGTGAAAATAACAGTGAAAATAACAGTGAAATTACCACTTTGTTATTTTCACTGTTTTAGAAGCTGGTTCCAGTATCATGCAGAAAAAGAATCGTAACGTCAACGGCGCCGGGCTTTAAAATATGCGTTACGTCATCATGACGTCATAATTCTCGCGTCGTGACATTCTAATTTCGACGTTATTTTTCCAATTAAGCCAATTACCAAACACATTTAAGAGGAATTGAGGCATATAATAAACAGAAATTTGTTGATTTTTGGTGTAAGATCAATTTTATTTCACTCGTGATCACAGAAAATTACATTTTCACTCATGGCTACGCCACTCGTGAAAATATTGATTTTCTGTGATCACTCGGTGAAATAAAATACGATCTTACACCAAATTCAACAAATATCCTCTTTATTTACCTTTAGGTAAAATCACATCTGGTGGGTTATCAACAGGGACTGTAGCTGAACCATTTGTGGATACAGATTTTGTTCCTGTCTCCACTCTAGGTGCAGGAGCACCATCCAATATACTGGTCACTTTCTCCAATGTAGATCTACTGTCATTCTGTAATAGTACATACAGCATATAATACACAATACACATTTTGTACATATCATATGTTGAACATAAGTGAAGATTGACTCCTGTTATTATGTAGCTGTATAAAAATCATGACAAAATGCACCTGCATGAAGATAGGGTAGGTAGTAGGGTGAGGTAGCTGCGTTAAAACATGTCTCTTTTAAGTAAAAGGTTAACTGAATCTGAGACTAGCTTTTTAACTTGTTATGTACATCTTGTAAAATAACAAGAAAACATAACGTAAATGAGTGCATGACATGTAAAGTTGTTTGTGCAAACATCAATTACTGATTTTTATTACTAGTTTATTCAAATATTCAAATTCCAATATGAAGATAATGTTACACAGTATAATTAGTGTCTCTTATAAGGTAACTATCTATAATCAGTATATAGATCAAGGATCTATGTGGAGATCAAGGATATATGTGGTAAAGGGTGAAATACATGAATATATATATGAATATCTCACCTCATAAAACTGTGTAGGACTGTTGTATCTATCTCTAACAGGGACATCGTCATTACCAAACAACTTCTGTGTATGTACACTCTTCCTGACAGGAGAAAACCTTCCACTATTCACAGCATCATATCTTACATCAGTACTCTCCAATCCAGCATCTCTACTCACACCCACAGTATCCTCAGTAGCAGTATCAGATCCACTCAGTGTTACTCCTTCTTCACTCTGGGTGTGAGGTTTCTTGAAATAATCTTTAGCTTTAGTCAAAGCTGAACTAATTGCTAGATCATAACCATCATCATGTTTTTCCTGTTTGATTTTGATCATTGGATCAGGTCCAGAAGATGGCATAGTCCTTGAATGAGACACACCACTAGAAGCAGCTGAATAAGACATGCCACTAGAAGCAGCATGGCTGGAAGATGACAAAGTCCTTGAATTAGACACATCATTAGAAGGAGCAGGTAAACTAGATGAGAATCTGTCACTTACAGAGAGATGGGAATCCGTTGGTCTCTTATCCTTACCCTGTTTCTGAGCTCCATGTGTACTTGCACTTCTTAAATCATCAAAGCTTAAACCATGACTCTGTTCAGCATCATTATGAGAACTCTTGGGCCTATGTTCAGATGGCTTCCAAGTCCTAATTTCTGGACCGAGATTGGAAGTTTCTGTTCCTCTATCAGGAGTAGTTGACATTGACAGTCCTGACCACTCTCCAAAGGTTGTAAGATCATTTGGCACAGTACGAGGAGACGGAGGTTTCCTCCCCTGACTATCCTTCTGACAAAGCAGTTCATTTTCTGATAAGAATGACCTTTTCGGTCTGGCAGTTTCAGAAGATATTTCCCTGTGAGCTCTTTCAACAGGTGTCGGGTAATGAAGTTCTGAACTTCTTGTGTCTGAACTTCTAGTTGATACCTCTGGTGATATAACTATTGGTGATGTAACAGTAACTGTTGTATGACTGGCAGAGTTTCCAAATGGTGAAGCAGGCGTCACACCTAGATCAGTAAGAATATTAGCATCAAGTTCACAATTACCTGCACAAGCTAAATCAAGAAGTTTTTCAAGTTCTGCTATGTCAGGTTTAACATCCGCTTCAATAATGTTAGCAATTTCCAACTGGACACTTGGAGCAAGTGTGTCAATGTTCACCTGCTCATCCTGCCTATCACTGTCATTACATAAATCGGAATATTTGAGATTAAATCTACGTAGAGATAATTTTTTCTGAGACTTAGCATGCTCTCTCAGCATTCCAGCAAGTTGTAAACGCTCTTTTGTTGTTCTTGGAGAATTTACCATCTTCCTAAGACTATTTCTCTCCGCATTCTGTGAATATCTTCCACCAGGAGAACTTAAATCTGGGGTTACTGGCAGATGTCGACTGGGAGAAGCTGTTGACTCTGATGAAGTGGGGGTAGGATGACCTTTATTAACACTTGATTCAATTTTAGCTCTTATTGCATCTATATCAGCTTTTGTTTGAGAAATTCTTTGAGATATATTTGAAGGAGAAGAAACATTCTTAGAAGAATCTTGTGAACTGACAGAACTAACACTTGGTGTAGGTTTAGGTGTACTAGTCAGCCTTTCTGGAATTAACTGAGCAGCGTCCATATCAGAATAAGTACTGGATGTAGCAGACGACAGCATAGCTAGTTCATGTTCTTCACTTCTCCTACCCGGTCTATATGCGTCTGATGATAAATCTTTCCCTGACATGTAACTCATCTGGGCCTCTAGTACACCAGTTATATGCTGATTACTTCTATCTTTCAAATTTTGTAATTTCTCATTTATTTCTCTATGTTTCTCAAACTTTTTAAATTTTTCATCAGCTTGCTTCTTTTGTTTAGCTTTTATTCTGTCATTTCTTAGTTTTTTACACAGTTTCTCTGCCTTTTCAAGTACTGTTTCAGTCTGATCATTTCCTAACTGGTTCTTTCTCTGTAACTTAGGAGAAGACTTTCCGTTACTCAGTTTTTTGTTTCTTGTCTTCGATTTCTGACTCTTGGTTGACTCGGATTCGGACGACGAGTCAGGTAACACCTGTTTTTTTGACAATTGTGACCTCTGCTTGTTCCGTCCAGATCCTGAATGATTCGAAGTATACAACTCTTCAGCCAGTGAATCTGTAGTTGATGAAACTTGGTGCTGATCAGACCATGAGACCTTCTTATCTGAATTTCTTGATGACGGTCTTTCAATACTTTCAACACGAGATCTGTGCATGTTATCAGCTGTGTAAGGGTCTCTACTAGAGCTTCGACTCCTCCCCCTTCTCTCATTGCTACCTTCTGTCATATATCTAGAATCATTAAACAATGAATTATCGACACTAAGAGATGAGGTATCTTTGGCTGTGGAGAATGGTTGTGGGCCTGGGCTATATTTACGTCGTGATTTACCAGAATCAGGTCTGTCTTCATTTTCTAGTCTTCTTTTCAATCCGGAATCAGAGGACGACGTGCTTTCTGGAGATATGTTATCATACGAATGAGCTCTACCCCTACCTCTCTGACTTCTCAATAGTCGTCTACCTCTATCCTGACTGCTATCATCTTGAAATCGATTACTCATTCTGTTCTGTTCTTCTGTAATAGTTCTGTACATGTTGCTGTCAAAGCTGCCTTTTCTGGATCTCTCTGGAGGGTCATTCCTATTCCACACATAAGGATTATATCTGACGTCATTATAAAAATTATTATCATTCCAGTTTATATCCTGATAGTTATCATTGTGAAATTGTTCTTGTTGATGGAATTGCTGTTGTGGTTGAAATTGTTCAGCCTGTCCACCACCTTGATTATATCTCCAATCATTCTGTTTCCTGGAATGGCCGCCTCTACCTTTAGGTTTCTTGAATAAAGCTGGATTTTCTGGCTCTGCTGGTTGCCAATAGTTTCCATTGACATATGAAAGGTTTTGCTGTGATTTGTATTGTTTCCCTTGTTTCTCCTGACGGAAAAGTTCGGGCTGAGAAAACGACCTTGAATGTTTATTTACAGAACGTTGATTATGCCTGAATTCTTGCTGACCTCTGTGACTGACATGCTGTTCATGATGACCTTGGTGACCCTGGTTACGTATTGGAGTATCATCAAACTCATTGTTGAACAAATCACTGTGTCTGAAATAATAAGAGTTTAACTTTTATATTGCTACATTTTATACTATAGATTATTTTACAGCAACAACGCACTGGCATAATTCATACAGGAACTATAAGCAAATTCCAAGTACTTTTCAAGAACTTTTCAAGATTACATTTGAAGGCAAATTCTATGCCTGTATAAACCAAGAGAAAAATAACTTATAATATTAATAGTCATCAGAATGGTTATCCATTAAACCTTTTATACTCCAAAGATTCAGCATTTCTATGACTAATCAATCTGCAGGTGTTGATTACCCGTCATTTTCAAATATACACACAATGAATTATTCAACAGATACCAACTGACTGTAAAAAAAATAAAATAGGGCCTACATTCTATGATACCAAAGGGTAATAGCACATATTAAGAATATTCAAATACTGACTATAAGTAAGATTTCTGTGAACACATAATACTGGATATAAATAAAATTTCTATAATTATGCTATACTAACGACGAAAATGAATCCAAAATTTCTGTTCCTTCTTTTGCTCTACGACTGAGTGCAAGTTTATGTCTGTCTTCGTTTAAATGTTTACCATATTCAATGAGGTTTGTACATGACTCCATACATAGATTACAACTGTGAGGTGCACCCCTGTAAAAACAATTTCTAAATTTAATCAAGGTCTATTCCAAAACAATTTATGAGTGCCACATAGATTAATCATCACAAAAAAACTCATTTGTTGCAGCAGAATGTGAATTTAGGATTGTAAATTACCGCATCGGTAATAGTTTTCCAATATACTCTATGTATAATTAATGCAGAAGTTACTTGCCCAAATCAACAATGACTTGTCTCAGACAACAGGACAAGTGTTAATATCGCAGACTGTTGCAGTTCAGTTAAACAAGAAGATTTCTATGGACAGCGGCTGACTGCAAGTCATCCATCTGTTTTTAGACTACATTTATATCAAACAATAAATTAAATCAAAATGAAGAGTGTTGATAGATGAATAATGGGACTCCAATAATAAACAATTAATACTTAATATTAGAAAGCACAACTCACTTTTTTATTTTTTCAATCTTGATATGGTGCATCAAAGACCAGTTGTGATCTTGAAGTTCCTGCAAGTAACATACATACATGTACATATATAATATAACAAATCATCTGATCAATATTGACAAATTCTCACTACGGGCAAATAAATAAAAATAAAGCAGTTGACAGCAAGTTTTTTGTGGGATTTATAATTACATCTTTATTTTCTCAACCGGTTTCATTAATAATCATCAGGAGGAAAGAATGCCGTTGTCAACATGGTAACGACGTCACATCCTTCCCCTTTCTACCAGGAAATATTTTAAATTTGACAATATTGAATAAGTTAATAATAACAATACTCACATTATCTGCAGTATATGTCACCTTGCATAATTCACATGTATATTCTGTAGCAGCCATTTTCTGCAAATAGAATAAAAGGACAAGAAATAATATGTGCGAAACAAAACTACAAGTACAAGTTATTTACCTGAATTACACGTACCATACGGTTACCGCTATTGACACCACAGTGGCTGTAAGCATTTACCTTTATACAGGCATTACAGGACTAGAGACTGTAGTGTCCAATTGTAGCACTTTGCTAGGATAGTAGATAAGAGGACCAAATGGAAAGCGTTTCATAGGTGGAGAATTTATTGGCAAGACAGCATAGCCATACATACATACCCATCAAGGCAAAAGGCATGGTCATGCAGACTCAGAGTGAGACTAGAGTTCCAAGGGGTAGTCACCCTGTGGTCAGGGAATCCAGGATGATCAAAGGTCGAGCAGATAACGCTCTTGACTACTGATCAAGAGGTCCCTGGTTTGATCTCGGCCTGGGCAATTGATCATTAGAGAAACATTTTTCAGTGTTTCTCACCCAACTAGAGATGAGCTGGTTGGAGCCAAGAGGTCTTAATGTCATGAATCGGTGCGGTAAACTGGGCACATTAAAGAACCAAGGAACAGAGCTAGGGTAATGCTCCGATTTTCTTGTATAACACGTCTATCTCTTCATTAATTTTAAGTCTGTTCTTGTCTAACATCCGCCAAAATTAATCTGAAAGCACCTGTCGGCAGTAAAAAGTTTAAGTTGAAACAGAATTAAGTGAACGGCATGATCTGGATCTGCAGCACATGTGCAGGCATAACATAATTTTCTCATTTTTCTGACTATAAACACAAGAAAATGAGCTATCAAATACAGTGATAGGATTGGTAAACTATATAATACTTACAGTAAACAAATCGATACATGTGAAGTGTAGCAGAAAATCTTGGGCTTGCCTCAACTTGTCAAAATTCGATGATGACAGAAACGGCAAGGAAACTGGGTAATACGTGCCTCATATTCAGCGTGTTAAATTGCACAAACAAATGTGTCGTCTACAAAGTGTCAAATTGGTACAAAACGTCAAAAAACAGCACAAATTAGCAAAATATCAACTACACATTCCTAATATCATTTAGGCGCTTGGTTTCTATCAGGAAAGCTTCTCTATGAGTTGTGTATTATACGGCGCTTCGTCAAATATGCGGGACTACAATTATTTCATTGCTGGTGAATTTACTGTATTTCTATTTATTACTCCCAACAATCAATACCGATTATAACAGGGAGGCGCAGGTCTGGGTAACAGTTTGTTAAAATAAAGAGGTGCACCAATTATACAGTACAGTGTATAGCCAAGTGAAAGTGATAAAGAATATACAAATACAAAGTTTATTCAGGCATAAAATTGCATTCCGCATATTCATAGCCAACATATATACATAGACATGTGTGGTCAATAGTTAATATACAGTGAAGGCCTAAATTAAAACAGTAAAAATATGGTGTGAGAGTTTAGGGGCGCGTTCGGAACGCTGTTCCGCACATGTTCCGCACATCCCGGACAGTGGAACACACTTACGAACAAACCGGAACACTGTTCGGAACATGTTCTTTCTGTGCCCGCCACAGAGGTGGTGCAGCCAGAACAGTCACGTGGTTACAGCAAGAATATTGGCCGCTTGTGTAATAAAATATAATATAATAAATATATTTTCCAATTATGGACCATTGCGGGCAAACAGTCGCACTTAAATATATCCACATGCATATTTCTTCCTCCAATAATACGGCTGCAACTACAATTTTGGTCATCTTTAACATTTTACTTTCTGTTCCGTTTTGTTCGTAAGGTGTTGGAGTAGAACATTCGGCACACTGTGCAGGACAGTTCCGTTTTGTTCGTAAGTTGTTCGGAGTAGAACATCCCGCACATGTTCCGAAACAGACGCTACGAACATGCCCTAGAAGTTTATTGTCGCCAGAGCTTCTGCCTAAAATTTGGGAGACAGGGACTGGACTGAACGTAGGATGGGAGAGAGTTCAAGTATCAAATTGTTCGTGGAAAAAAAGAGTTCAGATGATATTGTGTTCGTGAGTGAGGTATTAGGTAGTTGTAGTGTTGGATAAGTAGCTTCCTGGCAAACAGAACCCAACAAGTACTGGTCGAAGGGCAGTCATCCAACACAACACCAGTCACCTCCGGCGTACATGTACCCCAGGGGTCAGTCATTGGACCCCTTCTTTCCTGCTGTACATCAATGACCTCCCACTTCGGGCAACATCCACATCCAGCTTGTTCGCTGACGATAGTCTCTTGTACAGGACAATTCGCACTACAGAAGATGCCAAAGCCTTACAAGATGACCTGGACAGGTTACAGCAGTGGGAGCGTGACTGGTTGATGGCTTTCAACCCATCCAAATGTGAGGTCATCCGCATCACCATGAAGAGAATCCCCATCAAGACACCATACTTCATTCACGACAGCGAACTGCAAGTTGTGACAGGGGGCAAGTACTTGGGGTATACATAGAGGAGCTCTCCTTCAACACCCATGTTGCTACCACGGCAAAAAGCCAAACAGCAGTCTCGCTTTCCTGAGAAGAAACCTGACAAGCTGTCCTCAACAGAATAAGACAGAATGCTATCAGACGCTTGTCAGGCCAATCCTTGAGTTCGTACGCCAGCACTGTCTGGGACCCGCATACGAGGTCCAGTATCAGTCAACTGGAGGCTGTCTAACGACGCGCAGCACGATTTGTCACAGCGGACTACCGCACTACAAGCAGCACCAGCCAGATGATTGCTGACATTGGCTGGAAACCCCTTGCCAAACGCCGTTCCAACGCCAAGCTGGTGATGGTCTACAGAATCACCCAGGGACTCGTCGACATTCCAGCTGAGGCCTTCTTCCACCCAACATCAATCAACACCAGGGGCCATTCCACCAGGTACTTGCTTCCCTTCTGTCGCACTGATGTGTTCCTGTACTCCTTCTTCCCCTCCGCCATCCGACTCTGGAACCAGCTCCCTGAGCAAGCCACTATCGTCGACGGCGTTGAGGTCTTCAAGAGGGGTCTGGTCAGCGAATAGAAGAATACTAGTATACTGTTTTTAAACGTTTTTAACTCTCACACTGTAAATACTTGCTGCACTGCTCATATGATTTTAATAGTACGACATTGCCCCAGAGTGGGATCTGTACTAAACAGGAAGAAGAAGAAGAAGAAGAAGAGTGTCTGGTTGGAATGAGGTGGTTGTGGTCTACATATACAAGTGGATTTTGAATTTGTATAAGAAGATAAGTGATTGCGAGATTCTTCTGTATTGTAATGTTTGAGGTTAGCTAGATCATGGTGGAAACGCTGCTGGTGTAGCTGTAATCACTAAAATGTATCTTGCGACAGCCCTCTGGACGCTTTCTATTTTGTTACTTAAGTGGTTTTGCCAGGGGTGCCATAGAACTGAACAGTATTCTACTTGGGGTCTTACGTAAGTGGTGTATGCTGCTTCTTTGACTTGTAAGTTGCTTGATTTGATGTTTCTTTTGATGAATCTGAGTGAGTTTGTTGCTTTTGAAGTTATATTGTTAATAGTAAGTAAGTAACGACTTTATTTATAGTGGATAACATATTTGCCAGAGCCAATTTACAATATGGTCCACTTGATAAATATGTACAATAAACAATAATAAAACAATATTTTACAAAACATACAACAAAGTAAGGTTATGATACAACAAAAATAGTTTGAAATGAAAACAAAACAGAGTAAATGTGATACATAAATATATGAACTAATAAAATGTACTTTGTAGTGCCATACACTTAAGTCTGTATACGTAGGAACTTCAAATACTATGGTCAGCATTTTGAGACAGAAGTTTTAGTTGAGAAAAGTGCCATTGAAGATATGATTGTTTGAATTTTGCTAGCGTTTCAGCTGAGCGTACATGCATTGGTATGTTATTCCAGATTGTGGGCCCTGAGTAGCTCAAAGATTTACGAAAAATTTCTATTCTTGGTGTTGGTACCTTTAGCTTATTGTTTTGATTTGATCGAAGTTCACGATCAGATGCTTGGTTGTTGATGAATTTTGAAGTAAGATAGTCAGGTGGTTGCATATTTATTGATTTATATATTAGGATAGCTTTTTTGTAATTTACTCTTTCTGAAAATAGCATCCATTTCAGTTCAGTAAACAATTTTGTTGATGGAGCATTGAAATCCTTATCGAGGATAATTCTTGCAGCACGCTTTTGAAATTTTAGAACTGTGTTTAGTAGTTCATCATTGCAGTTACTCCAAATGGTACAGCAATAATCAAGGCGTGGTAGAAAATAGGCATTGTAGAATAACTTTCGTGAATGTAAGCTTAGGTATTGTTTTATTCGTAACAGAAGATATAAATTGGTATTACATTTTTTAATGGTCTGTTCAACTTGACATTTCCAGTTTAGGTGTTGGTCAACATGTATTCCTAATAATTTCTCACTTGATGAGTATGATAGTGGTATACCTTACATTTGTATATTGTTAGAATTTGTGTGCTCTGTTATTTTGTTGTTGTTATAGGAAGCAGTGATGTACATTGCTTTAGTTTTTGATACGTTTGGAAGCATTGAGTTGTCTTTGCACCATTCATCAACAATATCAATGTTAGTCTGCAGTATATGTATGTGCAGTATGTACCTCAATTACTGTTTTACCAAACACATACATTGTTGTATCATCTGCAAACAATTCAACGGCCGATTTGTTAATGTGTAATGGTAGGTCATTAATATATAGTATAAACAGTATTGGACCTTAAAATACAAATATTCTGTTTTCCTAAATTAAATGTTTATAAATAAACTATGGAATCGAATGCGAATCAAATGCGAATCAGCAGGGGCGTAGAATTCTGATTTTTGTCAAAATGCATATGTAACATACTGAACAGAAGTGCATGCAACATAACTTGTGTATACATATAATGGTCAAAACACCTGTAGTTGCCTATAACAACAATCCAATGTGTAGGCCTACTATAAAGCTGTCAAGGGCTGTAGATCTTCTTGTATGACGTTTTTCTACTATTTGAGAAACCAATTTGCATGAATTCGCGAGTCAACTTGGGATGCTTCTTGAGCGTTTTAGGTTCATTTTTCTCGTTCAGTTGACTTTATGTGTGCCGTTTGATTGTGGTCTGTGATAGTTCTGTGTTCGACTGTTTCAATTAAGTGCTACTAGCACTTAATTGAAACAGTCGAACACAGAACTAGCCTAGATCTACCTTCTCCCACGAAGTTGAATCAATTAATGTGCGTGCTTCTCCTTAGAATATAGACTACCTTTCCAGCCAGTGAAAACGCCGATCTGTGCTGGTTAAATGCTTCATTTAATTACGACATCATGTGTTGATCACGTATTCTATCGGCCAATCAAAATGCCCATGTAACATTTTGAGTTATTTTAATCATTAAAGAGTGTGCTCTTAAAATATGTGTTGGCGGAAATTTTGATTTGCCAATCAAAATGCTTAAAAAAGACTTAGCTTCGCTCGGTACGCTACTCCGTCCTTTTTAATCATAGACATTTGGTTCAACTCGCCGTAAATCAATGATTTGACATAGGCACTAATAGACCAGGGTACTGACAAAAAGCATTTATTTACGTTCATGTTTCTCTAATGAAATTAAATTGCAACGTGTACGTATTTATGTACAATTAGCTACAGGTACATGTACCCATATACGTTCCTTTTACAACCTTTAATATTGCAGATAGGTGTACTTGCATGTTGTTTTCGAACTCAGATTTAACTACTTTTACTCGTTCGTCAAATATTTTAAGAGTTTCTGTTGCTATAGCAACCACATCTTTAAACAGCAATAAAGCAATAAGAGTATGTGTATGTCAATTATTACACTTCGCAAAAGGCTATACCCCTCAACTTTTTGGAACTTGGTGAATTATGCAACTATTCAGAAAATAGCCGAACTTTTACATACTGAAGAATTCTCCTCAAGCGGGTATCGGTTGAAAAATCAATAATCAAGGGACGCTAATGCTACAGTGTGTCTTTTGTCACGCTTTACTTCCCTTGTGGATTATCGATTACGTATACTGGTGTTTGATGTTGACAGGTTTAAGTGCAGACAGGCGTTATAAAAACGAACACGAAGTTTATTTTGCATAAAGCATAATAGCATGCTTATAACAAATAACATAGAAGAATAACGGTGTTTATAGTGTAGTGTAAAAGTATTCTGTCGATATTAATTATTTCTCTATTAATTTATTTCCATTTCCCTCTTGTTCTCTATATATGCATGTGCATATTTTGTGTTTGACTATAAACATGTAGTTCTGTGCTAATAAACTTTATGATACGTATAAATATGATCATCTGTCCTTCTATTATTATACAAAATATTTTATTGAATAATAAGAGACATTTAACGTAATAACACTCATATTTAGCATCACATTGCACCAATATTTACGCAAATAACACTAAGTGACTGAGCTAAGATTTCGAAATTTGTATATATTTAATTCACTTATGCACACTTAAAATATCATATCAACCCGTTCATGTATATGTATACATGTAACTTGTGATAATGCGCAAATAGCATAAATTTAAACAATAAAGACATTATCTAACTCTAGCAAGATCACGCACGTTGATAAACCTTCGTGGCAAGATGAAATACTAGTCAATTTAAATTGTGTTTCAGTTTTTAATTTTTTTTCAGTAATTAACCCCCAGTATCTGATTAATTGTAATATATTAAATATATATAACGGAAATTTATTTTGCATGAAGCATAATACAATGCTTATATGACAAATAAATACAAAATAAAGAGATTAAAATCGATGATATATGATGATAAAACAACAATCTGTAGCCACGCGTTACGTATTAATACACGGGATTGTTAAATCCGGTGTTTGTTTAGCGCGTGTCAGTTTTATGGGGGTAATAAACCTACATTGGTCGCTGACACTGTTAGTTAATAATTTTATATAGATTCTGTGTTTAAAAGAAATTAAATATACATGTATAAATTATATATATTAATATCTGAAAATTATCAATACAATACAATAAACAATATCTTTATTTAGTCAGGTTACATTTGTAACAACAGACAATACAAAATGTTACAACAAAAAACATGCACATGGGTAACAACAACAAGGTAACAGTAGTGTAAAGTTTACAATATATTTTTAATTGTTCTGGTAAGTTTGAGTAAATTACTTACACATTTGTGTATTTGGTATAAATTAGATATTTGACGGGGACAGCGATATTCACTGTCATATTTATATTATTGATTTTGTGTGTGTACGGATGACGTAAAAATTAAAAGGTCATTATCACGGTGTATGATCAAACCTACATTGTTGGTACAAAACTGGCGTTGCCTTCACTTTTTGGTATAAGCAACGAACTTTTACGTACAAAAAAACGAAAAAACGCGGAGAAGGTCACGGAAAATTCAAACAGTTCTACTTCAGAGACGTACGATGAATATACTTATGTTACCACGGAACATTAGAACCATTCCAGCTTCCATCTGAATGAAAACAAAATGAAAAGCTTCAGCAGTTTCCGAAAAATAAGGGTTACAGTTTCAGTACTGCTTTACCAAATCGGGAAATGGAAATCGTTTTTTGCTACTATTTTTATAACTTGTGATGTTTTGTGCAAAGTTTTTGCCTATATATTCAGTTTTTTATCTTATGGAACTGAAAAAAGAAAAGAAACCATCATTTAAAATCAATATCGTCTCTAAAAACACGATTTTATCAAACTATAAGGCACCTATATTTTAGGAACAGCACTAAACTAGGGCACCTCCGTTATTTCGGAAACACTTAGTCATTTACAATGTATTCAGCAACTACTCGTACATGCTTTTTCTAAGTATACACTAGCTATTTGTTTCAGTATAAGATGGTTAGTTGTATTCTTACCGGATGACAGAGGAGGGATAAGCTCACATATAGTCACAATTGGCTTTTAAGGTCGGGGATTCACTGTATCACTTTAAAATTTGACACTGTTTGATTCTAATAATGTAAAATATTCATTGAGATGACGTGCATAAGTCCCATTTTCATTCCGGTTGTTTCCGTTGTCGAAGCATAATTTAGAAGCTGAAGATCTTCGAGCAGTCCCGAAGTGTTGATGGTATGCATATGCAAAAATACGAAATCAATTGACTTAAAGCTGACACTTTGATGGTGACATTAAGCAGGTTCCAACAGCCCGGCGAAAATCTGACCATTTGAATTGCGCTTATAATCATCGTCAGGATATCAATCCCGTTGTCATTCAGTGAGAAGTGAAGCAGTCCGTAATAGATCTGCGGATAACAATCGGAATGGTGCTTTTAGTATCGGGGCTTAATCCTTGTTGAAAATGTAAGGTCTGGTCATGCAAATTGGAGCTTTCTGTAAATGATTTGTGGCCAACCAACTTTGACATGGTGTTTTTAGTCTCGGGGCTTAAACCCTATTGAAAATGTAAGGTCTGGACTTGGCATTTGGCTGAGAAATCAAAGGACTTAGGTAGTGATAATGAAATTTAGAGCGCACTCGAATAGAAGTGCTCAGTTATACCAAGGGCAGTCATTAGACAGTATATTTTGTCCATGACAACAAAGTGTCTGACAGTTTTATCTGCAGAAGACTTTTTGAGTCCAGGGTCAAGATATTTACAATACTTACAAGCAATGAAATCCAGTTATGTAGTAGTAGTTATCAATACTTTACGCCATCATCGGTAATACGCTGTTCGTTCAATACCACATCAATATGCCAAATCGTACAGAAATTGCAATCGTGGATATTTGGAAAAGTTGCTTAATGTATTTTGTTTTTCAGAGCCAATGTACTGAAGCCGTGCTGTCTAATCGAATATGACTATTTTACTATACTGCTTTTCAAGTAGCTGGATCCAAACGCTAAATCACTCATCTGTTGAAAGGGAGCTGTATTCAAAGCATGACATGCATTGGTTACATGTCCACGTCGTGTTTTGCAGTATAGACCACAAAGTCGCGTAAGGGACGCCGTGTACATACTTCGGACTCAGGTGTGACGGGTCAATGAATTTTTTATTTATTTAAGAAAAAAAGCTCAATGCATCCTCCAAACGTCTAACACGATGACGGTGTCTTAAATTCCAACAGAAAACGATCATTCAGACCGACATTTGCAAAAGAATTAGCACGTGCTTTGTTTAAATGCATCTCGCTGTAGCAAGGAGTCGTACAATGAGCGGTTTTTGAATGGAGGGGAGCTGTATGCTAGGTCAACATACATTGTACATGTAGATGCTGTAACTTCAAACGCAGCTACAAAATCGATGCGTGAAATGTAATGCAACAGTCAATTGAAACCACGGAACCCAACGCCGGGAAAATACGGGGATTTTTACTGTGTTTTTTTCCAAATTCCTGGTAAAATTCCTGCCCAATGGCCATACTGTTGGTCAACCTACCGCATATTGTCACTCCCCTTGATTTTAGTCAGTGAAATCATACATTAAATATAGGTATGTGTAATTCTACTTGATATTTGGATGTATGCAAACATCGCAGATGAATTACTGTTGGTCAAACTATGAAGATCGCCCGTCTGTACGCCTGCAATAAACTCGGTAAAAGCACAGGTATAGTCACGGCTATATTTTCCCGCTATTTCTCCCATCCTTCCTCCTCGGGTTTCGTTTGACTGGTGCATAGCATTAAAGCACGTGCGAAACCATGGCGTAACCAAGTTCCGGCCTAACTTATATCGGATTCTGACAAATGAAAGATCTAGACCATTTGGACGAATTATATTCAGAGAGACAAATTTTGACATAATATAGGTGCCCTTATACAAACAATATAGGTAACTTATCATAAGTTAATTATTGCAAGATATTTTCATGTTAGAAGGTTGTGTCCGCTTTTGATGATTATCCCAATATCAAAGTATCATTGTAGTATAAATTGAACATCAGAGCAATACCAAAAATAATAGGATTCGTTGTTCAAATACTTTTTCAATACACATGTCAATTTTTTTTACTGTGACACGAAACAGAAGATTCGTTCATTTTCATACTTCGGATACAAACTTCGACTTAATTTTGAGCGGATTACATTTTTACATCTTCGAGTGGTTCCGTAAAACCATTCCAGTTATGAACTAAAGCCAAATCTATGAGTAAATGGATATGAAAAAACTTCACCACACCGTCCATTTATGCTATTTATCCAAGATCAATAGGAAAAGTTAGGTGCTTGTACGAACAAGTGAGTTGAAAACGCGACTTTTGTACCAACAATGTAGGTTTGATCATACACCGTGATTATAGCACGTGAAAATCATGGAGTGATACTGTTGAGTAAATATGGAATGTCATTGACTCGTCGATATTATGGTTTTCGGTAGTTTGCACGAGAAAAGAGTGCAGCGTTGGGAGAATTTAGCGTTATGAATGGGAGTAGAGCACGTTGTAATGTTTTGATACACAGGCTTTAACATGAAGTGTTTGAATGAAAATAACCACGCTAGATAGTAAATGAGATGTACAATTAAGAAGTTTCTAATTTACGTGGGTCATAATATAGGTTACAAATACACTGAGATTTTTAAGTATTTTAGGATCTTTGTTATTCATGAGTTGCCTGTACTTAATGATATTTGGATTTCTGTGAAATTCTACTGGGATTAGTTGTTTTCGTTTTGTGTTGAAATGTTTACAAACAAGAAGATAGTGAAATTCGTCGCCTAATTCTGTTAAGCACAAGGAACATTTCCTGTCATTGTATGGAATATTGGACCAGCGGCCCGTTTCTATAGGCAGTTTATGGTTGGCAGAACGGTACTTATAAATTGGTGAGTACAAGTGTTTTGGTAGTAATAATAGATAATCCTCGCGAGTATGATGTTCTTTATAAAGACCATAAAGTTTTCCCTTATTGGATGCTTGCATTTTGCCACGCCATTCAGCGAGGAAATGGTCAATTAGGGTTTGTTTAATTAGTAGATGAATTTTGTTGCAGGTTAGATTTGCTTGATTTAAAAATATGTCACTGTTTCCGGTAATATCAAAAATATTTTTAACATAATTAAGCCATTTAAAATTGCGTATACTATTTAGCATAACATTATAAACAATACTAGAGTACTTGTTTGGGTCTCCTATCACTAAATTGTTCCAGTACTTAATAATCTTTGTGCGTATTAAAATATCGATCGGGTATCTGCCTAGCTCACCATATAACATATATGCCGGTGTGCTTTTTCGTGAGTGTGTTATTTTACGTAGAAATTCTATATGTATATTTTCGATGTCACTTGTATTTTCTATACCCCATACTTCGCTAGAAAACGTCAGTATTGGTATTATGGTGTTGTCGAATAGTTTTAATTGCAGGTCAATAGGCAAATTTAAATTATAGATACGTTTGTAAAGGAGATGCATTGCTTTTCTAGCTTGTGAAATCAGGTGTTTTCGAGCTTTATTAAATTTACCAGTCGGACTGAAGACAACCCCCAGATATTTGTACTTGTCGACTATCTCTAGTTTCATACCATTAAGCATAAAAGACATATTCCGCGTCCCGCGGCTATTGGATCCAAAAATCATGACTTTCGTTTTCTCAGTATTAATTTTAAGTTTCCACATTTGACAGTAAGTATTAAAGTCGTTCAAACATTTTTGAAAGTTACTTGGGTTATCGGCAATTAAAATAGTGTCGTCTGCAAAGAGGAGAACAAAAATGCATAAAATCCCTCTCAATAGTTTGGCGTTATTCAATATGTAATGAACTTGGTTTGTGTCACTAAATGTTACTAGAATATGACGGCATTGTGGTTTCGCTGGTGGCATATGACCTGGTTTAGGTCTAACAATTCTACCCAGTCTGAACGCTCTAAGTATCTTGAACGATGACATATCTAGTTGCAGGTTACCTGTAAGAACGCTTCTAACAACGTTTTCAATGTTCTCACCAACAGTTTCAACACAACCAGTGAATAGTAAATTAACTTCCTTCTGTCGGGCCTCAATGTCTATCTGTTTATATTCAAGTAGCTTTAGGCGTTGGTCAACAACCTCGTGTGCTGAACTATTGAAGTATATGTATGACTCCACATTGTTGACTCTGTACTGCTTAATATTTAGTTTAAGCATACCCTCTAATATGACGTTAAGCTTTTCATCCGTAGGTAACTGTTTTAGTAAGTCCATATTGGACTCTATAAAGTCAGTGGGAGGTTCCCCACCCACCGAACCGGTGGAATGACGAGCACGTTTATTTGGCTGTTTGCCGGACTGTACTGGTCTAAAATCTTCACTCAATGCAGCAAATTTTCCCATATAACGTGCATACTCACTAGTATCGTCTTTTGGTGCACTCGTAGCCATTCTAAAGTTCTTTAATAATCTTCAAATAGGTTTTTTTCGGACAGCTTTATCACGTTTACAAAAACTCATCCGCCATGTTGGTTACCCATAAGTCATTTGTTATAGTTTTTTAAGTGTGATGTTGCCATGTTTTAACAAATATTGAAATAAGTTTTGTTCTTTTAGAAATTACTATGTTATTGTCATACGCAATTTAATAATTAAAATAATGATGAGGAATTTCAATAAAACAGTAAAATTGGGATTTTGACTAACTGTTTCCTAATTGATATGATTCATATTATTTTGTTTTACCTTTTTGACGAATGATGCCTTTTTTGGCCATTTTGATGGTTTTGTATTCACGCCTTAGACCACGCATGTTAATTAAACATGCGTGCTTAGACGTTCATCATTTTTCTACTGATTAAATCATAAAGTTGATTATTTATAGTATCAGTTGGGTTTGATGCAAGTATTTCCATTTGTTTACTACATGTATGTAATTTCCTTTTTCTAAGAAAATTGTTTAATTTTGTACATAAAAGTGAAAACTACAACAGTTACTGCTCATATTGATACACCCCAACCACTTATATAAAGTTTATTACTTGTTGTTGTTGTTATTAAAACAGTAACAGTATGAAACAGGCGATCACCGATATACTCGCGATAGAGCGATCGTCTGCCAAGCTACTACAACAACAACAACTGTTAAGAATGACAAAAATTGCAAATTTTAGTCAAAAAGAACCTTACAATAGGCGATCTTAATTTTATCTTAAAATAACGAAATATATATCATGTAAAAGGTAATTTTAATATCTGTAACGATCCATTTGCACCTAAGCGTTGACTTTGAGTTCAGTTATTTAAAATCCAGGTTAAAGATACCCACGTTTTGTCATACGCTCATATTGTATATAGACAAAGAAGGAACAACTCACTAGCAAAGTGATGTAAAATATTTTCAAAATAGGCGATCTAGATATTTATTAAAATGCATGAAATTAATATCACCTAATGTGTAAGACATTAAAGATTACATATCTTTTTGCACCTAAGAGTTTGCTTGTCTAGTTTTTTCGTTATTAAGAAAAAACTATATTGTCCCTTCTTATTTCTATATAGAAAAAATGAGCGCTATCGATTAACCGCTTGAGGAGAATTCTTCCACATGAGTATTTTGGTTGCCATGGCAACCACAAAGTGTGTCCGATTAAACATATTTAACAATTGTCGTAATCCGACCAATGTCCTCTATCTACATACCAAATTTCATAGTTCTGCCTTACATAATACTCTAGTTATGACACTATCTTGTTAAAAACCGGGTTTCCCCCACTGTTTTTTTTTGTTTCCATAGCAACGCTTTCTTTTAGCAAAATAAAAATATATGGTGACATGCCTATTCCCATTATTGCACCCTATGCATAAACTAAGCTGACTGGAGAATTATCAACAGGCATAATTCCCATAATGTTCTTAAACAATATGCAACATTTTATGTGTGTCTAGCTTGAGAACTTTTCCCTTATGATTTCCCTTATTGTCTCGT
This sequence comes from Spisula solida, assembly GCA_947247005.1. Taxonomy (NCBI): domain Eukaryota; kingdom Metazoa; phylum Mollusca; class Bivalvia; order Venerida; family Mactridae; genus Spisula; species Spisula solida. The sequence continues at coordinate 6,829,901 of OX365945.1, forward strand.
TCATGTCGCCAAATAGCTTAATAGAATGACGTATAAACTATTGTTGCCATGGCAACACTAGATTATTTTTTTTAAATGTAAGTATCATTTTCGATCATGTTGCACTGTTACTTGTTTCTAGTCAAATTATTATTAAATTCTGTTACTGGGCCATTTTTACTAGTTAGTGAACCTTGTCCTTTATTGACACCACGGTATATTGTAACAATAAAGACAAACAGCTAATTATTACCCGCATTGTTCGTAGGCTGGGCAATGCTAATCAAATTAGAGGTATAAATTACTGATCCATAAACTGTAGTGATGTGATATGCATCTTTTAATCTTTTAATTGGCTAATCAACTCCTCGTCGGCCATTAATCGGAATGGACTAAAACACGCACGGTACGGATGGGACGTAAATAATATAAACTGAAACGCTTTTTGGGTTAGTACTAGTTGAATTCAACTTGATTAGACTGATCATTTATTCAATTTTTATTACTAAAAACGATTAATTAGTACAATTCTAAAAAAGTAAATTCTCAAGTTGAGTAGTATTCGGATAGCACTCGATTCGGACATTCGTCATATCAACTCTCTCTTAACAAACAAAAGTTGCTTTTGTAAAATGCTAAATTAAATTAGCCACAGATAATATGGTTTTGAGGAAATAATTTATCTACATGTGGTTTATCAGGAGACAGGAGGGAAGATATACAAATGTATGAAAAATAAACGATTACTTCTACATCCACTGTGACTGTCTGACTAACCGATTTCAGTTCGGTATTTGTTTTCTGTTCGTGAAAACTATGTCTCTGTAATTTAGCACATAGTTTAACTGTAAATGGGTGATTAAATACAAATAAAATATTTGTTTTCGTTTCTATTCGGCATTTGCTTTCTGTTCGCGAACAGAGTTTCTGTTTGGTATTTAGCATACCGTTGTTTTCGAAGGTTAGCTTTTAAAAAAGCTAGAAGTGGCTCGGTTCCTATACCTCTGTCTCTTATTTCGTGTCTTCACGGATTTCCCACCTAACATAACTCAAATTACTAACAGTCTTTGGACGAGACGTTAAGCAGCGTCCCGTGTATGATGCTTTACATCGGCACGTAAAAGAACAAGGGATGCTTCTGGAACTGGGACATCTTCTGTATCATATCATGCACTATCCCCCAAGAACTAAAGTGACTAACCTCTTCTGGAGGCCTCGCCCATATGGATTCCGGTGGCTAGGATAAATAAAGCAAATAAACAAATGTAGGTATTGTCTGACCAAAGGGATTCGACCCGATAAAATATCTTTCACATCTATACTATGAATACATAAGACAGGGGTCTTTCTTTATGACTGGCCCTCATATACCCAACTCAACATTATGTCCAATATTTTAAACAAGCCGAATACAATCATTTAATTTGTACTGCACACTTCAAGACAATATAATATTATACGTAAAAAATACAACTTTTATCAATACACGTACACACTGTCGCCTGTGTCGAGCATAGAATGTTCACAAAATGCGTAAAACCCGGTTTGACGACATAACCCTGCACAGACAGAAACTAGAAAACGGCCATCGATAAAGAAGAGAAATCATTATTTACACACGATCTCAGGAAATTAGTATGACGATTTGGTAGAGGAACATATTTGGATTAACTCACCGACACTCGTCCGTTTCTGTACAGCTTAGCTAGACGAAAGCAGCAATTCAACAACATTGACTGAAAACAATTCGCCGACTTTTGCCATTTTGACAGTGACAGCACGGCTTTTGTTACGAGTAATTTGATTGGCTGAAGAGTTGCATGGTATTACCCGAACACCAATCATTTTCTATATTGTCACATGATTCGTCACGTGATACTACAATGGTCGAAATGAATGTAAATATTAGAAATTGAATATCAGTTCTCCCTGAACTCGGATTATCGTCTATTTAAGCGGAACAGAAACATATAGGTGGCGGTAAGTTGCAAAACATATGTCCCACTATCAAATCGTCGTACTAATATCCTGAGATCGTGTGTAAATAATGATTTCTCTTCTTTATCGAAGGCCGTTTTCTAGTTTCTGTCTGTGCAGGGTTATGTCGTCAAACCGGGTTTTACGCATTTTGTGAACATTCTATGCTCGACACAGGCGACATTGTGTACGTGTATTGATAAAAGTTGTATTTTTTACGTATAATATTATATTGTCTTCAAGTGTGCAGTACAAATTAAATGATTGTATTCGGCTTGTTTAAAATATTGGACATAATGTTGAGTTGGGTATATGAGGGCCAGTCATAAAGAAAGACCACTGTCTTATGTATTCATAGTATAGATGTGAAAGATATTTTTATCGGGTCGAATCCCTTTGTGTCTGACCAGATTAAACTGAGACTCCTTGCATAATTCGGTCAAGTCCGGAAAATTCCGAAGTTATAAAAACATGTAATTACGTTTATCGCTATATGTGGCTTTATTGAGCTGCTACTAGAAAACAATCTGTGATGGCTCAGTGGTTAAGTGTGTGGTGTGAAGACCATAAGGTATCGGGTTCGAGGCTATTTTTTATTTAACATTTTTATCTTTTTATGCAAGTATGCTAGTTGTGAATTATAGTAATCCCTATGTTCACATATCCATTACACAATTCAGTCATATAAATTTATAATGACCAAGTTGTTGAAGCCTTTTTCATGTACTTGGAATAAAACAATATGCAATTGAAAATATAACAAAAACCGAAAACAAAGACAAAATAATATAAAAACGTACGGGTAAAAGTTTTAAACATAAACCCCTTGATTCAATGATAGATAAATGAAATAAAAGTATTGATGACAAAAGTTTTGCTGTAAGTATCGAACCTGCAACCTCTTGCGTTAAAGGCGCAAACGTTTCCACTGCGCTACAATTCATGCTTGATTTTTCTTTCGATTTTGTTACAAATACAGAGATTACTGCACATGTAGTAAATAAACATACAAATCGAAAACAGCCGAGTACAGCCGGGGTATACGGACTTTGATCAGAGTCTCAGTTTAATCTGGTCAGGCAATATCAATGTCTTACGATTGGGTGAACGAGAATGAAAACAATGCGGCGGAAGAAGTATTGATCAACGACTTAAAAGTTCTAGTATGATTACCGCACTTAAATTATATTTAAATGCATTTATTAAGCAATTACTATTGTCAGTAATCTGTTTAGTATGGTGGCATAGAGGAGCTACAGGAAAACTTTTCATTATTCATAACGTGAGCATTTGTTAGTATCACGCGCACACGTGTTATTAAGTGGTTACTGAATATCCCTCAAATCGCCCTCATCAACTTTGTTCAAGTCAAGAATTTAAGAGAGATGGTGAGGTTGTTTTATTAAGATATGTTAACTTCTATTCTTAACAGCATTATATATGTTGAGATGTATATTGTTAACGGGTTTCAACCTGATCGCTAACTGACTGTAACTAACTGAAAGTAGGATGTCGTTAACGGGAGATAGCGTTAGGTGTCAACGGCATCGCTCTCAGATTATTACTGTATTGTATATTTGCATTACTATAGCTTAAGTCCGAGGCTCATGTTTGAGTCCTCTTGGAGATGTTTGTTGCCATGGCCATTCGTTTTTGTCAAGCTGCAAATATTATACATTTTAAAAAGGAATCGTTCATTGAAATGATGACATTGTTTTGTTGGCTTGCGATCGATCAGCACCGTTCTTATTTAAAATGATGCTATGTTTTCTCAAATGCCAGACTCGCGCATACCATCGTGTCTCAGCGTATTTTCGAGCGCATGAATTCTATACGATAGAGTACTGCGCATGGAATGGATTGTTTTGCTGGTCAAGGTAATGCTTTGCTTCACCTTTGCATACTATTATATGTATGTAGAGAATAACAGGTTGGCGACATGGGTGGGGAGCGTTTATCAGACAAGGCGAAGGAGTTTATATCAAAATAGGTATAATTAACTTTATCCAGGTCAAGATTCTCATGGCAACCAGTACCATTTATACGACTGCTGTGTATGTGTCTTAGTTTACCGAGGCCATATTTTTTCTGATTTATGTGAATAATAGGCTTAAGGTATATTTATATGCCGATTTGCTTTAAATGATCTTAAATAAATGTTTATTGTCAGAAAAATCAATTCAACGGTTGGTGGTAAAACAAGACAAACCTTGGCGACAGTAAAATAAACAAACAGATGTAGAAATATGAAGGTGTATATTTCAGTAACAGTAACAATAAATGTCTAACAAAACATGTACATATAAAAGTTTTATACAATTAAACAAAGGCACACACTGGTACGTAATGACCAATCAATGGTTACAATCGGTTCTGAGTCGTAAAATATATACTAAGAGTTACAAAAATTCAGTTATACCCAAAACAATAATATAATAAAAAAAAATATCATGAACACATGCATGTTCTCAAATGCTATACTCGTACACCGAGATGTATGGTGCGAAAGTGTTTACTTGGACTCTATGCACATTCCGTGTGTATCCGTCGTTCTCCTAAACCAGTTCTCTTTAACATCCTTACGGTACAATAACGAATACACTCGATGTTTAATCGGAGGTCTACGAAAATAACTTCATTTATTATTTGCTTTCAATGGATTACGGAGATTTTTCAGTGAAAATAACAGTGAAAATAACAGTGAAATTACCACTTTGTTATTTTCACTGTTTTAGAAGCTGGTTCCAGTATCGTTCAGAAAAAGAAACGTAACGTCAACGGCGCCGGGCTTTAAAATGTACGTTACGTCATCATGACGTCACAATTGTCACGTCGTGACGTTCCAATTTCGACGTGATTTTTCCAATTAAGCCAATTACGGTACACTTTTAAGATAATTTAAAGCATATAATAAACAGAAAATGTGTTGATTTTTGGTGAAAGATCAATTTTATTTCACTCGTGATCACATAAAATTATATTTTCACTCGTGGCTATGCCACTCGTGAAAATATTGATTTTCTGTGATCACTCGATGAAATAAAATACGATCTTACACCAAAATCAACAAATATCCTCTATATATGTATAGTACGATGACAAGAAAATAAATATCTTGATGCATGTACTTACATCGTATCATAGTTTATTACATGATAATACATATCTTTATCAAACATGAGTAAACACAACTCTAAAATAGACGGAAAGTATGCGACGAAAATGGACAGAAAGTATAATATGAAAATGAACGGAAAAATAAATTCTGAACACACTATCCAATGACTTAAAAGTAAATAAAACATAAATGCCAACAATGATATTTTGAAACACTCATAGTCTGGGTTCAGCCGCCAAGATTTCCCGGCATGTTCCACAATATGTGCCAAAAGTCATTTCGATACAAGAAGCAATAGAAAAAGCAACATAGAGGAAAGTTATTACTTGTACTATACATGTTCAAATGAGTATATACATTGCACGAATGTATTTCAATATAATAATCACAAACTAGTTGGCACATTATCGAGGTTTTTGACGTACATGACAAGGGTTAACGAGTAGTTAATGTCTTATAATGCACTAATAATATGTTTTCTTACACTGTTATCTGTACAGACTTGGTTTCTTTCTGGCTGAGTTCGGGGTTTTCGATGTCTTGTTGCTTAACCATTCATAGAATCTGTCGACCAGTACAGATGGGGGTGCACATGGACAACGGGACGGTTGAGTGGGATCCTCTTCTGAGTCAGATTTCTTTCCACGTCGGCAGAAATCTGCGACTCTCCTAATCAGCGCTGGCAATGAACCCGTATCGTTTTCAGGACCACACAAAGACAGAAGTGTTGTGAACCCGAGAAGGGAAAATAACAAAGAAATACCAACAGTACTGAGTATAAATATACCAAACTGCAAGAAAAACTGGATTTGAGCAAACACCATAAACAGAGCGGCTCCCATTGTTGTAATAGCACCGGAAATAACGGATAGTCCAATAGATTCGAGCATGTTATGAACTCGATCCAAGCGTCTGGTGGAGGTGGACATTCTGTAAGCTTCAGCTAGATGTACAATATAGTCGACAGAGAGACCCACTACCATACACAGATTGATAGATTCTAGTACCTGAAAACACACGTTTTACACCATGAAATACATGAATTTGTAGGCTTGTATTATTTATGTCATTTGACAATGTGTCCCCTATGAAAACAAAGATAAAAGTGTACATTATAAAAACACCTTGGCCTCTCAGAAAACCGGACTTTGGGCCCGGTTCGAACAGGGTCCGGTTTTGGGGGGAGTTTACTTTACTTCATTGTAAACACGACACACACGAACACACTACAACGTTCACAATAACGTCTGAAAAATACGGACAATATGTGATAACTTCTGCATACCCTCTTGAGCAAAATGTGATCATTTTATATAAATACCTACTTCATGTACTATTAAAAGTTCGATTGTCCAAATAATGGCATAATAATGTTGATGATAGTGTGGTTTTAAAATAGTTCAAATAATTTAAACACATTAATGTTTAAAATATATTTGTATATTCTGTATAGTCTCCCAATAAGTCATACAGTGACTGGTAATTACAGATCTATGCTTTGGCTCGCTGAAATAAGCCATACATGTTGAATTGTATATAGTACCCCAATAAGTCATACCGTGATTAGGTTTATACGCTGTGAGTAAGACAGCACATAAATAGACGATATAAAAAGTTATGTTACGTATACTCGTGAGTACGTGTTATATAAAAGCCACATTCCATACAGGCCTGCATGGACGAATACATCCCATACCTCCAATGGACGGTACCCACAGCCCGGACATGAACAACGAAGTAGGCATACATGTAACATTTACATATATAATCTTACACTTGTTACTCATGACAACTTTCTCCAAGTATTGTCGTAAATGAAAGAAACCTCGAAAAGAAGGAACTTAAAATTTCGGATTCTCTTACCCCTAATTTCCAACCAGCCAATGGAATAAGTCCAATAACGCATGCAGTGACTAGACCTATGGTTACTGTTGCTAGGGTGCCTATGATGACGTTCATTGTTGTAATCACCAATATTGGCCAAACGGAAAGCAATCCAACCATAATACCAGTAACAGCTGAAGACGCCAGAATCTGAAAGATAAACATTGTTCATACATGTAAAATAATGTAAATTTGTCAATGCTGAATATTATTATGTTGATGTTTTAATGAGTATTACGGGTTACAATTTCAACTGTAAACGCCATTTAAATTCAAACATATCATTAGTCAAGTATGAGTTAGTGTACTAATGTCTTTATTTAGGCTACAATGTCCTGGTTCATAAGGTTGTCTAATGTGTAAATGTGATGTTTAAAACTTGTTTAAGCCCCCAGTAATATTTTGTCACTCTCCGTACCACGACGGAAGCATACAGCCTTCTTTTATTTACGTATGTATTGTCCACTTTATAGTTGTGAAAAGCATAATTAGGAAAATTACAAAAAAGTCATAAGTTATTTGTTTCCGTACATAAACATGTATTTATTTTGTATATACATGTATTTGTATTTCCAATGTATGGGACTGACAAGCGTGATTGGTTGGTCAATATGTTACTCACCTCCTGTACATGTAACCAATGCCATAGATTCTCTGTTACCTGGATACCATTGTTGAATGGAACTGGCATGACGTCATTCTGAAAAAATAAATCACATATTTGACTTTCAGTATGAAATACTTGTAATCAATCACGTACGCGTACTAAATAAACAATTACGTACGTGTACTTATAGTATGAAACAAACAATTACGTACGCGTACTTATAGTATGAAATAGTCAATCACATACGTTTACTTTCAGTATGAAACAAACAATTACGTATGCGTACTTTCAGTTTGAAATAGTCAATCACATACGTGTACTTTCAGTTTGAGAGAGTCAATCACATACGTGTACTTTCAGTTTGAGATAGTCAATCACATACGTGTACTTTCAGTTTGAGATAGTCAATCACATACGTGTACTTTAAGTTTGAGATAGTCAATCACATACGTGTACTTTAAGTTTGAGATAGTCAATCACATACGTGTACTTTCACTTTGAAATAGTCAATCACACATACGTCTACTTTCAGTCACATACATGTACTTTCATACTGAATAGTTTAGCTTTTAATTTATGACGTGTTAAATTAGTCAAATGCTTTCTATAACAACATATTGCAAGTTCTTCTAAAACCAAGTTTTCGCAAATAGATGATATACGAGTATATTGTTATTTACAAATACTAGAAACGTGAATAAAATTGAATGGTTTCTCGATTGTAGCTAGGAGAAATAGGCCTACATACACAAACGTTTCTAGCCAATTTTCTTCGGGGAGTATATAACATTTTTTAATAGTTCATATTACAATTACGGTCGATGACACTTAGTCTAAGTCTTCATTCTATTATCAAGTACCCATACTCCGCAGCTGTGCCAGTAACATAGTATGGTTAATGGGGACGTTCTGATATATAGTGTGATAATGAGTAAGGCGGGGGAAATTTGGTATACATGTATCTGTTTACAAGTTTTTTGCAAAACCAATTTTGCCACATTTGAACAAACCGATTCATGTTTGTAAAAATCACATTATCCTGGGTGCATTATACTTACTATGCTGTCCATGAATTGTTCCCACTCATTGTATATTGGAAGTCCTTCCTCGTAACCTAGGCCGTATAAATTCATTGTAGTATTCACTTCAATAGCAATAAACTGCATCTTCCCGCCATAATATATACCTGTAGTAGAACAATAAAACACTGTACACATCAAGTAGACGAGAGTAGTAAACTAAAACCAATAGTTTTTAAACGAGACAAGAACTGTGGTGGCGGAACATCCAGAAAACCAGTTTTTCAAATAACTTTTATATATATAGCGGTGTTGAACACAAACATGCACGTCCGTAATTGTTGATACTCATTGTTGTAAACGCTCACGACAATACATTTCCTCCGGAGATACGTTTGGTGAAAAAATTAAGTCCTTAAAAATTAACAATAAAATCTAAAATCCGAAACAGATTAAAAAACTATGCGCTATTGAAAGCATGTGTTTGTGAGCAGTGTAGCAATGGAGTTATGACGAAGGACATCTAATGGGTATCACTTGAAGTCCGTGGCTAATACACACACATATACACCGAGCCTACCATGATGTATAGAAGCATCAATAACCTAGTGGACATTCACGCTCAGCAGATGCGCATCAGAATCCTGATACCAATCTCGGCGTATATTTCTACAAGTACTCGTTCTTCCTTTCTAGCATCTGAAACAACCCATCAGACGCGAGCAATACCAACCAATTCATAGAAGTATTCAATACTAAGAAGGGTACATTAATGCCTTAATGCTGGGGTAACACGTTTTAAGTTTTAACCTTTATCAAACATACTTTCATTGCGTTTTCCTTTTGCGAATTTGTACATACCGGTTTTTACTTCTGTGTGTGATATTGTTCCAGTGAAGTCATGTACAGTCATGAGGAAGCAATGGTGTGGCCGGAATACATGCGTCACCACCAGAGTATACATATTGCTCTATAATACGAATACAGCACATTATTTGGTAATGTTTAATGTGCCGCCAGGAATTCGGCAATTAAGACTTACCAGAACTGTAGTAGAAAGCGCTCTGTGTGACCCCCGGAACGTATCTCTCTGCAAGTAGTTCGTTGTAAGAGAAATAATCGGTCGTAGGTGTTAGTTGATAACCATTAGTTAACCAGTATGATACTAATATCTGTAATCAGGAAAAGAAACAATGTCTTAGTGAAAGCAATAAGATAATGATAAGTTGGACAGGGATGCCAGCACTCAACATAACCAGCCGAGCATAGAACACATAAAAACAAACAAGGCACAATGCCCAACACATAACCGAACGAGAAAATGAACTGCTCAAGTACGAGCTATCAAAAAGCTGAATGAACTAGTTTCAGCAATCAAAAAGTTGAACAAATGCCCAAGCTGAATGACCTAGTTTCAGCAGTATTTAAAACGGTTGAAATACCTAATTTTAGCTGTCTGAAGCCCTAAAAGAATTACAATGAACTTGTACCGTTATTTATTTAAAGCTAACTGATTAGGCCAGATGAGATATGAAGCTATCAAGAATAAAACCTATATCAGTCACTGGTTATCATTCACAATGTGACTGCTATAAGCCCTTACCCCGAAGGGACTACTTTTAATTTTACAAAAAAACTCAAACCTAAAATGTCCCTAACTTTTTTATTACTGAACGATAACATAATTATCATGTGAGGGTTTATATTCTTAGTTAGACCATTTCCATGAATACTTACTTCAAAATAGTTTTCAAAATCATTTGGTACAGATTGCTGAAAGACATATCGATTGGCACTCATCAATGTTTTCACATGGTCAGGGTCAACAGGTAACGATATATTTATTTGACTGGGGATATTTGTTCCAACTGTCTCCTGAAATATGAGCATTGTATTGGTTAGATTGCCAGCAAAATACAACAAAGATGATAAATTGTAAGACTGATACGTACATGTGTTATATAATATGAGTGCGTATACATTGTAGATATAATTATGTGTACAGCGACATTCAGACAGTGTGGGTTGGATCCCGGTTTGCAGTCAGGTAAACAAATGGTTAAGTGGACATACATGACGCTATGTTGAACCCACTATTAGTATTTTGCACACACGAGCTATATTTTGTTACTGCATTACCATAAGCTTTTGTGATTCCAGTAAAATCCCGCGAATTTGACCAGTCCGATTTGCAATTCCTAAAGAACCAAAGTCTTAAATGTAGAACAAAAACTGACCGCTATTTACGAAATGGTTTGTTTTTAAGACAACCTTTATTTTGCCTTATTAGCAAACACTTTTACTATTCTGCGGTACAACATTAGATGCGAACTTGATTAATGCAGTGGATATTAGCAACATTTCTTTGATAGATATATACGTTGATACGAACTTGATTAATGCAGTGGATATTAGCAAAATTTCTTTGATAGATATATACGTTGATACGAACTTGATTAATACAGTGGATATTAGCAACATTTCTTTGATAGAACTATACGTTGATACGAACTTGATTAATGCAGTGAATATTAGCAACATTTCTTTGATAGAATCATACGTTGATACGAACTTGATTAATGCAGTGGATATTAGCAACATTTCTTTGATAGATATATACGTTGATACGAACTTGATTAATGCAGTGGATATTAGCAACATTTCTTTGATAGATATATACGTTGATACGAACTTGATTAATGCAGTGGATATTAGCAAAATTTCTTTGATAGATATATACGTTGATACGAACTTGATTAATACAGTGGATATTAGCAACATTTCTTTGATAGAACTATACGTTAATACGAACTTGATTAATGCAGTGAATATTAGCAACATTTCTTTGATAGAATCATACGTTGATACGAACTTGATTAATGCAGTGGATATTAGCAACATTTCTTTGATAGATATATACGTTGATACGAACTTGATTAATGCAGTGGATATTAGCAACATTTCTTTGATAGATATATACGTTGATACGAACTTGATTAATGCAGTGGATATTAGCAACATTTCTTTGATAGATATATACGTTGATACGAACTTGATTAATGCAGTCACGAGATATTAGCAACATTTATTTGATAAAACTATATGTTCAATAATATGACTGGTCCTACTCAGTTGATCATGTATTATGGTTAAATTATTGCAAAACGGAATTTTACTTTATTTATATAACATACGTCAGATAAATCGATACAGGAAATAATATACATGTACTTAATGTACATAAATATGGGTTCAATTTCATGTCATTTCACTAAACCAACATGGAAAATTTGATTTTTCGTTAAATATTGAAAATCGATACTGACTAGGTGCGTATTTACTTATGCGGTTCAAATATTTATTTTTCAGCGTCTTTGTTAAGAAATGGTTGTTCCATGCTCTTATGTATACATGTACACACTTGAAGACGTTCGGTAAACAGATCAAAGTATTTCAGCATATATATTGTAGTAATAAAATCGCATCTCGAAAGTATTTGCGTATTTGATAGATTATATTTTGCTTTTGCGAGTTATGACATTCGACATTTATTTAGCCCGAATATTCGTTCAATAAAATATTTGTAAAATCAGTATATGTTATACAATCTATCATGTTTTTGTCATCCAGAATTACATTAAGCAGCCATTCAAAGGTCATACCAAATGAAGCTGCTACTTTAAAGCAGGTGTTTGGTTATTACATGACCACTGGATGTTAATTAGACATGTCCAACTATAAGTACCATTTCGGCTGTGTATGACTTCTTCGGAGATTTGATAATCGATATCATTCATATCGCTGGCTTAGAATTAGAAGGTCGTAAGTACAAAATCAATATTTTGAGAAAACAAGAAAAATCTGCCTGAAAACTCCTCTTTACTCAGTATAAAAAACAAGCTTTTTAAATTTCGGTTTGGTCAACATGACCACTTCCGATTTTCATGAAAATAGGCCCACGAGAAGCGCCTTGATGTGCGGATTTCAAATATGCACGAGTCTTAAGAGGTCGTAGTTAGTTTTACCCAATTAACCAATATATGAATATATGATAGTATATTTGCATTACATATTGATAAGCAATGTTGAATGTATGAATGTTTTTTTAAATAAAAGGCTATTTGTTATTTATACTCACCTACGTATATTGGTATTTTTACATGAGCGTAGACAAAATCCGTATGTATATTAAGTGACTAAATACCACATTTGATCAACCTTTTACCAACCTATGTTAATTTTACGCGCAGTTGAGTACCATAGTACTGGATTCTAATATTTGGTTTCGAGGCGGCGATCATCATGTAGTTAACATGCGTATCAACCTTCCGTTGGTCTATTCAAAACGGTCCTCGAATTTCAATAAAACAAATTTACTCTACAAACTTTGAGTAGATAATCAATGTTCTTACATTATATTCAAGGAAACTACTACTAATACGTTTGTTCTCAAACGACCATTATTTGCTTAAATTAACAAGGACAAGAACAATGATAAGTGAGACGGATCGACATATCCATAGAGTAATCAATTCACTTGTGCCATACTAAAGTACAAATGTATAACTAAGAAATTAACTGTTCGTCACACAAACTAAGGTTACTTAAGGTTCTTCAATAGCAGTACATGTAATCTATGAATTAATATAATCTATGAATTAATAGTAATCAATTTCATTTTTTTCTCCGGATAAATACAATGCAAACTCAACCGTGTGACCCTCTATTTAGCAACAGCCTTTCTTCAACAGTCGAGCCACTACACTAAGATATACTGTCGATATAATTTCTATAAAGCACACCCCCACCAATTAAAAAACGGCCGACATTTGAGTTGAGTTACCTGAATGATGTTTCTCTGAGGAGACAAGGACTGCGAGACTCTCACAATAAAGTATACACATTGCTCAAAGATGATTAAATGCCCATGTATTTGAAGGGTATGGTAATTTACAATAGGATCTAAGACAGTATCGTGTGTTATGCGAGTGACAAACTCTAACACAAGAAACTCACCTCATAAAAACGTTCCATAGCGCCAGTAAAACAGTTGATCTTTGGTTTAGATGTAGACCTATCTGTCTGAATGTGTAGTTTGCTGATAACATCTGGGTCTAAGTTGTCGAGGCGGGAACACAAATCCTGAATAGAAAAATATAATGAATTTAGCCCTCGATTCCATAGACCCAAACAACTAGTTACCTGCAGTTTCATGTTTTCTGATAAGTAATTTGAACACATTGTTTAGAATAGTTTAGACTACTAAACATTATTTTGAAAATAAATAATTACTGTTACTCGTCTGCAATGAAATCACATACATGCAATTATGTATGGGAATACGAGTGCACAAGATGCTTCAAAATGTGTATGTAGTGATAATAATTATACGGAAGCGCAATAATTAACGAAATAAGGTAATCAAAGAAACAACACTTCCAGACCTGATAACTCACTGTTTACGCATGCTTCTTGATGGAGATAAAAATGCTGCTATACACGACGCATAATTTGTAGCGAAGCAATGCTGCATTTTTGACTGGTAATACGGGTGTTGAAAAGAAGCGCTAGTTTATGTTTTGCCTTATTATGAATGTTCTTATTTAAATTACCTTAAATGCTTGTTGTGCTGTTGGCGTGTTCATGTCTATAGTATTGTCATATCGTGGCTCTCCAAAACAATAATCTGCTGACTTTTCATCACAACCAGAGATATCAGCCGGCAGTATTCCCCACACCATATACAAACGTTGATACTCATCATCCGGGTTTCTCCGAAATGAGTTAAAATGTCTTTCTGTAGCCTTGGCGTAGTTATGGCTGCTCCTGAACAAACGTAACTGAAAAATGATATATCACACATAATGTGCGTACGTGTAAAGGAACAGGTGTCCGTTTTTATCAACATGTACAACGCTAATTCTTTTGTCGTAAGGCTTCATCTTTTTTGTCGTAAGTTCAAGATTAAGATAAGACAAAGTAGCTTGATATAAACGAGTTCCAGAAGACTAATTAGTGGACACATTACGCTACTATATGTCATAGGTTAGAGTCTCATCGATGTAAGTTGATTTTCAGTGATTGCCTTATCACACATAAACACTGAAACAGAAGTTCTTGGAGAAGTCCTTGTCAAACCCGGATAATACGTATATGCTACATGACATTTTGACACTATAATTGGCAGACAAAATTCTAAACATCCCCGCTTATCAATGATTTATACGGAAACGATGTCAAATGCTTGCCGAAGAACATAATATAAAGACTAATTGGGGACTTAGAAACACAATTAGATAAACAATACAATACAATTGGTTAAACAAGCTACCATACATGATTATAGAAAATACGTCTTAAAGAGGCATACAGTGTGATCCATTAATTCCGCACATTAATAAACGTCTATAATTCACTATTTCTTTACTTACACCTATAAATTTGGTATTGTTAGAAAGGTAATAAATAAAAATTTCTGCTGTAGTGAAAGACGTATCTGGCATTGTGCCGTCGAAGTGACGTTATGACGTCATCGATGACGTCATAAAAACTCGAATCATAAAACTTTATTATGAATTGGGGAAATCAGCGATTTAAGTGAAAATAAAACTTGAAAAGTGTGCCCAAATACACATGTGCCTTCAAGAAGGAATATTGTTGGGTAAGTCCAATGAAATGAAACATTTAATTCGTCGTGAAAAGAGACTGGTTACATAGCTACATGCAACAGCGCCATGTACATATTACGTTTCAGAGAAAATGGGTGGTTACATTGACCGTCTGCTTTAGACAGGATTCTATTGTTGAATATCCGATTTAGATCAGAACAAAACTTACACATACACTCTGCAATTAAATGTTTTCTTTGATATGAAAGCTTTAAAGATGTTGAAGTTATAATCATTTACTTATGTGCGGAATTAATGGATCACCCTGTACATCACTATATTATAATTGCAATATTATTGGATGCTATATTGATAGGTTAACATACCTGATGTGTGTCCGGTTCTATCAGAGTAGCCCTGTGTATGAAGAAGATGGCCACCCCAAGAAACATCAATGGAATCAACACCTTCACAATCCTTTTCGTCATAAAATCATAGAACGTGTTACGTAGAAACTTTACAATTTTGTTTCTATCTTCAAAATATTTCTTCGGTTTCATAGATTTTTGTTGGAAGTAATTCCTTCTATGCTCATCGTGGTCAGTATTAACATTCGTTACACCATTTCCCTGGTTTGTATCCTCGGTAAAACAGTCTGTACTTATAGAGACATCTTGTTTCCGGTTTGGTATGACGCCATCTATGTACGTTGAATTAGCATTTGCTCGAGTATCTGGTTGGAAACAGTCAGTATGTTCTTTACGTTTTTCTTTAGATTTAGTTAGCAACTCCCTAGAACTATTTGTTTCCGATACAGAATTTGATTCTGTAGTTGAAGAAGACCTATTGTCAGTTTCTGGCAAAACGTCAGACGTCAAATAGAGAGTGAGTAAAAAGCGACGAAAACGACGCCACAAATTTTTGGTTTTGGTATGGTGAATCATTATTATAGATGGAAAGTATATTATCACCCATATATAATTCACTGCTACCAAAAACCCTGTAAATAGACCAAACGTTTTCACAGGGAGTAAGGGAGAAAGTCCACTAACTAGAAAAGCCATCATTGTCGTTAATGACGTCACAAATGTAGTTTTGGCCGCTTTTCGGTAACACTCCGACATTCTGTGAGCATCGGATGGATATTTTGTATGGCCAGTAAGTCGCCAGGTGTCGTAAAAGACAAATAAATCATCAGCACCAATTCCGAGGATAAGGAATAATGAAATGACGTGGAAAAATCCGAAATATTTGAACTGAAAGACATATCGGTAGAAAATATTTGTCAACAGAAAACTTGAAAGTATACTAAATATACCTAATGACGTCAAGACAACGGACCCTGTTTGAAAACACATGAACACAAAAATAAATATAACACTTCCTATCGCTAACAATATGTCTTTCATTGCTTGTTCTATCAAATCATGTTCATACAAGAGCTTGCTTAAATAGTAAACATCCAGACGCTCAATAAGATCAAAGTCCCTTATATTTTCTATTTTTGGTTTAAACGTGTCAGCTAGAAAGTCGGTCACATGTTGTAGCGTTCCCCAAGAACCATCACGTAAAATACTCAGCGGCCATCCTATCACAAAGAAAGACCTTGTTATGCTGGAGTAGCTGTTATGCGCCGTTATAACACTGTCTTTACTTAGGAACAGATCTAAGAAATCTCTTGTTTCATTATAAATAGAAGCTTTGTATAAAACATGCGTGATATTCTGGAAGTCCTTATCATTGAACACAGCGTCTACATGAGAATATGTTCCATCGAAAAGTCGTATAAGTGATTGTGGTTTCCAACAGTTATAATTGTGATCAAGGAGGCAGAAATCTTCCTTGTAATCTACTTGGTCGAAGAGTTGGTCCTCTGCTTTTTTTATCCATTCCAAATGTTGTCGCGTTAATATATTCACCCCAGGTTTTTCATAAATAATTTCGACCGTGTCTTTGACTTGGCTTCTATATCCTGTGTTAACACTAAACCCATAGACGGGTCTGTATATTGAGTCTTCAAAGCCCCAACGAGAGCGCCACGATAGCTCTTTCAGACGTGCATCGTTATATATATACAACGGAACTCCGTCAAAAACGACAGGGAAAACGTCATATCCAGTGAAAACAAGGCCTGCTGTCGTGCCAACTGTGGCAAGATGGATGATTGTGATCACAACTGAAAGAAACAACATGTCCATGTTAGATTCAAGACGATTAAACAAAAGTGCATACAACCTTTTATAATGAAATGACGTCATACAGTTGAACTCATATTGTACTCAATATATCAGGTGGCCTTTCTGTCATGTGCTTGAAATTAGTTACGTATTCAGTAAAACTCAGGTATAAGTTCTGCTCATAGCGATTTTAATTTCAGTGCCCCGGTCAACCCCTTTCAAAGATCAGACTAACCTATGTTGATAGGGCCATGCTTTATAACGAATCTCCGGCGTTGTGTCAATAAAGCGAATAATGCCTTTAACCAACTAAAATTGTTCTCTAGAACTCGTTGTATCCAAATTTACTGTAAAAGTAAGTTATTAAAACAACATTTAAGTACTTGTTTTAAATACATTGACGTTGATACAGTTTCCATTAAATAAAGAGCAAAACAGAGAAGGTGGACTTGAAATATGTAGTCTTAATTTCGAGGCGGTTTATTTATCGAGACGTTCTATATGTGAGGTTTACTGTGCTAACAATTCGTAGAACATTATCTAATAGGATAGTCACAAGCATGACTGTGTTACATAAAATGAAGTACACCCCGTGGTATTCCATATTGATCGTATTTAATTGAAGAATAATGCTAGCCAATCATATCGCCGGGTACTGATCAAAAATTTAATATGGTGTGATCTGATTGATTGTCCTTATTCTCAGGTCAAGTTAGATCAATATTAATTACCACCCCTGGGTCAATGTTCGGTAAGTTTGTTATTGTACCCTTTGCCATGTGAACAGCTTTAAATAAAATAAAAATGTATTAAGTAACTTGATACCATTTGGTCGTGCAATACAGATATTGTAAAGCAGTTTGCTCCCAAAAATGCGAATCATGACGGCACAGGTACGTTCAACGTCGACTTTCTTTTAATGAGTCATTTAAAATAATCGCTAAAGTGATCAAAATATTCACCAAAAGTCTATTTATATTGACACACAAGGTTTTGAATCAGGTATATCCCTCTGTATTATGTTGATTTGGGTAAATAAAAACACTGTGATCATGTTTTTGGACGAAGGGGGTTTGGCGACTTTTAAGTTTTCGTATAGTCATGCTATTAAACAAATATAACTCCGCCTAATTGCCTTATCGTATATCACGAATTCACCAAGTGGCATATATACATTGTATGTTATCACATCATACAAATAGCGTTACCAATATTTTAATTTTAGATGGTAAAAATTAATATTTGCTTAAATTATTTTTCATTGATTTTTAAACTAATCCAAATAATATTTCTTAAGTAGCTTTGGTGGTTTAAAAGCGTTTGAACTCAGTTTTAGGTTGGCGAAAGTATGGGCAAATATCATTAAGCGTACTGAATGTAGATTTGTGAATTACCGTAAAGGTTTAATCCGATTTGTGGTAAGAACCAATCATTAAAAATCTGTAAAAACTATCTCTTTAAAGGTATTCTCACAGAGTTATCTTTTCAATTATTTTTTATACATTTCGTACAGAATGGACAAGGTTAACTACAATGGTCATCGTTAATACAGTTTTGATAATTTATAAAGTATTTGGGCAATTATCAAACCTTAACCACTAATGTTTATTTTTAGTTTACTTTTAGCACTTGTTAATGTCCTTTTATATAAACATACCCGTACATGTACATACATTCGTTTCTGGCCATTTAATAGAGTCATACACTTTGTATGAAGATCAATCAAATGCATACAATGTACATATCGGTTTAATGCAGTATATCAATTGGCTTGTCCGCACTGGTATCAACAGATTTATCGAATAATCTTGCCACAGTCTATGTGATACAATGACGCCGCTAGCATATTATCGTCACACGTTATATAATTATTTAAATGGTTGCCATAGGTAGCAGCCAATGTTACCAAAATAATGCCATACAAGTTGAATTTAATGAACATACAATGCACGTTAACGTACCGGTATTATAGAATACCGTTTGGGCCATCGTGGTTACACATTAAAATCCAGAGGGCGACAATGCGATAGTACGATAGTACGATTGTGACAATGCGATAGTACGATGGTGACAATGCGATAGTACGATGGCGACAATGCGACAACGCGATAGTACGATGGCGACAATGCGATAGTGCGACAATACGATGGCGACAATGCGATAGTGCGACAATACGATGGCGACAGTGCGACAACGCGATAGTACGATGGCGACAATGCCATAATACGATGACGACAGTACGATAATGCGATAGTACGATGGCGACAATGCGATAGTACGATGGCGACAGTACGATAGCCATATCGCATTGTCGCCATCGTACTATCGCGTTGTCGCATTGTCGTCATCGTATTATCGCATTGTCGCCATCGTACTATCGCGTTGTCGCATTGTCGCCATCGTACTATCGCATTGTCGCCATCGTACTATCGCACTATCGTATTGTCGCCCTCTATTTTAATGTGTAACCACGATGGCCCTAACGATATTCCGTATTACGAGTATTACGTTGTATGTGTGTCGGTGGGTATGGTAGGGCATGTCACACGTTTAATATACGAATATAACGACTGTTATGTACATCAACATGTATTTTCTTTGCTTCATTCATTTTCTTGTTCAATTGTTGATGATAAAACGGTTACAGGACAGATCGGACCATGGGACAAAGCAGACCAGACAGAGCGCACCATGGGACAAAACAGACCAGACAGAGCGAACCATGAGACAAAGCGGACTAGACAAATCGGACAATGGGACAAAGCGGACCCTAGGACAAAGCGGACCATGGGACAAAGCGGACCAGACAGAGTGGACCTTGTTTTGGAATAGAGCGGACAACGTTTTGTTTTAGGACAAGGCGAAACAAAAGCACTGATACTTACGGAATGATAATACAGGGAATCTTGTAATTATTTCACAAAACCACAATGGGTCGGGGAAGTCCTCAGGTAACGCCTCTGATCCGTCCTGGAGGTAATTCCGGTCGCGTTGGGTTCGAGCCGTTCTCGCGGTCGGATCAAGTTCGAGTCTCGTAGAAAGTGGTGCCACATTGTGAACTATGGACACTTTAGATGATGTTCGTTTTAAATCACCTAGACGTCTTTTCTTCTTTATATCTGAACGCTTCTTATAAGTCCCCACACCACTTTCCGTGTCAATGAAATTCGAATGTTCCTTTGATTTAGTAGCACGTACTAAAACGTTTTCAGATCGTGGTGAAAACTTGGAAGCCAAGAATAAATTTTGTCCTTGAAATGATATATCACCATTAATATGTTTGTGACTTGTTTTAAAATCCGCCTCGTGCTGTTTTAGATATTCATTTTCTCGTGTTTGTTTATATTCAATATTACTTTTATCGAGAAGTTCTTGTCCTAACCACAGACCATTAGACCGGGAACTTTGTACGATTTCCTCGGAGGAATTTCTTTCACCCACGAAGTTCGTGTTTTCTATTCCCAAATCAACAGAATTTCGTTTGAGGTAGTGTTTCTTTTTTCTTTTTACTTTCCTGCGTTTGCATCGCTCGTCTGGACATTGACATGATTCGGGGTCACACTTAGTTCTATGTTCTCTACGTCGTCTTTTCTTTTTCTTGTATTTATGTTCGTTTTCTATGCTGTGTTCACAAACTGTTGACTCAGTTTGATATTGACCATCCTCTCTTCCATCCTCATTACCATACATAACAGAATCAGACAGTTCCTGGTTTCGAACATGATCTTCTTTCTCGAATGTTGCAGAGGTCACACTTTCATTATATCCGTCTTTATTATCATCTACATTTTCTGGAATGTCTTCGGAGTCTTCGTCTTGAACATTCTTCTCATGTTCAGTATCATCGGTGAGTATACCTGCTGGAACCATATGCTCATAACCCCCGTCCCTTAAAGCATCATTGCTATTTTTTACGGCATCGTTATTGTCCACATCGATGTCGTTATTGTAGAAGGAAATTGTAGATATGTGATTTTCCGGTGCCAAATATTCCTCAGCATGACCAGTAATGGCATTACTGTATTCCTCATAGCTTTCTCCATTTTCCATTTAAAACTTGTATACCACTTTCTTCTAGGTAGTCAATGCAGAAAATCTAATTCTCAATTAATCCGTAATACAAACAAATTCAACCAGGTCGAATCTAAACTATGCATGTATGTAAACCAAAACGTATGAATTGATTTACTTTCAGGAAATAACATGAACGTTGAAACACAATGGCTTTTTTATATATGCTCACTTTGAAAAGAAATAGATCCGTTGTACAATGTAATGTATATAAACATATAAATGTAGTTAACATGTATCCAAAACGCGCGTGTTTTCACAAATGACAAACCATCTTTTACGAATTACGGGTTCAATCCAACATGGAAAGTCACAGTTGAATAGCCTATTGGCTTTTTTTAAATACGTATACGTTTAATCCAATAAATATTAAGTAAGTTAAGTCTGTTGTTAAATCTTTAATCCGACATCGAGAGTGTTTCTGTATATCCGTAGAAGCGTGAATAACAAAGCCACTATTATACAGTGCAACATAGATCATCAAACACTAGTGTTTGTTTGTAACAAACAATCGTATTCAATATACATCTCACTTTTTTGTAAGATAGAAATACGTCTTAACACGTTCGTAAAATTGAAATACATTTGAAAATAAATAGTTAGATGGTTTCACATTTTGCACAGATGAAAGCAATTATTGAACAACAAATATGCCCGCTATACATCAATACTTTTAACGATGCATTTAAGAGTTTTCTTACTGAGCTAAACTTGTCGTCAACGTATTCGGTATAAATAATTTTATATTAAATTTTAGATTTTTAATAATATTTGGGGTTTTTGACACACAGTACCATAACTGCGACCAATGCTACTGCACTTGTACAATGGCTACCTCTCAATCAATGTTTACTGAAGTAATTGAGTTCTGTATATCGACCAATTATTATTCCTGCATAGCTTTGTGGGGTATACATAACATACGATACAAGCACTTGCATGACGATCTATACAAATATAGATTTCTTTTATAATAAAAATTTTCCCCGAGGATATGTTATTGTTAATTGTTTCACTTTGTGTAATAGATATAAATGAATGGAAAGCGGCGTTGCTTGTCCGAAGAGTTATGATTACGTTCTATAGTTCAATAAATGGTCCATTGACCGAAATAGTGTATTGTCATTACTTGTTTAACGACGATCTTGAAAATAAACACACGTTACTGTATTAGAAGGTCAATCTATTTTATAAAATTATTTTTCACCAATAATTTCTTGGCATGAAAAACGATCAAGTGGTCGTTGAATCGAGAGTCAGAAGTTTTAAAGGCTTCTTCGGACAAAATTATTTGTGATGCCTATAATGTATTTGTGTATAACCAGTCGAAAACGAGATTCCATCTTCATCTCAGCATCACTGATTATTGTAGAGATTGATCTTCATGACTGATAAGCCCAAATGTATTTTATGTTTTCTGTGCTCGACTGGTTCAGGTGGGCATTGTACCTTGTGTGTTTTTAATGTTTTCTGTGCTCGGCTGGTCAAGCTGAGTGCTGTCTTCCCTGTCTGACTTAACATTATCTTTTTTCGAATGGCTTTCCGGTAAATAGTGTTCTGGATCCGATCTGTTCTTTAAAAACACGGACATCTTTCAGATTGCAAGAGAAAACTTCATGAACGCTGTCTCCAAAACACGCGTTCATGAACTAACTTGTCATAGTATGAGTTGTCCCTCATGCCCTGCATGTATTGGTCTTTTCATCCCATGAACCTACCTTTGTCTATGTGATAACTATTAAACTTGAATATAAACATCCGTAATAACCAGATAGCATAATAAGTTCCTTTTGCAAGCCAATGATAACTTTAATTACTTATAGCCATTTTGTTTAAATCAGAGATGTAACCGAATAAATTCTTATAATATATAAACATGCAGATGGGTATGCCTATGAGGAACAACATTCAAGTCCGAGTATTCAAGCTGTTTATGACCAATCGTCATTTTGCTAACTCTCTGGTCTGTCTCTTGCTCTATCTATAAAGTAGTTGATAATTATCCATCATGAGCTTCTATGTAGAACAACGAACTCTCACCGAGGGGTGTGATTAAACCAGGGACGTAGCTTGCCATCCCCGAGGGCGAAATTGTAAGAATCCACCATGAGCTTCTTTGTTGAATAAGGATATCTCACAGAGGGATCGGATTTTAACCAATAATGAAATAACTCATTCACGTGTAATTATTATTTTGGAGATACTGATACACAATGATAAGCTGCTTACTAGTATCCATTATGTAATGGATATGTAGATGTGCCATAATAAGTCAATAACGTAAATAAACTGTTGCTTGACCGTCGACACAAGCCTCTGACCATTAATAATGTATAGTCGGGGTATTATCAAGGGTGTGTTAATGAACGTGTCTGTGTACAGGTAAAGTTAAACAGACGATGTCTGATAATTAATAAATGTACATTATAAAATAAAAGTAATCACCAAAGTTCTGTGTCACATGATGGATGACGAATTGGTTCACGTGAAAAAATGAAACCGCCATCACTATGGTGATTTGGACACATACAGTTCAATATAAAAATAGGAGTGGACTTCGCGCCGATTATTTTGACACCATGGTAGTTGTCCGTGTTGACATGTCTCACAGATTGTCTTTAGAATTGTATAACCCGATTACAAGTCTGTGTGATTTTGGTTTCAAATTCGATATGTATCAAGTTGATGTAATGTGATTTATGTATAAATACATTTCAAATAATTCTGTATGGAACGCCACAACTGCCTATATTGTCATCTTTATTTATGCCTTGGCACCCTATGCGGCATATCATGTCAAACATATGATTGTGCCTTTATCACAACAATACATAGCATAGTGTCGAATGACAAAGAAAAACGTTACAGAGTGCCATAACAAAACAAATCATTGTTTATCTGAGCTGCATACCACACACGCTCGTTCTTCACTTGATGCCATCCGCTGATAAATTTATTGTGCGAGTGAAGCGAGCACGAAAAAAACGCATTGTTTATCTAAGCTGCATGCCTCATAAACAGGTTCTTTACTTAATAGCATTCACTGATTCACTTAGGAACAATGGGAATTGATGAAGAAAACCCCCGAAGGAATGTAATAAGTGTACAAACACGATTTGAATTCGATTGTAAAATTTATTGAGAGAGAAACTACATACAAATTGTACGTATCAAATGTATTAAAACTGACGGTATAAGGTTCCACCAGAGAATGTCTCCATTTTTCTTTTTATCATTTATTTTCTACCGTACTTTAATTAGGCATTTCTTAAAACTATAAAACTCTTTCTAGTAAAAAATGAGAAATGTCATTAGAAGCGCTACAGGAGAAAAACTGTATTTCGCTTGGTTCGGTGAAGTATTTTGTAAAACTCCGTCCACTACCAAGACAATTTTCTAAATGACACTCATACACTAAACATTACATCGTCTATAGTTCATCAATGCTTCGTCGATTTTGATCTTTTTTTAGATTTAGTCGATTTTGACTTTTTACTAGGCTTAGCAGATTTTGACCTTTTGGGTGATTTTGACCTTTTGGGTGATTTTGATTTTTTTGGACTTTTTGATTTCTTTGAAGACTTTGACTGTTTTATACTTTTAGATTTGTCCTTTTTAGATTTGCTTGAAGATCTAGATTTGCTTGAAGATCGTTTTTCTTCTTTATGATGTTGCTTCTCTTGATGATGTGGTTGTTGATGGTGCGGTTGCTGTTGGTGGTGGTGCGGTTGCTGTTGTTGATGATGCTGTTGTTGATGGTGCGGTTGCTGTTGGTGGTGATGCTGTTGCTGTTGTTGATGATGCTGTTGATGCTGATGTTGTTCATGATGTTTCCTGTTCTCTTTCGCAGACGGATCTCTCTCTGACATTTCTCTACCTTCACTTCTGTGAATTGCCCCTCCGTCTGTCCAGTTCATATCGTTTACCGCTTCCATATCTGGCATATATCCCGGGCTAATGGGGTTAATAATGCATTTAACTTATTCCAAATATTGACGATACTAGTATGTTCATAAATAGCGGTCGACGTGTTTTTCTAGATCATTTATACTTGTGAAAACACCATCTACTATGAATTGGCTAAATACCGGAACATGTATAACATTTATGGAAATGAAATTTATACTGTAGGCCTACATTCAAATGTACATTCATTTGTGCAACATTTGTTGCATATCTTATATGGCCCTTTCTTCTTTAGGTGTAAATGTACTGACCATAGATAGTAAATTCATGACAATGAACATATACCTAATATAGATTCTATACTTCGTGTATTTCGAAATTAAAAGAGGAAATAACTCTACCAAACTTGAGCGAGTTTCAAAACTTGAAACACAGTTCTTTATCTTTGCACACAAACATTGCTAAAATGTCAATTCAATTATTCTAACATTCTATACCATGATATCGTTATATGAGGGATATTAACACAATCTGAACTTATATTACCTTGAACTATAGCCGCCACCGTTCAGAGGGGCTGTAGGTGAGTCGTCCTCGGAATCGGCATCAGGTTCTATCACCTTACCACCACCTCGGATACTTCCCAAAGCTGAATGTGACAAAAAACAGGTTCCGTTATAAACGTTATATACATATTGTTCAATTATACACATACATATTGTTCAATTATACACATACATATTGTTCAATTATACACATACATATTGTTCAATTATACACATACATAATTATTGTTCAATTATACACATACATATTGTTCAATTATACACATACATATTGTTCAATTATACACATACATATTGTTCAATTATACACATACATATTGTTCAATTTTCAAGATAGTGACTAAAGGGAAACAGATCGAAATGTAAATGTTTTTTCACAAATAACCCCCCCCCCCCAATTTTACTATGGTGTCGTCTGAAAATATGTGACCCGACGTGTTGCTGATAAAATGGGTCGAGTTTTGAGTCTTTGTGTGTTGGTTTTCTCAGTAAATCAGGGGGCTTTCTTTCATTTTAGAATAACTATCAACCTAATGTGTTAAGCTAGTGAATAACCCCTGGTATAGCATTTACCTTCTTGTTGGTATTTTTCAGGATTTCCTGTCGAGCATGATTCGCATATTTGTCCAGGTAGCAGCGAGCCCTTCCCTGGACCCTCGGGATCTCCTTCTTCATATGCACTGTGTAAGGATGTCTGTAGGTAGCGTACCAGGATAAACACGGCAAACTAATGAGAGAAAAGCAATAATAAATAGGTCATTATCATTTAAAGACTAAACTAATTATACTAAGTAGAGACATTGACGACATTTGTAAATTGTAACAAACAATTAAAAGCCAGCCATGTAATAAGCCTTTTGTACCATGCCAATTATGTGCACTCTACAGAAGCGCAGCCGGGATATGGAGTATATTTTTATATCTACGTACATACCCAGTACCTTTCATTAAAATGTTGTGTCCAACTTCAAGGTGGAATACATTTTAAGCATTCTAGGGATAAGTCGTTTTTACCTGAATACCAAACAAGACCATAATGCAACTTCCGGTCGGATGTAGAATGACGTTCTCAAATTCGTCCATCAACACTGCTGTGCATCCTTTTCTGTACAACGTTACACGGTCATAATTCAAGTGCTTCGTTTTATCAAGGACATCGTGTGTGACGCATGGACGGCGGACTGCCACGTCACAACAACTGAACGGTACATTCTCCACGTACAATTGGCCATCAATCATTTTACTGAAAGAAGAAGAAAATATAAATGCATGAACTCATCAATGTTTTGGTTTTATTTTATACTAATTTATGTTTGGTCGATTGTGAAACAAGTATTTCCAACTTAAATTAATCACTATCGACAGGTCATTCCTGTAGCTATTCATCGCCACGAGGGTATGAGAGAAGAAAAGCCAGATTCATGTTTATGCTGAGCGTCTAGCATGGGAAATACTGTTACCATTCAAGTTTATTTAGTCTTTGGTAGCAGCCTGGGAACGAACCCGAGACCTCCCGCACTCGAAGCGGACACCCTACTACTAGGATATCGAGGATACGATCAAATGTTTTGGTTACCGGTGGGCATGCTATCATGTCATCACATGGTAGCCTACCATCAGGTCATTATGAGCGTCCGCTTTTGAGTGCAGGGGGTCCGCGGCTCGCTACGCGTATAATACCATTGACAAAATTAAATGGTATCTGTGATTCCATCGCTCATGTAATCGTTTTAACAACAAGCTTACCTAGCCACATTAACATCAAATGTGTTCACATAGTCAGTGTTGATCCACGCGGTGTTGAACCAGTCTTTGTAAGAAATGCTCCCACAGCAGCGATTTCTCATCTGTATACGATCTAGGGTGACTTTTATGGCAAGAGTATCCTTATACCGCCTCATTGCATCCTTCAACCCATCATGGAGAGCGTCCTCTACGTCAGATCGGTGTTCTAATGTTAAAATCCCCGCTGCCAAAATAACCCACGTGAACAAAAACATCAACACTGCAATTGGGAGCAACACCATGCGGAACTTTTCTGATGTGTTTGCAAATCCACTGTCGTATATAATTTTCATACTGGCGCCGTTTATCACTATCAAAAGTGTCCCGACGCTTACTATGAATAACGGAAGAACGTCTGAATTGTAACTTTCCAGCAGAATTAACTCATCACTGATTCGATATTTGATGAAGACTCCGATGCCAATCACACACAAGCCTGCCATTGTAAGTAACGAGCATAGGCATGACGTAACTATAGCTAGTTTGTTTCTACCTCCTTCCGAAAATGAAATAGGGACCACCATTATTCTCTTTAAACACTAGCATCTGTTTTAAATATATGAAGAATTAGATGACGTCTTGTTTCTTTTATCTTTAATTTCCGCCATGTTGGATTGGTTATGATGACGTCATTAACGTCGACGTTAACGCCAAAATGTATGTTGCCTGGCATTTCCCGCCATTTTGAAATTGAGGTATACGTCGCATTTTCACAACACATCGTGGTTGGTAATGTTTCTAATTTACTTAGCTCTAATCAAAATTCATGTACAATACAAAAGTGTTGACTTTATATTTAATCCGACAATAGATAAATGTTGATTTGACCTGCTTTTGACATGCATAGATCTACATTGAAACCAATATTTTTGAATCTGTTGAAGAAGCTGTAGGCATGATACGTTTTGATCCGATGGTAGACGACTTATTATGATAAAGTAAAGTGTAGTGATGTATGGTTAGACGGGCAACCGATGTAGAGCGTTGTAACGTTTAGGGGTAAATAGTTGAAGCCACACATTGGGAACACCTTTCCCTTAGTACGCCTTTACCTCGTGATGACTGCAGTATTTGACGGTTCTTTGTGGCTGAAACTCAAAGGTCGAAACGGGGAGTATATCGATGTGGGGTTAGACGTTCGTCAGGTTAGTTCAGTCGGTAGAGCGTCACAGGCCTAATAATGTTTAGGGGATCATGGATGAAAGCCACACATTCGGCACAGTGTTTCCACTTTTAGTTCATTACAATGGTGGCACCGGCGTTTGCAATGTAGGTCTACATGGTGTTAGACGGCAACCCGGTAATTGTTATAATAATAATAAGAAGAAGAAGAATAATAATAAAGACTTTATTTATGGAGGGAGCTTATTTGACATAATTGTCAATTTGCCGTAAGCCCCTCAACAGTAAAACATGGTATCAATAAATCTAATGAAACATATATGTACAAAATATCAACCTTTAGGATATTTAATGAAATTATAAATATGTCATGTATAATTTGTCATGTATAATTTGTTTAAGGTAAGTGTTTAGGGAGTCGTTTCCATGGTTCGAGTCCCACATTTGCCACATTTTTCCCCTTAGTTTCCTACACTATACCAGTATACGCCACTGTGTATTATCGATTCATTTTGGTGTTTATTAAACTGACTGAATAAATACAAAATATCGTCAGAACTGTATATTGCATTAAACACATCTTTTGAAATCACCGGAGAACACTTTCAAAATCAATTTAAAAGTGTGAATAGAAATATAATCGATAGTCTTTTATCGTCACAAATCAATCGATATAATTTATGTCAGTAAATACATCACATATTTTCTGGTTAAACCTAGGCTATAAATCTATACTGTACAAGCATATTAATTCATTGACGAACTGTGATTTTACAAAAGTGCATTTTAATTTAATTTAATTTAAGAAAAAGAATTAAGATGTTAAAATTAAGTTAATTTAGTTAAGGAAACGTTGGATATGGATCAGTAAAGGTTCAGTTCTTTCATAAAATGTGGTAAGTTTGAAAATTTCATATTCTAAAAGGATAAATAGCATGTATTGTGTCATACTGATATGTATCTTATGTCGTAAAGTCAAGGTGTCACTGAGGAGTTCCACATCGGCGATGTTCTCACGATTTCTTCCGATACAACCCGATTCATTACAATTCCTTCCGATATCACAAACTCTCTCATGACTTCCCGAAGCTTCCCCTAGACAACGATTAACCTATCCCGACGTCCCGATAGCCGGGAGAACATCACCGAGGCAAAAAATCTCAGTGGGACCTAGGCTTAACACTGAGCATTTTTTGCCTCGGTGATGTACTCCCAATTGAAATTATTATTATTGAGCTATCAGGATATCGGAAACAGATCCATTGTGTTCTAGGGGAAGCCATGAGACATTTTGTGATACAGGAAGGAATCCTGATGAATCGGGTGGTGTGGGAAGATATCGGGAGAACATCGCCGATGAGGAATTCCTCAGTGGCACCTAGGCTTTAAACAGCAATGTATCTCTAACTGCAAATGGAATTTAGCCACATCATCATCATTATCACAAAGGTGATGATTTTTTTTCACCGGGTCGAATCCCTTTGCTTCTGACATGATCATTTACAAATGCCCGGATCATCAAAATAAATAACTACTTATATTGTATACCTATTATGTAACAAGGATTCTGATTG
Organism: Spisula solida; assembly: GCA_947247005.1. Taxonomy (NCBI): domain Eukaryota; kingdom Metazoa; phylum Mollusca; class Bivalvia; order Venerida; family Mactridae; genus Spisula; species Spisula solida. The sequence goes on from OX365945.1 coordinate 6,860,294, forward strand.
GCTTAGACGGCCTGCACGAGAGGTCTATATATTTTAATATACACCTCCCGAAACAGCTGCAGCTGCTGATACATATTTAAGCCATTAATGATAAATGCCGTTAATAAATACGTGGATACTCTCACATACATATACATAAGAGCATTGTTAGTTAGAACATTTGAAGGAGAGTCGTGTTTTGTTTCTATTATATACACTTTCCTAAAGAGAGACCGAAGTTGTTACAATTTAAAAAGAGTCAAATAGGTTTTATTTCCTTGACCTATGACATGGTATACAATATAACAGTTGTCGACTTATGCTTTGATGAATATGATGTAAATATCACTTTTTTTCAGGTCAACGAAACATCATATTCACCTCAACATAAGTCAATAACAGTATAGTGTACACTCACACAACTATACTAAATGATGTGCGCTTCATGCACATATAAATAAATAGGTATGACTAAGGACAGCTGCATCAAAAGGTGAAAAAGGTGTTGTCGTCATCATATAAATGTAATACCTGTTTATTTCAATCGTTTCAGAATCCCGTTGACATATTGTTTCAAGTTGGAACGCTCTAAAGGTTTTTAAACATTGGACAGTGTATGGCGGTTTGTCCGTCCGTGTTCTATGGGAAATGGTTCAAGCAGTGATTCCAGCACTCGTCCTAGCATGTTCGGAACGAGTAAAGGAAAGCCACGTGTCGTGCTAGAATCACCTCAAGCGTCCAATGCGGACGTGACGCCACGAGTGACATTTGCTAATGCGCGTTCCCGAAATCAGAGTTTCAAAGAACGGCCCAGAATGGAGGAGGTCGGTACAGTACATTCTGATGTGTATCAAGCTGGACGAGTTCGGTACCAGCGCAATCAGTCAACATCTAACGGAGGATCTAATACAAACATGAACAATTCGTTTACATCTATTCGATCAAATGCATCCGGGCCGGTAGATGGAAATTGGGAGCCAACTTTAGATCCGTACGCACGGACGAACACTTTACAAGAATCCCAGTATGGACAGTACGTACGGACGAACGATTTACAAGAATCCCAGTATGGACAATACGGGCCGTACGGACCGTACAGACGGACGAACGCTTTACGAGAATCTCAGTACTATGACTACTATCCGAATTATTCGCGGAATTATAATGAAAGTGCCAGACGATATAATCATTATTATGGTTTTGAAGAAAGAGACTACATGTATAACAATGAAATACAACATGGATTAGCTAGAGTTGATGAAATGTGAATTATTACATCATAATGTATGTGCCGATAGTGCGACGTCTCCTGAACGTCCCTCTCCCCAACAACAATTAAGTTTACAGAATCAACTGTTCCATTTCTCTTTAGCTTACTAATAATCGTTGTCTAAACTTGAGTAACCTTCGTCATTTGTGTCATATTTTATTTATAGTGTGCGTGATCCATCAATACATTTATTTAATTTACTTGTTTGTGTGTGTTTTCTGTGGTATTGTATAGTCGATGTTATCCACCGCCACAAGGGCATGGAGCCATAAAAATGTTTATTTTTTTCAATGCTAATCAATGCCAAACCAGGAAAATAATGGCACCATTTTACTTTGCCCTGATATGACGCGGTCAGGGAGCAAACCCCGACATCTTGTAATATGCATGCCGATGCCAGGACATCCCATAAACGCCCCCCTAAATGTTGAAGACGCTTTTACCGCCATGTACGCGTGTGTATGTGTGCGTGGGGGCTATGCGCTTGCGGGTACCGGGTGCGTGTATATAGGTTTGAGCATATGATATGTGTTGGTATAAAGATGAAAGCATACTATTTCTTTATAAGATTTTATGTCAAAATGATTATACAAACAACAATCTAATAGTATATTGAAATAGATTCAAGTATTTATGTATAGTTTGTCATCTTAACCGAGTAGTATGTCTTGTACGACAGTGTTGTAATAGACTGTATACTCTGTCCTTGTTGTGTTACCATCATCTGGAAATAGACATAGTTTTCATAATAATAATAATAATAAAGACTTTATTTATGGAGGGGGCTTACTTGGCGTAAGTGTCAATCTGCCGTGAGTCCATCAACAGTAAAACGTTGAAACAACAATCATGGCATCAATAAGTCTATACATAACTACAATTTTAATACATACCAACACAATTGTACATGTACATGAATCTATAGGCATCAAACATGTTGTCCATATTATGTTACCTCATAGAATAGAACCATTTTATATAAAGGGCTTTGAACTGATTGAGTGTAGCAGACTGCTGAATATGACTAAATAAAGCATTCCAAATAGATGGTCCTGAATATTCGAATGATACAAATCAACAACAATAATCAGTTGGTCAGAGCATTCGGACGCTTCAAGAATGATCAGTTATCTTGTGAATTCCGCATTATAAATACAAAACTTTAGGCCCCTAAACACGTTAATTTTAACATAACCAACCGCTCAATGTGATTCGCGGGATTTTGTACATCAAAAAGTACATGTTATACATTTTTTTATTCTTAAAATGACACTGGGCTGGTATAGTTGTTTGTTGTTAATGTAATCGACTGAGACAGTCGTAAATGTGTTGTCTGTCGGTTCGGCCAATGACTTCCGGCTTAGAGGCAAAGATACAATTGTGTGACAAAGAATCCGGGTGCGCTACCATAGCTCTTTCCGAATATACTCATTGGTTCTTTAATGTTCCCGATGTATATCATTAATACACGCGAAACTACCTCTGGGTTACTAACCAGGTTATCTCTAGTTGGGTGGAAAACCCGGCACCGGTAAAGCGTTTCCGACCATTGTCCACACTGAGATTGGTAGTCATGCGAAAACTTTCTCCGCTCGGTCATCATGCCCCCCTGACTCGTAGAATGTGATATTGGTATTGCTTGAAGATAGTGTCGGGATTATGTGTCGTTTTCATTGTTTTACTGCTAATGTCAGGATTATGTGTCGTTTTCATTGTTTTACTGCTAATGTCAGGATTATGTGTCGTTTCCATTGTTTTACTGCTAGTTTCAGGATTATGTGTCGTTTTCATTGTTTTACTGCTAATGTCAGGATTATGTGTCGTTTCCATTGTTTTACTGCTAGTGTCAGGATTATGTGTCGTTTCCATTGTTTTACTGCTAATGTCAGGATTATGTGTCGTTTTCATTGTTTTACTGCTAATGTCAGGATTATGTGTCGTTTTCATTGTTTTACTGCTAATGTCAGGATTATGTGTCGTTACCATTGTTTTACTGCTAATGTCAGGATTATGTGTCGTTTTCATTGTTTAAAATTAGGTAATATAACAATGATAACGATGGAGAAAATGAAGAAGATAACGGAAATCATTATTTACTGTTTTTGTCCATCACGTGGAATACTCGTTTGACTTTATCGAGGGTAATACAAGTTTGACCAGCGCCGGCAATTCGCATAAACATTTCCTCGGTAATGTGAGTTTGTGTTGATGGTCGCGCTGCTTTAAACTCCTCCATACTAACACACGAATCGTCTGAAACAATAGATTCATAGTTACATTACTACAAAATAATGGTAATCAAAGAAAATATGTTGGTATTAACAATGCGTTTCATTCTATCAGGAAATGATGTATTACAAGTTTATATAAGGACAATAACTCCCAGATAATGGGTTTACTCGGGATCCTTTTGTGCGACGATATGCACACCTATAGGCTTGGTACAGATGAGTCAAGCAAAGTTTTGTTGAACTTCGACAAATGGGTACTGAGAAATAGTACGTCCAAAATTAAATTATGGAAAAAATATAAAAGGGCAAGAACATTGTAATATAATCATGCATAAAGGTAACGATCATGTCAAATTCTCCGTGCTATAGATCTGATCAACATGTCAAGTAAAGTCTTACTGTTAGTGTCATCATGTACCATTATCCAATCGTACTCAGTCTCAGTAATAACACCATCTTTAGGACTCTTATCTAGTGCATCGAAGGAGTGGGTTAGAAGATTCACCAAGTTTGCTTGTCTGTAAAACAGAAATGTATGTACATATACATGTACATGAAGTAGCATTTCTTTAAAATATTTAGAATTTTGCTGTAGGATGGGCATCATATTTGCTGGAAAATAAATATGAAAACTTACAATGGTGTAGCAAATAATAGTATGTCAAAGATTCAATATCTTAGACTGCATATAACACTCTTGTTAGACCACTGGTAGAGTACTCCTCTCCAGTTTTAGTCCTCACACAATTAGAACATGGACAAGATAGAGATGAATTAGACACATGCAGCCAGCTATGCCAGTATACGGGAATGGTTTCTTCACTCGGTTTGCGATCTCTTGAAGACCGGAGATCCGATGCAAGGATGTATCTTTCTACTAAAGTATTCAAGGTCTTGTAGCGGTTTCCGTACTGACATACGTGGGTACTAGGAAATGTTACATATAATCGTATATCCAACATTCTACGAGAATTCCGAGGTACTTCCATACTTCAGACAAATAACACCCCGGACTGACTGCTACAAATACTCATTCCTCTGGATGTTGTTCGTTTACAATGGAACAGGTTGCCAGGTACTACGAGAGGAGTTCAACTTATATTTAAACAAAATTGAACATCCAGTATTTTCATTAATTTCACAACGAAATCGAATTGTGTATATTCAATGGTGTACAGGGTTTCTAAAAAAAACGGGGACCTATGTTAAACATTCGTAACTTTTTCAGTGTATCAAGTAATATAAACAACTATAATAGAATGTATATGTATGTAATATCCTTAGAACATAATCAACTTTTGCATAGAGGGTGTTGATTTTGCATTTGCAAGACTGGTCAAGTGCTGATTCCAACAGTTCCCTTCTCTAATCGACGTTTTAAAATTCTGCAGATTTAAATTCTATTGGAACTTCATCAGGAGACTGTTTTTGGTATAATATACTTTCCAGTCTAATTTATAAGGTACTTCGTGGCATGTTTTGTAGGACGACAAGAAGTTCAGTATTGGTGAAACACCCTGTCTTTGGCATGTTACCAGGAAAAGGACGTGTCACATTTTGTCGGCAACGAACTTTTAAACCTTTTGCATAGATAAAATATGCGTCCACTTTTGTCCCCTTTTTAATCTTTTGAGTTCCGCTTTTCTATAATATCAAACACGAGACCATGTCATGAAAGCGGCCGCGAAAACACCAAGCTTAACCCACTGCAACTTATGTCTATCATCATGGCCCTTTCTAAAATAGCAGACTCTATGTCTATGTTATAATTTCCTCTGAGATAAAACATTTTAACTCCTCAGGGGCGACACATATTTTCAAATTACAGTCCCGAAGTAGCATATACAGCCTCAACAAAGACCCTTGTCTTCGCTTTCAGCTTTGCTTGGCATTGAGCTAATGAACACCATTTTTTTTCGTAAATTCTGCATCAAACATCTTCGAAATAATTATTTTGATAGCTGCTACTGACACTTACAACTTTAAGTCATCCAACTTTGGATTATTGCATTTGCTCTAGATATCGCAGAACCAATCGGCATGGCGATTGCAGGTTGCGAACATTTTTGGTGATTTATAATATTTGGCGCCATTTTGCCAAAACAAACAGGTGAACGCACATTACCCTTCATATGACAAAAGTAACTGATTGTCTTCACGGACATGGGCAATTCATAATCTACCAACATTTTTTTATTGCTCTATAGGGGTAATTTATCTTAAAAAGTAAAAAAACAAAGCCCCCTACAAGATGGTTGATTTTTGTTAGAAAAAAATGCAAATAAGATACAAAATGAGTGTTTACACGTATTTTCTTACATGGTGCAATAGAAATAAATCTATTTTATTGTGTTAGTATCACTACGACAAAATCCGATGTTCAGTTTTGATCAAATATAAGTTGAACACCTCTCGTACTACTGCGCTCCTGTCAGATTTGAGCCGTTCAAAACGGTACCATACTATATACTAGATACTTAGCAAGAGCGGCTGTACATACTAATTGCAGGTATATTACATGGGTCATTCTGTGAAAGACAACCGACTTCTCTTTCGGTATTTCAGATACATAATCATAATGGTGATTTGCCGCTTGAGGTAATTGTATGATACATTAAGCTATATTATTACTAACGTTCTTGAATACAACGAAATGCATGTTAATAAAAAACATGTTTTGTACTTATTTACATTCATAGCATCGACCGATCACAAATCACACGGTTGTCATTTGTTAAATTAGCAACACATTAATTTTGATCATAACCTACTAACATACATGTATACATTTAGCAGGTGTCCTGAGCCAAATAACGTTATTAAGCATTTCGTGGATGCAAGAAGACTAGTCCAAAGACTACTGTGTATATGCATAATATTGGCTATGTTAGAATCGAAATCATAAGTATGTTCCTGTGTTGTATCTAATTCTATAATAAAGTATGGTCAGTTGCAATTACTACGCATGCGAACTCGTGCGTCATGACCCTACTTGATTCTACGATAAATACACAGGGACATAGTTATTATTTCTTAATTAATATCTTGAGAAACAAAAGTGAAACTTACCCGGAAGCTAATCCTATAACACTGAGAAACACGACGATAAACATTGTCACTGAAACAAATAAACATAAGTATAGGTAGGTAGGCATATATAACAGTTTAACAGTTTATTTCATATATACATTGGACAGTGTGTCCATGAGTACACAATTTTACATTTATAAATATTTATACATATATATTACACCCAAAGAACATTACATAACAGTACACATTTGATGCATAGGTATATAATAGCTTACAGTGCAAAACATACATTGATAACCTTCAAGAAGTAGCATGTATATAGCAAAGGTAAAAACGAGATTAATGTGGTCACATAATAATGTGATTTTTGATCAAACATAGACACTTTTTAATAACGTTTTCATTTTCGGACGATAACAGTTCGATAAATTTTGGGATGTTTGGCCTTTTCTAAAAGTATTTATGTAAATATTGTTTTCTCAAATCATCGTATAATGGACATTCTAATAAAACATGAAATTCATCTTCTAATTTGGAACAAATATCACAAATTCTTTCATTGTATGGTATTGCCTGTGGTTTATGCCATCTGCCGGTTTCGACTTTAAGTCTATGTGAGGACATTCTCAAACGAGATAGAGAAAATCTAAATTTTTCAATATGTATACATGTTAAATAAGGTTGTAATTGAAAATTGCAAAACAATGCATATGTTCTAGCACGTGTTGATTCTCTTAACTCGGAATACCAGTTTTGTATAAACGTATCATTTATTCTTTGCTTAAAAATGTTCATAAATATATTTTCATTTCCTACGCCTTGATTGATCCAGACGTTATTAAAACCTAAAGCCTGTAACAAATTTCTCACGGATTTTGCCAAAGACGCACAGGTTGGCTTCTCATTTAAATCTCTTAACATTACATTATAAATAACTTTAGCATATTTGGTGCTCTCAAGTTGAACAATTTTTAACCAATATTTAATAACATTCATAGCTCTAATTGTTTTTAAAGCAGTTCTTCCAAGTTCGCCATATACAATGTACGTATTTCTTAAAAAGGTATCTTGAACTTTAAATTTTACTAATTGAATTATCAGTAAAAACTAAATTTATGAAACAGTCACTTACGATATGTGTTCATGGTGTTAGAACTGGTAGATCTTCTGGTTGGCTGACAACTGAGTTGAAGCCTGTTTTATAGTCTCAGCTCTTATACATGTTTACGGGCAACCCCCATCTTATCTGTGACTGTTATAGTCGGCTAGATCATGGCGTGAGGAGGTAGCGTCCTCTGTAATAACCTTCTTGAGAATATTACATAACACTGTGTACTTTTGGTGCCTATGCTCTTGGTTTGTTCGGCCGATGAGGTCAGCATTTCTTCACAGCCAATATAACACGGCATTATAAATATAGTAGTCATACTTAAATATGTTTTACCATTGACACGATTTTGAGAATCTCACTAATCATGTAAAGCCATATGATTTTTGGAATCTCACTAATCATAGGCATGATATTCGGAGTCTTACTTAGTATGGGCATGATAATCGGAATCTTACTAAGTATTCTCATGATATTCGGAATCTTACTTATTATGGCCAAGAGCTCGGAACCTCTCTAACTATGAACACTAGCCTTATTTGTAAACTCACTACATGTAGACATGCGTTCAGAAGCTCAATAATTTATACGGAAAGTAGTAAGGATTCTCCGTCTGATTTCAATATAAGGGGTTTACATGCATTGATCAGTTGATATGTTTAACATGTCTATCGATCAAGTCACAGGTAAATGTATCATTAATAAAGGGTAAACAAAACAAAACAGTGTTATACAAAATTTATACTGATATCTTTGACAAAATAAAATTTATAAAATATGGTTTTTTACTCTTTATTTATCAATGATTCATTATTACCTGTGGATCAAAGCTGGTCAGCATTAGAATGGGTTAAAAAGTGGAATGCGTTTAACAGGTACTTTGTAACGTATTCAGACTGAATGAAATGTTTGCGTTGACCTTATAGATAACGTTTGGACAAAAAATGTTTCATGAACATCTTACATTGAACGAGGTTTAAAATGTGGAACCATGTGTTGTCAGGTTCAGTTGATAACATGTTATTGTTTACAAGTGAACAACTAACACGTGGAGGTATACCTGTCTGACGTACATTGACTAAAGGGCCATTTATTGTCACGTATGACTATACCACGGTGCACAAGAAACAGGTAATATAATTTGTAGAAAAAGAACACGAAAGTAACATGTAGAAGTGGTCCAGAAATATGAGGATTTAGTGTTGCAAAGAGAAAAATGTACAAATGTAGATGCTTCGGAAGGTTCGACTACTACACTCGTCAGATGGTACGTGCGACCAGGAGCTGTGCTATAATCTAAGCCCTGGTGAGACCAATCCGTCTTGTGTGGCGTTACCATGTTATTAGATCCCGCCGGCACACCTGGCCCCCATAAGAGCCACTGCAGCAGTTGGTGGATGATACCCCTAAGAAGGGTTGGTTTAAATGAATATCCCTCTTGAAGATTGACATGGAGGACGCCTCAGCTACAGATGCTAGCAGCTTATTCTATGTTCCAAATTTAGACAGCATTACATGTAGTTGAACAATACGCTTCGGAAACAGCATTCATGTGATAGCTCTGTTTCTAACATGTATGATGTTTGAAATGACTGATAAAATTGTCTAATAAATATAAGACAATGCATGATTTTTATCTACATGTACACTCAACTGATATAAAAACGCGCCACTTTAGGCACTTATGAAATATCGATTTTATTGTTGAAAACGTTTTTCTATGGTTCTTTAACTTCTGGACAATTACACTTTAGTCAATAAGCAACGAGTTACGTCAAGTTCATTTTGAAATAAACTATAATACGGTTAACAGAGTAACCTGTGTAGATGAATGGTTGCCAATAGCGAGTATAGGAACCTGCTGCATCGATGTATGTATGTGGTTCCCCTCCGCAAGTATAACATAAATTACTTAATAGGAAAGAAATTATGTTATGTGTATCGTTTTCCCAACCTTAACTTAGTTATAAATGTTATGTGGCTGTGGTTGCCTGGCTCATAAAATACGATCGAGTTCATTCCAGCTATAGGCTATGTATACCTTTGTCTCTTATTTTCGTGTCTTCTCGTGAAATCTGCGCTTGGTTTTAATTAAGCTTTAACATATGAGCTGCATTGTTATTATAGTGAAATTACCAAATATAATAATCAGACAAATAGTAGGTATCAATTGAGGCAGTCATTTTGCACGACTCATCATAGTTGTCACATTGACGCGAGGTAAATACGGGTAGTAATTATTCCAAATGGTATTCTTCAATTTGTGTTAATTATTTTTGTATGCCATTTTCATTACGCATTTTAATTATTTCCACATTCTATAACACCTGGACTGAACAAACATTTTGATAAGTACCGTTCAAAATTTACTTAATTTAACAACAAATTTAAATTTCACCACATTGGGCCAAAATACAGACAAGTTTTAAGGGAGGCACGGGTATTATGGTTACCAGCCAACAAGATTCAGAGCGCCGACCTAGACATATATAAAAACTATAATTTTACGTATTTTCATCAGGTAGCTGATTTTCATAAATATTTGTCATAGTTTTTTGCTTTTTTCAATTAAGTAAACCACGGATATACACAGAATGTATTTCCGTGAGTAAACGATGTGTCTTTCAAGAATGGTTAAGAAATCTTTGGACTTGGTTGCACGAATTGCGCATGAGCCGATGAAACTGTTAAGAAGCACGGATATACGAGACAATCTGTCCTATGTAAACTCATTCAACACTTAAGTAGATTTCTACTCAAAATTTTTAGAAAATGCATTGATAACAACGTTAACCACTGCAAAGATCTAAACACGTATTTTTATATCCTTGACCACTGCTGGGACGAATAAACATATACTACCATATTCGTCGCAGACCGAATAAACATGTACTACCATATTCGTCGCAAACCACTGGCAAAGAATTTTTGTATACATGATCTTTGCCACTGGGACGAGAAGTCGTCGATAAGAAAATACAGGGAAGTAATCGTTGCGAGAAAATTTGTAAGTTTTGACGCAGTGCTTTCCCTCGGTATGACTAAAATACGAAATGGACATTTTCCTGCGAAAAGGGCGAAATGGACGAAAAGGAGTTTCCAAAATAATATATCGTCATTTTCTACTGTTTTAATCACTTTAAATAATTATTGTTTTATGTAGATACAATTATTAGATGATAATGAAGTTGATAAAGACAAAAAATGGAGCATTTTATCAAATATATTGAGATTAGATCGATATGTATACGCAAGATAGAAATTGCATCTGCAAAAAAGGAGATTTCAATAGCCGATATACATGCATTTCATACATAACTATTTGCAATAAATTTAAAAGGATAAAATAATGTCAATATATATTTATAATATGACAGTAAGTAAACATAACATAAAATTAGTATTGATAAAACGTCAATATTTATTTATTGTATGCATACCGGAAAGTAAATTTTGCGCCTACGAAATGGAGATTTTCCGGCGAAAAGGACATACGAAAAGGAGATAAAAATTAATTATATAGTCATTTTATTGTGAAATGCGTGGTATAAAAGAGTATTTTTATTAATATATATAAATTAGATGATAATGAAGTAAATAAAGGAAAACATAGATATAATTATAAAAGGTATTGAAATTATAATATTATCAATGCACGGAATGTAAATATTGCGCCCAAGGAAAGAAGATTTCTCGACAAAAGGGACATACAAAAGGAGATGAAAATCAGTATATAGTCATTTTTTTGTGATTTGCATGCCATAAAAGAGTATTTTTATTAATATATATTAGTTAGGCGATAATAAAGGAAAACATAGATATAATTGTAAATGATATTTTAAGAGTATATCAAAGCACGGAATGTAAATTTTGCGCCTACGAAAAGGAGATTTCTCAGAGAATAGGACATACGAAAAGGAGATCAATATACAGTCATTTTCGTGTGAATTGCATACCATAAAGAGTATTTTATAGAATTGTAGATTCTATTTGTTACGCAATGAATATTGTAGATTTGAGTACACTGCATATGATTAAGGAATTCGTAATTGATAAATAATATACAAACTGTCAATTTCATCAAAGCAATGACTTTCCTTTATCACAGAAATACGGTGTTTTGTCGGTACAACGCATTGTGTGGATAAAGGGATTATACAACCAATCAACACCTTTCATTGACCCACTTACGAAGGGTGACAATGTGATATTGTAGTTATGTCCCAAAATTGATTGTCAAAAATATTTAACTGTGATACGCCCTTTATGATTTAGCTACGATATTGTTTATCCGAAAACAAACAGAATATGAGCAGTAGCAATTAAAAAATATTTTAAATCCCATACCAGTATATAACAGCTATGAAAAAAAATTAAAAAGTATACAAATATATATTCCACATATATTATTACATTGTACCTTGGACTCGCTATTAACTGAGTTATAAAGAAGTGTGTTGAAGTAGATTTCGCTGTACCTTCGAAAGTATATCAATAGTCATTGAAATTTAGTTTGTATCAACTATCTCTAGGTGATATATAGCAAACTAAATCTCTGCATTGACAACCATTATTAATAGTTAATACACCAATGTACACATTAAACACTTCACTACAAAATGAAAACAATATGGTTTTTGGCAGAGAAATTTTTTTTCATAAGGGTATTTTTTACATGTAACGCTCTGCTGAAATCAAACAAACATACTTTTATTAATATAACATTAATTTTTAAATTCAACCTTTGTAATCATCTTATACCTTTATAAAAACATGAAATCAATGTTTTTATTACGAATAATTTACCAGGAAATAATAAACTATGAAATCTCCTTTTCGTAGAGAACAATATTTCCCCCATCGATCTGCCTAGATATATAATCTTGACATTTTTAATTATTTCTTTTTTTTCTTCATTAACTTTATTAACATTAAAATCATAGACATACATTATAATTTTACTTAAGATCTTACAACTCTATCGAAATTGGCTATATAGTGATTTCACAACTCCATTTCGTAGGGAAATCTCCTTTTCGTAGGAAATCTCCTTTTCGTAGGAAATCTCCATTTCGTAGGAAAATCTACGGGGAGTAGGAGTTTTTTTACTCTTAACACAATAATAAATAAATCATAGCTTGGTTTTCGCCGTATACACACAAATATCATAAAGTATTTTAATAAAAATTATAAACTATGAAATGAATGTCACGATCAGCTATGAAATCTCCTTTTCGCAGATGCAATTTCTATCTTGCGTATACATATCGATCTAATCTCAATATATTTGATAAAATGCTCCATTTTTTGTCTTTATCAACTTCATTATCATCTAATAATTGTATCTACATAAAACAATAATTATTTAAAGTGATTAAAACAGTAGAAAATGACGATATATTATTTTGGAATCTCCTTTTCGTCCATTTCGTCCTTTTCGCAGTATAATGTCCATTTCGTATTTTAGTCATACCCGCTTTCCCTTGTAGACATGTAGTCGCTCACATCATTATAAATTACATATTTGAAGTTGGCCCAATAAATGAAATCTAAAATGGTGTTTGCGATATTAAATTAGTTTAAAACATTAATTTTCATCAAATATAATCCTCGGTAATATTTGTAAATGTAATTACTGTGACTTCGCACGTTGTAAGCGACATTTAGGACAAACATGGCGGACGCAACTGGACCGGTTGTGGTTGATATGGAAAACATTAACAGTTCTGATAGTAAGAAGCAAATTCTTGCGGATAAACTACAGAAAAGAGAGGATGAGAGATTAGCTGATTTACAGAAACGAAAAGATGAACGCTCAGCCATCTCATCTGCTCAGGAGAACTCGAAAGTATTTTTCGAACAATTTTCTTCAGAAAAGAAAGATCTGGAAAATGAACTGTCAGCTTGTGACTCATTGGACAAAAATAAATTAGTGGACAAATTCGATGAACTTTCTTTAAGTTTCCTAAAGTTGCAACGGTTTCTTACTGAATCAACTATGTTTTTACCATCCTATGATGTGAATCAGTCACAAGATAGTCTAATTAAATTACAAAATCAAATCCAAGAGAAAAGAAGCGTGTTGATTCCAAAGAAGAAATTTGCTTTCAAGTCAAAAAAGAAGGGAACTGTTACTGAAAAGGTGGAAGAGAAACCAAAGGCGTCTGTTGAGGATGAGAGTGTGATCTTGGCCGACTGCAAGTTCACTGATAAAAATGGGGAAAATCTTGAAATGGATTCTACCATCAACAAAAAGGATGTTGCTTTGGCACGTCTGGAATCTTGTACTGTCAGACTTTATGGAACCCCATCTGCAGTGCATATAAATAAACTGACAAACTGTACAATATTTTCAGGGCCTGTCTCTGGCTCTATATTCATTCGCGAATGTAAGAATTGCACATTCGTTGTTCCCTGTCAACAGTTAAGGATCCACACTACAACTGATACTAAATTCTATATCCATGTTACTAGCAGAGCTATCATTGAGGATTGTTCTACAGTGAGTTTCGGACCGTATAATTGGACATATCCAGATATAGAGAAGCACTATGAAATATCTGGTCTTGACAAAAGTAGAAATAGTTGGGATGATATTGATGACTTCAATTGGCTTGCAGCTGATAAACATTCCCCTAACTGGAGTTTGATTCCAGAAAGGGAAAGGACACACAACTGGGATTAAACTTAAAGATAAACCATTTTGTTGAAACTTGTTTCATTTAATCGTTGTGATATAATAATTTTCAGCATGTATTTGTTAATCTATTATTAGAAGTTAGAACTAAGCAGTTCTTTATTGGTGTCAAGATTTCTTGTTAACTCTACTGTGATTTATGCAAGATATTCATGTACTGGCTGGCGAGCACAAAATCCGAACAACCACCAATCTGGAGAGTCCCAAAAACGATTTATTGCGGCCATTAATTTTGATCATCTGTTGTTAATATATTAGACTCTTGATTTTTGACAACACTACAAAGTATCATCGAAAAAAGTTAAATATTTTACAATAAATGCCGCATTTATTTTCGTCTGCACCCGCAAAGCCTGTTTACATTACGGGGAAGTCGGAAATCGCATAACTGAAATTGCGAATGCGCACTACTTCTACTTAGCCCCGAAATGTTAACTACAGTCCTTATGCTAAATATGAGGAAAGCTGATGACATGTTTTGTTAACAGTTAAACCAGGAAAATATAGCTTTAATAAATATGTGTAGAGTTGCAAAACATCGTACAACGTCATTTTGTATCAAAATGCCCGCTATGAAGAGTGAACGGTTAAAATTTTAGCGCAAACTTTCGATCGATTTTTCTTCAAATATTCCAGGGAGATAAATCCTACAAATTTTGTACATGCAGTTCATGGTAGCTTTCCCTTTATAGTACTTACAGTTTAATTAAATATTTAATGCTATTATCGTAATAAAAAACGTGGCAACACGGTGTCCGGATTAAAGGTCCTGTTTGGCTTAAAAAAGGTTGGCCCTCAAAAATGCATTTGAGCTATTTTTATAAATTAACAAATAGGCTCTTTAGTTCAGAGACAAACCTATCTTCGTTCAGGTGAAATTTCAATTAATTGATTTACACATTTTTCGAGTTATCGTGAAAATAAATATGCCAAAAGTGTCCGGTTTGAGGACGCCAGCCAGTGTAAGTATGTGTATGCATATCACGGTATGGTATCTCTTTCTGAAATGAACGTTTTTGTTGAACTAATAGCACTGTCTTGTAATATATTTTGTTCTGGAAATGTACAAGTGCCCTCTTCAACCAGCATTTGTCTACGGTAGTCTGGATGATTGAACTTTTGTATGTTTCAAATTATGTGACCTAAATGTATAATCATTTAATGGTCATGACTCATATAGGATGATACTACGTAATAAGTATACATCAATATAATCATGAAACAGTGATATTAATTGGGCAGTTCGTTTTGGGGCCTAAAATTTATGTTATTGTACTAATAAATCATACATGATTAATGAGTCTGTGCTGATAATAAAAATTATAATTGATTTAATGGGCTTTCCACTGTTTTCAAGTGACACTGATTCACTTGTATTAAATTACTGACCCTTTGAATTTTCTTTGCATGTGTCCTCAATTCTTCTTGTAGGATTTTAAAATATATCTATAGTTGTCATTATCATTGAACTTGATGTCTAAATATTGATTATGCAAGTTCCAGCAACCAGTTGTTTAGAAGTCATTGCAACGTATCTTACAACAGTGAATGAAATAAAAAAAGAAAATCAAAATCAGTTCTTCATATTTTATTCTTGGATATGACTCATGCATAGTCATTTATATAACACAATGTGGTAAACATTCTACACATTCAAACAGTCTAGAAATGTGATCATAATATATATCAAGTAATACACTAGAAAAATATTAATTTGGGAATGCTCTGAAGAATGGTATTCGTTCTGAAGAATTGTATTCCTAATGTTGTTGTTGTTGTAGTTCTATTACGCTATTGCCGTAGCGAAATGTTCTCTCTAATTTCCATTAAATGCGAAACTTTAACAATAAAAATTCAGTTTCACACTGAAAAGATCACAATTTTTCTTTCAACAACTGAAATAAATCCTGAAAAATACTGACACAGTACTTGAAATAAACATTCATTTTGGACTCGTCAAATTACAAAATGTATATAGATAACTATCACACAACAATTAAATACAAATGTATTGCACAATTTAAAATATTGCATTTAAGTTACATTACTGGTCTGAAAAGAGCGGTTCTCCATCAAACTTGTTAAGTAGTGCTATGAAATAAGTAAATACGTAGCAAATAATGGTGGCAGGAAGATGCATTGAATGAATGATACATGCGAACAACAAAAACATGTTAAAGTTCAGTGAAGAGTTTTGTTAAATAAACCAGTAAAGTAAAACCTTATGCTGTAAAATTGTTCTTTTCAATGCAACAAAATTTGGTGTAAAATACCATTTTGTGAGGATGTAATTTCAAGGATTTCATGATAAATGTCTTATACTTGGCAGAACTTGAAATCAAGTATGGCAGCCAATGTAAGCTTGACATTAACTATTCAATGAAGATTAATGGATTATTTTGTGGTTGAGGCCATCCACGAATTCCACAAAATTAAATCCCCTTTAACATTAATGATTTTACAGTATACAGATCACACCAAGAATATAGACACCTCAATATCAAGAACAATATTCAAGTCCATTTTATTAGTCCCCTACCGGTTTTTGACCGGAGGGGACTATAGGTTTGCCGTCAGTCCGTCCGTCAAAAAATCTGGATCCTGACAAAATTTGTGGTTGCTATGGCGACAGAAAGAGTGAAAATATGCCCAAATCTGGATCCTTCTATAACTCAAACAGTTTCCAAGCTAGGTTTATGAAACTTGGTATGTGGATAGAGGGCAATAAGGGGATTATGCATGTCTAAAAATAGTTTGATTCTGACAAAAATTGTGGTTGCTATGGCAACAGAAACATTGAAAATGGCTTCAAACGGGTAGGGGACTTCTGTATTGCTTGCAATTCTCAATTACTTGTTTGTTTTGCTCTTTCATATTCCACCCAAGTAAAAATACATTTATAACAGTTTTCGAGGGTCCAATGAGTGGTCTTAATGTAGAGGCTTACCTTAACTAAACCACTGGAGCTTTGATTAAATTATTATTGTAGTGTTAACTTATGAAACGCCTACTTTATGAGAACATTTACTTTATAATGCGAGGCTTTCAGCAGTCAGGCACTCTTCACATTATAGAACTAGCTTGGTTCTTTCTAAGTCCTGAAGTTTGTTACAAGTTACAGTTTATTCTTGAAATGTAAGGCCACCGGCCCATACACAATACATGTATATGAATAAAGTAACAGTGAACAGGAGGAAAGCCAAGACAATGCATTTGAATAGAACACAGGTACTCGTATGATATGGAGATTGTATCATTACATGATTATATTATTATGAATGATGAAATAGTTGCTTTAAACATTGAGAGTAAAGCGAATGCACTGAATATAACACAGGTACTCAAGAAATATTCATTACAGCACCAACTACACATCTTGGACATGCTAGAGGAAAATGTCCCTTTTTACTGTAATATTTCTTTATCACAGATAATGTTTCTGGAAGCTTTATGTGACTTGCATTCATGTCTGCATGCATGCGTTCAATCTCACTGTCGAAAGAAACCTTAGTATAGTAATGGCCACATGTGAAAAACACGGCTGGCTTTGAATGACCTTGACTCTGATCATTGTAATTGAGATGCTCCTCAAGGCGATCAAGCTCACTGTGAGTGACATAGATGTATTTCCTACTTTCATGCCCCTTCTGTAAATTCTGCATAATATCTTGCCACAGCTGATCATAGGGAAGTTTGTCTCCTTCAAGCATTGTTGCTGGTACGTGATTAAGATCTCTGCCTCCTAATTCTTTTAATGAAGAAAGAGAACCGAGGCTTTCCGATTTCAGTTTGTTCAACACACATGATGGTAACTTTAAACAGAACTTGGAGGTAAATGATGACAGGAACTTCTGTGATGGTGCAAACAGACAAACCACTGCTTCCTCCTTGTTTTCTTGTTGTGGAACCAATCTGTGGGGGAAACAAGGGTAATATCATGTTTCAACATTCAATGATATGTACTGATGAAAAACATTAAGTTTACTTCAATGTACATGAACAGTTAGATTTTCGCCAGAACAACATTGTTCCCAGCCAAAATGAATTTGACCTTACAGTGCAACCTCTGTAAAGCAACACTCTGGGAGCTGCAAATATTGGCCATTGTATAGAGATTGTTGCTCTACAGAGGTTATATCAATATTAAATAAAGGCTCAGGGGAATTTTGAAGATCTTGTTATAGAGAAAATGTTGCTATACAAAGGGCCGCTCTGGAGAGGTTATACTGTATATTGAATTTCCAGATACAGATACAAAATATTGTTTATCCCAGAAATTGAAGTCAGTAGAACAACAAGTAACATGGTCAGTAGAACAACAAGTAACATGGTAATAGAACAACAAGTAACATGGTAATAGAACAACAAGTAACATGGTAATAGAACAACAAGTAACATGGTAATAGAACAACAAGTAACATGGTAATAGAACAACAAGTAACATGGTAATAGAACAACAAGTAACATGGTAATAGAACAACAAGTAACATGGTAATAGAACAACAAGTAACAAAGATTTACCTAAACATGATTGTTGATAATATAACAGCCAGTTGACTGAGTGTAGAATCCAAGAACTGTTCCAGTAGATTGGCTGGCAGGTCTGTCAACTCCCAGTGATAAAATAT
This sequence comes from Spisula solida, assembly GCA_947247005.1. Lineage (NCBI taxonomy): Eukaryota > Metazoa > Mollusca > Bivalvia > Venerida > Mactridae > Spisula > Spisula solida. The sequence goes on from OX365945.1 coordinate 6,879,240, forward strand.
CTACAACAAGATACAGTAAACAGCTCAAAATTTGTAACTATAAACATTAAACATCTATAGTTCGCCGGGGATAACTCTAGCCTTATCAATAAACAAACAAGGCAAATTATAAACACTGCACGATCGACTGGCTGCCAGTCATCAGTGTAGATTTAAAGAGTATATCATTAAAAGTGTATATGTACAAGATTGAACAAAAATGAATATCGAAAGTGTGTTTAATTTATATTTTATTTGTAAACAAAGTGTTATCTCCGGCAAACTATAACATGCTGATTAAAGTTCCTGCTAAGTTTCTGGAACTTGGTTCAATTTCATTGTACATGATAAAAATTTGTGTGTTGAAAATACAGGTTTCATTAAACTAATTTATCTTCAGCAAGCCAATCATGAGAAATGTTAAATATGACTTTTTAACACATTTAAATTTGATATAAAATGGCTGATTGATTAAATATTTGCTGCTTCATATAATCCAGGTGAAATCTTATAATCCCAGAATGGATAATGTAACAAGCAATTAAACATAATTACCTCATACAAGAAATTCTTCAACACTTCATTACTGGCCTTATGGGAAGTGTTTATTAAACTGAAATACAAAGCATAGTTATAGTGTAAAATGAACAAAACAAAGCAGTTTTTTTCTAAAGCCATACGTAAAGGAGAGCGAAACAAAATGCCATTAACTAAACGTACCAGACAATTAGTTACTGAAATGAGATGTGTAAAAGGTGTTTTCAGAGATTAACCCTTTATTTTATTTTGATGCAACTACCAGATGCATTTTGATGCACCAACCAGTGTTCCAAGCAGAGGTCTGGAGGTCCAGCTGGCAATCTGACTATCGGTACCTGTATTAGGAAACTGTAGATAAATGTTTTGTATGGCTATATACCGGTAGTAAAGGGTTAAGCTAGCAGTAATGCTGGACCAACCCTATGATGCACCTTCTCACAATTTATTTCAAGAATTAAATTGGATGAAATTTCATGACCGCATTATCTACAAAAAGGCATTTTTTGTATTTAAATCTCAACATTTTTCCAGAATACATGTCCAACCTGTTTAAAGAATCAGACAACAGATTTTTAAGATCACTACCGAAACCACGTCTTGAATTTTGTAGAAAATCACTAGCTTATTCTGGACCAGTTATATGGAACAATATACCATTAAATATTTGCCAGTCAAATTCTCTTATAGCAATCAAAAGGTCATACCTATCATGGTTCTACTCTGATTGACAAACTTAATTTAAATATATTCTGAGATTTTTGAATAATTTGACCATGTAACATAATATATTTGATACTATGTTGCATTTTTATGTAGACTATAGTTAAATTTTTAATATCTGTCAGAGGTCATCTTGCCTATTTCACCTAAGGGAACGTGCCTGAACATTAGTTATTAAATGTAAACAACCCATATGAAATTTACTGTTGTACATTGAACAACTATACCTGCTTCTATCTCATTGGCCTGTCTAATAAATATTCAATGTCAAAATAATCTACCTATATTATTGTAATATTTTGTTGTTGTACTGCTGACTGTTTATTGTTTATGTCATACTATTACTGTACACATATTTTGCATAGAGGGTTACAGGGAAGACTGAGCTTGCCCAACTGTGTTGCCTCTTAAAATAAAGTTGTTATTATTATTATAGTATGTAAATGTCTCATACAATATCCAACTGACCTGTAGTAATATTGTACCACCTTCAAACTGATGTCAACCAAAGTATCACCCGATTTATCCACACCATCACGCAATGTCATCAGATGAAATGACATTGCCTGAAATTGACATAATACTGCATAGAGTAGAGAAATTTATATTCAAATACATGAAGTATTGCATATCACTGAGTATTGGACGCAGGTAACAAGGGAGAAATTTGAAGAAAGTCACTCAAATGCTTTTATTTTCAGAACCTTGAAATACCAGTTATCAAATATGTACATGAGCCCGTGTAAGGATAATACAACAAATGAGTATAAATCATCTTAATTATAATAACAGAATAAAACTTCATCATACCCACCCAAGAAAGAAGTAAAGTTATGTTTGTGTACATATCAAACATGCTGATGTCTATAGAAATGCATAATTTATGCATAATTATCAATATTTACTCTTTTATAGCCTTGTGAAGGCTTATGTTTAAGCTGAAACGTTGGTAAGAAATAAATTTGATAACACATCTGTTGTCAATTGTTCGTTCCACATACAATTTCATTTGTTTCAATATTTACTCTTGATATCATTTGTGAACAGAGAATCAAATTAAACATGAGGCCCATTAAGACCTTAACATTGCTTACCCTGAGTACCATGTACCTATGATCATTTCAGTTATATTTTTTAAGAAATGCCCGTGGTTTCAGAGATATTGCTTGAATGAAGTGTTGGCACGGGTGATCGCAATAGCTTACCTTGTCACTTTTAATACTAAAAAGGAGAGCTAAAATCTGATTAATCAAAGGGGCTTGTTTTTGTTGTCAGGGTCATGCATGAAATCAACATTAAGATAAAGCAGTGACTGATATATAATAATGCTTTTATAGTATACCTGGGTAATATTGCCGAGATAAAGGTTGATGGTAGCAGCCACACACCAGTCCTTCATGATCACAGCATCACGTAATAACTGGTTACAATCACACAGGTTAGGTGCACACTGATACAAATATACACAATATACATGTAACATGTTTATCAAGAATGGAGCAAAATAATAATAACAAGAGATGTTTGTAAAACACATATGCCCCATATGTCAGCCCAATACTAATAGTCTGAAATGGTAAAGGTCACAAAGACCTTGACCTACTGACCTCAAAATCATTAGGGGTCATCTACTGTTGATGACCAACCTCCATGTAAAGTTTGAGGATCCTAGGGCTAAGTGTTCTCTAGTTATTGAAAGGAAACCATTTGGTCGAACGACTGACATGGGCTAAGCAATATACCACTCATCAAAGGTTGGGGGGGGGGGGGGGCTTAATTAATCAGATTAATTACCTAGTAGAGAAGAGAGAACAGAAATCAAGTTTATTATTTTATATAGTTATAATTTATGAATACTGACACGTAATGGTTAAGCGGTAGAATTCCTGACTTGTGATGTTGAGCCTGAGTGTCTTGCACATTACATATCATTTGTGCCAAGAAATTAAAAACAAATTTGAATGGATGAATGCACAAATGAACAAACACATGAAGTAGTTGACAGTGAGATTAATGTATGACTCTCATCGAGGTCATATATCGAAGATGTTCAGTCATAACTAATCACCAATAGCTAGCTGGTAGGCACATTTGCATATTAATACAGGTCTTAATAAATATGATCTATAAAGTATGATAGCACAAACACTTGCCTACCTGTAATACTACAGCAACAACAATCCTTGCATACAGTACTGGTCCTATATCTGCTAGACTTGGTATACTCAGACATGACATTGATTCCTTACCCTGATCTTCATCTGTCCACTGTAACCATAGCAACAATAACATTACAATTCCACCATAGCAACAATAACATTACAATTCCACAGTAACCATAGCAACAATAACATTACAATTCCACCATTGCACCAATTACATTACAATTCCATCATAGCAACAATAATATTACTATTCCACCATTGCACCAATAATGTTACAATTCCACAGTAACCATAGCAACAATACCATTACAATTCCACTGAAACCATAGCAACAATAATAATACAATTCCCCTGTAAACATAGCAACAATAATATTACAATTCCACAGTAACCATTGCACCAATTACATTACAATTCCACCATAGCAACAATAACATTACTATTCCACCATAGCAACAATAACATTACAATTCCACAGTAACCATAGCAACAATAACATTACAATTCCACCATTGCACCAATTACATTACAATTCCACCATAGCAACAATAACATTACTATTCCACCATTGCACCAATAACGTTACAATTCCACAGTAACCATAGCAACAATACCATTACAATTCCACTGAAACCATAGCAACAATAATAATACAATTCCCCTGTAAACATAGCAACAATAATATTACAATTCCAGTTGTAAGCATAGCAACAATAACATTACAATTCCACTGTTACCATAGCAACAATAACATTACAATTCCACTGTTACCATAGCAACAATAACATTACAATTCCACTGTAACCATAGCAACAATAACATTATAATTCCACTGTAACCATAGCAACAATAACATAATGATTCCACTGTAACCATAGCAACAATAACATAATGATTCCACTGTAACCATAGCAACAATAACATTACAATTCAACTGTAACCATAGCAACAATAATAATACAATTCCCCTGTAAACATAGCAACAATAACATTATAATTCCACTGTAACCATAGCAACAACAACATTACAATTCTACCATTGCACCAATAACATTACAATTCCACCATAGCAACAATAACATTACAATTCCACCATAGCAACAATAACATTACAATTCCACCATAGCAACAATAACATTACAATTCCACCATAGCAACAATAACATTATAATTCCACCATAGCAACAATAAAATGACAATTCCACAGTAACCATAGCAACAATAACATTAAAATTCCACTGTAACCATAGCAACAATAACATAACAAATCTACTGTAATCATAGCAACAATAACATTACAATTCCACTGTAACCATAGCAGCAATAACATTAAAATTCCACTGTAATCATAGCAACAATAACATAACAAGTCTACTGTAACCATAACAACAATAAAATTACAATTCCACTCTAACCGTAACAACAATAACATAAGAATCGGACATTGATGCTTGGTCACGAGCTCCTCCATAGCCAAATTGCTTCATGCCTCGGGGGCCGCAGGTAATAAATAGAGAATAATAGGTTAGTGCCGTGGATGAAAAAGTTTATCTGGCAAGGCGGAGGAATTTATCGGGTGAGCCGTAGCCGAGCCGGATAAACGTTTACTTCATTCACGGCACTTACCTATTATTCTATTTATCCAGTCGCTTAATCTGCTCATTAAGGGGATCAAACTCGGGACTTTATTGTCACCCTTTCATTAACTAGTGCGCAACGTCACGTTCGTTCCGTGACGTCATGATAAACAACGACGTCGGACATCTTGATAGATGTCGTGTAGACGCAGGTAAGTCGAAGAAAATAACCGATCAACCACCAGCTCATTTAAAATAGGAAAACCTCACCCTCAGGCATGGAATTGCAACCGGTGACTCTCATATAAGAAGAAGTCCGTCAGATCACGTGGTAAGGTGAAGGATTATCACTAGTCACATGACCAGGTGACCGATTATCGCTTAGTTTATCAGGCACCCCGTTAACAGGCAGATTGTGCCGGAAGTGACTGGATAAAATACAAAAACACCAAAATGTGTAGCATTTAATTCTCTACAAGCAGTCAAATATTTTGTAGATACTAGTATTTACTATGAAAATGAATTAAACAGGTCAGAGCTATAGATAAACTGCGTATTGGGGTAATTACCCAATTAATTTTCTTAAAACCCATTAGATTTTGAGATGAGGGAGTAATAAAGAGCAAAAACAATCTGAAATACCCAAATAGAAAATGATGTTATAGTGAAATATTGTACATAAAATGAAATACCCAAATAGAAAATGATGTTATAGTGAAATATAGTACATAAAAGATCAATTACCCTATGAGTTTTATTAAATACCCAAACAAAATTGAAACTTGGGGGGTAAAATACCCTAAAGACTAAAACCTTATCTGTTGTTCTGTTAAACACACCAAATTTGTCATTACATACTCACCGAATTCAAACTTTCCATTGATTCTGAAATACTAAATGTTTCGGCCAATGATCTATATTGCCATGATGATGTCGGAGAACTTGGGTACAAATTAACCTGGGTTGGTATTAATACTTCTGTCAGATGATGACCAGAATTCTTTGCTCCCATTGTCCGTATAACTTTGCTCGGCTGTTTGACGTCTGAACCAGTCAAACCTAACTGTAAGTAAATGACAAAAACATTGTTAACATTTGCTTTTCATACACAAAATGTTTAAACAATGCAATGTTCCTTACAATTAACAATAATTGAACATCTGTTAAAAGAAAAATCTTGGTTCAGTTTCTGCACACATTGTGTATCGTATATGAAGTAATTGAAGGTTTTCTGGGTAACACTTTTTTACATCAGTGATGATTCATTTACTAGTCAATATACATTGATGACTATCATGTTTATGTAACTGGTATAAATATCTCTTACTGTGAAATAGGTTAACAAGATAATGTACAGTTTGTTGAAGGGACACATGTCTGATTATGGATTTTAACTTTGTACTCTTTTTGTGCGTCTCCAAAGCTCAGTGGTTAGTGCGCTTGCCGCCTAATCTGGCAAACTGGATACAAGGATGGGTGGAGGCACTCATATGCCTGCCATATTTCAGCAGAAAAGCTGACTCGCAAATAAAGGCTATGCTCGGCATGTTGCAGATATACTAACCTGACAGAATTCATTTCTACCCCAGACCCATATTTGGCTATCGGTATCCATGGCAACATTATACTCTCCCCCTGATGTTAGATGTACAATATGTTTATCATTGATAGCAGTCACCATTTGTGGTATTCTCTGAAATACAAACATCAAGATGCATGTACTGTAAAACAATTATTTTTCTAGGGAGTTGAATTTTTCGTTGATTTTGTTGTTGAACTCAACAACGTAATCTAATCCCCACGATTGATCGCCCTCTCAAATACAAAACATTGATTTACCCTTTCATTTTCCGTAATCCATGAATTTATGACCCCACAAAAATGCATTTTTATCAAAATCCACAAAATTTAATACCCACGAAATTATGTGATTTTACAGTATAACATTTTGAAAATAAATATACAACAATATGACAAGACCTGGAAGCAAACACAGATCTCCCAAACTCTAAACAGACACACCAAAACTCTAAGCAGACGCACTATCACTATTTACAGCAAAAAATGAGATTATGTGAAAACGTGGTTTTCCTAGGCAAAACATGTTGTTCACCTTTTGTACATCCTTTACACCAATTTTAGCCATTTATATTTATCTAAGAATAGTTGTAATCAAATATCAAGTAGATCAACCAATGAAAATATGTTTTACAAACAACTGATCAACCAACATCATGTACACAATATACAATATTCATATCAATTTTGAATGGACAGAATCTCAGCATATGCTGTTATAGCATACATGTAGGTTATAAAACAAGAGATACCAGTCTAGAAACAGTGTACACAATATATAGAAAACATGATAAAAAACATATTTTACTATCATCAAAACAGAAGGTAAACAATGCAAATACCCCATCTTGTCTGGTGCCATTTCCTAACTGTCCATCCAGATTTTTACCCCATGTATAAACATCACCATCTTTGGTTACCAGGCAACTATGGAAACTTCCACAAGAAATCTGAAATATTAGTTAATCATTTTCTTTCTTAGCAGAAATTCTTAATCAATCCACGAACAGTTTATTTGTTAAATACATACACAGCAATCAATAACTGGAGCTGATAACAAGAAATACATGTAGCTACACAATATGAATGCTGTAAAGAATGTCAGCTAATTCGACCCAAGCTCAAGCTGATTAAACCCAGAACTGCAAGTACTTTTCAGTATTCAATCCCAACCCTATTCGACGCCAAGGCTTTTTAGACCCCAGGATTTGAGGCTTTTTAAACAGAATGCCTTTAAACATCATGTACCACTGTACATAAACTGGTACATACTGGTTTCAAGTACCAGTAAGTAATAAAGTCGATAATTGTGGTCGATAAATTACTGGCCGCAGAAATTCTTTTTGACTTGTATTACACTTACATGTTTAATTTTTCCATTCAGATATGTTGTATCTATCAGTCTCGGTCTTAGGTGACCGTCTGCTTGCTCAAATGAACTCTGACCATTGTGTCGACTACGACGTTGTGACATCACGAAATGTCGCAAACCATGCGGGTGACACCCCCATTGATAGACTCGATTCTTCCTATCCACGGCAACCTGAATTTGTGATTATAAAAAATGCAAAGTAAATGTATCAATATGAGTATAGTCATGTAGTTAGTGTCTAAAAGAGTAGTGTAGGACAAATCAACAAACAAGAGATTCAAGAAAACATGAAAGATTGACATTGAGTTAAGATCTGCATATAAATGTGACTAAATCTGTAAGATTTCTTATGAAAAAAGCAAAACTTGGACCAAATAACAATGATATTTATTCCAATTGAAAGATTAAGCTCTGACAATAAAAAACTTCACCAAGAGTGGTCAGGACCAGTCCACACATTTGTTCCCTTGCAGTGACTTTGACCTAGGAGGTCATTTACTAGTCACATTAGTAATGACAAGTTTGACGATTGATTGCCTAACCATTTTTTGTTGTAAATCAGAATCCATCTTTAAATTCAAGGATACTGTGACATTAACCTTTTATATTGTCATCTCAAAATATAGGCTCACCAATATGCCATGACTAAAACACCAAGAATGAGTATTCCAGGCCTCTAGGTGTTTGTATACCATTATGTTCACTCAGAGATGGAACATAAACAGACAGATTTTATACCCACATAATATCAACATACACATGTATACATTATTGTTATAGTATAACTTATACTGTCAAAATATTAACAAGTACATTGGTGTACAATACTCACACAATGGAAAAATTTTGTTGCCATGGTTTCAATTTTGTCATTAAACAAACTTATTTTGACAGGTACTGTGTGTTTGGCACTAGTACCTAGTCCTAGCTGACCAAAGAATCCACAACCAAATGCAAACAACTCGCCCTGAAATAATTATATCAATCAACATTACAAGAAACAAGACTGTGTTCAATAAACACTTATGTCCATAGGAAGCCTTGTCCATAAAAAAGTTATGTCAATCAGGGGTCATACACGTAATTCTGTTAAAATGTTAGATACTGTTACATTGCTTTGACAATGTAAGGTGTTTATGCAGTAATGGTAGGGTGACTATTGCCAAAAAAGTCCTCTATTTTAGGAGTAGGTAGGACCTCTGTTAACATGACATGTCATATACCAAAATGTTCGGGTAAGTCCGTAGTATCTGAGACTGCCGGCATAAATTGTCAAAAGTGGTGGCGTTCCGAGAAATCCAAGATGGCGTCAAACATGGCCACCTTTTTGACAGTATTAGCTTAATATTAATGTTATGAAAATATCAGGAATATGATGCAACTTTTTGAAATAGCTTTACTTAACTGTTATAGACACAGCAAAACTCTTTTTAACTAAAATATTTTAACAAGTATGCCACGTTTGAAAGCAATGGCTTCATGGCCTTCAAAAATATCTGAGTTTCAACAACTTCAATATTTTGGTTAACATTTTCGAATGGATGGACAAACAAACAGGATAATCACTATTTGCCTACCGCATATGTAGATGGCGGGGCATAAAAAAAGCTATATATGAAGATAATGAATACCTCCAGATACTGCCCTGTCACAATAAAGTTACCATCATGTGTAAATCAAAGGGCAATATCTCACTGACAATGTATCTAACATAACATGCTCCTAAGATTGATTTATGTACTGGGGAAGTATACAGTTTATAGCTAGTTTCTAAGGAACAATTGTTCTTACCAAATTTCTAATCAATCTTGGGTTAAGTGGTGAAATAATTATCTCACCTATAAATCTTTGGTTAAGTGGTGAAATACTGATCTCACCTATCAATCTAAGGTTAAGTGGTGAAATAATGATCTCGCCTATCAATATATGGTTAAGTGGTGAAATACTTAACTCACCTATCAATCTATGGTTAAGTGGTGAAATAATGGTCTCACCTATCAATCTAAGGTTACATGGTGAACTAATGATCTTACCTATCAATCTAAGGTTACATGGTAAAACAAGACTGCGTTCAATAAACGCTTATGCCCCCATGGAAGCCTTGCCCATAAAAAGCTAAGTCAATCAGGGGCCATAATTTTGTAATAATGTTGGATAGTGTTACATGGCTTTGATAATGTAAGGGGCTTATGATAGTAAACAAGTATGCCAAGTTTTAAGGCAACGCCATGATGGACATGATGTAAAACGAAACTGTCAATTTGGGTTAACCAAGAATTAGACGCTTAATAAGTCTAAGTCCAAAATTAGGTCAATGTGACGGTCAAAATGAGGTTAGGTGATATAGGTGTGTGGAGAATGTTCAAATACAACAACCATGCAGGTATGAAAGCTTTGTAGCAAGCCATATTAATGCTAGAAGAAACGGTCAATTTGGGTTAACCAAGAATTTGGCCCTCCAATAAGTCTTAAGTCCAAATTAGGTCAAGGTGAAGGTAGAAATGGCGTCAAATGATACAGGTGTGTGGAGAGAGTTCATATACAACATCCATGCAAGTATGGAAGCTTTGTAGCAAGCCATAATAATGCTAGAAGAAACGGTCAACTTGGGATAACCAGGAATTTGACCCTTCAATAAGTCTAAGTCCAAAATTAAGTCAAGGTGAAGGTCAAAATGGGGTCAGGTGATACAGGCGTGTAGAGAGTGTTCATATACAACATCCATGCAAGTATGAAAGCTTTGTAGCAAGCCATAATGATGCTAGAAGAAACGGTCAATTTGGGTTAACCAAGAATTTAGCCCTTCAATAAGTCTAAGTCCAAAATTAGGTCAAGGTGAAGGTCAAAATGAGGTTAGGTGATACAGGCGTGTAGAGAGTGTTCATATACAACATCCATGCAAGTATGAAAGCTTTGTAGCAAGCCATAATGATGCTAGAAGAAACGGTCAATTTGGGTTAACCAAGAATTTAGCCCTTCAATAAGTCTAAGTCCAAAATTAGGTCAAGGTGAAGGTCAAAATGGGGTCAGGTGATACAGGCGTGTAGAGAGTGTTCATATACAACATCCATGCAAGTATGGAAGCTTTATAACAAGCCATAATAATGCTAGAAGAAACTGTCAATTTGGGTTAACCAGGACGGACGGACGGACGGACGAACGGACAAACGGACGGACGGACAGGTGAATCACTATATGCCTCCCCATCTATCGATAGGGGGGCATAAAAATGATCTCACCTATTAATCTATAGTTAAGTGGTGAAATAATGATCTCACCTAAGGGTTAAGTGGTTAAATAACTATCTCATCTAAGGGTTAAGTGGTGAAATAATTATCTCACCTATCGATCTAAGGCTACATGGTGAAATGAAGATATCATCTATCAATCTAAGGTTACATGGTGAGATGAAGATCTCATCTATCAATCTAAGGCTACATGGTGAAATGAAGATCTCATCTATCAATCTAAGGTTACATGGTGAAATGAAGATCTCATCTATCAATCTAAGGTTACATGGTGAGATGAAGATCTCACCTATCGATCTAAGGCTACATGGTGAAATGAAGATCTCATCTATCAATCTAAGGTTACATGGTGAGATGAAGATCTCACCTGAGAGGTTAAAGTCAATGTATGACAGTATCCTGTGGCTACCTTCACTATACACTTGTTACTGAGGTTAGATATAAGTTTGGGCACCAGTAGTTCCTCCGTATCACCATGACCTAACTGTCCATGTACACCCCAACCCCAGCTGTACACTCTGAAAGTATACATGTATCATATGTAAACCATAATGGAAATTAGGTTTGATAGTTCTTTTAGTTGATTTTGAGTGCCAATAAAATGTTCATGAATAAAACTATTTTACAGTAACTGCTAGGTTATATAGCAACTTTTCCAACACCATTAGGGTAGCTAACAAGCTACAGGAAATTTTTGGTAAACAAGAGATGTTTGTAATACATGTACATTTTGTATTTCCAAATAGCAGACAAATAGTTATTTATGGTAAGTCATGGTGACCTTGACCTTTGAGCTATGACTTGAAAATCAGTGTGGTGTCATATACAAACGATGACAAACCTACATATCAAGTTTGACGATCCTGAGCCCAACCAATCATTATTGAGTTATCGATCAGAAACCATTTGGTCTAATCCTTGACCTACTGTTCTCAAAATCAATAGGGGTCATTTACGGGTGATGACCGACCCCCCTAAAATTTAAGATCCTAGGCCCAACCATTCATCATTCATTGATTGGAAACCATTTGGTATACTGACAGACAGACACACAGACCGACCAGCATGTGCAAACTACAAGTACATGTATAGCCCCTCATTTTCAAAAGGAACATACTCTAAATTCAAATATTTTCGTGGTTGTTAAATTTCGTCGATAATATATTGTAAAGGTTTGAAAACAACATTGCAGTTACATACTGTGCATCTTCAGTTAGAGCTACACTATGATACTGTCCACAGTCAACAGCTATACAGTTCACCTTGGACATCTCCTCTAGTGGCATAGGACGTGTATATGTATGACGTGTTCCTAATCCTACCTGACCATACTTAGATGCTCCCCAACCATATAACTGCAAAAACAGATGCATGTTGGTAATTGCAGGTCAAATTTGTGGCAAGCGTTAATCAAAGTTGTGTTTTTGCAGCAAATGTAAGTCAAAATTGCATTAAATGTCAGTCTAATTTGCTTTAAATTTGGGTCCAATTTGCATTAAATGTGGGTCAAATGTGAATTAAATATGGGTCCAATTTGCATTAAATGTGGGTCAAATACACTGTTCATTCATAAAAGCCAAATTGGTCATGTGGCTCTGCGCAACGTATGGTCTGGATGAAAATTGAATTAGTCTGGAACACAAAATTCTTACAAAATTCTACCTTTAATTTGAATTTGTAAGCCAGACTGACACATTAGCCAATCAGGCATTGATTCGGGTCATGTGCTCCTCCATAGCTAAATCACTTAATGCATTAAATAATACCCACAGCCTCTAGGCCACAGGCAATAAGCTTACCCCTTGTTGTGTGAGAGCTATAGTATGCTGCATACCACAAGCTACAGAGGTGACCTTTATCTTCAAGGTTAACAGATTGCTCACTTTACACGGTCCACATGATAACGTACCACCTTTCATCTCACAATGACCCAATCTGTCAAATAACAAGTACAAGGCAACAATGTATCAAATATCGTATATCGGAAACAACATGTTAAAACAATAGGTAAAGGTTTGATGTTTTTTATTTTATGTAGCGGTTTCAGTCAACATAGATCTTCATCAGGACAATCAAATAACAAGCACAAGTCAAACAAGAGGATCATAGATCCTTGGGCGCTCACCTGCTAAACATGGCCAAACTTTGAACTTGACCTTAAGGTCATCAAGATAAATATTTTGACTAAACTTGATGAAGGTAAAAGCAAAACTGAGGCCTCCAGAGTGTTAACAAGGTTTTTATATTTTTTGACCTAGTTTTTGACCCCACATGACCCAACGTAGAACTTGGCCTAGATTTCATTAAGATACAACTACTGACTAAGTTTAGTGAAGATCAAAGCAAAAATGTGACCTCCCAAGTGTTAACAAGGTTTTCCTAATATTTGACCTTATGACCTAGTTTTTGACCCCACATGAACCAATTTCGAACTTGACCTTCGAGTTACCAAGATAAACATTTTGACTAAACATAATGAAGATTAAAGCAAAACTGAGGCATCCAGAGTGTTAACAAGGTTTTCCTATTATTTTACCTTTTGACCTAGTTTTTGACCCCACATGATCCAACTTCGAACTTGACCTTAAGGTCATCAAGATAAACATTTTGACAAACTTTCATGAAGATTAAAGCAAAAATGTGGCCGCCAGAGTGTTAACAAGGTTTTCCTTTTATTTGACCTTTTGACCTAGTTTTTGACCCCACATGACCCAACTTCGAACTTGACCTTAAGGTCATCAAGATAAACATTTTGACAAACTTTCATGAAGATTAAAGCAAAAATGTGGCCGCCAGAGTGTTAACAAGGTTTTCCATTATTTGACCTTTTGACCTAGTTTTTGACCCCACATGACCCAACTTCGAACTTGACCTTAAGGTCACCAAGATAAACATTTTGACCAAACTTCATGAAGATTAAAGCAAAAATGTGGCCACCTGAGAGTTAACAAGGTTATCCTATTATTTGACCTTTTGACCTAATTTTGACCCCACATGACCCAACTTCGAACTTGACCTATATTTTATTGAGATACAACTACTGACCAAGTTTGATGAAGATCAAAGCAATATTGAAAGTGCTAGAGTGTTAACGGTGAAATGTCTAACGGACGGACAACGGACAAAAAACAATCACAAAAGCTCACCTTGCCATTTTGTGGCAGGTGAGCTAATAAAACAGATCAAGTCACTACAAGTCAATTGTATCAAAGACAAAATAATACATTCATTCAACACAATTCTTGGTTAAGGTAATTGCTAACTCTTATATTTTTCTGTACAAGAGGTATCAAACACCTGATTTTTATGAAGAACACACTCATGAGAGTGATTAGGCAAACCCATAACAGTTTTGCTCGGTTAGTTTTTAGGATATTATAAGATTTTGGGGAAACCCCCTAAAACTGATACTTGCATTTTACGGAAACAGTTGGGCATTTATATACATGAAACTTGGCATTCACAAAATTTTGTATATACGGAATCACACGATAACGTTTGTTTTAGAATATGCATGTTATATGTATTTTTAAATGATATTTTAAAATATGTGATTTTTCATTTTTAAGTTTTACGAAAAAACTTGTTGAACAACATACTGTTTTCGTACATGCAACCAGTAGAGTAACTATAATAGAAGTTTTATCCCAAATTTTATGGCAGTTGCTCGGCTAGAATTTTTTAATTGACACTTTAGTGATTGCGGAAATGTCGAAAACCAGGAGTTTACAAAATACATCAACGTTTTGAATATGTTGTATCCAGTTTTCGCGATAATTTGTTTTTCATTTTTCATTCTTTTGCATTAACTTGTCTATATTCTTACGAAATAAATGCGAAAGAACCTTCCTCTAAAGTGGACGGGATTCTTGCTATAAACAAATATTAAAACTTGAATAAAAGTTTGTGTGGGCTCATTATAAAACGTATCACATACGTTGTAGCTAGTATTCGCGAGTGTTGGTGTTTCTAATATTTGGAATAAATGGCACGTAAAATTTCCGCTATAGCTTTATTCTGCAAGCTTGTTATATAGTAATAACTATACAGTAAAACCGCGATTTTGAGACATGAGAACATGCTGACACACCAATTTTAAGTTTTTCGTACTATTTCATCATGATAGTCAGACGCTTTCAATACGTCTTATTTACACCGATTTCTAAACTTCCGCTCAACTGAAGAGTATGCAATCACCTTAATTTAATGTAGAAGAAGCAATGGTAATAGAGAATCTTTCTCCAGAGATGTTATACTTATTGTAGGATGAAGTATAACATGTATTTCTATTGTTGTTTTTGCTAAAAGAAAATTGAGTTGTATGCTTTATTCTGTACAGTAAACACCCATACATTAATCTTATGTTATAGAACAAGAATGAATATCAGGATTAAGAGTTCGATCCGAACCACAGTCCCTCCCCAAGTATTCACCCCAAGGATTTTCTCAAACTGTTCAAGGATTGAACTCACCACCTACAAGTCTGAAGTCGAGCACACTCTCTTGCAATCACTATGCTTTTTTAAAACAACACACAGCCACAACATAGACAACAAAACTTAATGCATATCTGAGATACACGATTATAGAATAGAATTATTTCCATGTATAGTCCCGAGAATTTGACCTGACTCTCGAACTTCTATTATCATAATTTTACAGCTGGTTTATTGTCTATATTTATATCCCCAGTTGTATGTTTTCATAAGCGGGAAGTATCACGAAGACGCTCGAGGTGTAATACCAACACAAATCTAAAGGACCGATTTTGCTGTGGGAAATTTATATTTTCAACGCATGAACCCTGTAATATATTCATGCATAAAGGTCAGGATTGTGTCAAATTCTCTGTGCTATACATACCTGCCATTATTAGCCTTCCCCCAGGTAAACAGCTCTATGTACATACCTGCCATTATTAGCCTTCCTCCAGGTAAACAGTTCCATGTACATACCTGCCATTATTAGCCTTCCCCCAGGTAAATAGTTCCATGTACATACCTGCCATTATTAGCCTTCCACCATGTAAACAGTTCCATGTACATACCTGCCATTATTAGCCTTCCCCCAGGTAAATAGCTCTATGTATATACCTGCCATTATTAGCCTTCCCCCAGGTGAATAGTTCCATGTACATACCTGCCATTATTAGCCTTCCCCCAGGTAAACAGTTCCATGTACATACCTGCCATTATTAGCCTTCCCCCAGGTAAATAGCTCTATGTACATACCTGCCATTATTAGCCTTCCCCCAGGTAAATAGTTCCATGTACATACCTGCCGTTATTAGCCTTCCCCCAGGTAAACAGCTCTATGTACATACCTGCCATTATTAGCCTTCCCCCAGGTAAACAGCTCTATGTACATACCTGCCATTATTAGCCTTCCCCCAGGTAAACAGTTCCATGTACATACCTGCCATTACTAGCCTTCCCCCAGGTAAACAGTTCCATGTACATACCTGCCATTATTAGCCTTCCCCCAGGTAAACAGTTCCATGTACATACCTGCCATTATTAGCCTTCCCCCAGGTTAACAGTTCCATGTACATACCTGCCATTATTAGCCTTCCCCCAGCTAAACAGTTCTCCATTCCTGAGTGCTACAGCAGCATGCATCTGTCCACAACCAATGGGGTTTGGTCGACATGTTATTTTCTTCCTACCTGACTGAGACTTCTCAACCTGTAGTCATGGTATCATATTCACACAATAAGGCAGGTAAATATTTATATGATTGTAACCAAACTAAGGAAAATATATACATTTTGTAGATATTCTTTATTTTGTTTGGTTATTTGAGTTTAATGCTGTTTTCAACAATTTTTCCGTTACTGTATAGCGAGTATATTTCACGCGGTCCATTATTCGCGTTTTCTGGATCCTTTTGAATTCACGATGTTTTGATTTCGCGCAAACAACATCGACCGTGAATTTTAAACCTTGTTGGTAAACATGAAATAGGAGGTCAACCTTACGTAAGTTACAACTTGCAAAATAAAAAAAACCCCGGAAATTAATAGCTGAACACGGCAATTTATAAAGCTTAAAACTTACATGCAATATCATAAGAAAACTGGGCGTATAATGACAATTCAAGTGTTCATTAAGTGTTGACTAACATACGTACGTTTTCACAAGTCCCATATTGCTATCATAGTCCATAATTAATAATTAATAAAACCAGTTCGACAATTTAGAACTGACGATACGCTATTTTGTTATTCTTTACGCATGCAAAATCAAATCAACGCTTCTGATATGCCGGAATATATTACGTCATTATCTCAACGCAGTGTGTACTCATGCTGCGTCCGAGTTATTTAAAGCGTTTGATTTTGTTGGGGCGCACAGGGAAACTCTTTTGTATACAGAGTCTAATAAGAAGTCAGCCGTACTTATAAGACTATTTAAAACCCCTGTCCATGATTTATTTATGCTCCCCACCGGTATAACATATAAGGGCATGTGTTTCTGTTCTTCCAAATTTGATGATTTATAAACGACTTACGGAGATTTACAAATTACACAGTAAGCTTATTTATTTTGTTCATAAATCGCTTGTTGTGTTTCAACTGTTATTTTGAGCGGTTTGTTCAATGGCCGAGTTGAATATCATTAGAAAATGTACACAAACAAATACTTTTTCGGCAAACATTTACACGTTTTGCAAACAAAATCGTTAAATTTAACCAGTTTGATACTCCTGCTTATAATTAACACCTTCTAACGTTGAGGAAACATGATGCACGAAACTATATTTGATACGCATGCAGAGAGTTTACACACGTTTATCAAATATCTAATTTCGAATTATATTTTGTAATTTATTATAACTTGTAGTCTTATTGCCGTATTTTGACGTACTTCTTGCAAAGTCATTGGGTCAACGTTGCTTTTTAATCATGAATTGTCTCCCTTTGTAAAATATGGATATTTACACGGTGAATATTTCGCTGGGTTAAGATTTCGCGCTATCGATGTTGACCGCGAATATAGCGAAAATTAAACCCCCGTGAAATATACCCGCTATACAGTATATAATTATGGCAGCTGATTCACTTCACCAATTTGCCTGGACAGAATCCTAACCAGTACTAACGTATCCTTCCACAAGAAATCATCAATTTCTCCACATGTGGAGTTAAAAAATATTGTTGTCAGATAGATTGTACAAATGTATATCTGATTCATAATTCATGTGTCAGTAAAATAAATGTATAGAGCAATTTTGAATGGATTGACTACAATATTTTATGGATAGAATGCTGGGACATACAGCATAGATAAACAATTCATCTTCCTACAAAAGGGAGGGGGCATGTCAATAGTTACGTCTCCACAAACACCAAATCCTTAAATCAAATTTGTATAAAAGGATTACATCACATTCATCAATACTTACAATATTTTTCACCAGACTGGTCATATCTTCAAACAGGAAGTCTATGTTGACTGGTTCACCGTTCGCTTTCCTTCTACTATTTAAATGAAGAACAATCATCAGAAAACAGTACACCAGTCTGGAAGCATCTGAACTTCTCCTATCCTGTAAAAAAACAAGCTGATTTCTAACAAATTGTTTTTATAGTTAACAAATGTACTTGTATGATCAGTACGGTATTATTGAACAGAAAAATATGCTGGAGACTATAAAAATAAACATTTTCATTGGTATTGTTATTGTTGTTTTTTGTTTGCGATCGATTGAAAAAGTTGTGAGTGGTCATTCAGTTTTTTTCCCTGCCTAATTGGCTAATTACCTTATGATTTGAGGGATTCATAGGTATCAATAAGCCATGTCAAACACCTTACAAGCTCTTGAGTTTCACGTATGGATATTGCTCGCAGTATGCAGAGAGGTTCGATAGTACCAAACTGTAAATGTATGAAATTCATTCAAGTACCAAGAGAGCCAACGTGACTTTGATCATGCCAGTCACTTAAAACAGGGTGGCCACAGAAAAAGAAAATTCCCTAATAAAACCCTGATTTTTGCCCAATTTTGAAATTTCCTGATTTTTCCCTGCATGTAATTTGTTTTTGGTGATTTCCCTCTTTTCCAGAGTCGGTGACAACCCTGTTAAAATAAATATGAAAATGTCCACAAACCTGGTTGATTCCAGGAATACTATCAGTAAATTCTCCGGAACCAGTTAACGATGTGAGAGAATCAGTTCTACGACGAGATCTCAACTTTCTTTGAATGAATCCCCTGATAACTGGTTTGGAAGGATCTAGAACATCCACTAACTTTAACAGGTCATCAAGGTCAAGGTCACTCAGGTTGTCTAGCAACAGGTCAGAATGTTGAGTAATAAGCTGAGGACGTTCACAGAACACTTTCACCAATCTCCGTAAATCCAGAAGGTGAAGAAATGCCC
This sequence comes from Spisula solida, assembly GCA_947247005.1. NCBI lineage: Eukaryota > Metazoa > Mollusca > Bivalvia > Venerida > Mactridae > Spisula > Spisula solida. The sequence continues at coordinate 6,898,802 of OX365945.1, forward strand.
CTGATATAAATGACAACAAAAACATAATCAATGCAATGTAATACTTTATTCTGTCATTGTTACGTAAGTAACAACAGACAACACTATATAGATTCAACAGTGGAAATACATATTGCCTTACACACCCACTTATGACAAATAATCTAGAAAACAAGGGCCATCAAAGCCCATAATTGCTCTTGAGAGGCTGTACTGTACATCATAGCAGTACCATGAAGGTACAGTACAGAACATTTGACACGATCCTCGACCTTCTATTAGCATAATTTAACGGCTGATATCTTACCTATATCATAAAGACGCCGGAGGTGTAATACAAACACAAATCTAAAGGACTTATATGGCACAATTTGCTCGCGGAAATTTATATATTCAATGGAAGAACCTTGTAATATATGTATGTATAAAGGTTAGGACCAAGTCAAATTCTCCGTACTGAATTACCTGAAGCAACTTGTGCCAGATGTGCACCATATCCTCTCTCTACCAGAAGTTCCTGACATTCATCTGTTAGATGATATTGTCCATGTTCTGATAGCTCCTCTAACGCTTCTATCACCAAACCTTGTACCTACAATAAACACCAAACGTTGTACCCACAAAACACTAAACCTTGTACCTACAATAACACCAAACCTTGCACCTACAATAAACATCAAACCTTCAACCTACAATAAACACCAAACCTTGCACCTACAATAAACGCTAAACCTTGCACCTACAATAAACACCAAAACTTCAACCTACAATAAACACCAAACCTTCAACCTACAATAAACACCAAACCTTGCACCTACAATAAACGCTAAACCTTGCACCTACAATAAACACCAAAACTTCAACCTACAATAAACACCAAACCTTGCACCTACAATAAACACCAAACCTTGCACCTACAATAAACACCAAACATTGCACCTACAATAAACACTAAACCTTGCACCTACAATAAACACTAAACCTTGCACCTACAATAAACACCAAACCTTGCATCTACAATAAACACTAAACCTTCAACCTACAATAAACACCAAACCTTGTACCTACAATAAACACCAAACTTTGCACCTACAATAAACACCAAACCTTGTACCTACAATAAACACCAAACTTTGCACCTACAATAAACACTAAACCTTCAACCAACAATAAACACCAAACCTTGTACCTACAATAAACACTAAACCTTGCACCTACAATAAATACCAAACCTTGTACCTACAATAAACACTAAACCTTGCACCTAAAATAAACACCAAACCTTGTACCTACAATAAACACCAAACCTTGTACCTGCAATAAACACCAAACCTTCAACTTACAATAAACACCAAACCTTGCACCTACAATAAACACCAAACCTTGTACCTACAATTAACACCAAACCTTCAACCTACAATAAACACCAAACCTTGTACCTACAATAAACACCAAACCTTGTACCTACAATAAACACCAAACTTTCAACCTACAATAAACACCAAACCTTGCACCTACAATAAACACCAAACCTTGGACCTACAATAAACACCAAACCTTGCACCTACAATAAACACCAAACCTTGCACCTACAATAAAAACCAAACCTTGTACCTACTATAAACACCAAACATTGCACCTACAATAAAAACCAAACCTTGTACCTACAATAAACACCAAACCTTGTACCTGCAATAAACACCAAACCTTGTACCTACAATAAACACCAAACCTTGTACCTGCAATAAACACCAAACCTTGTACCTACAATAAAACCAAACCTAGCACCTACAATAAACACCAAACCTTGCACCTACAATAAACACCAAACCTTGTACCTACAATAAACACCAAACCTTGTTCCTACAATAAACACCAAACCTTGCACCTACAATAAACACCAAACCTTGTACCTACAATAAACACCAAACCTTGCACCTACAATAAACACCAAACCTAGCACCTACAATAAACCATGGACTTACAATAAACACTTTGCTAATTAGCAGAGAAGGCTGGATACTGGCTACACAATGACTCTGCGCAGCGCTTAGTCATTAAACTAGTTACGTGTAGGGTTGCACTCTTCTGTAACATAGACTGGCCTTGCTTTGTCTGTCCGGTATTTATACCCTGTACAGGCAAACATTTTTGTTTGCCTGTATTGGTCCTAATGGGACTTATATTGCATTCTGGGATCGATTTGTCGTCAAGTTTTTTAGTGTTTGACTTAGTTGCCATGGTGTTGCTTTGAAAATTCACAGGCAAACTATGTCAACCTACGGTTTCAAACGATTTCGAGAATTTGCTAATTACTCACTCGCACAATAAGAAACATGACAATAGAAGTCAAATTGACAGATATTGCATGACACTATGAGTCTAGTTGATAGATACTTCATGACACTAGGAGTCTAGTTAATAGATATTTCATGACACTAGGAGTCTAGTTAATAGATATTTCATGACACTAGGAGTCTAGTTAATAGATATTTCATGACACTATGAGCTGAGCTGATATCTGACCCGATAACTTCAAAAAACATTTCCAACTATTGCTAAAAGTTTCAACCCTAACTTTTTTATGATCAGAATTGGTCAATGAGAAGAACACTATAAGACAGTTTGCTAACATTAAGATGTGTACAATGACATTACCATAGCAAACTCTAGCAGTATTGTTTGCTAACATTAAGATGTATACAAAGACATTACCATAGCAAAATCTAGCAGTATTGTTTCAATGCTAACATTAATATGTATACAATGACATTACCATAGCAAAATCTAGCAGTATTGTTTCAATGCTAACATTAATATGTATACAATGACATTACCATAGCAAAATCTAGCAGTATTGTTTCAATGCTAACATTAATATGTATACAATGACATTACCATAGCAAAATCTAGCAGTATTGTTTCAATGCTAACATTAATATGTATACAATGACATTACCATAGCAAAATCTAGCAGTATTGTTTCAATGCTAACATTAATATGTATACAATGACATTACCATAGCAAAATCTAGCAGTATTGTTTCAATGCTAACATTAATATGTATACAATGACATTACCATAGCAAAATCTAGCAGTATTGTTTGCTAACTTTAAGATGTGTACAATGACATTACCATAGCAAACTCTAGCAGTATTGTTTGCTAACATTAAGATGTATAAAATGACATTACCATAGCAAACTCTAGCAGTATTGTTTGCTAACTTTAAGATGTATACAATGACATTACCATAGCAAAATCTAGCAGTATTGTTTGCTAACATTAAGATGTATAAAATGACATTACCATAGCAAACTCTAGCAGTATTGTTTGCTAACTTTAAGATGTATACAATGACATTACCATAGCAAACTCTAGCAGTATTGTTTGCTAACTTTAAGATGTATAAAATGACATTACCATAGCAAACTCTAGCAGTATTGTTTGCTAACTTTAAGATGTATACAATGACATTACCATAGCAAACTCTAGCAGTATTGTTTGCTAACATTAAGATGTATAAAATGACATTACCATAGCAAACTCTAGCAGTATTGTTTGCTAACTTTAAGATGTATACAATGACATTACCATAGCAAAATCTAGCAGTATAGTTTGTAACTTGGCTTGTGATAATAATCTTAATGTAGTCCTCTGCGTATCTTCAAAGTCTGAGAATTCCTGCACAAATTTCCTGAAGATAAGATAATAAGTCTGGTTTAATAAGCATAATTTGGCAAGATATCAGAGATCAATAATTAAAGTGACCATCCTCAAATATCATAGTCAAGTTCCTAGGCAATGATCCTGATGAAAATTACACTCGAGTGACATGCTGAAAAAGTCCTGTATCCTTATAGCTTTATGATGGTTAGGAACATTTCCTGACAGCTTTATAATGGTTAGGAACATTTCCTGATGGTTTATAATGGTTAGGAACATTTCCTGACAGCTTTATAATGGTTAGAAACAAAGGCAATTAATGTGTGTAACAAACTTGTAATATCCATCCAGACAGACATTCAGCATGAAATCAATTTATCTCTCCCACTATATACAAGAGACATAATCAGCAGAATGTTATCCTACATAAACAATAATGATTTTACAGGAGATCATCACTTTCTTCTGTCCAATATAATACAAACCTGAACATGCAGATAATTTCCTCGTTATTAGGTTCCTCAACCAGTTTTAGAATGAGTCCATGCAATCCAAGCTCTACTATATGTTTGTATTTAGGTCCACTCAATACAACACTTTCTTTCCTCAACATCTGCTGAAGGAACGGCATAATCTCATGGATAAATCCATATTTAGCAAAACTTGCAATCCTATTCACTGGGCCGGCTTTAGACATGTGGAATAGTCGAGTAGCTTGTTTGCTACGGCCATGACATAGCAGAAAATCTGCCGCAACTTCCAACAAGAAGTTCAAATCAAGTCCAAGACTTATTCCTAACTGTTCTATGACTTTTGAATCTGATTGGCTGAGACACAGTTCTAAAAATAGCCTTTCTGGGGATGCCCTTGGTCTGCATTCATACACTGAAGTGTTGGTTACAATGATGCAACCATCTAGGACTGTATGTGAATGTATAGGAATTTCAATGGCGGACAGGATTTCTGATGAAGAGTTCTCGGTATGTTTTATTTCATCCTGATCACGTAGAAGCTTTAATTGATCACTTTCAAGCTTTTCATGCCAGTAAAATGGGAATGATTTCGGTATAACTGATTTTAAGTTCTCGTCAGATGGTATCTCAAATTGTTGTAAGACAGAATCTGCATTAAAATCCTGAAAAATAATAGAAAGATAAACTTTACAGGGAGATCTTTATCAAGCAAACATATGGAATAGTTGAAAAATCCCAGAAATGGAGGGTTTACCATATTTGGTGGGGAATGAAAATTGTTTGTATCTCTAATGAACACCAACCAAGGTCGAAATATTTAGACAGAGTGAAGTTTATACCATACAAAGATAACCCATGATTTCAATGTTTTGTAGTACCTCAATCCATGGCAATATAGAGTAAAACAGATAAGCCAGAAAAACAGCATCATTCATTATCGAAAGTAATTCTGGTTTTTTTGGAAACTTAAGTAACACAAAGAGAGACAAATGTTTGACATACCTGGTCACCATCTTCTGATATCTCAGCTCTCTGATTGGATAAAATCTGAAGTTTCTGGTCCCCAGCTAGCTTGGTGTCCAAGAACATTATTCTGTCAGTAAGAATGGTATGCAGGGAACCAACAGGTAGTCTGTATACAAACAGTGGGTTGTGTTCCATATTGCTGTCATAAACCTATAATACGTAGAGTAACAAATATTGCAAAATCAGAAATTTCTGCATTGGATAAATTATCAATATATTAACCTTGCGAAAATATGTGATTATTAAATATCTTATAAAGTTGGACACATATACGAATGCTGGAACTTATCAGCTGATTTTTCCTACAACTAAAGAATTTGCAGCTCAATTTTTCTACATCTAAAGAATTTGCAGCTCAATTTTTCTACATCTAAAGAATTTGCAGCTCAATTTTTCAACATCTAAAGAATTTGCAGCTCAATTTTCCTACAACTTAAGAATTTGCAGCTTAATTTTTCTACAACTAAAGGATTTGCAGCTCAATTTTCCAACAACTAAAGTATTTACAACTATATTCTGAAAAGTGATGAGCTAAATGTATAATGTCCACACCATGTTACAGTAAATGGTGATTAACACCACTAACACTGTGGAGATTAACACCACTAACACTGTGGAGATTAACACCACTAACACTGTGGAGATTAACACCACTATCACTGTGGAGATTAACACCACTATCACTGTGGAGATTAACACCACTATCACTGTGGAGATTAACACCACTAACACTGTGGAGATTAACACCACTATCACTGTGGAGATTAACACCACTATCACTGTGGAGATTAACACCACTAACACTGTGGAGATTAACACCACTATCACTGTGGAGATTAACACCACTATCACTGTGGAGATTAACACCACTATCACTGTGGAGATTAACACCACTATCACTGTGGAGATTAACACCACTATCACTGTGGAGATTAACACCACTAACACTGTGGAGATTAACACCACTATCACTGTGGAGATTAACACCACTATCACTGTGGAGATTAACACCACTAACACTGTGGAGATTAACACCACTAGCACTGTGGAGATTAACACCACTAACACTGTGGAGATTAACACCACTAACACATCAACTAATATGATTCTGTAATGTGTTGAAATGCATCTGCAAGGAAAATGGAAGACGCATGGAGTTGAGGATTAAATAAATAAGAGATGTTTGTGAAACATGTATGCCCATGGCAGCCCAATAGTCAGAAATGGTTAATATGACAAAGACCTTGACGTTTGACCTACTGACCTCAACATCAATAGGGGACATCTAATGTTTGTGACCAACCTCCATGTAACGTTTAAGGATCCTAGGGCAAAGCATTCTTGAGTTATTGAACGGAAACCATTTGGTCTTCCAACCAACCAATCAACAGACCAACCAACATGCGCAAAGCAATATAGTATACCCCCTCATCAAAGATTGGGGGCATAATAACAAAAATAAGCAAGACTTACCTGAAATAATGAGTTTTTGGTACAATATGCTGTTACAAGATGTCTACCTTTAGCATATTGTGGTGATAACGTGACTGATCTAGGGAACTCAGCTAGTATAACAGGTGCAAATCTATCTTCTTCCTCTTCTCCTAAAACATGTAACACATATTGTAGTCATTGATACTCGTGGGGATTTAATTCAGGGGATTTCGTGGATGACTTCAACCACAAAATTAAATCCCCCATGAATAATTATAACAATAAAAATACAGTAAAACCTCGGTAATACGAGCAGCGATTATTCGAGCAACCGGCCTAATTCGAGCAAATTTCAAAGTCCCGACGAATTTGCTCTATATTGTACATTAATTTATCCCTCTAACTCGAGTAAAGTTATTACGAGCCTCCGGTCTAATTCGAGCACAGGTGTCGGTCCAATCAACAATTTTCAACAATAATTAATTACCTTATCTCGAGGCAATCAACAGAGCGAAATTTCACACCTCCGAAAAATGTCATACTAAATTTTGTTACGGTCCGTATTTTTCACACATCGTGATAATTACATTTTATGACAATATCGTAATCCCTAACACTTATTAAATTGATTTCCGTATTTTCGATTTGTTACATTAAACACGAAGTAGAAGATATTTAATTAATGAGCGTGATTTAAACAACACATACGTTTCAGAACAAGTTCAATAGGCAACAATTGGGAACTTTAACACATACGAGAACTAGAATTATTAAATGCAACATCGTTGCTTCGAACGTACTGACTCGCACAGACTTTTAAATATCGTAAGATAAACCGACTTACATGTAGAATCTTAAATATTTAGGCTCCGTTCGTTATAAAACTGCAAGTGAAAACCATTTCAAAATTATTTCATATTCCGTATTTCATGAAAACCTGCGAATGTAAGCTTACGTACTACATGTGCAATTTCACGTGTCCGATACTGAATAAGTGAAGTAAGTCAAGTCCGCGATTAAATCCAATTCTTGTCGAACAACCCTGAAGAATAAAAAAATTGTCGACTTTGTAAAGTAGCAAATTAAATGTCAATTGAATCTACACTATGCGCAGATTGGCGAATTCATACTGCGGTATGGAACTCTGGCGTAACACTACTCCCAACTGTACCGGCAATTTTTTTGATGTGCTTCGCGTTTGAAGTCAGTCGAAAGACCGCCGCGTTTGATGTCTCCAAATTGTCGTGCGCGTTTCAATTGGAAACCACAGGGATATAACTCATTCAGCTAAACATCATGCCCAAAATAAATTATCATAGATAATATAGTGCATGTTTTTTACTCAATGAGCCGTATCCCTGTGCTGAAAACTGGATCGACTTTGCATCCGGGTTTTATTTTGTATAAACACAGTTACACTTAGTCATAACAACAATTCATCATAGACTTCGGATATTTCGAGCACCTGGCTTAACTCGAGCATTTGGCTTGTCCCGATGGGTCCTCGAGATAACGAGGTTTTACTGTATGTCAAGTTTACAGCGGCTGCCATACTTTCTCTCAAGTTTTCTGATAATTTGTGTGAATTTTGACCAAACCACGAAATTTAGGTTTCATTTAAATTCTTGTACAATTAATATTTCACATTGGATAACCACAGACATTGATATTAATTTAAGAAATAACTTACCCAGGACAATCAAGTAAATGTTTAAGCACTGAGTGATGTTTCAGTTCTACAGGAAAGACAGGAAGAGGATAATGGGGAATAGTGGCCTAGAGGTAGGGTGCACAGTTTGGAATCAAGAGGTTCCAGGTTTGATCCCTGTCTGCACCACTGCTTGATTTTTCTGAGCAAAAATAACCCACAACACTCCACTTCAATCCAATGTATGAATGGATAGAATCAAATGTGCTGGCCTGACATTGGCACCGAGAGTTACAGCCAACATTTGACTGATCAGGGGTAAATGTACAGTCAGCTGAGACAGTAACTTGGTTTCTTTCCTTTTTATATTGAATTCTCTAGACAAACAAGGGAGTATAAGAGAGATAAGACAGAAAACAAAACATGTGTATGCTCACTACTGGTGATGTAGTTATAACAGCAGTGATGTCTTAGATTAGGACTGGTGCATTAATAAACAAGAGATGTTTGTAAAACAAGTATGTCCCCATGGCAGCCAAATAATCAGAAATGGTAGAGGTCATTGTGACCTTTACCTTTGACATACTGACCTCGAATTTAATAGGGGTCATCTACTGATGATGTCTAATCTCCATGTAAAGTTTAAGGATCCTAGGGCAAAGCGTTCCTGAGTTATTAAATGAAACAATTTGGTTAACTGACCGACCAACATGTGCAAAGCAATATACTCCCTCATCTAAGATAGGGGGGGAAGGGGGGCATAATAAAGTAGGGTTTAGAAGGAATTATTTTAAGGAGAAAACTATTTACGATAACTAAGTCAATATTATCAAAGGTATGTACTAAGTAAACTTACGTCCAATAGAACTGTTGTTTTCTACAATGAATGATTCATAGACTGACATACACTAGCTTGAAACATACAAGCTGAAGTTATGATGTAACACAGGGTTGGGCTCAGATGAGCTAAACATGGTACTGGTATAGCTGTCAGGCTTAGCACTCAGTGTATTATCCCTATTGGTAGTTCTAGGTCTAGCTGACTCAGTGTCTGATGAATGTGACTTATTAGTTATCAAAACCTTTCTCAAGCATAAATATTGCATATATTTGTGCAAATGTGATTAACTTTTTCTGGCGTAAGTTTTGGCATATTTCTATGCAAAGTGAGAACAACCCTAAGATAAGAAATATGAATGTAGTGAGGAGGAATTAGCATGCACTGTTGATTGAAACAGTATCAAGATGACTGGAATACTGTTAATAAAACTTTTACTCCAAAAACAGAAGAGTTTTGATACAAAAGAAACTGAATGTCACGCAAAGGGCAACAAAATCGTCCAATCTAAAATTCCTGACAACGTGAACAACAAGACTTGGTACCAAGTAATCATGTGAAGTTACATTGAAATCCAATCAATGGTGAAAGAAGACTAGAACAGACAAACTTTGATCCATCCATCAAGACATGCAGACAGACAGACGTAAATCACAAAACCAATAATGTCTTCCCCACTATATATGGAAGACATTATGAATACTCTGATAGTGACACTATTAAAAGTAACTTATAAAGTACCTAGTTTATTGAGAACACTTAGAGATGGAAGACTTAATCCGTCAATGTTATCATAACCTAGATCTGACAATTCTGTATCTGGTGCTGAAATCTTGACCCTTGTCTTCTCTAGTAACATCTTCCATTGTTTGCCAGAGTAACCAGTGATCTATAAACAAAACAAGACAACAGAGCAACCAGTGATCTATAAACAAAACAAGACAACATGGCAATTCCATTAAAACAAGGAGCCAGTTGCCAGAATAACCAGTGATCTATAAACAAAATAACATGGTCATTCCACTCAAACAAGGAGCCTGATGCCGAATCAAACTGTAACCGAATGAAGTAATGGCCATACTGTTACCCAAATAGAGCTGTCGAGAGCTGTCCAAAGTCTATGCAAAGACACTCTACCAGCAAGCAGTGCTAGTAATAGCATACTAATGTTTCTCAGCACTTTGCTAGACTAGCTTAACTCAGCACTTTCTTGTGCAACGGACCGCATTGTAGACATCAATAGTGTTCTGCTGTGCAACAGTCTGCTTTAAAAGCTCGCAATTAGCCAATTTATTGTTTGCTTCATCCGCTACATAGGGCTTTTTTGTAGCAAACTGTTTCCTAGCTTAGGCAATGGACCTAAGGTTTTAAAGGGACTGCCTCACATATTGGTGTATTGCAAAAATAAAATAAAATTGTTAAATATTCGCGTAATTTTGGTATAGTTGCCTGTATATCCCATAAACAACCACACTGACATCAATAATAACTTGAGCAACTTCGGCATTTAGCAGTTATTTAGTATTTTAACATCGAAAGTTCTATAGGGTATTAATACCCTATAGAATTAACACTACTATTACTTAAATTGTCTGAAATTTGTTCACATTTGATGAAACCGATTCGAAAAACGAACCAAATACCTCACTGATGTTTACGCTGTAAGTTTGTTGAGGTAACAAACCATCAAATAGATTTGTTCTTTAACACAATGTAAAGTGACAAGTTGCTGACCCAAAAAATGTCAAACTTTTGTCCATGGGGACCTCTCAAAATCCACCAATCAATAGAAATAGCATATAGCCTCAAGAAAATAAAAAAAATCAGGGGGTTGCGTATCATATAAGAAAAATTTGGTTCGTCAAACGCGGTGAACATATTTTCTCACACGCGTGGACTGATTGGAAGTCCGTTAGCCACAACCCTACTTTCACTTTCATATTTAAGCCAGAATATCAAAATTTTCTAAATAAAACAGTTTCACTACATCACATACATGTGTACAAAGCATTTAAGCCCAATTACATGATTCTAATGCTGATTTGTCAACACATACCACCATTATCAGCCAAATCAAAGTTTTTTACTGGACTACTTGAGTGTATCTGATTTTGGTCCGCGTAGGCATTTGGTGGTTTGGTACCTTGATGTTACAGTTCGATCACGTGAGAATTACATAATTCACAAAGCATGTTGGAAGGAAACTTAGTGGGTTTTATTCAAGAAAAAATCACTCAGTGGGCGATATCGAGACTGGTAAAAATTGCTCATTTGCACCAAATCTTTCATAAAGCAACCATCAGTGGCTTTCTATTACATCAATACTTGGTTAGGTTGGAAAATCACGAAATACAAAAATGTTAGCCCAATCTGTGAGGCAGCACCTTTAAAACAAAGTTGAAAACTATATCAATACTACTTTTCAGTGAAAACCACACCAAGTTATTATGACAAAGGGTAGAATACTTAAAACAGAATGTTGATGCCCACTAACATGTGTACATGCCCTACTACACATGGCCACTAATTTTGACACAAAGTTTCAACAAAATTCACTTTCTAGTCAATAGAATTGTGACTGCTCTATTGTACAGAAGTGTTATAATTTCCTTTTATTCTGATCAAGACTTTCAACATAAGTATAATTATTTTAAATGTTTAACTAGACTTACCAGCAAACTGGTCATAGTTTGTTGATCATCTTTGATAAGTTCTATGTTTTTGATATGTTCATCAACACAGCGATCAGATACTAAACGTTGTTCAATCAAGTCAACAAACAGCAGCTCTCCAAGCTGTGAGGAGGGAAAAGTGCATATACTTATAACAAACAACTTAACAACCTGTATTCTATTGTTGTACACATGGTAGTAATTCTGACTCAGTTCTGTTGGAGGTTTTTACAGTTTTCATATTGCTATGACGGAACTGAAAACCAGCACAATGCTTGAAACCTGGACAAACCTCTGACTGGAATAAGAAGTGGTGTATTGGAATTACACCCTTGATCAGAATTACACCCGTGATACAAATGATAAATAGTTTATATTGCTTTTAAACACATAGGAACCTTTATTTTCATTTGGGAAAAACACGGCTATTACAAGAAAATTGACATATAAGGCTGCAGCAAAAAAATACAGAGCAATTGGTTCGTAACAGCATCAACTAGAAATATCATACAGTAACCAGTACAGTAAAACCTCAATAATTAACGACAAAAGTACCCAAACAAGACTGCGTTCAATAAACACCTATACCCTGTTGGAAGCCTAGTCCATAAAAACAAGCTAAGTTAATCAGGGGTCATAATTCTGTTGAAATGTTGGATAGTGCTACATGGCTTTGACAATGTAATGTGTTTATGATGGTAAACAAGTATTCCTAGTTTGAAAGCAATGCCTTGATGGACTTCAAAAACATTTGAGTTTCAACAACATTTTCGGATGAACAAACGGACAGAATAATCATTATATGCCTACGCATCAGTAGATGCTGGGGCATTAAAATAAGGCAACCTCAAAGATTAGGAACACAACCATTAGGAAAAATCCTTTATCAATGTTTCACTGTTTTATCAGCCTAATATTAAGACCATTGACTCAAAAGAAAAAGTTTTTAAGGGTCCCAAAGACATGAAAGTTGGCCTTGGTATTGAGGTTAAACTGATTGTAAAACATAATGTACTATTATACTACTATACAGTATACAAGTTGTATAATTACTTTAGTTGCTACAATAGCAATGTGTTGTCCATCAAGAGTACACCACCATGCTGTGACTGTTGGTGTTCCACGTGGTTTGAAGTTTGTGATGATTGTAACATCATCAATGTTCCATAACTGATTGACTTGACTTGAGGGATCCTGCAATACGAACCATTGTATATCAAGTACTATGTACAGTACAACCTCTCTAGAGCAACACACTCTGGGAAACACAAAGTTAGGTTGTTTCTCTATGGAGGGTTGCTGTGGAGAGGTTTTACTGTATATGCATTGCAAATGACAGACTGCACAGGTGATGAAAGTCTCACAAATCTGATTCAGACTGATATAGCATGAATTCAGGGGTCTACGAAGAAAGCCAGGGATGAAAATTTCAGATGAGTTACGTTCACGGAAGTAACGTCATTATATGATGTTGATGACGTCAAGATTTACGGCGATGTCCGTAAGTATACATCATGTATATGCAAATAACTGAATAACAGTAGAATGCATTCTTATGAAATGATATTGCAAATGGATTTATGTAACTCTGTGCTAAATTGCAATGTATTGCTAACATTGTGCGTGATTTAATAGCATCAGTGACATTACTTTTTGATATACCCTCGTATATACTGCCATTTTAATTAATACCTATTGTAAAAAGAAACCCAAATTGAACTCAAGGCAAATCAATAGTAGAATTCCATGACACAGAAGTAACAATATCTCGTATGTTTCTCAATATCAAAAGTTAAAATTGGATTGTTTCAGTCATGGCGATTTTTGCACTATACTTTCAAATATTAAACAATATCTACCACTCACCAACATTGATAGCGCAGGTATGATGAATATATTTCCATTGTCTGTCTGAACCAAAAGCCATGATACTGTCGGATCAAAGCACATGGAAGTAATTGGGTGATCAGGTGGCCATGGCAACTGCTTAACGATTGGTTGTAAACCAGTGCAACAGTACCTCAACACCAAAAAACCTGAAATTGAAAACAGCAATTTGAAACCAAGTTGCTTTAAAATTGTTATGGTAATAGAGAAAGAGGATTAAAAATTAAACTTACACTCAGTTGTGCCTAACAATGGCTTTATTTCCTTATATACAAGACTGAGAGGGTCTTACAACGAGAGGGTCTTACAAAGGCCCTTGCCCAAGAAAACAGATCATGCAGTTTTCACCCAAAATGAAGTTTACATCTACAAAATCACTTCCCAAGTTACCAAAGTACCAATATTTCCCCCAAATAAAAGGTATAAGACCCCATCACTTAGGCTCGAACAAAAACCCTGTTTTTAAGCAGGATCGATGTAAATAAGCAGCTTGGCTTGAAACAATTTACATTAAATGTATATCATTATCTACTTATAGCCAGTACAGCAAACAGCAAGACATCAAACTGTATAAAAAACAATATTCAACTTTATCCTCTTGAACATCTACATTGATAACCTAACATATGTAGTTTTAAATACAATGTAGTTACATGTATACAGTATATTGAATTTTAACATGCTAATTTTGAGCTCAAAAAGATCTTTTGAAGTGGTGTACAGTACCGTATATAAATTTGTCGATTTTTTCAACATGTGGCAGTTATTTTGACATTAAATATTCATTAAATGGGTCAATGAGATATAACAGGCCAGAAAGTATTTAAAGTTATAATCTGTATGAATCATGTTTGGTACACTACAATTGACTGTACGGGCAAAGCCACTGCATGATTGCTAAAATCTCATCATATAGCTTAGAGTTACCTGTTATTTAAAAGGGCAGGCTCATAACCAACGGTCAAACAGACAACCTGTGACAGGTAAGGTAAGCAAAATCTGACTGTATATACATAAAATAGAGCAATACTTTCATGGAATCAAGATAATCAAAAATGTCCTTTCAGAAACAAGTCAGATAACTCTATAAGACTACATAGATGTATATATGTATTAGTTAGCCGCAAGTAAGAATAAAAATGCATAGAAAAAAGATGCCAGATGATAGTGCATGATACCATAACTAAACAGTCACTTAGTTGAACTGAAGTCAACCTTTTATGTTATGAAATAAAATGAAATGATCTTCTTCAAAGACCTTGGACTAGCCAGATGGTCACCTTACCGACAGAACTCAAGTGCAAAAAAAATATGACCCAATCAATTAGTACATACATGTACTTCATATCTGAACATGCAATGAAACACACACAGTAAGAATATGACAAAAAGGATAAAATTTAGAACTTTTCCATTAAGTTTTTATTTCAGCACTTACCATTTGAACAATTTAGGGCCAAAAAACTTGATTCTCCATTTTGTCTCCAAGTGAATTTATCCACAGTGACAGGATGAACGTCATTCTTCACTGTTAACAGCCTGACAAGCTTGAAAAGACTGTACATTTTGATGTTTTTATTTTTTGACAGGAGCTGATCACATGAAAACAAGGGAGATCACTCTACAATAATAATCGTAGAAATCACGCTCTAGTAAATATTTCGCGCACCGGAAGTTCTTGATTTACAATTTTGGCGTAAACAAATATCATCATGCGCACTCGATTGTTATCCCAAGCTTATCAGGTGACCTTTCGTCGTCCTTTGACACGTGGTTTTAGCACCAATAAAGGAGCAATCATGGCACCAATAAAGGTAACGCATGACATTTTATATCGACAACACGTTTTGTTGTTTTTTACTTCCTCTTTTGGGTCGTTTAGTTTGACCTTCGGTTAGGAAATACCCTAAAATACCAATTCATCTTTTGCTTTCTTTCAGACTCCATTATTATTATTATCAGTGATGACTGAATTATACACTGAACTTGACACTGAAAGTCGCCTACTAGAATTTAACTTATTACTGAAACTGCAGAATTTAAATCCAGATCAGTTTGTTACTTGTATGAAGAAATGTTTACTTTACTTTCTATTATGTGACCTAGTTATGGATTTTGATTTAACAAGTCCAAAAACTACATATTTGACTCACAGGCCAGGCCCGGCCTCAATGCGATTTTATGGTCTGGAAAAAAACATTACTCTACAGTAAAGCACTAAATGGTCTTTTACTAGAACCGTAATTATCCGAGGTGGGGGTAAATCCATCATTTATTCATCGTTGGAGGAATGACTGCTCTTTAAGGAAAAAGTGCTGTCATAACATTTGTTTACACAAAGCAAGTAATATCTGACTGCAAACTGTTGTTTACACATAGCATTAGCAAGTAAATTAGTAATATCTGACCGTAAACTGTTGTTTACACAAAGCAAGTAATATCTGACCGCAAACTGTTGTTTAACTTTACACATAGCAAGTAATATCTGACCACAAACTGTTGTTTACACATAGCAAGTAATGTCTGACCGCAAACTGTTGTTTACACATAGCAAGTAATATATGACCACAAACTGTGGTTTACACATAGCAAGTAATATCTGACCACAAACTGTTGTTTACACATAGCAAGTAATGTCTGACCGCAAACTGTTGTTTACACATAGCAAAAAATATCTGACCGCAAACTGTTGTTTACACATAGCAAGTAATCTCTGACCGCAAAATGTCTCAAAAGGCCTCTTGGAAAAGTTCTGATTGCAGAAATACACAAATTGTTCAACGATCAACAATTAAAACACAGTCAAATCGTATTGACTGAACTTACTCCTTTTGGTAGGTATTCAGACTTATTCCAGTAGTACATCAACTAGAATCACGCTGAACACTTAAAGTCTCGATAAAACAAGTAAAGGTATAAAAACGAACCTGTTTCCTGCACGATTTGTTGTTGTTTCGATTTTCAACAGCCATGCGTGCAACGCGCATGCTCACAGAGTTTTGTAATACATCCTCTTATTGGTCAGTGAGGGAGTGTGACTGTCGCTGAATAATGAGACGTCTTAGAAAATTCTGTGCACGTTGGCCTTTCATGGCGGTATGAAGGACGACTGGAACGTATAGTGAAGAAAAAAAGGTTCATTTTGTTTCGTTTGATGCATTCATATTATCATTTTACACATCAATGTTGAACCAGTAACCGGCCCAATAGTCATAATTCTGAATTTCACTTATTTAGCCATTCTACACTGTATATATTGGGTACAGCTTAAGCTTTTCAAAATAGTAGCCTTGGTTTGAGTTAAGACTTGACACATGTTGAAAAGTGGTAAACTAAAAGTGTTTTGTGCTTGAAAATAGAGGATTTTAGGTGGTGCCATTCATTTACCGAGTCCTATACCTGTGTCCATATTTCTAAATGTAAATCGATAATCGATCGGCTAAAAAATATCATTGACACATTAATATCACTTCTATTGATGACATCTTTAAATTACAGGCTGGAGATAAACTGCCCAATGTTGAATTGTTTGAAGGAAATCCAGGCAACAAAGTGAACACAGGTGAAGCTTTTGCGAAGGGAAAACATGTGATTGTTGGTGTTCCTGGTGCCTTTACTCCAACTTGTCAAAATGTAATACATATTTTCATGGACAGTTGTTTTATTTACTATGATTTACATAATTATATTCAGACTATAAATCATCCCTCTTGACAATTTGACATCCATTCTCTAAGTAGGTGTATATTGTTGTGCACATATTGGTTGGTCAGTCCAATTGATAATATCAAACTCTCCAACTGGTCTACTGTCTTATAATGTAAAAGGAAGGTTGGTCATGTCCTGTAGATGAACTAATTACATCTAAGGTCGAGCAGGTCAAGGTCACTGATGCTTAACATAGAGACATGACTATTTGACTGCCAGAAGGGCTTATACTCCTTCATAATAAATTGATTTTAGAAAAAAATTGGGTAAGAAAATATTTTAGAGCCAAACTGTAGTTTGTACTGAGTTGTATAAGGTCTGGTTGTCATCATAAATTACTTACACTATTTAGTATTAACATTAATTATATTTCATAATACTTTTATGTAATTTTCAGGTATAAATCATGTCACCTTGTTTTAAGGAGTAAGTTTGTTTTGCAGGACCATATGCCTACTTTTGTGGCTGATATTAGTGGTATCAAAGCTAAAGGTGTAGATTCAGTGAACTGTGTATCAGTCAATGACCCATTTGTTATGGAGGCATTCGGCAAATCTTTGGGTGCTGATGGAAAGGTTTGTACTTGTGCATTTGTTATAATTGTTCAGAAAATGTTGGAAGTCTGTATAACTGCATTGTTTTCCTATTTGTATATTCTAGAGTAATAATTCTGCTGTAAGATTCATTATATAGTCGATCTTTAATAACTTTCCTGTTAAGTCTGTTTCTGTCAGAACATTTTCTGGTCTAAATAGTTATCTTTTCTTTATTTAAGTTTGGGTGTTATTATGTTTGTTTAATTCTGAGAATTTTTTTTCACAGGTTAGGTTTTTGGCAGACACTGTTGGTGCATTCACAAAGGTTTGTTAGTTATTTTATCTTCGATTTTTTCAACGAGTTTAATAAATTCAATGTGGAAAGTCACAAATGTAATGTTCTTTTTATCACATGTTAGCTTTTTTCCGGCCAAAACATAAAATAGCTACGTATTTTTCACTATAATAAGCGCGCAACTTTGACGACGTCGCCTATGCTTTGAGTGACATCGCATGAAGGCTTTATTACACTAGTGTATTATCAAAAATAAATAATGGCTTTATTACGCTACCGCGACGTCAAACATGTGATAAATAAGTTTATGATTACTTATTTCAGGCCATAGATCTACCACTGGATGTTACAGAGCTTTTGGGAAATGTTCGATGTCAAAGGTAGGCCTATATATATACATTTGTACATTTTTTGTTTTATTTCAGTGTGTAATGAATTTGATTTAGTAAACAGTATACAGGTGTTTGCTATTTGTGGGACAAGTTTGACATAGATGCTGGTTTCTGTGTTCTTGATATACATCTTATAAGGAACATTCCACATTTGTTGCATGGCATACATGGTCAACTAATCTTTCAATTGATATCTCTAAATCATAACACTTCAATCATGCTCTAAGATAACTGTGTATCATGCTTCACCATTTGGCAATGCCCCTTTTCACACCCCTCTCAGGGAAGAACCTGTAACTTGGCTACTCTTCACCTTACGAATAATGACAAATTTAGTCAGAAAACAAGAACAGCCTAACTGGTCTGTGGAAGACAATGGCTTTATAAAGCAAGTGGCTATGTTGTATTAAAAAATCGGCATTTAATAGCAATTGTTACTTAGTTATACTTAACTTTACAATATGAGTATCCATCTTCTACATGATCATACACGCATGTACATTGTTTGATGTTTCAGATTTGCTATGGTTGTACAAGATGATAATACTTACATGTACATATTGTTTGATGTTTCAGATTTACTATTGTTGTACAAGATGGTAATACATAAATGTACATATTGTTTGATGTTTCAAATTTGCTATGGTTGTACAAGATGGTAATACATAAATGTACATATTGTTTGATGTTTCAGATTTGCTATGGTTGTACAAGATGGTACCGTTACTGGTATTAATGTAGAAGAAGACAGTTCTAAAGCAACATGCAGTAAAAGTTCCGGAGTGATGAACTTGTTGTAAACACCAACAACTTTATTGTCAGTAAACACCAGTGTTTTAGATCATATTTGATGTGTACAGCCAGTATAAGTCATGCTTAAGATCAATATGCACAGTGCCATAGTCATAAAAAGATTAGAAAACCAAGACTGGATTCAACGAGTTCAATACTTAAATAATTAACATTTGTTTTACACATTTTATTCCTTAGTACTGTAGTAGATGATTGTATTCTTGCCAAGAAAAGTTGATCTTTGTGTTAAATGTCAGTTTTAAAACACTAGCTTTTGATTGGTTTATTCTTAGCTCATTCTGATTGGTTTGTTCGTAGCTCATTCTTAAAATTGACCAATGGCAAAGCTGCATTCTGAGTCTAATATCGAAACTTTTTAAAATTATTTTGGGCTGTGGCTGTTTTGAATCTCTGTTGCAATGTGTTGATGCTATTTCTTGTTGTTATGGTGCCCAAATATCCGTTTACTGGCCCATTGCATTATTCCAAGTCTTTACAAAATCTTACGCAATTTCTATAGTTGATAAATTTTCATTTACTTATTTTATTGACTATTGTAGAAGACTATTATTTAACTTATGATCTCTGCGTGGTACTCACAATATCAGAGTTACAGTTTTCCTACAGTCAGATGTGATCTTGTACAACTTTCCTTGCATCATTTAGTCACACATCCGTAATAATCTGGATTTTGAATTGGTTGAGGTTTTAGTATTTTAGTTCAAGACTTGAATCTAGTTTACAGACAACGCCTGGGCTATTGTACACAAGATTTTGTAATAATTATGTTTGTTTGTTACGTATACTCTTTACCAATAACTTCGTCCATTCGTATGTAACCATGTATTATGCTATCTCAATATTCAGTATTTTAGTATAATAATCTGGACATTGTCTTACTATTGCAAGCTTCCCGAAAATTCACGAAGGATGTCAGATATTTTGACTAACAAAGTCATGAAACCAAATATAAATCTGTCAGACCTCACGGCAGTGGTCGAGTGATTAAGGTGTCCTCATTGGAAGCTGGAGAATGAAGATTCAAAGGTGTTAAGTCAAATTGGCTGGCCCTTTCAATAGGGGTGACACTAAAATAAACATAGGCTTTACCTTTATTTATCGGACAGACAAGTTTCGGGAAGTTTATTTATGAAATATTTATAACCCTTGATATTACGAGAAAATATTTGAAACCTTTGCTTAGTGTTGCTTTTTGGGATGGAAATGTTGTTTGGCTTATTCCATTTGAAAGTGAGTTGATAACTCTATGCCAACATTCTGTAGTATTTTTTTTATTGTTATTGAAAATATTTTTTCTCTTCGGACCACCATTTTACAAAACCAGACTTTATACATTTGTTATCATATGTGAATCTTTACATTTTAATTTATCCATTTATATTCTCTCAACTCTTATTATCTCAAAATTTTTGGGACCAGTGAAAAAAGTTTGAGATTGTCATTTGTTTAAAAAAAAGAAAGAATTAAATTGTGACTCAAAACACTGAAGTGAGTTTGATATAATGAGAGTTGGCGTTCCTTGTATGAGCTATGATGTACAATGAACCAGCTTTGTATTGCTAGTATCTTGTATGCTTGCTAGTATTTATAGGCATGAGTTTCAGTAGTGTTTATTTTATACTGCTTGTAGATGTCTGTATACTTAAGCCAGCAACAATTCGACAAGTCTGAATAACGTTTCAGCTTGTGATCTCTATATCGAGAATGTAAATCCCATGAAAGGTACTGTACCATGTGTTAAATGTTATTATAGCATAAAAACGGTGATTATGCCCATATGTTAACGGGACAAAAAACCTTGGTAAACATAAAAATTCACGCTAGAATCAAACATGTCTCAGAGCTAGTCAAGTAACAGTCATTATATCTAACTGTTGATGATTTTGTTTTACTAAATATAAAGTAGTATTAGTATTTGAAGATACTTGATTACGGTATTTTGTTTTTGTTATAACATTTTATTACCGAGTTCCACTTATAATACCAGCACTTGTTTTAGCCTGCACCTGAATTTTTTCAGAGTTGATTTTGTGAAGTGATACGATACTGTATTGTATATATACATGTAGCGGTCTCAAAACAGTCAATTATTGATAAGATTTTGCATCATCATGATCTTTGGTTATTATAAATGAATTGCTCGATTATCATTCAGCTCCCTTAAAAGGGGAGGGGGTGAGGAGGTAGGATTCTATTTTCATGAATGTTACTGGATTCGATTTAGATTTACCAGTATTTTTCTACTTTTGATAGATTTTAACATTTATTTAAAAAGAAGTTCAGGGCAAAATGGGGGGGGGTGTCGAAAGGTAACCCAAAATGTATGGGGCATTCTGATATGATAATCTAGGAATTTATATTTTGATAATCTTGGCATTTACGCTTTTGTTGGTCAATATGGTCTCATTGAACAATATGTCAGTATTCCAGCTTTGCCTTTGTTTTATATAATCACAGGTTGTTATGTTTGTGAGCATTGTCTGTACAAATGCTTTGCTGTGAAATGCAATAAATGTAGCTGCTATGAATTGTTTTCGTTGTTATGAACCATGCTGAAGTTCTCGATACATCCCTGAACTTGAAGGAAAGTTGAAGGGGTTTGTAGGAGTCCTCTACTGGTCAGTCAGTTGGTTGGTGTCTGATCAAGCACATATGAGGGGTGATCAACAAATAAAACTAACCTGAACTGTATAACCATACTGAGAGCTATCACATCCACAAAGTTTTGCACAAAGAAATGACATACAGACCTAGTTCTGATGAAGTTGTGGCGTCTATTGTTTTGACAAATGTTAAAGGACAGTTTATTTGGGTTTTACTGAATCAATTTTAACATGGCAACAGATTCATCTTGTCAGTTTTCCTGGACTTTAACCAGTATTAACCTGCCTGAGGAACCAGCAACATCTCCACATATGAAGGGAAATCAACATTTCAAGGAAAGGAATGATCTGCCATGACCGTGAACTGAACCCGGATTGCTGGGTTATATAATCCATTGCACTTATGACATCCAAAAAGGACTAACAATAACAAAATTCAAAATGGAACCAAGAAACTAATAATTTGCTGGTGTAAATACATCAGTGAAAATTTAGAAACTGAAAGATTGATAGGGAAGGCGGACAGCCCTTGGTGGATTCTAAGCCGTCTTTGTCAGCAAGCTCCTGAAATACGTTTACAACCTGGTCAATTATTCCCGGAACCAGCAGACTGCAGAGCGTCAAGCAGGGGAGATACACCAATACCATTATTAATGACTTGTGTCATGGCCTGGAATCAAACCAGAGACCCCTCACACTCGAAGCAAACACTATCGCCAGGCTATCCAGGCGGATGGAGGTAATTTATATTGAGTAAACAAGAGATGTAAAATATGTACGCTCCAATAGTCAGAAATGGTAAAGGTCAAAGTGACCTACTGACCTCAAAATCAATAGGGGTCATCTACTGTTGATGACCAACCTCCATGTAAAGTTTGAAGATCCTAGAGAAAAGCGTTATCGACAGACAGGCCGACCGACTGACATCTGTAAAGCAATATACCCCCTCGTCAAAGATGACGCATAAAAATTCTGATCATCAGATGTACATGTGGGGTGGTAGGTTACATCTACTAGTAAATCTCTATAGATAACAAAATCAGGTGTTCTTCAGTCACTTTCAACAAGTATTTTATTCATTAATGTACAAGACAGTAGTTTGGATTAAGACAACTTTCTATTAACAATATATCAGTAGTACTCGCCTATAGATTTATTTATACAAACGGCTCATTTTATTTGTTCGATCTATACATTCCGGTAACCATAGACCACTGTAACAACTAAAGATATTGTAACATACCACATCAATGTTGTAATAATATTACTGACATCAAGGTTTTCTTGATTTGGAACAGTCGCCTTAGTTGTCCAAACGAGCCAGATTATATTGTCATGATTACATGTGGTTAAATACAATGATGACGTTACTTTGTAAGCAAACTCATCAGTATTCCAGATAAAGATTCAAGTAATATTCCACATATAGAATTACTATGATAACAATTTCCTGATATCTTCATGATCAACAAATTACAAAATGATTTTTGTACATATGACACATGTAGATATTGTACTGTACAGTATAAATGGTCTTACAATCATATATAAATGTTAATACATGTATATACTACATTTAAATGAGTTGTCGGTAACATCCAAAGAAGCTACAAAATATATATCTAGCTCAGATGCAAGCAAAATGAAATGTCTTAGGGGAATACTAATTGAAGTTCTGAAGGTGATCCAGAAGCAAGGCATTGTGTAAAACAAGCACTTGTATATTGGATCCAACTAGCGCTACAGTTCATGGTAATACTATACAATATAACAGTGGTCTCCATTCAACATCATAACACTAATACATTCATGCAGTCATACAGACTGTCTCAATATTACACATACTATATATCCACTTTCAGAAGATTCAACAGCTTATCATGAAGATAGAGAAATGGTGTTTGTTGGCATACTGTAAAATCATTAATATTCATTGAGATTATAGTTCATCAATTCATTGTGGGTCTACTAAGTTACTAGACCTAGTAATTAAATCGGATCAACTAAGTTACTAGACCTAGTAATTAAATCGGATCAACTTAGTTACTAGACCTAGTGATTAAATCGAATCAACTTAGTTACTAGACCTAGTAACTAGACCTAGTAATTAAATCGGATCAACTTAGTTACTAGACCTAGTAATTAAATCGGATCAACTTAGTTACTAGACCTAGTAATTAAATTGGATCAACTTAGTTACTAGACCTAGTAATTAAATCGGATCAACTTAGTTACTAGACCTAGTAATTAAATCTGATCAACTTAGTTACTAGACCTAGTAATTAAATTGGATCAACTTAGTTACTAGACCTAGTAATTACAATCAACACAAAATAATTGACCTTCAAAATATGTAAGAAGAGGTTCTTTGTCCAATGTTTTAAATCAACCAGTTAACAGAGCCAATTATGTAATAAAGAATTAAACATTAGCTTATCTAATTTAGTTAAGTGCGTAGCCTAAGTAAGATAATCTGATGTTTTAGTTCTCTATTTTGTTTTGTATCATAGTCCAACTAAGGGTGGGTGTGGCGGTGAAAAAGGCTTGCCCAGTGCTGTATTGCAGACATAGCACTCTTTCCACAGTAACTAAGATACGATTATTATTTAACCAAAAAACATGAAACTTATTAACACTCGCAAAAAATATTGATTTTTGAAGTAGCTCTAATACTTTAAAATACAATTATTCTAAAATAAACCTGAAACGCACATGACAATCCAAGTTTATGTATCCAGATTTCATTCATTTCCAAATCTTACTTCAATCAGTTTGAGCAATACAACAATATTTTTCCCCCTTATATTATTTACACAAGTATTAAAGCAAAAATATAGTTCAAAGTAAAAAGGTGCATACAAAATAAAAAATAACTGCATGATAAAGAAGGTTTAGTCACTTGTATGCATACAATTTTAACATTTTTCCTAACACTATCATTTTGTAAAAAAAAAAAATGCCGAGCTTAGCCTTTATTTGCCAGTCAGCCTTCTGCTGAAATATGGCAGGCATATATATGTGTGTCTCAACCCGGATTTGAACCCGGGTCGCCAGATTAGACGGCAAGCACGCTAACCATTGAGCTACGGAGGCCACATATATAACAAGAGCGTTGCAAGACAGGCACTACGACTATGGTGTGTTGTCAGAAACTGGGTTTTTCATTTTTAATAACTATGTTTTATTGACGTACCTCAAACGCTATATCAGATATACTCTGAAAGAGAACCTTGCGAATAACTTCAGCATGAGGAGACACCAACACTGGGGGTGGTACAATAGCTCTACTTATTCTTTAAATAGTCAAGCTAAAAACCATCCTTCTGAATAAACAACTTTGATCGCAAATTTTATCGGAACAGGCCAACTTTAGAGTTTGTTTATTTTAATATCTTATAAAATAGTGTAAACCGATCGAAGCAATTAATTAAAATATAATTACAAGTAAAAAATGTTCAACAAAAATATGACATATGTCCATTTAAAATCTGTACAATTGCATTTAACAATAAATAAACTGAGCATAGAAATAATATAATTTACAAAGAGAACAAGAACATAAGCAAGATAATGCACATCCAAAGTGACTTATATCGAAGCATATGGAATACAGGAATATATTAGCTCCTTGATTATGAATCCTAAGTTAATAACACATTACAATGCAAGTTATTGATGTTAACCCTTTACTCCATGGAGACACTAGTTATTAGATCTACCATACTCTATGTTAACACATTTTGATGCATCAGGGGTCCTACTGAGGCATAATGCCCAGTCCTGAAAATCATATACAATACTGCAGCGCACAGACAATCCAAAGCCACAAGTCTGTTTGGAGTGCCATTTAGCACACACATCTACACAAGAACTCTGTTTCAAACATTGTCCAATTGTTTGTATTACAGTTTATGTAATTTTAAATTACCATAACTTAGAAAATCGTTTTGAATTTATTTTTTGCAGAAAAGTAAATTCTTTCTAGAGCAGCAAATCTGATTTACGGGATTGTAGAACCCCTGCATCTGCCGTTCTCCATACTGATCATCTAGTGAATGTCCAGGAAATGTGCAAAGCAGGCACTGATCACCAATTATTTTCCAATAATCTGTATGAAGATGGTGTACACAATATCTGCATACTGTGTGGGTAGATCAGATAAGTGGGTTTATGAAGTAAAGGGTTAACAACAGACTTGTCCAATGAATGTCACAAAAAAATTGACAGACAAACCAACAAACAAACACCGACAGACACAGTAAGTCAGTGTAATATGATTATATGTTTCTGTTCGGTTCACCAATGCTACAACCAAACATAGATTCAACCGTATTATGACATCGTATTAATTTACCCTATTTGCAACGCTGGAACTTTATTTTAACTCGTATTTGCAAATCTGAAAGTTTATTTCAATGAGTTAATATCATAGAAAATGTTCCTGAAAACATTATATATACTTTGCATAAAAATTATATGCAGGTAAACAGTAAATACAAATCAATGCAACTTGATTTCATTACAAAAACTGATCTTCGCACGGTAAATAATCTATGTATTGAATCATTTTAGAACCAATACATTCCCGAATATAGTTTGCAAATATAGTATGCTATGGACAAGATAGAACTGAAGGTAGAGTTAATACAAAAAAAATATATAACTAAGATAAGAACTTGTGCAAATTATTAATAAACACATGATTAATAATGTATAAACATGATTGTTTTAAGACAGCTATAACTTACAGTTCCGGCTAGTAAAAATCATGAGCAATGGTATCAAATAAACAGAGCAGTTCTATACCATTTACCAATACTTTAGAATAACAAGAGTGTAAGTTTATACGCCCACAAAATGACGTGGGGACATAAACGGTAGTCCACTATAGTGTGCCCAGGATAATGATAAAGACAGGACAATTTGGTATAATCCACATAGATGGATTAATCAGATGTGCACGATTTATCAGTTACGTTTTGAGTACAATACTGACTTTAACTGTTTACTTTTAAATTAGTCATTTGTAAAATCAATTTTACAACAGTTGATCAAACTGATTGTTTGTAAATATCACATTATCCTGGGCGCACTATGTACATGTAGTTAGACAAGAACAGGTATAGAATATGTAGCGGATACTTTACAGAATGTATTTGACTTTAACAATACTTCACATTGTAAACTACAGCCATAAAGCTGAGTGTCACTACACAACCCCCCCCCCCCCCCCAACAAACCAACGTAACAGGTAGGTGAATTTTACCAATTTGTAAAATTACATGTAACCATAATTCATTTATACAAAATATTTCCATCATATAAATCCACAAAACACATACGCTTACTCATTTACACTTTACTTTCTATGAAACCACACATATAGACACTGTGTGAATCAACATTTACAAATCTAGTGCACAAGTCATTTATACATCAACACAGACATTC
Organism: Spisula solida; assembly: GCA_947247005.1. Taxonomy (NCBI): domain Eukaryota; kingdom Metazoa; phylum Mollusca; class Bivalvia; order Venerida; family Mactridae; genus Spisula; species Spisula solida. The sequence continues at coordinate 6,926,223 of OX365945.1, forward strand.
TAACAGTTCACACCTTTAAACATTTTTCAAGCATAGATATACCAGAAAGAAGTGGTGGATGGGTTATCTATAATGAATGATTTTACCCCATAAATGATGCTAATATATTTATCCAGTGTTGGGTACAGTACCATGGTTACACTATTATCAGGAATGTGGAATTATTTTGCCCAACATCATGGACATAATGGTGTATTTGGTGCCTCACTGACAAAGTATATTTTTCCATTGACGAGGAGTAACTGTGTAAAATGTTCCAACAATTTAATCATTCAGGGATCCTACAGTTCCGGAAAAATCTGGAAATCCAGATTTGCTGCATTAGGAAGAATTATCTTTTTTGCACAAAATAAAAGTTATTTGATAAAAAAAATCTAAGAATTGACAAAGTTATGGTCATTTGAAGTTCAATAATCTGAATTTTAATAATAAAACAATGTTTGAAACCTAGTTAAGGTGTAGGGATGTGTGCTAATGTCATCCGAAACCGACTTGCGACTCGTTTTCAGGATTGGGCATTATGCCTCAGTAGAACCCCTGATCATTATAAACAGGTGAATGATCAAAGCTTGAGCAATACTTAGTTAAGAGCAAGTATGTATCAATATTTTATGCATTTAGACCTGGTTGGTATATATAATCACTTTTGAACAGGTTTTGGCCGTAAGACTTTGTGACAACTTTTGGACAATTAAATGTCAGATGCAGACATTCAAGATTATCTGGTGAAAATGTATTCTTAAGACATGTTGAAAAAGTTTTTTTTATTTTCCCTAGGCCCTGTTTGTGATATCATGGTCCTGTTTAATCTCTAACTACGTCATAACCTAAACTACATTCATTGACCATGTTGTATAGGGACAAGAACTGCTTCAAAAATGCTTAAAGGCTAAAACTGTCATATAGCAACCTTTATGGTCTTTATTAACAAATATAAGGAACCAAAATGTCTTATCCAGTACAGACAAAATGGACATCAAATTGTACAGCTCAAAAACATCAAAACTGCTTTATTTATATGAATGTGATATATGCACCAATGGGTCTACCTGGCTTTATAAAACTTGCACATGAATTCTAAAGATATTTGGGTTCAAAATGTGGTACAAAATGAATTTAAAAAGATTTGAGGCCAAAATTGAGTCTAAGACACATAAATACAGGCAGCTAGTTTTCCCAGGATTATATTAGGAAATTAATTTAAGAAGATTTTGAAGTACAAATTTCAACTTATAATAACCGGTAGTCCTCATACAAACCCTGAACTAAATTATTTTTAGTTTTGATATTATACCTTTTTTCTGATAAAAAAAATCTAAACACATGTATAACTCATCCCTTCAGAGAGCCAACTTTTGAACATCCGTCAGCTTAAAGCCCTAGTTTACAGTCTAAATAATAGATTAACAACAGTTCATTAACAAAATAGGAACTAACAACAGTATCACATCATCTGATTATGTTTGAAATTATTTAAATGATACCTATATACACTAACAGCATATACACAATGAATTCACACGTCAGGCTATAGGTACTAGATTTATCACAGCTAGATCGGTTTATACAACAGAGTGGTAACATATTTTTTCCGGAATCTGTGGGTAGCACTTAATACCATTACACCATCCTGCAAACAGAGAAAAACAAACATGTTAAACCCTTAACTTCATAGAACATATGTATCCCGATACACCGCTTCAGTTATATAAGAGAATTGTTCTGTTTTCATATGGCTCTGACAGAACTGAAAACCGATGTAACCTGAGTTCCATCCAGGCGTTACATCGGTTTAAAGTTTCATCAGAGCCATATGAAAACAGAACAATTCTCTGACAGACCAAGAAAGCAGTGTATCGGGATTCCTACCCTGTTTCATTTGACTCTTGAAACTGCATTTTGACTCTTAGATATTAACATAAGTGACTGTTTTTACTCTTTAAAATTAAAGCAAAGTCAAATTTTTACGACTGAAACATATCTTCTTGCAATTTTTGACTCTTCACTTTTAGAAGGTTGTGAAAGCCCCGATTAGTCCATACATTCATACAAGACTTACTATATCATGTACACAACTCTATGCTGGGTGTTTGAACATAACTGGTGATTGCTAACTGTGTCACATCTGATGGTAGGGAATCTTTGAAATGCATAAAAACACGCTTCTAGGGAGTCCAGGCTACATAAATCAATACAAGACAAGGTGTTCAATAATAAGAAAATTAATGTTTTCTTTTTTTCTGACTGAGGTTTTTGTTTGTCCACCCATTTCTCAGTCAAATTGCCAAAATTTTCATTTATACAGAAAGAATAAAAACTACCAATAATCTCGAACATAATTTCTATACTAAAGACTATTAACAAAACATTTGAAAAAGGTTGAAGTAAATACACAATTTGTCTTACCTTGATTGAAAGAGCATACAAATGGTTCAGCATCACATGATTTGGTTCTGGCAATAACGTAGGCTCACACTGAAACAACAATAATAAACAACATAAACAAAATATTATCAAACATCATCACATGACAACATGAGTTTCAAATAAAACAAATTTTGAATGAGATAGTGTTTTATCCTGGTTGTTTAACTTGTTGGGTTAGAATTTATGTAGATTTGATGCATGAAACACATATGAAATCCCCTATGATTAATTTTCTTTCTATACTTGAAGAAATTTGAAATCCACCAATTTATGACCACACCCTTGGCCATTAGCCTTATTACCAGAATCCATGAACTTGCAAACCCACTCATAAAAGTGATATGACATCAAACCCGAGATCTCTCAAACTCGAAGCGGACACTCTACCACTAGGCTATCAACGATGATATCATCAATGTTAAGAACATTGTCACATATTCCTCTAGTAGTTCAACCAGATTCAGTCACTTAAGTCTAAACTGAGTAGAGTAGGGAACTTAGCCAAGATATATAAATGAAACAGGCCCCAGTAGTGTAGCTAGGTAGCTTAGCCAACATATCTCAATGAAACAAACCCCAGTACTGTAGCCAGGGTACTTAGCCAAGATATATAAATGAAACAGACCCAAGTACTGTAGCCAGGGTACTTAGCCAAGATATATAAATGAAACAGACCCAAGTACTGTAGCCAGGGTACTTAGTCAAGATATATAAATGAAACAGACCCAAGTACTGTAGCCAGGGTACTTAGCCAAGATATATAAATGAAACAGGCCCAAGTACTGTAGCCAGGGTACTTAGCCAATATATATAAATGAAACAAACCCCAGTATTGTAGCCAGGGAACTTAGTCAAGATATATAAATGAAACAGACCCAAGTATTGTAGCCAGGGAACTTAGTCAAGATATATCAATGAAACAGACCCAAGTATTGTAGCCAGGGAACTTAGTCAAGATATATCAATGAAACAGACCCAAGTATTGTAGCCAGGGTACTTAAGTCAAGATATATAAATGAAACAGACCCAAGTATTGTAGCTAGGGAACTTGGCGGCCAAGATATATCAATGAAACAAACCCCAGTATTGTAGCCAGGGAACTTGGCGGCCAAGATATGTCAATGAAACAAACCCCAGTATTGTAACCAGGGAACTTGGCGGCCAAGATATGTCAATGGAACAAACCCCAGTATTGTAGCCAGGGAACTTGGCGGCCAAGATATGTCAATGAAACAAACCCCAGTATTGTAGCCAGGGAACTTAGCCAACATATGTCAATGAAACAAACCCCAGTATTGTAGCCAGGGTACTTAGCCAAGATATGTCAATGAAACAAACCCCAGTATTGTAGCCAGGGAACTTAGCCAACATATGTCAATGAAACAAACCCTAGTATTGTAGCCAGGGTACTTAGCCAAGATATATAAATGAAACAGACCCCAGTATTGTAGCTAGGGAACTTAGCCAACATATGTCAATGAAACCAGCCCAAGTAGTTGACCAACTTACATGAGCAGGTGTGTCTTTATTCAGTAGAACTTGAAGCAAGTGGGGAGGTAGAATTGGAGGTCCACTTTGCTTTTCTCCCGGTCGTTTTACTGGCACTTCTTGGGCATAATCCCCAGGAGGTGAGCCTGAAAGGTCTGATGCTAAAATGTAAAACACATATACAATGATAACCAAAGTACATTAACCAGAAATAATGTAGGTAACAACAAATGATGATTTCATATATGGAAATTTAATTATGCACTAGATAAATACAGTGCATTGAAATCCTACTGCACATTTTGAGTAGGGTATATCGAACATAAGCTTGTTCAAGCACTCATCAAGTTTCCTAAAATAGAAATGCAATATAATCATTCTTTCATTAAATACCTTTGATAAATAAAATAACATTACTCTTTAAAATATTCCTATTCAATTAAAATATTCCAATTCAATTAAAGTGCAAAATAATTATATTTTAATATTGTAATGACAAAAAATAACTTAATAGACGAGAGGGCATTTAAACCATACAAAATTAATCGATACACTGAGACGAGGCATATGCAGTAGATCATAATCATTCTGAACAATCGTTTTCAAGATCATGATATTAAATGAAATCAAAAGTCTGGCACAAAATAATTAGAATAATTGGAAACTATTTCTTGTCCAACACAGAATAATGATTGTTGTTTTCTTAACACTCAAAATATTCACATTCAGTACAAAACTGCAATTAATCAGATCAATCAAATACTTCTTATATTATAAACAATCTAAAATGCTCTGATTTCGAATCATTTTGTGATAGCTTTGCTTTTTTATCAATAGAAATCCCCGAGATTTGACTTAAAGAAAACTGACATAAGGAAGTATCAAATTGCATAATGATTCATGTATTATACACATATCTGAAAATCTAACTGAAAAATGCTGACAAGGAACTATTTCCCCGTGAATAGATTTTAAAGCCATTAAGTACAAACCACAGTAACCAAATTATTTGCATTTCTAGTACAGAACCAGAGCTGTCCATAAGAAAAAGCGTTTGACTTTTTCGTGCTTGACTCTTGAATAAGAGCTATGTCAGGAAAAGGGGGTTCACTCGATTAAATACTTTGTGTATTTAAAATACTACAGTAATACGTGGATGGAGTTAGAAAAATATTTGGGTGGTAGCTAAACTGAATTAATTAATATTTTTAGTGGAAAAGGGTCATAATTTGGACATAACAAAGTTATATCCTATTGCGTACATGTTGTTGACATGATATGTAACAGCTTTTCACAGTACTAAAGCAACATGCGAGTGGTTGAAAGTATGTGAAATATCCGGGGTTGTGGTTTAACTTCAGCTACAGCTACTGTTTGTATACTATAACGGTCATCTACCCAAGCGTATTGTTTGTTAATTGGCCGAGTGGCTTTACTTGTACTCAAGCCAAACCAGACAGCCCCAATGTGTAATGGGATAACTGTGAAAGTACATTGTATTAGGTCCATTGTTTCCGAACAATTCATAGACATTGACCTGCTAGCAGTCCAAATGGCTAGTAATGGCGTTGCTTAGTCGTAATCAATATTGAAGTTCAACATATTTCAAGATACAGTCAGGACTCGTTACAACGACATCCGATATACCGACAATTTCTTTATAACGACACCAACTGGTGGGGACGAATTCTATACAACGTTAATTGTATCCGTTATAACGACATATTCACTTACCGACACCGACAGCAAAACATTGGGAACGAATCGAGTGTTTACACAGTAATTAATACTCGATATACTGACACTATCAAGGGACTATTTTTCATACTTGAACTATTTATCGGCTTTACACAAAGTCGCCATCTAAGCAAGGAGCCTACTTATGTAATTACACTTAAGAAAATCATCATAATTGCTCTCATTATAATAGTGAAACCTTTCACAGTCGAATCACAGTTTGTGTGCCACGGCTCGCGCATTCGTAATCAAGGGAGATAAGCGAAGTCATCGCATATATTCGTATTTAAGAAATCGTACGGGTCACGAAATAAACGATCTCAATCGAGATTTCTCGACATGATTTATTAATTCATCAATTCTTTAAGTCAATAGGGTATAATTAGTAACAAAATGAATCACCAATTTATTCTCTAGAGCGTTATATTTTATAGTTTACTGTAGTAGTATCCGGACATCTTTAAATTCGGACGCACATTATTTAATGGAGCTCTCTCAAAACATTGTATTTTATTTTAAATATTATTTTATGCTGATTTTGCTGATTATGACAATTTTATGACATAATAGATTATAATTTATGTTAATCAATAATGATTTTTATGAAACGATCTCCCAATCAAAATTCCCGTCACTAGTGAAATTCAGTATAATGACAAATTCGTTATAACGACATTTTGATCGGGAACGAACAGTGTCGTTGTATCGAGATCTGACTGTAATATGAAGGTAATAATTTCACAAGCATCAATTTTCGCGAATTTACCGTACTCGCGACTTTAGCGTAAATCAAACCCTCGCGAATTATTCTGCTTTTACAGTAACCTCTCATTTTATTTTAAAAGTCGATTTAAAATGTTACAACATAAATGACACAGAAGACTCACTTAATAAGCTGGCACAAAGACCCATCATAGCTTAGACATAGTTTAGCTAATTTTGTGAATATCATAATGATTTCCCAGATAAAAGTCTACTATTGAAAACTGAAGTGTAATAACTCACTCTTGGGGAATACTTATGCACTCTAGCTGCTTATCAACACTTGGATGAGGTATTAAACAAATAAATACAAGACAAGTAAAGATTCAATATAATTAATCAGAGCAAAGAAGCCGTTTTCATCCCGTATGATTTTTTATTATTATGGTCACATCAAAAGCAAACGCATATTAGTTGGTTCTGTTCAATACAAACATTTACAGTGACACTGTGATGAGTGAACAGATTTCTGAGTGTGAATACCTATAGTGAAATAGCTGTGATTTGAGTTTTTCATTTTACAAATGTTTGAAACATTTTCAAGGAAGCATGATCTAAAATATTTATGTTTTAAACCAGAGGTTTGTACAACATAATGGTTTAACAAGAAATGGTACATCTCTACACTACAGGTGAAAGCAGGGAGAACATTCAGATGAACTTCAAGCACTATGTATCTGCATCAATTCCACATAACCAGGCATTATTGAATGTGTACATAAACACCATGCAGTAGAGAGAAGATCAGGAGCTGCATGCATTCTCAACATCATCAAATATTGATTTTATATCAAATTTCCCTCATTTACAGACAGGTAAATCATGTTTATATAACACTCAATATAGTAATTAAACAATTCTGCATGTTCATCAAACCATGGTTCATGTTTCTGTCTGTGTAAAATGGCAATATATAACCTGATATACAACCTATCTATCATTTCCTCGATATAAAGGCCATATTTTTAAGTATTTAAATAAAAAAATATAATTACATTATCTGCAATTTTGGAAGTTCTTGGAAATACGTCATTAGTATAATTACAACTGTATTCCCTAACGGGCATATAATTGTATAATGATATAATTACAGCTGTATTCCCTAACGGGCATATAATTGTATAATGATATAATTACAGCTGTATTCCCTAACGGGCATATAATTGTATGATGATATAATTACAGCTGTATTCCCTAACGGGCATATAATTGTATAATGATATAATTACAGCTGTATTCCCTAACGGGCATATAATTGTATAATGATATTATTACAGCTGTATTCCCTAACGGGCATATAATTGTATAATGATATTATTACAGCTGTATTCCCTAACGGGCATATAATTGTATAATGATATAATTACAGCTGTATTCCCTAACGGGCATATAATTGTATAATGATATTATTAAATAGCATGGAATAATATTGTAAAAACTATATGCATGAGCTTCATGTTATTATATGAGTTCCACCAGGAATGCTCTGGATCCTGGCATCCAGTTATGTAGGAAGCATTGTGCTGGTACCCTGGAAACCAGTTATGTAGGAAGCATTGTGCTGATACCCTGGCAGCTAGTTATGGAGGAAGCATTGTGCTGATACCCTGGTAACCAGTTATGTAGGAAGCATTGTGCTGGTACCCTGGTAACCAGTTATGTAGGAAGCATTGTGCTGGTACCCTGGTAACCAGTTATGTAGGAAGCATTGTGCTGGTACCCTGGTAACCAGTTATGTAGGAAGCATTGTGCTGATACCCTGGCAACCAGTTATGTAGGAAGCATTGTGCTGATACCCTGGCAACCAGTTATGTAGGAAGCATTGTGCTGATACCCTGGCAACCAGTTATGTAGGAAGTATTGTGCTGGTACCCTGGCAACCAGTTATGTAGGAAGTATTGTGCTGTACCCTGGCAACCATTTATGTAGGAAGTGTTGTGCTGGTACCCTGGTAACCAGTTATGTAGGAAGTATTGTGCTGGTACCCTGGCAACCAGTTATGTAGGAAGTATTGTGTTGATACCCTGGCAACCAGTTATGTAGGAAGCATTGTGCTGGTACCCTGGCAACCAGTTATGTAGGAAGCATTGTGCTGATACCCTGGTAACCAGTTATGTAGGAAGTATTGTGCTTGTACCCTGGAAACCAGTTATGTAGGAAGTATTGTGCTGATACCCTAGTAACCAGTTATGTAGGAAGTATTGTGCTGGTACCCTGGAAACCAGTTATGTAGGAAGTATTGTGCTGATACCCTGGCAACCAGTTATGTAGGAAGCATTGTGCTGGTACCCTGGCAACCAGTTATGTAGGAAGTATTGTGCTGATACCATAGTAACCAGTTATGTAGGAAGTATTGTGCTGGTACCCTGGCAACCATTTATGTAGGAAGTATTGTGCTGGTACCCTGGTAACCAGTTATGTAGGAAGTATTGTGCTGGTACCCTGGCAACCAGTTATGTAGGAAGTATTGTGTTGATACTCTGGCAACCAGTTATGTAGGAAGGATTGTGCTGGTACCTTGGCAACCAGTTATGTAGGAAGTATTGTGCTGATACCCTAGTAACCAGTTATGTAGGAAGTATTGTGCTGGTACCCTGGAAACCAGTTATGTAGGAAGTATTGTGCTGATACCCTAGTAACCAGTTATGTAGGAAGTATTGTGCTGGTACCCTGGAAAACAGTTATGTAGGAAGTATTGTGCTGATACCCTGGCAACCAGTTATGTAGAAAGCATTGTTCTGATACCCTGGTAACCAGTTATGTAGGAAGCATTGTTCTGATACCCTGGCAACCAGTTATGAAGGACGCATAGTGCAATCAATCAATGAAATACAAGGTTTGTTCCAGAATGCCATTTAAATGTTCAACAGTCGTTTTACATTACACAATAGAATATTAAAACTTCATAAAATCATTAAGTACTTAGTTTGAATATGGCTAATCCAATTTAGAATTTGTCCGTGTTTGATAAACCATATAAATGTGGTATTTTGACCTTGACCCCACTGACCCTCTTTTAAACCCCAAGCAAGGTTTTCATATAAGTTACCTTTTCAGCAAGTTTCATGATCATATCTCATTTCTAACTGAAGTTATCAATTGGAAACCAATTGTGGACGCCCACTTGCCAAAATCGCCAACCTAATAATCAGATTTTTCTGTTGGAAACATGGAATCTTTCCTAACACATCAAAAGGTTTCCAGGTAATTAATTTACATGTGGCATAAGGGTTTTACAACAGAATGGAGAGGACAGTTGCATACGCGAAGGCAGAGCAGCAAGAAAGATCGCCGCTGTTACAGAGAAAGTAGTGGAGGTCATGAGAAACAACCTATGCAACAGTATCCTGGAAATTGCTGGCAGCTAGTGTATATTTATATATCATTAAAAAACAAGACTGCGTTCAATAAACGCTTATGCCCCCTGTGGAAGCCTTGTCCATAAATAAGTCTAAGTCCAAAATTAGGTCAAGGTGAAGGTCCAAACGGGGTCAGGTGATACAGGTGTGTGGAGAGTGTTCATATACAACATCCATGCAAGTTTGGAAGCTTTGTAGCAAGCCATAATGATGCTAGAAGAAACAATTTGGGTTAACCAGGACGGACGTACTCATGAGACGGTACTTGTGGGGTTTTCTTTTGTTCTTTCTTTTGTTTGGTTGCAACCCACAAGTAGCATTTTGCACCCCACAAGTGACGGAATAAATGGAATCTAAAAATAGCCTATTGTTCCACACCCCACAACTACCGGTGCATTCGTACGGACGGACGGACAGACGGATGGGTGAATCACTATATGCCTCCCGATCTATCGATACGGGGCATAAAAAATGCATAAACAAAAGAAACAGCCGTCTGACCGTCAAACTAATAAGGGTAACATAACTGGAAGTGATCATACAAACGTGGAATATCTTGCATGTAAGCTAAATGGGTTCTGTGCATGTAAATGGAAATTGAGCAAAGGGAGACAAATTCACAAAAACTTTGAGAAGGTAACGTTGTTAATTCTTGCTGACCTCAACGCGATACGGGCTGTGACGCTATATACTATGTTCCTGTAGTATATACAAAATGTTCATTCCTACATGTAAATCAGTGAAATTTTGGTATTAGATCTGCAGATAGTGATTTTCAATACTGTTAATGTATTTTTGGTTTCCAGTCCTGCTTTTATTTTTAAATGCAGTTTTATTCTGGGACAAACCATGTATAGTGAAATTTCTGGGTAAACTTAGGAGTTATTTTTTTAGTGTGAAAGCTGAGTACATAGATTTCAGTCTTGGATCAGAATACAACAACTAATCTACATTTTTGTATCATATATAGCAAGAAATATTTGTAAAACAAAACTGACAGTCTCTCACATGCAAACCAATATACACATGTGACATAATGTCTAGGAACTGGGGTACAATCTTAATTAGTTACAACTAATTAGGTCCTTATATTTATGGTTATGTCAATTTTGTCAAGTATTTGTCTTAATGAATGTTTAAAGTGCATTGCTAACTGCTTGCAGGTCCATAGGATGAAACAAAATGCGTAACTTGTAAATTATAAGTCAATTATCTAACAAAAGAGCAAAATCAGAAAAATAAATGTTAAGACTCCTGCCATATAATCCATTATTGCTTATAGTATAAGCTTTTTGTTCAAACAAACTTCAAAACAGCCAGTTAGCTGATCAAATATTTTTGAAGTTAGCCAGTTTCAGACCCTTTGAGGTCTGACAAGCATTTGAAATGAAGTGTGTTACTTGATAAGGGGGGGGGGAGCAAACTTCAGCTACATTTAATATCTTAACTAAGACCAGTACTATTTTCAACAATGTCATATCCTTATAATCCCCCACCCCTCAGTGGTTGGGGGGCCACAAAAGGTATCAGTGGAGGGCAACAAAAGGTATCCGGGAACATCTAAAAGGGCGGGTACGTTAATTAGAACCAATACAGTAAACAGTTAAGATGGATACAAAAAGCATAGGTGTCATGCGGTAGTCTACTTACTGTGTTTATTTTTATGTGTAGTGTTCACACTATCTATTGCTAATGCTTCGAAGACCTCAAAGTCAGATTTTTTCACAGTCACTACATTATTTAGAGATCCAAGACTGTTTGCATTCGTAGGCTGAAAGTACACAGGAAATAAACAAAGGAAAACCATACAACACAGCATGCACGCGATACTTACACACTCTATTTTTACCAGCGGTACTGACACTGTCTAAAGCGAGAGCTTCAAACACTTCAAAGTCTGATTTTTGCACCACCACTATGTTATTTAATGTACCAAGATTGTTTGAAGTTGAAGGCTGAAATGCAAATATCCCATCACCATATCATAAAATAACAGTCTATAAATATATCTATAACTTCCGAACAATGATAATACACTTGAGCATCCATATAGATTTTGGTTATCTAAGTATGTCAACAAAGAATTCATTGATGTAATACAGTAATACATATCATACAGTGAAACATAAGAAGTTGTAATCTGTGCGCAGTAAGATCAACCACTTATTTGCATATCCATTAGAACAAATAGTCTAGAGCTCTAAATATGCACTAGGTAGAGTGTCAGGCAGAGAACCTGATGAGGTGATGAATAATATATTTTATACATCAAATGAACCACAAGCATTAAACACAAAAGCAAAACAAGATGTTTGTAAAACATGTATTTCCCCATGGCACCCCAATAGTCAGAAATGGTGAAGGTCACAAAGACTTTGACCTACTGACCTCAAAATCAATGGTGTCATCTACTGTTGATGACCAACCTCCATGTAAAGTTTGAGGATCCTAGGGCAAAGCGTTTATGAGTTATTGAACGGAAACAATTTGGTCTACTGACCTACCGACCAACGTGTGCAAAGCAATATACCCCCTAATCAAAGATGGGGGGGGGGCATAATAAATATACTGGTATTCAGTTTTTCAAACAATATTTCTTTCAAGTGTATATACACAAGCAAAACATTGTCAATATCTTATTGATCATACTATTGTAGATGATTGATCATCCTAAAACCGATGCAAGGAAAGTTTATACAAAAAGCTAAACATTAAAACAAGACCATTCCAATTAACTTATGTATAACAGTTAATTAGAATTAATGTCCATTACAAACCATAAATACAAATGATGAAGATGACAGGATTACAACTTGGAGAAAGCACTAAAGTCTGATCCAAACCAATTAGCAATGCGTATCAATCATAAGTAACCATGGCAACTAAAACCACAGAGATAAACTCACATGCAAATAGTCTAGGAAGGAAGACAGTGATGTAAAGATTTTGATGTCAATTTCATAATACAGACAATTATTGGTACTTATGTATACCCTCGATTAATCATAATCATATAAATATTTGAATGGTGCTGTCAGCAAATATATTAAGTGAAGATAAATCCCAAACACCACATGATGACTTGTGAACATAGTATTTATTGTGAATATGTTATAACTCTAACGCCATAAATTGCAGTACAAAAACAAACACAATATTGCCTATATTTTTGTTATGGATTAAAACCAACGCCGTAACATTTGCCTATGAAAGCATTCAAACATTTGACACAACATATAAAGTTTGCATGCTACTACATATTCAGAAACGATGAGTATAGCGGGTTTTGTGTTTGTTTTAGTTTTACAATTGATTGCGGTAGAGTTACACACCGGTAGAGTTACACACCACATCTTTCATTACAACACTAACATCAAAGGCATGCAGATATAATTCAGTTATTTATAATTAACTTTATTCTAACACAACCAGCAGTTTCACCTTTATAAACATCGAGGAGAAAACCGAGATGTGCATGAATAACCGTTAAAAAACAGCTTCGGCAAATAACTTAATAGCATTCCGAAGAAGAAAATACTGTAGCGATTACAATGTATTGATGTGTGCGAAATATTAGCTATGTTAGAATCAAAATAATGAATATGTATCCGTGTTTTATCTACAATAAAGCACGATCACTAGTTTGGATGCATCCGAACCCGTGACCATGCTTTATTCTACAATAAAACACTAGTACATAATTCATTATTTCTTAAATATAATGCAGTAAAGATTAACTCTGTATTCATTTTGAGACTAATATCAACAATATGATCAATGATTTCTCTTAATTTACTGGTTCTCAGCTACGGTTAGCATCAGCCAAACCTCTAGTCACATCTTACAGTGCAGAGATATTAACCTGATCCTTACCTTTATGCATGAATATATTACAAGGTTCTTGCACTGAATACATGAATATATTACAAGGTTCTTGCACTGAATGTATCGGACTCTTGGATTTATGTTTGTATTACAACTTGATCGTCTTTGTGACACATCCCGCTTATGAAACACACAGCCAGGGTACCAAGACTAGATATCGGCTGTTAAATTATGTTAAAAGAATGATGAGAATCACGTTAATATCTCCACACAATACTCCTGTTTAACAATATTGTAACTGTAAACATCACTGTTTATATGGAAAAACTAGACTGCATTCAATAAACGCTTATGCCCCGGTGGATACCATAAAAATAGCTAATTCAATCCGAGGCCATAATTCTGTTGAATTGTTGAAATGGTACATGGCTTTGGCAATGTAATGGGTTTATGACGGTGAACTATTATGCCAAGTTTGAAAGCAATGCCTTGATGGACTTCAAAAATATTTGAATTATAACAACTTGAAAGTTTTGGTTAACATTTTCAAAACACACGAACGGACGGACATGACAATCACTATATGCCTCTGCATCAGTTTATGCTGGGGCATAAAAACAGACATCATCAACTGTGACAACATGTGAACAAAGTAGGGTAAAGCCAAATATACAAAACAATTCTTGTATACAACAGCGTAAGACCAGGCTCAAGATAAGAAGCCGATTTCTATGATATTATGTAACCATATGTGTTCCTAAAGCTATGGAGTACTGAAGATGTAACAGAATGAAGAATAATTAGATAGTAATAAAGCATACCAAACAAGCACAGTAAACAGACATTCCAGTAGTTTCACACTAACAAGAGGACCAATATGTTGCTAGGTCGCTCAACTTGGTAATTTTCATACTGCATGTTTTGTACCATTAGATGGTTGAAACTGTTCCCAACATTTCCAGGTATTTAATATGGAATGATTTTGAGTCAATGCTATCAAATTTCATCATGAATGTTATCAAGGTTTTCCTTTTCTTTGATTGACCTACTTTGATTGACCTAGTGACCAAGTTTTTAACCTCGGAAGATCCAGCTTCAAATTTGGACTAGATAGTATTATTATAAATATGAACATTGTAACCAGGTATCATAAAGATTAAGTAAAAACTGAGTTCTCTATATACTATGTTTTTTTATTCAGAATTTCAGATAAGGCCGGGTGACCTAGTTCTTTTTAAAGTGTTTCAAACTTTGCTTTGATGTTTTAGAGATAAACATTGTGACCATTTCTATGATATGGCCACGTTGTATTTTTCTTAAAGACTTCATGTTTCAGTATAATATATGGTTATGATACAGCAAGTGAGCACAAGTGTGCAAGGCCTACAGATGTGTCTTCAAATCTATTTTAAATTAAGTTGCCCAATGTACATAGTACTCCTGTCTTCCCACATTATAAGTGCTCTGCTTGTGTCTTGCATAGTTTTTGTTTTTGTCATGTTTTTAAGTCTTCATTAGCTTTTGTCAGTTGGCCATTGCATCATCCATAAAGGAAGTTATTCATTAACTATAGTGATATTTTATACATGAACATTCAAGCAATTCTAAAAGTGAAAAATGCTATTTATTATTAATTTTCTTTTATTTTCTTTTATTTTCTTCTAAGCAATGAAGAACATGGGATTAGGAATTCATGGGCTACTGGAAATCCTGCTACAATGTGCCATTATACTAAATTATACTGTGCTTTTCTATCTAAGAAAGTTTGACACATGCAATGAATTCGCATTTTCCAATAAAAAGCATTAATTATTTTTTTATAAAAGCTTTTCTAAATCAGCATAATTCTTAGCCAGAGCCAACGATTATAGAACCAGAACCATACCTCGTTCACATTATGTTGCCAGTTTCCGTCGACGTAAAATTTATATTGGTGTTCCCCCTCCGGTAGTTCCACAATTGTGAAGAAATCACCATTGCTAAAAAACAAGGTAAAATAGAATTAATCAAGAATTTAGATTTACCTCATTGGCATTATGGTGCCAGGATCCATCCACATAATATTTATACTGATGTTCACCTTCTGGGATGTCAATAATGGTGAAGAAGTCTCCATGGCTGAAAAAAGAAAATTTACATATTATTTAGTCATTCTGTAGCTTTAACAATGAAGATAGTGTTAATAAGATGTTAGGTATGCACCAAAACGGATCATTGTGTTTAGGCTGGGGTCATAGGTCAGGGGTTCCATTTGACTCAGAAATAGGGGTTTTGACCCTTGAAATTACCATAAAAAGGACATTTTCGCTAAAAATTATGGGCATTTTGCAATTAATCTAAAGTATCTAAAGTATCAAAATGACCCTTCAGATTCAGGAGTTACTGGAAACCCCTTTAAGTTAACAAGCCCCGAAGAATTTGACCAATGACTAGGCTGCATTCTTAATATAGTCTCCAGATTCAGATGTGTAATGTATGATCATGATATTGTAAGAATGTCTGTATTTGACCGATAGCACACTTGGTAACTTTCCTTGGAAATGACTAGCACTAGAAGTCTAGAACAGTAGTAGATGAAATGATAATAAGCTACTGTAAAAGCATTTATTTTCGCGAGGCTAAATTTTTGCGAATTTCTAATTTGGAAGTAGTTCGCGAGGGTTAATGTTTGCGAATTTCAAATTACAGAAAAATAAAGTTCTACTTTGTCGTCAATATCCCTGGTGCATTATTTAGTTGTCACGGCGTGATAATCACTCTGGTAATTATGACTATTGTTTGTATAATATAATGGTCATCTATTCAGGCGTATTAATTCTTAATTGGCCGATTGGCTAGCTTGTTGGTATTTACTACATGTAGTAGTACTCAATTAAGCCAAACCATAATGTACCATTGTGTAATGAGAAAACTGTGAAAGTATATTGTATTCAGTCCATTGTTTCCGAGCTTAACGGAACAAGCAATAGCCGTGGGTGTTAAACGTTGTACCTGTAGACAGACTTTTTATCACAATCATTGAACTATTCAATTGAACTACTAAATGAATAGAATTGTACAGAAATGTTTTATGTTCACATTTTCTGTTATATATTAATGTTTTGTAAATATCAATCAAACAAAGTAATTTTATCAGGCAAAGTTATAAAGTCAGCGTAGTCGTCAGTATTTTATCAATTCCGAGTGGATTGTAATGGCGTTGCTTTGCCGTAATCAATATTGTAAGTGTAACATATTTGAAGCTATTATGTAGGTAATAATTTCACGAGCATCAATTTTCGCGAATTTATCCGACTCGCGAATATAGCGAAAATTAAACCCTCGCGAAATATTCTGCTTTTACAGTATATAATCTAAGCAATAGCCATTGAAATTTAACATAAATTATTCTTTCATTTATCAAATACTAGTATGCATCCTACTTGTACCATATGTTGACACTAGCCAAAATCTTGGGAAAAAATACTGGCATCAGACAATGTCTTACGGACAAAAAGTGTTTAACAGATATAAAGCATCATGACAGCAATGAGATAAATATAGCAACTACGGATAAAGCAAAAATTAAATCAAACAGTACAAAAAGTCCATCATATAGGTCACAGAACTGATTTTGTACTTTAAATGATTACATTACTGATTACATAAAAAATTTACGTTATGCTAGATATACCCGCTTTATAACTCTTCATTTTCATGATAACAACAAAATAATATAGACATCAAATTTAAGAAGAAAACATGGATGGGAGTGTCAACCCATTATGTGTAAAGCTACAAAGCTGGATAAAGGATGCCAGATAAAGGATTTCATAAACCGGGTAAGCACACCATTCTGGGAAAGCAAGTCTACACGACTTGATCATGTCTTCAAGGCACCTACGGTACTCCAATATTCAATTCATAAAGACTTTAATTATAACATAGTTCTTCAAAGTTCAAAAGAGCTGAGAAACCAAGTATTTGATACATGTATATTCTATGATATTGCTAACTTTTCCAAAAGATCAGGACAGAAAAAGCCTGTATTGGGTTATGTGTATTTGCAAAACATTAAATAATGTCAGCGCAAGAAGTTGCGATAAGTGTATGGTCACTTAGAATAATAATTATCAGTTTCAGTAAGAAAACGGGTGGTATTCACACGCCTTAAAACAAAAAACAATGGATCATTATGTATATTTCGGATAATCAAATAGGCCCGCAAATAGCCCCGCAGAAATGCGTAGTTTAAACTATGCCCATTTTCGGGATAATTCGGACAGTATGGTGAGCCTTTTTTCGGGATATTTCGGACAGTATGGTGATGATTGGTGCAAGAAGTTGCGATTGGTGCATAGGCATTTACAAAAAGCCTTTACAGTACTACGCCGCAGAATAATTAATATTGCCATGTAGAGGAGTATATCTGCATGAAGGTGACTATCACTAATTGTTTTACATTTATATTTCATCTATAAAGATTATTTACCTTTAAAACAGAAGCAAGATCATAGTGCATGTATAAGCATTATTACAAATTTTCAATTTTTAGGCTTGAACAAATTAATTACTAGTGAAACTATATCCTAACAATTAATTTATGATTGCCTTATCTGAAAACATCACTATACATGTGTATATATATGTTTCATTCAAAAAATAATACAATCATGTACATCTCAACAAATTCAAACATTTTCATACCAATAGCCAACAAAACACTCAATATAAAAGACTACATTGCATGCAACGATAAATTCTTGCTGTGAAAATGCAGGCTAAATGCATAGCAATTCTGTTTGATTTATTGCAATAATTAATACAGATAACTGTTTTATTTGAAGCATTAATTCATTTGGTTCCCATGTATCATGTAACAAACCATTGGTTTAAAAAATGTTCATGTCGGTGCAGTAATATGAATGTTAAACAAGTCACTAAGAATTGCAAGCAATACAGAAGTCCTCTACCGGTTTGAAGCCATGACCTTTAAATTATTTTTGATGTTTCTGTTGCCATAGCAACCACATTTTTTGTCAGAATCAAATATATTAAGATGGCATAATTTCCTTATTGGCACCTACCCACATACCAGGCATTCTGAGTTTTATCAAGCCAGTTAATTAGCAATTATTCTCAGGCCTGAAAATCCCAGTTTCTAAGACTGAAATTTTGTTTTTCAATATACACAAAGAAGGATAATTCAAAAACCTGAAATCAGGCATTGGCCTGAAAAATACCAGGCCTGTTTATAAACATAGCTAGGAAACTGTTTGAGTTATGGCAGGATCCAGGTTTTGGACATATTTTCACCCTTTCTGTCTCCATAGCAACCACAATTTTTTAGACGTGCATTATCCCCTTATTGTCTCCTATCCACATACCAAGTTTCATAAACCTAACTTGGAAACTGTTTGAACTAGAACTGTCGCCATTCGGCAGACTAATATACCCCCGTGTGGCAAAAATCATTGCAAGAACTGTTCACTATATATCCATAAAAGTACAAAGGGCCATAATTCTGTCAAAAATCGTCGCAGCGCAAATTCTTTCCTTTATGCACATGTACATGTTGGGGTTGTTCATCTGTTAAAGTTTGAAGCAAATGCTGCAAAAACTGTAGGAGAAGTTGCATCCACAAGAACTGTTCACTATATATTGTATAAAATGCTATTGCATTCCTTTGTAACTGTTAAAATTACATGTGATTGTATTCTCACAGCTGAAAAAGAATATCATTAACAAGCTTTATTAAGTCAAACTTTCAAATGCCTTAAATCTCTACTGGCTACTAGCGTTCTAAGCTTACAGAATAAGTGGATACTAGTATTTCCATGAGCCAAAAAGTTAGCAAATTTAGAATTTCTGCATTTAGTGTGCAGAAATATTTTTATTGTTTCGTAAAATTCTTTGTGGGCAGAAATTTACAATAGAGGAATAGCAGTAAATTTTGTAAATTCACGAAATTCACCCATATTTTCACTTTTTCATCCGTTCTTTCTTAACTTACACTCCTAAATGGCCTAGGTACTGTTTTATCAAAGCATTTACGCTAGCGTAACTCTAAGTTTTCCGTAAATATTCCGTTTGTCGATAATCTTTGCGCAAATGCGTGTTACTAAGATATTTTTCTCATGTTCTGTCGTAAGTATTGGCTTAATTCTACGCAAGGTCAGAGTAAGCGTAAATAGCAAATATGAACGTAGTGAGGAGTTTTTGCCACGCATTGTTGATTTTCGACCGTCAATTGTTGTTATAGACTGTGATTAGTAATATAAACATGTTTTATCATTCAAACTTATCAAACGTTTATGTATATTTATTCACTCTGGTTCTCATTATATGGGTAATATTGTGGCCCGGTCTACGTTCAATATTCAATATTTTTACGTAAATGTATGCAACAACTTGCTATCGATTAGTAAAACACAGTTAAGGATTTGCGTAAGTAACAAATATATGCGCAAACTTACGCGACATTTACGCAATGTTAGTAAAACAGGATCTTGGTGAATATGAAGTGTTTACGCTATGTACCTCTACTCTATCAATTAGTCTGAACACACTAACCTAAGATTATGGGATCATGGAGTGACTGGAACACTACAGATAAAAAGGTTTAGGTGTTAAGTTTACCGAAAGTACAACAAAACTCCTTGGGATCTTGTATTCATAAAAAAATTATGATATAAAACATGATAGCTTTGATCTTCTACAACCTGTGTTACATAAGAAGGACAAAAAGACTGCGTTCAATTAACGCTTATGCCCCCTGTGGAAGCCTTGTCCATAAATAAGTCTAAGTCCAAAATTAGGTCAAGGTGAAGGTCAAAATGGGGTCAGGTGATACAGGTGTGTGGAGAGTGTTCATATACAACATCCATGCAAGTTTGGAAGCTTTGTAGCAAGCCATAATGATGCTAGATGAAACGGTCAATTTGGGTTAACCAGGACGGACGGACGAACGGACGGACGAACGGACGGACAGGTGAATCACTATATGCCTCCCGATCTATCGATACGGGGGCATAAAAAGAAAATTGAAGTATAAGTACAAGCTATTCTATGAGCGTGCTGTTGTGATACAATCTTGTCATTTAATGCAAACATAAGAGATTGCCCAGCAGTTCTCAATGAAGACATTTTGAAGTAATGTTATATAACAGTCAGATAGGATATATCACAAGGAGAAAACATATGCTCGTACTGTTAGATGGTGAACTAAATAAATACAAGATAACTGTAAGAAAAGGGTCGGCTTTGTACATGTAGTTTGTTTGTTTGTGTTTTGCAATCACCTTAGAAGCTAATATTCAATGACAATCATGCATAATTTGGCATTAACCAGTACTCAAAACTTAGTAACAGAATATATTTTCAGTTATAGAAGTCTTGGAAATATGGGAAACCCTTGTAAACCACATAGATGAACAAGACAGCAACCGCTAATCACCCTATTATGGTTTGTTGTTTTTTGTTTATTTTCAAATCCCATCAGAAGTGTTCCTTTCATAATAATGGAGATTTTCCAGTGACAATATCCCAACACCAAGCCAGAACTACCATACCAACAGTATCAACAATTGGCAGTCTAACACAAAGTACAGCTTAACATTTAAACAAGTACAAAGGTTATCCAAGTTCATCAACATTGTTTTAGATTTATTTCCTACTTTAAGCTTCCTCATATGACAGACAAAAAACAGATAATACAGTGCCAAATATTTTATGAAGATGTGACTGGATTATTTTGGTGGAAATGAAGATACCCTCAGAATAGGAAATTATCACAAATGGGTACTTCATGAATCAGATATTTTTACAAAAGTGCACATTTCATTACACAATTAAATTCATAACCCAATGTAACTATGGAGCAGATGGGAGATTTTACAAATGATAATATTTATGCATCAACAATATAGTCAAAGCAAAGGCATAATGATGGTCCATGTCTTGTCCTATTAGACCCACTTTTATTTACACCCTTTTACACCTCAACCGCTGTATAAGGTCTCACTTCCCACCATTTTTCACCCAACCAGGATCCTGCCCTTTCAGACCCCACCATGACCATGCTCTTTAAGACCTCACCATTACTGGGTACTGCTTGGAAAAAGATACTGGGGTATGCCATCTCTAATCAGGATACAGTCGATAGATGGATCAATTATGTAATACTGTTTTATTAATAGCGAACATGAGTCACTTCAAGATACATGTTTAAACAACATCTAGTTTAATATGACGTATAAATGACCGATATAATTATCAATTGCTGCATAGGGTACATAAAAAGAATGCACTGTGTACGATACATACAAGGAATGGAACAATCTATGTTCTTAACATACAATCTCAATCTCCCAACTTATAATGCCACGATAAAGTCAGTAGAGCCATACTTGGTATGTTTTAGTACAATTATTGATTTCCAGAGGAGAACTGTCTGCTTTTAGAAACTAGAACTATTGGATGACTGATCTTGGGTTAAAGAAGCACTTAACTTTTTAGGTACAGAACAAAACCTTGCATAAGTGCAGCAATTTCGTCAAATTCAAAGAAGAATATTCAAGTCAGACTAAAAAACAATATAACAACAAGAGCACCGCCTAAGAGTGCTGGACGCTCAACTTTCTCGTACTTGATAG
Source organism: Spisula solida (assembly GCA_947247005.1). Lineage (NCBI taxonomy): Eukaryota > Metazoa > Mollusca > Bivalvia > Venerida > Mactridae > Spisula > Spisula solida. The sequence continues at coordinate 6,948,454 of OX365945.1, forward strand.
TAACCTTGCTCATCTGTAAGTCAAAATTCTAAGAGTAACAAGGGCAGATAACTCATAAATATAGATCACAGAGTTACCAGCCTTGTCTGTATGATCTCCCCTTGAGATAGTAAATAACTATGTTTAGTTTCAAGTTGACACCTTTGATAGTCTTTGAGTAATTGACAGAGAAAATCACTCTGTCAATAAACTTAGTGGTTTATGTAAAATCTAAATATCATTGTGTGCAAAGAGAGGACCTAGCTAGTGATGACATAGAAGCCATTTGGCTTGAAATGCGATGCTCAAAGCAAAAACCTATAGTCTTTGGATATATCTACAGACCCCCTTCATCAAAAAGTGACTGGAACTATGAATTTGAAAAAAAGTTAGAAAAACTGTATACAGAAAACAAGGAAATCATTTTAACTGGTGATTTTAACTACAATTCATTATTATTGGACTCTAATTCAGTGTGGAACAATACAATTAATTCCTTTAACTTGTCTCAATTGGTTGACAAGCCCACCAGGGTAACCACCCAAACATCCACTATAATAGATCATGTCTACACAAACATGCCATGCAACATAACAGAAATAAATATTCCTCACATTGCACTCAGTGATCACTACCCAGTCTGTTTTACACGCAAATTAACATCACAGAAGGATAATGGTCCATCACATAATTTGATTAACTACAGAAATGTAAAAAACTTCAATGAAACTGATTTCTTATGCTCTCTTGAGACACAACCATGGTCAATACTTGACATCTTCGATGACACTGACGATGCACTTGATAGTTTTATCAAACTATATAGTAATGTACTAAATCTACATGCTCCACTTAAACAAAGAAGAGTAAAACACAAAAATTTACCAGACTGGTTTAATCCTAATATAACAAATGCAATGAAACATAGAGACAAAGCCAAACAATCAAATAATACTGAAAATTTTAGATATTGGAGAAATAAAACTCAATCTCTAATCAGAGAAGCAAAAAAATCCTTTTATTCCGAATCTATTAATAATAACCAACAAAACCCAAGACAAATTTGGAAGAATTTAAAAGATCTATCAGGAAAATCAAGTAAACATCAAAGTCACTTAATTGTCGATGAATCAGGAAAGCCTATTCAAGATGCTGATACAACCGCAGAGTATTTCAATGACTTTTTTGCAAATATATTCAATAAAGCACCACATCACTGTGATACCATCTCACAAGATGATAAGACTATTTTAAGTGAATTCATCAAAGATCGCATATCACCAACAACTTCATTTCACATCCCATTAATTAAGGAGAGTTTCATTCTAAAACAACTTAAATCTATGGACTGTAACAAAGCCACAGGCTTAGATGGAATTGGTGTTAAATTTCTCAAATTATCAGCAGAAATCATAGCAAGACCACTAACTAATATATTCAATAAAAGTATCTCGTCTGCAAGGTTCCCGAACCTCTTCAAAAAAGCAAAGGTTGTACCAATTTTCAAAAAAGGATCAAAATCAGATGCTAACAACTATCGTCCAATCTCAATTCTTCCAGTACTGTCTAAAATACTTGAAAAACATGTTAGTGATAATTTGAAAACCTACATTGAAACACATTCTTTGATACATAGCACACAATCAGGATTTCGATCAAAACACTCATGTGAAACAGCTCTTACCTCAATCATTGATTCGTGGATATCAGCTATAAATGACAACAAAATTGTTGGGACAGTGTTCCTTGATCTCACAAAAGCATTTGACTTACTCAATCATTCAATACTGTTAGATAAAATGAAAGCATATAAATTTGATGAGAAAACACTTGCCTGGTTCACATCGTACCTATCAGACAGAACTCAGCAAGTTTCCATTTCAGGAAAACTATCAGGATCACGAGCTATAGCATCTGGAGTTCCTCAGGGGTCTATTTTGGGCCCCATATTGTTTATACTCTACATAAATGATCTACCACTACACCTCAAAAATACATCTACTGACATGTTTGCTGATGACACTACTGTCACTGCTTTTGAACAATCACTACCAGACGTATATAACTCACTGCAACAAAGTATAACTATTATCAATGACTGGTGTTCACGAAATTCAATGTTGCCTAACCCCCAAAAAACCAAAGCCATGATAATTTCACCTTCAAATACAATCTATAACTCTCTTAAAACCAGCAGTGAGTTCACCCTAACAATGCAAAACCAAGTAATAGGATTTTCGGAGACAGAAAAATTGTTAGGAGTTCATGTTGATCATAAACTTAACTGGCAAACACAGGTTGAACATCTGCTTAAGAAATGCAATTCTTTACTCTATCTTCTTCTCAGAATAAAATCCTTTCTAAAGAAACACATGAGAATCCTCTTCTTCAATGCATACATCTTACCCCATATTGACTACTGCTGTACCATTTGGGGAAATTGTAATAATGAGCTTCTCAATACCCTGTACAAATTTCAGAAAAGAGCTGCTCGTATTATACTAGACAAGGACATAGACACTCCATCACACGATCTCTTTCAAGAACTCAAGTGGATGACTATACATGAAAGAATCTATTTCAAAAAAGCCATTTTTGTTTACAAATCTATTAACAATCTCTTTCCTGAATACATGTCAAATTTATTCACATTCTCAAATAATCATTCACTAAGATCCCACACTCAACAATCCCTTAAGGTTCCAAAACCAAGACTAGAATTTTTTAGGAAAACTCTTGCTTATTCAGGTCCCAAACTCTGGAACACTATACCACTACACATAAAACAATCAGAAAGCTTGGCAATCTTTAAGTCATCATACCTTAAATGGTGGTTCTCTGGTGGGAAAAACTTGTTAAACATGTAAAATTCTTGCGTCACTTAATATGTATATAAATGTAATTTTATTCTTTGTTTTATAGTTCAATTTCACTGAACTGTACTATAAATTGTTGGTCTAGCTTTCTTTTGATATGTTTTAGTAGCTTAATTAACGCACTGCTGTTACATCTAATGTAAATATCATTCTGTAAATGTTATATTTGTTCACATTTGTTGTTAATTGTATGTACATATATATTGAGGCTCACAGGTAAGACTGGCTTTGCCAACTGTGTTGCCTCATTAAATAAAGTCTTTATTATTATTATTATTATTATTATTATTATAACCAACGCACACGCACGATCCCGTCACGACAATAGCTCCACTTTTTCTCTTAGAAAAAGTCAAGCTAATAAAATAATCTCTATTATAAATATGCAAAATTTAAACCTTTATTTCATATTATCCTTATACTCCCAATGGATAATAGTATCTTATTTCATCAAAGTTAATCATTAAACATGAAATTATCATTGAGAGTAATACAGATAACCACTAAACCTGAATAAGAAACCAACATGTTATTATAAATTACTCCTTTGTTTGTTGATTCAGGGTTAATGTCGCTTCTCAACAAATTTTCAGTTAAATATGGCAACAGATTCTTCTAACCAGTATTCCTGGACAGTATCCTAACCAGTGCTAACTTACTCTTCCACAAGGAACCAGTAATTTCTCCACATGTGGACTAAATTGCTGTCAAATTTTCATGGAAGGGTATGACCTGCCGCCACTGAGAATAGAACCCAGATCGCTGGGTTATCTATTAAGTAGTAAAAGACGCGTTCTGAGGCCCTAGATCCAAGTGTTAGACATGTAATACACAACAAGGGTGCTAGGTGGATTTGATGGAGGAAACATGTTGTCCAAGTCTCATTAATACAGACTTCACAACAATTGAAAATGATCATTTTTGACTAAATCAGAATTCAGGAAATCAACTGAAGAAGTTCTCAAACCACTAGGACTATATTTAGGGGGCGTTGTTTTTGTAGTATGCGCAGAACAGATTCCCCTTCTATCATTTATCATCTGAGCTGTGATGTTGCGCAATAGGAGTGTGCAACAGAATTTGACAAATGTGGACACATATATATCGCTGTCATATGACTTATATGCACACTTGGGAGCATTGACAATTTTTTTTACTGCAGGACTGGTACTGATTTAGCTATGTAATATATCGATTCTAGACATAATGCTAAACACATCTTCCAATTAAGTTTCTAAATACAGTCTGAAACTTACAATATCACTGGAAATAAATGCTCTATGAATAGCTTAAACATGGATATATAAAACAAGACGCTATTAGATCAAGCTCATAATTCATACAAGTGTTAGATACCACTAAATAATACATTGCGAAACCAGCTTTCATCAGCTGCGGTAATTAATGTTCAAATTACCCAACATTGTCTGGATAAAGATTTCTGTCACCAGTATGGGGAATATCTCTTGCCATATTCAACACTTTGTTTTGCTTTTTTACTCGGGTTTCACCATTTCTCAACAATTTTTTTCAGTTATATAAGGTGACCAATTCACCCAACCATTTTTCCTGAACTGTATCCTAACCAGTACTAACTTATCCTACCATATGGAACTAGCAACTTCTCCACAAGTGGAGCAAAATTTTATTGTCATCAAATTTGTGTGAAGAGTTTATGACCTTCCGAGAGCGAGAATCAAACCCCGATTGTCGGATTACAAAATCGAGTGCACTTACCACTTGACCACTTGACCACTTGACCATGGCCACAGTTAATGTATTGATAGGGTAAAGAGTGGGGGAAGGGGGTGGGGCTAAAACTGTTCACGTTCTATCACCTCATTACACCTCAGTATCCACTGAATGGTTCTACTTTAACATATACCATAGAAATGATAGACATTGTTGAACTACCTAAACAATAATATTGCAAGGGAGAATGTAAACAGATTTGCCGGATATAGAAGTACATGTATAAACATTGTATCAATGCAACATCGAATTTCCTGGTTGCAAAACAGTAGAACCTACTTCCACATACATGTAGGACACAACCTGCTACGATTCAAAAAGGTTATTATAAAATATAAATGAATAGCAATATATAATCCAATTTTTCTTTAAAAAAGGAGCAGCAAGGGATTGATTTTTTATTAAATACCAGTCAGGCAGATCACACAGATTTTTTAAGAAAATAAACAAGAAGGGCCATGATGGCCCTTTATTAGCCCTATATCTGTCACAGGAGTACCATATCTATATATGTAAACATGTGCAGGCCCCAGACCTGGCAGCCACAATTAAAGGTAAGCTAATAAGTTTGGGTCGTATGACAATTAGGGATAGGGCAGGGATGATAACATAGCTCTAGTCGTTTGTTCTGGCTGAGCATTGTCTGTTGTCATCTCATTTACTGTAACAAATCACAAATCTTCCACTATTTATACTGTCATAGTTCACATCTGTCTCTTCATGTATGTTACACCAGGTATTAATAAGACATTTTACTTCATACTAAATGAATCAAAATACAGTGCACTGTCAGTTTATATAGGTGAAGGGTGAAATTAACAGACTAAGGTTAGACAAAGATGTACCTTTGGTTGATGGTAAATAAGAGTTCAGGATAGGTCAATCAATCAGAAAGTTATTACATGTACTGGATATAATTAGTAAAATGTAAGTAAGATTGTCAATGAATACAAAAAAGAGTAACCCGAAATTCGGATGTCCGAACCAATATCTGGATATTCGTATAAAAAATGAACTAAATGTTGAATGTGGAATGTATCTGTATCACTGTCTTTTTGTACCAAACACACATTTCATGGTTTAGTACAGTTAATCTTAATAACTCGGGTCTTTTATCTGATGAGCATAGAATGCGCAAGATAAATATACCCCTTTGTTACCCCTGCAACAGCAATTGTCACTGTTCGTCAATTAAAGTAAATCCTATCCTGCCTTATTTTATTGTTAATTAAAACATGCAACATGTTCAAACCCGGGACGATGTTCCTAACTGATACATATAAGCTGATCATTGTCCCGTGAAAATATACACCAGAGATCATCATGCAGAGACATCCATGAAAACAATAACTAATTGCAAATTGATATGATTGCTATTGTAAAAGGTGTTAAAACATGTTGTCTCTGTTATTTTAAGGTACTGATACGCAAATATTTCAAAATTTAACCAATATCGTGATACGTATACTTGGAACAGTATAGCGCAGAGAATTTGACATAATCCTGACCTTTATGCATGCATATATTACAAGGTACTTACATTGAATATATAAATTTCCGCAAGCAAATCGTGCATTATCGGTTCTTTAGATTTGTGTTGGTATTACACCTCGAGCGTCTTCGTGATATTCCCAGCTTATGAAAGCATACACCCGGGATTATAAATATAGAAAATATATCAGCTGTTAAATTATGCTAATGGAAGGTCGAGAGTCGTGTCAAATTCTCTGGACTATACATGTATATGAAATTATGAATATCCAATATTCATTGACAACCTTAATTATAATAAAGTTATAACTTTCTTGTATATGTGAAATCTACGGACATATCATTAATGTACATTGTAACAAGAGGGCCCAAAGGGCCCTAGGTCGCTCACCTGTCGAACTTGACCTAGATTTTGTTCAGATGATCATTGTGACCAAGTTTCATACAGATTAGGCCAATATCGTGACCTCTAGTAACTACACAAGGTTTTTATATGATTTGACCTAATGACCTAGTTTTTGACCCCAAATAAACCAATATCAAACTTGACCTAGATTTTGTTGAGATGATCATTGTGACCAAGTTTCATAAAGATAAGGTCGAAATTGTGACCTCTAGTGACTACAAAAGGTTTTTCTATGATTTGACCATGTGACCTAGTTCTTGACCCCGGATGACTCAATATCGAACTTGACCTAGATTTTGTTGAGATGATCATTGTGACCAAGTTTCATACAGATTAGGCCAATATTGTGACCTCTAGTGACTACACAAAGTTTTTCTATTATTTGACCTTGTGACCTAGTTTTTGACCCCGGGTGACCCAATATCGATCCTGACCTAGACTATGTTAAGATGATCATTGTTTCATAAAGATTAGACCAAAATTGTGACCTCTAGTGACTACACAAGGTTTTTCTATGATTTTACCTTGTGACCTAGATTTTGACCCCGGATGACCCAATATCCAACTTGACCTAGATTTTATCGAGATGATCATTGTGACTGAGTTTCATAAAGATTTAGTCAAAATCATGACCTCTAGTGACTACACAAGGTTTTTCTATGATTTGACCTTGTGACCTAGTTTTTGACCCCGGATGACCCAATATCAAACTTGACCTAGATTTTGTACAGATGATCATTGTGACCAAGTTTCATAAAGATTAAGTCAAAATTGTGACCTCTAGTGACTACACAAGGTTTTTCTATGATTTGACTTTGTGACCTAGTTTTTGACCCCGGATAACCCAATATCGAACTTGACCTAGATTTTGTTGAGATGATCATTGTGACTGAATTTCATAAAGATTAAGTCAAAATTGTGACCTCTAGTGACTACACAAGGTTTTTCTATGATTTGACCTAATGACCTAGTTTTTGACCCAGGACGACCCATTATTGAACTTGACCTAGATTTTGTTGACATGATCATTGTGACTGAGTTTCATAAAGATTAAGTAAAAATTGTGACCTCTAGCGACTACACAAGGTTTTTCTATGATTTGACCTTGTGACCTATTTTTTGACCCCAGATGACCCAATATCAAACTTGACCTAGATTTTGTTCAGATGATCATTGTGACCAAGTTTCATAAAGATTAAGTCAAAATGGTGACCTCCAGTGACTACACAAGGTTTTTCTATGATTTGACCTAGTGACCTAGTTTTTGACTCCAGATGACCCATTATCGAACTTGACCTAGATTTTGTTGAGATGATCATTGTGACCAAGTTTCATAAAGATTAGGCTCAAATTGTGACCTCTAATGCGTTCACAAGGTTTTTCTATGATTTGACCTAGTGACCTAGTTTTTGACCCCAAATGACCCAATATCGTAAAATTGTGACCTCTAGTGTGTTCACAAGCAATTGTGAACGGACGGACGGACGGACGACGGACGAAGAGCGATCACAAAAGCTCACCTTGTCACTTTGTGACAGGTGAGCTAATTATAAAATGTATATGTGAAATCTATAGACATATCATTAATGTACATTGTAATTATAAAATGTATATGTGAAATCTACAGACATATCATTAATGTACATTGTAATTATAAAATGACAATTTACGTTTACAATAAACAGTTAATAAAACAAATAAAGCATTGAGAATACAGACCACCTTATCTTTTAAAAATCTTAATAAATAACTGTGTTTCAACAACAACATCATTTTTTCTATAGAAGTGTGTACAATCGCTTATTGTCAACAGGGTTCAATCTGACACTGCTGTTGACCCTTAATTTGACCCTGAAAATTCAAAAGGGCAAGAATCTGCCTGAAGGATCATATTTTCGTTCAAATACAGGACTGATATTTAAAAATGTAAAATACAGTCAAAAATGACCAAAAATAACAACCTAATGGAATCACTGTGTGAGCATTAGTTTCCCTACAGCAATAACTTGCCAATCACAGCAACAATGTTTGCCTTCTTTGTGTTGTGTAGTTTTTGTACTAACTTTATAGGTCAAAGAAATAAAACTGCTAGCAATTACACCCAAACACCCACTATTCTTGTTAATTCAGTGAACAACACCCACTAATTTTGATGTAATCTTCAAGCAACTGAAAGCTCGACTACCAAGAATGTAGGATACTGCGTATATCATTATGTGTGTACAGTAATACCTGTGCTAGTCAACAACTTGAATAAGCAACCACCTGTCTTATGCAGCTAATATCAAACCCCAATAAAGTCATTTTATATAAACTAGATCAGTTCTACATTAAACTGTCACTTGCTTTAAACAGTCACATTTAATGTATTCCTTCACCGGCTGCTTCAGACATGGTAGACTATATATACTACATGTACAAATATATATATAAATATATAACCAAGTGCTTATACAATCATCACTACACATTCCGCCATGTAATTTGTAAATAATTAATGCATTTTTAATTTAATAAATTATTTGTTTCTATCAATGTTTGTCTCATGTGACAGGACCGAGTTATAAAGGGTCCTTTAGACAGTTCATGCTTTCAGACAAGCTAGAGTTAGACTGCCATATACAAATTCAAAACAGACTAGAGCTATTATTAACCCCTAGGCCACAAAGTCAAAACAGACTAAGGGTATTTTTGACCATTGTTCCACTTAAAAGACCCCAAAACAGGGGGACTTTGACAATACTTCACCCTATGTATATCTCCCACAGTAGGTCTAAACATTGATAGTCACATACATTCATTTCTGATGCACATGACAGTGTAAAAACAAGATATAAAAACATACCACAAAACATAATAAAAATCTGCATTTCTGCTAAAATATTTCATAAAAACAACATACAAAAAATTTAAAATATTGACATTAATGCAGTCAAACTGGCAGTGCACAACGCTGTGAATATTATGGTCCAATTAAACATGACATAAAAATACATACTTTAATAGGCAGTTAAATCATGATTACATTAGGCCTAAATAAATCAATTCCTGGATCATCATCCATATTGTGCAAACATATTTTTACTGTTCTGACTTTCATATGAATTTTCTTACAAATATTTTAAAAAACAAGACTGCGTTCAATAAACGCTTATGCCCCCTGTGGAAGCCTTGTCCATAAATAAGTCTAAGTCCAAAATTAGGTCAAGGTGAAGGTCAAAATGGGGTCAGGTGATACAGGTGTGTGGAGATTGTTCATATACAACATCCATGCAAGTTTGGAAGCTTTGTAGCAAGCCATAATGATGCTAGAAGAAACATTCAATTTGGGTTAACCAGGACGGACGGACGTACTCATGAGACGGTATTTGTGGGGTTTTCTTTTGTTCTTTCTTTTGTTTGGTTGCAACCCACAAGTAGCATTTTGCACCCCACAAGTGACGGAATGAATGGAATCTAAAAATAGCCTATTGTTCCACACCCCACAACTACCGGTGCATTTGTACGGACGAACGGACGGACGAACGAACGGACGGACAGGTGAATCACTATATGCCTCCCGATCTATCGATACGGGGGCATAAAAAATCAATACATTACAATGTTACAACAAGAGCACCACCTACGAGTGCTGGATGCTCGACTTTCTCGGACTTGATAGTACCCTTGCTCATCTGTAAGTGAAAATTCTAAGAGTAACAAGGGCAGATAACTCATAATTATAGGTCACAGGGTTACCAGACTGGTCAGTATAAACTCCCCTTGTGATGATGAATAACTATAAGTAGATACCTTTCATAGTCATTAAGAAATTGACATTTTTGTGTAAAAATTATAAGTTAGAAAAGGGAAATTACTCTTATAAAATGCTGGATAGATATGTTTCCTCTTGTCAGTAGATGTAGGTCATCACATGCCACAAGAGTACTGACTTTCAAGTTAAAAGCTTTGATAGTGTTGGAGAAATTTCAGTTAATGTGCAAAATTGCCACTATTTCTATGTACTAAATCAAAACAAAGGGCAGATAACTCCATGAACATAGGTCACACTGTTACCAGCCTGATCAGTATTGACTCCCCTTGTGATGGTGAATAATATTGAGTTTCAATTCGATACCTTCGATAGCCTTTGAGATAATGACTCTGACAATAAACTTAAGCAACTCACACGCCTATGCAGACGCTGACGATCCCATCACGACATTAGCTCGACTTTTTTCTAAGAAAAGTTGAGCTAAAAATAAATTTAAAAGGAAGGTAATCAGTTCAAATCAAAATCTGAATTACAGAAATCAACAGTGGAGTAAAAAACCTCCGTCCTCCAAAACTTAGGATGATAATCGAGCATTCAATTTACAACAGCCTTAAAGCTATCTACGTATGCATATAGATATATATCTAGTGTATACAATATATAGAAATTTACAGATTCAAAAAAAAAAGAAGAAATAAACATAATGCAAATCCTTGAAACTACTGTCGGTGTATCTTCATAAAGGTAAATCTTCATAAAGGTAAAATACGTATGCCATATATTATGTAGGGATCCCCTCAGACTACATTGGTCACTGGTCAGATCTTAATTGGAATAGGCACTGTGACCTGTTTCACCAGTCTTGTTTAACGAAAGAACGGGAACATAAAATGACTCTTCTTCTACATTTGAAATTTCATTCTTACACAGAATTTCAGAGTTCAAAGACAAAACGTCACACAGAAAATTCCATGTACAGCTCCAGAATATTTCTCATAAGGGGTGTGACAGATGATTTGTTCTAGGGAAGGGGTCTGACTAGAATATACCTCGAGTCGGGCAACAAGGTATATCTGGTCAGACTCCAAGCCCTTTCAAACCAATAAAAAATGTAAAGATAAGCAATTTTTATCAAATTTCCAGGAGAACGCCCATCCCACTCCACAGATTTACCCAACTATTATATCATTTGCCTAGAGCACTTTTGATTTTAAATTTCCTTCTTATGTTTTTCAGAGGAATTACATGTATTTTCAATATTGCATAGTCACTCAGCATAATAGTAACAAGTTCTAGATAAGTAATACAATGTTGAGACTAAGCAATACCAAGTCTAGACAATATCTAGGTGTGGTCACTATCTAAACAAGGGGGGGGGGATAGCACACATAGAAAGGGACTTAGGAAGGCATTTACAACATACTAGAATAAGACAGTTTATACTTGAACTTTAAATAACTATTAACTTATAGTAAATGGCAGACACTATATAAGTACCTCAATTTCAACGAGAAAAATCTCTGTATTTGCAAATTTCGAGTCTCAGTAATAACATTTATACATTAGGAGGCCAACACAGTCAGGGTATTGACTATTCTAGAAAATTGCATTCAACAATAAAATAAGATGACTTCATTGGGGTTTGTTAAAACTGTTTTGACTAAAATATGATTTGTTACTACGTCTCCAGAAAAAGCTTATTAATGAAACAAGCTATGGCTCACATGAAAGAATATAAGCTAATGCACAACTTTGTTTGTTGTCTGTTTTAATAAAGTCTTTATTTGTACCGTAATTTAATATTACAAATAAGGTGACAGTGAAATCAGGTTAACAGTATAAGGACATTGATAGGTACTGGACACCTAGGACTGGATAACATATCAACAGTATAAGGACATTGATAGGTACTGGACACCTAGGACTGGATAACATATCAACAGTATAAGGACATTGATAGGTACTTGACACCTAGGACTGGATAACATATCAACAGTATACGGACATTGATAGGTACTGGACACCTAGGACTGGATAACATATCAACAGTATAAGGACATTGATAGGTACTGGACACCTAGGACTGGATAACGACACCCTGGATAACATAAAAATTGATAGAGATACATCTGGGGATAGAATGTTGTGCATACATGGTATACAGTGATATAGGCACACCGGTGACAGTTATACAGTGATGTACCGCACGCTAATGACACACACACACACAGAGTTCCGACTGACTACAATCTAGCACTTAAAATACAGACTTCACCTAATGGTTGGGTCAGTTATGTTAAGTTCTATCAACAAATAAAATACGGGCTTAAATTCTATAGAATATAATAATCTACTGGTTAAAAAATATGAAAATGAAATATATGTTATTAATGTAGTTAATTGACTTCTAGGATTCAGACAGTGGTCATTGTGAGTGAAATAAGTTTTAGTAAAAAAATACACTAAACCCCATTGGCGAACTCTGCACTTCTTGCCCAAGAAAATAAATACATACACATTGGAATTATGTTCACGGTTTCGAGTATCGGAACTGGAAATAGAGAAAGGTGCAAAGTACTAAATAACTATGTACATAATCTGCTTCAATTCAACAAAATAATAATGGTAACAATAAACTGAAAATGATGGATACATTAGATTTGTACATAAAATGATAATATTTCAGTAAAACCAAATATGTTTTTGGCTCCATAATGCAGATTGCACAGTTCGCAAATTTATTATTTGTTATGTTCAAGCACACACAAGTCAAGAAATAACCAATATGCTTATCTGTGAAATAATAGATGGTAGATCAACTCAGAACTGGCCAACACACCATTCAAAGATAACATGGCATTATTATCACTGTGGCTGTTGTCTGTGGGAAAAGCGTGTCATTTAAATGTATTATTTATTACAAGCCAGCTATAATCAGGGGTTCCATTTGACTCTGGCGTAGAGGTTTTGACCCTTGAAGCCACATTTTGACCCTCAAGATTTTGGTTTGAAGGGTCATTTTCTCTTAAAATAATTTAGCCTATAAAATGGTAAAATTTAGTCAAAGTATCAAAAAGACCCTTCAGATTCAGAAACTAGTGGATCCCCTGCACAATATCAAGAAATGCCACCATTTGTTTTAAATCAACCTGCGTTTAATATGATTTTAACTTTCTATCATATTTTTCCTACAGACAGTGGGCACAGTGACGCGACACAGCTAAAGCTTCTAACCAAAACACAGTCAACTTATACAAAGCCACATTTACAAGCAACATAGTCTTTAACCAACAAAAGTCAGTGACCAATATTTGTTTATATAAATGTGCGAAATCAAGAGGTTTCGCTGCTCAGTTTGTTTAATCAAAAAGTTTTGATTTTGGAACTTTTAATAATAAAAGCCAGAATATTTTAAAGGCTCGCACATGTAGCATAACTGGTTGGCAGTTGTCAAGATATGTGTAAAGTGCACCAGTAGAAAAGATCAATTGAATCTTTATATAAATGGAACAAAGAAGAAGAATTACGCTTGTTGTTTATAGTTGTCAACTTGACTCAGCAGGCACAAGTAATGATGCTCAGTAAGATATTTTAAACATATAACAGTATTTAACAACCATCTGCTTAAAAATGCTGAATTTGTTGTATTTATTAACTGCTTACAACAGGTTTAACTGTATGTAACCATGTACACCTTTAAATCTGATCAATAATTTCTAATTAACATTACCCTTATATGACATTTAGTTTTATTAATATTTAAATATATACCATCTGTATAGATCATGCATACAACCATTTAATAGTGGTAAGGTAATAAGGCACACATGTAACGCTCATTAATTATCTAGTACAAAAATGCACATGTATAAAATACAGATTGCCAACCAATCATAAATGTCAAGTACATTGTGCAATTTTTTTTTTGATTGAACAATAAAATGATATTAATTCAAGAAGGCAAACCCGGCTGTTTATGAGAAAGAAGTAAATTCTCATCAAAGCCATGCAATATAACTAGAGTGAGTATGAGATGGCAGGAGTGATATATGCTGGTAGGAACACACAGCAAATGAAAGCAAACCTGTATCAAGACTTGGGTTTTAAAAATACTATAGAAGCTAGTTTAATTCTGAAGTTTAACTAACCTGATTTTAAATACATCTCAATAAGCAGATTTAGATTGCACATCTATAACAATCAATTAATGTGATCATACATGTATAGTTTTTGTATTTATGAAGATAGAAAGATGACTAGCAGCTTGAACAATGCACAAATCATGCAAGGACTAAACTGACAAAGACCAATGTATTTCACCACAAAGTTGTGGTTGATCAGTGTGCTGAATTACATGGAAAACTAAATTTGTTTACGCAAACATAACTCAACCATTTTATTCACTGACTAATGTACAAACTATAAATAGAATCCTATCTAATACATTGGTACTAAACATTAAACATTTATAACTTAGCAAAAAAATAACAGCAAAGCGACAAAGATTCCCTATGCCTGTTTAGTACTAGAATACCCTAGTGCTGGAAAGGAGACCGAATCACTTGAATATTCAGAAAACGCATATATCTTCAAACGCATCAATTGCAGTGAGATACTGTGATACAATCTAAGTTTAAATTCCTGATATAATACATTCCAACACATCAACATTGTCTTGATATTTGCTCTATTTTTATTTTAAATGTGAAACATAAACTCAGCAATAATTAATTCATCATAGCTAACACCATAAGAATAAATTAACAGTTTATGCAACCAATTTAATCAAAATATGCTCCTATTCTAATTCAAAGGGAGGTAATTTGAAACATACCGGTACTTCAGTTGGACTCAAACTGATCAATCAGTGTTGCTGTTAAGACTTTTCCGGTATTTAAATATATTTTCTGAACAATGGAACATGTATTCATGTTTACCAGATACAGAATCTAAACAGTTCAGCAGCCCATAATCAAATTCTTTGGATTTGTAAGCATAATGATGTTTGAACAAATTAAATTATTCCCCTTTATGTTTAGTAATTTTGCATTGTTTTCCTAGGAATTCTTAATTTGTGTGGACATGATAGAAGTCACAATGTTTGTACTTGATTATTTCTTTAATCAGCATTAATTCAATAATTGACATATTAACACATGAAAGATGGATACTTTATTATTTTGTCGAGTGTGTATTAGAAATTGAATACACATTGAAACTTCTCTGACAGTGACAGTACTTAGAAATATTGTGGAAAATAAGGGAAAGTTCAAACGGTGTTGATACCTAAAGATTATGATAACTTCGGCCAGTTACTTGGCAAGATATTAACTAAAGTCTATGAATTCATGAACACATTATGATGACAAACAAACACGGTTAAACACCTCAATGTTAAATCAAAATGTTCCTACCAAAACAACCAACAAACATTATTTCTATAATAGTTTGTTACTGTACATACCTTTTAGCGAGGGGTATTTTTGCTTTCCAATTGTTGAAACTACCAGACACATACACCTCCTTCCCCCCTCCTTCCCATTTAAACACTGTCGGTAAAAGCTTCTCTTCTTTCTCTCTGTTATCTGTTTGACTTAATGTAGTGGCTGCTCTAGCTCGCTGAAGTAAAAATATAACTCATGTATATAATAACTCAGAGTCAGTTTATATTGATGTACACAATGAAACCGGAAATAACTTGCATAACTCTCTTAAATCATTGCAGTTAATCTTTGGTCTGCATGCGGAGAATATAATGAATAACTTGAATCACTGATCTTAAACCAGTTCAGTGTTGTCAGCCGATGTTTGAATTTATAATGCAGGCACATTACGCAGGACCTGGTATAGTGCCACTGCAGGAGTATTAACCAGAAAATCATTTAATAATGATTATAATCTGCAGACATTTGTAATTCAACTTAGAACTATCCACCAAGTATAAACTGTAATTAATTAGTGCTACATGTACATTAACTATCAAATTACAAAATAGTGTTGTTTTTGTCTTTGTTATTTTTGTCTCAAGTTTGTTTATTGATCATTTTCTTTCACTATAGTATAATGACAGTTAATTCTAACTGCATATCTATTAATAAGTATTATATTCTAATCTATAAATAATGTGCATCACTGCTGCATCCAAAAAATCAATGAAATAAAATTAAAGTAGATTGTGTGTGTTTCATAACTACAATAATAAATGTGGGCTTTTAAATAACAAAGGCTGTTGATTCAATAAAGAAGTTCAAGTCTAAAATTATCTCAAATGACCCAAGGTCATAGATGAATCCATAAGAAATCAAGATGGATGCTGCAACAAATAAATGTGATACCGCACAAAAATATTACAATCAAAGAATACATACACAATGACAATCGTAAATCTACAATGACAAATCTTACAATTCATGAAACGGCACATTAACTTCCTTGAATACAATTTGAGAGCTCCTCTATTCTTACCGTGAAACTCCTATCTGATAATCTCCGTGATTCTATTACTTTAAGAAATTGGTTTAAGCTATTTTGAGAATCATCTTTTTCTGCCATAATATGGCACCAAATTAATACCAAATTGGTGTCTTAAATCTTGTTTCATCATGTGTTTTAGAGATGAAGATAAACACATAATTTTGTGACTTTCAAAACATAAACATGTGTAACCTTGACATTCGTTATAAATTAACATTTCAGATGTGTACGACCAATCAGATTCATTCTTACAAACTGTGGAAATATATATACACACAAACCACGAGGCCCTAAAACCTTAAGGAACATGGCCAATTACTATTTATCAAAGCAATCAGTTGCATGTTTCATCTTAATCAGACCATGTCCAAATCATGATACAAAATAATGATGTAAACAAAGTGCCTCCATTTTAGCAAGAAATTAGGTCAACTATTGATATATTTGAAAATAACAGCTGACATCATACGCTCCACAGTATTACCCTTTGATATCCTTGTGAAGGTGGAGGGTAACCGTAACTAAAGGAATCTGGATCAAAATGAGAGCCATCAATGAACCTGCCAGCTGTCAACGACGGTCCCGAGTCTTCTCCTGAAATGTGGCGTCCTTTCTGGGACGAGTTACCCATCTCGATAACAATTGGTTGACAGCGAGGAGGCGAAAACGCGAATCTTTTGAAGAAATCCGTTGTGTATGATTTCAGAAGTCCTTTTAATGAAAATGAATACACTCTCAAATGAAGCGATGCAAAGCGTGAGGTGAAATTAGTGTAGAAGGACGGGACAGTCAGTTCGCACGAAGAAATTGTTCATGTCCTTTTGGCTCAACTTCAGAGAGCCATTCCAAGAAATCGCTCAATGTATCACGTCAAATCACAGAAAAGCATTTTCACAATAATACCATATACTTATTCAATCTTAACACAAACTGATAATCGATGAATTTCTATGTATAAACAGCTCTATTATACAGCCTCGTACGCCTGAAGAATAAACAAATATGGCCGATTAATGTCATGCTCTCGGTGCGTAGTCTGAATATTTCTCGTGGAAATAATCCTGTTTGTCCGCGCGAAGTAAACATTGCACGTGCGCTCGGGTGATAAGCACTTAACCTAAGTTATTGGTATTTTTAATGCAAATAGGACAGATTACCAGATCTGTTTCTCCGGTTGAAATTCTGGATACGATTATTGCAGATTGCTGGAGTTATTACAAACAATTTGTTAAGTATAACTCTAACGCGATAAATTGCTGTACAAAAACAAACACAAAATTGCCTATATTTTTGTTTAAGAAATAAAAATCTGTTCGCGTATTTTGTCGGTGAATAAAACATGGGCAGGAGTTCGGATGCGGAAAAATTAAATCACGAGTGCGTAGCACGAGTGATTTAATTTTCCGCATCCGAACGAGTGCCCGTGTTTTATTCACCGACAAAATACAAGAACAGAGTTTTTATTTCGATTCTAAATACGATAATATTCCGCACTATTTAACTGCGCGCATTCCATTTTCACCCATTTGACATTGAACCTAATTCCACGCTGAAATTGAATGGCCTATTAGCTGGTACAATTACCTCCCTCGTTAATGCAAACGACCTTCGTAATTTTCTGAAGGAAAAAACACATTTTAAACATTGAAACAATTTTAATAACACGAGCATAGTGTATCTATGTCATGAAATGAAAAATATAAATGAATTGATTATCAGAAATTGTTATGAATCTTAATTTCGAGAGTATACTGGAGTTTCTAAAAACAGCTGTAACACTGGATTCTCGTGAAACTCGCGGTCCGTTAAATATTTACTATAAAGTTTACGTTCATTCATTCATAAATAGGTCATGTGATACGGGGCGTAAATTGTAACAGCCAATTTGTTACCATGTTTTATGGGGGTAATAAAACATGGTCAGGTCTTCTCTTTGTTTAATGGATTAATCCGCGGATCGTGTTAGAATATGGATTAAAATCAAGGACCGTAACATTTGCCTATGAAAGCATTCAAACATTTGGCACAACATATTAAGTTTGCATGCTCCTTAATATTCAGATACGATAAATATAGCGGATTTTGTGTTTGTTTTTATATTGCAATTTATCGCGTAGAAGTTATAGACCTACACGAGCTAGCTAGGCGATATAAATTTATTAGGAAATCTATAATAATAATAATAATAAATATATTAGGAGATATCGTGACTGTTCTGTCCTACTCGGGCCCTGGTTTTATGTTGTGTAAGGTGCTCGTGCACTTAGCCAAGCTACACATCAATGATGCGTGATATGTCAGATCATATAGGCACAGCAAATTCAATCATTGTTTGATTACTAGGCCTGTACTGATGTAGATCTAGATCTATCTAGAATGATAATACTTGCACTTGCACTGACTGTTATGCTTAATCTATCTGTGATCTGCATCACACCTTTGCGGGTATCATCCGAGTTCATAAAAGCAAGTCAGTGAAGATAAGAATGCACTGCTAAAATATTAGGCATTGTTTTGATTGGGAGCAGACATTGTCACGATTCCACTACATGCATTTGTATGAAACGAAAATGAATCGACGTCAGAGTGTACCTGGAAATTCTGTATATTCATGTATAGGGACCGCTATATTTTACAGGGAAATGTAGAAGATACTTACATCATCAGATCATAAGATTTCCGGAGTACGCATGGCCTGATAATGCATTACCTTCATCTAAAGTAAAAGCTAGTATAGCCTCATTCTCGTCCACCAGCGTATTGTTCAAATTGGTACAAAATAGTGTTGGAAAAGACCCACTGCTTTCCAAAGTCAGACCTATATACAGCACAAAATACATTTTAAACTTTATTGAATAACTTGGCCTTCTTAGTTATCAGACCGTTCTTGTAACAGGACCGTTCGTGTAGAGTAAGTTCTGACACTGAATATTAGTAGAATTATTGCACCAATGTTGCGTAATGGTTGCACCCCAGTGTCATGCTGCGCGCAATAAACAATTTATGGTTGCACAGTGTCATATCTTGCCGGGCACAAAAGAATACAAGTACATCAACAATGGTATGTAATGGTTGCATATTGGTTACGCCCGCCCGAATAGCTTTAATCCGATGGCATGCTGCGCGAACGCTGTTGGATAGGCCTAATAATAAAGCACAATATCTAGTATGGATCTGGTAGGTATTATGAGAGTGAACCATCTTCCAACATGACATACGTCGGATAAAAAGGTTTGCTTTCTCTGCAAACAGTAATCAGTCAAGGGTATTTTTATGGACGCCTTCTTGAATTTAAAAACTTTGAAAAATACAGTGAAGTAGAACTAATAGAATATTTATGTTACCATTGATCTCTAACATTTGACATCATTAAAAAACATAATATTATTCTGCTTTATCACGTTTAATGATATATTTCTTTATTAATTCTAAGGAAGTCGGTCAGACCACCGGAGCGAGGTTAGGAAAGTATGTAAGTTAGTAAAAATGCACTGAATAGAAAAAAACAACTAGGCCAGTCAAACTTCGACGCGCGCCTTTGATAATAGAGTAAATGTTGTGCGGTCGAGGTTTGAATGTCAACATGAACTGTGAAGTCTGAGTAAATAAGAGGTGTTTTCTCAACATAAAAACAATATAGTATTACTGTAAGGCAGTAACTATCCGTAACAATGAATTCATCTTTTTATTGAAAAGATGTAAAAGTCGGACACACACAGTCTTTCATGAATATTGGACAATTGTCCGCCACACGAGTAGAAGTTGTCGGTTTCTTCTTGAAGGGTAAGTCAGTTCTAGCTGGGATAAATTCCAACAAAACAGCTCAGATAAATCAGCCGCCGCATATAACGCAGTGTCACGTTAAACTTGCGTTGATATTTTGAAATCACGTCTTGTATATTAAATCTCCCATCGGCATTATTATAAATATGTATATGGTTGAAACGGTCTTCAATAGGTATAGGAATGAGCTTTCTCGAAACTGCGTATTCTTCAATTTTCTTCAGTTTACAGTAAACACCAAACCATGATAACAGCGCCGCACACGGGTTTCTCGGGTTTATTTTACCCTCTGCTCTAAATTAAACGGTCGAATTACTATAACCATGGGCGTATATTGCCGATGTACTCGCGATGACACTAAATGAATCAAGATTTTCCTAAGCTTACCCGAAACATCGAGGGAGCTTCCCTCTTATGCGTTCAGTCGGCAGTGTTCAGTTGGAGCGACGCATAAAATCGATTTCACAAACTATCTCATGACTTCCCCGAAACTTCCTCAGGACCACGAGGACCCCGTTCCTGTGTCTTCCTACATCAGTTTCTGTCAGTGTTTCCTTATTGTCTTTACATGTTTTCTACATTTTGTGTTAAGTCGCATGACAGTATCGGTAGCATAGAGGGAACACAGAATACATTTTATTGTCCACGTGCGCACGTGTGATTACCACTAATATAGAGTTGTGCGGCGGACATGAACTGTGAAGTCTGAGTAAATAAGAGGGGTTTTGTCAACATATCCGTTACAATATATTTCATCTTTTTATTGAAAATATGTAAAAGTCGGACATTTTACTCACATTGTATCGGTCGCGGCAGGTCATAACCAAGCCATAACCTTTCATTATCTATCACGTGTGCCATGCTAGCACGAGATAAATTAATTTTCTCAGGCTTGTCCCTTCTATATGAAGATACATGCCAGTAAAAATATTTTATTCATTTCGTGCGCAAGTTTGAGCTGTATCACATAGGCAACGCGATTTATAATCAATCACGCGCGCACGTGATACTAACACGTGCGCGCGTGATAAATAAAATATTCGAGGATACATGCCATGGGGCGTAAACATATTTTATTAATTTCGTTTGCAAGTGTTAGCTATCACCTTGGAATTATATCTCACCATTAATTCCGTGCAATCACGCAGGCAAATCGATTTATAATAAATCGCGCGCGCACGTGATACTAACACGTTGGTTAATACGTCGGTGCAAGTTTCTGGACGAATTTTATGCTTGACTACTACAAAGGGAGGCAAATGTCAAAGAATTCAATTTCCGGGTTTTAAGATTTGCTTCCCTTTATTAAATCAGACTCCATTACGCATGACGGAAGTGGAATAAGACGATAACACAAAATTAGGGTCACTTGAATTGCTCGAAAAATGTTGTGAAAATTACATTTTCTCTGACCCAGAACCAATAGAAAGGGTCCAAAATGATGTCTGACGAAATTCAACGTCGAAATCCTCAAGAGGATTTTGACCTAATTCAGCGAGTTGGCAGTGGAACGTACGGAGACGTGTACAAGGTAAACATTTCATAAATATTCTTTCTTCCTGACTAACTCCTGACAATCCCTCGCTCTGTTCTGTTACAAGGAACTGGGCTTAAATACCAATTTTCCGTTTAGACATTTACCTTACCCGGCATATATATGGGCTAACAAGTTGTTACCTGTGATTAATGTCCATCACACATCAATTTGACACTTCATCTGACATCTCTTATGTCATTCTTACAACTTCTAATACTTAACGTTTTTTTGGCCAAATTTTCATTTCCAAGTTATAGTTTCGCAACTAATGGGTCATCCCATTCACGCAAGCTGATCGTAGATCTTCATTGGTGCATGTTTTAGAGCAATCAAGGATTGTAAATTGTAATTAACTGAGTTATGAATATGAAATGCACTCTCCGACCCCTAAATAATATTATTGAGTCATTTACTCATATCTTATAATTTGTTCCCTCATCTCATAAAAGTGCTCCTTATCACAGTGTATAAACGAGTCAACATCCTGTTATCGCAATAAGGAGTAGATGTTGAATTGTATAGTCTTGCAATAAGTCGTACAGTCACAGTGATAGGAAATCATTGGATGTTTCAATCACAATAAGTCATACAAGTTAAATTGTATAGTATCACAAAACATGGTGCAGTGATTTGGTTTATACGGATTCTTGTTGTATGTGCTGACTCGCGAGTAGTCTTCGACAGAGAGCAGTATTTGACAATTGGATTTTTTTGCCTATTTAGTCTGGGGGAGTAGTGGTCTAGAGGTAGGGCGCGCTGCCGGGTTCGGGTTCGGTCCCCATCTGCGCCACTGCTTAATTTCTCTGAGCAAGAATAATATATTAATTAACCCACAATGCTCAACTCGACCAAGGTGTGAATTTAATTGGTACCTGTAAGGGTGGTGTATGGATTCATACATGTTCAATATTCCAGGCCTGCCATAATAAAATCGTGCGAAAGCCTGAGATTTTAGCAAACATTGAATTAAAGCGCGCAATGATGGCAAATTCAATAATTTGCGCTTAGCGTGCGAACCGCCTAATTCAAGTCGCTAAGCACGAACCGCCTAATTTAAGTCGCTTAGTGTGCGAACTGCCTATTATAGGCCCTTCAAGCATGCAAACCACCTAATAAAAAACAATTGCATTTAATTAGAAATTAGATAAAGCCATGTAATTAGTTGTTCTGTAACAATTAGCTCTTAGATTAAATATCAAGGGAGAAGAGTTCTACATTAATAAAAAAAAATCTTGGTAGCTTGTCTAAGAATTTTTTTTTAAAATATGCAATTTCCCTCAATTTAATATAATAAATTGATAATTTAATTAGCAAAAAGTTGTAAATTTTATGACACCTGCTTCCTGTTAATTGCTTTATAATCACCAATTACCGACTCAATATACACTATCGTGAACCATGTACGCTACGGTTTTATAAAAATTGTATACACTTAGGAGAACCATGTATGCTTTGATTTTCTCAAGATTGCCGGCAAATTGGACCTCAACGCCGGTAAGCCTGTAATCGCATCAGATTGCCGGTAATTACCGGCTCAATGCCTGAGAAATGGCAGGCCTGATATTCCTGGGTGCCCTATCTTTATGTTGCTGCAAACCCATCAAGAAAGATTTCATTAGGTAGCCCAATGACCAGGGGAAGTTAAGTATCAAAGGGTGGCTGAACTGCTAAAAGCGGACCTTGAAAACCGGTAACTTAATTTTAACTTAGCTC
The DNA here is from genome assembly GCA_947247005.1 of Spisula solida. NCBI lineage: Eukaryota > Metazoa > Mollusca > Bivalvia > Venerida > Mactridae > Spisula > Spisula solida. The sequence goes on from OX365945.1 coordinate 6,972,219, forward strand.
TTCACAATTGAAGTTAAGATTAGAATATAAGAACTAGGTGTACACCATGGAAACAAGTGTTTGAAAGAATATTTATTTTTCAAGTAAATAGAATATCAAGAAATGCATGTAACATAACAATAATGCAGCAGTCAATATTATGCCTGCCAGGGGGCGGCAGGGATACAGGGGGAATTAGACAGACAAATCTTCCTGACAGGCGGACATTAGATGACCTTATCGATTTCGAGTCCCGGGGAATAGACTTTCGACCGGGAATTTCGACACCGCAAAAGATGACAGTGATACTTTTATTTGTGTTTGTATTAAAGTACCCGGATGAAAAACTATGCCCCACGGTGGGTGCATATGCTTTACCTAAATTTGTGTGGGGATCACCTGTTTGCGAAAAACACGCATTAACAATATCACAAATACAGTCATCTTTTTATAGCTATGAGTATGGACTTTCCGATGTCGTTGATAAGGCTAATTCTAGCTCAACAGGTATAAATGGAATTAGCTTTCCAAATGAAAGTTAGCGATAGATTGATATTGGCCAGATACGTACATTATTACAGGGATTGAGCAACAAATTTAAAATCTTCGCTGCATGACCAATATTGCTGAAAGGTGTCACACTCACCCAGATCAAAGATCTAAAAATTTAACATCTTTGCCCAGATAATAGATTAGCGTAATACAAAACTTAGGGTTGGCACAGTGGGTGAGTGGGTATAACTCTTGACTGCTGATTGAGAGGTCCCAGTGGTTTAAATCTTGACCAGGGCACTTGAGAAAAACAATTGAACAGATAAAGCAGGATATAATTCAACCTATTTTGACTAGGGAACGATAATATATATGTTCAGATCTATTGAAGTATTGTGTAATTGTTGTGGAATGACAATTACATACATGTATAACCACGCAACATTAAGTACCTTAAGCTGCATACTATAAGCTATACTGTCATATCAATTGTTGTAATACAAAAATAGTTACAAGATATAAAAAAAGAATTGTTGTTTATTGGTAACTGGTAACTGTCTGTACATAGCTAATTTCTTGGTACATGCGTTGATGGCTGGTACCAAGGGTGTAGCACCCTATAGCAACAATTTTATGTATAATAAAAAACATGTTGAGGTAGTCCATAATTCCCACTGTCGTTTCTTACTGTTATTTTTTCTTGGACAACCTCTTGGCCCCTACCAGCAGGAGGGAGTATATACATCCCACACCATTCCCCAATTTTGGTAACATGGCTATGACTCCCAAATCTCTTGAAGGGTACCTGGCTACAAATTTAGTACCCTGTATCCAATCATACAACTATGATATTACAACGTGTTTCAAAAAGTTATTTCTATATTAGTTCCCTACCGGTTTTCAACTGGAGGGGACTATAGCCCGTCCGTCATAAATCTGGATCCTGACAAAACCTAAACAGTTTCCAAACTATTTAAACTTTATGAAACTTGGTATGTGGATGTGTTTGCTATGGCAACAGAAACATTGAAAAATTTAAAGGTCCTGGCTTCAAACTGGTAGTAAACTTGTCTTCTGTATTGCTTGCAATTCTTAGTGACGTGTTCTTCAAAGATACTGAATTAAGACTAAAATTTCATTTAAGTAACAAATTTGGTGTTTCCTGGAATTAAATAATTAAATAACTGAAATTTCTCCCAACCATGCATACTTGTTTAACAAAAATCAGATGTTTTATGAGAAATTGAGACAACCATGTGTTTGCTTGGCTTAGTAATTAATTACATTATCAAGTAAATCACTCATCTGGTCCCTGCAGGAATCAGATAACTACCATCTGGGCCCAAACTTTCTACCTGCCCATGCATGTGTTTGGATAACCTCATGACTTTCGTAAAGTACAGGTACTTTAAATTCAGATAATTACACCTTATGATGTTAAGTTAGCTACAAAAATCATTTACTTATTTTTGCATTTCATTAGCTCACAAAGTCATACAAACTTCATACTTCTGTGATAGTTTCCCTTTAAAATTAGAAGGTATAATTATTAATCATGTGATAGAAATTAGACTATTTCATTTTTTTCTTACAGATTTAATTGAATTGCTTTTATCCCTGCATGCATTCATTGATTTGATTCTACAAATTTTAAATCCATTGCATAACTTGATAAGAGTCTTAAATTACGTCATTTCAATCACAACTCGACAAGGAAGAAGTTATATTTGGTTTGTTACAATAAGCCCGAATTTGACCTAGTTGCTTGGATATATATATTACCTCATCCAAACTGTATTTCAGTCTTAGATGTGTGTTTATCAATTTTAACCTTTCTGACTTTCCAAGTTTCTTCTATTATAGTAAATTACTATGAGATAAACTATGATACAGGAGTCCTATAATTTCGGAATAATCTGGAAATCCGGATTTGACAAGTTTTGACAAAGTTATGGTCATTTGAAATTTCTTTTGCACAATTTTAGCAATAGATCAATGTTTGAACTGCAATTTTGTGTAATGATGTGTATAATGGAACCCGAAACTGACTTGCAACTTGTTTTCAGGATTGGACATTAGGCCTCAGTAGGACCCCTGATGGTAGGGACCCCTGATGGTAGTTTTAGATGTTTTGTCTCCCACATACTATAGTGGGGGAGATATATTGATTTTGCGCTGGATGTCTGTCTGGATGGATGCCTGTCACAAAGTTTGTCTGTACTTGTTCCCCTTTACCATTTCTTAGATTTCAATGAACTTCTTATGATCATCAGAAATTAGTCGAATTACTTACGGTATGCATTGGCCATTGAATTTATTTTGAAATCGATAAGTTCATAACACTATGAGAGTGGGAAGAACATTTGACCTTTATTTAGTCTTAAGTCTAAATTGTTTGTTAAAAAGGACCCAGAATTCACTGTGATAGTTCTCCTTGGAGATTGACCTGTGATTTGAGGTTTTACTTTATTATACAATGAATATTTTCAGGCATGGGGAGTAACTCTGGTTAGTAAACATGACATTGAATATTTTCAGACAAAGGAAGTAACTCTGGTTACTATACATTGAATTGAATATTTTCAGACACGGGAAGTTACTCTGGTGATTATACATGATATTGATTATTTTCAGACAAGGGAACGTAACTCTGGTTACTATACATGATATTGATTTTTTTCAGACGAGGGAACATAACTCTAGTGATTATACATGATTTTGATTATTTTTAGACAAGGGAAGTTACTCTGGTGATTATACATGATATTGTATATTTTCAGGCAAGGGAATGTAACTGGTGATTATACATGATATTGTATATTTTCAGGCAAGGGAACGTAACTCTGGTGAACTTGCTGCTATCAAGATTATCAAACTTGAACCAGGAGATGACTTTGCTGTTATCCAGCAGGAAATTGTGATGATGAAAGATTGTAAACATTCAAATATTGTTGCCTATTTTGGAAGTTATCTCAGGTGATTTACTTTTTGAACTAGTATAGTCTTGTATTTCTTTATTCCCTGAGAATGCAATTAATTGGGAATTAATTGGAGTCATTTTGATATATTCTGATACTGATTTGTGATCTGGAAACAGGGGAACTGAATATGGATATTCGAATAACTTGATATTTGTCGACATACTTAATTATGATTATGATGCCCCCTATCTTTGATGAGGGTGTATGTTGCTTTGCACATATGTTTTTCAGTAGACTAAATGGTTTCCGTTCAATAACTCAAAATGCTTTTCCCTAGGATCCTCAAACTTTACATGGAGGTTGGTCATCAACAGTAGATGACCACTATTGATTTTGAGGTCAGTAGGTCAAAAGTCAAGGTCACTGTGATCTTTACCATTTCAGACTATTGGGCTGCCATGAGGGAATACATACAACCATCTCTTGTTATTATTATCAAATATTGTGCCTGTTATTATTACATTCTGTGCCTGTTATTATTACATACTGTGCCTATCTGAGTTTCTAGTAAACATTATATTGAATGCATGTTAATGTATTACAGACGTGATAAACTATGGATCTGTATGGAATATTGTGGTGGAGGATCAATGCAGGACATATATCATGGTAAGACAGCTGCCCTCATCTTTCCTTGTACAAATTGTTAAGGATGACCAATGGCATACTATGGAGTCCTTGATGAAAATTTTACGATTTTGATTTTTCTCCACATGTTGAGAAGTTATGTGAATCTGCCACTGTAGATAACTGAATAATTGTTCTGACATGGTGTTAACCCCCAAAAAACAACCATTCTATTGAAGCGCTTGTCAGGGGCGTAGCCATACTTGATTTGATTTTATGCACGCATGCCTTGAAGTTGATGGTTATGGTTGGGGTCCTCAAAAATTTAATGCCATTTTGGCCATGGCGCATCTTTATATTTTTACTTTTCAAATTAATGTTAAGCATGTGTGTATGTCCGTATCGCTGGCAACGCCCCTGCTTGTGTACCTGATCCTGAATGCTGGCCATACTGGATATCTATAGATGAGAATCAGATATTTAACCAATACCCATTAGTCTGTACCTAGGAGTATAACTGTGTTCGAGGAATTTTTCCAGGGGTGTGATTTTATATCCTTTAGGCAGATTTCCTCCTTTTTGTCTTAAAATATTTTTAACAAAAGTGTCCAGATTCAGTACGATCTACTTAAAAATGATGTTTTTGCAAGGGGTGGGGTAGAGTATTTCAGCCTTAATGTTCTTGGAGCAATAACATGCCTGCTTTATCCCCATAGAACTGCTTACACTGTAATCTAGACCGTTATCTATTAAGTGTTAAAGGGACTGCCTCACATATTGGTGTATTGCAAAAATAAAATAAAATTGTAAAATATTCGCGTAATTTTGGTATAGTTGCCTGTATATCCCATAAACAACCATACTGACATCTAAAATAACTTGAGAAACTTAGACATTTTGTAGTTATCTAGTATTTCTACATCAAAAATTCTATAGGGTATTAATATAGTTCGATTTCGAGCATTGAGCCGTGACTGCACTTTTAAAGTTTTTACCATTAATCGATATAGGTTGGTATAGGTTTAATGGAAAATATAAGTAATATAATTAAGGCCAGCTATCCGATGTGTCTGAATGGTCGTGACAGTATAGCGCTTGATACATTGTAAAATAACTTTTGTCTGACCAGGAAAAGTTCGAATCTCACCAAATAAATATATTTTTATTTTTTTTAATTTATATTTACACATTTTTTAATTTATAAATGCACATAACTTGCAATATCCGTGTTATAACAGTATGTGACAAAATATTTTTAGATCTGGCATGTGTATTGTAGCATGTTATGACGGCTAATCAACGTAATACAGGTTGTCAGTAAACTCGGAATATGGAAACGATCGCTATAAGTGAAAATGAAAAATAGAATGAATCAACACATTTTCATGGATTAATTAAAAAAAGATACTTTAGTTTATATACTCTTTAAATAACATAAAATAATGAATTAAAAATATGAGCGAATTGGGAATTTGAACCACCGAACTACGGGTTAGAAATCCTGAACGTTGCTGACTGCACTAAACTGTAATTCGATAAGAAACAGACAGATGTAAGAATCACATCATTAAATAATGACCTGTGAACGTAATAAACTATGGTCTACCCGCAAAAATAGACTAGTCCGATAGGTCATGGCTCAGAGTTCAAAATTGAACTATACCCTATAGAATTAATACTACTGTTACTTATATTGCCTGAAATTTGTTCGCAATTGATGAAAACGAATCGAAAAACCAACCAAATACCTCACTGATGTTTATGTGTAGTTTGTTGATGTTACAGTTGAATCATGAGTTCATTACATAATTCACAAAGCATGTTGGAAGGGAACTTAGCGCTTTTTTTCAAGAAAAAAATACTCAGTGGGCGACATCGAGCGTGGTTAAAATTGCTTTTTTACTCCAAATCTTTCATAAAGCAACTGTCAGTGGCTTTCTATTACATCAATACTTGGTTAGGTTGGAAAAGAACGATATACACAAATTTTAGCCCAATCTGTGAGGCAGCACCTTTAAAGTCAGGAATATCTTGCTCACATAAAAAATTATTTTGTCCATAAAATGAACCATGTAGACAGTTTATTTTGTAGTTTGTTGACCTTTTCTGAGCTTGTGAAAATCAATATGGTTGACTTGATAATTTGAAAATTGCTATATAATGTTATAATAAATGCTTTTATCATCTTCTAGTTACTGGCCCATTGGCAGAACCACAGATAGCATTTATCTGCCGTGAGACATTGAAGGGTCTGCATTATCTCCATTGTCGAGGAAAAATGCACAGAGATATTAAGGTAAAGTGGCATCTAAATACGTGATAAAGGCATGCCAAATTATTCGTGTATTGTTAGTATCCATGGATTGATACGATTATTAATCCTATATAAATTGGGTATTAATGATACACTTCTAATGCTAAGGCTGGATTATGTTAATTCCTAAATTATGAACCCCTCCTGCGCCATATGTTTCAACCCTTATTGACCCTTTTATTTGAGTTACAATGATAATATGTCTCATTATTACGAATTAAGTGAGTGGTTTTATTTAGATCGGATGACTATTGCCAAAGTTAGTTTATATTGGCCTTATTTGGGAAAATATTTGAATTCTTAAAATATTTGTGTTTATAAGAGAATTTGTTGTCAGTTTGGTGTTAGAAAATAAACAAATTATCAATATTTCTTCCAATTCAGTAATAACTTGACCGTGTAAATTTTGCATTTTTATGCCCCTGTCTTGATGGATCAGGAGGCATATCGTGATTCACCTGTCTGTTGGTCCATGTGTCCGTCGGTCCTGGTTAACCCAAATTGACCGTTTCTTCTAGCATTATTGTGGCTGCAAAGCTTCCATACTTGCATGGATGTTGTATATGAACACTCTCCACACGCCTGTTTCATCTGACCCCATTTTGACCTTCACCTTGACCTACTTTTGGACTTAGACTTATTGAAGGTTAACCCAAATTGACCTTTTCTTCTTGCATTAATATGGCTTGCTACAAAGCTTTCATACTTGCATGAATGTTGTATATGAACACTCTCAACACGCCTGTATCCCCTAAACTCATTTTGACCTTCACCTTGACCTAATTTTGGACTTAGACTTATTGAAATGCCAAATTCTTGGTTAACCCAATTGACCGTTTCGTCTATTATTAATATGGATTGCTACAAGGCTTCCATACTTGCATGGATATTGTATTTGATCATTCTCCACATACCTATATCACCTAACCTCATGTTGACCTTCACATTGACCTAATATTGGACTTAGACTTATTAAGCGTCCAATTCTTGGTTAACCCAAATTGACTGTTTTTCGTCTTACATCATGTCCATTCAAACTTGGCATACTTGTTTACCATCATAAGCCTCTTACAATATCAAAGCAATGTAATACACTATCCAACATTTTTACAGAATTATGGCCCCTGATTGACTTAGTTTTTTTATGGACAAGGCTTCCATGGGGGCATAAGCGTTTATTGAACACAGTCTTGTTTATTTAATGACATTGTATTAGTCATGAAGTATAAACGGGTTTCGATAACATGGATTCCGTGGTTCATCGCATTCAAAGCATATGGGGGAACATGTTTTGTTATCTATTTAATCGGATTAGAGCAAATTTCATCCATTCACTGGATTTAATATGTATATTGCAACGTATCATATTCAGTAGCCTCTGTGGCTGAGTGGATATGTGCGTGGACATATTCGTTTTTGAAAATTTTTATTTTGAGTTCAAGTCCTACAGAAGTCGTCTTATTTTTACTTTGCTTTTATATAAAATAGAGTTTTTTTATTCCATGTCTGTATGGATACATATTTACGTGCATAAACTGGTTCGTCTTGTACGATGCTTAAACATTTTGTCTTATTTGTGGGTCTTTTATGCATATGTACATGTAATTTACACTTTTTGAGAAATTTTCGATTTCGATTTTCATTCATTAATTTAATTTTATACCCTTTTGTCAGTCTTAGAGCATTAAACAAAAAGAAATTAGCAACGGTTTATTCATATGCGTTTCTTTTTAAAAAAAAAGTACAATGAGTGGGGGTTGAACCTAAAACGTTATTCCTTTGGTGTTTGTGACTGTCTGCTCTGCCAACTGCGCTATGCTGGCAATTGAAAATTGTGTGCTTTATGTAGCCTAATAAAGAGTTGGTATGCATGTTATCAAAGCTGGATCACCTGTATTATGTTTATGTTATAGCCTCCGTATATAAACAAACGGTCAGATTATCGAAATCGGTCTATAAGTCTGTGTTTTAATGAAGTTGTCTGGTTATTCAGCTATATAATGTGGAAGAAAATATACAGACTTGTTCATTAAGATAATTAGGATCTTCATTTTAGGTTTCAGTGTAAATCATCCAGATTTGTTATCATAGTGCTAATCCGGCCTTAAACTTTAAAGTGTTTATTCAATGAATCACTTTCTTGTTTACAATCAGACACTAGCTGGGTAATTCAGCTATCTATACTTCTCACCCAAGATTGTTACCAGAAAAAACTCCAAATCTTGTCTTTATTTAAATGTTCAAATGTTTACTTGATGACATTTGATAAGTGATAATAAAACCAATCCTATGTCTAATACTTTGAACAACGTGTCAAACTTTCTGATGAGATTTAAATAATGAAATATTTTATGTAATAACATGCATATCCGTGCTTTACACTGTGCATTGAAATTTAAAAAAACCCACATTCGTCAACGGATAGTCGATGCAGACAATGTAATTTGATACCGGTACATGTATAGTTTGTCAGCAACAAGTTATATCATGTTGTTATTGTAGCCACAAATTCCGGACATGGAGATGTAATGTATATCAGAATGCACCCTGGATATGTGATATATTGTAAACAATTCATGTAATAAGAATCACAGAGTTCACAGATTGTGTCGAGGTAATCACACTATTGCTATGACACCTGATAATGAAGATGGAATGCCTGAATGGTGTACTAGGTCATTGTATATAAGTATATTGATTAACACTCATTGTCTGATAGATTCAGGTCACTCTGACTTATATAGACTGATAGATTCAGGTCACTCTGACTTATATAGACATTAGATTCAGGTCACTCTGACTTATATAGACTGATAGATTCAGGTCACTCTGACTTATATAGACTGATAGATTCAGGTCACTCTGACTTATATAAACAACTCTGTTTGTTGAAGAATGACAATGCAGTGCTTTTTTCATCGAACTGTGGGAATGGGGCTTTACCTTTAATAAGGGGGGAAAAATTGGTATTTTGGTAATATGGGGAATGATTTTGTTGAGGCAAACTTACATTTTTGGGAAAACTGCATGATTTTTTCCAGGGGAAGGAGCCTTATAATGGCCCAAAGCATATAAGAAGAAAAGCCCTGCAATGGTACACACACAAATAGAATTCACACAATTATACAAATATGCAGTTTCAAATTTCAAACAGTTACACAGGTATATTGTTGCAAGTTTCACTCATTCACCTAGACAGATACAAGTATCACACTCATACACACTCCATCTCAAATTACTGACTTACAAATTATGCTCAACAATCTAGCATTCAAACACATAAAATCTGAATATAGTTCCAGGTCCATCATATCTGCAAGAATATCATCTGTGTGACCTAACAAATATCTTACGGGTGTTCATGCCAGGTTCTTGCGTGATAAGAGGACATTTTTCCCTTATAATAGAATTGATCAAATTTTGTAAATGGACAGTGAATCATCATAGAAACAGAAAAAATTGAAATAATCATAGGTCACCATGCTTGTCAAGAGTTATCTACCCTTAAATATGCAAATTTGGAGAAAAACACGCAAACAAGAAACTGCTGTGAACGCCTTTTGTAGATATCTGCAAAATAGCCCACCAAGCAATGTTTCTAGACATTTGTAGTACTCATACAATGGCTGTTGGACTAAATTATAGTTTTTCACGCAGTCAAACTATTTTCAGTTGAAAATGACAGAAAACTGATTTTTTTTTTAATATTTGAATATTGAATTTGGCTTCCAATATTCGTTCAATTTCCGAATATTGGGCCCCATCTCTATTATGAAGTCAACCTTGCACATACTAGTTCTGCATGCCACTTTTGTTGGCCATCTAAACACAGCATTTGTACAGTAAATGTCATTTAGGCAAGTGAGTTTGGCTTTTAGAGACTGTCAAATCAATTTGCATCTTCCTAAGCAATGAGTGATTATTTCTTGATGTCTATTTCAGGGAGCAAATATATTACTTACAGACGAAGGTGACGTTAAATTAGGTAAGTTCTTGGTATTAGTTCTTCTATCTAAACAATAAAGATCCTGACACAGGTTAAGTCTTGTGCTTCCTTCCCTGTCAACATTTTTAGCTCACCTGTAACATAGTGACAAGACGAGCTATTGTGATCACTCTTCGTCCGTCGTCCGTGCGTGCATGCGTCCGTCAGTCAACAATTCATTCAAACGACTTCTCCTCCTAAACCAATTTACCAATTTCAACCAATCTATAAATAACTGGTTGCCATGGCAACTGATAGGAAAATCTTTTAAAAAATCATAAAAAATCAACCGCTGGCCAGATTTCAAAATAAGTATACAGAAATAGTTGTTAGGTGGCCCTCCTACAAAATTTACACTTTGTCTTGATTCGTCAAAAAACATGGCCGCCAGTGGGTGGGGCGCTTTTTTTCCCTATAGATCTATAGTAAAATCTTTAAAAATCTTCTCCTCTAAAAGTACTGGTTGGATTTCATTATAAATGGGTTAAATTGTTCCTTGGGTGATCCTTTCTTAAAATAGCTAAAAGAATTACATTCCATGCAGAACTCTGGTAGCCATGGCTACCAATAAGAAAATCTTTTAAAAAATCATAAAAGATCAACCGCTGGCCAGATTTCAAAATAAATATACAGAAATAGTTGTTTGGTGACCCTCTTACGAAATTGACATTTTTGTCCTGATTCGTCAAAAAACATGGCTGCCAGTGGGTGGGGTGCTGTTTTACCCCTATATATCTATAGTAAAATCTTTTAAAATCTTCTCCTAAAAGTACTGGTTGGATTTCATGTTAAATGGGTATTGCTTGGGTTATCCTTTCTAAAGATAGCTAAAAGAATTTTAATCCATGCAAAACTCTGGTTGCCAAGACAACTGATTGGAAAAAACTTTTAAAAAAAAAGACGAAAAACTTGATCAATGTGCACAGGTGAGTGACCTCTTGTTAGTTTCTTAAGCTTTGTACATGGCATAACTTTAAATCAACATAATGGTCAGAACTGCATCCAAAATAATAAAATGTGTAACTATTTTATGTCCTGATTAGAATGTGTAACACATAAATGTTTTGTTACATGACCCTTTTTTGAATGGCCATGCCTTTACATGCTCTATCTGTAAGCAAGGTGTCAATCACATGATATTTTCTAAAAACCTGATACGATGTAGGTAGTCTAACCTAGGTAAGTGAATTAGGGGATCTGTGTAGCAGGGGTGTCAACTGGGCCAATTTAAAAATCAGGAAAATTGTATGCGGCTGACCATTTTCGCCAAACTTTCCATAATCAACTCTGTTTGTATTAACAAAATCCTTTAGAGCAGATTAAATTACCAAAACTTTGCCATTTCTTGAGATATTTTCATCAAATAACTTTTATTTTGGCCAGAAATCATAGCTCTTTTAGGATAGACAAATCTTGAATTCGGGATTAATCAGAAATATTGACACCCCTGGTGTAGTAAAGAATTGATTAGGCAGTGATATGCAAGCTACGATTAGTGATTTATACTGGCAATTGTATATTATACATTACAGCTGATTTTGGAGTATCAGCACAGATAACAGTTACCATGTGTAAAAGAAAGTCTTTCATCGGAACACCTTACTGGTATGTATAGTGCAAGTGTTGTAGTGTAGTACACATATTGTAGTGTACATGTTATTGAGGCACAGTGGTCGGTCAAGGCGTAGAGTATTGGAATCATGATACAATCTTGTGGGTTTGAATCTTGAACATTGAATCTAAAGACCTTCACAATCCCTGGAGTAGGTACTAATACTGGTTTATAACACAAGAAGCAGTCATCCAGTGTGATTAATATGATTTTGTTTCACAATCAATGAATTAGTGGTTATCTCACGGGTGCTTATTTAAGGCTCTACCCTAGAGTGAATAATGAAGTCCTACTCAAGGGTTCTACAAGCTTTAATACTTTTGACTAAACATTTCCATTTTATAGCCAAAACGCCTGATACTGCCTCAGTAGAAGAACTCAAATTATTGAGATAATAAATTTGTATACGGTTTGATCTGAAAAAAGCATCAAAAGCTTGAATAGAGACTCCTTGTATTACTGAACCATTCTGCTTCACACTTTACCCTTTAGGCATCAAGTTCAATGTTTCCAGATAGAACAGGAATCTCCAGCTAGTTCAATGTTTCCAGATAGAACAGGAATCTCCAGCTAGTTTATTGGTATTATTGCTATAATTGTACTGTATGATATATTTTATCAGGATGGCGCCCGAGGTGGCTGCTGTAGAGAGGAAAGGTGGATATAATCAACAATGTGATATATGGGCTGTTGGTATTACTGCTATAGAGTTTGCAGAGTTACAGCCACCAATGTTTGACCTTCATCCAATGAGGTATATATTTCGTTACTCATGCTTTTAGCATCATTCAGGCCAGGGTTGGTATTCAATATTGATCTTACTTCACTTAAGGATAAGGAAAACCAATCAGATGACACAATATTAAACTCTTGGTTAGTAAAAGGCAATATGAGTGGCTATCCTTATTCTCCAATTAAATAAGATCAATATTAAATACAACCCCTGGTATTTTTCAGGCCTGTGCCTGATTTCAGGTTTTTGCATCCTGAATTTTCCTTTTTAGTTTATACATGTATTGAAAAATTGAGTTTCATACTTTGTACCTGGGATTTTCAGCCTTACAAACTTTGCTAATTACCAGGCCTGATAATTATATCTCCTGAATGTAGTGGGCAACATTGATTTATGTTGGATGTCTGTGTGTCTGGCAAAAAAGTATCAATCAGATAAGATATCACAGATGTAAAAAAATGTAATTTGTAAGTATGCAATGGTATCTAACTTGCCGATCAGTTTGTATTTCGTATCGTCTTTTTATTTGCTTTAAAGCTTTTAACTTTAGATATTATAGCATAAAAATGGTGATTTGGCCCATAGGTTAACAGGACGAAAACCATGCGTAAACATAAAGATTCACACGCTGTTAACGTCCAGTTTTACGTATGCTCATTTCAGGGCCGCAACGACGACTATTAAGGTTATACAGAGTCATATGAACAGTTATTCCCATTTTATTTCTGAGTAATAATTAGTTTTCTATAATGTCTAAATTATATATTTAAACAAACCCGCAGTATCCATGTTTTCTTGGTATTTGCCGATCCCTGAAGTCGATAACAATAACTGGTATGACGTTACATTTGTTTTCGCGACGTCGTCACAAAATCTCCCGCCAAAATATCATTATTTTGAGATACAAATGCATTAATTATGTTTTGTATGCTAAATAATAGCGTTTACGCATGTTTTTTTCGCGTTATAACATATGCAGAGTCCCTAGGGAGCGTTGGTGCCCTCGCCCTGACGGGCTACGGCACCAACCATCCCTCGGGACTCTGCAGATGTTATAGCCCGAAAAAGCATGCGTTTACCCAACACTCATATCTGTTAAAATTGAAAATTTGTTGAAGTTATTGTGACATCGCTTTCTTTTCAGGGCATTGTTTTTAATGTCAAAAAGTGGGTTTAAACCACCACAGTTGAAAGACAAGAATAAATGGTAATATGCTTGATAATTAATTGTTGTATTTGATAATTGGATTCGTTTATACAAAGTATCATACTTTTTGACCGGAGGGGACTATAGGTTTGCCCTCCGTCCGTCAGTCAGTCCGTCCGTCAAAAAATCTGGATCCTAACATAACTCAAACAGTTTCCAAGCTAGGTTTATGCAACTTGATATGTGGATAGGGGGCAATTAGGGGACTATGCACGTGTAAAAATATTTTGATTCTGACAAAAATTGTGGTTGCTATGGCAACAGAAACATTGAAAATGGCTTCAAACCGGTAGGGGACTTCTGTATTGCTTGCAATTCTTAATTACTTGTTTGTTATTTCACTTACACACACAATGAGTTGTAAGAGGTTATACTGGATTTAGCTTGTCTGTCGATCCATCATTTCGTCCATCCATCCATAGGTGCATTCTTGTGGACCCAACTCCTACAGTTTTGGCAGGATTCTTTTAAAGTTCCACAAATAAACAATCTTGACAGGTAGATGTGCATGAAGGAAAGAAATCAATTTAATCCGTATGGAGTTACCTACCCTTATATCATACATGTAATCTCGCATATGAGTAATATATTAATGAAAAAGATGAGTTCTTTAGATTAAAGCTCAGAGATCAGTTTATTAAATATTTGGGTAATTGTTAGGATTCGATAAAACCAGAAAATAGCTGACTACAAGCACGGAGACATGAAATGTGTAAGTCTGGTTTGTACACAAAGACGATGTTGGTTGCAAAATTATGTCACATTTCACATTCAATCTTTGGTTCATTTTTTATACGGATATTCTGATATTCGTTCCAATAGTGATCTGAATATCCAAATACTGATTTTGATATCCGTTGCCATCAACAGTAAATATGGTATTTTCTTTGTGAGTTTTCGGATATAATAGACTGTGTTAGTAAGCCATTGTTTGAACATATGCCATGTGTGTTATTTTACAGGTCATCAGTATTGCAAAACTTTGTGAAAGTGGCATTAACCAAGAATCCTAAAAAGAGACCAGCTGCTGATAAACTGTTAGAGGTAGGCATTTGAAACCTCAGTCTCCTAACCTTATATGCAAGGGTGTTATTCAGCCTCCCCTATTAGTCTGATTTCCTCATTTTTGTCTTAAAATCTCGGAACAAATTCCACAAATGTTTTTTTTGTGCCATATAAAAGTCCCCTGAGTGGTTCAGGCATCCTCCTTGGAAGCTTGAGGTCCAAGGTTCAAATACTGGAAGAAGTACATTCAGATAGGTGAGCTGCCAGATAGTTATATACTGACTGCTTTGTGTCTACATGCCCAGTACCTGGCATTAAAGGCTAGTATGGGAGTTAAAAGTAAATGTACACAGAAAAACAGGTATCTCATAAGTTTAAATAAATGCCTGTTAAATAGGAGATAATGTCAGGTCTTGATACAATGATGCTGTTTGTTTCCAAGTAAAATGTTGTAGTGACAAATATGTTAGTATACTGAATTCGTCCAATGAGTGTTGTAAAACATAACTGTATAGTAGTATTGAAAATGAAATAAGTATATGAATATGTCAGTACATAGGGTGTCATTGTATCGAGATCTCACTGTAGTATGTAATATGTTACCACTTTAATTTGTATTATATTTTCAGCACCAATTTTTCCATGGTGATTTGTCGCGAAGACTTACACGTGAGATATTAGACAGAGTACGCAATCCACAACCATCATCATTTGATGTGCAAGCTGATGATGATGACGAGGTAGGATTGTATTATATTTGCACAGAGGCTTCCTTGAAATAATATTGCTTTGCACATGTTGGTCTGTTGGTCAGTAGACCACATATTTTAATTAGCAGTAAATGACACCTACGGTATTGACTTTGAGGTCAATAGATTAAAGGTTAAGGTCTGCCATGTGGGCATATATGTTTTACAAACACCTCTTGTTTATTAGATGTCTCCTGGAAAATTGAGATTGTAGATGATAGCATTGAACATACTGCAAATCATTTATTTTTGTGGGAAAGAATTTTCATGGATTTGGATAAATATGGTATGGTAATACATGTTTGTAGGGACTTTGAAAATAGGGATTTAACTGTGGGAGATTTGTTTTTCATGTTTGAGTTAATCCCTAAAATTCACAAAAATTTGTCCTCAACAAAACCTGCTGAGTTTACAATATAATGAGTATGTTGTCTAATATGACTGACTTTATCATCACAGAGTACAATAACTATTTAATTATAGGCCTTTGTTTGTGTAATAAGATCAGTAATGGTTGAACTCACTCTACGGGGAATTGTTGGTAAAATATAATACCATACAATCACTTAATGTTGCCAATCGCTTGTTGTATCAGATATTTAAGAATTTCTATATAAACAACTTTCAACTGTATACCAGCTTTTATGTAGTTTCATAAAAAAAGAGGCCTCTAGCCAAAACAGATTAAAAAGACATTTTTAACTTATTTATTTTGAAAGTCTTGTACGAACCCGCTCACAGCGCCTTATTTTATTATTATTTACTTTGTATTTTGTTCGTTTTTATAACCTCAGTATAATGTGAACCTTTCGCTAATAAAGCTGATATTTTGTTTGTTTTTCAGTTTCTATCCAATGTTCCACAAAGAATATCCTCTTCACGTTCAACAAATAAATATAATCAAGCTAGAAATAGCATAGAACTTAAAGGTAAATATTCTATTCTTGAATTACAGGAGTTCATTAACCTCTTCCAATTAATACTGACTAACTACTTGTATCCACATGTTTACTGTACAAGTTGCAACATGGAAAATGAAATTTGACAGTTTCTTGAAAAATTATGTCTCACTCACATATTGGTTTTGTGCTGGATGCCTGTCAGAATGTTGGTTTGTGCTTTTTCTCCTTAACCACTTGGATTTCAATGAAACTAAACATGAATAGTTGGTACAAAGCTTAGTTGCGCATATTGTCAGGAATTTTACGTCAGATAAACATTGCCAGAGTTATGGCCTCTCATGTGAGACATACGTTTTGGTGTCGAAAATCCTTCTAGCTCTTACAAGACTGATGTATTTTACCAGAATTAGAGTCTGGACAGATAATTATCAGGAAATTGTATATTATGAGACATATTTACCTGTTACAATTTTACATATTTATACATATATAAACATATTTATGCTGATTTAGTTTTCTCCTGATTAGCTAAATGTCTATATATTATTATTTCAGTGAATATACCCAGCAATTCAAATTCAGTAAGTTACTTTCATCTTCCTGATTCAATGTGAAATATGTAAGTAAATAATCTATGATACTAGTCAGTAGATGACCTTAGTACTGTTTTACTGGTAGCTGCAGTCCTGGTCCAGTGATGAATCTGCTGGATTGTACCCCAGCTATCTCGGTTTGATTCCCGGTTTAGGCAGGCAACAACCTTTCTTGAAAGGATACTGCCCAGGATAACAGTTAGGTGAATCAGCCACACTTGATAACTGAAAAATTTGTTGAGAAAAAATGTTAAACCCAAATATACATTAACTGTTCTACTGACATTGCTCAAGTTATTTGTGAGTGTATACGAAATATTTCACTTAGTAAAAACATACATTGTTAAATGCCATTGAATAATCTCCATAAGTTTTTGTGTCACTTGTTTAAGGAAACGAAACACTTTCTATACCTTGGAGTTTTATCGGACGGTGACATCTGCTGATTTACAATGACCACCATATTAATGTTAACTGTACAGGCTTAACAAAGATACAAAGAAATGTTTCATACTATGTACAAATTTTTTAACACATATGATGAAATCAGTCTCAGGGCTTTTTTTCGCTAAATTGTGAAGAGGCCCAAGCCCTTTTGTTTTGTGAAAAATTAGCTCGAAAATTTTCAAGATTGTGAAAAAGTAGGCACAGAAACTTTTCAAATTGTGAAAAACTTAACGCGATAAATCATCAAATTATGATACAAAATCTTTCAGATGTTAGTTCATTTTTTGTCAACTTTTCTCAAACATGCATGTATCTATGATATAATACTTTATATCAAGTCCTGTACAGTAATATATGACTGTTATCTGTGATTTGTTTGTTTGGTGCTTTGTGAAGGTGATTTGACAAAAACCATGACGCAAATTCTAATTGTGAATTAAGGGGCCTTTTAGGTTTGTGAAAGGGGCCTATAGCAAATTGTGAAGGGGCCTAATATAGGCCCCTTGTATATAGTGAAAAAAAGCCCTGTCAGTCTTAGTGACTTGCACATAATTAACCAAAAACTAAGTAACCATTTATTGTTATACAGGATGAACAGTTTAATACAGCAAGGGCATGGCCAGATGAGGATTTTGCTCAAAAGTATGTATCGTTAAAAAACCATTCCTTATACACCAAACTTGATATTGTGTACTGTTCTAAAACTGGGTATTTAGTAGAAAAATATTGGATTTGGTCAATTTGTATACACATTATCTTGAGATGGCAGTCAAAGTTCATTTCAGTTCAGGAAATAAAAGAATGTTTTAGTTCCTGGGTCTTAGATAATCTACAGTTGATATTGTAGTTGCAGCAAGGCGAAAATTTCCTGGATATATATTTTTTTTTTGTCCGAAAACCAGTTTATTTTGGTCATTTCTCAAAAAGGCTACAGGAGTGAGTTGTAATTGATTATATGTACAAAAGAAAAAAAGCTAGTTTTGTATGTTGTTTGTATTAAATACCCTGTTTTACTGAATGAAATCTTCTATCTACATGTCTACTGGTATCAGTACTGTCTGGAGTACAATACATCACCCGGTGTACCCCGACAAGACGTGTTTACCTAAATAAGTATGTGTTAACCTACCGCAAAAATATCAACATTCGAGAGGTTAAGTATTTTGTGCCTTTTCATTTATCTCGTGTTTACACCATTAAAATGACGAACCTATATTCAGGCTAACCCGTCTTGTCGGGGTACACAGGGTCTACATGCTATAATCCACTCCTCAATCCAATATTCAATTTACTATTAAACAATCTGGCATCTAATTGTATGATTTTCAAAAACGTACGAAATGATAGGGAACATTTTATACATATCGTATAAGTATAAAATGTTCTTTATTGGAAATCAAATTCGATCTGAAATATCTTTGAAAAGTAAATGTATTAGGTTGGTTTAGTCTCTATAGAGCAATTAAGAAGTTAACTACAGTTCATTCTTCCCTTGTCTTGAAAAATCCTTATTGATGAAACTTCATCTTTTGCTTTGTTCTATTCAGATCAGTTGTGCTGTGGTGTGAACTCAGTGCTTGCTGATTGGCTTGTCAAGCATTCATACATTTAAATTTCATATACTGTAAAATCACATATTTTGGTGGGTATTAAATTTCGTGGATTTTAATAAAAATAATTTTCTTGGGGTCATAAATTTGTGGATTACAGATCATGAAAAGGGTAAACCCATGTCTGAATTTGAGCGGTCCGTTATTTGTGGCAATTAGCTTTCGTAGTCGTTCAACATCAAAATCAACAACAATTCAACTCCCTTAAAAAAATAATGATTTTACTGTCATGCACTTCTCAATCCAATGATAATTTTCTGTGTATTTAATGCTTTTCTTAAAGTATGCTTCTTATATAATGATATACTGTTTACAACCTAGGAGTGTGAAGAGAAATCATAGGTAATCATGTAGTTAAGTGTCAGCTATGTATGCCCGCTTTTAATGAAGTAGGGGGCATTTGGTTTTTGCACATTGGTCAGTCCACTGATAGACCAACACCGAGACTCCTCAAAACTTGGCAGGGAGGTTAGTGGTGACCTGCAGGGAGGTTAGTGGTGACCTGCAGGGAGGTTAGTGGTGACCTGCTGATAAAACCTATTGCTATGTTGATGGTGTCAGGTCGTAGGTCAATATGACTAAGTGTCCACCAGTTAGGGGCATATGTGTTGTGTCTACTGTGCAAGCTTCACTTATTTCTGGCAGTTTTAGTTTTATATCTAGGCATCTGTTTGTAAAACTGTTCTCTCAATGTGCACTGTTTGTTTGAAAATCTGCTTCTTTCTAAATATTGTCACATGCCAAGCAATTTCATAGTTATGGTCAAGTTTCTGCACTCAATTTACTTCTACATTTTCCCCCCATTGAACACATACTGAGCTTCTGTGGATGTGCTTGATTGCCACCCCATTCTGTCCCCTATGGTTACTTACTTGTTTGATTCTAGGTACTTTATTATCAATAATGATATAACAAGATTTAATTCTAAATAATTACCAATCCTATACATAAGCCTTGTATTCAGTATGCATGTCCCCTTGTACTTCATATACAAGCTATGTAAAATATATCATTCTTGGACTACATTTTGTATACACCATATAAACTCCCTTGATGAGATATTCAAATAATGATGAAAAAGGTTCATATTGTGAACAGACTTCCCCGAAGTTACAGGCATGATAGACAATAAAGGCTGAAAATCTTGCCAGACCAGATAAGTAAAAAAATAGAGACATTGAATATAAAAAGTTGCCAGATATCCAGATGATCAGATTTTGTCAGACCTGTCTGTGGACTGAAGTGTTTCGACATGACAGTTGGGATGGTAAGTTATAGGTAGGACTGATGTTGGGCAGTATGTTTACCAGTATATGTGATATCTATAGTGTGGAACCAGACTTTATTGTCTGAAAGTGAGTCAACCTAGATAAAGTATCAATGATACATCAACAAACTACAAACTTTGTAGGAAATCTGTTGAAACAATGTGTTTGAAGTCCCTTCATATCAAATTCTGGTACTGATCATCAGTGATTGGTTGGTATGATCAAATACTGATCAGTGATTGGTTGGTATGATCAAATACCGATCAGTGATTGGTTGTTGTGATGAAATACTGATCAGTGATTGGTTGTTGTGATCAAATACTGATCAGTGATTGGTTGTTGTGATCAAATACTGATCAGTGATTGGTCGTTATGATCAAATACTGATCAGTGATTGGTTGTTATGATCAAATACTGATCAGTGATTGGTTGTTGTGATCAAATACTGATCAGTGATTGGTCGTTATGATCAAATATTGATCAGTGATTGGTTGTTATGATCAAATACCGATCAGTGATTGGTTGTTATGATCAAATACTGATCAGTGATTGGTTGTTATGATGAATATATTAGTGTTACATTTTACAATTTATGACAACCTTTGTTTTCTCAGGGGTTTGTTAGAGTCTGTTAATGAAGAGCTCATACAAAGGTAGGCTACTCACATTCATGAATGGTAGTTACCTCCCCTGCTGCATGTTTACATAACAAACATAATATTCTATAATTATATATATAGCCATTCTGGTTAACCATCTTAAAGGTACTAAGTTTCCCATGTCTGGCAGAGTTTTGAGAATACAAAAACAAATATTATTATTATGCATAATGTATGAAGCAAACATTTGATTTGCTATAAAAACTGCTTTTAAAACAGCTTGTATTGCATTTTGTTCTGTTCTAATGAATACTAAGACTTTTGAATGAATCATATTTATATTTACCTAAATTTTGAAACTATAACGCATATCAAACTGATTTAGTCATGAACTGTTCTATATGTATGGAAAATAATCATTTTTTCTCTATGTTCTAATATGTTGTATCAGATGCTTTTTCTTTCAAATTCTTAATTTTTATATGAGGCCGTCCTTTGAAAAATTGTTTGTTTGGTTAGGTATGACCCTATGTTGTCTTGAAACGTCTCCTAACTGAATCTTGAAGTGTCTGGGCTGGGATAATGCTTCATATTCTTTCTTGAAACTTCTAGTGACCATAAAACTTACATGATATATAACAGGGGTCCTACAATTCTGGAATGATCCGGAAATCTGGATTTGCTGTTCCAGAACAAATAAACTGTTCTGCAGAAAATTAAAGTTATTTGGTGAAAAAATTCAAAGAATTGACTAAGTTATGGTCATTTGAAATTTCATTAGCTGAATCTTATCAATAGGCCGATGTTTGAACTGTGTTTTGGTGTGGGAGTGTATGCTAATGACACCCAAAACAGACTTTTGACTCGTTTTCAGAATTTGGCATTATGCCTCATTATCGCATGTGTTACTAAATATAGTTACAAAATTGTGCTGTATTGTAACTGATATGTGTGTTTAGTGTGCCAAAACTCCGTATCGAGGCTATATCCGGTCATTTCGGAAGCGACTCGCATACGTAACATACACAAACATGTGACATCATTAGCGGGCTGGAATACAAATGGTAAATAAAACCGGGCTGTTTTGCATTAAATCGATATTGGCATACTAGACCGGTATTGGCACTCGAGCTTAAGCCCTCGAGCCAATTCCTAATCTAGTACATGTATGCCGAATATCGACTTAATGCCCGCTGTCCCTGTGTTATAATCTATACGTAGAACCCATTATATGAATAATAACCTACCTATCTACCTCCTAAATGCTGCTGGGTATGACCATGACAAACAAACAACTTTTAAGAATGGCTTGACCAATTTCTCTTAAAATGTTAAAAGAGTACTGGAGGTTTTGATAAAACAGAATTTACTATGGAACGCTGAATAAATATAAACGCTTACTGTTATGATTGTTGATTTTTGATCTCATTCATTAAAAATAATAAGAGTACTTTACTTTTTTCTGCCATTAAGCAGTTGGAAAAAAATGCAATTTGAGCATTCTCTGATATCCAGAAATGATGACCATTTTATACATGAAAGTATCTGATGGTTTTTGTTGCTCTAGCTATTATTATTATTATTATTAACAACTTGTATGATTCCATGTTTTTAATTTGGGTACCAAGTTGAGGTTTTTCTGTTAGATATTTTATGGTTTAAAGCATTGTGATCTGATTTCAGAATTGATTTTGAACACTACCTAATTCAGAAACCTGGGTAATTACTACTTGACATATTGGGCAATCCCCTGTGCATAAATTGTGTTTATAAACAGAGTTTTCCTGTATTTAATTAATAGTAGATGTTAGACCTGTACTTGATTGCAAGAATATTGCGCAATCATTTATGGCTTTTTGCTTTTTAACTGTATAGTATGGTGAATATGTTAATTGTTTTATACATGCACTATAATACATGGCTTATATATCTTGTGTTGCAATGGAGGAATATTTTCACAATATTCTATTTATTCCGAGTTCGAAATTTGTCTCCTCGTTTTATTGTTAAAATACATTGTTACTAACTACATACAGACTCACTGTGTTTGTTAGTACTAGTTAGGAATTAAAGATACAGTCCAGGAAAACAGCTGTTGTAAATCTAATAAAAATGTTGAAAAACAGTGTTAAACCTGAATAAAGAAACATCACCTGTGTTTTGAGCAGCGAGTCAATAAATATATCACTTATGGCTGCTTAAAATGGCTGATTGGTGTTCAGTTATACTGGCTGATTGAGACAGGTGCTTGCTTAATTCAAGTGACTGTTTTTACAAGAAAAATATTTTAAATGTAAACCTGCACCATAGAAAAGGCTATGACATTTGAGATGTATTGTTTACATGGTTGTGAAAGTTTTCCTCCATATCTTGTACAATACATGTATATGTCATACACATTAACCCTAATACATGTACAAAAATTAAAGGTATATTTGTAATGTCTACAGTTCTCTCATAGTTAATAATGTCAGGGGTCCTACATTTCCAGAATATTCTGGAATCCGGATTTGCTGCCCTAGAACGAAGGAAATATTCTGCAGAAAATAAAAGTAATTTGATGAAAAAATTCAAAGAATTGACAAAGTAATGGTCATTTGAAGTTTCATAAAGTGAATTTTAACATGCTCAAAACAGAGTATTGTTGTAGGGATGTGTACTAATGGCACCTGGCCCTGTGTTCACAAAGAACTGGTTATCAGGATCAGGCTCAAGCTTCATTCTGTATTTGCTATTTCTTTCAAATAATATGTACAGTTATGAAATTATATGTACCTTAGCAGTTCCGGAATATTGAAACAGTTTCTTGATAACATATTATGACCCTTAAAAACTTTTACTTTCCTATAAAAAGAGATTGTAATTTTTTTTTTATGTTCTTGAGACCGAAACTGATCTGAGACATTCAGAATCAAGCTCGAAAATCCAGCTTCAATTTATTAAGTACAATATTTCTATAACTATGCATTAAAACCTATTGATTTGTCTTCAAAAATTAAGGAGATACCAATATTGTTTCCTCTGCTTAAAAGATATAATCTTTCTATCAACATGTTTTTAGCTCACCTGTCACAAAGTGACAGAGTGAGCTTTTGTGATCACTCTTCGTCCGTCGTCCGTCCATCGTCCGTCCGTCGTCCGTCCACAATTACTTGTTTAGACACTAGAGGTCACAGCTTTAGCTTAATCATTATGAAACTTGGTCACAATGATCATCTCAACAAAATCTAGGTCAAGTTCGATATTGGGTCATCCGGGGTCAAAAACTAGGTCACAAGGTCAAATCATAGAAAAACCTTGTGTAGTCGCTAGAGGTCACAATTTTGGTCTAATCTTTATGAAACTTAGTCACAATGATCATCTCAACAAAATCTAGGTCAAGTTCGATATTGGGTCATTTGGGGTCAAAAATTAGGTATCAAGGTCAAATCATAGAAAAACCTTGTGTAGTCACTAAAAGTCACAATTTTGGTCTAATCTTTATGAAACTTAGTCACAATGATCATCTCAACAAAATCTAGGTCAAGTTCGATATTGGGTCATCCAGGGTCAAAAACTAGGTCACAAGGTCAGATAATAGAAAAACCTTGTGTAGTCGCTAGAGGTCACAATTTTGGTCTAATCTTTATGAAACTTAGTCACAATGATCATCTCAACAAAATCTAGGTCAAGTTCGATATTGGGTCATTTGGGGTCAAAAATTAGGTATCAAGGTCAAATCATAGAAAAACCTTGTGTAGTCAGTAGAGGTCACAATTTTGGTCTAATCTTTATGAAACTTGGTCACAATGATCATTTCAACAAAATCTAGGTCAAGTTCAATATTGGGTCATCCGGGGTCAAAAACTAGGTCACAAGGTCAAATCATAGAAAAACCTTGTGTAGTCAGTAGAGGTCACAATTTTGGTCTAATCTTTATGAAACTTGGTCACAATGATCATCTCAACAAAATCTAGGTCAAGTTCTATATCAAGTCATCCAGGGTCAAAAACAAGGTCACAAGGTCAAATATTAGAAAAACCTTGTGTAGTCGTTAGAGGTCACAATTTTGGCCTAATCATTATGAAACTTGGTCACAATGATCATCTCAACAAAATCTAGGTCAAGTGCGATATTGGGTCATCCGGGGTCAAAAACTAGATCACAAGGTCAAATCATAGAAAAACCTTGTGTAGTCACTAGAGGTCACAATTTTGACCTAATCTTTATGAAACTTGTACACAATGATCATCTCAACAAAATCTAGGTCAAGTTTGATATTGGGTCATCCGGGGTCAAAAGCAAGGTTACAAGGTCAAATAATAGAAAAACCTTGTGTAGTCACTAGAGGTCACAATTTTTGCCTAATCTTTATGAAACCTACTCACAATAATCATTTCAACAAAATCTAGGTCAAGTTTGATATTGAGTCATCCGGGGTAAAAAAATAGGTCAGAAGGTCAAATCATAGAAAAACCTTGTGTTGTCACTAGAGGTCACAATTTTGACCGAATATTTATGAAACTTGTTCACAATGATCATCTCAACAAAATCTAGGTCAAGTTCGATATTGGGTCATACGGGGTCAAAAACTAGGTCACAAGGTCAAATCATAGAAAAACCTTGTGTAGTCACTAGAGGTCACAATTTTTGTCTAATCTTTATGAAACTTGGTCACAATGATCATCTCAAAAAAGTCCAGGCCAAGTTCAATATTGGGTCATCCGGGGTCAAAAACTAGGTCACAAGGTCCAATCACTTCAATATGTTATTGGGTCTAAATGTGATGTAAACTATAAAGCATAAGACAATATGAAAACCTTGTACATGCAATAGAGGCTACCATTAGGGGTGCATGAACTACTAGGACAGGTGAGCGACCTATGGCCTTTTGGGCCCTTTTGTTATATAAAACCATCAATACTATATTGGATAAGCATGCACCGGTAAAGGTAAAACGTATCAAACGTAATACTCAACCAGAGTGGTATAATGAAGACATTAAAAGGGCCATTTTACATAGGGATTGACTGCTTTAAGCGAAAGATTTTGACAATTACAAAATAAGTCGCAATAAAGTTACATCGATAATAAAAAAAAGTAAAAAGGCCTTTTATAACAATGCCGTTAAGGATAAGAAAAACTCCTCTGAAATATGGAAAGCACTTCACAGCATAAGTCATGCAAGTAAAGAAGGAGTGTTAATTCCAAAAACATTAATAGTAAAAGACCATGCCATTGAAACGCAGAATGATATTTTAAATGTACTGAATGAACATTTTGTTAATATTTCAGATATGATATCAAAAACAAAATTTGTGAAAGAACATTTTAAACCTTTGCAAATGTATTTAGATGAAAGACTGAGGTATAAACAGTTCAATATTAAACATATAAATCCTTACGAAGTCAAATTAATAATTGATAAACTAGATATAACGAAGTCAACTGGCCTAGATGGTATAGGCCCTCAAGATATTAAAGAACTGTGGTGATTACATAACGACAGCTCTTGCTCATATTATAAATACTAGTACAGTCAACTCTCGTTATCTCGAACTCGCTTATATCGAATTTTCCGTTATGTCGAAGTTTTTTTCAAGTCCCGATTTTTCTCCTTCTTTGTCTATATGAAATCTCGAGACCTATCTCGAAGTTATGGCTCGAATTCAGCTAGAATTTTTCGTTATGTCGAATTATTTTTTGGTCCCGATTAACTAATTCTCACTTTAAATCTGTTGTTCATCTCGAAGTCGGGTCGAAGTCTGATCGTGTTTGACTAGCGTCGAGTGTTTTTCACACCTCGCCAGTCTGAAATCTTCGATTTACCTGTAATTTTCGCACCTTCCATTATTGAACAAATATTTGTTTGTAACAATTTGCACAAACGTGTCATAAAGATTTGAGTTACGTCCAAACATCAATAAACATGTCATTTCGAACAATTGTTTGTAAAAAAAATAATTAAAGAACGCAAGATGTTAAAACAATTGTCAAAATGAGTGAGTGCTTTAAACAACAACGTAAACAAACGAAAATGAATAATATGCATTTTCTCGAGGAGGAATACATATACATAAATATTAAAACAAGCAAATGTCACGAATATGTCGTTCTTAAGGCCGTAACAATATGGCGGCGTAAAATGACAGAAACTAGAAAACTTGCAATTTTGATGCTGAAAATTCTATCTCGAATTTTCGTTATGTCGAAGTAATTTCCATGGTCCCGTGAAATTCGAGATAACGAGAGTTGACTGTATAAATCCTAGTATTTTTCCAGACTCGCTAAAGGAAGCTTTTGTCATACCTATTTTTAAACAGGGTGAAAAGACAAACCCTTGTAATTATAGACCAATATCAATATTATCAACTATATCAAAGGTATTCGAGCGACATATTGCAACACAGCTTCATGAATACTTTGAAACTAGCAATGTTTTACATCAAACGCAATCTGGTTTTAGGAAGAAACACTCTTGTCAAACAGCACTTATACGTTTAATAGATACTTGGTTGAAGGACATAGACTCGGGAAAATATGTTGGAGCGGTGTTTCTAGATTTGAGTAAGGCGTTTGATCTTGTAGATCATGACATATTAATATATAAACTAAAATTATACCATTTTTCTGAAAGTACCGTGAGGCTTTTTGAGTCATACCTAAGTAACAGGAAACAATGTATTTAGGTAAATAATTGTTATTCCGAAACTTTAAATACAAAATCGGGTGTTCCTCAAGGGTCTATTCTTGGACCTCTTCTTTTCTTAATTTACATCAATGACATCGGATTGAAAACAACGATGGCTAATATTGACCTATATGCAGATGATTCAACCCTTTTTAGCTCACATCACTATATTGAAGATATAGAACTTAATATTCAACTAAACTTGAATAATATCAACAAATGGTGTGATATTAATAACATGGCTTTAAATCCGTCTAAAACTAAATGCATGGTACTTAGTTCTTACAATAAATTAAAAAATGCAAAGGAAATGAAATTGTACATAAATAATATGCAAATTAAAAATGTAGAAACCCAAAAAGTACTTGGTATATATATTGACAACACACTGTCGTGGAAATATTAGATAAACAGTGTCTCAAAGAAACTTAACTCTAAAATAGCTTTATTGAAACAAATACGGTACTATTTAACTAATGAGATGCAACAAATGTTTTATAATTCTTATATTATGCCAACATTTGATTATGGTTGTACTATATGGGGAAAGGGAACTAGATCTAAAATAGAAATCAACAGAATCACAAAAATTCAAAAACGAGCAGCCAGAATTATTTTAAGAAAACCTGTTCGAACAAATACAAACGTCATGTTTAATGATTTACAGTGGCTAAATTTGAGAACAGATGTGCATATCATATTGGGCTACTTGTTTTTAAATGTCGACATGGTTTAGTACCTAAATATATGTCTGAATTTGTAACTTTTTCATCTAACAATACGTACAATTTGCGCTCGATTGAAAGGAATGATCTTGTTCAACCGAGACCAAGGACAAACTATTTAAAGGACACATTTGCATTCAAAGGATCTCAAATATGGAATAATACTCCACACAATATCAGACAAAGCAATTCTTTAAAAACATTTACATTAAACTATTTCACGAAGGGAAAACAATAAAATGGATAACTGCATTAGTACCATAAAACAAAACACAGACAAAGTTCTCAAAGTTAAAAAGAACATAAAAATACTGATATTTTATAGCCTTTTAAATAAAACTTAAGTCAACATATTGAATAAGTAAAAATTTCTGCAATTTCAATTATGGAAAACTCATGTTTGAATTCTACAGAACATAATAGTAGAAAATAGAAGGAAACATTTGGCTAGGCACTAATTTATCCTCGTGCATTTTCATTATTGTACCATAAGAATATTTTGACTGGTTAAAATAACACATCTGATTGGAAGACAGATAATTATGAATATTCATGGTGCCATGTAAAACTATAATATCATGGTAAACATGTGTGTTTGTGGAAAAACAATGGAAGTCAGCACCCTTCATAAAAGTAGGGGTATATTGTTTTGCACCTGTGGTAGGCTTAATCATTACCAACTGGTGATAGGAGTACTTTGAAGCCCACAGTCCTCAAATTAAATAGTTGGAGATGAACCCTACTACTTTTGAGGTCAGTAGGTCAAAGCTCAAGGTCACAGTGACCTTTTACCCAAAATGACCAATTGGCATATATGTTTAACACAAACATTTTTTCTTTGTTACTTGTATTACTTGGAAAAAAATCAAATATTTTAAGATGATGTATTTAGGTTAGATTAAGACAAACTAATGCATTGTGTGACCTTGCATTATTGTTAGTATTTAGATTTTATTTGCTAATCTTTTCAGAGGTCACCGTAATAGTCTAATATCGGACGCTGACCCCAAAAATGTAGATCTTACACTGCAGTAAGGCTTGTTTGGTTGTTTTTACAATTTCCTTGTGCATGTAATATTGTTCCTGTTAGCTCACATATCATTCACGACCATCAACCAAATCATCATCCTTGATCATCATTGTCAAAGGGGTATACCTTAGATAGGTAGCCAACTACATAGAAACTGTAAAGTCTAGTCTGTACTAGCTTCTTGCTTTAAATAGAACCATCAACCAAATCATCGTCCTTGTCATAGGGGTATACCTTAGATAGGTAGCCTTCAAAAACAGTGAAACTACATAGAAACTGTAAAGTCTGTCCTAGCTTTCTGCTTTAAATGTAATCTGTTGTAGGATTTAGATTGCTTGGGTAAAAGTTTTCAGGCTTTTCGCTAAACTTCAGGATTTTGAGTGTCCATTTTCTTAATTTCTCCTGTGTAAATTAACAATTATTCTATATTTCAGCATTTTTAAACTTTCTAAATTTTACCCATGAGATTGGCTTAGTTTCAGAACAAAAGCTAAACAACATCATCTGATTTCTTATCTTTATACTGATAGATTAGTTGTGTGTCCACTTTGTGAAATAGTTATATTTTATCCCAGCTAGAGTATTACCATTTAAATTATTATTGTTGATAACTTCCTGTTCAGTAAGATAGATTGTGTGTAGAATTCTTGACATAGCTTAACACTGTTTTAGGAGCTTTTCATTTATCATCATTTTATTGTACATGTATCCTTTTATGATACTACTATGTTGAAGCTTCGGTGTTAAACTGTTGTAACTATATCTGTTACTAAAAGCAAATACTATAGTTTAACACTGAACCCTTTATTGTATGTCTTTTTCTTGGCTTAAGCTCAATATGACAGCTACTGCAGTTTTTACGATCCAATGTTTATAGTATGATGCATTATCTGCACAAATGTTTTTTAGCTCACCTGTCACAAAGTGACAGAGTGAGCTTTTGTGATCACTCTTCGTCCGTCGTCCGCCCGTCTGTCAGTCCGTCGTCCGTCCGTCCGTCATCCGTCAACAATTGGCTTGTGTAGACACTAGAGGTCACAATTTTAGCCTAATCTTTATGAAACTTGGTCACAATGATTATCTCAACAAAATCTAGGCCAAGTTCGATATTGGGTCATCTGGGGTCAAAAACTAGGTCACTAGGTCAAATCATAGAAAAACCTTGTGTAGTCACTAGAGGTCACAATTTTGACTTAATCTTTATGAAACTTTATCACAATGATCATCCTAACAAAATCTAGGTCAAGTTCGATATTGGATCATCAGGGGTCAAAAACTAGGTCACAAGGTCAAATCATAGAAAAACCTTGTGTAGTCACTAGAGGTCACAATTTTGACCTAGTCTTTATGAAACTTGGTCACAATGATCATCTCAACAAAATCTAGGTCAAGTTCGATATTGGGTCATCCGGGGTCAAAAACTAGGTCACAAGGTCAAATCATAGATAAACCTTGTGTAGTCACTAGAGGTCACAATTTTGGTCTAATCTTTATGAGACTTGGTCACAATGATCATCGCAATAAAATCTAGGTCAAGTTCGATAATGGGTCATCTGGGGTCAAAAACTAGGTCACAAGGTCAAATCATAGAAAAACCTTGTGTAGTCACTAGAGGTCACAGTTTTAGCATAATCTTTACGAAACTTTGTCACAATGATCTACACAACCAAATCTAGGTCAAGTTTGATATTGGGTCATCCGGGGTCAAAAACTAGGTCACAAGATCAAATCATAGAAAAACCTTGTGTAGTCACTAGAGGTCCCAGTTTTGGCCTGATCTTTACGAAACTTAGTCACAATGATCATAACAACAAAATATAGGTCGAGTTCGATAATGGGTCATCTGGGGTCAAAAACTAGGTCACAAGGTCAAATCATAGAAATACCTCGCGTAGTCACTAGAGGTCACAATTTTGGTCTAATCTTTATGAAACTCGGTCACAATGATCATCTAAAAAAAATCTAGATCAAGTTCGATATTGGGTCATCTGGGGTCAAAAACTAGGTCACAAGGTCAAATAATAGAAAAACCTTGTGTAGTCA
The DNA here is from genome assembly GCA_947247005.1 of Spisula solida. Classification (NCBI taxonomy): domain Eukaryota; kingdom Metazoa; phylum Mollusca; class Bivalvia; order Venerida; family Mactridae; genus Spisula; species Spisula solida. Next base: position 7,003,730 of record OX365945.1, read on the forward strand.
CTAGAGGTCACAGTTTTGGCCTGATCTTTACGAAACTTGGTCACAATGATCATCTCAACACAATCTAGGTCAAGTCCGATATTGGTTTATCTGGGGTCAAAAACTAGGTCCTTAGGTCAAATATAAAAACCTTTTGTAGTCACTAGAGGTCACAATATTTGCCTAATCTGTATAAAACTTGGTCACAATGATCATCTTAACAAAATATAGGTTAAATTCGACAGGTGAGCGACCTAGGGATCTTTGGGCCCTCTTGTTTTGATTTATATCTTGAGAGGTTATATTTCATATAAATCTTTATATGATCCCCCCTTCACTGTCTTTGAAGAAGTGGGGATATATTGCTTTGTACATGTTGGTCTGTATGTTGATGAATATGAATTGGCAAGCAGTAGTTGGCATATATGTTTTACAAATATCGCTGGTTAATGTTAATTTATGTTATAATTTGTATGACATATTTTGCACTTACCAGTATTAAATGTATACAAGTATTTGCCTTGTATTGGTCTGGAATATTTATTCGACACCCCATGTACAATATTATTTTAATTTAGTCTATAATGATTAAAAAGGACATGCTCAACATTAATAAGGACATTTAAAGCGTAGCATCTTTCATTCTTAGTCTTAATTGATGCATTGGACATGACCTGTAGAATAGTAAAATGTCAAGGTCACAGTGACATTCAGTTAAAATGTTGGACAAAACGATGAGTTCAATCGATTTTGAACAGGTCACTGGGACAAAGGTCAAGGTCGCAACTAGGGGTTATATGTGTCATTCAGGCATTTCTTGGTGAAATAGTGTGTATCTATGTGCTACCAATCAGCTGTTACTAACATATTCACACACATACATTGGACAATCTAACATTAGCTTGCTGTATGGTAGCTGTATGGTCGCTGTATGGTTGCTAGTCTGTCGCGTGTTGTCTTTGCCTCATCTTGCTAATTTACTCTGTATTATAATATAATATATGTTGTTTATAGCCAAATTTTAACTTTATACATGTACATTGATTAATAGTCGAGAAATTATGAAAAATATAGGTGTTTCGTAAGTGTGTCAGATTTTATTGCCACATGTAATAAGTAAGTTTTTCTTAAATAAAGCAAAATTTTATGAGTTTTAGAGTTCTTAAGGATTTGTTTGTAAAATGTTCTTGCTGTATGCTGCCATATCCAGTACTTCATTTTTGTACACTGTTTGTATGGATGAGTTCCACAGTTTTCGTGAATTCCCGATTCACACAATCTCCACAACTCCAATAACACTCCAACACATTTTGTTTCAAATACATACATACATTTTGAATTATTCTTAAAAAAACTTTAAAACATTTTCGTTTCTTGTGTATTATTTTTATGCTCGGGTAATTTGATAGATCTTGGCTATTGTTGTAACTGTGCTTAGCTAGAATAGATGAGAGTTTGATTCTTAGTCTGAATACAATGTAGATTGTTATACTGTTTTTCCTGTGTGTATTTATTTATTTAATTTAAATTTATTTACGATGATCAAATTTCAATGGTTCTATTTGTTGTATTTTCCTTATCAAAGCTTTCTCTGCAATTTTCGAAGAACTTTGTTGATACTATGTGGAAATGTTTGTGAATAAACTTTGTTGATGTTTATAGTGGGTACAGTGTAGCTGTTTAATGTTTGATATTTTATTTACAGAGAGACATTACCACTCAGTCCACCACCTGTACCACCTAAAGTAAGTTTTTAGGACCAGTATAGTCCAGAGAATTTGACACAATCCTTGACCTTCTATTAGCATAATTTAACAGCTGGTATCTTGTCTATATTTATAACCCATGTCGTATGTTTTCATAAGCAGGGAGTATCACGCATATGCTCAAGGTGTAATATAAACACAAATCTAAAGGACTGATATTACATGATATGCTTGCACAAATTATATATTCAAAACAAGAACCTTGTAATATATTCACGCATATAGGTTAGGATCAGGTCAAATTCTCCGTGCTATGTATCATTTCATTTCTTATCAGTTATACAGTTCGGTATGTAGGGTCTTCCCCTGCAGAATCAGATAGCTAGCACTTGGAAAAAGATTTCTTTCTCTTTGTGTGTTATAAAAATGTGCATAAATGATTCCACCTCACTTAAATTTTGTTTCTAGTCTGTTTGTCTGCTGCCTCTGCCCAGAAATTCAGTGAAACTTGAGGGGAAAGTGAAACACTTCCAAGGCCAGAAAAAATTATAATGTGTTGTTGCCTCCATTGGCTTATAGGGGGCGCCACATTCACTGCAGGGTGTGGATTAAAGCTATGTTATAATTATCGATAAAAATTGATCTCAAATTTCATTGTATTTATCTCAGTTTTATATTTTCAACTCATTTTGTACTTGCATTCTTTTATCCATTTTACATTGTTTTAACCATGTCTTGATTGTGATTGTAGAGCACTTTTATATGTGTATTTTGCATGATAAAGTGCTGTATAAATGATGTAAATTTATATTATATAATGGAATGATGTGTTATATTACAGCCAGCACAAGATGGCTCGGAAGAAAATACGTACCACCTACCTGATGATGTAGATGATGATAAAGATGATGATCAAGGTCCTGACCTTGACTCATTGATTGATCGACAGTTGACCTTGACCCCAGACTCACATCTTCCTACTGAAGAATCCCTAGGAGATTTACCGCCGGCGTTGCCACCTAAAATGAGTCGGAAGCAGAATGGTGTGGTGCCACATAATACAGAAGAAACGCCTGCTGCAGACGCCAATGGTTTACCGCCAGAGGTACCTCCTAGACGTGAGAAGAAAGATTCCGCTGATAGTACTGTTAGTATTATTATTGTTAATTTCTTATCAACAAATTATGCTAAATAGAGTCCTAATTGAAAAGTTCTAGAATCTTTGTTCATTGTGACATTTTAGTTCTGGGCAAATGTGACGTGATCAGTCACATGAAAAACACCGGCTTTGTGCAGTTATTTTTCTAAATGGCTGCTTTGTAAACGATTGTGTATTAAGGTCTAGCGGCTCTGGCTATATAAATTGTTAATGATTATAAATGTCTCCCACATATATTAGGGGAGACATTTTGATTTGGTGTTGGAAGACCAACATTTTGGTATCAAAAACGCTTCGAGTTTACTTATAGATTTGAATAATTGCAAATAAAATGTGAAATGTCAAAAAATATTTACCGGTACTTTATTTGTGAATTTCTTGTTACTTTCAGTTACGTCCTGTTAGTAATGGTTTGCCTCCTACGCCAAAAGTTCATGTAAGTTGATATCTTACTTAACAAAGTAAATTTTACAGAAATTTCATACTGGAGAAGTTCAGTTGTTATTCTAGATGGAATTGTTAAAACTTGTTGTCTATGATACATACAGTCTACGAAGTCAGCATGTGTCCTTTTGTCTGTTTCAATCAATTATTGATTCATACTAGTCATTTCTGCAGGAATTACATGTAGGGTATATAGGAAAACTATTCAATTTTTGTGATACAGACCTAAATTCACAGACTGTTAAAGACAGTGAATCAATTTATTCATCAATTAGTTCATTTAACTTGTGATAAGGTGTTACATTTTATTTCAGAATCAAAGAGCCGATGCTCTTCTCATTTGTTGCCATAGATAATCTGACATAATTTTGAATAATTTTGACTCTGGACAGCCTACATATTGTAGGAGTAAATATGAATTCAGCTACCTTAAGCTGGCTTCATACTGGCTGTACTCATGAAATCCTATTTGTTTTCAGATGGGTGCTTGTTTTTCCAAGGTATTCAATGGATGTCCATTGAAAATAAATTGTACCGCAAGTTGGATAAATCCAGATACTAGAGGTATGTCTCCTCCGTTGACCCCTAATCCCCTAATTAATAATCATTATATTACATAATGTTGTAATATATGCCTCAATGGTTAGCACGCTTGTCGTCTTATCTGGTGATCCGGGTTCAAATACCGGTCTAGGCACTTGTATGCCTGCCATATTTCAGCAGAAAGCTGACGGGCAAAAAAAGGATATGCTCTTCATTTTATTTTAGATAATCAATAAGCTACCGGTAGATAGGGTTCACTATCTCCACACTGGTTATATGAACATCTTTAATGATCGACACATTTGCACTGAAATCAAGTAAACATATTCCAATGTCTCTGCATGAAGATTAGAAAAAACCTTGTTGGGCAGGTGGACATTTTTTTGGTGTCAAAGTTTTTATCTTGCATGTACCCATATAACTATTATACTATTATAGCTTTGATTATGAAGCTATTCAGGAATGTTCATTGTGAAATGTAGTTTTTGTTTTTCTTGGAACCAAGTTTGAGTCAAGTTATTCTTTTCTTTCAAAACATGATTTTCACTTTAAATTGCCATGCTTCTTGTTAAATATTATTTTCATAATGGTATAAAATTGTTCCATTTAATATCGGCTTCTTCCCGGCAGGTTGGAGCTTTGATAGGTAGGGGTGCTGCGATAGAACGTTTGCTAAATTATAATAATGTTTAATATTTGATTGTTGATTAAGTGATGATAATTTACTTACAGATGAACATATACTGATCGGTGCCAGTGAAGGATTGTATACACTTAACTTGAATGAAATCCATGAAGCATCTCTAGAGTTGGTGAGTATTAAGAGGGCCATACTAAGGCATAGTGCCCTTATGAGGGCCATACTAAGGCATAGTGCCCTTATGAGGGCCATACTAAGGCATAGTGCCCTATCCTGAAAATGAGTCGCAAGTCTGTTTTAGGTGCCATTAGCACACACCCCTGCTCTAAAACTCAGTTTAAAAAGTGTTCTATTGTTAAAATTCAGCTTATAATATTTCAAATGACAATAAATTTGTTAATACTGTAACGGTTGTTGGGTGCATAAAGGGAGGTAATTGGATAATTATGCACAAAGTAAACCTTGTAGGTTGTCATTAGAGTAGAATGGCATGTATAAGGCCCACAAATCACCCTCAGTGGTGAGCTAGCTTTTCACTGACGGGATTTGTTGGTGTCTGTCCGTCCGGCACGTTACAATACTTTGAAGTTTTTCATCAAATACCTTATTGTCTGCAGAACTGTTCATTCTTTCTTGTGCACATTTCAGAGTTATTCCGGAATAGTAGGACCCCTGTATTATAGCATTACTGTATTAACTGTGTGGGATTTCTTTCCATGGTATTTAGTATTTTTGGTATTTTTGTGATGTTTGTATTGAATCTATGATGAAAGTTCCATAACATTAAGATTGACAAAGATTGGAAATAAGTCAGACTGAAAATAAATCTCCATAGACATTCAGTCTAATATGATTTTTTTCAATGCAAATCAGAATTTGAGAACTATTTATGTTTGATTTATTTCAGCTTCATGCACGACAATGTACATGGCTATATGTAATAAACAACATTCTAATGTCCATATCAGGTAAGCTCCTCCATCAAATGTTCTAACAATCTTTCGGATGAGAGTTTAAAAATGTTCTGTTGACATTTTAGATCAGCCATAACAGATTCAGGGATGCTTCTGGAACTGCGTATCTTCTGTATCATGTATTATTCTCTGTAAATTTAAGAAGATTAACATTTTTCCAGGGGAATCACCCATATCGGATTTCTTGATTGTGATAATAAGTAAAAGCAGTGATAAGTGTGCAGGATTTGTAACCCAGAAATCTTGGTTTGATTCTCGGTCGCGGCAGGTCAGTGCATGAAAATTGGGACAACAATTTTGATTGTCTTTCAGATGAGAAGTTGCTTGTTCCTTGTGGAAGGGTGAGTTAGTACTGGTTAGGATGTAGTTCAGGAAAACTGGTTAGATGAATTGGCCATTGTATATATAACTGAAGATTTGTTGAGAAACGGCGTTAAACCCAAAAAATGTAACATTATATAAACATGTACTGTTATTTGATTGTTACAGGGAAGAATCCACATCTATTCCGTCATGATTTGATGATGTTACATAGCAAACAGACTAATAGATTCTCACTTCCTATGAAAACAAAAATACCTGAAAAACTAGTACCAAGGTATGTACACACACTCACTAGAGTAGGTATTGTTAACATGTGGGTAATGTTGTATCTTGACTTTCACTATCTCTGAGTTAATAGCTGATCTTGTTGATGACAGGTCGTCTGTGTTTGAACCTCAGTAATGTCTATCATTTTGTTTTGAGCCATTATCATAAAGTATGATGATAGAAATGTTGCATGTATAATGTATTTTCTTTGTTCTATACTGGTAGTCTAATCTGTGTTAGCTAGTCAGTCAAAGGATATGTAAAATGTGACCTTTTGAACTGTTGATTGTTTACTGCTAGCATTTTAAGTATAAAAATGGCTCAGTAGGATACATTTAACCTGGTTATTTAAGAAAAGTGGCTGGTTATAGCAGTGTACTGCCTCGAAAGCCTAGTGGTAAAGCTTCAGCTTTGATTGCTGGAGGTCCTGGGACCTGGGTTCTATTTCAGGACATGACATACATACAACAAAATGAAAATGGTACCAGTAGTTTCCTTGCTAGTTACTATGCATATTACGGGAATCTGGTTTCTCTCTCATACCTTCGTGACAATGGATATCATCAGGAATAACATGTTGAGAGTGATTGATTAATAACTTGTTTCACAATCAAACTTCAATAAATTATTATAAACTAGTTGACTTCTAGCACTGGTATAACTGTATGTTATAATTCACCCTCTTGTCACCTCTCCATTGTTTGTTTTACAGAAAATACACGGCTACATCGAAGGTGCCGGATACACGAGGCTGTATGAGATGTTGTGTAGGTAGGAACCCATATAATGGGTACAAATATTTATGTGGCGCTCTACCTACAGGTGTCATCCTCATGCAGTGGTATGAACCACTCAACAAATTTATGCAGCTCAAGGTAATTATTGTTTAATCTTTCCTTCAAATCCTTCATAAGTTTTACATTTCCATTTGCCTGTTTTATTAACAAAATGAAAATCAAAGTATACTAATGATGTGAAAAAAAACATTCTCATCTAAGTTAAGTGATGTTATCAGTAGATGGGTAGTTAAACTTTATCTTGAAGTAATACCAGATTTATGGAAAACCGTCGGACCGACTAACCTGACCAGCTTTTTTGACCAGGTCTGTCGCAATATTTCAAAAATTAGGTCCGACCGTCCGACGCTCTTATCAAGCATAACCTGTAATTGTGTACAAGTCAACATGCTTTACAAATTTTTAAGGCTTGTCGACCGAATGTCCGATCAATTTTTCCAACATTCCAGAAGTATGTAATACCTTAGCAAAAATAGTAATGTATGACAGTAGATTTGTTATGGTGTTTTATTTTACATTTTGTAGATCTTCGAGTGTGATACTTTACCGGCATCACCGCCTGTGTTCGAAATGTTCATATCTCCAGAATTAGAATACCCTTTAATTTGTTTAGGAGTTAGAAAAGGGTAAGTGACAATATTTAACAAATACTTATTTTGTGCTAGTGACAGATGGTATATATTGATATACCTGTGTATCTACCCTTAAATGGTAGTACATCTGCTTAAAATGCATGAGGTTGTGTTTCATTCCTAGCATCAACCAAAGACAAAATAAAAATGATACCAGATTTTCCCTAGCTTGAGATCCAGCATTTAGATGGGAAAAAGGCTTCTTTTCTCTCATGCCTTTGTGGCAATATAAATTACCATGATGATATGTAGATAATGAATAATATTAGTTGTAGAACTTGTTTCACAAACAACATAGAATCATCATTTGTCCTTATTGCTTGAATTTTTTTGACTACATAGATGCTCAACCCCTTACTCCATAGAGGCACATTTTAACACATGACTATCTACTATACTCCAGGCGGGTGTTCTTTGACCAACCTCCATGCTTGTGCATTTTGATAAATCTATCAATTTTTTATGCCAACTATTTTTAAAATAGGTGTCAATCACCAATTTAATATTTAATAAAATGTATGGAGATGGTGAACAGAATATCAGCATACTGTATGTATTAGGGGTTCTATGGACTAAAGGGGCAAGACCATTCCCAGTGTAAAATCAAAAATAGGAAAATATTTTGTATTATATTGATAGTATTGGTATTGTTGACAGCACGGAGAAGAACCCACTGAACTTCGATGTTATAAACCTGAACTCTGGCTCAAATTGGTTTACAGAAGAAATGCATCAAGGTTAGTCATAAATTTGTTCTTATCTTATTAGTGCATAATTTTATGCTTACTACAATTGTAACAAATTTGTAATACTCTCTGCTTATAAAAACAAAGGTCGAAATAACATTATAGACAGGGTTGTCAATATTCCGGATTAATCCGGAATTCCGGATTTAGCTATCCTGAAAGAGCTATGATATCCGACCAAAATAAAAGTTATTTGATGAAAATATCTCAAGAAATGGCAAAGTTATGGCCAATTTAATCTTATCAGAAGGTTTTATTAAATACAAACTGAGTTAAATATGGAAATAATGCGATTGAATGCCTCTTATTTGACAAAAATGGTCAGCCGCATTTGATTTTCAGGATTTGTAATTTGACCCTGTTGACACCCCTGTATAGACAAGAAATCAACCGTGAAATTTTGCTTATAGAAAGTTGAGTCCCTTGTTAATTTGTTGAAAGTACTATATAATATTAATGTTGTGTTACACATGTATATATTACAGGAGACCAGATAAAGGTGATCAATGTGACACAGTTAGAGAAAGATACAGTACTTATCTGCCATGAAAGTAAGTAATACATGAAACACTTGATGTGTCTGTCATACATCTATAACTGGAATGCACAACCAACAGCATTCAAAGACTGTAAAACAAGACTGTAAAACAGTATGGTTATTCAAGACAGTGCTGAAAACGCATTGTTTTACAAAAGCTTATTTAGGCTGATGATGGGATCGACTTAAGGTTTTACTTTTTAAAAAAAAAGTACTTCATTTCTTTGAAGTGTAGATAGTACAGTATAACCTCACGAAACGGCACCTCCGAGAAGCGGCAACCTCCGAGAAGCGGCACTTTTATTTCCCCCCGTTCGTTTTCACTCTTATTTTAACCTCCGTAGAACGACACCTCCACAGAGCGGCAAACGGCCGTTAAAATTGTTTACCTTTTGTATGGTTTACCTCTGCGAAGCGACAGGTGTGTTTTTACAACGGCATATTGACACGTGTTTACATAACTCCATACGATGTTGTTTTCTATTTTTCGCACCTTTGTGGATTATAATAATTATCGCTCATCAGGTAACGATAGCCACGGGCGCTAGTAAATTAGCGACTGTCTTTGGGATCAGTTCGACAATATGACACAGTAACACCGTACATACCATGCACTTGCTGAGATGCATTAAACTTGATTTTTTTTATCAAAGTCGTTATTAATAATTTTAAATGAATTATCAATACGCGCTTATCAATCAGTATAAGATAGGAAATTCACGTACACGTCGTGTTAATGGTTAATCACGTCGTCTAAAACTGTCAATTTCTGAATAATAGAAATTTAAACACTTTGAAGGTAAACAAATCAATTGAATACGGCATGTGCGTAAAATAATATGGATTCGGTTTATAATGTTGAGAGTTGCGTTTAATAGCAATAAATCCTAGACCTGTGAATTGTACGCATTTTTGTATCTAAACAATGATCGTAATTAATTAAATAATCCTCAGAATTATATCGCAAAACGCACGGCTACGAGTAGATCTAATTTAATGCATTAAATCACAAACAAACGATGTCAATTTAAAATTACCGTGATTATGTACACTCAATAGTCTATGAACGACATTCTGAAACTATCAACCTCTACAAAGCGACACCTCCGCAGAGCAGCAGTTTTTTCTGTCTCCACCGGATGTCGCTCTACGCAGGTTATACTGTACTGTTATACCTTTAGAGACTTTTGTCGTATCAGTTGTATCAGACGCTGTTCTTGAATCAGATATGCATTTAGTAAACATTGTTTTAAGTTATATGAATTATATGGTGCATGTGTCCACTCGATTGGCTGGCGAAGTGTGGAACATTGAACTTTGGCTGGTGGAGTATTGTGCAAGTTACAGCCCTTTGTCATTCTCATTCCCTAGAGTATTCTTCATCCGAAGCATACTCTGGTTCAATACTGCCAAATCCTAGCGCTGTGAACGAAAAATCAAAATCGAGCTTTAACAAACAAAATATTCAAATTTATCGTTCTGAAAATCAATCGAAGAAAAAAAAAATTTGCAATGTTTGAAACTTCGATTAAAAGATATTATTCAGAATAATAAAACGAGAAAATGATTTATTTATTTATTACCTTAACATCAGTATGAGCTGGACACGGAACATTTTCACAGGGAGTTTAAAGATTGTAACTAACTTTTCTTTGAGGGCGAATAGGTTCCGGGCGCACCTGTCGAACTGACGTGTGTTTACAAATGATTTTTAATTTACTTCCGTTAGATGCGTTCACTTCACGAACACACAGTTTCACTTGTATTATTCAATTAGATCTAATGTATGCGTCTTACTGTTATTGCTGTTTGATTTCCTGACAAAGCTATAGATCGATTTCGAATCACGACTTCACGGCCATGGGCACTCATTGTCAAAGACCTTGGACTTATTTCATATCACGATAGGCCTATATTAAAGATGTACTTTATCCAATTAAATTCGTTAAGTTTTTTAAATCCAATAACTCGATCCATGTTTACATTTTCTCACAAGTTTGTTTATAACATTCCCCACGTAGAGTAACGAGCGTTCTGATTTGACGATAGAAGGAATCACCAGATATCTACGAAATGAGCTATTGTGATCACTCTTCGTCTGTCGTGCGTGCGTTCGTCCGTCCGTCAACAATTCATTCAAACGACTTCTCCTCCTGAACCATATGACCAATTTCAACCAAACTTCACAGGAATGTTCCTTAGGTGGTCCTTTTTAAAAATAGCTAAAAGAATTGTAATCTATAAATAACTCTGGTTGCCATGGCAACCGATAGGAAAATCTTAAAAAAAATCATAAAAAATCAACCGCTGGCCAGATTTCAAAATTATTTTACAGAAATAGTTGTTTGGTGACCCTCTTACAAAATTGACATTTTTGTCTTGATTCGTCAAAAAACATGGGCGCCAGTGGGTGGGGCGCTGTTTTTCCCTATATATCTATAGTAAAATCTTTAAAAATCTTCTCCTCTAAAAGTACTAGTTGGATTTCATTATAAATTGGTTAAATTGTTCCTTGGGTGGTCCTTTCTTAAAATAGCTAAAAGAATTACATTCCATGCAGAACTCTGGTTGCCATTGCAACCGATAGGAAAATATTAAAAAAATCATAAAAAGACAACCGCTTGCCAGATTTCAAAATTATTTTACAGAAATAGTTGTTGGGTGACCCTCAAAAATCAACCGCTGGCCAGATTTCAAAATTATTTTACAGAAATAGTTGTTTGGTGACCCTCTTACAAAATTGACATTTTTGTCTTGATTCGTCAAAAAACATGGCCGCTAGTGGGTGGGGTGCTGTTTTTCCCTATATATCTATAGTAAAATCTTTAAAAATCTTTTCCTAAAAGTTCTGGTTGAATTTCATATTAATTGGGTAACAATATTCCTTGGGTCATCCTGTCTATAAATAGCTAAAAGAATTTAAATCCATGCAAAACTCTGGTTGCCATGACAACTGATTGGAAAAAACTTTTTAAAAAAACATGGTTCTACTTGATCAATGTGCACAGGTGAGCGACCTAGGGCCCTGTGGGCCCTCTTGTTAGGTTTGCGCTCGGAATGACGGGTATTGAATCAGGGGGTAGTCTGGGAACTTGACTAACCACTGATGTATGAGGATGCCCTTTGTGGAAGACACATTTTCTAGTGAATATGATGATGTTGTATTATCCGTATATTTACAGGATATGTGAAGGCTGTCAGTATGGCGGGTAAATTGAAGTCCAGCAAACGACAAGCATCAGAGCTACATTTTGACTTTACTGTAGAATCCTTAGGTGAGTACATAATTTATGAGTACATCTTCTGTGTGTAACATTTTATGGTAAGAAAAGGAAATGTTTGCAAAAGAATATTTGAATACTAACTTGTTTAATTTGAAGGAACAATGTTATTTAGTAACTAAGGTTAGGTCATGAAAAATAAGTATTTAGTTCTTTTCTTTACGCTTTCAGGCAAAAATTAGCTTTAAATTTGATTAGTTTCTTTTAAGTTTGATTAGTTTCTATGTCTGTATTCAGTTGAAAAATATTTGCACAAAACCAAGGAAGTATTGACTACTTTTCTTTAGGCTTTCTGGCTGAAATTAGCTTTAAAGTTTGATTAGTTTCTATGTCTGTCTTTGTTTTGTGTGCAAATATAGAATATAGTAATCTATAAATTTTAATTGGTCTTCTACTGGGTAAATTCCATAAACAAGTATATACCACTGAATATACGAAGGACATAAAGAAAGTTTGTTCCTGTATTTAATCTAGCTTTAATTATTTAGCTGAAGTTAAACTGAGATAAGTAGTCGAGCTATTTTGCAGTAGTGCTTACTAATATTGACTTTGAACGCTCTGCTCCCAAAACCTATGTCAAATCTTAATCAGATGATTTAGGCCACCAGCCAATACATCAAGGATTCCCATGGTCATGCAGTGCTCCAGCTAGGGCGGAATAGCAGGGCGCAACGCCCTGCCTCGTTTTACTAACGCCCTGCCCTTTTTGAAAGCACCCTGCCCTTTTTTAAAGCACCCCGTGCCCTTTTATGTCGATCATACGAGTGCCTTCTCCTTTCAAAAGGCCGCTATCGCAATAAACAAGATAATGACAAATACCGCTGTTAAATCGCTAATCCTACGACCCCCTGTGCCCATCGAGTCGGTTTACATTAATCAGCCTCGACCTTTACCGACTGTCAATCACAGCCAAACTAACGATGAGTGACAATTTAGGGCGTTACTACGTGGCAATCAATTATTTAGCTGAAGTTAAACTGAGATAAGTAGTCGAGCTATTTTGCAGTAGTGCTTACTAATATTGACTTTGAACGCTCTGCTCCCAAAACCTATGTCAAATCTTAATCAGATGATTTAGGCCACCAGCCAATACATCAAGGATTCCCATGGTCATGCAGTGCTCCAGCTAGGGCGGAATAGCAGGGCGCAACGCCCTGCCTCGTTTTACTAACGCCCTGCCCTTTTTGAAAGCACCCTGCCCTTTTTTAAAGCACCCCGTGCCCTTTTATGTCGATCATACGAGTGCCTTCTTCTTTTAAAAGGCCGCTATCGCAATAAACAAGATAATGACAAATACCGCTGTTAAATCGCTAATCCTACGACCCCCTGTGCCCATCGAGTCGGTTTACATTAATCAGCCTCGACCTTTACCGACTGTCAATCACAGCCAAACTAACGATGAGTGACAATTTAGGGCGTTACTACGTGGCAATCAACCAATGAGATCGTGTCTCGCGTTCATGCATTAGCAACATGTGAATAGCTAATTGGCATTCATCGAAGTAAATTAGATCACAGATTGTCCGAGAATTCGATCTAGTCAAGTAAAAACATAAGAGGGCACTTGTCAATTTCAACAAAAATGTTTAATGCAAGTTATTTATAAATTGATTCTTAAACGCACATTTTTGCCCCAGGATCGATCTTGCGGGAACTAAACGCGCGCTAATTATGCTAGCTCTAACTTACCTTAATTAACCATTGTAATCCGTAGACTAGCATAAATAATCCTCAATAAAATTTATTTGGTTATTCCAAAAAGAATTTTAAGTCCAAGAGCACCAACTCCTCGCCATATAACGCGTTAATTTACCAAGGAAACGTGTATACATATTACGTGAGTTACACAGTGACGTCATAATTATGTAAAACTCGCGCGTTGGGAGAATTTGGGAGTACTGTAAACTTCACGGCGTACACGTTATATTTTTGGATGATGTTAAAATTAATCTTAATGAATTATTCGCGCAATGAAATGTCTTTGATAATGTACGTGTATTAACCATTGGAAAGTTGTGGATTTTGACAAGGTTCACCAGCGTTAACGATGCCCGTGTAAGTTGGACAATTTTCAATCTAGATTTTAGTTCAATCCTTCAATGATTATGTTAGATAATAAATTATTTGATGTGAAAAGTCATACTTCCTAAAGACAATAGAATCCTTCTAGATATCAACTACATAGATCTACATCATGTATCGATGAAGAAAATAGATAGAAATCTATGAAGATCCACGGGATCTAAACTTTCGTATTCTCGACGTCGAATAATTGCCGTACGCGCAAGTTTGCCGAATTTCGATCTCTTCGAGTAGGATCTAAAAACTTCTTTGGCATACTTATTCTATTTGAACACTTCTTTAAATCTGTGATTCAATGTTCCTATACAAAGATCGCATGGAAATTACTTTCGTTTTCGGGTTGATGATAAAACTCACACACCGTCCCGATCCGTGGTGTTGGAAAAATTTTGTGAGATTTTTTTTATAATGTTTTACATCGTACGATTATTTATCCAAGTTAATGAATTATGTCAAAAGAATAAACATTAACTACTATGATGTTTATGAATTGAAAGAACAATCAGAGTTGATCATATAAGTGCTGATTACACATAAAAGTAAATCTATAATTTGGCATAGAACTGCACTTGAATTTCTGTCAGAAAACACAGGAGATGCCATAAGCAGACTCTAAAACTTCAAAATTTTCTTGGGGGAGGACCCCCAATCCCCCCTTTAAGGCGGGGGACACCCCCTCCCGCACCCTCCCCCAAAGTGCCCTTTTCACAAAGTTCCACCCTGCCCTTTTCAAATCCTAGCTGGAGCACTGGTCATGGAATAGTCTTGGAATTTTAGAATAACTTATTATATGGGAAATCTGGAAATTAAGCAAATATCAGGGGAAGGTCCAGGAATTCTTTATTATTGCCATGGATAAGAGTCAATTCCTGTGAAGGAAATGCTGCAGACAGAAAGAAATTCTTAGCTCACTATGCTAGTTCGGGACAATTCTAAATTATTATAACCTTGTCGATGATCAATCCTAAAACAGTTTCAAATCTTTTGTTCCATAAGCGAATATCATCTTTCTTTTCTAAGAAAATATGCTTCAGTGGCTCAATTGCTCTAAAAGTCTGGGAAAACTGTTATTCGGTCAGGGAAAAATCGGGGAAAGCCAGGGCATTCTGTTTCAGAATATTTATATATGGATATGATTTCCTGCTTGAGCAAAGTTTCTTAACACATTTTGAGTAATTGCAAGGATTATTGCTGATGATTTTATTAGATTGTTTTCAGTGGTTAAAAATTGCATGTATTTCCTATATTAATATATATCTCGCCAACAACAAAATCTGAAGGAGCTTGTGCATTACTGTAGCAAAACCTTAAGAAGGGAGATAATTGCCCAAATAAAGTTGAACAAAAAACAATGGTTACTTCCCTTGATTCAAAAATTGGATTTAGATATAGCAAAGATTAGAATATATTGTAAGTTACTGCAGATGTACTAACAAAGGTCTAAACATTGTTGTTAAGTAAAAACAAATTTTGTGACAGTTTTAGCATTCATAAAATGCATTTTCATGGTTTTTGTATTTTGCTTAATGTCATAACACAAGATAGAAGAATTTTAGGTCCAGGATGTTTACCCCAATGCGAGGATGTTTTACCAAGGTCTGAGTGTTTACACCAAAGCCCTTGTATCAAATTTCATATATAGTCACCATTTTAACCAAGTTCAGGGTCCTACTATTTCGGAATAATCCGGATTAACTGCACTCATCGTCTGGAACTTTTTTGCAGAAAATAAAAGTTATTTGATGAAAAACTACCAATTATTGACTGCGTTATGGTCATTCGAAATTTCATAAGCTGAAATGTAACAATAGAACAATGTTTGAAGCAGGGATGTGTGCTAGAAACAGACATGGGTCAAATTTTCAGGATTGGGCATTATGTCTCAGTAGATAGCCTGAAAGTTAAAAATGAAATTCATTGCTGCATTAGGTATATGCACATAAATCATTTAGCATGGGCCACTTTATGAGCATTAACAAAACCTGTAACTTGATTTCAGGAAAATTTATGTAGTCGAGAATTTTGAATTTTTATGATTTTGTGATGAATAATAGGCTTTCCTTCTGCACAATAAATTATTGTGCTAATGGAATGTTTTTGTTACAACTTAATGTGACAATTTATGAAGTCATCAGGTTTTAATATATTATGTTTGTATTATACTTAACTGGGAATTATACAAGCGGAACAGAATCTAGGGACCATGTGTATTTCAAGAACAGCTAGAAACAATGCCTGGTTGTCCTGTCCTTATGATATCAACAACAAATAAATTAATGTATAATTCCTCAATTCCTCATTTACCAGTTTGACCAAGTGCCCATTGCATCCATTGATATATTCTAGAGTTTTAAGACATGATCAGGTATCCATGGTCTAATGACTGCGTGGCAGCACATCATCAGAATGACCAAACATGATAGTGTTCTTACTATAGTTGTCAAGTTTGATCAAGCATTCTAACATAGCACGTGAGATTTGCCTTCTTTGCGTATATTGAGCTTACCATATTTTATTACCGCGATAAACTATAGCTGATTGGTGACGTCACTTTTGACGTCATATACTATGACAAATGACGTAACGGTGACGTTCCTAGGACAGAAAGTAGTTTGACGTCAACCTGTCTTGTTGTGCTATAAATGGCAGAGCATTAGCGATGTTAGAATCGAAATAATAAATAGGAGCTGTGCTTTGTTGTGTTATAAAATATAGGCACTCGTTTGAATGCGTACATTAAATCACTTGGCTACGCACTCGTGATTTAATTACTACACATCCAAACACGTGCATCCTATATTTTATTACGCAACAAAACATAGCTACGTATTCATTATTTCTTAAATAGAGGAGGTTTTGGTATAGGTGATCTAAAAATAGACTTGAGAAGTATTGTTGCTTGCGTGGAGAGCTCATGAACTCTAATTAATGATTAACTATATTGTTAATTAATTGATAGGTTCAGACGTTGTTGCCATTGTAGTAGTAGAACTTATTTACAGAAATTACAGAGTTATTTATGCACACTTTCCCTCTGTTTTTGGTTATTGCTGAGGTGCAATGCTATATTAGTACCTGCTAAAGGTATAAAGATTGGGTGTAGTTATGCTGGAAATTTACAAATAGAAAATGGGTGTATTAAATATTTAAAGCTATGAACATTTTATTGACAGTAAATCAAAGGAATGCTTTTGATATTTTACTTGCCTGATTTTAATCAAAATATTGACAAAATAGTTCAAAGCTACGAGGATATGAACTTGTACTACTAAGTATATGATTTCCTTATAAGTGTAGGGTTTAGATAAAATCATTACATTGACTCAATTACAGCCTGATGATTTTGTACCCAGCTGAACTGTCTGCATACCACAATAAGGCGGGGGACCTGTGCATTTGATCATTAGGGACACCATGTTATGTCATTAATCATTATCATTATGTCATGTTATGGTTGAGTGCATGCATTCTTCTTCTCGCTCATACAGTCATGATAATATAATAATGTGTCGGCAGAAAGTTTACACACTGCTGTATAACAATGCTAAATTGTAGTTTGCATTTATATTTTATTTAACAAACAAAATAAACAAAGATTAACTCAATCAACTGATCTGCACTTACTTAATTCTTTGTTGTCTTTAAAGATTGTTCAATAAATAAGGTTAAATCTGCATGAAAATTCAGTGGAATACTGTGGTAAATATACCTTCAAAACTTTGAAATTTACCCTATTTCTTGTACAAATATTCACGGTAAGGTTTTATAAAGCTTTTCATTGCTTCCATAATGTCACATAGAACTGACTGTCACAAACCGGACTTGAACTTCAGTTGAAATAATACCACCAGATGCCAGATGCACATTTTTACGATGTGAATACCACATATTATGTCAAACTCATGTTGGATGGATGTCTAAACTTGTATCTATTCACGATTTATCATCTGATTCTGTATCTGTGACTTTCTTATGACTTTTGTAATACTCCAATTTGGCTTCCAGAACTTTCCGTTTCATTTCAAATATTGCGTATTCACATTCTCGTCTTTGGTAGATAAGTTCAGTCTCTGCTCGGTGTTTTTCCGTCTCTGCCTGAATTCTTTCCACCTCATGATGTTGTATGAGAAACGGATCTGGTGTTCTTGTATCAACAGTTTTCTGACGTTTAGCACTCGGTGTATAATCACTTGGTTCCGATTTAATTTCCATGTTTATACTGTTTAAACTATCACTGCATACAGCACTGTTTGTGTGTGTGTCCGTACAACCACCATTAGTATTCCAGTCAGGTAACGAGGGCGGATCTGTAAATATAAATTAAATAGGGTTGAAAATGTTTTAGAAATTCTGTAAAGCTTGATAAACAAAAATGAAGACGTAATGCAGAAACATTAAGATATATAGATACAAATGTTTTGTTTGTTGATTTATTCCTCTTTGTAAAGCTTGATGAACTATTTGAATGCAGAAAATTTCTATTTTTATGAAACAGTCTACCTTGACTGATGAAAAGGATTCTAAGAATACAATTTACACAACTATCGTTTTTTGCTTTTTGCTATATTATACATTGTGTATTGACGTTCAAGTGGATCTGATTTCACAAGATGAATGACCCCATAACAATTAAGTGATAAACTGGTATACAGTTCTACCTGGCTTTCACAGCCAGGGATACATCTAATGTGATTGCTTCAAGCAGGTGACTGTTTAATCCAGATATATTTAATATATAAATGGCTAATTTGGATTTAATGGTCTTGGCTGCTTAAGTCAGGTGATCCCTAACTCAAATAGTAATGATAATAATGACTTTATTTTTTATTGGCTTTGATGGAATTTAAATAATGAAGAACAGGTTACCTTCAAATGATATATTTGTGGTAACAGGTATGCTGATGGTCGCTGTTGGTGATGGTTTGGGTAGAATAGGCTGTGGAGTCGTCTTCTTCTTTATCAATTGATTAAATCCTGAATTAGAATTAGATAAATCTTCAAACAGCATATTCTGTGGTTTGTAGATTTGTTGTTTGAAATCATCTATCAATAGTTTCATAGCTGGTGATAAAATATGTGGCTTCACGCTACTCTTACATTGTACTATATCGTTATACACCTGACGAGCTGAAATGGAAATAGTTTTGTGTAAAAAATTTCATCTGGTTTGAATTAACTAGTGGCTGGTTGTCATTCAAAAAGAGTATATTAAGTCAGACAGGGAAGGCAGCACTCAACTTAACCAGCCGAGCACAGAAAACATTAAAAACACACAAAGCACAATGCCCAACTAAACAAGCGCAGATCCGGCCAAGTCCAAGCTGTCGAAAAGTATAATAAATAATAACTAGCTGAATGACCCAGTAGAAAAGATACAGCAACCAAAAGGCGGAATGCCTACGCTGAATGACCTAGTAACAACAGTAAAACTGCTGAACTACATAGTTATAGCAGCCTTTAGTCTCAAAAGTTAAATAACAGTATTAAAACGTTGAAAGGCCCGTATAGTGGGATGACCTACTAACTAGCTGAATGACCCAGTTTCCACAGCAAAAGGACTATATTGCCCCGCTTTAGCTGTAAGAAATCTTAAAACGAAGAAGTGCCCAACACACTACCGACCAAGAAAATTAAACGCCCCTAGTCTCATTGTTAAAAACTGAAAAAAAGGATTCAGCAAACAAAAGGCAGAAAGCCCACGCTGAATGACCTAGTAACAACAGTAAAACTGCTGAACTACATAGTTTTAGCAGCCTACAGTCTAAAAGTTAAGTAACAGTATTAAAACGTTGAAAGGCCCGATTTCAGCAACAAAATTTCTGAAAACCTTAAAACGAGTGACCCAGTTTCATTAAGTTAAATGACGTAATTGAACAAATCGAGATATGACGTACTGAATTGCAAGCAATACAGAAGTCCCCCACCGGTGTAAAGCCATAGTCAATATGTATGTTGCCATATCAACAAATTCCGTCTTTGTTGACCAATATTAGAATCTAATTTTGACAAATATTAGAATCTTGTTTTGATAAATATTAGAATCTTGTTTTAGCAGTCGATTATAGTGCATAGTAAGTAGCGTAATCCAATGGTTGTATGTGAAAATCTTTGATAAAAAACCTACACTTAAAATATCCGACACATAACTGTGCACAGTCATCACTGTGCTGGGGACTGGTCAGTTACCTATCCCTATTTTCAATTTGTTCTAAACATTTCTTGTACAAATCACCTAAAATTCTGCATATAACAAGTGCAGATTTAAGGGGGTGGACAGTGGCCCCCTAAAATTGCCCAAGCATGGGATATTTGTCTTTTTTCTAGCTACGAGGGTTATCCATATATAATGCGAACTAGCACATAAATTCTTACATACAACATTAATCATTCAAACATGGACATATTCATTCAAAGTAACCTTATATGTGATCAATGACCGACTTTAATAATTTCGACAGATCTTCTAGTTGCTAGGCAACTGTGCACATACACTCTTTACTGCATGGACGCGGCCTACTCATTGTAATGTAAATCAGGATTTCGAATCCCCAGGTTACTGTCCTCTCATTTTCGGCTGGTACGAACGTATCTACATCTCATATATAGCTAATAGTATAGACAGAACGTTTTGCTTTTCCACAATAAAGTGCTTACGCAAGCCGGTAACTCGTTTGGAGCGACGTTCTGTCTTTTCTGACATCAAAATTTTGGGTACCCATCGAGCGCAATCCTTGGACATGTTTAACCTGTTCCGCGAAATCGAATGAACCGAGCCAAAACTTTCTGCTTTCACAAATTCTCTTAATTTTTTGCTGTTAAGTAGGGGCCGTTTTATAGATATCCTGCCCTGAACACTTGCTTTGCTATTCTGCCGATCGTATTTTCATTTGATAGTCTCGCCACATCGGAATATGAAAGAGGACATTTTAACACCAGCCTCTGGTAAGGCAATAATAAATCAGTGAACTTTTGTTTCGACGGCGCTCGATTGTTATCTTAACTACGTTGGTCTTGTGACGTTACCGCGTCCAGGCTATGTTTAGTGACGTCGAAGGAAGGCGCGTGCTGATGACGTCATCGACGCAAAGGTCCTTAAATTTTCTGAACTAAACGAAAATGACTCAAATATTTATTATGCAAAATTTCGTTTAATTATCTTGACGGATTTTAGAGATAAATGATAGTTCGCATTATATACTGAATGACCCTCGTATAAGCTATAAATATTAATGTTTTCCTCGCAAAATAACTTCTGATTCATGCTGTTCAAATAAACAATCAATGTTTTCTAGCTTGCTTTGCTCACTCAATTTTCCTAGGAAGAAGAGAGACATTTCAATATTTACTCCCCCCCAGGCCCCCACACACTAAATCCTGAACCCGCCCCTGTTTAATAATGAGGGACATTCAAATTCAGCCAAGCACACAAAATTCACATCTCTGTTTCATCAAATAATGCGACAACAATACTAAGAATGTATATATATAAATATAACATACCTCTCATCTTGAGATTTTCATGTTGTTTCTTCACTTGTTCTAGAGTTCTTGGAAAATGGGTTTCCCTGAAATCATAAAATGTGATAATTTATGTACATTTATAGTTCAATATCTTGGTTAGATATATCTGTGTACTTTCCAATCCCACACAAACCATTGATAATCCCAATGTGTATATACAGCTGCATGCTTGTCTAAATGTGTTAAGAAAACACTGGATATACCTATTTAATTGTGTAATGTATCTCTATACTGAGTTCCCCCAATACCAAGTGGTCATGATGACCTTGGCAGTGCATACTGCATCCAAATTCCAATACCAAGTGGTCATGATGACCCTGGCAGTGCATACTGCATCCAAATTCCAAATCCAAGTGGTCATGATGACCCTGACAGTGCATACTGCATCCAAATTCCAATACCAAGTGGTCATGATGACCCTGACAGTGCATACTGCATCCAAATTCCAATACCAAGTGGTCATGATGACCCTGGCAGTGCATACTGCATCCAAATTCCAATACCAAGTGGTCATGATGACCTTGGCTGTACATACTAAACTCCGATACCAAGTAGTCATTACAGCCCTGGCTGTGCTTTATATCTGACCACATTAAACTGACACTCCATACATAACTCTGAAGTTGTATAAACATATTGCACTTATCGCTGTATGTTGCTACTAGAGTAACAATCTTTGATGGCTCAGTGGGTAAGTGCGCGACATGTAGACGACAAGGTACCGGGTTCGAAGCTCACTTGAAGTATTTTTGTAACATGTGTGTTTCTTTATGTACTCAGTGTATATATAGC
Source organism: Spisula solida (assembly GCA_947247005.1). Taxonomy (NCBI): domain Eukaryota; kingdom Metazoa; phylum Mollusca; class Bivalvia; order Venerida; family Mactridae; genus Spisula; species Spisula solida. The sequence goes on from OX365945.1 coordinate 7,026,155, forward strand.
ACAAAGAATTTGACTTAATCCTGATCATTATGTATGAATATATTACAAAGTTATTGTGTTGAATATATAAATTTCCGCGAGCAAATCGTGCAATACTGGTCCTTTAAATTTATGTTGGTATTACACCTTGAGTGTCTTTGTGATACTTCTGACTTATGAAAACATACACCCGGGGTTATAAATATAGACAATATATCAGCTGTTAATTTATGTTAATAGAAGGTTGAGAGTCATGTCAAATTCTCCGGACTATACTACATGTGTTTGACAAACAAAGCATCAACAGATCAAGGTATATTCAGTTTATATTCCACAGGTGTCTGACACTTTCACACGTCTGGTCCCTGTGATATTACGTACATTACATATTTTACTATGAAGTCAACCTGAATTGCAAATAATTGTTTTGTAAAGTATCTAACTTTATGAATTTTATTTCCTTATTAATTCTTTACAAACTAGAATAATATCCTTGTGTGTGTACCAGTGTGTAGTATGACATACCTGTAACATGTGAATATTCATACATATTAGTAAATTAATTTCTGTAGCTCGAGTATAACTTTGGTTTGTACAATCATAGTGTGTTAGTTCAGCATTTAGTAAATAAAATAAACTTGGTGAAAACTGGGTAAGCTAGTTAAATATTTCTGCGCTATACCCTAGATGATATGATTATGTTATATATATGAACACGTACGCATTGACAGCAGCCAAGACTTCCTGCCAGGCAGCTTCCTTAACAGCATTGTCGCCTTTATTCTTTGACATGATTAGTTCCCGTCTGGATTGTATGCTCTTGATGAGAACAATCTTGTCTTGCTCTGTCCAGTTTGGACATCTCGGCCTCTTGTTCTCCCCCAAACTATCATCTAGCTGTAAGGAATAAAATAACAATTAGATTCATGTGGTTGTTAGACCTATGAGTACATACAAGGGGCTTATGGTTGTTAGACTTATTAGTACATATGTACGAGGGGCTTTTCGTTGTTCAACTTGCTAGTACCGGGTACATACTAGGGGCTTATGTACGTAACTGGTTACCGGCACTAACTCAAATCACTTACCACTCACCCATGTTGGTCTGTCAGTCCACAAGCCTTGATGTAGGATCTGTATGAGAAAGCTATACTAGTATGTAGCTCAGGCTTAATGACCAGTGATCAATGTCTGCATGTGTCCAAAATTGGCATCTGGTCCTGGGGTCTGCTCTGCCATGCATGTTTATCATCAGGAAGTCACAACATGTTTATATGACATAAAACTCAATATATGAAACATATGAATATGATAATAAAGCACTGAGCTGTATCTGTATGAACAATGTGTATAGGATCATCCATTGTATCAATAAATGTCAAACAATTAATATCCCCTGGTAATCACTACCACACATCTCTAGCCTGAAGTATTGATTTCTGTATGCATCCCTCAAACAGCTGTATGCATCCCTCACTTATTGCTAAAATAACCAGATTTGAGAAAAAAAACTGAAGTTATGATTATAATCTATCAATATGTGTTTCAAGCATTTAACTTGCTGAAGAGAAATATAATCACAATACCTCTAGTTGCTGAGAAGTATCCATGTGTACAACAGTGAATTCCACCCTCAAATAATACTTCTCAGCCTGTCCTTAGCTGAGATATTTGCTATGCACCAGCTTAAATATTGCTGTGTAAACTACAAGTTTTACTTGACCTAAATTCGTCTGCTTATAAAAGCCTGTGTAAAGTATAGGGAAAATCTCATCTGAGTGGATCAATCATATAAACCACTTAGGTGAACCTTACACTAAGTGACTTCACACACTCCCGGCTCAATATACAGGCTTTGTATAGAATATCGAGTGTGTGTGTGTACACAGCACAAAGCTGTCTGATTTAAATTCTTGTTTCAATTCTGCAAGAAATATTTTAAGTGCTATGTTTTTAGTACTTTTTTAATTCATGTTGATTCTATCTTGGGTTGTAGTTTGTAAATTGGAACAAAAATAAATGAAGAGTTTGTTAGTTAGTTGTTGGCAATAAATCAATGGTTGGCAGAAGTGCTCCATAGGTTGCCAACTGTACTATAGGAAGGATGATTTTACATGCACACTGAGTGATTCATATTTTTATAGCTACTGGGTAAACTTGTTGTAAACCGGTGGGGGATTCTGGATGATGATAAAATCAATTTGTACTAATTAAGTAAACAGTATAACCTGTAAGAGCCGGTCTGGTGAGTTTAAGACAGGTGGTTGCATAATTCTGGTGTTCACTTAAATACAAGTTTGACTGTAAGTTTATACTGTAATATCTTTGGTTGATTAATATGGGAATAGTATGAATACTAAGCTCAATCCAGCAGACAGTTGTGCTGCTGAGTCCTGTTTCTATCTGATGACCATATGGCATGGTGGTTGAGTGGATAACGCTCTTGACTATGGATCGAAAGGTACCTGGTTCGATTCTTGGCTTGGGCATTGGTCATTTTTGAAACACTTTTATCTCAGTCATTTTTGTGTCGCCTGAAAAGGCGACATATAGGGATTACTTTTGTCGTCGTCGGCGGTGGCGGCGGCCGAGTTTGCCTGTCCGGATCATAACTTTGTCACCTTAAGTTCAAATGACTCAAAATTTGGTATGCATGTTTCTTACAATAAGCTGAAGTGCAGTGCACAACAACCATAACTATACCTTGCATCGTTTTTGAATTATTTCCCTTTGATTGATTTTATGAGAGCATTTCTTGTCCGGAGCATTACTTTGTCACCTTAAGTTCAAATGACTCAAGATTTAGTATGCACGTTTCTTGCAATAAGCCGAAGTGCAGTGCGCAAGAACCATAACTCTACCTTGCATCGTTTTTGAATTATTTCCCTTTTATTCATTTTATGAAAGCATTTCTTGTCCGGAGCATAACTTTGTCACCTAAAGTTTAAATGACTCAAGATTTGGTATGCATGTTTCTTGCAATAAGCCGAAGTGCAGTGCACAAGAACCATAACTCTACCTTGCTTTGTTTTTAATTATTTTCCTTTGATTGATTTTATTGGAGCATTTCTAGTCTGGAGCATAATTTTGTCACTATAAGGTTGAATGACTTGAAACTTGGTATGCATGTTTTTTACAAAAAAAGTCCTAGTGCAGTATGCAAGAACCATAACTCTACCTGGTGCCATTTTTTTAATTATTTCCCTTTGATTGATTTTTAAGCATTTCTTGTCCGGGGCATACCTTTGTCACCATAAGTATGAATGACTCTTAAATTGGTATGCATGTTTCTTGCTGTTACATGAAATGCAGTGCGCAAGAATCATAACTCTACCTAGTGTAGTTTTTGAATGATTCCCCTTTGATTGATTTTATCAGGACATTATTTTAGAGAGAGCATAACTGTCATTTATGATCGCTCTCATCTATTGTCTGCTCCTCCACAATTTATTTTGTAGACATTAGATGTCACAAATTTGACTAAATCTTTATGAAATCTTGTTCGAACTTTTATCCACTATACGGTGTCATCTTCCGACATTGGATTGTGTGGAGAATTTAATAAATAATTTAACACAATAATTCGGTTATAATTTAATTGAAGTTCCCAAAACATTGCATGGTTTATAATTTTTAGCTCACCTGCCACAAAGTGGCAAGGTGAGTTTTTGTGATTGTTTTTTGTCCGTCGTTCGTTGTCCGTCAGTTAGACAATTCACCTTTAACACTCTAGCACTTTCAATTTTGCTTTGATCAAACTTGGTCAGTAGTTGTATCTCTATGAAATCTAGGTCAATTTCGAAGTTGGGTCATTTTGGTCAAAAACTAGGTCAAAAGGTCAAATAATAGCAAAACCTTATTAACACTCTAGAGGCCACATTTTTGCTTTGATCTTCACCAAACTTGGTCAGTAGTTGTATCTCAATGACATCTAGGTCAAGTTTGAAGTTGCGTCATGGGGTTCAAAAGCTAGGTCAAAAGGTCAAATTATAGAAAACCCCAATTAACACTCTTGAGGCCATATTTTTGCTTTAATCTTGATCATCTTTGGTCAAAATGTCTATCTTGATGACCTTAAGGTCACGTTTGAAGTTGTTTCATGTGGGTAAAAAACTAGGTCAATATGTCAAATAATAGCCAAACCTTTTTAACACTCTGGAGGCCTAAGTTCTGCTTTAACCTTCGTCAAGTTAGTCAATATGTTCATCTTGATGACCTTAAGGTCAAGTTCAAAGTTTTGCCATGTTTAGCAGGTGAGCGCCCCAGGATCTATGATCCTCTTGTAAGAAATTGCAAATATTTGAAATATGTTGATGTAGGTGTGACTGTGACATATTGATTGATGCTGTCATTATAAAATTAACCATTGTGTTAATTGCTACTTGTATGTAAGAATAGATTATGTCAACATTTTTATGTACACAAAGAAATAGCAATTAACGTATAATGGAGACTGAAAAAAAGAGAAGCGTATTTGTTCTTGTATAGTATACGGTAAGTGAAAGCTGAACAATGGAGCGTGTCCAATTTCACATTTAACTGACAAAACTGTTCCATTATAATCATATCGCTGTGTTAGAATTAGAAGGTTGTAAGTAGTACTTAAGACCTTATAAGACTCATGCATATTTGAAATCTGCATCTCAAGGCGCTTCTTATGAGCCTATTTTCATGAAAATCGGAAGTGGTCATTGTTGACCAAACTGAAGTTTTAAAAGCTTGTTTGTCCATAATTAAAGAGTAGTTTTCAGACATTTTTTTTCTTGTTTTCTCAAAATATTGATTTTGTACTTACAGCCTTCTAATTCTACTGTCGGTTCAATAAGTAATACTAATGAGGGAACTGTCCCATTCAAAAATATAGGGGGGCTTATGTTTTAAATAATAATAGAGATCCCTTCAATCCACAGTATAATACTTGAAAAGCAGATTTTACATTGTCTCTTTAGTCGAGTGGATAAGCATGCCACTATTATACCAGTAATTTTGTTGAGAATTGGTTCTATCTTGCCACTGGTTCGACACACATCCAAGTTACATACAGTTTTAAGTTTTTATCTTTTACAAGTGCTTTATTTTTTATTTGTAACTAATTTAAAATACATGAAGTAAGGTATATTTGTGTGTACTGTTTTCATTCTTTATCTTTCCAGTTGTAACTTTTCAATTATTTTATGTTTATTTACAGTACAATACTCATACAATTGTATATAATATATTCACTTCAACATAATAATTTGATCAATTGAAGTATCGATTCATTAAAGCAGAAGTATAATATAAAACTTTATTACATAGATGCACGTAATAAAAAAATACAGTGGGCAGGGTTCCCACGGTCAGGGAAAAGTCAGGGAAAAACATAATTTTTTCAAGGTCATGGAAAAGTCAGGGAATTATGAAATTAGTCAGGGAAATTTGGAAATTGAGCAAAAGTCAGGGAAAAGTCAGGGAATTTTTCATTGAAGCTGTCGCTAAGTGTCATTTCCTATGAAGAAAATTCCTAAGACTGAAAAAATTTCTCGCTCGCTATGCTCGCTCAGAGTATTTCTAAGTTGTATTAAATTAATGTTCAACATACTGCTAACCCAAACTCTTTTGTTCCATATAGAGCAAATATTGCCTCCTTTTCTATTTGATTACCATATTTTGCTCCAACAAAAAGACACCAATTTCGCCCGATCGCTCTAAAATGTCAGGGAAAACTGCTCTGTGGTCAGGGAAAAATCAGGGAAAAGTCAGGGAATTTTGTCTTAGAAAATTTGTGGGAACCCTGGTGGGGTTCGAACCTACAACTCAGAATAAAATTAAAACTGGTAGGAAGTGTGCGTATCCACTACACTACAGCGCCTTCGTTAAAAGCAATGAGCTTTGAACACTATTTGATATCGAACCCATTTAAAGTTTACCTGTCGGACGAGTTGATGTGTATAACGATTCTCATTTGACTTTGAACACACAATAAGCTAGTGATTTAAATTAAACCAAGGGAGAGAACTCATCACAATCTGCAATGTTTTTATTTGAACCCCAGTTGTGATATTCATAATTATCTCCCTTCCATAAGGCTACACAGGACAACAAAAAATATTATAATGTGACCAACCATTGATTGTTCTCTTAAATAGCAGACATTGAATTCCTGTGATTTGAATAAGTACCTAATAAGAGATCTATACAGTCAAACCCTGTGATAGGAGTTACTTGGTTCAAACAACCACCTGTCTTTAGCAATCATTTTACTGTTGCTAAATAAAGAAAATCAGAAAGATATTATGGTGTAATTTGCTGTATAAATAGCTTATGTAAGGATGCCGCCTACGATTGAAAGTTGGACTGCTGGGGTCAAGGTCACTGTTACTAAAAAGAGAAAGTGAGGCCACTGAGTTTAAGGTAAAGGTCACTAAAGATAGAAAATTGGTTGTTTCTGTTCAATAACTTGAGTTAGGAATGAGGTATTTTAATGAAACTAACTGTAAAAGTAACTTGTGTAAGGACGCCGCCTCTGATTAAAAGGCTGACAGGTTCATAGTCCAAGGTCTTTGACGATTATCTTTCCATAAAAGACCATTAAGTTATGTAAACAAAGCCAGCAGGTTCAAGGTCACTTTTACTTAAAAGAGAAAATAAGTTTCTGCTTTTAAATAACTTAAGTTAGGGATAAGATATTATGAAGACACTTGCTTTATAAGTAGCTTGTGAAAGGATGCTACCTATGATACAAAGTGTTGTAACTTGGGGATTGCTCTCTAGTGTCGAATAAAGGGGAGACAGATCAGCTTTTGTGTTTATATTTCTTTCCTCCATTACAACCAAGTTCTACATTTTTCACACTTTCTTACAAAAGCACCAAATTTAACCGAGTTGAAGAACAATGTTCTTGGTATAATGCACCAGTCAAAGATTGTGACTCTACCCACTTCCCCCCTCCCCCAGGTATATACCAAAAGTGGGGCTGTTCTTTGTAACTAAAATAGAAAATTAGTTCATGCGCAACAACTTATTGTTACATTAAATCCACACATATTCACCTGCTGTTTTGTTAGCTCACCTGTCACTTTGTGACAGAGTGAGCTTTTGTGATCAGTCTTCGTCTGTCGTCCGTCCGTTTGTCGTCCGTCCACAATTTACTTGTGTAGACACTAGAAGTCACAGTTTTAGCCTAATCATTATGAAACTTGTACACAATGATTTTCTCAAAAAAATCTAGGTCAAGTTAGATATTGGGTCATCCGGGGTCAAAAACTAGGTCACAAGGTCAAATCATAGAAGACGTTGTGTAGTCTGTAGAGGTCACAATTTTGACTTAATCTTTATGAAACTTGGTCACAAAAATCATCTCAACAAAATCTAGGTCAAGTTCGATATTGGGTCATCCGTGGTCAAAAACTAGGTCACAAGGTCAAATCATAGAAACACCTTGTGTAGTCTGTAGAGGTCACAATTTTGATTTAATCTTTATGAAACTTGGTCACCATAATCATGTCAACAAAATCTAAGTCAAGATTAATATTGGGTCATCTGGGGTCAAAAAGTAGGTCACAAGGTCAAATCATAGAAACACCTTGTGTAGTCTGTAGAGGTCACAATTTTGACTTAATCTTTATGAAACTAAATCACAATGAACATCTCAACAAAATCTAGGCCAAGTACGATATTGGGTTATCCCAGGTCAAAAACTAGGTCACAAGGTCAAATCATAGAAAAACCTTGTGTAGTCGCTAGAGGTCACAATTTTAACCAACCCAATCTTACTGAAACGTTGTCACAATGATCATGTCAACAAAATCTAGGTCAAATTCGATATGGGGTCATCCAGGGTCAGAAAGGAGGTCACAAGGTCAAATCATAGAAAAACCTTGTGTAGTGACTAGAAGTCACAATTGTAACCTTGTATTTATGAAACTCAGTCACAATGATCATCTCAACAAAATCTAGGTCAAGTTCGATATTGGGTCATCTTGACCTAGCAAAAACTAGGTGACAATTTCAAATCTTAGAAAAACCTTGTGCAGTCCCGAGAGGTCTCATTGTTGGCCTTATCTTTATGAAAGATGGTCACAAATATCATCTCAACAAAATCTAGGTGAAGTTTATATTGGGTCATCTAGGGTCAAAAACTTGGTCATTAGGTCAAATCATAGACAAAACTTGGCTTAAACTTCAATATGCCATTGGGTCAATGTGATGTAAATTGCAAGGTTGCTGTATAAGACAATATGAAAACCTTGTACATGCAATAGAGGCTACCATTAGGGGGTCTGCATGAACTACTAGGACAGGTGAGTGACCTTTGGCTCTTTGGGCCCTCTTGTTCAGTTTATATGGGTACATACAAAAAAAGTCATATTTTTTGCTCATCATAATTATTATTTTTAGCATACTTTAATTGATTCATTCAAAATATTATTGGTCGATATAACTTATTTTTGTATATACATGTAACTATATACATATTGCCTACATCTTAATTTGTCTCAACATTTTGGGTTGAATTTTAACAAATTTTTGCATGAATATAAATAATCTGTACTTTCTGCCCTCTCAATAATTTTTTTTATGAATAAATCGGTCAAAAACCTGACATAAGTATCTAGCAGTGTGTTTGAACTGTATCTACTATGCCGACCAGTACAGTGGCATTGAAATTCGGCTGAACTGAAAAATTTCAAATCCAAATATTGGTTTCCGTACTTATATACATTACTTTTCATTATGAGACTGTTAAAATATAATGAAGCGTTTAAATGGCCAAATGTCACATAATTACTTGATTGTATATTTAAATGTATAATTAAATATTACCGCTATTTGTCTGCATTGAAAAGAAAATGCCCGCAGCATTTGGAATTTTATTCTGGGCATTTAAGTAGATTTGTTTCATCATATTATGTAATATCAATGAAAGAAGACACAAACCAAAAATTGTTGTACAAAACGAAGTGTTTCCTTTAATCACATTTATGTAATGTTTCTTAATAAAGAGGGCAGCTATGTGAAGACCAGTCATTAAGAACATTCTATTTATTTAGAAATAAAATATATATTAAATAACAGTATTAATGTAATAGTTAATGATGTGAACTAAAGTTTGTTGTATTGCTGCTTTATCTGTCTGTATGTTAATACATGTGCCGGCTTCTACAGTATATTACTACATAATGTACCGTCCCTCCTGCACACTAAAAGTCACTGGCTCAGGAGCACCTGACTTGGTATCCTTCAAGCAGGGCCTGTCAAAACACACCTTCTATACCTGTTGCCGGAGACCAGCTACACAAGTACCTTCTAGTGATTCTCCGTGCTGACCCGGAGAGGCTTTGGTTGAAGGGGCGAAACAGCTGCAGCTATAGTCGCAACAGAGACCAGCTACACAAGTACCTTCTAGTGATTCTCTGTGCTGACCCGGAGAGGCTTTGGTTGAAGGGGCGAAACAGCTGCAGCTATAGTCACAACTTTCAACGTCATTATGTTTATGTAATTACTGCACGCAAAACCAGTGTTTGCACCAAAGTCATATATAAAACTATACATGTCCTATATTATTGACCTACACTTGACAACTTTTATAACCTTGATCAAATTCTGTTGACCTTTTCTTGATGTAAACTATACAATCATTGACCTGAGCAATCCCAACTGTTAATGATACCAGAATATCTTTGAAGAGTTGGTTTGCATGTTTGTCATACGAAAACACATGAAAGAAGCTCTGTTTACCGAAGGTTTCTTTAACACCAAACCGACAAGTATTTCTATTCTTGCATTCTCTTCTTATTGTGTTGACTTCTTTGAAGTTCTAAGTGCAAGAATAACAAAGGGTCAACAACAGCATAACTGTATTGCAATCAATTGTGCAATTTTTCTCTTTTATCCTGTTGCGTATTCGCTGTGGATCAAATAATTATATTCAAAGCGAAAATTTGATTATTTTTTGTAAGATAAATATTCTTGTATATTTGTTCTTGAATGTATGGTACCTTTCTTGCTATGATCTTTTTTGTGATCAACAAGCATACAATGGAAACTTTCATGAACATGCACTTCCTGACACCTTGTCTTTAAGTACATAAGTTGCTATAAACATCCCTTTTAAATGGCTTCTAATCCTTACACTTTTTACCATTTACAATTATACCAGCTACCTGCCTTCGTTTAACGAAAGATAATGTGACGATATGTTTCGTCACGTTACGTATCTGTTATTTGTTGAACACTATGTAAAAAAAGGTTGGTCATGTGAGCGAAGTTTGGCTAACGATAAACCCACGTGGTACGTGTGCCTAAATTGGTATTATATCGTACCAAAATGGCTGGCAGAGGCAAACAATGATGTGTAAATATAATGGACTGAGAACGGATAAACATGATTCAAATTGTTTGTTCCAAACAGAGCATTCAACGAAGGATTAAAGCAACAAATACCATAATTATTTAACATAATAAGTTAAGCTTCCCTGAACGCACGTCTGGTATGTAAATTGGCCGGGTTGGTTGTAATCTTGCTGGAGTTTGGTAATATCTCTGATTTGGTCTTATTTCGTGTGAGACATAGATATTGAGTACGGGTATTATATAATACATAATTCATATATATTGTACTTCCAAAAAAATCTCTTCAATTCAAGGTTATGATTGTAAGTGATTGGTTATTATGATACAATTGTTGGCATTATACAAGGCATACAGATACATTCAGACAAGGTTTCTATGGAGTACTTAATTTGATCAATAAATGTTAGACAGCGAGGTGATAGTTATCTGTGTCACTCAGTTTATCATCCCAGTCAACCAGCGTAGTCCACCAATCACAGTTTATCTGATGAGCTAGTCCACCAATCACAATCAGCGTTGTCCTCATATTTATTACTGGTAATTAAAAGTGCAATTTTGTGTTCAATAATTTGTTATTAATGATGATATTAATCTTATGTAACCGAGGGAGGTATTTCCAATCAATCAATATCTGATATCCTGTGTGGACGACATGTTCGTTAGTACCTATAATGCACCAGCGGCCATATGGTGACTTAACGCGATAGATCATTCCTGCATCCTATCGGCTTGTCATGTTAAATGTCTGGGATATGTCTATAAAACAGATGATAAAAAACTAAAGCCTTTGTGCACTGTCTTTGTCTGATTCTATTTCATGCAATCCATGGCCAAGCCTTTGTGCACTGTCTTTGTCTGATTCTATTTCATGCATATCCATGGCCATAAAATAAATAGAAAGTTGTTTGATAGATGTTTTCAATTTGTTATTTTTTCTTATCATGCAATGAAAATCACTGATCTATCAATTGAATTGATGTATCTCACAATATTAGCATGTTTATGTGAATTTGGCACGAGTTTGCCATTTTCTTTCCCATCCTTTGGGACCTCTACTTAGGCTTTTAATTACATGGAAACGAGGCCAGTGACCCCTCGATGTGGTACGACTTCCTTCCTGAAGTGTTTGTTTGTGCCTGATAAAACATCAAAAAGAAATTAAAACAAATACAAAAATGGGGTAATATTGTAGAGTTATGTAAATAATTAAACACCTTTTCATACTATATCAAAATCTATGAATCCATTTGTTGACTTGTATACAAGGCACCTCTCAGCTACCTGATTTGATTTGATAATTTAGTTTCTATATTTATAAGCTTTGATGCCTTTATAAAGTGATTTATTTCTTTATTTATTGGTGTTACTGTGTGTTACATTACTCTCATGATTATGATTGTATAAGGGTTAATTGGTGCATTGTTATATATGATATCATCAGAGGTATTCCAATTGTTCTAAATTTAAATAATTAAATACACTGGAGAATGTTCATTGTGGAACCCACTCATAGAACGACTCAGCAGTTTAAAGTACCATAAATCACTTTTTGCGAGAGTTTTATTTTCTCTAATATTCGTGAGGATGTTGACACACGAAATTATTATTAAACTCGAAAATTTCGTAATACAAAGTTAAGTGATTAACAGTAATATTTGCAAAACTGAAAACTCTATAAATCCATTAGCAGAATTTATAGAGAGGATGATAACTGGGAAAAAAGTTCATCTTTGGCTATAACAAATACATGACAAGTATTAATTGACAACCATAGGATGATACAGCAAATTTTATCCAATCATCAATAAATTGAAGATTGGAGCATCCCCAGGTATTGTAGCTGCGGTATCAGTGGGTATTGATAGACTGATAGGATTGTTTGTGTTACATCAATGTCCGGTAGTGACTGTCTCCAGGCAATCAGTTCTACTTCTGTAACACACACACATCAATATAAAAGTCATGAAATTCCCAGCATTCCTCATGTCATTGAAGAGTTTAATAGTGGAGGAGGTATTGGTGCACCAAGGTCATCAATATTACATTGAGATTGAGAAACATTTTTAGCTCAACTTTTTGAAGCTATTGTCGTGACTGGATTGTCTGCCTGTGCATTGGTTAAGTTTATTGTCATAGTCGTTTTCTCAAAGACTATCATAGGTCATAGGTATCCACTTGAAACTCAACATATTTATTCACCATCACCTGAGGAGTCCATACTGACAAGACATTTATGATTTATCTGCCCTTGTTGCTCATAGAATTTTCATACAAAGATGAGCAAGGGCACTATCAAGTAGGAGCGCCCAGCACTCGTCGGCAGTGCTCTTGTTACTTTTCTCTTCAAAGATACTTCCTTAAAATTTGTTTTACTGCAGTAATGTGTGTACCATTGACTTTCTACAGTTCAACCATCAACATGCTGACAATTAGATTAACTTTAATGATACCATTTGGCCACTTCAATAATCCAGTTCATGCATATTATGTACATATTTTGACATTAATAAAAGACTGTTGAGTTCAGTCAAGTCTTGCTTTCACATTTTTGTTGGAAGTATAGTACCAACTCTGTAGAGCAACACCCTTTGGGAGCTGCAAATATTGGCTATTGAGATGTTAAATTTGAAGGTGATGTTATAGCAAGGTTGTTGCTCTACAGAGGGCTGCTTTGGATAATGGAAAGGTTGTGCTGTGTCTTACTCTGTAGAGCAACACCCTTAGTGAGTTGCAAATATTGGCAATTGTTTAGAGGTTGTTACTCTAAAGAAGTTATATTTTATTGTTCATATCAGCAAATGGAAATTTTGAAGGTGTTGTTATATAGGGGTTGTTGCTCTACAGCAGTTTAATTGAATAAAATTTGAATTGATATTTTCCTGGAAAAAATTGTTGAATTGTCTAAGCACTTGGTAGACTGCCATACTTTATCCCAAGGACCAGACAGATCTGGTTTGGAAGATGTATTTGCTTATGTGTATTTTGTAGATATTGAGCATATTACAATCCATACTATTTCCAGGATATGGGTGATTTTTTTATACGCCCGTTGAAAACGGGACGTATTATGTGAACACCCTTGGCAGGCGGGCGGCGTCGTCCAGTACTTTGTCTGTACTCTAACTCAAACAGTTTTCGTGCGATCATCTTCAAACTTGCTGACAATGCTTATGGATGTAATATCTAGGCCAAGTTCGATTATAGGCCAAATCGGCTCAGGCCTTCTTGGGTTATGGTCCTTCATTTACCAAAAAAAAAGTGAAATATTATTGGCCTTGTCTGTACTCTAACTCAAACAGTTTTCGTGCATTCGTCTTCAAACTTGCTGACAATGCTTATGGACGTAATATCTAGGCCAAGTTATTTTAAAGATAATTGTTTAAAAATGTTTTGACATAATATGGGCTTTTATTTCACAATCAATATTTTTTGTCACTAGCACAACCAAGACGGGCGTATTTTGTGACATTTTGGCACTCTTGTTTAATTTGCAAAAAGAAAAATATAACAACTCTCTGAAGCATAAATTGTCAATATTGTAAGATTTCCAAGACTCAGATTAATTTTGTTTCTAAAGATTATTTTCTGTTGGTTTATAGAATCAATGCATTATAAGATGATTATACTTGAGCTGTCATCAACTTGGCTATTTTCTGCAACATGAAGTTATTGCCATAGTAACGATTGATAAAGCTTCAATTTTATACAATGCTATGCTTGTAAAGCCTTGTTATGTCTTGTCATTTCAAATTGTTTTTTTAAATATAGTTGGAAGCAGAAACAGATGAGCGCAAAAGGCACAAAAAAGAACACTGTAATTAAAAATTACAGACTGCCACAAAAATTTGCAAAAAAAAATATGATATTAGATTTGGTTGTATAGAGGTGTGCTCTTTCTGCTTTTAAATCTATTTTCATTTCAAGATATTTTTTGTCTTTTCAGTATGTTTACAAGACAGTGTTTTGGCATTCCATAAACATGGTATGCAGGGACGAAGTTTTAAGGCAAATGAGGTAATTTCAGAATTTTATTTAGTGCAATTTTGCTTATAAGACCACTTTAATTACTAAGAAAATGTATTTTTAGCTCGACTTTTCGTAGAAAAAAAGTTGAGCTATTGTTGTGACGATATCGTCTCCGTCTGCGTGGGCGTGTGCGTTGGTTAAGTTTTCTTGTCAGAGTCGTTTTCTCAAAGACTATCCACTTGAAACTCAACATAGTTATTCACCATCACAAGGGAATTCCATACTGATAAGGCTTGTAACCATGTGACCTATATTTATGGAGTTATATATATATTTTGACTTACTGCATAGAAATAGTTGACACATAAACTAAATTTTCTCAAACACTATCAAAGCTTTCAACTTGAAAGTCAATACACTTGTTGAATGTAATGACCTACATCTACTGGCAAGAGGAAACAAATCTATCCAGCATTTTATAAGAGTTATTTCCCTTTTCTGATTTTGAATTTTTTCACAAATATTAATTTCTCAATGGCTATCAAAGGTATGCACTTGAAACTCAACATAGTTATTCACCATCACAAGGGGAGTTCATACTGACAGGACTCATTACCCTTTGACCTATATTTATGAGTCATCTGCCCTTGTTACTCTTAAAATTTTCATTCACAGATGAGCAAGGGTACTATCAAGTACGAGAAAGTCGTGCGTCCGGCACTCGTAGGCAGTGCTCTTGTTTAAATCATGCAGACATTTGCAATGGGAAAGATTTTGGCCTGTTGTTAAGATCATGACTGATTTGCTATAAAATCACCTTGGTCTGTTCCTATTAGCAGAACGCTATTGTAATTTGATACTAATTTTTTATAACTTTCATTTAGACATTCCAATAATAAAAATGTTTAAATGGTGGGGTGGGAAGTGTTGTAGAAAATGGATGGCATCTACAGCCTCTTGCAGTGCTCTACTTGCAATAGGGTACGCCATGCATTTTCATCAACAGTTGATGCTCAAGGCATGGGGTTATAATACCAGAAAATTCACCACTCGAAACTTCTGAGTTTCAAGGATAAGAATCAATAATTGTGCATGAACTGTAATTCAAATCTCTCAGAAAACAGAATTGCGGAAAGTTTGTATTAACTTTGCCAGGTATTAAAATATCTGTAAATATTATATGCACCTTATTGAGTACATAAAGGACCAAGTTGTAGTCCACTATCTAGGATCAAACATGCATCCTCTCGGTCGTCTATATATGTACTTCCCTATCATTGAGTGGAAAGTCAGCTGTAGATATATGCATTTTTAGCTCACCTGTCACAAAGTGACAGAGTGAGCTTTTGTGATCACTCTTCTTCCGTCGTCCGTCCGTCCGTCCATCCATCCACAATTACTTGTGTAGACACTAGAGGTCACAGTTTTAGCTTAATCATAATGAAACTTGGTCAGAATAATCATCTCAACAAAATCTAGGTCAAGTTCTATATTGGGTCATCCCGGGTCAAAAACAAGGTCACAAGGTCAAATCATAGAATAACCTTGTGTAGTCACTAGAGGTCACAATTTTGGCCTAATCTTTATGAAACTTGGTCACAATGATCATCTTAACAAAATCTAGTTCAAGTTCGAAATTGGGTCATCCGTGGTCAAAAACAAGGTCACAAGGTCAAATCATAGAAAAACCTTGTGTAATCATTAGAGGTCACAATTTTGGCCTAATCTTTATGAAATTGGTCACAATGATCATCTTAACAAAATCTAGGTCAAGTTTGATATTGGGTCATCCGGGGTCAAAAACAAGGTCACAAGGTCAAATCATAGAAAAACCTTGTGTAGTCACTAGAGGTCACAATTTTGGCCTAATCTTTATGAAACTTGGTCACAATGATCCTCTCAACAAAATCTAGGTCAATTTCGATATTGGGACATTCGGGGTAAAAAACAAGGTCATGAGGTAAAATCATAGAAAAACCTTGTGTAGTCACTAGAGGTCACAATTTTGGCCTAATATTTATGAAACTTGGTCACAATGATCATCTCAACAAATCTAGGTCAAGTTTGATATTGGGTCATCCCGGGTCAAAAACAAGGTCACAAGGTCAAATCACTTCAATATGTCATTGGGTCTAAATGTGATGTAAATATAAAGCATAAGATAATATGAAAACCTTGTACATGCAATAGAGGCTACCATTAGTGGTGCATGAACTCCTAGGACAGGTGAGCGACCTATGGCCCTTTGGGCCCTCTTGTTGTAAATTTAATGTACAGATTTAATATATTAACAATTGTTGTACGTTTCCTCTCACACAGGTGACTCAGGAGATATGTGACAAGACTAGAAGATTCCGACTACTTGGTTCAGACAGGTAATGTATTAAACATGTAATAGTAGTTCAGTGTTAGCGGGCTCGTTGTCTAAGATGGCAACCCATGTTCAAATACTGGTGGAGGCACTCATATGCATATTTCAGCAGAAAACTGACTGGCAAATAAAGGCTATGCTCGGCATAAAGGCTATGCTCAACTTACTTCTGTAGATACAGAACTCAAACTCAAGGTACGATACTTAGGCAGAGGCGTAGCCTGAGGTTAAGAAACGATATCTGAGTGTTTGTTCTGTATGTGTTTTGTATTATAGTTTAACTGAGGACTTGCTGGGTGTTGTTGTAAACAAGCCACAGCTAGTGCAATATTACAGTTACATTTGTATCACACTTTTCCAGTGAAGTATTGCAGTTATTGCTCTCTTTTCCGCCCCCCCCCCCCCCCATAACTATGATACGATAGCAACTTATGCTATTACCTTACTTGTTTACCTGTACAACTTCATGAATTGGAATGCATGCATGCAGGCTGTAAAATGTTCACTTGTCCAATTGTCTGGGAGAGGCTATTATTGATTCGGACAAGTAACTTCTGTAGGAAATACATATAGAGTAGAATGGAAAGTTATTTACTTTTGCTGATTCCGACAGGTAGTTTCACATCTTACATTCACAGGCGGCACTGCATGACGTAAGGTCGACTGTCCTGAATGTTATACAATGTACAATGCTTTTCTTGTTCCTTGTCTTAGATTGTGTTAGAATTAATAATAATGTATCTTAATATCTCTACTTTTGTGTTTGACTACATTTGGTTAGAACTAAGGCAATTTGGGATTTAATCTTAGATATTTCTAAAAATGAAATATCTTATAACCTGCCTGATCATGACTCTTGGGAAGGTCATTCCACTATCATTTCTCCTGTACTCACTTAATATACAAAATATCCTGTCTGGTATTACAATATTCTGTTGTTTCTTTTTTCTTATAAATTACATATTCTATTATTTATGATATTGCCTCATTTTTTGTTGCATAAAAGTGTTATGTTTGGTCCCCAGTGTGAAAGTCTACCTTGTTCTGATCAAATATTTATTTCTTTTCTCATTAAAAATGTTACGTTAATAAGAAGATTATTCGTGTACCACTCGTACACATCACTAGCTGATGGTCTGTTGTCAAAACAATCAGATGTCATGTTTTGTTTTGGTCTCCTCTGATTCCCGCTTCATTTATTCATACATGTATTCCCTAGTAGGTAATTTGAGTTCTGTAACGTGTTATATTGATCCAGATATTTGATTTAAAAAAAATAGCACTTCGCTTTTCACTGTACTGTATTTGTGTTGCCACTCTTGGGATGTTTGAAAACAGGTCTAATTTTGAGTTGCTCTTAATATTGAGAGCAAAATTGACTTGAAAATTCTAGTTTAATTTTGAGGTGGTCTACATATTGAGGTCAATTAGAGCATAACAGTGATAATGCACCAGACAATTGGCCATAATTAAGACAGATGGCTGCTTCTGGTACCACAAGTACAGATTTTGTTATGATTTTGGTACAGAAAAATCAGCACAAATCATAAGTGTGACAAATGTGTGATCGCTCTTTTAAATAAAGTATTAAAGATAAATAGTGTCCACATATTTCAAGGACATGCTAATTTGACTGCTACTTTCTGAGCACATTAATTACTTCCTGGCTCCTTGTACCTCTTAAAGCTAGGCAACAGGCAGGCAGCACACATATTTAAATATCTGGTGGAACACCAACTGACCATAATTGATCAGAACTGACCACTACTAGGATTCCAATCTACACCCTCATAATCACGTCCCGCTCCCAAGTTGAAGGATTGTTATAATTAAGTTAGTTATTATATGTCTTGTTTCATACTTTGTTGAAAAATGTTTGAATGGCCATTCACTCTTATCGTTATCTGCTTAATTTGAAATTTAGTTGTTCAGTATGACAGTTGTTTCAATGTGATGATTTTATAACACAAGTTGTGACTGTCGTGATGTTCATTTAAACTATAAGGAAACATTTTCTATCATTGAAGATTGTTTGGTAAACATAGTAATGGCAACCAGAATGTTTTACTGTCACATTTTGTAGGTTACAAGTAGATATAAAACTGCTGTAATTCTAGTTTTGATGTAAACATTGTTACATCAGTAATGCGCTCAACTCTTTGATTTTGACGTTGCGTATCATTATGACATATATATGAATATTTCATCAAATCTCAAGGTGCCCTGACACTATATATTATATCAGTTCAAATGTACTTGTTTTCACTAATTCACTTTGATTAATTAGTAGACTGAAATAAGCTCTTGTCAGGTGGGTGTTTGAACAGACATGTGACCTTAATCAACCAATCAGTATCTTTGTTACTATTTTAAGCCTGTGAAGGTGATATTGTCGTCAATAACAGTTCAAAAATAGCAAAAAAACACCCCAGTTCCACCACATTAATGATGCATTAGAATCAATGACACGGGTATCTGATAACACAATTTATTGGTTCAGGCGAGATATTCACACTGATTAACGGACCATTTCAAATAAGCTTAGTCCAATTGTTCAGAATTCCTTCTGTAATTTACAGGAAAATTCTTAGTCTTTTGAAGGTTATTAATTTGATTACACTTCTGAGAATTATAACTAACATGTTGTTTCAGAAATTCTAATGATATGAGACAGAAATATTTGTAGTATAAGAACATCTAATAACATAATTATGCTCATTAAGTATACACAAATGGTCGATAAACTGCATTAAATCATATGAAAAAAGACTGACTGCCTCTTAACCCATTGCCCCTTAGATACAACTTTCTTATTGTTTATCAAACCCAAGTAAAAGTTGGTGTGACTAAAACGTTCTAAATGAAAGTTTGGCGACAAGTGCAAGAATCTACAACAGCTAATCAAATTAAAAGTGACTATTTTGTAGTCAACTGTTTTTCATGTACACTCAACCACTTTTCTAATTGGTCACTTTTTAAACCCTAAATATGTTAAACTGTGATCATAATTTTTGACAATATGTTGCACACAAACGTGTTATGCAATTGCCCTAATACATGTACTCAAATCAGTAAAAATTAAAATCACAGGCCAAAGTATGTGTGGTCATTCATGCGATAAATTTTGCATTTTTGCTGTCAAATAATATGATCACAGTTAAAGGTATTTCGGGTTTGAAAAGTGACCAATTAGAAAAGTGGTTGAGTGTATACGTTGTATTTATAAAATAAATAAGTTCTAGTATCCAAGCTAGTTTTGCCTGTAATTGAATCCAGTGTTCGCTCTTTAAAACTTAAATGTTTTATTTGAAGGTAAATTTTCTAGTTAAGTTTAAAGAAGGATTGAGTGTACTTACAATTGTATAAAGTGGCTTAAATGTCATCTAAATTATTTACTTAATGTCTGATTTACAATTTATATGCCGTACATGTGTATTATTTTCCATCATGATGAACAATCACTTGTATAGGATTGATACCGTTATTGAAACTATTTGCTTCTGACTCTGATATGATCACGCCCTGGCTGAGCTTGTATGATTCAAACACGCCCTTGCTGAGCATGTATGAAATCCAACACGCCCTGACTGAACTTGTATGAACATGAATTTACAAAACTTAGGATTCATATAATATAATAGCTTGACTGTGAACTCAGTAATTCACTAGGAAGTAGAATTCTTAAGTCAGAAATAGTTTGAAATTATCTCATTCGATTGGCGTGGCACAGTAAATCGACTGATAGAGTTTCTAAAGCATGCTTTGAGTGGTCAATGCGGGTTCAAATCCCTCCTTGGTCAACAAGGAATCTTGACTAATATCTGAAATAAGTGTTAATACTAATCAGTAACCATGGAAGCTGTCATTTAGATTGAATAATGCAATATAAGTTGTTTGAACTTGTTTGATATTAATCAATGTAAAATCAATCAGTTTATAGTGTCTAGATAATGATCGTCCCACGCTGAGTGATAAACATTGTACAGTATGAGTATTGACAACAAGATATCCTGTTAGCTCATCATGCATTGTGAGCTTAAATCTTAACCTGTGAATAAACAATATTTATGCATATCTGTTCAGGTGTACTGTGCTTGACATGAGACCAACTATTACGGTACATTAAGCTGCATGTGCACTTAAAATGAGCTGACAAAGTTGACCAATCAGACTATACTTGTACATACATGTAAATGTCTCGGTCAAATATATATGATATGACAAAGTTGATCAATCAGACTATACTTGTACTTACATTTGAATGTCTCGGTCAAATAGGGAAGATCACATAAAGTGCCCACCGGCAGTCTATTGGATGATTGAACAATAAAAACCTTTCACTCACCAATTGCTCGCTGGTGGGCACATTTGCATATGAATAACCCTGTATACAAACATGATCTCTCCTATATTGAGTATGGTCTTCTCTCAGAATAGTATTTTATATACTTACATATAATGAATGGTCATTTTTAGTTCCAGTACTGACTTGTATGATGGCTGAATTATAGTGTTGTATTTTCGTGCAATGCAACACCAATAATATGTCATAAATGTTGTGGAAACACAAAGATATTTGAAATAATATGTGCCTGAGACATTTGGACTGATTCCGTTTGAAAATTTGTCTTGTCTGCCCATTGGAGCAAACATCACAGTTTTTGGAATGTTTTTTCTTCTTCACATAGTACAATCATCTAACCCATATCTTCTCACCTCATTTCATAAAAATATGATATGTGTGTAATTTATTCCTGTGTAAGACGATATTGCCTTTGATTGGGGGTAAGGGTGGTAAAATATGACAATATTATATTCATTACGTTTTTGGTCAATTGGAGATTGAATGTTCAGTCAATAAATCTGTATAAAAGCATACTGTAGGGATTATCTGCTTGTGTTAAATGGATGGTAGATAGATCGTTTACATGTTTCATATAACATGTTTTTGATCTTTTTTATTCAATTAAAAGTATATTATTAGTATTGCGGGGTCATAGTGTTGGAAGATAAATGTCAAATATCAATGAGGATACTTTGATCTGTAAGATGATCTATGTCCACTGAATATGTTCAATCATGGTGTATTTCTCCACCAAATTTGTTTAGATATCTCCTACCTGATTATATCATATTAAATTTACTATTCTTTTAATCAAAGGAATTAGATTTCGTATGATTTTGCTATCTTCATATTTTATATATCATGAAAGGAACGATGTTTTAAATTCAGTTATTGTAAGTGGTGGAGATAGAATGTGAGAAAAAAAAGCGACACAATTGATGTGCCTTAATGCTTTATGCTAGACCAGGAGCCAGTTGCCAAACCAAACTGCTACTGAGCGCTTGAAAGCCCTATGCTAGGAAACAGCTAGCTTCAAAAAGCGCACAAAGTTACCGAGCGCTTACCCAAGCGGTCTGTTGCAAAAGTAAGCGCTCAGTAGTGCTCGCCTCGAAAAGTGCTTAGAAACAGTATGCTATTGGCAAGAACTACTTGCTGGTAGCATGTTGTTGCATAGACATAAGCACTTCCAAAAAGTGCTTGGTAGCGCCTTAGTTAGGCAAAGGGCTCAAGCATTCCCTGATAAGACTTAGTGCCACCATTCTTACCTGGATTTGTTCAAATAGCTAGACCAGCAATGCTTTACATGGCAGTATAATATTACCTGTACTTTGGGTCTTAATGCTTCGTGCTAGAGTAGCATTATAACCTGAGTTTGCCTATAATACAAGTTCTTACACAAAATTACGTTTTAATATTGTAATGAAATTATGACCAAGACACATTATTTACTGACAACATGCTATATTTTAATTATTACTTGCCATTATGGTCTTTGAAGTTGGGCCATTAAGATATTCTAAATGAATATTACCGTGGAGTATAGTCACTTTTTGATTACTTTATTGCATGGCATGTGGAAACAGTTTTGTGTGGGTTCTTGGTGTGATTTTATTATTCAGTTACGGCTATTAGGCTGTGAATAGGTTATGGTGTGAAATTGATTGAGATCATTTTGTAATGTTAGACTTAATGGGTATTGTTCCGAATAAGAAAGTAAAAATGTTTCGCCCATTCTGCATTACCAGCCCCACCCTATTATTAAATATAATAAACTATGAAGAATTTAACATGTGATATATCACTGTAGTATGATGATTTGAGTATTTTTGGTGTGAAAACTGCTATTCGATGATCACTGGTGTCAACTTGTTATAAAGGAAATTTAGATTTGTCTCAATGTCGACTCAGTTGGTATGGCTTGTACATGGGCCTTGATTAATCTATATTTGTTTACACCGGTACTGATAATTGACGGTACTAGCGGGAGGGTTTTATCAACATGAAATATAATTATATTGTCTTTCTAGTAATTGTTCAAAATTTTAAAAAGCACATAATAATGATTGTGTTAGATTTATTGTAAGTGCAGTGCAGGGGGTGTATGTAGTGTATAGTATAATTGTTACCCAACAGTCATGAGGTCATGGTGGCATACTGACATGGCCTACATACTTACACATACACAACCATACTGACTATTGTGACTTACTGGTAATTGTGACTTGCTGGGTATTGTGTTTTGCCATATTTTGAATAATTCTCCCATAACTACTTGCAAATAACAGTACATTAACATTTTACTTTGTGCATTGGTTACCCTGCATTACTTACCAAGATATGATGGTTTAAGATTATCACATAATTACTGTATTGTTGGTTTGTGATTGACTGGGACAGATGTAAGTGCATAGTCATTTGGTTTTTTTCCTGTCAGATGGTCAAATTTGATCTCCAACTTTGATGGAAGAGACAGGTCTGTGATACACTTTAGGAATCCAGGTGGCCTTTCCTAATACACTCCTTGGTTCTATAATGTACTTTGTGTACAGCACCAATACACATGAGACTTCCTCTGGTTTCTTACCTTTGAGAATCAAACCAGGGACCTTTTGCTCTGCTTTATCCACTCGACCACTGTGCCCCCTATTTAGACGTTGTATGAATATTTACAACATTCTGAGTTTAAACTTGTTTCTTTTCGGGGGGGGGGGGGGGGGGGGGGGGGTAAAACCTTCCAACAGAATTTCAGGCAAGTGGAGATGTGTTCAGTTGTTTATACCCAGACTGTACTTCCAAACTCCCATTTCTTAGGCCGACACTAACCACTAGACAATCAGGGTCAAACCTCTTGAGAAATCTCATTGTTCATATTGTTGTTTATTGATTGAGTCTCTGTCCAAAATAAAAAAGTTTGATTACAGCGAACATTTAAGAGCTTTACCTTGAGGTTAAGTCTCGAACCTATATCTGGTTTTCAGCAAATTTCAATTTGAACTAAGATGCTTTGATAGGTTGGGGCCAGGGTTGTTAAGCAGATCATGGTCTCATTGTGCACAGTGATCATATTAATTGCTATCATGTATCATAAATGAATGAGCTTCTTTTGTGCAGAGCTGATATTTTGGTAAAAAGAAAATATAAGATTATTTCAGATACTGCATTAGTTAATATGTATCTGATTTTCTGTATTGGGATGATTATTAATGGTTTGTAATTGGACGGGGTACCAGATTAGACCATGTACTGAAATGGGTTGGGTACCTGATTGGAGCGTGTACCGAAATGGGTCGGTGCCAGATTGCAGGATATCTGTATTGATGAGAGATATATGCGGTTATGATTGATTGTACCATGTATGGTGATATGGTATATCCCAGTATTTGTTAATATTGTATAGATGTATATACACGTACTGCACCACTGATAAACCCTGCAGTACTCGTACTAGACTGTTTCCTATACTTATATCTCTCCCTCTATATCTGGTTAACAATTGATGTCAAGTGATACATATCGGGATGCATTGAAACAATAAATTGGATGTACTGATTTACCTTATCTTAATTAACTGCCTGTACATGCTCGTTAAAATGCAATTAACCAACCAACCGACTTGTACATTAATTTTAACAGTTGAGTACCATATATAGATCTTATAATTGCTACACACTATTTTGAAGAATAGGTATTTCATGTAGTGGAATGTCAAAAATAAATGCTGGTGTTGACACTGGAAAGTTTAAAATGATGATTTTATGACGAAACCCAATTCTGAAACCACCTCAACATTTTACTTACATGATTTTTGTCGAGCCCGCTTGCGGTGAGCGAGACTTAGTCGCCACTTTTGGTGTATGTGCGTCCGTCCAATTTTGTCCGGACCATAACTTTGTCATGCTTTGACCAATGTTGCTTATATTTGGCATGAATGTTCACCTCCATGAGGAGGAGTGTCATGCCCAACCCCCAGGTTCCTATCTCAAAGGTCAAGGTCACAGTTGGAGGTCAAAGGTCAAATTGAAGCTTGTCCGGACCATAACTTTGTCATGTGTTGACCAATCGTTCTCATAGTTGGCATGAATGATAACATCCATGAGGCGGAGTGTCATGCCCAACCCCCAGGTTCCTATCTCAAAGGTCAAGGTCACAGTTGGAGGTCAAAAGGTAAAATTTAGCTTGTCCGGACCATAACTTTGTCATACATTAACCAATCTTTCTTATATTTAGCATGAATGTTAACCACCATGAGGCGGAGTGTCATGCCAAACCCCAGGTTCTTATCTCAAAGGTCAAGGTCACAGTTGGAGGTCAAAGATCAAATTGAGCTTGTCCAGACCATAACTTTGTCATACATTGACCAATCTTTCTTATATTTGGCATAAATGATAACCTCCATGAGGCGGATTGTCATGCCCAACCCCCCAGGTTCCTATCTCAAAGGTCAAAGTCACAGTTGGAGGTCAAAAGGTCAAATTGAGCTTGTCCAGACAATTACTTTGTCATACATTGACCAATCTTTCTTATATTGGGCATGAATATTAACCTCCATGAGGCGGAGTGTCATGCCCCACCCCAAGGTTCCTATCTCAAAGGTCAAGGTCACAGTTGGAGGTCAAAGGTCAAATTGAGCTTGTCCGGACCATAACTTTGTCATACATTGACGAAACTTTCTTATATTTGGCATAAATGTTAACCTCTATGAGACAGAGTGTTATGCCCAACCCCCAGGTTCCTATCTCAAAGGTCACAGTTGCAGGTCAAAGGTCATATTGAAGTTTTTACGGATCATTTCTTCTTTATGCATGGTGGGATGAGATGTAAATTGGCACATTTAAGTTGGTGCTTTTTTCAACGTGCGCCGAGGCTCGACATAATTTGCCTGAGGGCACGAATTTCTAGTCATTTCCATATACTTAATTTCCAAAGGAAGATCATTTGGGGCACTCTATGGGGATTTTGAAAATAAGTCATCTTCCGTGAATTTCACAATAAACCATGGGAAAGCAGTAAATATGAAGTATATTATCAGTATACCAAAGGTAAATGGATTAGTGATCTATGGAGTAATGGTTTGAATTGTATTTCTCGATGATAATCAAAGTTGCTTATATATATATTGCTTGTTCTAGTTTTCATTGAACCCGGTACCGTAATCATATGATCGTTGCGCATAGTTTAATCCCCACATGCCCGAGTACCTTCTCACATGGTACCATATTATACAAAATACATAATTTAGAATGCCTTACCCACAACTATTCATTTATTGATTATTGATGGAGAAATCTATAATAGATCACTCGTCAGTATTGATAGCATAGACTTTCCTTAACTGGAACGAATGCTTAAATAATTAAATGCTTGCGTCAAAATAGTCACTCATTACTTCTGCTAGGTTCACTTGCAATGTAATTATACCCCCGCAAACAAAGTTTGAAGGGGGTATACTGGAGTCACCGTGTCTGTCGGTCGGTCGGGCGGTCGGTCTGTCTGTTAGCAAAATCGTGTCCGCTCTGTAACTTAGTCGTTTCTTACTGGAATTTAAAATGGCTAGGTACAACTGTTCACCACATCAAGACGGTGTGTCATGCGCAAGACCCCAGGTCCCTAGTTCAAAGGTCAAGGTCACACTTAGAGGTCAAAGGTTATATAGGCATCCAAGTCGTGTCTGCTCTGTAACTTTGTTGTTTTTTACTGGATTTTAAAATTGTTTTTTAAAATGTTCACCACATCATGCGCAAGACCCAGGTCCTTACCTCAAAGGTCAAGGTCATACTTAGAGGTCAAATATTAAAAGGCTCAAATAGGCATGTGAATCGTGTCCGCTCTGTAACTATGTCATTTTATATTGGATATTTATATTACTTGGTACAAATGTTAACTACATCAAGACGGTGTGTCATGCGTAAGACCCAGGTCCCTAGCTCAAAGGTCAAGGTCACACTTGGAGGTCAAAGGTTAAAAGGCACAAAATTGTGTCCGCTCTGTAACTTTGTCATTTTTTATTGGATATTTATAATACTTGGTACAAATGTTCACCACATCAAGAAGGTGTGTCATGCCCAAGACCCAGGTCCCTAGCTCAAAGGTCAAGGTCACACTTGGAGGTCAAAGGTTAAAAGGCACAAACAGGCATGTGATTCGTGTCCGCTCTGTAACTTTGCCATTTCTTATTGGACATTAATGATACTTAGTACAAATGTTTACCACATCAAGACGATGTGTCATGTGCAAGACCAAGGTCAAGGTCACACTTCAAAGGTTATATAGTCATGCAAGTTGTGTCCGCTCTGTAACTTTGTCGTTTCTTACTTGATTTTAGAAGTGCTTGGTACAAATGTTTACCACATCAATCAAGTTTTTGTATATTTTTTTGTCCTATTTTTTTTTGGATTTTTTTGTTTTTCGACATTTTTTTCAAACTGTATTTGGAATTTTTTTTTTTCAAATTCTTTTTCGATTATTTTTGGATTTTTTTTGTTTATTTTCGAAAAAAAAATCCATTTTTTTGGCGGAAGACCTAGGTCCCTAGCTCAAAGGTCAAGGTCATTTAGAGGTCAAAGGTTATATAGTTATGCATGTTGTGTTTCTTACTGGATTTTAAAAGGTAAAAGTAACTATAAATTTAAATAATATTCCTGTGTCAAGCAGTGCTGCTGGGGTATGATTCATCTAGTTTTATATGGTTCATATAATTATGTCATAATTTGATATCGAAAGCTGAGTACATGTACTCAAATAATGAGTCATTCTTAATTCTCTAAAACTACTTACACTCAAATAATGAGTCACACTAAAATCTCAAAAAAGTACCTGCACTCAAAATAACAAGAGTCACTCTTCAATCTCAAAAAGTACCTGCATACACTCAAATAATAAGAGTCACTCTTAAATCTCAAATGTTCTTGGACTCAAATAATGAGAGTCTCCGAGTCACACTTAAATCTCAAATGTTCTTGGACTCAAATGATGAGAGTCACACTTAAATCTCAAATGTTCTTGGACTCAAATAATGAGAGTCTCAGAGTCACACTTAAATCTCAAATGTTCTTGGACTCAAATAATGAGAGTCTCAGAGTCACACTTAAATCTCAAAAAAGTACCTGCACTCAAATAATTTCAGAGAGTCACTTTTAAATTTCAAAAATTACTTGCACTCAAATGAAGAGTCAAATTAAAATCTCTAAAAAGTACTTTCACACAAATAATAAGAGCCATTCTTAAATCTCAATAAGAACTTGCACTCAAATAGATATTAAAATACTTAAATCTCAAAGAAGATGGATCTTTCAGCATTCTGAGAGTTATGATGTCAGCAGAAAGAATCATGATTTGAGGCTCTCGAATTTTAACCAGTACCACTGGTCACTGTGATCTTGTGCTCTTGAATGGTCTGAATAGATTTCTGCTCTAGTGGTCAAAGGAACTGCACCGGTACTTGCTCTTGTTACCTGTTGGGATTCTGAATATTGTATCAAGAATTATAGATACCGTATAGGAATCGTGAACTATCCTACATGGCCTCGATCTCTTGAAGCTTCTCAAGTATTAATCTCAACTGATATCCTTTCCACTACCATCACATACTAATGCAAACTAGCCGGGATGGCCATTTTGGCCTTCCATAGTAAACGACCTAAATGCCCAAATTCGTGAATTTTGCTGTCATGGGTACACAGGCATCCCAGACTGAAGGAAATTAGGACCAAAGATCGTGCACAGGTTTATAGGCCTGCTGGCCTCCTTTAAAGAGGGCTTTGAACGTAGATTTTCCGAAACTGAAATAACTGGTGTTACCGGCCATTGCCGTACGATTCCCTGTGGAATTGCATTAACATTTAGCGCCAAGAAGTTTTTATTTTTCATAGAGGCAATATAAATCTAGACAAAGGGGTTGGGATCAATGCACTTAAGGGGCCCAAAATTAAGCCTACCAAGCTAAAAAATAAGTTTTTCGCGCAAGGGTCACCGTCACATCGTCATTTCCGGTGACCTTTAGTCGAAATGTTGACAACTTTTCCTACTTTCACTTTGGGGCAGGAGTGTAGCATACGGATGTATCGAGTTTTTATCAGTTCTGCAAGTCAATAATGTCTCAGGGACGGGGTATAGGGTCCATATGAATTTCTCAAAGGCCCCCCCCCCCCCCCAAAAAAAATCGTGGTAGCGGAAAGGATATTGAGCTTTTACTCAAATCAGAGTCTTGAGTTTAAGACAATCTAAACTTTGAGCTATTGAAATTAACTGTTATGAACTTAGAACAATGTTTTTATTTTGTGATACCAATCTTGAGTCCCGTCTCAAAGATGTGCGACCATATTTGATCTGTCAATCAAGTTTAGATTGAGATGCTTCGGGAGATAGGGGCTTGTCTTACTAACAAAATTAAATTTCCAAATGCTGTAAACTGTAACTTATGTGTAACATTTGTTGTTTTCTATATTTCAGAGTAATTGTTTTGGAGAGTCGACCAACAGACCAACCGGAAGCAGCATCCAACCTCTATGTATTAGCAGGCCATGAGAACACATACTGATACACATAGTGGAAACATGGAGTGCTGACTTACATATACTTGTGTTAACTCTACATTATGTGATGTACACATATACTTGTTTTAACTCTACATTATGTGATGTACACACATATACATGTGTTAACTCTATGTGAAGTGATGTACACATAATGTATGTGTGTTAACTCTACATGATGTGATGTACACTTTCTGGTGTCTAACATTCTTACATGCATGTATTTTGACATTTTGTACAATCAAATTACATCTCAGACTATTGACCTATTGTGATAGAAGTCCAAAAGGGAGGTAATTACAAAAGTGGACGGAAGAGTTATCTTCTCATTAAGGAGAGGTACTTATGAATGAGAACGGGAAGAGTTATCTTTCCTAATTTATTAATCAACATGACCGCAAAGATGGAAGCTTGTATGGCTTTTTTTATAGAAAACTTGGATGTCTCCACAAAAGTATTTACTGATACAAGACAACAATTACAGTGCCGTGCCATAAATGACGTTTCTGTAATAAGTTTGCCAAAATTGTTAATAAGTTTGCCATAAACGTGTCTGCGAAAACCTTCACTGAATTATTTTTCTGAACAATACATCTAGAGATAGCCCAGACGTAGTCTAGTGGATAATACTTGTAATATTGGATAAAATATGGTTTTTTTGTCTTTTTAACTGTCATCGAAAGTCAGCGATTGTGGCCATGCTCACTTAATTTCACTGGAG
The DNA here is from genome assembly GCA_947247005.1 of Spisula solida. NCBI lineage: Eukaryota > Metazoa > Mollusca > Bivalvia > Venerida > Mactridae > Spisula > Spisula solida. The sequence continues at coordinate 7,056,403 of OX365945.1, forward strand.
GACCCTTTCTCGAAAGATTTTCTACAAGGTTTGGAAGTTAACTTGTGGCACTGCACTGTATGTTAAGTTTAGTTTGTTGGACATGTTCAGTGATAGTGGTATTCATGGATCTGCTTTATTATAATAACCAGTTATTTTAATACATAATTCTTTTTTATTGAAATTGTTTTAAACAATATAAAATTTTATGATGAATTGTTATATTCAGCAACGATGTCATAATATGTGTGGTATTTTGTGTTATAGTGAAAGTGATTAACCAGATCAAACATTAGTTGTCATGACGATTTCTGTATCTGTTCTGTATCTGTTCTACCATTCTAAGATTGATGTTTTCTTTTAAACCATGTAAGTCCTATGTTCCACTTTGAGAACAAGTTGGACCTGTATAGTGAACAAATTGAAACCATATTTCTGAATGTATTTGATTGTGTTTGTTGTCAGTTACTGTGGAATCATTTATATTTGTTGGGGATTTTTCTTGAATTCCATAGATGATTAAGTCCTCAAATTAATCAAATCCACCACAATTTATTGTTGTTTGATGTATTTATGTTTCCAATTTATAGTGAGGGAGACAAATTGCTTTTGTGCTTGATGATTAATTTGTAGGATTTCAATGCAACTTCTCATGAATACTACAATGTACCAAGCCTAGTTGGGCATATTATCAGGAATTTTAAGTTTGATGATTATTGCCCGAGTTATGGTCCTTTGTTGGAGACATGCATTTTTGCGTCACAAACCCTTCTAGTTTTCAACCAAAGTCCAACCCCACAAGTATAAATGATCTGACAGTAAATTGTTCTAGTTGTTCAGCTATGATCTTACTACTGTAAAATCACATATTTTCGTGGGTATTAAATTTTCGTGGATTTTTATAAAAGTGCTCTTTCGTGGGGTTGTAAATTCGTGGTTTACAGAACATGGAAGTCTAAACCTATGTCTGACTTATAGAGGTCGATTAATTCAAGGGTATTAGATTTTGTGGAGGAGTTCAACAACGAAATCAACGAAAATTCAATTCTCTCGAAAAATATGATTTTACAGTATATTCTCAATGACATGTCTTTTCCCTGATAGGGTTTTCTCTGTCTGTGATAACTCTTGCCTTAAATGCTTCGAAATATGCTTCAAAGTAGAGATTGGATGCATTAATGTATTGATGTCATACCCGGTACATAGTTGTTCTCAGTGGTACCATTAGTAGTTCCACCTGAATGTGTTGGTAAAACTTCTAAAACGTTTAGATTCAGTGAAGTTTATGTTAAATAATTGATTGCTTTGTGACCTTGACAGATGACTTGCAAATACTGAGGGTGCTATTAACCTTCATTTTAAGACTGATACTCGGAGATAAACTTATAAATGTTCAATTTTCTAATCATCCCCATGTTGTTTATGATGCGTTAATTTTCATATCAATTGGCATGGGTTACAGCAATTAATGTAGACAAAAATTCATTGTCTTAGATTCAAAGGAAAAGAAATATCAGTAAATATAAACCTGACAAATTTTAAGTCTATGTCTGGGTATTTTTAGTCTTAAAATGGTGATGAATATTGAATAATGTCCTGATTGTTGAAATAAACTTGCAAGATGTTTATATTGAAAGGTCCTGATGTCATCTCTTACTTTGTGGTTAAAAAGTATTTTTAACGTTTATGTATGGCTGTTCTTCTATTATTCATTTTTTACTTTTCTTTATTTGACAGCAGCTATAAGACATGTAGAGAGAGTATCTTCTAATATAATGATATTCAAATTAATATGTCAAGAATTAATGTTGCTTCGGTACGAGGTCAAATCTTGATATTTTTATGTAATATTTGTGTTTCAAACAGTTATATGTGTATTGACAGAGAAAACCACAGTGTTACAGTTATATATCATAAAGTGCAATCTTATGTTTGTTAAGTATTGTATAACTTTGTATTACCACAATTGTTGGAAGGAAATTTATTGAAACTTGTCTCTCAAGAACCGGATACTAAAATATGACCTCTTACTCGTTGAGACACATTTTGATACATCTACCGTACTCAACCATTGCAATTTGTTTCAAATAATTATTATGGAGATTGTGTATATGATAAAAGTAGTATGAGACCAGGCTACTGTTTTATCAAAGCACTCAGGTAATCATCAACTTACGTCCAAATTCAAATACTTTATAATTCTTTAATAGCCAAAAATTGGGGTAAATGGATCTGTAACATTAACAATGATTCTGTAATGAACTCCTACAAAATCATACCAGTCTGAAATGTGTAGTTGTAAAAGCAGTATAAGGACTTAAAATGTGAGTGTAAGTTTAAGGTTCCCGTAAGTGCTTTGATAAAACAGTACCCAGGATACGGTTGGGTAACAGATTAGGTGTATATGGAGTAATCGGTTAAGTTACAATATTTCTGTGCCAAATACTTAGATAATTGAAGGTTTTCTTGATAATTGAAGATATATACTTAAACAATTGAAGGTTTTCTTGATAATTGAAGATATATTCTTAGACAATTGAAGGTTTTCTTGATAATTGAAGATATATTCTTAGACAATTGAAGGTTTTCTTGATAATTGAAGATATATTCTTAGACAATTGAATGTTTTCTTGATAATTGAAGATATATTCTTAGACAATTGAAAGTTTTCTTGATAATTGACGGTGTTCTTGACATGCCAGTTATAATATTATGATATACTTTCTATTAATTATATTTCATAGATTCTATTACAAAAACATGTGTATTATTGACTGACAAGCATTGTCATGAGTGCTATTTATCTTCTTCCAATATTTGAGTGAATTGTTTTTACAATACAAGGTTAATGTCCCTTGTGTTTTGAAATGGGATAACATTTTACTATGTATATTTTGTTATTGACATTGATTCATGTATTTGCTAAATAAAAGCATTTTGCCGTAGTTACTTAATTTATTATTTGTGTTATGTTTGCTAATAAGCCATAATGACAACAGTTTGTATGGAGACCTACGACCTTTCACTGGGATTATGAAATGCTAGATCGGCTGTTACAAGGACTACTGTTGTCTTTGGTTGCTTTATAATAAGTAAATTAGCATCTAATCCACAAAAAAAACATCTGTAGCAGTATTGAAAATATTAATGTAGACAGTTTCTGGAACTATATGAATGTGGATGCTCATTGGTTTGCCTAAAGACGTTAACTTTGTAATAAGAAACAGGCAATGTTGACCCTGAGAGGCTTGGCATCCCAAAAACACTGCAATAGTACCTTGTAAGATCACTTCTGGGACATCTGAAAATGGGTCTTATTAGATTATTGAGTTGGTCTTTATAGTGTGGTTAAATAACGGCAAAACAGTGAATATGGACCTGAAATTTATCAACTTCTTGTAGTGGTGGTATTTAAGTGACTGTTTACTATACAGTAAAACCTCAATAGTTAGACCACATACTCGACCCTTGAAAACTGGTCTCATAAGAGGGATGGTCTTAATATTGAGGTTAAATAAAGAGCAAAATAGAGGGAATGTCTTAATATTGAGGTTAAATAAAGAGCAAAATAGAGGAAATATACCTGAAATTTGTGGTCTTAATTTAAGGTGGTCTTATTATTGAGGTAGTGTGAAGATGAGGTCCTGTATGTGTTTAGCTGATTTGATCACAGAAATTGATAGCGTGTCTTATAGTCCCAGAGTCTGGTCTTAATATTATCAGTATTTTTATTTTTGACATTTTATTGCATGTATATATATAAGTAATGTTTAGCATATCAATTATTCATTTGTGTATAATTATCATAGTTTTGTCACAGTTAATGGACGTGTTCATTCTGTCGTTGTTAAACACCTGTTTTGTTCAATATTGTTACTACAGATGACTACACATGCCAACCAATTATCTAGTATTGTCTACCTGTGGAACTAATGAGGTAATGGTACACATGACAGCACTGACACTCTCATGTAGGTATCAATAACTTAGGTGGATGAGAAATTCGGAATATTCCTGATATATACCTAAGTATACTGAAATTTTCATATAAAGAAAGTTTTCTTCCCATCTCTGATTGAAATATATACATTATATCAGTAAATTTGGTATTACATTGTATTGGAAATTGTTCACCGTATGCATACATCGTTCTGAACTCCAGATTTTGTTGAAAATGATGTTGATTATTTTATATCAAACAATTGGCCTACAATACTTGATATACTGTATATATGGGCTGTCCATGTTGTATATATGGGCTGTCCATGTTATCTGCTGAATTTAGTTAGGCTGTTATGAATTAATTCCTAGATTATCATCCCCTGTCCCTTTATTGTTGATGTCACTGGGCCCTGGAAATCAGTCGTAATCAAATCCAGATACACATTATGCTGTAAATTACCTGTATTTCAAATTTGTGTGATCTTTATTTCCTGAATTTCGGTAACATACTTATTTTTCAGATTTTTGAATATGTGATAAGGTTTCAGGACAAGTCTTCATGTTACGAAAGTATATTTACGTGAATTAATATATATTCATTTACAAGGAATTTAATTAGTGAATTGTAGTGATAAAACATTGTGAATGATACACGACATACTGTATCTAGGCTTTGGAAAATTTCAGAAAATTGGACAAATAATCTAGTAATTAACTTATATTGGCCTTAGTTTGTATTATTTTCTGTTCATCATTAGTTAATTAAATGTTGACTGGTATTATTTCTGTTTAAATTTGTTTTATTTGTTTCATAGATATTATAATGATCATAAGATTATGTTGATCTATCTTGTTTTCTGGTAGATTCTTTTGAAAATGATTTTAATTTGTACATTTTACTTAACATGATCTGTTCACTGTAGTTCATTATGTTTTTGTTCTCAATAGTCTTAAATATGTACAGATAATTCTTTGTTGTAGTTAGAAAATTATTGTAAATATTCTTGTTCTAAATTTTTAATCCTTTATTTTAGAGTTTCTACATGTAGTGTATGTCCAGTTTGTTTCTGTTTGTTCAACCAGTTTCTGACATTAATAAAAGTTCAATGTATACAATCATATAATGACCATCTATGTACCGGTTCTTTAATGTTCAGTTGATTCTTGAAATGTATCATATGTTTCTGTATTAGTCTCTGAATCACTTTCTTTGTCACATACATGTATAACTAACAACAATATGAACCACATGACAGACATGTATGTGTCAATATTAACCACAAGAAGGATATGTATGTGCCAATATTAATGACATCACGTACATGTATGTGTCAATAATAAACACATGGCGTACATGTGCTTAAACTGTTCAACCATCTAAAATAAAACCATAGAAAAATTCTGAACAGGATTTATTATAGAATTATTATTGTGTATGGTTCTATCATGGAACGCCATTGAAACACCAAATTTTAATGTAGTCTTGAGTTAGTAATTGCAATGTAAATACCACAGGTGTCCATATCGTGACGTTAGCCCTTTTAGTATTATTATATATACTATTATGATACAAATTGTAAAACATTTGGATACAACCACCTATGATAAATACTAAGAATTCACCATGTACATATTTATGAAAGTTTGTTGTTTTATGTGGTCTAATTCTATCTGTGATGCTGTCAGTGTTGGATATATTCACAGCTTTTATTCGGTATGCATTGTCCTATACATCATGTCATGCTTTGTTCTAAGTCAGCTATTTTATTTTACAATTATTGGAAGTGATAAGTTGAAACTTCACTATTCTTCCATCTTAACTCTTCTCTATTACTGTATTCCTTGCCAGCGCATGTCAACATTTTGCAATCACCAGTTAGCAATATGGAGATGGTTAACACAGTGTAACTACTGTCTAATCAGAATCAGAATAGTTGATTCCATTGTAAATATGTTAGGCAGGGGCGTAGCCAGCGATACAGATGTATGCATGTGCGTAAAACATTAATTTGAACTTACTTACCGGTACTTACGTAATTAATCTGAACTATAGAAATATAAAGATGGTCAAAATAACATTAAAGTCCCAAATTTTCACAGTCGTGAGGACCCCCCAACCATAACCCCCAACTCCAAGGCTTGTGTGTGTAACATCAATTCAAGCCTGGCTACGCCCCTGTTCGGGGTCTATGGAGTGAAGGGTTAATTGGTCATAGCCTATCTACCTGTTAGTTTGTGCCCTTTTTGAAGTATTGTATACATTGGTAACATAGTATGTGCGCATACTAAAGTATGACATTGCAAGGGAATACAAACTTCTAGGAATGGAGTATTTATAAGTAATAATCGTAATTTTTTATATCATATTTCTGTTATGATAAGGAATTTGTTGTAAATTTACAAAAGCAATATAACTTACAGCATGACCATTGAAAAAACATTTTAATGAAGTCATGTATCAATTTTAAGAAGCATGTTTTTAATGGATCTTTAATACTTAAATTTAGGAGTTTATGACTAGGTATACAGTAACTGATGTACTAAATCTGGTCGTTGTACCCATTCATGTTCGAGGGTTGATGGCAAAATAGGTCTATCTACTTCTTGCAATATTTGTAGATCCACCCATTTTGTCTTCATTTTTTGAGTTGGTTGTTATATTTTGTGGAATCATATATTGTTGCCTCATGTGATCCTGCCTCATGTGATCGTGATGTATCGTGAGCTTCAGTGTGTTTGTTTCTCATTATGTGCCCAATCACATTTCTTCATGTATTTTCTTAAATAAATTGTAAACATTGTATTTCTCTGTGTCAACTGGACACAAGCTGATCCTTAATTTATGTAACTTAAAAAATAAAAACACATTCCCAAAGCTGTAGTTTTGTTGTTTTACATGTATATGCAAAAGAAGCAAATTATGAGCCTTCGGCGCAACAAGGTTGTATCTCTCTATATAGTAGGCCTATATAGCAAGATACCACCTTGTTGCGCCAAAGGGACAATATTATGGTGTATCCAGAATTCTTTACTAAGTGGTGAACATCGTCCAGAAGTCTCCCAATCTCATTAAAAGCATGTCCACACTTAGCTACACGTTTCAAACTGACAAAGAGGCGACTGAAGCTGAAGCCAGTATACCATTGTTGCTAAATCAATTGTATTGGTGACAAGTAATGTCATTTGTTCAAAGGGGAGTGATATAGGCCCTACAGTACAACCTGTAATATGACCACCCATGGAACCCTTAAAACTGAATTAACAGAGTGAAAATGGACATGAACTAGTGTTCATAAAAAAATGTTCTTTATTTGAAGGTTGGTTTATTGAGGTGGTCTTAAGTGAGGTTGTACAGATTAGGCTTACTTGATCAATGGACAATGAATCCAATGATTAGATTTAAAACAAAAATATTTAAAGCAAATGTGGAAATTTAGACAAATGCATGTTATGAGTAAGTGGTGAGCCAGCGATACATACTTCTTACACACTAACATTATTTGAAAAGTAAAAATATAAATAGGCCTATGGCAAAAATGGTAGTAAATTTGAAATTTCCACAATCATGAGGACCCCAACCAAAACCACCAACTTCAAGGCTTATTTGTGTAACATCAATTCGAGCCTGGCTTACGCCCCTGTGAATAATAATCATTGAATTTAAAATTATATTGTAGAATCTATAATTAGAGACTTACTATATATGACTATGCTAAAGGCTATTATCTTTATAAATATAGTTGAACGTCTAATAATATGAATATGAATTAATTTTCTAATAAATAGAGACATTATTCTTATAATTCTTGATTGATTTTTGGCCCATTTCTATTTCATGCGCCTCCCTGTTATAATCAGCATTGATTGTTGGGAGTATTAAATAGAAATAAATAGAAATCCTCTTCAAAAATGAAATATTTACACTGCTTATCAAAGTTCTCTATATGACATCAAACCAGTGTAGTATAATATCTTCTTACATTGCTATCTTGGTATTGTATAAACTATGATTATTTACTAATTTAGAGTAGAGCTACTGTAGATTCTATCTCTAAAACTTAAGATTCTAAAATAAATTTATTCTAAATCTAATTATATAATTTCATATTTCATTAATTACATATGATGTTAATATATCTAGCCACCAACATAAACTCTGTAACACTTGTGGTTTTATTAACGTAACTTAAACTCTACACTCCTTTTATGATAACAGTGTTTACAGGATCAGGGCCTGATCAAAGGTCTTTGTCAGTTGTATTGATATTTTGCTGATAGTTTGGTCACGTGACACGTGTTTCTATAGAGATAACCTCTCTAACCAAAACAAAGACCGATTTACTCAAATATGGCGTAAATACATTCGTCGATACACAATATAGTTCGCCGTTTGGGTTGTGGTATTGAAAAATCTACTAGTTTCGGAAGATATTTTTAGACGAATATTTTTATAAAATGATATGATTTATTTAATGTCAAATTAGTAAATTATAAAACTCATTATTAAAAAAGTTAATATACGGCGGATAGATTCGCGCACTTCTTACATATGCAATCATTATGGCGACTGACAGATTCGTACAATGGCGACGAAAAAAATCAAGAATTCCTTGCTACTGAAGTTATATGAAGCTAACAATAGTCGTTAAAGAAACGGAAAGTTGTATTTTAAAGTGTTGTTTATTCTTGCCAGTAGACGTCTGTGATTATTTAATCCATATTGTGAAGATTTTGGGATTCAATTTACGTAAACAACGGAACAGGTGCCCGAACAATATCGAAATTCCGTTCATATCTGTTGAGAAATACGACGTTTTCTGCATGTGATGACAATTTGGTGTGTAGTACTCATATAATTCCTCTAATATCAGTAACGATGAAACGGACTAGATAGAGTAGTTTGGAATATTGACTCAAGGTCAGATTTGGTTATCGACCTTCGGTTTGTTATGACAGTTGATGAGTGGGATTCATCTAGTCATCATAGAAGTTACAGAGTGTTTGTGTGACAATTATAGAGGCAGTGACTATGGAGAAATACGAGAAGATATGTCGTATAGGAGAGGGGTCTTACGGTGTAGTGTTCAAGTGTAAAAATCGAGAAACTGGACAACATGTAGCAATTAAAAAATTTGTGGAGTCAGAAGAAGACCCCTTGATTAAAAAGATAGCTATGAGAGAAATAAGAATGTTAAAGGTTTGTATATATATATAATAAACATGTATACCGTACTGTACATGTCTTTTAAAATATGTTCTGTCTTTATAATAAATAGAATAAAAAAATTGTGTCCACTTTTCACCTTTCCGGAGTAGAACATATGTGATTATTTTTAAGTCTGCATCGTATGCTATAAAAGTGTCATTGTTTATTATGATATACAGTCAAACCTGCGTTAAAACAACCTCATGCAAACAAAGACAAACCATCTGCAACGATCACCAAATTATTCTTCCATCACTGAGTCCATTTTCAATTAAATTCAAACTATATTCAAAGAGACCATTTATCAATAAAGACCACTTTTGCTATTCTACTGTTTGTTTTAGCCAGTACAGAAATGTTTGAATGTATTTCAGATATAATGAAATACAAATTACAGTATTTTCATATTTCAGCAATACATGAATTCGATTCTTCTGTCAACCTGTATGTATGTCAAATATGCAGACTGACAGGGCTTGAACCCGAGACCTTTTGGTTACAGGGTGAATGCTTGAATGTCCCAGCCCAAGTTTCTCCCCAATAAGTAATAAAATCCTTAGACTTATACACACTACTAGTACTACATACAAATGTATACACCCTATCAAAGAATTCCTGAAGTTGACAGAACCTCTTTAGAACTTTCTAAGGGTGTATTGTTGGTATATTTACTTTGAATACCAAATGTAACTGGTTGTGACAAATGTGCAGCCGGACCTTTGTCCGATCTTGGGACCATTCACTTATAGGGCAAAAGCTCTGCTGACTTAGCTTGCCAGTCGACCTACACAAGTTTTTTCCCTAGAAACTAAATCCAGTGGGTTATGTATTTGATTTCTGATTTGCAAGATTTGGTTTACCCTTTAATTTGCATGAGGTGAAAAAATATTAACTGTAATGCGCTGCTGATGTTATTTTGATTTAAATAAGAAATACACCATTTCAATTGTTCTAAATTATATATATACTGTACTTAAAACAGCCTGTGTAATACTGTAACTGTAAAACTTGTTTATACCGCAGGATTAGTGAGGGAAAACCAGATTGCATTGAATTGCCGAGTAAATGTGTATATTCCTTGAATTGGCAACAAAAAAAGATTTGTAAAACTTGTTTATACCGCAGGATTAGTGAGGGAAAACCAGATTGCATTGAATTGCCGAGTAAACGTGTATATTCCTTGAATTGGTAACAAAGATTTGTAAAACTTGTTTATACCGCAGGATTAGTGAGGGAAAACCAGATTGCATTGAATTGCCGAGTAAATGTGTATATTCCTTGACAAAGATTTTTTAAAACAGAAATGCTTAAAAGTTTTGGTTACTGCTATAAAGTTATTAAACATCAATTAAGTTTATTGCCATTTTAGATGCAGTACTAAATATTTAAAATTAATTAATAACTATGATTCACAATGCCATCTGGAAATAAATACTGTCACTATGTAAAAAAAGATATTTCATTTTGTTTTTTAAAATCCATTACAATATTTTAACTCTATCTGCTTGGCTTGTGCAAGTTGTAGTGTGTGGAATGTAAAATTGGTCAACTGATAATTTTTTGATAATTTCAATTTCTGGTGGAGTGAGATTCATTGTAGATATATTAATAATTATTATATGCGTTTCATTAATTATTCTTGTATCACAAAAATGACATATATTGATTTATTATACATGTATATACTAATTTTGATGTTAAAGTGCTAAACATAATTTTTCATATTTCCAAGAATCTTTTTATAAACAATAAATTTACATAAAAATGCAAGTTTTCATTTTCCACATCTACGAAGAATGACAGAATTATAATACTGTCGAAATTGTGACTAATTTGAAATTTTGAGTATCAGAACATTGAACAAACTTTGGTCCGTAACAAACTTTGGTCCGTTATTTTGATTTCTTTTACTGTTAACAATCTTCCATGACTTATCATGGTAATCTACCAAAATTATCTCCAAAACCAAATGCATATATCTTAAAAAGTTTTAACTTTGCAAGGCATGAACCGATTTTACTCTAATGACCCTTTTGCTTGAGTAGTTGGACTGAAATATGAAAGTATGTATGTTATATACCTAACTATTGTTTGGTATTGTGGTTCTAACAATGGCACGAAATATGAACTGGGCTTTGAAATAAACTGATTATGTTTATCAGTTCATGTGTCAAAAGTAATGTATTTATCTGATATTAGATATGCTTGTCTTGCTGGAAATTATGACAAATGCTTTCTCTGAGGAAAACTTCTATAATAGGTAATATAAACTATAGAATAGGATAAGTTTCAGTGATTGTGTTGTTTTGTTTGAGCCATATGATTTAATGTTTCACGCATGTATGGATTAAATTGAGTGAAATAATGAAGGATAATAACCCTTGTTCCATTCTAACGTATCCAAATTCAATTTTTTGTGTATTATTTTTCCGTTCTAGTGATGAATGGCTCCTAAAATGCAGCTTTTGATGTCTTTATTAAATTTTTACAATTCCTTAGATTACTCTGAATAGGATAGTCATATTGTCTAAATTCTAGTACAAATAGTCAATCTTTTTACTCCAGAATTCAATGCAATCTGGTTTTTCCACACTAATCCTGTGGTACAAGCAACTTTTATTGTTGCCATGCCACCAAATGCCAAGCATAGCATTTATTTGCCAGTCAACTTTCATCTGAAACTTGGCCGGCATATGAGTGCCTCTATCCGTGCTGTCGCAACAATTAATATTCATACATAGACAAATGAAATAGATAATGCTTATTTAAATCACAAAAGCATAAGCAGCAGATTACGGTAAATATTACATGTATTTGTTCCTCATGTAAATAAAGAGGGAAAACCCAAATATTGAGAATTTCTGAATATACATTTATTTTATCAACTCTCATCAACCGAGATCGTCTAAGTCCCAAATGGGACAAAATGTCCAATTCACTCTCTCCTTTGCTGTCATCAAGTGCAGATCAGGAACTGAGAGCAAGCCTACAAACTCAATTCAATAAAAGACATTCAGTGGAATCTATCTGGGACATACATGTAACTCCTTTGTCAGGGACTCAAATCGATCAATACTTAAAAATTCCTTAAAATATCCTACATCTATTTGTGGATACGGATGAGATGTGTCTTTCTCTTGCATGGATGGCTCGGCAATGCCACACTTCTGTATGGCTTTGAATTGTTTGCACTACAGGATTTAATACACTTGGTTATTTTATTACCCCAATCACAGTGTTAATTATCATAATCATATATGTAATTTCTTGTTTCAGCAACTGAAACATCCAAATTTGGTCAATTTGATCGAAGTGTTCCGAAGAAAGAAACGTCTACATCTTGTATTTGAGTACGTAGATCACACAGTGCTAAATGAATTGGACAGACATCCAAGAGGGTAATGAGTTCTATTTTTCTTCATGATGCAATTAAATGAGTTTACTTTGAAACTTTGATAGGCCAAACTGTCTTCAGATCTGGCAAGCAATCTACTGTTTGAGTGTTATATGGTATATTCAAACTGTATGAGTGTACTAATTACGCTAAAAGAACAGATTGCGCTGGAACTTAATAATCTGTATGAAGTAAAACTGGTCAAGGCATCTAAGTTTTACAGTATGTTCGGTATATGTATACACATACTGAAACAGGTTAACCTATATATTGGTTTCATAAAAAGAGCCACAGTTTGTAATTCTAGCAGTAATCAGATACAGAGCATCAAAAATGATGTCAAGAGTTGTAACATTAATCAAAATGCCAATAAATACAGAATTCTACATTTGCTACCTAACTTTAACTTTTGTCAGATTTCTTACTGAATGTGGATGTACATTTTAAAAAATATTATGTGTAGTTTCCTCATGAAGAACACAGTTATGTTTGTACATAAAATGTATTTTATTTCTCTTTACAGTGTTCCAGAACCAATGGTTAAAAGAATTGTATACCAAGTGTTGTTAGCAGTCAATTTTTGTCATCAACACCATGTAAGTATATCGTACTGTTGATAAACACCTCTCTACATGACCACACACTATGTGCCCATACTTCTGGCTACAACTGTTTGTGTAAAAAGAACTCCTAAATTATCATCTTTTCTTTCCTAGCCGTATTTATGTTTGTTTCATGTACTCATATCTTCTTTGACCTAATTTGTTTTCTTAAAACCAGTCAAATAAAGCAAGAAATGGAAGGAATTGTTTCTTAGATGATTTTAATACATGTAGGATTCCCATGGTTGGGAAAGGCCAGGGAAATTTTTTGTATATTTAACAAAATCATCTGATAATTTTAAATAGAAAATTAAGACTTATAGTCGTCAGCAAAAAGTCAAATGTCAATATTTTTGGTCAGGTAAATTTGAAGAAAAATTGGTCATAAAAGTGTCAGTGATATTTTTCCTTTCTTTGATAAGTGGGAACTCTTAATGAAGGTACAATGTGAATGTTTTGAAAATACAGCATAAAACTATCATACCTATCCTAAAATTGATAAATTCAGAATATAATTGGGTCATGAATTTGTATTAGTTGTCACTGACCATACTAACATGATGACTAATCACAAACTTTAAACATAGGTGGGACATTAAGAACTTTTTCATGTTATTTTGTTTACAAATAGTTGCATAAGGATACCAAGACAAAGAAATAAATTCCAAATTCTGCGTTTTCGAAAACTCTTGTCTTAAGCTATTATAAATAATTGTATCCCACTTTATGTAAGAACACTCTTTGATTTGTCTGTACATCATAAATAAGTTTAATACTTGTAAGTCCCTTAATTTCTTTATCAACATCTTGATTTATTGAAATATAAATTTGGTTTTGAAGCCAATGTATGTTTTGTCGATGAATATTTATGATGTCACGTTATTTCGCCTGCTATAATTTCTCTCACTTATCGCTTTTCGTGTACATGTAACGATGTGTTGGTTTGATGTTGAAGGGTAGAATTTATTGGTGAAATATATTACAACTTCATACCACCTCTATCATAACCACACTGCACACTTCAAGTAGACTTTGATATGATTTATTTAACTATTGAATAAAATTATGTATAATTGGTTAACGGGTAACATCAATATTCTTTCATGTAAATAATGAGTTATTAATTCACCTCCAGCCAGTTACCATATTTACTCTTTAATTGCAGTTAAGCAAACACAAAACTGCCGATATTATTTGATATAAAATTTTAAAGAACTCGTGACTTGAAACTGAATTATTGACAAATCAATCGAGCCATGTTTAATCTCACGAAGACAAGGAAGTTCCTGTATCGTCGCCAAAAATATTCTGAAGTATTTATTTTTGTAAATGGGTTTGGTATTCAATATGAAGGGTTGAAAATTAATATTTTACTTTAGAAAAATTGTAGACACATCAGAGTAATATGAACATGATAATGATTTGTAAATATCTATTTAGTTGAAGTAATTTATTTTCATAATAGGAAATTGATAAGTCAGGTTTATGACGACGTCTCGTTGAAGATGACATGTTAAATTTTACTTACTCAATGCAATATGTGAAGTTTTTACCGCCTGTCTGCTCTATGATTTATTCAAAAAAAAAATCTGAAAATAATTTGTAATTTATTCTGCTAAATTAAATCTAAAATTGTTATTACAAGCAAATTCTTAATTTATTTTTAAGTCGTTTTCTTTATGTGACGTAGGGCAACAATTATTTTGGCATGACTTTGTTGATGCTTGTTTGTACATGTATAATTGTATTTAAACAATTTCTGTCTGAAAGGCATTAAGAAATGTCTGTATACCAGGTTTCTTGGAACTTGTCAAATTGACTGACCTGTCTAATATTTTGAGTCCCAATGTGGAATACTATTTTGTATTTTGTCTATTTATTTATGTTTTGATCAGACTAATTTATTATTAATTCTATTATTTAAAGATATGGTTTTGTTATAAAAACTTGTATTTGTTGAGTTGGTCACTCTGAAAGTGGTTTCTGACATTCACATAGTCCTGTATTGAAGAAATTAGTGATTTTTTCGTGAGAGTTTTATTTTCGCTTATATTTGTGAGGATATTGACCCCCGAATTATGTTATTCGCGCAACAAATTTCAATACAAGATCAAAATTCTCGCGAACAAAAAAATCTTGATTTTTTTTCGAAGCGCGAAATAAAAGCTATGCGAAAATTAAGTGATTAGCTGTATGCTTGTGTTGTTTGTGTGTATTATTTTTGTTGTTTATTTTTCAGTGTATACACAGAGATGTAAAACCAGAAAATATACTTATAACACGACAAGGACAAGTCAAGCTATGTGACTTTGGCTTTGCTAGAATATTAAGTAAGTTACTGAATCTTCCTGTTGAGCCTTGAACTTCTCCTTGTGTTTCTTTTGGACACTTACCTGGTATATTCAAGTGTTATGTCTCCCACATATAGTGGGGGGAGACTGTATAGATTTTGTTCAGGATGTCTGGAATTGTATGTGAGACGTTTTTTCCAGATTTATGGCCCTTCGTTGGAGAATAAAAAAGTTTTTAGCTTATAATTGAAATTCTTTATTAGGACTGTGATCTTTCGGAAACCATACTAAGGTCTTGTATTTCGCACCTGTTACACCTAAGTTCTAAGATTTATACATTTGAATTTGACTACATGCATCTAGTTTGTGTTATGAATTGTTGCTAAGTGTGAACTGTCAGTCCATTATAATAGTAAATAATCAGGTATGATCTTATTACCAGTCCTCTGATGTCAAACTGTTCATTTTGAAATCTTTCCTCATTATGATGATAAGATATTTTATAATGCATTAAGCCATGTAAAGTTATATAACATCATAATGTCAAATTGACATATTTATTGGAGCCTTTTGTTGCGCCAATTTCTCTCACATAACTTGACACCCTTCATTCACCAACTTTTAAATAAACATCATCTTATTTGCACATAAAAAATCTAATTAAATACAATTCACTTTACCGATAATGATATTAAAATGCAAATATTTATTTTGATATTGAATGGACCTGGAAAATTATCGCAGTTTCTAATTATATATGTTAGTTAAGTGCACTTAATATGGTTGCTCTTTCTATAGATATTGTTTAGATTGAAAATAATTTATTTGAGGTTATGAATTTTGATGGTTGCTATTTCTATACAGTACAGATGTACTTGAACCTTTATTGAGAACAAAATGCATTTAGAGAACGCTGTTTATAAAGGGTTGATTATTTTGTGCACTTTGTTAAATACATTAAAAAAGCATGTTTTTATGAAAGCAACTTCAATTCTGGTGCTTAAAATGTCTGATCTTGTATATCTCTCACTGTATTGAGTGTGTTTGTACACAATCAATTATGGTAATACATTTATGGTAATGTTAAAGATATATTACACTGATTATGGTTGAACCAGTCATCTAACATTATTACAGTGTATATAGAGGAAGTTCTACGGCCTTATTTAACATAATCATCTAGTTGTTGTTGCCCTCTCAATGTGTTGTATGTTACACATTGGACACAAATTTCAACCTGTTTCCATGTTAAGTTAAAATACCAGTGCATTCCAATACCTCAGTTCCTATTTTCAATTACAAATGTTAATGCTTGTATTACAAATCAGTTTAATTACAGTAAAATCTCATTGCCTCTGACATAATACTTCAAAATGTATGATTAACTTGTACAGCAGAACACAGTCAATATTAACTTATATTTTCAGTAACTTCTTATACGTATATAACCTATTCCGTCCACAATAGATAACGGACATTCAACTTTCCATTGTAGCAATTTAAAAATGAATGAATGTATAAATGACAGTACTGTGTAAAACACATTTTTATAATTCACACAATGGTCAATACTTGGTACTCTTCTTATTGGAGGATTTGTGGGTTTAATCTTCAAATAGAAGGTACATTCAGTGTAGGTGTTACTGTCTGTGTATTTTGGCATTACTACAAATATTTACCAAAATAATGCGTTTATGACCATTATAATAGGCAAGTCAATACATCTGAGAACAAAGAAGGTTTTTGTTGAATAATTTTCTGGGATTGTGATTGTTAAGCTGTAATATAGAACAGCTGACATATAAGTTAGTTATTTATATACATGAGTTATTATTGACCTGAAAAAATCATTACGCTTATACTTTATATTTGATATATTTACACTTAGATTTGGATTTTTAATTGGCAACTTGTTTTGTTGATGACTGTTTTCAAATTTATTTCTTTACATGATTACATGATCTATGACCCTGTGTTAGACCCTGAGCTTTGTTTGCTTCATCTTATCTGATTTAAATGTATTCAGATATTTTGTTTCCTGTGAGAAGCTCTACTTAATGGAGCTATTGTAATTATAGGATAATTAATATGTAATAAAATGTTGCCTTTTCTAGTCCAGTACCGGTGCATTTCATACACAGTAGTACCTGTATTGACTTTTTTTCGAACCTTGGGGATTGGACCTTGCTTTTAATTCGGGGAAAAATATTAGTATTTTGCTAACATGGGGAATGATTTTGTTTATGTAAACTTCATTTTTGGGGAAAACAGCATGATTTTAAAGATTTTTTCCGAGGGAATTAGCCTATAACTGCCCCTATTATAATGAAAAAAAGCCATGTGATTACCTGAATTCAGCCAGCAACCATATTGTCTAAAGCAGTCAATTTTAATAAATCCTAGTGAAGCACTTTCTTACCGAAAGCATCTGATCATTAACCTAATCTGATCTAATGAGATTTGATGGTTAAGTTTTGTGTTAAGGTTAATTAGGTTATGGCAGTATTTCAAAGCTAGTTGAAAAAAAAATGAGATTAGTGTCTGAGTGCAAGCATCTGCACTCTCAAGTCATTGCTATTTAGTGACATTAAGTACTGAATATTTAAAGTTTCATTGGGTATGTGTGAATTTTCTACCACTAGAATACTGATGTATTTGAGAAGTTTTATTTTAAGTACACTTTTCTTTATGAAAGTTGGGTTGAGAATAGATGTTGGTTGTAAGCATATTACGTCATAGAAGATAATCCAAGCATTGAACTCACAAAGTGTATTGCAAATCTTGCTCAAATATCAATTTATATCTCAGTCGTGATAATTCTTAAGAACATTAAAAGGCAAAAACGTATTTGTTTATTGAGTATAAATTTGGTTGAAGAGCTTTTTGAAGTGGCACAGTACTTCAAAAGCCTCTTAATAAAAGCTACATTTATATGTCTACCTTGCATAAATAAATACGGCTATATGCAAACATGCAACATTGGTATTGAAAGTAGCAGTAGCTGACTGAATAATAAGATACTGTAGATATATAATATACATGGATTATTGCTTGTAGTGAGAGATATGGAGAGCTGTGATGTCACGTTTATCTTTTATCAGTGATGTTTGAAGAGTGCTTGTATACCAATTGCTCAGTAAATCTGATTATAAAAAAGCTCTTATAGTGCAATATTGTTTAATAATTTATACACAGAGAGAGTTGCATTTGACAATTTTAAAGCCCTACAAATCATGTTTGCGGCTATAAAGTAAACCGTTCATTGCCACTGTTTTCATTGCTTTGTTCATTAGACTTATTATGCATTATCCGTATTAAAAACAGAATTGACATTGTTAGATGTCCATCATCCTGTGTCCTGTCCTGAGGTTTATAGATATTGCATATTGGACCCAATCTTTAGTATACAGGATTTGTTGGTTAAAATCTTGAACAAGTCCTGAACTGCGTTATATAGAAGTACAAATAATGTCACATGGTCCAGCTTTGTTATACCGGTAAAGTAAATGCAATATAACTACCACAACTACAAATTGTTCTAATTGACTATAGATGTACTGAACCTTACCTTACATATGTATAGATCATATTGGTATTTTCTCATGCTTTCTTTGTTTATTTTCACAGCGGGTCCTGGTGATGAGTATACAGACTATGTGGCGACGCGGTGGTACCGAGCACCAGAGCTTCTTGTTGGAGATACGCAATATGGACCGCCCGTAGATGTCTGGGCTATAGGTTGTGTGTTTGCAGAGCTACTTACTGGCCAAGCTCTCTGGCCAGGAAAATCAGATGTTGATCAACTGTATTTAATTAAAAAGACATTAGGTATATGTTGAAAGTTATCTTTGTAATAATATGTTAGAAATTTAAGATAAGTTGTTTTGAATTAAGGATTTTATGCAGTGAATTATTAACCACTTCACAGTTTCCAAGGTATGTAGTGTTTTATTCTGATAGATGTTTTGTGTGTCTCTGTTAGACTTAACCTTACTGGTTCACTTGTTAAAGCTAGCTGGCTCCCAGATTAAATATGACTGTGTTTTACCTGACTGGCTCCTTTGTGACATGATCCTTGGTTAATCCTGACTAGATCCTGGGTGAATCCTGACTAGATCCTGAGTGAAACCTGACTAGATCCTGGGTGAATCCTGACTAGATCCTGTGTGAATCCTGACTAGATCCTGGGTGAATCCTGACTAGATCCTGGGTGAATACCTGACTAGATCCTGGGTGAATCCTGACTAGATCCTGGGTGAATACCTGACTAGATCCTGGGTGAATACCTGACTAGATCCTGGGTGAATACCTGACTAGATCCTGGGTGAAACCTGACTAGATCCTGGGTGAATACCTGACTAGATCCTGGGTGAATACCTGACTAGATCCTGGGTGAAACCTGACTAGATCCTGGGTGAATCCTGACTAGATCCTGGGTGAATCCTGACTAGATCCTGGGTGAAACCTGACTAGATCCTGGGTGAATTCTGACTAGATCCTGGGTGAATCCTGACTAGATCCTGGGTGAATACCTGACTAGATCCTGGGTGAATACCTGACTAGATCCTGGGTGAATACCTGACTAGATCCTGGGTGAATCCTGACTAGATCCTGGGTGAATACCTGACTAGATCCTGGGTGAAACCTGACTAGATCCTGGGTGAATACCTGACTAGATCCTAGGTTAAACATGGCAGGCTTTTGTGTTAAATCTGACTATCTCGTTATTGCTGGTACGTCCATAACCTAGTGGTAGAATGCCTGCTTTAAGTGCAGGAGGTTTTGGGCCTCGCTCAGTAGACAAGTCTAACCTAAGACAAAGTAAAAAAGGTACCAGTATTTCAATTGCCTGACACACGACAAAACCCCAAGGAAAACTGGCTTCTCTTCTTATACCTGCTGGTACAGTGTTTAAAAGCATTTGTATGGAGCAGGCTTATAAG
This sequence comes from Spisula solida, assembly GCA_947247005.1. Taxonomy (NCBI): domain Eukaryota; kingdom Metazoa; phylum Mollusca; class Bivalvia; order Venerida; family Mactridae; genus Spisula; species Spisula solida. The sequence goes on from OX365945.1 coordinate 7,076,760, forward strand.
AGAGGTGCCCCACCTATATTTGAACATAGTCAAACATCTGATAAAAAGTAATATATTCATGGTAACAGGATATAAATGGAATACCTCTGTTGAACCACATATATAGCGTTGTGTCAGGTAACATATAGTGATGATATACGCTAGTTTTAGTTTGTTGGAATTATAGTTAGAACCAAAATTAACAGTCTTGTAGTTGGTATGGTTCTTGAAGGCCTTGGAAGCATCCCAAATGTGTTGTAGAACATTGATATACCATTTGTGTGAAGACGATTGTTATTTTTCGTTACAAGAAATGTGTTTTGCATTCTGTTTCTTGTATATGTGAAATGACACCAAATATAAAAAAAGCCTAAAAGTGACAACACAATTATAAGCGTATGTTGGTTAAATTATGTCTAGTGCAAATATAACAACCAAGACTGCAACTAAGTTAGGAGTGCCCATAAGAACTGTCAATTCATTTGGAAGATGTTGCATACCAAACTCCTGAAAGATTGACATTCACCAGCTCAATACCAAAATAAAAATATAAGGGGAGACAATAGTTTTTAAAGGGTATATATGTGTACTTATACTGAATGGTAATTTGAACAACTAAGTCAACTCTGATGAGAAAATGTTTATCAAGTTGCAATTTGTTAGGCCTCATGTATTAGTGGCTACAGTATAACCTCCCGAAGTGGCACCTCTGAGAAGCGGCACTTTTATTTCCCCCCGTTCGTTTTCACTCTTATTTTAACCTTTGAAAACAACTTTGCAAACAGCCGTTAAAATTATTTACCTTTTGTATGGTTTTACCTCTGAGAAGCGACAGGTATGTTTTTACAACGGCATATTCACATGTGATTACATAACTCCATACGATGTTGTTTTCTATTTTTCACACCTCGTGGATTATAATAATTATCACTCATCGAGGTAACTAAAGCCAATAGTCGCTGGCGCTAGTAAATTAGCGACTGTGTATGTAATCAGTTCGACAATATGACACAATTACGTCGTACATACCAATGATACCATGCACTTGATGAGATGCATAAAACTTTAAAGATTTATTAAAATCAAAGTCATTATTATGAAATATCAAAACACGCTTATCATTCAGTGTAAGAAAGGAAATTCACATACACGTCGTGTTAATGGTTAATCACGTCGTCTAAAACTGTCAGTTTCAGCATAATTATGCACTGACCAAGTTACACGCGAGAGGTAAACCAATAACTTATCACATGTACAAATTGTGTTGTGAGCGATATGATGGAATAGAGATTTTAACACTTTGAAAGTAAACATTTTAATTCAATACGGCATGTGCGTAAAATTTATAATGTTGAGAGTTGTGTTTAATAGCAATAAATACTAGACCTGTGAATTGAACATATTTTTGAACTTATCAAGGATCTTAATTAAATAATTGTCAGGATGATATCGCAAACGTGCGGCTTCGAGTAGATCTAATATTATGCACTTAATTACAAACAAACGATATCAATTTAAGACTACCGTGATTATGCACAGTCAATAGTCTATGAACGACATTCTAAAACAATCAGCAACACCTCCGCAGAGTGGCAGTTTTTCTGTCTCCGCCGGATTTATTCACAATTTATTCACAATTTATTCACAATTTATTCACAAAGGGACAAAAGTGAACACACTCTGTTCATAAGGTTCAAAAACGCTATTTGGACAGAATATTTGCCACGTTTCTCTATTGACTATAATGTCAGAACATGGTGTTTTGTCAAGACTATGAAGTATATTACATCAGAATATTAAATACCGAAATTCCACCAAATTTGCACCCATAAGCTTTGGAATCTAGTGGATGTTGCAGTATTTATTACAGAAAAGAAATGTGAACACTCAATTGGAACCAGGATTATTTGGCCTTCAAAAAGTCCTAAACCATGCCCCTACAAAATTGTTGATTTTGGTTCTAACCAAATTGCAAATACAAATACAATAAACAGTGAGCGTATAAGTTACTGGACGCATTACTGTACGCTGATTGATAGAGACTTTTCAATTATATCTTAACAATGAAAATATTGTTAAATATAAATTGGGAACCTCTCATATTGGTGTCAAAATTTATCTCAATTGTTTAACAAATGTTTTTTAAAGTCTTATGTTGGCGTCCAATATATTCATGAAAATGTCTGACAATAGGATGTTATATACGTTCAATGATAATGTTTAATTTAGTATTTTGTTGAATACTTGGGTACATATATAGTTATGGTGGGAAAACATATTGCTTTTGTGCTGGATGGATGTCAAACTTGGTCCATGATTGTTTTCCTTAACAATTGGTCAGAGTTCAATGAAATTTCACATGAATTCTTGGTACCAAGCCAAGTTCTGCACCTTGTCAAGATATTTAGGTTAGATGGTTTTGTGTTTTGAGTTACGGCCCTTTGTGGGAGACATGTTTTTGTGTTTTGAGTTACAGCCCTTTGTGGGAGACATGTTTTTGTGTTGAAAATCGTTCTAGTTAATTTCTTGCAGTACATTGTTTACATATATCTCACATTTTGTGTAACTATCATTTATTTCAGGTGACTTATTACCACGTCATGTACAGATTTTCTCTGCAAATTCTTTCTTCAAGGGTATGATTATACCTGAGCCTGAGAGAGTGGTAAATATCATATCTTTATCTATTGCATTGTGCCAACTATCACTACACCATCCGTAAAGTATGTTCAAAGTTATGAAATTCTTAACAACGGTTTATTTGTAAGTTCATTTATTGGTTTCATCATTTAGATTTAATTGGGAACTTCCATGAGTATTCCCTTGTAAAAAATTGCATAAAACCTACCGGTAACTTACAAATTCAATGTCTTGTATGGTACACAAATTAGACAACAAATCATGATTTGGCAAATGAATACATCCTAGTGATTTAGACTATTTGGAATGTTTATATTTGCATGCTTCTTATGTTTAGTACATTGTTTTTTTCAGGAACCACTAGAAGAAAAATTTGGAAATTTTTCAGACACTGTTTTAAGATTTCTGAAGGTAAATTCATAAATACATTGTATTTTTTTGTACTTTGTCATCAATTATTGCATATGTTTAGAATCCGAAAAGAGAGAATTTTTTATGTTTTAGATAATTTACTTTACTACTTGCTTTATTCAACTTGATATAATTGGTTGTCTGTACTTGTTGATAAAGACAAGGATCTGCAGCCAATGTCCAGTGGTGTATGTGCCGTATTTTTGTTACCCAGCGATTCAGTTTCAATTTTTGGTTGCGGCAGGTCATACCCTTTCATGAAAATTTGACAACATTGTTGATTTTCCTCCGAATATGGGGAGTTTTTGTTCCTTGTAAAAGGGCAAGTCAGTGCATATAATAGTTTGAATACAGTCCAGGAAAACTGGTTAGGTCAATCAGATGCTGTATTTAACTGAAACAATGGTTGAGAAACAGCATAAAACTGAAACAAATATAAACTTATGTAAAATAAATCTCTCAGTGAGCTGACACACACCAGCAGGATACTATATCTAACTAGACTTGAGAATCTTGTTTTGGTAATCCATATAAATTGTTGGTTGACATAACCCGGATATATCAGTGTGATATTTGAGTAATGTGGGCATGTTGCACTGGGTATATAATTCATGTGAATGTATTGATTATCTCTTCAATCATTTCAAGGAATTCGAGTTTTAAGATTTTATTATGTGATTAAATAAACAGGTGAAAGTAAATTTTCGATTTTCATCAAAATTAACATAGTATTTTAGAAATTCTCGATCGTGTTAGATTCATCATTGGCATAATAACTGTGTCACTTATCATTTGGTATTGAAATTGGTAAAATTGTCACTGCCTCTATAGTCGAGTGGTAGAGTGTATGCTTGCTGGAGTTTAGGTGTCAATCTTCGGCCTCATACAAAAGACCAGAATTTCCCTTGCTTGGCACTCAGCTTTGTAAAGGGGGAACTTGTTTCTCATCGCTCACACCCTTTTGGATTCCATCAGAAATGAGGTGTTGAGTGTTAATAATATAAGTTGTGGAACCTAAAATTAATGAGTCATTTTCCCTCGCACATGGATAACCCCTGTAATGAGGTGTTAAGAGTTAATAATTTAAGTTCTAGAATTTGTTTGACAATCAACCTAAATAAGTATAAAACTATTGAGTGTAAACTAACGTAGAATTGTCTTTATTGTATAGGACTGTCTAGCCATGAATCCTGATGATCGTTTGACATGTCATGCGTTAATGAGTCATCCGTATATGGACCAAAATAAGGACATCTTCGACCAGCCACCAATGAAGCGCAAGGAGAGGGTAAACAATAAATCCCGCACACATCATAATAGTCTTCATCATCTTCAACAGGTGTGTATCAGTGTTTTCCACACAACAAACCGAAAGTAGAAAAATACAAAAAAGAAAGTAGAAAAATAGACAGAATTCAAGATATGATATTAATACAAAAATTAGAGTTGTCTGAGATTTTATGAATTATATACTCTAAATACTTTCGAAAAGAGTACAAAACAATTTCGATTTAACAGATCTTAAAGTGCAAATTCTAGAGTGGTTCTGATTTTCTACAAAATCATTTATAAAACAACTTGTGTTTACTAAACAAATAAAAATTCAATTATTTCGTTTTCAATGAATTTTGTAGTTTTGTGTGGTTGTAGCTTTCTTTGATTTGTTCTGTATGCATAATGATTTTTTACATTTGAGAGGAGCCCTTGAATGTAAAACATGGAAAACACTGAGTATGTTTTGTGTCAATAATGATTCCAATAAATTTCTTGACAGCTTCATGATCAATTAATTGGCTGGCCTTTTAAACAAGGTTAATAGAAACGCATACAGAAAAATGTGTTGCTTAGTTCATCTGTAAATAAATTCTTGGTGTTATATTGATCAGAAAATAGATTGTATTGAGTAATTTGTACTGTAAAAGCAATGGCAGGCATTCTAAGGTTAGATTTATGGTGGTCCATATTGCATGTTAATTGCTCTAATATATAGAATTGAATAATTATGTAGGCGTTGTGAAAAACATATTAGAAAGTGTTTATATAAAAAAATCTGGAAATCTAAAAGTGTATGTTATATGTATCCGGAGGGAGGGGGATGAGGATGTTATAAATGAAGCTGTCAAGATCTGAGCATTTTCATACTGGCTTGCAAGCACCCATGTTTTTGTTAAATGCACCTGATTAATTTCCTGTGTGGTTCTATTCAGAAATTGTTATCTCTTGTCTTGAAGCAAGGCAAACTACCACTTCCAACATCTAAACTACCCTGCGTGTTAAACAAGTTGTTTTCCGTGTATCCCAATATAAAGTATGTTTCTTCCTTCACGAAAGCTACAATGGCTATATAGTGTGTGTGTGTGTAATTTCTATTTAGTTTAATTCATCAAATGTCTGTATTCTTGCATAGTGTAGCGGTATGTTAAGGTGTTTAAAGGATTATAACTAACTTCTTTCAGTAGCGATATTTAGTTATGCAACCAATCTATAAACACCGGGCTTTAAAATAAACTTATTTAGACTTTCCGACTTGTATAACAGTTAAGTGTTTATTATGTGCATGAATACTGGGTATGTTCATGAATTATAAACGGTGTTAGAAGCTAAACAAAGTACAGCATTTAGTTTTCATTCATAGCTCAAGCAAAATTGATTTATTGAAATTAAATCATGAAAAGAAACTGATTTATTGAAATTAAATCATTAAAAAACTGTGATGACATTTACATATAGACTGTAAGTGATAATTCTGCCATTGAAGCTTTGGAAAGGAAGAACTTATTTGGATGCTCCTTGATTTTGTAATGAATTTATTATCATGGGATGGTTATGTAACAATCTATACATGTGTATTGTGTCTTATTTATGCTTGATTTGTATCATTAAGCTTTGCCTTGTATGTCAATGGTATGCAGAAGTCCAGCTTTCGGAGTGGGGCCCATTTCTGACTATGCTATTAATGTTGACTACTCTTGTTTGCGTGTGTTGTCTTGAGGCATTTTGCATTCATTCATCCTCAGCTAATAAACATTTGTACTAGAAATTATGTCAATGAATATAATACAGTGCTGGTGTTTTAAGTATGATGTTCTTATTAAAATAAATATGTTGACTTTATAACGTTGATTTTTTTTTTCTTCATTCATTATTTTAAAGTAATTAACGCTCTGCTTTATGTTTGCTTTATACATGTTTGTGACAACTGCAATCATCAGGGCTGGTATTCACAAAGCATCTTAAGTGAAAACTTAAATATTTTGACTTAAGTCAATAATTTGTGCAGCTCATATGTCCCGCAATTTAAAAAATAATCCATGTTTTCTTAGTGATTATAGTAGCTGTTTACCTTATACTTCAAAACTATGTCAAATACTGTATTAAGCATCTTGATTTTCTTGCTTAACTGATACACTTTAGAAAAAATAAAGATTTTAAGAAATTCCTAAGTTTTCTGCTAAGATGCTTTGTGAATACAAGCCCTGTCTCTGTTTTAACATAAATGTGGTTTGCTGTGTGAACATTCCTGTATAAATGTCGGACTTTAGATGTCTTTCTTTCAGCAGCCGTATAACCACCAGTTTCCACAGCTGAAGAACACGTCTACCTCACCAGTACCGCAACACAAAATTTATCAGAAGAAATCCAATCCAAGTAAACCATTCGAGCATCTACCGAACATCTGACTTTTCGGTCAAGGGGTTCTACGTCACGATGGAAACTGAGCATATCCACCCTGATTTGGAATCCTGGAGGCCATAATCATATAAACATTTGGGAGCAATGAAGCTTTAACTAGTGTGATCTGTGTAGCATATTAAGACCATTTGATACAAATGACATGTGGATACTTTTCTTGTCTGTTTTTCTGTCTCATTCCTGGCTGAATGACATTGCAAATATTTGCCCCCAGGTCATTGAAATGATTGCATTGTTCAAGCGCTTTTTCACTCAGATTTTTGAAAATCAGTGCCATTTGGTGCTTTAATTCATTCATTATGTGATACAGAGCAATGGCTTCATTTGTCTCTGCAATGGCTTATTTCCACATTGGTGCTATTGTGTGTTCTCATGTCAATGACATGTTCTTCATACCGCGAGTGAACAGAACAGAAGAGTTGAGTGTAGAAAAGTATCCATATGTTCTGAGGGTTCAGGAACAACTAACTCCTCTAATCAAGTGCCAATAGAACCTAGTCAGATTGATAAACAGTTGTTCCTAGATCTCATATATACCACAAACAAAACTTCATTTATTCTGTTGTAAAGAAGCATATGATATTATAAATGAGCAGATAAGTGTTTGATTGTAAAACCATAGATAGTTTTATGTTGTAAAGTAACCAAGATACAATATACAAACGTGTATGTATGAAACCAGATCTGGTAGAATGATATTGAAGAATATACCGGCTTGGACAAAATATTGTTTTCTTTGTGGTATTAATTAAATAAAAGTTTGTATCAGATTGCAATTGTGCATTAAAGGTCTTTGAAAACTTTTTCATGCTTGAAGAAATTTACAATACAGTGCAGTGAATCTCAATGGTATGCATTGTTGTATTTGTCTTGAAACATGAAATGTTAAATATGTGACACCCATATAGTATGTACACTCTACCCTTGATGCACTTTACACAGTGTGTGTGAGATACAAATAACTATTGTATATGTCAAGGACTGAAGTTAAACGAGTATAAGATAATATCTAGCATGAATGGTTGAATAAATAATATTTCTTGCTTGAGAAGAGTTTTTGTAGAGTCTTTAGATATTTAAATTCAATTTTCATGAAAGTTTTTCTGTCCTGTTATAACCACTGGTTATCAAGTAATCTGAGAAAATTGTAAGTGTAGCATTCGGCTATCTATTCATGATGTTAGTTTGACAATTTTGTCTTTTCTTGAAACTAACATGCAGCTTATGCAGGTAGCCTTGATTGTTTGTCAATTTTATATCGGGGCAGAATTACATTCTTGATTCTTAGTTAACTTTTCTTTACGTACTTAGATTCTAGCTTAGCTTTTTCTTAAATTTGTGTATCATTTATATTTCTTTCATGAACAATTATTTTTTGAAATTACAAAGGTAAAATGTACATTCATTAGTTCCTAAAATAATATCCAATTAATATTTAATTTAGTGATAAAGTAACAATAATAGTAACAATGATATTTCTGTTTTTCTCGGTAGAATATATTACTCTATGCTTTAATTGTTATGTGTTCATTTTATTGAGTTTAGTAACTTTGGCTATTATATTTCACAAATGTATTTGTAAAATCTGAGAATGTTATGTCCGTGTTTTGTCCTGGTTAAATTGAAGTTAAATTTTACATGGAACTGTTATTCAAATTGCAACTATACATACTGGTACTAACAAATCGCGCTATGAACAAAAACTATAGGAAAAATAAGTGGCAATTCTCTAGAATGTATCACTCTACATGATACTTGACATGTGTTGTTCTTGTATCTGAATATCAACAATAGTTACCTGTGTGGCACCTGATGTGTTTCCTATGTTCCCCCTATACCCTGCACCTTCCTTTCCTCAAGGCATAAATCATATTGTGATATCAATACCTTGTGGCGTCTAACATTCTGTTACTGTAACCAACAACACCCATGTTTGCACTGCACACATTTCATGGTAAATCATTCTGAATTATTCCATGAAAGAAAATTCACAGTAGGAATACCGATACACTGCTTCTCAGTTCCGTCAGAGAATTGTTCTGTTTTCAAATGGCTCTGACTGAACTGAAAACCGATGTAACAGGCTGACGGAACTCGAATGGCATGTATCCTGAGTTCCGTCAGAGCGTTACATTGGTTTTCAGTTCTGTCAGAGCCATATGAAAAGAGAAAACTTCACTGACGGAACTGAGAAGCAGTGTGTCAGGATACACGCAGTAAATTAGTTCACAATATTATTTATGTCTTAATGTGTGTTATTATCCCACCCACTTGTTTGTGTTAACATGTTTCACATGTTTGGTTTGGTCCTCTACCATACTAATACTTTCTTTTTGCTCCCAAATTGACTATGGCCACACAAAGGATTATGGGTTCGACAGCCAATGAACTCTCTCAGGAAAATCACCGTGGTAACCATGGTGTATCAGTTGAACAATTTGTCCATTTTGAAAATAAACTCATTTTGTTTGTGTAAAGGTATGGTGGTGACTTCCCACCATGTGGAGAAGGAAGTTTCAGACAATTACGGTTTTATGGAAGATGACATTGTTTCGGTCATTACTGGTGAAAGTGTAAAATATGACATCTCATTTTTCAGATTCATTCCAATTTTTTTCGTTATGTATACATTCCTCACAGTTTTGTGCTTTGATTGTAAAGTATGTACATGATTAGCTTGTTTAATTGATAAGTTTATATTTTGCAGAATCACTGTATACTTAATGTTTTTAATTTCGAAATTTTTCCTGTACATAGATAACCATTTTTGTCATAATTGCCTTAAATTATGATACCCACTTCACCTAATTTTTAGACAACTATAAATGCATTTTTCCTTTCGTTACGTTCCTCAAATCATGTTGCATTGTAGATTACGTCCATTTTACCCCCATCAAAATTAATCAGATGAACGGTTTCAGCAGTTCTTTGATGTTCAAAGAACTTATTTTTGTAGTTTTGATTATCATGTTGTTGATGCTGATTAATTTTAACAACAAAATTGTGAATGTTGTTCCATGACTATTTGTAAATATCTACAATTTTTTGAAAATCTGCATATGAATAATTTGTAACAAAACTCATCTATGTTGGTTTGTTACATGACTACATTAAGATTAATTATTTGGGTGCCGGTGATGAGTTTCTGTTTTTACTAAACATTATATCATAAAATTACATTTTGTTTTGTTCATTGAACCTGTCATACCAATGTTAATTGTTACAAAATTAGGAATACACATGTCCTGGTGAAAATGTGTTAATAATACACAATTGTTATTGATTTGTGTACTGTTTGTAATAGGAAAGAAGAATTTGTGTAACTTTAACCAGGAAGCTAAATGTTTATTTATGGCAAAATAATGGCACAGCATCCACTGATTATACTCTGGGAAACTGTGAATATTAATAATTCTTACGTTTATTACATGCTCTACATTCCTATTTCATAGTCAGTGATTTATTTCAGATTTTTTTTCTGATTTTGTTGATCATGATTTGCCTATTTACTCAATAGTCGATGATGTCAAATTATAGTCTATGATGTCACATTGTAGTCTATGATGTCACATTGTAGTCTATGATGTCACATTGTAGCCTATGATGTCACATTGTAGTCTATGGTGTCACATTGTAGTCTATGATGTCACATTGTAGTCTATGATGTCACATTGTAGTCTATGATGTCACATTGTAGTCTATGATGTCACATTGTAGTCTATGATGTCAAATTATAGTCTATGATGGCACATTGTAGTCTATGATGTCAAATTATAGTCTATGATGGCACATTGTAGTCTATGGTGTCACATTGTAGTCTATGGTGTCACATTGTAGTCTATGGTGTCACATTGTAGTCTATGGTGTCACATTATAGTCTATGATGTAACATTATAGTCTATGTGGTCACATTATAGTCTATGATGTCACAATGTAGTCTATGGTGTCATATTGTAGTCTATGATGTCCCATTTTAGTCTATGATGTAACATTATAGTCTATGATGTCACATTATAGTCTATGATGTCACATAATAGTATATGGTGTCACATGATAGTCTATGGTCCAAATCACTCAGTCTATAATTATATTCAAATGTAAATGATCCTGTTTTGTTACTGTTTAATTTATGTCCATGTCTCTTATATTTCACTCTGTTTGAATGTTGTATTCATATCATGTGTTGATCATACATATTATAAGTGAAATACACCAGGTTATGATTAGGTACTCCAATTGGATTAAATATCCTCAAGCAAGCTTTCAGATTTTCCATCATGTGACTATTGCTATAACTGTGATCCGTCCTAAACGTTTACATATTATGTCCGTCCTAATCAATCATTTTGTTGATCTGTTATTGTGATATATAAACCTACCTATAAACTGAACCAAAGTTAAAATATAAGAAAAAACAGGACAATCATATTATATATACAAATTCCCGTTTATTATACACTGATATCTTCTACCTGTGATTATTTCACCTATTCCCTAACTACTTTAGTTTATATTCAGCAGTCTATATGAAACCTGATAACCAAATATTCCTATTTTACCTAATTGTATACACAAAGTAACCCCGTCTCTCATTTTAGAAGAATTTAGCCTTTAGCATTGTTTTTATGTTGCAGTAGATATAGCCTACTTATAGAGTATATAAATGTATGAAAGGAAATGACTTCAGTTGCCAGAATGTGAACTAGGTAAAGACTAGGTTACAAGTTGTGTGCACATTTTGATGTCTCTGATGTAAGCTAACCTGTGGTTCAACTACGTAGTACATGACATGTATGTGATTGTACGATATAATACACAATTTGTAGAATCTGTTTATAAACATGATAATATGTTGTCATCACAGGTGCCAGGCACATTGATGAGTTGACCAAAAAAAATCTTCTTACAAAGTTAATTTCGGAACAGTCAATGCATCAGGTACCTGCGGTCATATCATGTTATAGTGTATGTTACATGATTGCTACATGATTGAAGAGTTAGGTTTATTGGTGATATGAAAAGGTATTTCTTGCTAGAATATCAAACTGTGTAGACAAAGAATTATTGGTTTTGTTGTTAGTTCACCTGATGCCAGTAGATTATTACATCCAACCTGTTGTAGGCTTTCTCAGGAATACTCTGATTTTCTCCTCTCTTGTTACCTGTCATGATGAAGTAAAACACTAGCTAAATCAATATTCTACTGCATACAGTTAATCAATGGTGAATATTTAATGCATGATGTTAAAAGGTTGCTAAATTGCATATACACATGTAGTTTAGCAGTTAAGCATTGGTGTATATTTAGTTTATGTCATCCATATACATGTTACAATAATTAGCTCCCTGGATTTATGGTTTTGCTGTACAAATCTCATGTAAACAATTAAAGCTTGGATTTACTCATAAGATTTAACCATACAGTCCATAAATGCACCAAGTCACACAATTGTTCAATGCAGACTGGTACATTTATTAGACTTTGATTAGTATTTAATATTTTTATTTTATAATTACTTTCCGTGATAGGTAGCATCAGTAGAAAATGATTGTAGTCTATATACATTGTATAATATTGAATATTGTGACAGTTTTTTTAAACAGACAACCATGAACGATCATGAGCAAATATTTTTTCTGTATTTTTTTATTATGTGACCATTTTGATGTTGATCTGAACAAGTTGTTTAAATTTATGCTTGCTTTAAATAGGAACAGTGTATTTCGGGCAAATGTATAGGCTTCATCATTATACAGTGTATCAAACTTTATCGATTTATTGTTCAAAATGTATTTATTTCTAGTATAAAATATCGATATTGTTGCATTTTGCTGTTTCTGATGCATTTAATTGACAACATAATCTCTGACTGTAAGTTTCGTGATATTTTTGTTTTAATGATATTTTCTTCCTTGAATACGGAAAATTGGTTTCTGTAAAAAAAGTCTTGGTTGGACCATTGCCTACTACTCATGATTAGGTTAAAGGCTGTATTCTGAAGTTATTTTTTAACTGACTTAGCAAATATATCAGGTTTCTAACACTGATGCTTAACAAATGATCAGAGAATTTCAAGGGTTTGCTGTAAATTTATGAATAACATATAAATTCTTTACCTCAAACTGAGTCTAACATTTTGCACCAGATAGAGTTCCTTAACATAAGGTGTAGCTTTTCAATTCAAAAATATTTGCATCCGTTTAATAAATGATGTGTTTACGAAGGTTACTGAGCAAGCATAAATAGACAAAAATACAGGTCTTTCTTAAAATAATGGCATTTCAGTTAATTTTGTTTCACCAATCTTTGCAACATTTTGTAAACTCTGTGATAAAACTGTTCACAGACATATTTTTCTCAAACTGCCAGATGTATACATAGATACATTATATGTACATTCTGTTTTTTGTGATGTTTAATTATTACTATTATATGTATATATATACACACATTATGTACTTTGTTGTATACTATATGTTCAGTTTATTATTGTGTTGTTATTTGTCAGCACTAGATTATTTCCTAGTGTATAATAATGTAGTAAACAAGTGGCCTGTTTACTGCCCTTAACCACATTATTTACTCTTAATTTGCTTCAATTCTTCTGAAATTTCATCAAAACAACCCAAATTTCTGTTAGTAATTGATTTCAATAAAAGTTGATTTCAATTACAAATGATTTCAATAATAGTTGATTCAATTATGAATTATTTCAATTACAAGTTATTTGAATTACAGTTGATTTCAATTGCAAATTATTTCAATAAGTTCAAACATGGCGCCATTTTGACTTAGCGCCATGTGAATTATTGGTTTGTTCATTAATTTATTGAACATTTTCTAAATTTTATCTGAAAGTAAAGCTTGATATCACATGTGCTTTTATGTTAAGTGCTATGATGCAAATAAAGAAGTAATCCGTTTCATTTAACCATTAATTTTTCACTCTTTATTTTTGTGAAAGTCATTCTGCTTGCATGAATCTTTGATATAATTTTATTGCCAAAGGTAGATATGACATGTTTATGTTTAACCATGGTCAATAGTGAATATTGTATCACATTATTGATTATGAAGGAATTGTTATTTGTAATGGTAATTTAGAAATAAATGTTAGTATATGGGAATATGTGTTGAGTTTTGATTACTGTACATGTCTTAGATTACTGGAATACTATATGTTCTATGCAGTGAACTACACCTACAGGTAGATTGAAACAGTCCAAATGCTGATTGTATGAAGTACCATAAATCTACACATAAAGAACATCGCCATATGAAGGCAAGTTTGCAAGGGTACCATATTTTGGGTCATATTGGCATTTGAGAAATGCCAAATATGGAAATAATCATCCTGATGCACCTGTCAATATTGTACCCGGAGCAAATGGTAGGAGGTTGATCTATGGAAATGAGTCATAGTTGGGATCTAATACCCATCTTAGATAGCTCTTTATATAAATGGGCGATGCATGTGACATATTGATGTAGAAAACACACCCTGGCAATCTAGTGTGACTTTGTCCTGTGGAAAGAAGTGAGTGGTTGAATAAACAATGTAATACTGTGTGTGAAGTAAAGTGTGACATTTCACTGAAATCAGCACATGGAATTTTCAGAAAGCATAATGTTACATTTGCAATACTGTATTCCTAGATACTTTCGCAGATACAATATTTGGCGTTTTTCATACCGTCTGCATATTCGCGGCTACAAATTTCCACGGAATCATAAGGCCCGCGAATTCCGCGTAACTAAAGTCGCTACGGCATAAAGGCATGTTTGACACACCTCGCAATTTTAATTGGACTGTTTGTCATCACCATCCGTGTATACACGATCAAATTCAATTGATTGTGACCTTAACTGACCTGATAACAATTACGATGATCAATTAATCTCTTCATAACAAACGATTTCATAAAGTGTTTTCACTAGGTGTTATCAACATAAACCAGTAAATAGTTATTATTATAAATTAACCACCAAACATATGTTAAACAAATAAATGTGAAATGATTATTGTAAATACCTGTACAGGAATACATTGACTTTAATCAGAACAAAAACAAACTTTCGTATAATATGCACGATTCTTACAGGATCGAAATTGATGTTTTAATTGAGATAATTAACACAATTAATCTTACATTTTATAAAGATGGATCTATTGACAGAAGTTCCCACGTCATGTATGCGCAAGTACAATTATCCTTCATCAAATGATTTTGCGAATTTAGTATGAAGAAGCTAGAAACGTTCGCGGATTCGTTGGAGGTAACATTTTCGCGGCTATTAAACTTCGCGAAATGATACCTCCCGCGAAAGTCGCTAACTTAAAATGCGCGAAACCATTTCTAGGAATACAGTATTGTTAATGACTGAAGATTGCTTCAAAATTTAATGTCGAAGCGCTAATAAGCCCTACCTCACTCGAAGTGTTAGTGCACCATTCAAGCCTATGGGATGACAGAATATGGTCGGTATTTTGATATTTTGGGTCTTGCACGGTATGAGAATAGAAAAGGGACAAAGATTTACCTGTTGTTCATGCCATTTTGGTCCCTGCCAATAAGGCTTATCAATTACCTTGGAAAAGGCGACATTATATCAAGGCATATCTAATGCAACACATATTGTATATTTCAATATTTAGCAGCAGATTACAAATGTAGTTGATGTTTTAATATTTGCATGACGTTTTCTTAATTGGTTTTGTTCAATTAATGTAAGATGACATGAATATTGATTTCTTGACCCTTATCAAAATTTGAGTAGTATATATTGTATTGTTTACAAATAGCAGATTGATAAATCCTGTAAATCATCACTTTGGTGCCACCAGGTTGTATCTCTTAGTATTCTTAGCATACAATCACGCATGTTAATTAAAAAACATGCGTGATACACTTGACATCGTGGGAGATCAGGAAGGACTTCATATATTCATTTTTAGCACATATTTGATGTCGCGGGAGCTCAGGCCTGAAGTTTGTAACTTGCAATCATGGCAGTGAACATATTGCTAGAATTGTAATTTTGAATGGTATAAAAAAATAAATATATTATACCAGCATGTGTTTTTATTGATAGTGTCAACCCTCGAAACATCAATATGAATGTCACTGGCGCAATACAAGCATATACTATTGATATAATAAAAAACAATGAAACGAATCATAAAACAGTGTATCAATATTTTTACATACTTATCAAAGGGAAGGAATTTAAACTAAACAACATGTAAATCTGACGGAATTACGTACCTTGTATGCTTATCATGACGATGGACCATACACGAGGGGAGATCACTGTACACGAGATTGCAACTGAACGCACCAGTACGTGTTTTGTCAGGGACGAAGTTTTAGACCTAACCCAGTACTGTTTCTATTTTCGTTTTGGGTCGGCAACCAACAAACAATGTCTGTTAGAGCGAAAGCAACATTAGCAACTTCTTGTGTGTTAAGTGCTTCTATCATAGCATACGTTCATATAACTCACAAGTTGGAGAGAGACGTAAGTAAATCTAAATTATTTATATAACGGACACTCGTCCCCTACATGTTTCGTACATGACTCTTGGGACTAGTATAGAATAGAGTATTCTATAATTACATTAATGATAAAATGTAATGGTATACAAATTAAGTCCACGTAGGAATATTAAATGTATCAAAATGTATTGCTTTTGGATGAAAATTAAGGGAAACTACTCGATTGCACATCCACCAGATTAACATCATTCCATGGTTAAAGCCTACTGAGCACTTTTTGTCTCGGGATGTAATCACAATTGAAATTAATGAGCTATGGGGTCATCAGGGATAGGTTCCTCGTGGTGTAACGGAAGCATCAGGGAAGTCTAGATAATTTTTGACAGAGGGAGGAATGGGGGATTAGAGATCTGACTACACTCGGTAAGAGGTCATGTTCAAATGACCTCTCTACTGTAGTGCAAAATGACGTCACGTAGCATCAGCAGTGTTTCACTGCACTTTCAGATTTATGACAGTAGCGATTTGATTGGATGACGTAAAGTTCACACTTACATGACCCTACACAGAGTGCCGTCAGATCCTATATCAGCGTTAAGTAGTGAAGCGATATATAGGTCTGGTTTAAATGAGATTGAAAAACATTGATAGTATGGGAAGAACTTCCGTGTAATTCCTCATTGACTATGATATTTCCTCAGTGGGTACTAGCGCAAATAAGTAACCGTGTACAGTGTCATACCACACATTGTACCCAACATTTACGATATGCATGCTTTTATTCTTCTTTGTACATAGACAAAATCATAGCTACTAGGTTTAATATGTTAGAATGATTTATATTTCAGTCTGTCAAAGTTGGTGTACAGTTGGATTTGGAAAGACAAGCAAAGAAGAAAGAAAACCTGAGGTTTATGGAAGAACAGAAGAACCTGACTGCAGCATTGAAGAAAGCACAGAGTGAAGATGCATCTTATAATCAACAAGATTCTTGATAAATCTTCCTCCAATAAATATCATTAAATTATTCATGAAACTATAGTAAGTACATTTAGGCCTACCAGTAATTATTTATTGCCAACTGTGTGTTTTATAAGATTTGCATTTCTGGTCCCTCCATTGATAAATTTATAGCTCACTATGCATGTGTCTACCCATAGCTCACTATGCATGTGTCTACCCATAGCTCACTATGCATGTGTCTACCCATAGCTCACTATGCATGTGTCTACCCATAGCTCACTATGCATGTGTCTACCCATAGCTCACTATGCATGTGTCTACCCATAGCTCACTATGCATGTGTCTACCCATAGCTCACTATGCATGTGTCTACCCATAGCTCACTATGCATGTGTCTACCCATAGCTCACTATGCATGTGTCTACCCATAGCTCACTATGCATGTGTCTACCCATAGCTCACTATGCATGTGTCTACCCATAGCTCACTATGCATGTGTCTACCCATAGCTCACTATGCATGTGTCTACCCATAGCTCACTATGCATGTGTCTACCCATAGCTCACTATGCATGTGTCTACCCATAGCTCACTATGCATGTGTCTACCCATAGCTCACTATGCATGTGTCTACCCATAGCTCACTATGCATGTGTCTACCCATAGCTCACTATGCATGTGTCTACCCATAGCTCGCTATGCATGTGTCTACCCATAGCTCGCTATGCATGTGTCTACCAATAGCTCGCTATGCATGTGTCTACCCATAGCTCGCTATGCATGTGTCTACCCATACCTCGCTATGCATGTGTCTACCCATACCTCGCTATGCATGTGTCTACCCATAGCTCGCTATGCATGTGTCTACCCATACCTCGCTATGCATGTGTCTACCCATAGCTCGCTATGCATGTGTCTACCCATAGCTCGCTATGCATGTGTCTACCCATAGCTCGCTATGCATGTGTCTACCCATAGCTCGCTATGCATGTGTCTACCCATAGCTCGCTATGCATGTGTCTACCCATAGCTCGCTATGCATGTGTCTACCCATAGCTCGCTATGCATGTGTCTACCCATAGCTCGCTATGCATGTGTCTACCCATAGCTCGCTATGCATGTGTCTACCCATAGCTCGCTATGCATGTGTCTACCCATAGCTCGCTATGCATGTGTCTACCCATAGCTCGCTATGCATGTGTCTACCCATAGCTCGCTATGCATGTGTCTACCCATACCGCGCTATGCATGTGTCTACCCATACCTCGCTATGCATGTGTCTACCCATACCTCGCTATGCATGTGTCTACCCATACCTCGCTATGCATGTGTCTACCCATAGCTCACTATGCATGTGTCTACCCATAGCTCACTATGCATGTGTCTACCCATAGCTCGCTATGCATGTGTCTACCAATAGCTCACTATGCATGTGTCTACCCATACCTCGCTATGCATGTGTCTACCCATACCTCGCTATGCATGTGTCTACCCATACCTCGCTATGAATGTGTTTACCCATAGCTCGCTATGCATGTGTCTACCCATACCTCGCTATGCATGTGTCTACCCATACCTCGCTATGCATGTGTCTACCCATAGCTCGCTATGCATGTGTCTACCCATAGCTCGCTATGCATGTGTCTACCCATAGCTCGCTATGCATGTGTCTACCCATAGCTCGCTATGCATGTGTCTACCCATAGCTCGCTATGCATGTGTCTACCCATAGCTCGCTATGCATGTGTCTACCCATAGCTCGCTATGCATGTGTCTACCCATAGCTCGCTATGCATGTGTCTACCCATAGCTCGCTATGCATGTGTCTACCCATAGCTCGCTATGCATGTGTCTACCCATAGCTCGCTATGCATGTGTCTACCCATACCTCGCTATGCATGTGTCTACCCATACCTCGCTATGCATGTGTCTACCCATACCTCGCTATGCATGTGTCTACCCAAAATGTTTATCTGGATGACCTTAAGGTCAAGTTTCAAGTTTGGTCATGTGGGGTCAAAAACTAGGTCAATAGATCAAATAATAGAAAACCTTGTTAACATTCTGGAGGCCACATTTTGCTATAATCTTCATCAAGTTTGGTCAAAATGTTTATCTTGATGACCTTAAGGTCAAGTTCAAAGTTTAGTGTTCAATGTTCAGCAGGTGAGCGCCACAGGATCTATGATCCTCTTGTTGTAAAAATTGACGATGGTGTAATTAGTGTGGTTTTTAGCTCACCTGTCACAAAGTGACAGAGTGAGCTTTTGTGATCACACTTCGTCCGTCGTCCGTCCGTCTGTCCGTCCGTCAACAATTGGGTTGTGTCCTCTCTAGAGGTCACAATTTTGGCCTAATCTTTATGAAACTTGGTCACAATGATCATCTCAACAAAATCTAGGTCAAGTTCGATATTGGGTCATCTGAGGTCAAAAACTAGCTCACTAGGTCAAATTATAGAAAAAACCTTGTTTTAAACCTTTCAACATGTAGTCTTCATGGTCACTAAACTCTCTGCAGTAACTCTCTACTCTCTATACATACAATAAACTTTCATCAACCAATGAAAATGTGTATCAGGGTTCACAGCAGTTTTGTAAAGGTCAAATATCAAAATATTCTAGTATTTTAACCAGGGTGTGAATTGTACTGGTTAAGTGGAAATCAAAGCGCTGTAGGGAGCGTAGACATTTTCCTGAGGGTCGTGGGTTCAAACCCCACTGGAACCATAATTTTTATTATTTTATTTTTATTTTTTTAAGTGTTTAGGTATTGTTTTGTCGTTATAGCATGTATTTGTACATTTTCCTGATGGTCGTGGGTTCAACCCCCACTGGAACCATAATTTTTATTTTTATTTTTTACCCATACCTCGCTATGCATGTGTCTACCCATACCTCGCTATGCATGTGTCTACCCATACCTCGCTATGCATGTGTCTACCCATACCTCGCTATGCATGTGTCTACCCATACCTCGCTATGCATGTGTCTACCCATACCTCGCTATGCATGTGTCTACCCATACCTCGCTATGCATGTGTCTACCCATACCTCGCTATGCATGTGTCTACCCATACCTCGCTATGCATGTGTCTACCCATACCTCGCTATGCATGTGTCTACCCATACCTCGCTATGCATGTGTCTACCCATACCTCGCTATGCATGTGTCTACCCATAGCTCCCTATGCATGTGTCTACCCATAGCTCGCTATGCATGTGTCTACCCATAGCTCGCTATGCATGTGTCTACCCATAGCTCGCTATGCATGTGTCTACCCATAGCTCGCTATGCATGTGTCTACCCATAGCTCGCTATGCATGTGTCTACCCATACCTCACTATGCATGTGTCTACCCATACCTCACTATGCATGTGTCTACCCATAGCTCACTATGCATGTGTCTACCCAGTATTAGTTGGATTTCAATAAACTTGACTATAATTATGAAGTAGTAACTTAACTGAGTATGAAGCCTAGTTGTTCATATTGATCAGTATCAAATTATGCTTTGGTCAGTCAAATATTACCCTTTGAATTTTTTCATTTCATGTTTTTATCTGGCACTCTTTCTGTGTAACCATTGGTGGGATTTCATCCGAATTTCTCAAGGCTCTGAAGCTAACATAACTGTCAGGACAGTATACAGGGGGCATCAATCACTTTAATAGACCACTGCTCCCAATATGTTTTTTTACTCAAATTATGTGTTGTACTGTAGAACACGACCCTGCGACCACTCTAAAAATACGACCACCATGCAATTTATATGGACAATTGATGAAAGACAGGAATTCTTTCTTCTCCATTCAAGGGTCGTTTATCCCTTAATTACGACCACCACGCTATCCTGTATTGTGAGCAGTTGTTTCAACCAAGTGGTAATTTTGTGCATTTTTTTAACCCAGAAACCATCCAATGTATATCACACTGATCAAAACACCTGCCACAGTGACTGTATTGTCAGGTACAACATTGTTAACACTTGAATATTAGATACTGAATATTGCTATACAAAACAATAGACAGAAAATCAGTATTAATCGATCCAAGGATCTTCCCGGGTAATAAGACTACCCCGCTATAACCAGTTTTTAGCTTTTGTGATTGTTTTTTGTCCGTCATCCGTCCGTATGACCGTTAGACATTTCACCGTTAACACTCTAGCACTTTCAACTTTGCTTTGATCTTCACCAAACTTGGTCAGTAGTTGTATCTCAATGAAATATAAGTCAAGTTCGAAGATGGGTCAAAAGGTCAAATAATAGGAAAACCTTCTTAACACTCTGGAGGCCACATTTTTGCTTTAATCTTCATCAAGTTTGGTCAAAATGTTTATCTGGATGATTGTAAGGTCAAGTTCGAAGTTGGGTCATGTGGGGTCAAAAACTAGGTCTATAGGTCAAATAATAGAAAAACCTTGTCAACACTCTGGAGGCCACATTTTTGCTCTAATCTTCATGAAGTGTGGTCAAAATGTTTATCTGGATGACCTTAAGGTCAAGTTTCAAGTTTGGTCATGTGGGGTCAAAAACTAGGTCAATAGATCAAATAATAGAAAACCTTGTTAACATTCTGGAGGCCACATTTTGCTATAATCTTCATCAAGTTTGGTCAAAATGTTTATCTTGATGACCTTAAGGTCAAGTTCAAAGTTTAGTGTTCAATGTTCAGCAGGTGAGCGCCACAGGATCTATGATCCTCTTGTTGTAAAAATTGACGATGGTGTAATTAGTGTGGTTTTTAGCTCACCTGTCACAAAGTGACAGAGTGAGCTTTTGTGATCACACTTCGTCCGTCGTCCGTCCGTCTGTCCGTCCGTCAACAATTGGGTTGTGTCCTCTCTAGAGGTCACAATTTTGGCCTAATCTTTATGAAACTCGGTCACAATGATCATCTCAACAAAATCTAGGTCAAGTTCGATATTGGGTCATCTGAGGTCAAAAACTAGCTCACTAGGTCAAATTATAGAAAAAACCTTGTTTTAAACCTTTCAACATGTAGTCTTCATGGTCACTAAACTCTCTGCAGTAACTCTCTACTCTCTATACATACAATAAACTTTCATCAACCAATGAAAATGTGTATCAGGGTTCACAGCAGTTTTGTAAAGGTCAAATATCAAAATATTCTAGTATTTTAACCAGGGTGTGAATTGTACTGGTTAAGTGGAAATCAAAGCGCTGTAGGGAGCGTAGACATTTTCCTGAGGGTCGTGGGTTCA
This sequence comes from Spisula solida, assembly GCA_947247005.1. Classification (NCBI taxonomy): domain Eukaryota; kingdom Metazoa; phylum Mollusca; class Bivalvia; order Venerida; family Mactridae; genus Spisula; species Spisula solida. The sequence goes on from OX365945.1 coordinate 7,099,170, forward strand.
AACCCCACTGGAACCATAATTTTTATTATTTTATTTTTATTTTTTTAAGTGTTTAGGTATTGTTTTGTCGTTATAGCATGTATTTGTACATTTTCCTGATGGTCGTGGGTTCAACCCCCACTGGAACCATAATTTTTATTTTTATTTTTATTTTTTTTGAGTGTTTAGGTATTGTTTTGTCTGTAAAGCATTTATTTGTACATTTTCCTGATGGTCGTGGGTTCAACCCCCACTGGAACCATAATTTTTTTTTTTAAATGTTTAGGTATTGTTTTGTCTTTATAACATGTATTTGTACATTTTCCTGATGGTCGTGGGTTCAACCCCCACTGGAACCATAATTTTTTTTTTTTTTTTTAAATGTTTAGGTATTGTTTTGTCTTTATAACATGTATTTGTACATTTTCCTGATGGTCGTGGGTTCAACCCCCACTGGAACCATAATTTTTATTTATTTTTTTTTTTAAATGTTTAGGTATTGTTTTGTCTTTATAACATGTATTTGTACATTTTCCTGATGGTCGTGGGTTCAACCCCCACTGGAACCATAATTTTTTTTTTTTTTTTTTAATGTTTAGGTATTGTTTTGTCTTTATAACATGTATTTGTACATTTTCCCGATGGTCGTGGGTTCAACCCCCACTGGAACCATAATTTTTTTTTTTTTTTTTTTTTTAAATGTTTAGGTATTGTTTTGTCTTTATAACATGTATTTTTACATTTTCCTGATGGTCGTGGGTTCAACCCCCACTGGAACCATAATTTTCATTTTTTTATTTTTATTTTTTTAAGTGTTTAGGTATTGTTTTGTCTTTATAGCATGCATTTGTACATTTTTCTGATGGTCGTGGGTTCAACCCCCACTGGAACCATAATTTTTATTTTTTATTATTTTAAGTGTTTAGGTATTGTTTTGTCTTTATAGCATGTATTTGTACAGTTATATGGAGGAAAAATACCAAAATATTTTGTTTAAAATAAAGGTCAAATCATAGAAAAACCTTGTGTAGTCAGTCACCAGAGGTTACAATTTCAACTTAATCTTTATGAAACTTTGTCACAATGATCCTGTCAACAAAATCTAGGCCAAGTTCGCTTTTGGGTCATCTGGCGTCAAAAACAAGGTCACAATGTCAATTGACATTTTCCTGAGGGTTGTGGGTTTAAACCCCACTGGAACCATAATTATTTTTTTAAGTGTTTAGGTATTGTTCTGTCTTTATAGCATGTATTTGTACAGTTATATGGAGGAAATATTTTGTTTAAATTATAGGTCAGATCATAGAAAAACCCTGTGTAGTCACCAGAGGTTACAATTTCGACTTAATCTTTATGAAATTTGGTCCTAATAATCATCTCAACACAATCTGGGTTAAGTTTGATATTAATTATGTCATCTGGGGTCAAACGCTAGGTCACATGGTCAAATCATACACAAACTTGCAATAGAGGCTGAATTTCCTTAAATTTTATTCAGAAAATGTGTAGGATCACCATAGGGGTGTGCATGCACTAGTACGACAGGTGAGCGACCTAGGGCCCTTTGGGCCCTCTTGTTCTGTTTTTCTTCTGTTTATGCTTTAACATTACTTTTACCAATCTTCAAAATATGTTCATACTTTTTCTTTTTAGAAAAGTGTGCCTAAGAAGAAAAACAGCCTCACAGTCGGTTGTGTATGAAACAGAAATAGTTGAAGACTGGCTGAGATCACAAAATATTTGGAGTATAGTTGCATTGAAGACTGGCTGAGATCACTAAATATTTGGAGTATAGTTGCATTAAAGACTGGCTGATATCCCTTAATATTTGGAGTATAGTTGCAATGAAGACTGGCTGAGATCACTTAATATTTGGAGTATAGTTGCAATGAAGACTGGCTGAGATCACTAAATATTTGGAGTGTAGTTGCACTGAAGACTGGCTGATATCACTAAATATTTGGGGTATAGTTATAGGAAATATCTCTCGACTCCTTATTTGTTAATATGAATAAGTGGAATTCATAGGTTTAAATCAAGAATAGACTTGTTGTGTTAAATTGTGATGTATAGTGAGACATTGTACTGTGATATTGACACCAGTCATATCATGTCTTACTCCAAACCTCATCAGGGATGTAGACCATGTAGTACACTCCAGTTGATGGATTCCTGTCCAGTATATGGAAGAAGATTTTATAGCTGTATGTTCAGTATAAATTATTGTATTAATTCAAAGTTAATTAGTATTAATGTATGAGTCGTTCTCAAGGAAAACCACTACTTGTCTACTTTTTAAGTGAAGTCGCAAACATCACTCAAAAGTTATATGACATAACATTAGCAAGAATTTCACAAATCTAGTATTTGATCAATTCTTGATATAAGCTTCATAATTTTATCACATTTTAGAATTATATTCTTATTTTAATAAAATATAACCACATCATGAAATCCTGCTTTAAGAAAAATATTAGCTACTGATTTAACCACTACCCCTAGCTTTTCCCAATATGGGTGCCTTTCAGAAATTGGTCACCATAGCAACGACCGAAGATATTTTAAAAAAAAACTAAGACATACATATTGTACTATATTGTCTAAGTACTTACAATTGAATCGAAGAGCATAACTTTTTTCTCATTTAAGAGCCTTTTCTTAACGTTATTGCATGAGTATTATGTCACTAAGCCTGGTTTTCTTGGAAACGGCTCATATGTTTTTGTCAGTGTATATGCGTAAGTTTCACATTATTACCGGTACTATTTTATATCTTGTTCCAAAAATCCCTTATTTTGGCATTTTTAGCTCACCTGTCACTTTGTGACTGGGTGAGCTTTTGTGATCACTCTTCGTCCGTCGTCCGTCCACAATTTACTTGTGTAGACACTAGAGGTCACAGTTTTAGCCTAATCATTATGAAACTTGGTCACAATGATCATTTCAACAAAGCCTAGGTCAAGTTCAATATTGGGTCATCCTGGGTCAAAAACTAGGTCACAAGGTCAAATCATATAAAAACCTTGTGTAGTCACTAGAGGTCACAATTTTGGTCTAATCTTTATGAAACTTGGTCACAATGATCATGTCAACAAAATCTAGGTCAAGTTCGATAGCGGGTCATCAGGGTAAAAAACTTGGTTACAAGGTCAAATCATAGAAAAACCTTGTGTAGTCACTAGAGGTCACAATTTTGCCCTAATCTTTATGAAACTTTGTCACAATGATCATCTCAACAAAATCTAGGTCAAGTTCGATATTGGGTCATCCTAGGTCACAAGGTCAAATCACTTCAATATGTCATTGGGTCTAAATGTGATGTAAATTATAAAGCATAAGACAATATGAAAAGCTTGTACGTGCAATAGAGGCTACCATTAGGGGTGCATGAACTACTAGGACAGGTGAGCGACCTATGGCCCTTTGGGCCCTCTTGTTATCTGTTAAAAATAAGTTTTCAATGGTTTCATGCTATTATTTGTAATAAAATAATTAACTGTACTGTATTCGGGTGGCTTCTGATTTCAGTGATGTATTTACTATAAGTGCGGCTAATAAGTCCACTTTGGTTACTTTAAAATCATGCTGATATTTGCAAATGTACAGAATGTGAGGATAAAACATGTGATAGATATATAGGAGAAAACGAGCCCTGCCCACTGGTGGCTATGTTTTTTGACGAATCATTATAAAAAAAGTTTTTTAAGATTGTCACCCAGCATCCAGTTCTGTAAATATAAGTTGAACAGCAACAAACAACATGTACACAAAGTACATCATCATCTGGTGATAACAAAAACAACACAAAAGTCCCAACACAACAACCAGTTACAACAACTACAGGTACCAAGAAACTACAGAAACGACATCTTTACACAGTGGTAGATAAATCAGAGTACAACATACAACAACCAGATGACAAGTATAGATGTAATACATGTATATTCTTATGTTATTTTATATTTTACTGTATATTCTTATGTTATTTTATATTTTACTGTATATTCTTATGTTATTTGCAAATTTTGAGGCCCACATGGAAGATCGGGAAATCAAATGTGTCAGCCTCGTTAAATAAAGACGTTACTTACTTACTATAGTATATACTCAGTTATCCAGGATATCACAGTGAGTATGGATGGTAAGATGCTCCATGTGGCAGACAGTAAGAATGGTGTGACAACTTTATATACAGATAGTAGTGTTATATGGAGGTGGACTGATTCAGCACTACGTGAAGCAAGGGGTCAATGTATTTATAGTTATGGTCATGTGATCGTATGTGGTCATCTGTCAGATAGTATAATACAACTAACACCTGATGGACGGTGTCTGGGTGTTGTTGCTTCACATAGTGATGGTGTGTATGCTCCACTAACAGTGTGTTATAATACAATTAACCACACACTGATTGTAGGACAGTGCGACAACAACAACATTACAGTATTCACAGTAAAGTAACACTATACAACAACTAATACATCAATCAGAATGATTCACAAAGTTAAATCAATCGTACAAACATTCCATTACCAATTTGTACTGAAACTCCAGTCTGCAGCTAAAAATATTTTACTATAGATATACAATGTATTGGAGAAAACGAGCCCTGCCCCTGGTTGCTATGTTTTTTGACGAATCATTTTGAAAATAAATTTTTTTAAGATGGTCACCCAACAACTAGTTCTGTAAATATAAGTTGAACACTTCTTGTATGTAGTATAAATGCATGTAAAATTTTTTTTTTCTATTTTTGCCATTTATCTTTTGTATAATATTTTTCTTAAACCTGATTTCCATCAAGCCTATTATTTTGGTGCCATAATGTGCACCGATAAACTATTTTGATGACTCCGAAACCAAATATAGCCTTCGAATAATAGCGCATGCATTTTGTTGACTTCCAACCAAATTGGTGGTTTCCAGTTTCCCAATTAAAACTAATAATTTGTTTGAAAGATTTTCTTGTTCTTTTGTTCGAGAATATGGAGATAGCGATTGTGTTGAACTTGGCCAACACGATTATGAATCCAGTGTGTGACAACAACATAATACATGTAGAAGGTTAAAACATGTTTGTTGCCTTCTATCACCTGTCTTGAGCACTTGGACCTAGGCAGTGACATCAATCTCATTAAAATCAGACCCTTATTACACTTCACTACTTTACGCTGATATAGGAGTGGATGATACTCTGTATAGGGTCATGTTGATGTGAACTACTTTATCCAATCAAATCGCTTCTTTCACAAATCTGAAAGTGTTGTTAAACACTGCTGAGGCTATGTGACATCATTGTGTATACTGTAGTCAGATCTCTAACAGTGTAAAGGAATGGAGCAAATGGCAGCGACATGCATCATAAATATCTGAGATGTTAGAAAAGCAATTAGAAACAATTCAGGGATGTGTGGGCTTAATCTAAAGTAAAATATATATACTGCAGCAAAAACTCAGGATACCTAACAAGATATTTTGCACAGACATGTGGAATAAAATTATTACCCAAATCCAGAGACTATAGATAGTCCCTGCTGAATCAACGAAAAAATTGAAATTGAAAGTCCAAAGCAATATTCACTGAAGCTGTCGTGTGTATAGTGCCAAATAAAACAAGGTTGAAAATGTATAGGTTTTCTGCTTCTGGAATATGGCCGTAAGATTGTTTCTTTAAGTGTACCTATTTTCGTTTAGTTTAAATTAGCATTAGAAATATTTAAGTAAACCAATACCTGAGTCAAATCTGGTTGCTCTCCGATGATCGGACTATATATTTTGGTCTAATTGGGCTGGAGGCCAGACGGAAATCAGCTGGCAGCCAGAGTAACTTCAAGTTTCTTTTTAAAAATGCATAGTGTCTGCATGATGCCTAGACAACCAGAACTCATCTGATACATGGGGATCGTCAGGCATATGGACGATTTGTAACCCAGCAGGTATTAGCATAAAGATCCAAGTTTGTTATGAAATATCTGTATTGTATTGTATATCTTGACTTTGTACAAAATGTGGACATATTAAACTCTGTGTACTTTCATTTTAGAGTCGGTGATTAATATTATTGTAAGTTATTGGTTGTTACATGTATTAACAATTACAGGGTTCTGGCTTGACCCTTAGATAGCCAAACAATAATTTTTCAATTGTTCAACTAAGGAACTTAGTTTAACATTCAATGTAGGCCTGTCACATGGCGTTTTACAATAATGAGGGTCAGATTTATTGAAAGTGTGACCAAATTGCTGGCATATGATAGAGAGGAATAAAAACACAAATGGAAGCATCTCTGGATGTAAACACAACATATACATAACCTATGTTTAACATACAGGTATGCCCAACTTGCCCATGGTGTATCATATATATTAGTATTATAGATAGCTATAATATTATACTAAAAGGGCCTACATCATGATACAGTCACCTGGGATTTGAATAACTTCAGAAATACAACAGAAACTAAATCCTGCAACATTTAAGTATATTAAATAAAACATGTGTAAAAAAAGAGGTAATCTTTTATACATGATTAACGTGACAACACTGACATTAGATTGCTTGCAAAGTCAAACATAAATCTAAATGGTCATTAATTGTGGAGATTGGGACCAGTTTATTACATATAGGACAAGTGGATGTCTCTTCTGTTGGTCTAGAGTCATTAGAGTTATCTCCCATCGCAGAACTATTCACATTTTGTGATGGAACACGACTGGTACTTGTTGGTTTTGGATTTCCAATTTGTGAATTCACTGATACAGTTCTATTGAAATATTTATCAATAGGGGATGTTTTCACATTGGGTTTTGGTTTTACATTTTCTTCCTTATTCAAAGCACCCGTTTCAGAACCCTTCCAATCGCCACTTCGCTGTCTTTTGATAGGTGGGCTTATTTCTGAACTTGTGTCACTTACCCTTTTGTTAGGATTAATCACAGAAGTTCTATCACTACCTGAGTATGTTGTCTTTGAATTGAAATTGTTGACTTCATTTCTTAACTTTCCACCAGTTATATTTTCCCCATATCTACTTAATGATTTTAGAGGCAGAGTTGTCTCGTCTTTTAATAAACTATTTAACGGCAACTTGTTTTCAAATTTTTTCTGTCCCCAGACCTTCCTCAACATAGTTCTTACATCGTCGACTTCGTTATTGTGAGTCAAACTGTCTCCTGAATTAGACTTCTCTTGAGCAATTTGTGAACTTGTTTCATCACTAAGTTTATCTCCTGCTGGAAGAGTTCCAGTATCTGTTACCATGGTGACAACACAGTCGTTTACGTCTGTCAGATCTGTTTCCATCTCACCATCACCATTTATATTTCCTGTATTATCACTGAATTTATCACTGTCATTTGAGGCATCGATAGAATTACCTGATAAATTGTCAAGCGGCATGGAAGCAAGTAATTCATCATCTGAGTCTGAGAAGTCGGAATCATGGAACACATTTTTCTTCTCATTAAACCTTGCAGTTCCACCTTGACTTACAGGTTTAAATCTGGAACCGGAGTCTCTCTTCGGTGTTTTACCACCAGGTAAGGCCCCTCCATGTAAGGGTGACTTATTACTTATATTAGTTTTAGAACCAAATCCTTGATCAGTTGAATTATCTCCCCTAGTATTGACTGTTTTATTTACAGGTGCAGTTTGTGATGTAGAAGGTTTAGGCCACTTGATGTCATCGGCAACAGATTTAGTGGCTGAAATTACATCTTTCTTATTTCCTCCCAGAGTTTTACCAGCACCACCAAATATTCGGATATCCATACTTTTGACTGGTGATTTTCCTAAAAATAAAACAGTTTCTGGTAAATAGATCTGTCAATGTACCATTACTATAAGTAAATATTTAGGGCAGGAATGTTTACATACATTTCAAATACATGTATAAACTGCACATAGTCAAGTTCATTCTAGACCATGATTGAGGTCAATAATATAATAACCCTGTATAGGTATGTACAATCATTATTAACTTCAAAAAAGTAAAATAAGGTACATGACTATCTGTAGTTTATAGTTCCAACAAATGTAAACATACCTAACCTAGATATTTACCTGTAGTTATGATCCCCTTTAACCCAAAATGTCCCATAAAGATATTAAGCTAATGAAGGCATTATATGGAGCATACTACATGACAGATTAATGTTATATGGTTGACTCATTAATTCCTTTTCTGTAGTTTAATATTTAGCATGTATGGCTCACTGTTTAGAGTGCTATTGAAGCCCTTCTGATAAGTACAGTGGATAAGGTCCTAGCTTGTTCCCTGTGCAATAAGAGTTCACACACTGGGTCAGGCAGGTTATGTTCTACCATGACATTGGCTACAGTCATGTCCCCCACATGTGGAGAAGTTGTTGGTTGCTTGCGGAACTGCAAGCTAGTACTGGTTGATGATTGAGTTTTGAACAAGAGCTGTCCACGAACAGCGCCCTCCACTACGAATAGTGGAGCTAAAAGCTGGTAAGATCCTATGACTGAAATCAAGGGATCCTATCTATGCAAAACCGGAATTGGATTCTGTCGGGGTTTCTATGGGAGTTATACAAAGAATTGGATGCTTGATGAGCCAATATTTCAAAGTGCCCAGTCAATGTATAATGTCTATTTCCATATAACCACAATAAATCCAAAACATCAGATTTTCAACATTTTACCATTTGACTGAAACTTGACACAACATAGATCTAACAGTTACCTTTATTTTTCTTCTTTTCTTCTTCATTATCAGTTTTCTTTTTACCATCACTCTCTGTCTTTCCTTTCTTTTTACCATAACCTTCAGGTTCTTTAACTTTAGTATATGAGCCACCACATGATCTCTGATGTTCTGCCCACCATGTGTCATTCTTTGAAGGTGCTCGGTTCATCGAACGTTTAACATAACCAAAATATGGCTTCCTGCTCCGACACGGTCCGTCACACCTCCACCAGTGTTGTCTACATGCTTCCACTTCATCATGGAAATTATGATACACCTGTAATTAACAAGTTCTGTATGTTATTACATACATATTTCAACAGCAAAACGTGCACCCTATCTTGACTATTTTTCAAGTAAATATCTCATCTCAAATTCAGATTTTGCTCAAAGTAGAGTCTGGATTTCGAAGTTTGAGCTCTTTTACTGTAATAATCTACGAATAACGCTTTTTGTTAAGTGATGCTTATTTTGAGTCAAGCCTCCCATGTAAATAATAGAAACGACACACAACAATATTTAAGTTGAGATTTAGCTCAGATTGAGATGTTTCGGGAGATGGGGCCTGGTCAACCATACCCAGAGTAAGAGCAAACAGACAACAACAAATCACAATAATGACAGAACAACCCATAAAGCAGCACCAAACAGAAACACTGCACATGCCTTCTTGAATCCTCTGGAATACCCCCAGATACACGAGCATAAGAGGTCCAAATTAGGAAGATGTGCACAACTTTGTCCAAATAATGATGACGTTCACATTGGTTAAGGAGAACTAGTGCAGATAAACTTTGTAACATTGATCCATCTAGACAGACATTCATCCCAAAATATGTCTGCCCCATTATATGTGGAAGACATAATAATGGTTTACTCTCAAGGCTGCATTGAAGGATGCAGTTGTTAACATTTTTAAACAATATGTACATGATGTTATAGCACAGATAATTAGACCTGATCCTGACCTTTATGCATGAATATATTACAAGTTTCTTGCGTTGAATATATAAATTTCTGCGAGCAAATATCGTCCTTTAGGTTTGTGTTGGTATTACATCTCGAGCGTCATTGTAATACTTCTCGCTAATGAAAACATACATCCGGGGTTATAAATATAGACAATATATCAGCTGTTAAATTATGCTAATGGAAGGTCAAGAATCATGTCAAATTCTTTGGACTATAGTACTTACAGATATACTTGTCCCAGCCTCCCCGTTAATTCTATACATGTGTTTGTGAAATTCAGGTCCATGTCCATCATGATCCTAAAATGATGGAAACAAACAAATTGGATATCGATATAATGTTCACTGATAAGTACTGTCAATATCATACATGCCATATTTTGCAGACCCCTTTGCGTGAGATTGGAGATGGAAATGCAGGAGATTTTCCTAGCTGAAACTTTTAACTTAAGATATTGAAGTTTATACGCAGTTTTCACTTATCTTACTTTTATACCATGCATGCTTCATGAAGCAATTTAGACTAATATTTTTGGTAAACAAAAATGTCAGGTTCCAGTTTGTCCAAGAAATGTGGGAGATTTGATCAATTGGCCTACGATCATGCAGGAGTAGAGTCTCAAATGCCGGAGACTATTGCATGAGGCAGGAGATCTGGCATGTATACAATATTTTGTAACAATGTAATGTCCTCGTAGAGCAGATGACAGTACTAGTTGGTTATGGACATTATGTTCACTAATGATCACCATCCACATTTCATGTTAAAGTTTTGTTAATGTTCAGTACTACTGACAAAGAAGCGGATAAATGGAACACAAAGATACCAGACTACAAGACACATTTGGCAAACTAAGCTCATGAAAAATACCAAACAACACTGGTATAATTTACTATTACAGGTAAGTGACCATCAGAGCTTTTTATATCAGTTGCACATGGTGGCACAGATGACTTCATACAGTAATATTCCTGCTGATGATATTGTTTATACGTATGATAACTTACCTTGTTATTATCCGTCACGAACAGATAGGCATGTATCATCTCATGCTGAATTATAAAATAACAACATTGTACCAAATTTACACCAGAGACTAAAATATAGTGAACGCTCATCCATATCGATTAACCCGGGATCAAGGGTAAACAAATAACACTAGATAATGTTAGTAGATAAGCATATTCATATACTGTATAGCGGGTATATTTCACGGGGGTCTAATTTTCGCTATATTCGCGCTCAACATCAATAGCGCGAAATCTAAACCCAGCGAAATATTCACCATGTAAATATACAAATTTTACAAAGGGAGACAATTCATGATTAAAAACATTCGAAGGAGTAACAAGAAATAAACCAACATTGACCCAATGACTTTGCCAGAAGTATGTCGGTTTAGCAAAATACGGTATAATACGGCAATGAGACTACGACTTATAGTAAATTACAAAACAATATGAACTAATGCACAGTATATTTTTAGCGGACCTACATTATTTGTAACATGCTCATCTAGTACTGGATTTTTTTGATGATGCATAACTTTACAATAAATTGTTCGGTTACGAAGTTACGAACCTGGAGCCCGTTACCTAACCAATCCGTTTCCAAAAGGCGCTACCGAGCGCTTTCCTACGTCTATGCAACCTACAGAAGCGGTCCGTTGCACAAGAAAGCGCTCGATAGCGGTTTGATACAAAATATTGGGTACGAAGTAACGAAGGACGATACGAACCTGCTATCGTTTGTCAGTCCGAATGAACATTTGTCAGCCCGATCAAAATGAAAATATATCTGTCTGTGGATAATGCACGTTTTTCAATTTGTTTAATTCTAGGTTTACTTAATTCAGGGGTAACTAATTTAAAAATGCATAATAAGATATAAACACAGATAACAACTGATTTCAAATAGGCCTAATTTGATATTTTACCTTTTTATACAGTAATGGGTTGCATGAGTATATCAGACAGTACTTTTGTTCAAGAGAAAAGGCTATTTTCATTTCAATTAATCATATTACGATTAAATATCAAACATCTTTAATCTTAATCACCTTTTCTTGTTAAATAAATCCTGTTGCAAATCGTCAAAACATAAAAGATATTCAGACGGAAAATTCCGGGTTTTATTGTATCCAATAACAACAACAACAACATGTAATTAGTTTTCGCGACCTTTATCCCGCGAAATTTTTACATATGTTGACGATTTTGGAGGGATTTTTTATTACATCTCGGCGAGGAATTACGAAAATGCATTCGTTTTACTTTCTTTACAATAACCTACAACTACGAAGTGGAATTATCAGTCCGGTCCGGATACGTAAAGACCCGAAACGGACTTTATACTAATTGTATTGCAAAGGGAAGTAACCGCTTTGCAAAGGGAAGTAACCGGAACATGTCAACTTCAACTTCACTTCAAGTAACCGGAATATGTGTCGTTTTGATTAGATTTTCTTAAGATTGGTTGATATTTCGCACATATGAACAATTCCCGCTCGACTTACTTCGTTATCTCAGAGTAATCATGTGTCTCATAACAGTTTGTAGCATCGTTTATGCACTGAAAATGTTAAAATTTCCTTCCGAAGCGGGCAAAAAAATGGCTGCCATTTTCGTTTCCAAACATTTAGGAAATAGTGCTTCCCATCTAGAAGATGGGTTGCACAGCAACCATGGAAGACTGATAATTATTATCTTTTCTTTTCTAGACAGGGGCCTACACTAGTTTTTGGAATATTTTTAAGCATCATTAAAAAATAAAAGAAAATTTATTAGCTGCCGAATATCGCATTTTAAAAAATTTTGTTATTCTATTGGCAGCCATTTTTCAGTTTCTTTCTTTCAGTGCGGGATTTTAACACAAATTTCCAATGTCGAACTCTAACCAAATCACGTGACATGTGTTATCGTAAAGTGGAACAACATCCGCAGGCCGTAAGGCCTGCGTATAGTCCGCTATTATTCGAAATTAGATCTTTGTAAAACGTGTGTAAACTCTATGCATGTGTACCAAATATCATATGTGCATCATGTTTTCTCAACATTAAAAACGGTTAATTATAAGCTGGTGCATCAAACTTGTTAAATTTAATGATTTTGTTTGCAAAACGTGTAAATGTTTGCGGATAAAGTATTTGTTTGTGTACATTTTCTAATGATAGTCAACTCAGCCATCGAACAAACCGTTCAAAATTACAGTCGAAACGCAACAAGCGATTCGTGAATAAAATAAATAAGCTTACTGTGTAAATTGTAAATCCCGTATATAGTTTATAAATCATCAAAACTTTGGAAGGACAGAAGCACACGCCCCAGTGGGGAGCATAAATAAATCATGGACAGGGGGTTTAAATACGACTGACTTCTTATTAGACTCTGTATACCAAAGAGTTTCTCTGTGCACCCCAACAAGATCAAACGCTTTAAATAACTCAGACGCAGCATGTATACACACTGTGTTGAGAAAATGACGTTATATATTCCTGCATATCGGAAGCGTTGATTTGATTTTGTGTGCGTGAAAAATAATATCAATGCGTATCGTCAGTTCTAAATTGTCGGACTTGTTTAATTAATTATAAATTATGAACTATGATAGCAATATGGGACTTGTGAAAACGTACGTATATTCGCAATTAATTAACTCTTTATGAACACTTTAATTGTCATTACGCCCGGTTTTCTTACGAAATTGCATTTTAGTTTTAAGCTTTATCAATTTCCCTTTTTTTGCCAAGGTGTAACTTACGTAAAATTGACCTCCCATTTCATGTTTATCAACAAGGTTTTAAATTCGCGGTCGAGGTCGTTTACGCGAAATCAAGACACCGTGAATTCAAAAGGATCCAGAAAACGCGAATAATGGACCCCCTGAAATATACCCGGTATACAGTATACTATTAACAATATTCTTAGAATGTACACATTATGCACTTGACAAAGCATCTATCATGTGAATGAACATGATCAAAACACACCACAATTTTTATTAACAAGTCAAAATTTACACATCGGACATACATAACACTCAAAACACCAAGTTAACCTTTGTAATACAGGCTTTATATAAAAGAACTCACCAAAAGAGTTTCTACAAGATCTTTTCTAGGACGTAGTTTCAACAATGGTACACTCAGTCTTACTGAACACAAACCACCACGACCTTCGTAACAACATAACCCGGCACATCTATAAATACAATAAACATCAAAATGAAACATTTGATCCATATGGCTAGTAATGAAAATAGGACATAATTGAGTTAGACAAGATTGCTGTTCTGTAGTACTTTTTAATTTCAGAACTGAGCTACCAGTCTGTTGGGTTGGTTTGACTACAAATTGAATGTAAATGAACTTTAAAAAAACAATTTAAAGGGGGCATTTAAAGACGTATATTATGGCACTGGTCCAACAATATTTGGTCTAAATTTTCTCAGCATGTAGTCTCTGATTTATAAGATATCTACCAGTATTGCACCCTATTATGTAATGTTACATAATATTGCATACTCTGTTAATTAGTTGACTAGAGGCCCTAGTAGTAGATAATAAAACAATAAGAGTTCCCTTTATGACAGGAAGATATAAAGCATGTTTATAATAAAATAAAGTCCCATATGAGTTATTGCAAACAACTTCATGATCAAACATAACATAGAGCATATTTAATGTACATAGGAAACTTAACAATTAACATACTAGGATATATAGAGAAAATAACAATGTAAAAAGTAAGTAGGCAATTATTGGCCCCTTAATTTTAATTGAAGTAATAGATAATATTCTACCACAAGTGTTATAATTGATGTACCACAGGGTTGATGACACTTATTTCACAATTCACATAGTTAGCCTAGTGTTACCACTGCACTTGTGATGTGTAGAGAAACAGTGTGAATATACATTTAAACAATATAAAAAAATACTTTTGAGGACTTTGAAAACAAGAAATAAATTTATAAACTATTAGATACATTTATTTATTTGTATTAAATTTTGTATGTAATTTCAGTGTGCTCAAATGTTAGTTTTATATTTTACATATTAATTTTATCTAGTTTAAACATAATAATTTATTTAAACTTATTTTGTCTACCGGTATCTATATTAAACTGACAATAAAATTGCTAAATTTATAAACATTTTGGCTAAATAGCTGTTATACACTCAAACTAGATAGAAACAAAAATAAATGTATATACCGGTATCTAAATATACAAATTTAAAACAAACACATTATATGACACATATTTTCTAGTGTACATACAGTAGCACAGTACTATCATGGATATTCAGTAGATAAGGGCCTCTAGTTAATTACATTGACCAGTTTTGGTGTTTTATGACCCTAGATAAACACTGATAGTGATCTCCTGCTGAGATCATGCGGTTCCTTCTATAAAGTTCTGGTCCAGAAATAAAGAAGGACTAATATAGGTGTATTTATCTATAAGGTATTTGGAAAATTGAGAATTTCACAAAGTTGAATGGTCTAAACTTGCCAGAACAGGATAGCTTAAATCAATCAGTACAACATCCTCCACTTTAAGTACAATCTATTGTGCAGGTCAGGAATGACAGACTTTCTAAGGTAGCCCAACAGACCTAGGTCATGCACCTTTGTTAGAGAGCTGCTGAAGCGGGATGATGGATTGACTTCAGGGTTATAATATGATGGTGTAGTAGGCACTCTGTAGGTTCACTGAGGCCTGAGTGAAACCATTGAACAAGTAAGTCCCCATTTTATTGTGAAATGGTTATTGTCTTGGCTAAACCATGTCCCACAATTATTTAAACCTTACTTTTATCAATAAAAAGTATTAAACGTATATAATAATGCACCAATAAATTAAAACCAGGCCGGGAATCGCGGGGATTTTTACTTTTTCAAACCCCGGGTAAATCCCTGCCTCCCAGGGCCATACAGACTATTCCCGTTCACCCCTATCCCCCGGGTTTAGTGCTGTGGTTTCAATTGACCTTTCTGCCGATTTTGATTGACAGGTGGCGTTAGCCAATCAGATTAAATCATTTGGCCATGATTTATCGCCGCCATCTTGTTAGACAACCTGGACATTAGACAAGCTAAAATCAATGTAAATTGCGCAATATTCAATTAAGCCTTATTTCATTAATATTGAACACATTTTTAAAATTCTGGTATGTTTAAGAACTAGAGAACTTCAACTTTAATTTGGTAGCAATGTCATGAAAGTGAATTAATTTATTAAATCCATAAGGCCTCGGAAGTAGTAGCTATATATGTATATTTTGTCTCAAATATAGTCTGATTTAAAAGTTATATCATTGATATTTACATTAATCTAATTTGAAATAATTACATGTTGTGAAACTAGAAAGCTTCGTCTTTAATTTGATATGAATGTTGTTAAAAAATATATACCATAGACTCGTGAAATTATTTTATTATTTGATATCATGCATGTTAATAGAATAAGGACACATAACCCCCAAATAACGAGAATGTGTGTATTTCCCATCAAAGATGATTGTGAAGTGTTTTAATAATATTGAACATTATGTTGTTTTGGTCTATGTAATAGTTAAAGCACTTTTCAGTTGATACCCTTGTGGTGCTAAATGCATTCAATCTCCAAAGCTTATAAAAATTTTTTTTTAAACATATGTAGGCTACTGTATGGTCCGGACAGCTATTGTAAATCATGATAGATATATACATGTACAAGTTTATTTCAAAGTATCTATAGGTCAGAGACCTGTCGGATATATAAACATTACTACAAAACATTTATAGCAATTAACTGACCCCATACTGTTCCCCTGTCCTGGCGGAAACCGCTATGTGTCACATTGATTATTGACAATTAACAAGACACCGCGGTATATCACTGGTCCCCGACTGATGTCCGAGATACGAATCTAAACGAGATCATCAAAGTATATAACACATTGGAATTTTAACTAACTTATAATCTAGGGCTTATTTATTTCTTGTATAATGGTGCATATGACAGTTTTAACTTTATGTTAGAAAACGATATTTCTTTACTTAATAACGCGTGATTGTACATTTTTTGTTGATATGCTGACTGTTAATGACAAATCATGTATTACGTAGCGATGTGGGATTTGAAGGATTCACATTCATCTCTGTTAACGTAGCGCTATTTGTTTGCGGAAGTTGCAATCAAATACAGCCTCAGTCGTAAGTAATCAACAAAATGTATGTCCCCGCCATAAGCGGTAGATCACACGGAAGACATCAATAAAAACCCGACGCAGAAAATCTTGCAGATCTTGTAACTTTACTTAAATAATTTTTTACGCACATTTGATTTCGATTATTTATTAAACACACTATCATACGAACGTATACGGAAGATGAAATGCTATAGTGTATGGAAGATTCTATTATACCGTGTATATGTAAATATATGTATTAACCCTTAATGATTTCTTTGTTACAATAAAGGGTGTATCTTTCAAGCCAGGTCATTCCCGATTGGCGCAAAAACTATACATAAATAGCTATTTAGATAAAAAGAAACATTCTGATTGAGCGGCAAAATTACGCTTGTGAGCGTCTGCTTATTCGGACACTGCTTGGCTCTGATTTAGTAACTGTTTACGTAAATTTCTTTGATTTGCAAGTTTTAAGTAGGCACATAATTATGTTTCACAAAATTTTCAAAACATTGACTAAAAGCGAAATATTTAACGGAATTGTATCAAGAGCATCACACAACATCTCCGTATTAAACGCCATTTTAATGCAAGCTTGTCTTGCGTAGCAACAACGAATACCCGTAACTATAGGGGGCGTGGCTACGAAGCGTCTGCAGAAAGGTCAATTGACTGAGGCCCATGTAGAAGATTGCATTATGGTAAATATGTAAGCCTCATAATTACTTACCTACTTACTTACGCATAATTCACCAGTCAATTGAAACCACACCCCCCCCCCCCCAACCCCAGAGGGTATGCGGCTATTTTGTAACCAGGCTTATTTGTAACCGTCCATTTTCGGCTATTTCGTAACCATATTTTAGGTGATTCATAACTGACCTAAAAAAAGCTTGAAATACAATTTGCTATTCATTCTGTAAATATAAACAAAATTATAAATACATTTTGAATATATCTATAACTATTTGAACACCTTTAAAATACATTTCTACGATGTCAGATATAAGCCATATATATAATATACTTATATGAATAAAAGCAATTAATCGGTAGTAACAAATTCGCCGATACTATTTTGGTTAAGATTAAGCCTAGTTATGAAATATGACCTGTATACCCCCAGAGAAGGGTGGGGACTTTAACTTTTGCCTTTTAAAGCCCCTGCAACCCCAGGGCCATTCAGATGGTAAAACCCCCAGAAATTGCCCCGCCCTATACCTCATATAGTTACGACAATATGTCCCTGCTATTTTTTTGCGTGAAAATTAAAGTCCTGTACTCACACAGAAGTGCATGGACATCAGAAAGGTAAAATCAAGGGACTGTTGCTCGCTACCACCGCCCTTCCCCGGGGCTGTGGTTTCAATTGACTGATGCATAAAGAGAAAAATCAAAACAAATATTGATTACAGTGTCATTCTCGGGCTCCATCTAATTTCAATTCCTGCAAGTTTTCCCCAAAAAAATCGTTCATTGAATTGAAGGAATAATGCACGGATATCTGGGTTTGGATCTGTCAACTCCCAGTATGGATCCACTAGATTCGTTGGTTCGCCTGCATTGGTGTTACTTCTAGAATTGTCCTCCTTTGGAAAATCGCCTTCTTGAAAAATCTCGGACTGAAGCTGCAGAGCTAACGCATAATCTTCATCCATTTCTTACAAAATCATCAACTTTCTTTTTGACATTTCCCGCAATATGATTCATTACTGGTTCCGGTGCGTATTCGGAATATCTTTGACATAAAATAAATTCAGACTGGTTTTATGTTTCTTCATTAATTGTTTGCTTTTAACAGCCAATATTGTAAATACAGTCAGAAATTTATGTGAGACGGAAGTGCTTGTTGCATACCAGAAAAGATGTTTAGAAATCTTTAATTTGATGTATATTAAGATATCTTACACCCCATGGTAGTGAATGGCAGTTAAGGTAAGTTATTTCGATTAATTTATACCAGGTCTATCTTAGTTACAGTTTTTCTTACATGTTTTCATACAAATCTGACATTTGTTTACTGATTTCACATTGGCAACCAATGAGTTTATTTCACTATCAGCATCCCCGGTGTAATCATGCAGTATAGTCATTTATGCACCATATCGATAGTACAGGATAAAACCTGTATTCTGGTATTTCTGTAAAAAGTAAAGGAGTTTGGCTACCGATAGAACAACAGGGTACAATATGGACGAATAGAACAATGTTCAGAGTACAATATTAACGAATCTTATTTTTTCCTGAAGATCAGAATTTAGGAAATTCTTAACGAATCTTAGAAAAAGAAGAATACCGTATACCCCTGTGTTAACGCTCCCCTCTAACAGATGCTCTCTCCTTTTTGACGCAAAAAATTGTAAGTACTTGTGCACCAGTCAATGGAAACCACGCCCCCGCCAAACCCAGGGAAGGGCGGGAGAACTGTCCCGTCTTTTTACCCTTTCCATGTCCCCGCACTGCTGTGTGAGTGTTTTGCGCCAAAATAGTGAATGAAATACAGCTGTGACTATACCGTGATTTTACCGAGTTTTTCTTTCTTTCTATTTATACTGCTGATGCCCCTTTCGGGTGTGCATCAGGTGCAAGATAAATACTATTTTAAAAGTATTGAGAGAAGACTTCAAAGTGAGATAGTGAGTAGAAATATATATATTTATAGATTAAAAGCTGATAAAAACAACTGTTCCGGTACTCAGGGGGAGGGGCTAAGATGATTCTTAAACCCTTCTAGGTCTGGCTGGAGGACTATGTGGCTTGGTAAGCTATTCCAGAGAACGACTGTAAGGAAAATTAGCAGTGGTGTAAATTTGTCTGTAAGATACTTAGATAGGAGGTACATGTGGCATGTCATTCTCACAGGTGCCACAAGATATGATGGAACTGGCATTTCCACCACCCATACACAATTTTGTAGAACATTTTCAGGAGTATAGCTGGGCTATCTCCGTAGTTTGACCAGCAGTAATTTATTTGCAATGTTTGCATACATCCAAAGTTCAAGTAGAAATACATTCATACACATGGAACAGTACAATTTTTTTAATTTGCGGAGGTTTTAACATCTGTATAGCCCGAGGGGGGAGGCAGGTATTTTACCAGGGATCGGAAAATATAAGTATAAATCCCCACCATTTACAGGGGTTGGGGGGGGCGTGGTTTAGCAGCTCCAAGGGTCTGGCTGGCATAACTTGTTACGTAAATCCACTCCAATGATACCAATTTCAACATGACATTAAAATTAGATCCAAATGTGATCACAGTGTTTAATTCCAGTAACTTCAAACTCGAGTAAGGGTTAAATATACAGTATATGAAACATATTATATATCTATCAGAAGCTTAAAATTAACAAGTGACCAATAGTTAATACACTCAGGGACTCAGGACTGTTCATTTTTGCTCATAATTGGCGCATAAAACCGATATTTTGCATGTGGCTTATGCGAAATTGAAAATTGGAACGTTTCTATTAATGAATGGTAAGTTATCGATAACACCCTTGAAAACTCACCAAATAAGAGCATGAAAAGGAAGTTAAAACATGCCAAATTTTCAAGACAACTTGTCGGAACCTACCATTCAAAAAATGTGCACCGGGACCCTTTGCTTTTCAGACTGATCTATCCAGCTGCTCACCAATTAGTGAACACTATGTACAGGGTGTTTAAAATGTTTGTTCTCAAAATTTAAATTAATTGACAGTTTTATTTGGGCTATGTACGCAGTAGACTATTTTAATTCCTTTCTCTAATAGCTTCATTTAATGCCAGAGAGATTAGAACATTTGTAAAACCCTCCGGATTTCAACCTGAAAATTTAAGTCTTCTGAGGTCAGAAAAATAAAATATTGAAACTCAAACATTGAGTACTAACTTTTTTAACACCCTGTAATTTATTGATTGACCAATACTTGCTGGAAGCCAGGCACTTGTAACTGGTTTGCAGTAATTCCTAGTTGCTAGAGGAAATGGGCAAATTTCTCCTGGTATAAATGGTCTCTGACTTTAACTATAATAAGTTTAACTGACCTGTGCAGTATGCAAAGAGCATTGGAATCTACTAAAATGATAAAAATAGGTATGTGACAATGATATGCAATGTTCCAAGTACCGTAAACCAGTGATATCCTGCACCATAGTGAGACGCTGTTTTAATTTCAGATGGCTACATATTGATATGAAATCCTTGAAGTGAACTAGAAGGACTTGTAATATATTGAACAGCTTAATAGTAATGCACTGAAGATTTGATACTTTACATTTAATTAAAAAGTTGTTTAAATGAATGTTTCCTAAATTGTTATTTTGATTTTCTGGACATTGAAATAAATGATAACAAGTCAGTTAAAAAAGTTTTCACATTTTCAAAATTAGATTACAAATACATCTGTATAATTTGCCCATTAAAAATCAGGAAGACTGGCATGTTCATGTCTGCAGGAATAGATCTAAAATTCCTTTCCTAACAGAGGTTGTTGTTAATGAATTTATCTGTAGGACAAATACACCATGTCTGGAAATACCAAGGAGTTTAACTTTTAAGGAATATATCCGCTGGGTTGGAGTGATTGGTATGACACATTGTCTGATCTTTCCAGCCATTATGACATCAGTTGTGATAAAAATGACCTACTGAATGGAATGGTGGTCTGGTTAACGTAATATAGAAGTGAAATAATGGCTGTGATAATACATTCCGATAATATGGTCTTGATACCAGGGTGGTCTATTGTGATCTATAGAGGCTGTTGGGTAGATGTGATAGATGTACATCAATGTTTTACCTCACTATAGGGGGTTATAGCAGGGCTAGCTCTGGGTCAAAATTCTGTTGGGCCAATTTTTGAAACGTAATAGCGGCTGGGGGCCAGGGGGCCGCAAGGGGGGTCCAGGGCGAAGCCTTGGCTGGGGGACCAGGGGGCCAGAGGCCCCCGGAAGCTCCTGCTATTTTGCTGTTTGAGAACAGTAAAATCCACTATGAGATATATCATTTCACCTTATTTTCAGTCTTGGGAAACCCTGAATTGTAACTATTTTAATAGTATAAAACTTTATCAATTTGACAAAGATGTATATTCATGTATGTTTGTTTTCTATGTAAAAAATTTTTGTTGTTCATTTTAATGTATGTAGACTTCTGTTTAAGTTATTATTTTTTCCTGTATCTCCATGTCTAAGAAACTTATAGAAGTTATATGTATAATGAATAACAGAAACAAAATAGCATTTTAGAACTTTATTCTCTATAGCACAACACAAAGTGACATTAAAACATGCATCCTAAATGATTCACAGTCTACCAACAATAATTAAATTAGTATTAACTATATGGGTACAAGTTCTATCTTGATGATGACTCATTGTTTTTGCGAGGGGACTTGACACACAAGTTATATACATTTTGTGAAGATATTTTTTAACTTGAGACTAAAGTCTACATCGCTTACAAGTGCGATATGCTGCACCAAAGTTCTGTCTTTGATGCAGCTTCTGCTGCTGACCAACAAACTTGCTAAGTTCCAACACAAGTCCACATAAAGTGTTATCATGAACAATTGCAAATTGGTAGGTTTAAGTGGGAAACTTGTTTAGAAGCCTCTGGCAGATTTTGTTGGCATCCTGACATCTAGAAGACTTGACATCACAGCTGATCAACCATTTATCACAATACACTGTTGAATCTGAAACAAAATAAGACCAATACAAAATTTAACAGAAAATATAACGATGTAAGTGTGTGTGAGCTATACAACCCTACTTAAAAACTGCATTGTCCAGAATGTCCGAAAATACGAATATCCGAAAATGCGGTCACCTCAGAATTGACAAATTTTCTTAAAAAGTTGACCGTCGAGATTTTCGAGGAATATAAGTCAAATTATGTTTTAAAACGTCATAGGCTATCCACACACAATGTTTATGGGTTAATTTATCGGGTAAAACACCAAAACTAACGTTATTTTAGCTTAGAAAATGCACGAAAATGAAGTCACGTGATCCGCTGTTTTTTCACGTCAATTTCTTCACAAATAAATACAATTCCCTGGATAAACTGGCGTAAAAAAACTTTTTAAATGGTAATATAATGATTAAGACTGAATAATTCAATGTTGAAAAATACGATCAATAATTACCTGATTTATGGCTAGGATCATGCGTATATCGCATTTCATATTCGTGACCCGTGACGGTCAATCGACAATTTCTTTCATCAGTCAATCAGGCCGCCTTTGATTAGACAATCATCCGCTAATTATCTCACTAACTGTCATAAACACTGTCATGTATAGTTTGTTTGTTTAACAAGCTGTTTATTGACCTAATTTATGACACGTGGACTGTGTCTACCAGTTTTCGTTCATTTAGCGTCGGCCGTAACAGTTGATCGTAAAACCAGTCTAGGTAAAATCTCGAGCGTGCTATTTTTAGTAACTGGATTTTCCAATATTTGTAAAGTCATACTTTTCGATGGTTCGGGCCAATTTGATTTTTTTCGGGCCAATTTTGATTTCTTCGGGCCATTGGCCCGATTGGCCCGCGACAGCGCGAGCCCTGTTATAGGGTTTTGACATGTCCGGATAGACTGGTTCGAGGGGATTATTTCCAGCACTATGTTGGGGGTTTAGACTGCAAAAAGTAAGTTTTGAAATGGGCAAGGTTAAGAGTTTACGATAGACCGAAGTAATAAGACAGAGGCCATGTGATATGTAGAGGCCATGAGACAAACAGAATGTGTGACGGAGGTTGCGTGTTTGACAGAGGTTTAGATAGTAGCCGTGAGAAAGCAGAAACTATATGTGACATAAAAATGCCATAATACAGTCTGATCATGAAATAGACAGAGGTTATGAGTATTCGAAATGTCTCCCCCTTGTCAACACATATTGCATTTTCTAAGAACATTAGACCATGGAAATAACTAGTATTGCATTTAGCTGCAGAAATTTATGGCAATTACTTAATCTGACACATTTATTTTACTTTTTTCACCATAGCAGCCTGTCATAATAAGTGGAAATCTGTCACTGTGTTATAACACTCCACTCCATAATATTGCCTTGTTTACTGTGATACAGTGCATGTGTCAAGTCTTAGGCGCCACAAACCATACATTTCCAATACAATTTGTCCATTGAAGACTTGATTGTATTGATTGGCTGGTTGGTAGTGGTTGCTGAGGCTGATTCATGACTGTCTAGTAATTGAGTCACCTTAATATGTTGCACTTAGAACTCAGTCCTTGACTCTACCTTTCTATCTATATTGGAAATCAATAAGATTGACTGATTCAAGTTTTTTTATTTTGATGCATGAAACTAATACTGTTAGAGGTACCTCTTTATATTTGTATGGCTGATGTTTGGCATTCACCTCTTAAAGTCTTGATATCAATATGTCATTTTAATGTTTATTGGTAAATTTAAAATCCTGCTTTCTTCTAAGAAGTTATTAATTATGTAAGCAGCATTATTAATTTTGCTGTAATATAGTTACTCTTTACATGATTCTTGTGATTGGATATACCGGTAGTAGTGTTTAGCAGATTTTACGGATCTTCGTTACCTCATTATGTCATTGAAATATTCAAATTGGGATATTTCATACATTTGTTTCTTGTAGAAGGTTTTCTGTGTGACTATGTTATTCTGTCAGAGTGCATACTGTTCAATACATGTTTTAATTCACTTGAACAAAGGAATATACTGAACTGACTTAAAGACAACTTAGACAAGTGGTATCTATTGGTATGTGTCAGGATTTTCACTAAACATTTTGGTTCAAGTATTTATGACCTTTATGACCACATTTTCAAATACCAAATTCCAAAATCTATTTGACAGACAAGTTGTATTTTCAAGAGCCTGTCATTTGAAGAATGCATTGTTGACTTTAAGTGAACCATAGTAAATTGTAATCAGAAACTGTGGAACCAGGCTTTGTCTTTAATTCCATTAAAGAGAAACTATTTCCTTATCAGGACAGTTACCTCTATAATGTTTATATTTATTTATTTATTGTAAACCACAGATTGTATTGAATACTTTGGAGAATATAATATCAGTTATCTGGTACTAATGATATAGATGTGTTATCAACCAGAGGGGTAGTTAACATGTTTGAAGTGGGTTATATGAAATGGTCAGTCCATGTTATTTTGTTATATACTTAACGTAAACAATGACAACTTGTGCTTGTCTGAATCAATATTGATATTATGGACATACGGCAGCATAATTACATGGTTAATGTTACTGTTAATGTCATTTATGACGTTAACTGAATCTGTGTCTCTGCTATAAAAAAAGAATAATACGAAGGTTTACTTTTTGGTACATGTTCATTAAATGATTTCTTATACAAATTCCAAGTCTGTATGTTCAATTGTTGCATGGCATTGATTTTATATTTATAAATTGTAAATATTGGCTGACTAGAATCGTGGTTGTCTGATCATACATAAACTGTACACGACTTTCTCAATGTGATTTACATAATACTTGATCCTAGAGTCTGATTATCTGGGAAATGTTGTGTGATTCTGTAAGGAGGAAGATCACTATTACAGGCATTACTTGATTCCTGGTAAATTAGAGTAGTAAATCAGCTTATAGCTTGTAGGGTAATTGATGTAAATAGAAGAGAATTCTTACAGTATAGTGTAATACTAGATCTTGTCTAATTAGAAAATTACTGACTTGTACTTTACTTTGTCACATGGAAGCCGCATTAAGTCTGTGATCCTTTGACATTTTTAAGGTTTTCAGATGAAACTTTTGTCTATTGAATTTTTCAGCCATTTTTGATGACTTTAAATTTCAACTGGTTTATCTGGCATCTATTTTCCTTCTATAGTATTTGTAGGGGCAGTTGTAAGGCACATCTTCTGTTGTAAAAATCTTTACCAAATGTCAATAATTTCCCCGCTTGACATTGTGAGATAGAAGATTGAATGAAAGATAACAAAAAAGTTTGTTACAATTGAGCTATCTGTCGTCAAATCAATGTGGTTTAAACCACAGGTAAATGTATCATTGAAAAAGAAATTTAAAAAATGAAATATTTTTTTTGTAAAATTCATATAATTACAAAATGTATCTTATATATCATCTTCTGTAAAAAAAATCTTCATCACTGATACATTTACCTGTGAAGTATTCTTTCTACTTGTATTTATCAATCAGGATTATTTTTTGTTTATAAAGTTTAAGTTTTCAATACCTCCGTCACTCAGTCATTTACTATTACTGGTACTTTCAATAATTTAATAGTTGACCTACATGTACCCGGTATGTGACTTATGACAGAACCTGCCAAACATGTCCGACTGCTTGATGAGTCATGCAAAAACTGTATAAATATTTAAAAAAAATTATGTTAAAGGCTGATTCAATGTGGAAAACTCTTCGGTTCAAAACATTGATTGTAACCTTTATGTGGCAATTTCTTTGCTAAATATAAAGTAAGTGTTTAGTTATTCTGTTTTAACTTTAGTATCATTGTTCTATTTCAGACTAGTCACTGACCAAGTGATTGTTGGAAGTATTGGTGCAAGTTTTTACTGAATAAATCATCACACGCCGTCATTAGATCAATCCACACAATCATCCACTAACCAACTGTTGGTTCAACTGGGTTACAGTTTTTCAAGCCAGCTGTCATACAGGTAAACATGTGATTTAGATGATAACAAACTTGTGTTCAGTATAATTGAATGTCTTTTGTAAAGTACTTGCTGATTGAGGACTAGGAATTTCAATTTTCAAAAAACTGGCTTCTCAATTATTGACTATTCAGTCCAATTTTTAAAAAAAAAGAGTTTGAATTTTTCAAGATGCCTAATGCAGACCACTATGTACTTAAGCTGCTGTTTTAGCATGAAGAAAAATTACTGTAGGAATCCAGCATCCTGTATCCTACTTTATTTTCCATGATCCCAATGAACTAGCAGCTAATGAAACCTCCTGGTTCTAACAGAAACCGTGATAGTCCAACTGCCTATTAAGCAATTTGAAGTTTTTTTAAACATAACTATTACACCTGTTGTGTTTTCTGTTTCTAAATTGAACAGTTACTGTGATTTTATTTGACAATGGTCGTCATCATTTTATATTCTTCATTTCAAAAGCATTTAGATCCCGCTTAAAAATCATTTTCTTGGAATGATCAATGGTCAATAAATGGGACCACCCACATAGTGGTGCTCCATGAATACCACTGATCTGTCTTAGTTTCTAATCTAGTCCAATCTAGGGTCACTTGCTTTCTATCTTATATTTTCTAATCATAAATGTATCGATGGTGGGGGCTTATCAGGCAGTATTGAACATGTTGTAAGGTTTGAATGTACTTTATTCACTCAGGTTAGCGATACAGGACATTATCATGGCACTCTTGTTTGATATTTCTGTTTCATCTAATATGGGGAGACATAAAAAGTTCAACCGTGTGAACTTGTGTATTTATCTTCATTCTGTCATTTAGCTGAATAATTTACTTCATATAACTGAGACATCATTTTAGTTGTTGTGTAAAAACTGTCTAGGGTGGAATATCTAGGTTACTGGAGGGAATTAGTTACATAGCTGGTAATAGTGTGTCAAGCTCTTAATAGTTGGCAGAAAAGTTCCGATAGTTCTACATACAAACCACTTAGCATAATGATAGTTAAATACCTATATCAGGACTTGTGCCTTAAATCAATATATAGCAGCCATAATCCAAGATGGTCGCCTCCAAAATGGTTGCCATATGGATACCAAATTTACTGAAAAATGCACACATTTTATGACATTCCTTACCCAGTACAATAATTGATTGATTAAGGGGAAAAACGAAATACCAAATTATTAAAAACATTTTTTATGTTTTAATTACTGATGTTATCAGTTATATATCATAAATCTGTGAAAAGCTGTTAAATTGATTTCATTCCCTTGGAGGCATTCATTGAAAACGATGTAATGATGATTTCACAATTCATCTAAGTGTTAGAAATTGCTGGATGCTTCGAGATATTTTCAGTATCTATTGGTTTTGCACAGAATTAAGTTCTTTCACAATTGTTAAGGTTGCTACAAAATGTGATGTTGAGTTAAATTAGTATTTATAAAATGTCAATCTCCTTTAGGTTTGCTTTGACCTACTAGAAATTACTGTTAGATGTTTTCATTACTTTGAAACACCATATGTGTCCTATTTAATGCTCCACTCTATTAGATGTGCCTGCGCTATTGTTAAAACTCCACGGAGGCATGAAATATTAGATAAATATTCTTCAGCCTTATCAATTCACCAGAATAAAGGAATAACCTGATAGTATACATGTATTTGCTGTATGTCATGTGATGATCTGAGTTTTATGCACCCTACACAGTTGTATTTATTATGCCCTTTGCATAAAAAAAGTTAAGTAACCAGTTTTCGACAGCCGCTTTCAGCAATTCAGCCTTTCAGTCACCCTTTGACATTCAATTTCCCGTTGGCTACCTCAGAAAACCTGTGTTCGAGTCTCCCTGAGGAGACTATTTCTCTCCTGGTTTGTGTGCAGCCAACATTGAGATACACTGCCGAAGAATATTGAACATGTACAGCACCTTCACATGTACCAATTCACACCTTGGTCAAGTGGAGCATTGTGGGTTATTCTTGCTCAGATAAAGTAAGCTGTGGTGCAGACAGGGATCAAACCCAGGACCTCTCAGTTCCAAAGTGCACTCCCTACCTCTAGGCCACTGCTTCCCAAATTGGCCACCTCTCATAAGACATTTTGATCATAATATACGGACAGGGTCTGAGGTTTTTATTGCATTGGGTGTGGCAGGTAGGAAAAATGCGGTATTCATAGTATCAGCAAATACCATTACATGCTTTAGGCTATTGTGACGAAATTACACAAAATACGAAATGACTCACAATACGATAAAAAAACTTGGAACATTGGTGTTATATTACAATAAGGTTGGAACTTTATGGAAAACAAATGGATTCTTAGAACTGTCTTCTTAATTATAGCTTTCTGTGTTTCAAAATGTTTCAATTTGTAGAAGATTCTATCTGTCTATAACTACATTACAAAGTAATTACTAGCCAATGATGGTGAAAAGCCCTTTTCATTGCTGACTGAGCAGTTTTACAGTGTTTCTAATATGGTTGTTGTTATTGATTAAGACAAATGAGTTTACAAAACATGTATTCTGTGTTAGTTATATAACATTCACATGCAGACAGTAGAGCTGCTTGTCTGTTACATGGACGGAACAAATCACTTGTTTTATCACAGTTTGTCTTACACAACTTGTTATTCTGTGCAAACCTTCACAAGAAACACCCTCTGGGAGATGCGCAATCTTACTAGTGTAGACAGTTTGTCGCTCGAGTAAAGTTGAAGTGATGAGTACTGGAAATGTTTCATTCCAAAGACTGATCAATTCATCTAAATAAGGAACTACATGTACATGTAGTACATTACAGTGTGCACTATAGGGTCAGGGTTATTCTGATACTTTTGACTAGAATTTACAATTATAGGCACAATGCCCATGAAAATGACCCTTCAAACGTCAAAATGTGGCTTTTTGGCAATTTCAAGGGTCAAAACCCCTGCCCCTGAATCAAATGGAACCCCTGTAGGTGTAAAAAGACAATATCAGCCTAATATGGTGTTGTTGATGCAGAGAGCCATTTTGTATGTATGTCAGTCTAGAAACAAAACATATGACCTGCTAATAAATCTGTTTTAGCATAATTATATCTCTGAAGCAAACAGTAACTGTTGCTTTGTTGCGTTGTTATTCTAATGGCCTTTTTGAGAAGTAACCTCTCGATATCAGTATGAGCAATTTTCTAATCTAAAAGTTCAACTTTCTGGTTGAATCAATATGAGTTCTCTAGAGCAACAACCTCAGCAGCACAAGATGTGCATCTTCCACATGTTATATTACTGTACAAAGGTTACACTGTATATATTGCCGACTTATAATGAAAAGGTCATAAGTACAAAACGATATTTTGAGAAAACAATAAAAAAAAACTGTCTGAAAACTACTCTTTACTTATGAAAAAACAAGTTTTTCAACTTTCAGTTTGGTCAACATGGCCAGCTCCGATTTTCATGAAAATAGGCTCATAAAAAGGCTTTGTGGTGCAGATTTCAAGTATGTATGAGTCTTACATTGTATAAGGTCATAAGTAGCACTTACGGCCTTCTCATTTTAAGCCAGAAATATACTGTACATGATCTTGTAGACAATGTAGCAAATGTCTTGTTCTTCTTACAGTAAATAATGTAGTGTTTTATTGTTGTTAGACAGTGAGGATTGTTGTAAAGAATTAATATATCCTGATATATTGTTGAGACTACCTTCCTACCAATTGACTTAAACAAAGATAGATGATGTTAAATTCTCCAAAATGATTGTCTTCTAATCTGTCGGTGCCTACACACAATAATACAATATCAGTGTTTCCAGTTATTGGCAGACTGGAGAACTCCTATTGATTTGCCCGCTTGTCTTCCTTGTGCGTATATGTTCCATGTTGCGAGTGCTCAGTCGTTTTCATGTAAATGTTCAATATATCGTGGAAATCTTGTATTGTATTTCAATGTATTGAATAAAAGATTCACTCATCCTCCGCAGAAGGTTAATCAACTTGAGTTAACATACAGTTTTATTACATGCTACTTCATTGATTTATTAATTAAATCTGGAGTTTTAAC
Source organism: Spisula solida (assembly GCA_947247005.1). Classification (NCBI taxonomy): domain Eukaryota; kingdom Metazoa; phylum Mollusca; class Bivalvia; order Venerida; family Mactridae; genus Spisula; species Spisula solida. The sequence goes on from OX365945.1 coordinate 7,129,727, forward strand.
ATTTATTTTACAGGTAAGATTTGACTTGTTTGTTGTGGATGTTGATTGGATTTATGTAAATGTTCAGCCTCATTCAATCAGATATGCGTGTAATTTCCATGGACATCTGATAATTAATCTTTCTTTCTTGTGACAATTAATTTCACAATGTTATTTTCATAGATGATTTGTCAAGCTTGAGTATGGCTGTCTGTGAATTGTGATGAATGAATTAAGAGCATTATTTTATAAAATATAATTTTATTTATCATGATTACCATATACATACGTGACTTTGGTCATATAACACAAATCCAGTGATTAAACACTGAGGAAGATTCAAGAATATAGGAACAAATTGAAGACGAGTACAATACATACACAATAATCAGGGGTTCCACTAGCTTCCGAATCTGAAGGGTCATTTTGATACTTTTTACTAAAATTTACAATTTTATAGGCAAAATACCCATGATTTTAAGAGAAATTGACCAAACCAAAATCCTGAGGGTCAAAATGTTGCTTTTTTGAAATTTCAAGGGTCAAAACCCATACTCCCAAGTCAAATGGAACCCTTGATAATAGTTATGAAATTTTTAACAACAGATATATATTATGTTTGTTCTTATTGGAAAATGGCTGTGTCATGGACACGCCCTTAATATTGAGAGATGGGCAATTTGCTTATATTCTTTAAATAACAAGGTTTTCATGTTGGCATCAACATTTTTATGTAGAACATATCTCCATAATTTAGCTCTTAAGATAATAATGAGCATGAAAACTTGCATGAATGTTTATCTGCATATTGCAGGATTTCTTTTTTTCTTTCATGAAATTTCTATTTTCTTATATTGTGGTGTATCTGAATACTGACGTGATGTTCTCCTATCTCTGACCTTATATAATGTTGTATATTGAAAGGTTTGTTGATATTGCTTGAAAATAGAAGAGTAGTATCTATTAGCTACTCACTCTCCATCAAGATAGGATGTAGGTTCAACTAATTGGTTTGATGTAATAAAACTGGGAGAAAGTCTGACAGTTGTCTTATACCGTACCCAGACATCACTACTGGCACTGATCAGTTTATACCTCTATATAAGGTCATATATCTGTGTCTTATACCGTACCCAGACATCACTACTGGCACTGATCAGTTTATACTAGGGATGCAACTATTCGGTCAATTTGCTAACCGGTTAACCGTTCAATCTTCCGAACGGTTAACCGATTAACGAATCGAAACTTGCCGACTTTCCGACTGTTCTAATTCTGATGTGTATATATTTACTGTAACACCGTAAGTTGCAATCGGGCAACCTCGTATATTACCCCCAAGGGAAGTGTGTCGCCGGTTCTCAATTTCTCAATTATTTTTTTTAAGTTCAATAATGTACTGTACTCAACGAAAAATAAAATGAATAATAAACTTTAATATTTACATTTTAATAAACACTCAGTTAAAGCATCAAAGGACGAATTTCGGCCTCGAGTATAGCATTAAACTGCCTCCAGTTAATATTAAATTACGTGTGCTTGCCGAATGTGTGAAAAACAACGTCGGTCAACAAACTAGTCCCGACTACCATATGAAATTAACGGCAATTAAGTGACCCTCTTGTCACAACAATACGTGTCAAACTGTTAATTGCGGATTATAGATCATGACCCCCTTTTGACGAGCGTTCGCACCTTCGATGGGTGAAACTTGTCGGCGAATTTCTCGATATTTTTTCAATATTTTTATTTTAAAATTTATTTAAATTTCTCCTTTTTCGAATTTTTTTTCGATTAACCGGTTAGCGATTTTGCTAACCGATAACCGAACGTTCGAACGGTTAATCGGTTAACCGGTTAACCGTTTACATCCCAAGTTTATACCACTATATAAGGTCATATATCCGTGTCTTGTACCGTACCCAGACATCAATACTTGCACTGACCAGTTTATACCACTATATAAGGTCATATATCCGTGTCTTATACCGTACCCGGACATCACTACTGGCACTGATCAGTTTATACCTCTATATAAGGTCATATATCCGAGTCTTATACTGTACTCAGACATCAATACTGGCACTGACCAGTTTATACCTCTATATAAGGTCATATATCCGTGTCTTATACCGTACTCAGACATCACTACTGGCACTGATCAGTTTATACCTCTATATAAGGTCATATATCCGTGTCTTGTACCGTACCCAGACATCACTACTGGCACTGACCAGTTTATACCTCTATATAAGGTCATATATCCGTGTCTTATACCGTACTCAGACATCACTACTGGCACTGATCAGTTTATACCTCTATATAAGGTTATATATCCGTGTCTTATACCGTACCCAGACATCAATACTTGCACTGATCAGTTTATACCTCTATATAAGGTCATATATCCGTGTCAAACTTGGGTATCTTATCTCAGACTACATACTAGTTAAAAAAGATTATTTCTCTCCTGGTGGATGTGCAGCCAACATCTGTCTACGGCGCCCAGGAATATCAAACATGTACAGACACCACCCTCACAGGTACCAATTCACACCTTGGTCGAGTGGAGCATGTGGGTTATTCTTCCTCTGAGAAATTAAGCAGATAAGCAGTGGCGTAGACGGGGATCAAACCTGGGACCTCTCAACCCCGAAGCACGCGCCCTACCTCTAGGCCACCGCTCCCCACAGTAACAGAGACTAGTAACGGAGATTTTAATTATTTCATATTTGACTTTATAGTTGTCAACAATAACTACAACAACAACAACTGTCTACCTAATAAAAACATCCGTGTTGTATCTATGTTCTACATGCTAGATCACTGGGAAGTGGTGTCTGTCTCAACACTATTTCATTGACATAAGTGAATTTCTCCCTAGGTATTCGTATTTATGTCTCCATGACGACATTTATAAACATTTCATTAATACCAATCTAATATAGATTGATTTTACAATGATAGGGTTATCATAACACCATGTTAATACTGAGAGAGATGCTGTAATTATTACAACTATATTTTATTCTAGCTGAATGACCCAGAATGCCTTTACCCAGGCCAAGGGGTTATCGCTTCCGATTGCAGATTTCTTGATCCATACAGATACTGGTGTGAATTCCTCCTAGGATGTAGAAATGTGTATGTGAGAAAGCTTTCCAGCTGGCTTTCTGTGGTTTGAGGCTGATTTAAGTCAGTTGTTCACATATGCCTAAAATAATACTTGGTACTAGTCTAGGAGCCCAGCACATCAGTTTCATTTACTACATGTATGAAACTGGCAGTCTGATTGTTTATTTGCAGAACTCTGTATGGACAGAAAGTGTATAAGTATCTCATCCTTTGAATTTGTTATTGATCTATGCAGATACTTTTGTTAAACATACATTTTTGATGTGCAATGACATGTAAATGTACTTTGTGTAGGTTATTTGGCATCTGTCGGATAACTATGATAGTTGAATTGTTGGTAGAAAATCCTTGTGGAATAAGTTTGAATTGTGTAATCTCAAAATTATATGTATAGCAATTCATAATCTCTGAATCATAATCTATTAATGTACTTTATACTACTTTTCCATGAAAAATTGATCAAGTTGTCTTTTAAGCTGGTTCCTTGTAGAAGGGTAAGTTAGTACTGGTTAGGATTCTGTGTCGGAAAACTGGCGAGGTGAATCAGCTGTCAAATGTAACTGTAACACTGTTGAGCAATGGTTTTTAAAACCTTAATAAACAAACATCATTTACAATTTCCATTTCATAAAAAACTGCCAAGGTTTCACTGATATAGGCACCTTATGTATAAATTTTACCCAACTGTTGACAGAATCTGTCCTCTTTAAGAATTTACTGAGTACCAGTAAATGGCCAGACATTACCAGTATCTGGATGCCAATATTAATTTTGCTTATCATTCAATAAAGTGTTTATCTATCCTGTAACAGTACTATCCTGGCCAGAAAACTTGCTATGTCTGAGAAGATGTTCATCGAAATGTTTTCCATTTGTGTTTCCTGGTATATACTGATATTCTGTGGGGTGTAATTAGCTCACCATCGGTAGCTACTTTACTGCCATATATTGGCACTCTGCTGGACAAGCATTAACACTGTCTATATTGATATACCTTGCTGTGTCATGCCATCTTTATACTGATGCTACAATATATCTGTGAGGCTGAAATTATAAAATATTTTAGTTGGATATCTGCATATCTGCTCACAAATCTTTCAGGAATATGGTTTCATGAAGTAAACAGCATAAAATGCCTTAATTATTCTGCTCTTTAAAGGAGGAACAATGTAAATTCTGAAAAAAAGAAAGCAAACAGCTGTTCATGCCTGTTGTTTCATATATCCATGCAAATAGATATAGCCCATGCTTGTGTAGGTGCTATTTCTCAGCAGCCAATGGCAGGAATTCATTGAAACTTAATGGAAAGCTGTAGTACCAAAGCATGCACACATTGTAGTTCTGCTTTACATACTCCTGGAACTTACCATATAGCTTTGCTCTTACAATGATCCTATAGATATTTCCTGTCCTATTGTCCTGTTAGATGTAATTTATGTATAACTGTCAGATGTAACATCATGTAAATTGTTTGTTTATAGATGTTTACTGTAAGCACCCTTGGTTAGGTAATATAACAACAATTGACATTGAAACATCCATAACTTGTATTCATTCTATCATTCTAAGGCTCTAGAATTTCCAGGCTTTGTCATGATGAATTACGAGGTAAGGTATGTTGGGAGCATGATGGATGACAAAAGCACACACAAGTGATTGTAGTGTTTGGTAATGAGACAACAACTCTGAGATTCCATTGTTGTTGTGTTTATATATATATATTGATTGTTATATCCAATGAACAGTTTTAACTTCTGAGATTATACTGTTGTTACATGGAATTGTTGTATTGAGAACTAATTTCTAAGTCTCAATTTTTAAAACTGTTTGCTAAATTGTCTAAAGAATATCAATTGATCATTAGCAAGGGTGATGATTTTTAGCTCCACTATTCGTAGAATAAGGGGAGCTATTGCAGTCACCCGAGGGTCGGCGTAACACTTTTGTTAAAATTTAGGTACAGGTTTTTTAACCTCTTATATTCTTTAAGCCCTTTGAGATGTTGCTTTCATACTTTGCATACTTGTTTGCCATCATGACCCCAACCCATATGCAGGAGTAGGTAACTCGATCAGGCATTTTGTTGAAATTATGCCCCCTTTTTCTACTTAAGTACAAATAGTGCAAATGTTAAAGTTTAGGTACGGGTTTTTTAACCTCTAATATCTTTATAGTGCATTGACATATTGCTTTGATACTTTGCATACTTGTTCACCATCATGACCCCAACCCATAAACAGGGGTAGGTAACTCTACTAAGCATTTTGATGAAATAATGCCCCCTTTTTCAACTTAGTGCAATTGTTAAAGTTTAGGTACAGGTTTGACCTCTAATATTTCAAAGTGCATTGACATATTGCTTTGATACTTTGCATGCTTGTTCACCATCATGACCCCAACCCCTACACAGGAGAAGATACCTACTTAGCATTTTGTTGAAATTATGCCCCCTTTTGGACTAAGAAATGCTTATTTGTTTACCTTCATGACCAAGGGGACCCACACATAAGTAGATAACGGTCAGGCATAATTTGTCCAAATTATCCCCCGACTTAGAAGCCCCAAACTCTACACAGCAGAGGGTAATGCTGCTGTTATGAAGCATTTTGTTTTGAATATATAATAATTGTACTGTCCTAGCATGGCACTGCGAATAGTGGAGCGCGCTGTTCATGGACAGCTCTTGTTATGACATGCCATCGCTTTCATTTTTTGTTTTCAAAAACGAAGCAAATTTTGTCTTGGATTTGTAGCCTTTAGTAATGTCAAAGTCACATGGTATTGCTACACTGGAATAGGCATGGCCATTAAAAAGTTATGATTTTCTTAGCCTTATGAAGATTTAGAATATTATCAGACCATGATATATAATGGCCTGAAGGCCGTTGGGACATACATAAGGTGGTTTATTGTCTGGTACCCTCTCATATTTCATTGTATTATCACTGTCCATGGAGGTCTCTATGGGAGATGATATTATTTGCAGCCAGGACAATGACCTCATTTATCCAGGAAGTGTATTGTTTGGAGCCAGGGATTAGCATTTCATATATGATTTACTCGTAATTAATATTGATTACTTGTATGCTTGTTGGGTGCCATCTTGGTTTAAACGACTGCTATGTAAGCCAACTACTTGCATGCTTGTTGGGTGCCATCTTGGTTTAAACGACTGCTATGTAAGCCAACGACTTGCATGCTTGTGGGTGCCATCTTGGTTTAAACGACTGCTATGTAAGCCAACTACTTGCATGCTTGTTGGGTGATTTCTTGGTTTAAATGACTGTTAAGTGAGTCATCTACTTGTATATTCTTTGGAAAAACATGATCAGGGTTAAATTTAGTATTGCATATAAATCACATACTTTTCTACAGTAAATGCCACCAGAACAAGGTTTATTGTACGTTTTCTCATTAAGTTCCCTCAAGGAAACCTAAATATAGCTTATCTTTGTATGGGGATTTTATTCCAGGATACTGTCCTTGATTTGATTCCATGATTATGTGGAGAATTTTATTTTATGATCATGTTAGATATTTTGTTTCTGATCTGTAAATATTTCTCTCTGACCTGTAGTCGAGTGGTTAGTGCACTGGATTTGTAATCTGGCGATCTTTGATTCCCAGTTTTCGAGCAGGTAATGAATGTCCTTCCATGAAAATTTGACAACAATGTTGATTTTCCTTAACATTTGGGAAAGATGCTGGTTCCTTATTCAAGTTATAACGGGTGAAGAATAATGTCCAGGATAACTGGTAAGATGAAACTGTCACCCCAGGAAAACTGGTAAGATGAATCTGCCACCCCAGGAAAACTGGTAAGATGAATCTGCCACCCCAGGAAAACTGGTAAGATGAATCTGCCAGCGTTTATCACTGAAATATTGTAGTGAAATGGTGTAAAATAGGAATAAACAAACAAATCTCTGTGACTTACTGTTTGTGATGTAAGAAATCAGATGTAAGACCAAATATGGTTATTCTTGTAATCTTCTTCTTATTGTTAGCTGTATCCCAAATTTCTACACATTGGAATGGTATCTGATATCCTAGCAATAATACATTGCTGATAATACAGAAACGGAGAGAAAAAACAACTTCTTAACATTTGATTCATGGGAATTTGTTCGGTTTTTCAATCCTTCACAGGAATTGCTGGTAGTTTCCAATTCCCTATTTCATTTCTGTGCTATTCCTATTGAATAAATTGACTATCTTGCAAGATTGCGTGCTAAATCAGGAACTAGTTAATTTAATTCTGTTCATTAAAATTTGATACATTTCCATGAGTGAAACCAGTATTTAAGGCCATTCCCTGCAGTTTCGTGTATGAGAGATGGGTCAAAATTCGAATAATAGAATGTGTTCAAACTTTGTATATGAACACAGTATCATGTTACAGGAAATTACAAAAATAATCATTACCTACTTGTTTGTGAGTTATCTGCCCTTGAAACTAGTTAGCTTGACTTTTCTAAGAAAAAAGTCGAGCTATTGTCGTGACAGGATCGCGTGCATTGGTTAAGTTTATTGTCAGAGTCATTTTCTCAAAGGGCTATCAAAGGTATCAACTTAAAATTCAACATAGTTATTCACCATCACAAGGGGAATCTATTCTGATAAGGCTGGTAACTCTATGACCTATATTTATGGAGTTATCTGCCCTTGTTTGCATGTAGTACATAAAAATTGGCACATTTTATACATAAACTGAATTTTCTGAAACACGATCTAAGCTTTCATCTTGAAAGTTAATACACTTGTGGAATGTGATGACCTTCATCTACTGACAAGAGGAAACAAATCTATCCAGCATTTTGTGAGAGTTATTCCCCTTTTCAGACTTTGAATCTTTACACAAAAATGTCAATTACTCAAAGTCTTTCAAAAGTATCCATTTGTAATTCTACATAGTCATTCGCCATCACTAAGGGAGTCATACATACAAGGCTGGTAACCCTGTGACCTATATTTATGAGTTGTCTGCCCTTGTTAGTCTTAGAATTTTGACTCTCAGATGAGCCAGGTTAATATCAAGTAGACGGTGCTCTTGTATTTTATCCAAATTTGCATATTCAGGGCAGATTACTCCTAAACAAGCATGGTCACCTACGTATGATAATTTTTGCATTTTTGTTCTTGGATGTAAAATACTGATAGTGCATTTTTTTGCCATGCAAATCCCAGTTGAAAAATAAACAATTTGATAGCAGTTACAAAACTTTTGCACCAAGCCACCAAGATGTGCTTCATTGAATGTAGGAAACTAAGCTAATATTGTATGTTTGATCTTACACACAAGATGCTCCTTGTATTGATTGGAATATCCTCCTCAATGAAACAGTTCCATTTATGTTGTAATTCTTCCTAGAGGGTCATAAATCTTCCATGAAATCAGCTGATAATATGTGCCGGGTTTTTCCTTGGTTTAGATTTCAGCCTAAATGGTCTAAAACACTTTTGGTAAGACTTTGTAGCAGATATTTCTGGCAAACTAAACAATTGTATTCAACATTGACATGGGCCGGTATTCAGACATGGGGTAATCTGTGTATAGATTTTATGATGCATGAGCTATTAGGGAGGAGGGTTTAGATAAGTACACGATGTTTATCATTCTGTCTGATTTTGGACTGCAAATCAATGCACAGTGTCTGCCCTGTCTTTCTAGTGTAATTTTTTATTGTGTTATATGTCATGCAATGCTTTTTGAATAAGGACACAATGTGTCAGTTTTTCTGGGTTCTTTATTTCTGTGAAGCACGTATTTTAAACAAATCCGATCTTCTGATGAGTCACATGGACCAGCACTCACCACCAACAAACCCCTGATCTGGAAGGGTTTGAATTTCGGAATCATTTTCAAAATTACTAAAACATTTTAGCCTGAATACCATAAGTCCTAATTGTATTGGTGCTGTAATATAAACAGGCTGTAACTGAATCAGAATGGGTTTGATACCTGAAGCCCTGTGCCTAACCAAACCGCTACCGAGGGCTAGCAAACGGCTTGCCTCAAACAAGTGCCTCGGAGTAGACAAAGCGGAAAAATGATATGTTACTGGCTATCGAAGCTCAAGAAAGTGCTCGTAAGCGCTCGCCTAGCAAAGTGTTAAGAAACGGTCTTCTTCTATCGGGGAGCACTGCTTGCTAGTAGCGTGTCATTGCATAGATGTAGGAAAGCGCTCAATAGCGCAATTAGGAAGCGGCTTGGTAAGGCAATGGCCCCTGATGTTGGACCAAATCAAATTTTTATTCAACTGTTGAAAATGAAATTACGTCTTGAGTGACAAGGGGTTGTCAATGGTGATTTGACACTAAATGTTACTCTGGCTATAATGTGAAACTTACCAATGTTAAAATTTTGGTTCAGTCTGCCTGTCTTCTGTCAAGGGATATATGGAAGCAAGTGTGACCGATTTACTCTTTAATACGTTTATAAAATAACTAACTGAGATTTAATGATAGTGGATAATTATAAATACGACATGTGGCTGCTTGGTTGAGGTGATCACTAACATAGGTTTGACTATATCTCCTTATTACATACAGATTGTCTGTACCTGTTTTACATACAAAGTCTTGCTGTCTCCAATCAAGTACCAATTCCTTGAACACATGACATGATACCTAATGAAATCTATTTAATACAATTTGTATGGTCGAGATATAGGGAATAGCTGACTTGCAGAATTCAACTGAGGCAGAATTGATTGGAACTAAAACAGGGTAAAAAACGAGCATCAGACATTGAGATTACAAAGTCTGCAGTCATGCATCTTGCTGCTGCTGGAGTAATACTATTTCAAGCTTATTAAATGATGAGAATGCAAATCCATCTCCCTCTTCAGGGACTACTTTCTGGTTATCAGGAAAAGTGTCAGTTACAATGTATATATGGGTGTCTGTTAACTGACTATTGATAAGTTTGTATGTTTCTCAATGTTTTATTGGTACTGTACAGCCTGTCTGAAGCATCCATTCCTGCGATGCATCAGATGTGACTGCTTCAAGCAGGTGACTGTTATATAGGTGTGTCATGTCTCTCACATATTGTGAGGCAGACACAGTGATTTTGTGCTGGATGGATGTATGTGCATGCTTCTTTTCCTTGACCACTGGCTTGATTTCAATGAAACTTCTCATGAATGCTTGGTACCAATTGAAAAAGAGAATATTAAGTCAGACAGGGAAGGCAGCACTCAACTTTACCTGCCGAGCACAGAAAACATAAAAACATACAAGGCACAATGTCCAACACATAACCAAATGAGAAAATGATTATCCCAAGTCCCAGCTGTCAAAAAGCTGAATGAACTAGTTTCAGCAATCAAAAAGCTGAATGCTTAAGCTGAATGACCTAGATTAGTCTAGTTGTGCATATTGTGAATTGGTATTTTCACGACTTCATGGGATTTGCCAGAGAATTATAACTGTAACTGACTCATTGACGAAAACAGGCTAGCATACAATAGTTTGTTACAAATTGTGTAACTCATTCTTTACTTACAGGCTAGCTTACACTAGTTTCGTTTGACCGACTTTTTACCGAAAACAGACTTGCTTACAATAGTTTCGTGTGACCGATTCTTTGCCAACACAGGCTAGCTTACAATCGTGGTGTGCTGCCTGTTTGCAATCTACTGAAAGATCATATGTTTACAATTCTGTGTGTAAATTAAGTTAAATACCAATATTTCCTGCATTAGTTACAGCTCAATCAGATTTTCCAGTCAATTACTTTACCATCTTAATATTTTATTTATGAAGAAATCTGTTTGGTTTGACACTACTTGTGTTGTTATTGCATTGATTTATTGACTTTGAATCCAGTCTGTTTGCATGTAAGTCCAATTTTAAGCTAGTTGTATGCATTAAGTTTGTGTCCATGTACCTGTAATGTGTGAATACCCTATTGGAAAGGGAAAGGACTGCATGAATTTTAAACAAGGATTTTACATGGTCACCGTATTTTATTTCTCCAAAACTATTTTAGCCATGAGTGGCTATATTGTTTATATTGTTTATACATGTATGTCAGAACCAAGTTTTAGCAGAATTTTGTTCCGCGTATACTTGGCATTGAGCATGATATATGTCAATCAACTACTTGAACCTGAGTAAAAACTGTGCTTACATATACATGTATAAGATCTGCCATGAGTTGATAGTTGCCGAGTCAAACCAATGTCAGAAATAACAAATTTAAGCTGACAACGTTACGTTTTTGCGCCTAAAAGCTGGTGACGTCGCACATTTGTTATCACATGTGTTTGAGAACATTGCTCCAACATTAGTTCTCACATGGAAAATCACGGTATTTATGTGATGAAGGGCTGTAATACTCTGTTGAGCAATTGAGGGCCATCTTCTTGCTCTTGTTGTTAATATTCTAAGGAGACTCATATTCAAAACAACATTGTGAACTTATTGGAACGTATGAGGAGAATTAATTGCTGGAAAAGACATTTTATGTAAGCTTAATGAATCCCTGTATATGAAAATCCTACATTATTTACATTTAGAGATTAGTTTTCTCTCGACTTAATGTCAGTTTTATATTGTTCTATGACCCTGTTATTACTAGTATTTGTCATCTTACGGTGAATTTACGAGCTTGTCGTGTGGCATTGATCTCTGAAGGTGTTTTTTTCTGTCTGTTTATTCTAAACTTGTTGTTTTGTGGCATTGTACGATTGAATGTTGATGTTTGTTTGTTGGTGTTCAGCTGAGACTGTCATTAGTGCATGCATACTTGGCCATACAAGTTTTTTCCCTGCCAGATTGGCCAATGACCTCCGATAGGGAGGGATGCTGTCTTATAAGGTGTGAATTTACGGGAATAGATCATTAGAAAAAATGTTGTTGCTGTACAGGGATCACTGTAGTCAGGTTGTATGTGATCATCTTTGTTGAAGAGAGGTTGTTGCTGTACAGGGGGCACTGTAGTCAGGTTGCTCTGGATGAGATCAATGTTGTCTAGCTTAAAACAACAACAACTTAAACATAAACTTGTGTTAGTGTCCAGATTCATTAAAATTTACAACAGGGAGTAATTGCTAGTGTAGTCTGAGAATTATTGATTGCATTATAAACGGGAAATTTGTTATGTCCTCCTAACAGTTTCAGAATGTTAGATTGTGCATGTTCGTGACAAACTTTTATCTGATAGCTTGATGTTGTTTTCTTGAAAACTGCTGGTTGCTATGTGAGGTTGTTGACACTTCTGTGGAAAACTAATGTGTCGGTTTGTAATAATGTTTTTTATAGGAATAACCAATTTGCTACATGAGGTTGTTCACACTTCTCATCGGGTGTCAGGTGACCATATGCCATTTTGATTGAAGAAACTACAACTGATGTTCTATTTCCATGTAAACTGGTAGCTCAATATTGAAACATGTAAGATCACACAATTCAAAGTCCAAAGTCCAAAAAAAATCTTAAAAGTTAATTTCTTTATATAATATATGGAATCCAGGAATACGATGTAATTTCTTCATATACTATAATGGAATCCAGGTAAAAGTTAATTACTTCTGGAATACAGGAATACGATGTAGGTATAGAATATGATCATTATAAATCGAGGATCTTGTCTAATGTGAACATTCAGATTTATGAGCTGGTTTTTTAGCTCCACTATTCATAGAATAAGGGGAGTTATTGCAGTCACCCGAGCGTCGGCGTAACACTTTTGTTAAAGTTTAGGTACAGATTTTTTAACCTCATATATTCTCTAAGTCCTTTGAGATATTGCTTTCATACTTTGCATACTTGTTTGCCACCAAAACCCTAACCCATATGCAGGAGTAGGTAACTCTATCAGGCATTTTGTTGAAATTATGCCCCCTTTTTCTACTTAGTGCAAATAGTGCAAATTTATGTTAAAGTTTAGGTACAGGTTTTTTAACCTCTAATATCTTCATAGTACATGGACATATTGCTTTGATACTTTGCATACTTGTTCACCATCATGACCCCAACCCATACACAGGGGTAGGTAACTCTATACAGCATTTTGGTGAAATTATGCCCCCTTTTTTCAACTTAGTGCAAATGTTAAAGCTTAGGTACAGGTTTGACCTCTAATATTTCAAAGTGCATTGACATATTGCTTTACATACTTGTTCACCATCATGACCCCAACCCATACACAGGGGTAGGTAACTCTATTAAGCATTTTGTTGAAATTATGCCCCCTTTTGGACTTAGAAATGCAAATGTTAAAGTTTAGGTACAGGTTTTTTAACCTCTTATAATATGTTCAAAGTGCATTGATATGTTGCTTTGATACTTTGCATACTTGTTCACCATCATGACCCCAACCCCTACTCAGGAGAAGATAATATTTAGCATTTTGTTGAAATTATGCCCCCTTTTGGACTAAGAAATGCTTATTTGTTTACCTTCATGACCATGAGGACCTACACATGAGTAGGTAATGGTCCTGCATAATTTGTCCAAATTATCCCCCTTTTTCGACTTAGAAGCCCCAACCTCTACACAGCAGAGAGTATAATGCTGCTGTTATGAAGCATTTTGTTTTGAATATATAATGACTGTACTATCCCAGCATGGCGCTGCGAATAGTGGAGCGCGCTGTTTGTGGACAGCTCTTGTTAATTTATATTGTGATCAATATTTCGTTGTGACAGGATTGTCTAATTATTCTACAGAACTCTGGCATTCTGATTTATATGCTATATTATAATACTTCCCCATTATGTTTTGTCTGTAAATAACATTGACACTATTGTCCTCATAATGTGATGGGTGTCCCTCTACCCATAGATAGTTATTAGTTCAGTGATGTAAGTTCATCAAATTTTATATAGTAGTGTTGGCAGCGATTCCTGGATTATGGTAATCACTTTTATTGCAATTAATGATGCTTTACAAAGCTGTTTGATTTACTGGGGAATAATTGAATCTAGAATATATCTGTCATGTAGTTTACCCAGGGATTTCTATCTATTTATGTGATGATAGATACATTAAGCTGTCGTAGACAATAGTTGACCTGGGACCGGGTTGTAACCATTCTACAGCGTTAAAATTATGATCTATTACGGGAATTAATTGAGCTTAAATAATTATATGCTCTGTAATTAGCATGTCTGGGGATATTTGCAGTACAGATTAATTGCTGCAGCCATTGTCCATTCATTACTGCACTGGATTGGTAACCCAGAAATCAGGTTCAATTCCTGGTTGCAGACGGTCATATGCTTTCATGAAAATTTGACAACATTGTTGATTTTCTTCCACATGTTTAATATGAAGTTCCTGTTTGTTACTTGTTAAGGTGTAAGTTAGTGGTGGTTATGATATAGCCCAGGAAAACTGGTTAGGTGAATTGGTCGCTGTATATAACAGAAAAATTGTTGAGAAACGGCATGTCAATGATTATCAATAATGTGCAGATTTCAGCATCATTTCAGTTATGTATGAAAGTCAGATGAGTACATAATTATACCTAAACTCAACTAAATTCTGACCTGTAAAACTAGAGCCAGCACACCATGAAAAACACTAGGTCTTCTCAGACTGTCTGATTGGTGATTCAATGTGTTATCTGTCAAGATGAGTTATAGTGTAGCAGTTTGTTTGAGAGAGTGATTGTGTTTGTATTGTTGTAGAACCCGCAAGTTGTTGGCACGGTCACGGTACCACATGACATCAGAACATGTACAACCAGACGGGGTTAGACATATTGTCAATAATTCTTAGATACTGGTCTTTGTAACTTTATTTGGAAACACTGTCTAGAATCTATGATCAAGTGAAATCGTGGTTTGAATGCAAGATTGTCGTAGTTCACTGTCTCTATGATTAAGTGAAATCAAGGGCTGAACACATGATGGTTGTAACTCACTGTCTGGTATCTGATACTCTACGATAAAGTGGAATCAAGGGCTGAACCCAAAACAGTCGTAACTCACTGTCGGGGATCTCATACTCTACGATCAAGTGGAATCGAGGGATGAGCGCAAGATGGTCATAGCTCTCTGAATTTAAAGAAACAATTTACGACACTGTTGTATTAAACCCTGGAAAATATAAATTGATCCCAAGACCAGTTTGCATAAACCGGTTATGTTTTGATGAACTTATTCTGATTAGATGGTAATTATGAGATACGATCAATGAATGAAATCAGCACCGATGATTATAAAATGTCAACAAACTACAAGACTTGTTTAATGACGATGGACGTAATTTGAAATTATCTGATTAATAATTAAATACTTGGCAAATATACGGTGTTCTAATATATCTCATCTGTCTCTGTAACCTCATCAAGTACTGTCTGAATTTCAAAATAACTGTGCTTAGGTCCACTGAAGTCTGCACCTTCCTGGTGTTCCAAACGTTCTACTTTCCTACTTCAGTTTGATATGCAATATTAGTGAACAAGTTAAAAAAAACAAGTTAAAAAGTACAGTAGAACTTCGATGCCTCGAACAGTACTTGCCTCGAACACCCTAGATGCCTCGAACTGGTTCTTCGGTCCCCGCGAATCTCTTCTTTATTCATATAGTGAAACAATAGATCACTCGAACAATATCTAGGTCGAACACTCGAACTGATTGTTCGACCGCGGGTAGTCGGCGACAGGTGTATTTACAAGTTGTGATAATTACTGTATAGATGTAATACCTAATTGTTTGCATTGTATAACGAGTTTTTGAGAAACTCAAACACTTATAGATCCATTTAATAGCTAACGAAGGCCAATCATGAAATTATAATTTAATTAATTTTTATGCCCCCTATCGATAGATGGGGAGGCATATAGTGATTCACCTGTCCGTCCGTTCGTCCGTCCTGGTTAACCCAAATTGACAGTTTCTTCTAGCATTATTATGGCTTGCTACAAAGCTTCCGTACTTGCATGGATGTTGTATACGAACACTCTCCATACGCCTGTATCACCTGACCTCATTTTGACCTTCACCTTGACCTAATTTTGGACTTAGACTTATTGAAGGGCCAAATTCTTGGTTATCCCAAATTGACCGTTTCTTCTAGCATTAATATGGCTTGCTACAAAGCTTTCATACTTGCATGGATATTGTATATGAACACTCTCTACACGCCTGTATCACCTGTTCTCATTTTGACCTTCACCTTGACCTAATTTTCGACTTAGACTTATTGAAGGGTCAAATTCCTGGTTAACCCAAATTGACCGTTTCTTCTAGCATTATTATGGCTTGCTACAAAGCTTCCATACTTGCATGGATGTTGTATACAAACACTTTCCACACGCCTGTATCACCTGACCCCAAATGAACCTTCACCTTGACCTAATTTTGGACTTAGACTTATTGAAGGGCCAAATTCTTTGTTAACCCAAATTGACAGTTTCTTCTAGCATTAATATGGCTTGCTACAAAGCTTTCATACTTGCATGGTTGTTGTATTTGAACATTCTCCACACACCTATATCACCTAACCTCATTTTGACCATCACATTGACCTAATTTTGGACTTAGACTTATTAAGCGTCTAATTCTTGGTTAACCCAAATTGACAGTTTCGTTTTACATCATGTCCATCATGGCGTTGCCTTAAAACTTGGCATACTTGTTTACCATCATAAGCCCCTTACATTATCAAAGCCATGTAACACTATCCAACATTATTACAGAATTATGGCCCCTGATTGACTTAGCTTTTTATGGGCAAGGCTTCCATGGGGGCATAAGCGTTTATTGAACGCAGTCTTGTTGTTAATAAAATTCAGAAGCAACAACATATCAGAATAAAATAATCATTTTTTAAAGTTCTCGTACGTCAAAAGTGTTTGTTTCAGTATCATTTATTTATTGGTAGTAAACTTGACATTGAACATGATAATAATTCGTGACTCGCTGCTTTATATAAATGCGCTGTATAACAAGTTACCGTAGTAAGACTTGTAAACATTCGAAGAGCTTGCCGAAGATAAATCAGATTTCAGGTCAATTTTGTCTAAATATATTATGTTTTATTATTATAATGAATAATATTAAAAAATGATACACATGAATTATGCAAGTGAAGTAATTATGCAATGCATACACGGATTTCCATGCCGACATAAGTTTGAACTTATATTTGAATACCATAGATGCCTCAAACACCCTAGATGCCTCGAACTATTTTTTCCTGATCCGAAGGTAGTTTGAGGTTCTACTGTACCACATAATTAAATTTCTGTAGTAAGGAGGTCATTGATGGAGCTGGAAGAGCAGTTAAAGATATACATGTATTAAGCAACTAATTTAAACATACATCGAATGTGACAATCTCCATTAGGTGGTGTCTTAACACAGGGGAATTGAATGCAATAATTAAGTACAGAGATACTGACTTAATCCTAACCTTTATGCATGAATAAATCACAAGGTTCTTGTGTTGAATATATCAATTTCCACAGCACATCATGCAATATCTGTCCTTTAGTTATGTGTTTGTATTACACCTCTAGCATCTTTGTGATGCCCCCCCCCCCTTTATGAAAACTTATAACAGGAGTTATCAATATAGACAAGATATCAGCTGTTAAATTTGGCTAATATAAGGTCGAGGATCAAGTTAAAATCTCAATACTTTACCTGATGGATTTAGTATTTAATGAAGTTTACTGCTGAAAGTAGTTAACTGGTTAATTCAAGTGCCAACTTATTGTTTGAGTGTATGATTACAATTTGATTGTTGTATATTTTCAGACGCCACCATGATTGATTGATTCATTGGTGAAAGAGGGAACTATGGGGGACATCAATTGGAATGTTGCTGTATTTTGTTGCATAATGTGAGCAGTTCATTGGTTGATTGGACCGTGACCTGCAAGAGTAACCATGACAACGGAAGATCTTTTGCAGGCCGGTCAGGTTGTGAAGGACAGATGGAAAGTGGTGAGTTGCTAAATACATGCACTACATAAAATGTATAAATCATTGAATCTGCAATAAATTTGTTTTATGTATCAGCTTAAGCCATCATTGTGTCGTCTAAAGGTGATTCAGTTCATGAACTAATACAGTCATGTTACACACTTGCTACAGTCATTAACACCTCTGCTACAGTCAGGCATGTCTGCTATAGTCATTAACACCTCTGCTACAGTCAGGCAACATGTCTGCTACAGTCATTAACACCTCTGCTACAGTCAGGCAACATGTCTGCTACAGTCATTGACACCTCTGCTACAGTCAGGCAACATGTCTGATACAGTCATTTACACCTCTGCCACAGTCAGGCAACATGTCTGCTACAATCATTAACACCTCTGCTACAGTCAGGCAACATGTCTGCTACAATCATTAACACCTCTGCTACAGTCAGGCAACATGTGTGCTACAGTCATTAACACCTCTGCTACAGTCAGGCAACATGTCTGCTACAATCATTAACACCTCTGCCACAGTCAGACAACATGTCTGCTACAGTCATTAACACCTATGCTACAGTCAGGCAACATGTCTGCTACAGTCATTAACACCTCTGCTACAGTCAGGCAACATGTGTGCTACAGTCATTAACACCTCTGCTACAGTCAGGCAACATGTCTGCTGCAATCATTAACACCTCTGCTACAGTCAGGCAACATGTCTGCTACAGTCATTAACACCTCTGCTACAGTCAGGCAACATGTCTGCTACAATCATTAACACCTCTGCCACAGTCAGACAACATGTCTGCTACAATCATTAACACCTATGCTACAGTCTGGCAACATGTCTGCTACAATCATTAACACCTCTGCTACAGTCAGGCATCATGTCTGCTACAGTCTACTTACACATCTCAATATGTATCACTCTCTTATTCAGGTGAGGAAAGTTGGAGGTGGAGGATTTGGAGAGATCTATGAAGGATTGGACACAGTAACTAAGGAACCTGTAGCACTCAAGTTAGAATCTGCCAAACAACCGAAACAAGTGCTCAAAATGGAAGTGGCTGTTCTAAAGAAACTACAAGGTACATACTACAAAATTATCTATATTCATCAGTGAAAAAATTGCACTGATTTTGTTACATCATGAAATTGCCAGATTGTCAAAGTAAACAACATTTAATACCCATAGAAATATATTACAAATGTACATGTATGAGAATATATGTTTTGTCAACTTTTGTGGTTTAAGTACAATAATGTGGAACGATATTTTGGAAATAATTTTCCTTCATTTTAGTGTTTGAAAAATAATAGTTCAAGACTTTCCTCTTTAAAATGTCAGTTTTAACATTTGATTAGTTTTGTATCAATATTTGATGTCTTGTATCTATACTAAATTCTTTAAAAGTTATCTATCAATATTTGATATCCCGATTGCTTTAAAATTGATGATTTTCCTGCTGATGCTGTCTAATAAATGCTGTAAATAGGGATTTGTTTACAATATATTTATGCCCCCCATCTATGATGTGGGAGTATATTGCATTGCACATGTCAGTTGGTTGGTAGACCAAATGGTTTCCCTCCAATAACTCAAGAGCACTTTGCCCATGGATCTTCAAACTTTACACGGAGGTTGGTCAGCAACAGTAGATGACCCCTATTGATTTTGAGGTCAGGTCAAAGGTCAAGGTCACTGTGACCTTTAACATTAATGACTATTTGGCTGCAATTAGGGCATACATGTTTTACAAGCATCTCTTATAAGTTTTAATAGTAAACCTGAATTCAATACATAAAAAAGAATGTGATAGTTACTATCAATTTCTGTCATTGCTGTGAACAATCAATCTGGAGTATCTAAACGTATGCACATCCAAAATTATATACTACAAACAAGTTTTCAAAGTTGTATCGTATATGAAGCCTCACACAGTGGGTGGGATTTGTATCCACGACCCCTATGATAACTGCGCCAAGCATTGAAGTAACCGCGACCAGTCTAATATGACCATACTGGTTGCACTACCAAACAACTCCAAGAACAGGTGCTACAATGACACTAATATTGTGATTATCAGTGATAATGCAAGTTTTCATTCACAATATCCCAATGATACTTCAGGCTTAGTAATTCTTTTGTATTTCATACAAATAAAACTTGAAAAAAAGGAAACAGTATTGCCATTGCAACAATCATCTGCTCATGAAATAAAACTTGAAAAAAAGGAAACAGTTCTGCCATTGCAACAATTGTCTGCTCATGAATCTTTAGCTTCACAATGTGACTGTTAGATTAATTTTGAAATACAGAATTCCTCCCCCCCCCCCCCCTCAATGTAAGATATATAAAAATCTTCCCCTGTATATATGTTACTCATGTATTGTTCATGACATAATGTTGTTTATTCTCTCATGATGCTAGTTTTGTGGGAATTTTCCAGACTTTCTGTGGAGTTCTCATATATTGTAACTATGGTTTACATTCCTCTGAGAGTCGCTTAGTTGTAACTATGAGTTTTCTTCCTCTGAGAGTCCCTTGTTTTCTGAGATATTGAGTACTGGTATGAATAATGAAACCTTTAAGAGTTATGTAATCTTGTTTATATTGTATTTAGTGTAGTTTAAGTGTTATCTATAGAGAAGACTGTCAGTTTTGTTTAATACAATGTAGTTGTAAAGTCTCGATAGTTTCATGAGAAGGGTTATCTTTTATAGACTTCAGTTATAAGGTTTTCTGCACATATTGTGTGAGTAATGGTTTTTGTGTTCAAATGTAGCCAGAAGTCTGTGACTTTATGGAATCTGGTGTAACATGCATGTTTATATTAATCCTAACGTAATATAACATTTCCCCATAGCAAATGTGAATCTTCCATATTGCTCATTGTTCTCCCTGTTACAAAGTATATGGGGGGGGGGCTCTATAAGAGTCACGCTTTAGGTTGGTCTGTAGGTTCGTTGATCAAACTGTTCATTGACAAAATTGTCCACACTATTTCTGTTAAAGTTTTTGACTGATGAGAAAACAATGATATTGCTGTTTTGTGAGTTATGCACATTTAAGCCAACTGACAACGGAAGGGTAATTTATTTGTTGCAACATTGTCGAGGTTTGATTGGTTTAAATAATAGATGAACAATTTTTCTGACTGGAAAGTTCATATGTTTCAGGTCGTGACCATGTATGTCGGTTTATTGGATGTGGACGTAATGAATTCTACAACTATGTGGTAATGTCCTTACAAGGGAAGAATCTTGCCGAGCTGAGACGAAGTCAACCTAAAGGCTGTTTTACATTGAGTACTACATTAAGACTAGGCTCCCAGATACTACGTGGTATTGAGGCAATACATGATGTGGGCTTTCTACATAGAGATATCAAACCTGTATGTTTATAATGTTTCTCCTTCAATATTTCCTGTGTTTCAAAATATGGGGTTTTGGAATTTTCAGTGGTCAAAATTTGAATTCTAGTCCCCCTCGTTTCTACTTGTATCATGTTGTGTTTAGTCATAATCATTGTTTGCTATTTGATGAAGTTAGTGTTTGAATGTAATGATCTTGAAACCAATGTTTGTAATACACATTTGGGGGGAGTCCTGTCAGATGCTTATATTGTTGATTTGTATATTTTTATATTCTTTTACTAGATGCAGACATTTTGCAGGTTTAGTGTTATATAGAATGTAAAATGGACTGTATATTGTTACAAAATGTTCGCCATTTTGTGATGGTTAGTTTATATATAATTTTGCCACAAATAATGAACAGAAACAGCTCAGTTGTTAACATCCAAATTTATTGACGGTTTCAGTGTTTTATGTTCACATTCAACAGATGACATTGTCTATACTGTGTTATACTAAATGTTTATTACAGTCCAATTTTGCTATGGGACGACTACAGAACCAAACAAAGAAAGTATTTATGTTAGATTATGGTCTGGCACGTCAGTATACGACACCTACAGGTGAGGTACGACCTCCGAGGGCTGCTGCTGGTTTCCGTGGTACTGTCAGATATGCTTCAGTGAATGCACATAAAAACAAGGTAAATAACTCTCACAGAAATTGAAAGGAAACTCAAGTTAGAAATCTGACAAGTCAATTTCCTGCCTCCAGAATGGAATTGATTGCCAGTTAGAGTTTGGCTACAAGGGGTGCTTAAAATGTTTACATGTGATCGCTAACTAAATGTATGTTTCTGGGCAGTACCAAAGTACTCTTAGTTGTTTGACCTAACTAGTGTTTCATCTGACATTGATTGTTAATATTGATATATACTTAACTCAACTTGACATAAATACATATAAATACTCAGACTTTGGATAAATAATAAATGCAGTGTACTGTTAGCATCTTATAGTATATATAAATAGTTGTTGATTTCCTTATTTTGTAAATAATTAATGCATACTTGTACACATGTCATGTGTAAGGTTGACTGACCGATGGAGGATAAATATGTCACTATACCCGGTATCTAGCTTAGATTGGGTTACCATTTATACCTGACAATTGTGCCTTTCTTAGAAGATATAGGGTATATTGCTGCATTCTCATCAAAAACTACCCTATTGTAAGTCAGAAAAAATGAATTTCTTGACATCATTTGTTGTGTTGTGACTATGACTCATTATTGCCTATCCATTTCTATTATACATTATATGCGGAGTTAAATATTGGTCAAGTTTGCTACGATTAATAATGATTATATAAGACAGGGACAAGCGTGTTATAAGTTTCATCCCTGCATGAGGTTAACCAGTTTAAGTAAAACTAACGTCACTACATATTATTTGACTACTGACCGTTGATACTCGTCCAATGTTATGTATTTACTGTTTGGATCTTTTCCCAGAATTCTGTTTATCATTGAAGGAAACCAATTGTACATTTATGCGAATTTACAGGATAAAATACTGAATATTTAATAAGTCTTGCCATAGGAAGTCTCATGTTTATCGCTTGTTGTTCTAGTTTCTCACATGGTCCATGAACTCTTTCCAACATCTTATATGTTGGTATTTACTACTTTTGTAACTTAATGTAACCAATGTAAAATTGGTAGATTTAGAGAAAATGTTGAATAAGCTCTTAAATATTCCATCATTATGTTGCCTGATTTATTTGATACAAGAAATAACCTGTCAGTTCCTTTTTGTTGTTTGAACCAGTCTTGTTTATGGTGTTTGATTGAATGTATAAAAAACAAGTCAGTTTATTGTGTTTGGTTGTAAAAAAATCCAGTCTGTTTGTGGTGTTTTATTGTAAAAACCATTCTGTTTATGGTGTTTGATTGTACAAACAAGTCTGTTTATGGTGTTTGATTGTACAAACCAGTCTGTTTATGGTGTTTGATTGTACAAACAAGTCTGTTTATGGTGTTTGATTGTACAAACCAGTCTGTTTATGGTGTGTGATTGTACAAACAAGTCTGTTTATGGTGTTTGATTGTACAAACCAGTCTGTTTATGGTGTTTGATTGTACAAACAAGTCTGTTTATGGTGTGTGATTGTACAAACAAGTATGTTTATGGTATTTTATTGTAAAAACCATTCTGTTTATGGTGTGTGATTGTACAAACCAGTCAGTTTATGGTGTTTGATTGTACAAACCAGTCTGTTTATGGTGTTTGATTGTACAAACCAGTCTGTTTATGGTGTGTGATTGTACAAACAAGTCTGTTTATGGTGTTTGATTGTACAAACCAGTCTGTTTATGGTGTGCGATTGTACAAACAAGTCTGTTTATGGTGTGCGATTGTACAAACAAGTCTGTTTATGGTGTGTGATTGTACAAACCAGTCTGTTTATGGTGTTTGATTGTACAAACCAGTCTGTTTATGGTGTTTGATTGTACAAACCAGTCTGTTTATTATTAGGCCCCCGCAAAAGTTTTTTTGCATGCCCTATACCATTATAGGTATTGACTTCAAACTTCAAACATAAGCTCACAACAACAGTACGCTACTTTATGACAAGTTACTTTACTCTCGCTACAATATTGAAAGAGTTGTGGCCCTTTGTAAAATTCAATTTTTTATTATTTTTCAGCTTTTTTTCTTGATAACGTAAAAAGCATTGAAGATATCAACTTTAAAGTTTAAACATAAGCTCACAACAACAAAACACTATTTTATGGCAAGTTACTTTACTCTAGCTACAATATTGGAAGAATTATGGCCCTTTGTTAAATTCGAATTTACTCATTTTTCATCTTTTTCTTCGTAACTTCACAACCATAGTAGATATTCAAATGAAACTTGCTATAATTATTGCCAGTGATAATACGCATATCTTAAGCAATGGGCAACAAATTTGATAAATTTTGTCTTATGCCCCTTTTCAGCTTCAAAAATTTTAACATTGGTCAAAGTTCAAAAATGGTTCAAGATATTCAAATGAAACTTGCTATACTTACTGATATTGACTACCACAATAAGTACATGTAAGTGGAGCAAAAACAATACACACATTTTTAGCAAACTTTAATCACTTTTGTCTGATTCCCCTTAACACTTGCACACAAAACAAACAGATTAATGTAGTTCTGTTTTGTGTATTTCCATCTTGCAAACAATATTGGCCAATGAGGAACAGAGCAATGTCAATGAAACCAATGTCATGATTTCATGAATTCAGTATGCAATTTTAGTCTGTCAAAGATAATTCCAAACTTTATAAAAGTCAAAGTTCATCATGGTTTCTATGTAGGAAATTAAACCTGCGCTTGTCAAACAACTTTTATTGAATTTTAGAAGGGAGTGAATTACTTTATTTCAGGCATCAACAGATGAAAGTTTGAGATATTACTTTGTTATTGTGTCTTAGTACAGAAACTCATAGCACCAATAATTATGCAACCCTACTATACTTCTACACTCCTCCCTTCCCCCCTCTTACGACATGCTACCACAGGGCCCTGTTCATGACAGTGATAATTCTAGTTGTGTTTGATTGTACAAACCAGTCAGTTTATGGTGTTTGATTGTACAAACCAGTCAGTTTATGGTGTTTGATTGTACAAACCAGTCAGTTTATGGTGTTTGATTGTACAAACCAGTCTGTTTATGGTGTTTGATTGTACAAACCAGTCAGTTTATGGTGTTTGATTGTACAAACCAGTCTGTTTATGGTGTTTGATTGTACAAACCAGTATGTTTATGGTGTTTGGTTGTACAAACCAGTCAGTTTATGGTGTTTGATTGTAAATAACAACCAGTTTATGGTGTTTGATTGTACAAACCAGTCTGTTAATGGTGTTTGATTGTACAAACCAGTCTGTTTATGGTGTTTGATTGTACAAACCAGTCTGTTTATGGTGTTTGATTGTACAAACCAGTCTGTTTATGGTGTTTGATTGTACAAACCAGTCTGTTTATGGTGTTTGATTGTACAAACCAGTCTGTTTATGGTGTTTGATTGTAAATACCAGTCAGTTTATGGTGTTTGATTGTACAAACCAGTCAGTTTATGGTGTTTGATTGTACAAACCAGTCTGTTTATGGTGTTTGATTGTACAAACCAGTCTTATTATGGTGTTTGATTTTACAAACCAGTCAGTTTAGGGTGTTTAATTGTACAAACCAGTCTGTTTATGGTGTTTGATTGTACAAACCAGTCTGTTTATGGTGTTTGATTGTAAACACCAGTCAGTTTAGGGTGTTTAATTGTACAAACCAGTCTGTTTATGATGTTTGATTGTAAATACCAGTCTGTTTATGGAGTTTGATTGTACAAACCAGTCTGTTTATGGTGTTTGATTGTACAAACCAGTCTGTTTATTGTATTTGATTGTTTAAGGTGTTTGATGTTTAATTCAATCTGTTCCAGCTGTTTTAAGTAGTTGCAATACTATGAACATGAACTTTACCAAAATGAAACAGATGATATGTTGGATATATTTGTTGCATAGGGGAAGGTAAGGGTTCTCTCACATGATCCATTGATATTGATTTGATTCCTCTAGACCCAGTTTTATGAGTAAGATAATTATTCCGTCTGGTACAATCGTACCAGCAGACGGCATGTATTACAATATTACAATGTAATGAAACACTTCATGTGTTTGTCTGGCAGACGGATCAATTGATTTTACCATCTTTTGTAAAGTTTTGTGCTGCAAGTTTTTTTCACCCTGAAGTTAACCAAGTTACTGTGACTGTGAATGATCGGTATGAGATTTCACGATGCTGTTACATTGTTACATTGTTTTTTGCAGGATATTAGCGGGAAATAATTTGGTTGTAAATCTTATCTCCTGTCTTCAGGTCTCGGAAATTGTTTCCATATTGGTTTGAAGGAAAGATTTTGTTTGTTAAGAATGTCTCTTGATGTAGCATGTGTGATTCTAGTAACTGCTTAACCTCCATCTTGAATCTTCAATTCTCAGTTGTCTGTACATTGTTCTATCTCTTATATAATTCTATCTAGAAATATTTCTTTCTGTATCATTGGTTTGGGAACTGATCCAGTCACAGAATTGTTTGTATGCAAGATACGATGTGATAAGGAATCACTTACATGTATGTACTGGCTAACTTGTGTGAGGGACCACATAAATATATACACTTACACAATGTTGCAACATGTCTCTGTTTTTAAACCATATTTGAATCTCTGTTTTTAAACCATATTTGAATCTCTGTTTTTAAACCATATTTGAATCTCTGTTTTTAAACCATATTTGAATCTCTGTTTTTAAACCATATTTGAATGACCATTGTAGTGTCTATATGTATGGTCAGACCAGGTTTCAGTATCCTTGTCAGTACATGTGGTCTCTGTAGTGTTCTGAGACTATACAAGTATATCAGGAGTTCCATTTAATTCTGGAAAAGGGGTTTCCACCCTTGAAATACCGTTATCCAAAAGGCCACATTTTGACTCTCAAGATTTTGGTTTGAAGGATCATTTTCTCTGATAATCATGGGTGTTTTGCCCACAGGTAACTGTATCATTAATGATACAGTTACCTGTGGTTTTGCCTATAATGGTAAAATTTAGTCAAAAGTATCTCAATGACCCTTCAGATTCATGAGCTAGTGGAACCCCTATATTATAGTAGATAGTTCGACTTTTGCTTCTTGTCTATATAAACATTCAAATCAGTGTAAATTGATCACCACAGACCAAAACAACCAAATGGTAATGGCATTTATGTGATATATTTTATCGTTTCAGGAAATGGGACGTCATGACGATCTATGGTCCTTATTTTACATGTTGATTGAGTTTCTCGCTGGACAGTTACCATGGCGAAAAATCAAGGACAAAGAACAAGTTGGTATAATGAAGGAAAAATATGACCACGCCCTCCTACTGAAAAATATGCCGTCTGAATTCCGTACTTTCCTAGAACATCTGAACTCCTTGGACTACTTTGAGAAACCTGATTACGCATTGCTGCAGAACTTATTTGAACAGTGTATGAGGCGCAAGAATATCAAAGACTGCGATCCATTTGATTGGGAGAAAGTTTACGCTGATGGTTCCATTACGACAACAACAACTACCTCGCCGCCTCTTGGTGTTAAACAGTCTCCGGGATTCGGGTGAGTTACTCCATACACAGGATTGCTATATTATTGTATCTTACTTATATTTCCTCTCTGATTACAATAATGATGAAATTGACTGTGAACTCAGGAGTTATTACCGTTGCAAACAGAATTAATAATAATTTTAACACACCCAGCAGCTTTACCAATAAACACATAGAGGAAACGAAGGTGTGCTTGAATTAACGTTAAAATGCAGCTGATTGATGACGTCACGTTTGTCATCATCTACTAAGCTAAATGACATAATGTTCGGGGGAAGGAATGTAGTTCGACGTCAACCGTATCTCGTTGGATTGTAAAATGCTGAGCATTGGCAATGTAAGGATCAAAATAATGTATACCGTATATAGCAAATATTATATCTTTTATTTGGTGTTCACCGACTGTATTTCAATCACATGGATACCATTATTCTTAAGATGTTGCCGTGGTGCGCACTCATGATTTAATTACTGCACATTCAAACTCATGCCTATGTTTTATTCTACAACAAAGCGAGCTATATATTCATTATTTCTTAACTAAAGTTATTTAAAATGGTACTGGTACGTGTATCAGTATAATTTGACTGCTTGACGCTCAGCATGTAAGGATAGCTAAGGATAGCTTCATAACTGCTGGGTCCAGTGTCAGAATAATGGTATCCATGTGATTGAAATAGAGTCTGTGAACTCCAAATAAAAAATATAATATTTGGACTGTCAATCTTTACTTATGTTTGTGTGTCGATTAGAAATTGTTCTTGTCTTCAAGTTCAGCTATAGCTTACAAAATGGTGATCTGTCTTGCCTCATTATGTTGCCCAGGACCTTTGCCACTTACTTGTATTTTAGAATTCAGTTCACAAAATCATGATATGAATTTTCATTGCATACTTTCAGATTGAACCAATATCCACCTGGTCATGGTGCAACTGAAGTGATTGATGAAAACCTTAGTGAAAACGATGGTGAGGAAAACTTGAAGAAACTAAAGGAAGCTGATCAGATAAACGATGACAAGTATAAGATAATGGACAACAAAATGAGAGAAGAGAAGGAAGCAGAAATGATGCTGGATAAAAATGAAGGTGAAGAGAAACACCTGGCTGAGCAGAAAGTCAAGGAGAAGATCGAAGAAAAGGAAAATGATGTAAAAGGTTTAGAAAAGGACCAAGAAGATAAACAAGCCATAGAAGATTTAGCGAAGCTTGATACTCGATTAAAAGGTATACTAAAAGCCAGTGACAGTAAACAGAACTTGAAGGAGTTAGAGACTGTCCGTGTATCTGAAAGTGAAGTGATCAAACCTGAAGTTAAAGTGTGTGATGCTGAAAAGCAAGATGGTGCTATAGTAAAGCCCAGCAGAACATTACCAAATGTTGGTCAGTTTGAAAGTGCTATATTTAAACCTGGTAGTGGTCAGAGTACAGGACCAAAGTCTGGTGGCAAGTTAGAAGACCGACCAGCGGATACTGATGATGTGAATGGAGAAACTGCCCAACAAAAAACTCATAGTGTTAGACAATTAGTGAAAAATTATGAAAAAGCTAACAAAGATAAAGACACTTTAGAATTACCTAAAGCATTCAGTATGCCAGAGAACATTAGTGAGAGAGATAAAAACTTCACTACAGGATTTGTTCCTAGACGACAGTCAGAACCTTCGTGCAATATTGTGGAAAATTCATTCCCCGAGCATTTAATTAGCAGAGCTCAATTAACTTTTGCAATTATGCAAACAGATGATAAGACTCATACTATGGGTGATGATAACGTTGATGAAAATGCAACGAGAGCTGCTCCATTTACTCAAGCCAGTCAATGGCAAGGTGTGTCAGGATTCGCTTCTAGCACTGAAAATAGTGATAATGAGGACGATGGCGGTGAAGAAGTGATTGGTACCGATGGTAAAGTTCATAAATCAACCACTAAGTCAAAAAATAAGATGAACTTTATGAATACATTAGCGGATGAAGATGATTTAAAGTTAGATAGTATTGCACGAACTTCTATGTATTTCGATGGTGATAAAGATCCGGGTAAAATGATGAGAAGTTCATTGATATTTATAGATGATGATATTGAAGACAGTCCGCAGGAACAGATGAATATATTCATAAAGGAGAAAATGGATGAAAAAAGTATTGATAATACTAATGTATCATTTAGTGGATTTACTAGTGAAGGATCAAGAAGTTTTAATCGGGCAGATAAGCCGGATAGAGAAGGTAGTGCCATAGCAACCAATCAGTCATCTGTCAATCACAGTATACCTCATGCATTTACTGTGCCCAGTAAACTATCTGAAAGATATATGGATAACTATAGTGATAAACAAACCAAAGATGTTGGAAACCGGATGAATTCACCATCCAAATATCCTTCTAGTCCTTCTAAATCATCTTTAAAAGATAAAGAAAGTTTATCTGACGTTAAAAAATTAGCTGTTTTAAATAATTTAAAATTGTCCGGCTTCGGCAAACTTTCCAGTTCATCTTTACGGAAAGAAAGAAGTTCTGATAGTTTAGATAAAATTCTTAAAGATAAAAAATCTGAGAGTAACACTGCCTCAGGTTCACCATCTAAAACAAGGCATTTATTGAAACCAATAGATTTGCTATTGAAAGAAAAGACAAAATCTGATGGTGATATTGCTGGGTCAGAAAGACGTTCACGTAGCCGTAGTAGGGAAGGTAGGGAAAGGGGCAGGAGTAATTCTCGATCGGACGATAAAGCAAAACGTAGACAGTCTTTATCTACTATAGATGAACATATACGATCGCGAACTACTCCGACGATATCACCGTTGGAGGAGAGAGTGAATGATACAGCTGTGCCAAGTACTAGTAGTGGTAGTAAATTTAATGTAACTGTTGATAGAATAAACAGTGATATTAAAGATAATCGTAAATCAGAGGACAATAGGTACTCTGAGGAGAGGCGAGAAAGAAGGTCTAAAAGGCGTTCTAACTCTTCGTCTAGAGTAGAAAGAACTGGCAGTGCTAGAAATATGGAACCAGACTTTCTAACTCCGGTGCCACCATTAGAACTTAACAACCAAAAAGTACCAAAACCACCAGGGCAAGGAACTGCACCAAAGAAAAATCTTGTCTACTCTGCCAGGTACGTAGCATCTCACTATTTTATATGACTGTTGAGAATCAAGCTGAATTTACTCTAGTCTCTATGTTTAGACACAGGTACCCTGTACGTCTAAATTCTCATCCACTATTCGACCCTTTCGATGTTAGCATTAGATTCAACTGTACTCAACTCAAGTTTAAGCCATAAGAATATCACTGAAATTTGGAAAAACTTTATTCATATAGCGCTTGTAAAGTAATACGAATTCTAGAATTAACATTTGTATGGCAGTGTTTGGAACTCAGTACCTTGATTATCCCATGTATTTATAGACTGGTAAACATGCTGTGTAGATTGTTTGATCATGACCTATCTCTTTATTTATTTGCAATATTTCACTTACTTATACAATTTTACATTTACTATATTGTGTGGTACATGTATGTTTTACTATATTGTGTGGTATGTCTCTGCACGTTTTTACTATTCATCTTGTATGTACATGTATAAGTGTTTTGATTTTGTATAAGATTTTCATTGTCTTGAATGTATTGGCATCATGTTCTGCTTCTATTCATGTTGCTTGGTTTTGAAATATTTCAGAAATCATTCCATGTCTTGTCATATCTAAACATTCCCTTGTGTGTCTAGTGGTTATCTTCTGTGTATCTACAGTTTGAAATTTTTATGCAACACAGTCTAGTAGCTACTAGTAGACAAATTGATTCAAAATTGAGACCTAGACTAGACCTATTATTAGTTGGTTCTGAGCACAATCTAATATTGACCAATGAGGCTGTCGGCTGCCAGTGTCTGTTCACCTTAACCTTACGACACAAGTATATAAAGAATTCTGTTGACCAATGAAAGGATCTAATTCTGGTTTTAAAAACATTGAAAACATTGCTCATCTTTTCATGATCCAATGAACGTCCAACAAACAATGTCCAACAAACAACATCGGACAAACTACATCGGACCAACAATGTCCAACAAACAACATTCAACAAACAACATCGGCCAAACAATGTCCAACAAACAATGTCCAACAAACAATGTCCAACAATGTCCAACAAACAATGTCCAACAAACAACATCGAACAAACAACATTCAACAAACAATGTCCATCAAACAACGTCCAACAAACAACATCCAACAAACAACATCCAACAAACAATGTCCAACAAACAATGTCCAACAAACAATGTCCAACAAACAATGTCCGACAAACAATGTCCAACAAACAATGTCCTTCAAACAACGTCCAACAAACAACATCCAACAAACAATGTCCAACAAACAATGTCCATCAAACAACATCCAACAAACAACATCGGACAAACAATGTCCAACAAACAACATCGGAAAAACAACATCGGACAAACAACAACGGACAAACAACATCCAACAAACAATGTCCAACAAACAATGTCCAACAAACAAAATCCAACAAATAATGTCCAACAAACAACGTCCAACAAACAACATCCAACAAACCATGTCCAACAAACAATGTCCAACAAACAATGTCCAACAAACAACATCCAACAAACAATGTCCAACAAACAATGTCCAACAAACAATGTCCGACAAACAATGTCCAACAAACAATGTCCATCAAACAACGTCCAACAAACAATGTCCAACAAACAATGTCCGACAAACAATGTCCAACAAACAATGTCCATCAAACAACGTCCAACAAACAATGTCCAACAAACAATGTCCAACAAACAATGTCCAACAAACAACATCCAACAAACAACATCCAACAAACAACGTGCAACACACATCATCCAACAAACAATGTCCAACAAACAATGTCCAACAAACAACATCCAACAAACAATGTCCATCAAACAACGTCCAACAAACAACATCCAACAAACAATGTCCAACAAACAACATTCAACAAACAACATCCAACAAACAATTTCCAACAAACAACGTTCAACAAACAATGTCCAACAAACAACATCGGACAAACAATGTCCAACAAACAAAGTCAACAAACAATGTCCAACAAACAACATCGGATAAACAATGTCCAACAAACAACATTCAACAAGCAATGTGGCTATCTCTGTCGTGTTGTAAGGTCAACTGATGAACCATTGTACTTTATTATCTGCTGAATGCTCACATCTCCACTTTTAGCGTTTGATAATTCTTTTGTTTGTCCTGTAGAATAACCATTAACTCGAGATTAAAAAATGTAGAACTTTTTCTGTTTCTGATTTTATTGAATGTTGTATTGTGAACATATCTATGTTGTTATATTCCAATTTGTTGCACCATACAACCATTTACAGCATGAGGGAGACTGCAGCTATCCAGTACAATAGTGTACTCATCATGCTTCGCTTTTCTGTAATATATGTGTTTATTTTTCATTGCTTTATTGTATATACATGTAGTGTGAGGTCACATGACTAATATGTCCACCAAATGAAAATGCTGCATTTAAATTTTAACATCTTGATTGAGAATTCATGTAAGTTGTCTTGTTTTAATTTTATGTCACATGGTCTGTTCTGATTGGCTGGTCAAGTCATTGCCTGCATTCTGATTGGCTGGTCAAGTCATCACCTGTGATCTGATTGGCTGGTCAAGTCATTACCTGCGGTCTGATTGGCTGGTCAAGTCATTACCTGCGGTCTGATTGGCTGGTCAAGTCATACCTGCCACTGATTAGCCGGTCTAGTCATTCCTTTGATTTGATTGGCCGGTCAAGTCGTTTCATGCATACTCTACCATTAACTCAGCTTACTAACAAAAGTCAATCATTGTTTGTACGAACATCCAGATATGCTGCAACACGAATACTCATGTTGACATATTTGTCTCGTTGCAGGCGACGTCGGTATAAAATGGCGTCCGCAAACTCAAGTCCTCGCTCTCCAACTTCTCCACAAGCGCAGTAACTAGTCACATGATCAATCCAGTCACATGACCTCCATATTTGTTCAGTTTAGTGTTTTTGTCTCGTGCAATTATCATTTGTTGAGTGAGCCACCTGCAGGATGATATGGTTACAGTGTCGAGTAAGGTACAGTATAATACACTATTGCTTAGACTTGGTTTATCCAGTTATTGTGGACTCGTGCATGTTGTAGCTAGCTTTGATATATTTATGAGTTTTTTTCTTGATGTATGCAACTATTGTATTGGTGATAAAGTTTTTTTCATGTAGAAATAGGAATCCAATAAAATCTTGGACCTCTCAAGACAATGTAAATTTCCTCTTTGGGAAAATGTATGCAGGATTAACTTGTACACCATCAATACAGGGGTCCTACAATTCCGGAATAAACCGGAAATCCGGATTTGCTGCACTGGAAAGCATATAATGAAAGAGATTTTATGAAAAAATTCAAAGAATTGAGAAAGTTATGGTCGTTTGAAATTCCATAATCTTAATTTTAACAATAAAACATTGTTTGAAATCTAGTTATGGTGTAGGGATGTGTGCTAATAGCATCCAAAACAGACTTTTGACTTGTTTTCAGGATTGGGCATTGTGCCTCAGTAGAACCCCTACATCATGTAACCATAGTCAATTCTGCCGTTCACACTTATTTCCCTGTGTGAAATGTCTAAAATCATTGATCTTTAACCTACAAAACTTGGTATCTACTTACCGTAATATCATTTTGATGGGTAGGGGCTACTATGTAATTGTTTGCGAAGTTCCTGGAAAAAAAATAACCACATTTATACATACTGTACTTAGTTTGAATTCCACTCTTCTATCAAAATTTGACAATTTTCTCTTTACTAAAATCCACACGCAATTACGCGGGGAATATAAATGGTTTTACTTTGATGTACAAGTAGAGAGGCTGGTGTACATGTAACTAGTACAATATCTCTTACAAGGTTTCAATCCATTACAATATTTTACAAAACATGCCTTGAGCAATGTCATCTTTGACAGCTCTCTATAACACATACTGACAGCTACTGATGCTGGAAGTTTGTAGCCTTCAGTGCTGTGCTGCAATATTTGATTGAAAATCTTTCCAGTTTCTCTAAAGGCATTTAGTTTTAGTTTTCATCTTGTTGAGTCCTATGTTAAAAGCTAAATATGAAAATGTGATCAATACATTTCGTCTTATGTCTGGTTATCTCAGCCCAGTGCTAGGTGATGACTCAAGATGTCCAGATCAATCCTAGCGGGGCTGGTCATGTCTAGATATCTCGGCCGAGTGCTAGGTGATGACTCAAGAGGTCCAGATCAATCCTAGTGGGGCTGGTCATGTCTGGATAGCTGAGTTAGCCGAGTGCTACGTGATGACTTAGCAGCTCCAGGATCAGTTTAAGCGGTCATTTTGTGTGCTATATTTGGCTCCCTTTCCTCTGGTCCTGATTGATTTGCAGAAGTGGTACTAGTACCTAGTTTATGAAACTGGTTCACACATTGTTCCTGGAAAACTGGTTTGAACAAATGAATGCCAACTTGTTAAAAAATGAAGAAACTTTTGGAACACTGTATTGCACTTGACTACATCAAACTTTTTATGTGTGTTTCATCTTGGCATTAATGTTTGATGTATTTCTGTGTGTGGTTATACTTCATTCAATTTCTCCCAGTTCAGTCTGTTATAGTAAGTTAATGCATTTATTTTAGCATGAAAATATATCGTCTGCTATTGCTATTCATAAAACTGTCAAGTTTATATTGTACATGTTTCCGGTACAACTCTTTTGAATTTAAATGTATTATAATCCCAATATCTTCCTATTCCAGGTTAAGTCTACCACAGTTGAATGTATTCTCCGGTGAATTTCTTAGAAATGCGAAGCTAGAAGTTGTCCATTGTGAAGATATAGATGATATTGACAGTCCTACCAAAAAACAGGAAGATGATTTCTCTGATGTTGAAAACTGAATGCTTTTCTTCGTTTTGATTGGCTGAGCATATCTGAAATTTGAAATACTCATTTCTGATTGGTTCAATTTTGATATTCTGCTGAAAGAGCTTTTATCATTGTTTAGAAATCAACAAGCAGTGTTTGTTCTTGCATTGTGATATTATATGGCTTATATCATCCTTATTCAAATCACACTTGTATTATATGGACACTCAAACACTTTGATATTACAATGATAGGCTATGATTGGAATACTGTAATAATATTCATATTTGTGTGTATTTAATTTCATGAATTCATAAATTTTACCCTTAATTCTATAGGCCATTAATTCATTTATCTGTTAGTAACCTCATAATTAATAGAATTGGTAAAAAACTGCACTTTCTTAATGTTTCAACATTTTATATGTCTTCAGCAGGAATAAGAAATATGTATACCGGTATATAGTTTACCCTTACGAGAGACTTAGTATATTATGTACACAATCTGCATAGTCAGTATATGAATGCAATTGGTGATGGATGTATCGTCATCAATATCTCAGAAATACAGTGCCTGCATAAAGATAATATAGCCATGTCGAAATTAACTCTTAGTATGGAGTAAAGGGTTGAAATATAAGAAGGGAAACCCCTTGGTACAAACTTTCAAAAAGTCAATTAATTCTGGGGATTCCCCATCCTACAAATTTTCAAGGTGGATAATCACGGGGATTAAATTTTGTTGTTGAGTTTATCCGCAAAATAAATGAAAATTAAACAGACAAATATGAATAATTTTTCGGTACTGATTGAAACATTTGACTGTTTGTGTATTTGGTATGTTGTCTGTTTAAGCTTGTGAATTTACCGTATTGTTAACATCACCATAGAAATTACGCTGTCA
Organism: Spisula solida; assembly: GCA_947247005.1. Classification (NCBI taxonomy): domain Eukaryota; kingdom Metazoa; phylum Mollusca; class Bivalvia; order Venerida; family Mactridae; genus Spisula; species Spisula solida. The sequence goes on from OX365945.1 coordinate 7,166,131, forward strand.
CTCACAGCTTAATCTGTTGGTTTAAATAATTCATCATTGCCTGGAACTTGCTCCGCTCTTAAATTCTTTCTTAGACAATTGCTGTCAAACATTAGCTGGCCGCTAGAACACATACTAAATATGTAACATCACATGTTAGGCTTGCATATATTTGTTAAGCAGGCTTTCAAATGATAAAAACCTTTTACTAGATTGCCAAAGTCGGCAAGCAGGTCACTATAATTTTTTGTCACACTTTATCTGTGTACTATTTTAGCTACAGTCAGGAAACTGTAACACAGGAATGATGATTCGAATGTTTGTAGTTGTTGTACCTGTGCTCTTGTTTTTGCTAAAACCAAGTTATGGTCCTTGTTTAAAAATCTGAAATTTTCACATCTTGTTTTCATGGATATCTCAAAACATTGCTGTCAGAAGTACAACCCTGTATTCAAAACATGCTTTGTCGCAGTATCAGTCTTTTTTATTTGCCAGGCATATAAGTGCTCCACCCGGATTTGAACCCGGTTCGCCAGATTAGACGGCAAGCATGCTAACCACTTGCCCCTGTATTAATCTTTTCTTTAATGAGAGGTTTGGTCCCCATTCCTAGCTCTACTTCCAATTATTAGGAGTCACCTTAAAATACTATGATTCATATTGACTAATATTAATATTCAAACCTATATTTTTTAATCTTTTTAAGAAAGGGAAAGCTTTAAGTTAACTCTACCTGGAAGGTACGGGATTTCACTGCATGGCCAGTTCTGTATTTTAATTTGGGTATAATGATATATTATTACGGAAGTTTGCATTGAGATCTTTGTTGTAACCTCAGTTTATTTATTGTGTGAAATATGTAATCTTTATAGTTTTAATATTATCTCAATAGTAATTTATTTTTCATCCACGAAATTTACTGTAAAAAACAATCTCGGTTTGTGAAACCTCAAAAATATGTTCTCAAGAAATATTAATTTTCTTTCATTAATATAACCACTAACCAATTTGAGAATTTAACAGGCCGTTCGACAAGCATTTTTGTTTAGCATTTATCTCTAAAAGGTTTTTAGCGAGGGTCATGAAACTTTGTAGGAATGTTAATCAGCATATAAGGTTTGTGCACCGGATGTTCAGTTTTTCTGGAATCAAGTTAAGGCAGAGTTACAGCCCTTGTTGTAAACCAGATTAGACAAGCAAGCTCAGGTGTTATGTGTACATGTGGGATAGGTTATTGACATACGATACAGCTACATTGTTACCATTAACGGATACCTGAAACTACTGTGCAGTAAAACAAGGCAGATAATTTTCTATGTGTGTGATATGCCAAGAATACTCCACTTATAGATAAATCCCCTTGGTAGCCAAACTTCTCGTTCAGTTTCATTGCATTTAAATGAGAAATACCAAGGACAGACTGATGTTGAATCGACAGATAAACTGTTAAAGTGGTTCCTTATGGGATTAAGTAAATAAGCATATAATCCAAGTTTGCACTACCGGTAAGTGTATGTCAATATAATAATTACCTTGCAAACACATTTTGTCAGAAACTTGCTTAATAAATATTCACAGAACTTGTTGAATAAAAGTTTGTATGAATTTGGCATCTCCTGATATGTACTCTATATGTAGGATATCACGGATCACTCGTACACAACAGAATGACTGAAAAAAGACTGGAAACAAACCGTCCAAGTTCTGCTAAACATTTTATAGTGAAACATGCAAAATATTGTGCTTAGAAAATGGTAAATTGTAACTAATTGAATATTACTCATTTCTGTGGTAAAATATTTTTACTTGATTAACTGACATTTAAAGAAAATGAAGGGCATTTTATTCTTGTTATGTGAATTTTGAAATGCTTGTGTCCCAGGTTTGCATTGTAATTGGTATTTTTCATGTGATAAAAAAATTGAAATGAATGTCTATGAGTATTTGACTACGCATTTAGTGTTAGCTGACCTGTGGTAATGTACACCAACATTTAGATATACTTGCTCCTATATAGTGCAGAGATATTAACCTGATCCTATAAGCCTTCTATTATCATATTTTAAAAGCTGATTTTCTTGCTATATTTAGCAGCGGTTGTAAGTTTTTATTAGCGGGAAGTATCACAAATACGCTCAAGTTGTAACCATCTAAAGGAGTGTTGATGCGCGATTTGCCTACGGAAATTGATATAATTTTTCAATGCAAACATGCTGGTAATATATTCATGCAAAAAGGTCTGGATCAGGTTAAGATCTCCAGACTATAGATGTATAGTGTATTTATTATGTTTCCCACACATTGGTTTTGTGCTGGACATCTGTCTGTACAGATGTCTGTATGTTTCACAGTTTGTCTGTGCTTGATCTCCTTATTAACAACTGGTCAGATTTTAATAAAACTTCACATGAATATTTTGTACCAAGCTTACTTAAGCTTTAGGAATTTTAGGTTGGTTGAAGATTGCCAGAGTTACGGCCCTTTGTTGGAGACATGTTTTGTGTCAAAACCCCTTCTGTTGGTTGTCACATGTTCCCCAAGTGAACTAATGTTGAGTATTCATGTTGTATTGATATTATACTGTATGTGTACTTGATGCGTTTTTTAGGTCAGTGAACAAACTAGCATTTATTTTAATTATCAATCTATCATATACATTGCCTTGTGAAACAATCGGTTTTATGCATTTATTGATGTGCCTAAATATGCATACCTCAGCTTTCATCATGTTTGCATAGATGTAGTGATGTATGATCATACATAGGGTCCTCAAACTTCATGCTTCGCTTGCTAGATTATTTCCATTATTTACATCATCCAAAATCATACATCTGGAAATGACATCTTCTGTGGGAACATTTGATTGGAAACGGAATCTTGTGTCGGAAAAGTTTATTAGAAGTTGTACCTTAATCCTAATACAACTTTCTTTCTTGAAAAAGAACTGTATCTGATATTAAATTTTTTGTATGAATTTTTTATTTGGCAATTTTCATGTACCAGCATTTGTCAAGTTTATATACAGTTCCTCTGTATTCGGTGTATTGTACTATGGCTATCTTTAGTTAAAAGTACTGTAGTTAGGATGTTTGTTATAGGTGGATCTAAAATCATGATTTATTACATGGAAGAACTGGTACTATCCTGTGGGTGGTATTTGCTACTGATGAAGGGCATGTAATAGGACTGATAAGACTAGTGTTGGAATATATGTAAATTGTGCGGCCACATACTACTATTGTGCTGATTTTAGATGGAAAGATGTCAAGCTTTAATACGTCTATTGTACTTTATATTGACCTTGTTTCGTCCTTGCTGTATATTTCCCACCCAACTTTTATTTTCTACTCTTCTCTGTGCCATAATGTCTTAGTACATCGAACAGAAGAAAATGTGCCGCTAGTCTGTCCGGCTCTTTGATGCTGATAGCCTAGATGTCACATGTCAGCCTGGACTGGTATTTATAAAGCATCTTAGTAGAAAACTTTTTTTAAGTGTAACAGCTAAACAAGACAATCAAGATTATAAATTGTTGATATGGTTTTCATGTATTATGTAGAGAGCTACTATAATGACTAAGAAAACATGGGTTGTTTGGAAATATGCGCATCACAAACTTATAACTATAGTCACAAAAGTTAAGTTTTCCACTAAGATGCTTTATAAATATCTTCCCTGATCTATATACATGTATTAATGATATATGTGTGTGTGTAATCAACCAAATAATTCTTACATGGTAATTTATCTTTTTTCAGACTTTATTGTTTCTGGACATTCAATAATTGCAGTGACCAAATACAGTCATGTAGTTTAATCTATTAAGGCAATTTGTATATTTGGTACAATACTGGTATACTTTTTATGATACAATAACTTTAACTTGATTCCAGTTGCCATGTTGTCCTGTTTAATATTTTTCTATGGAGTAAAACAATAAATCATAGCAAAATGACAGTATTCTGAAACTTTTACTCAGATATATACTGAAAGAAAGATTGTTGATGGTATACAGGTTTGATAGATACAACTACAGCGTTTGATTTGTCGCTGTCTGGAACTTGACGTATTGCCTGAAACTTGACGTATTGTCTGCCATACATCTACTGTCTTAATTTTCTCTCCTGCTGATGTTTATTTGTTGTATCGTCGATATGTTGCGAATTAAATTCACATTGATATTACTTGATACAGACATTGATTTTGGAATCTTGCCAAATTATCTCCATACCAAATACATTTTCATGGCAACGATAGAATCTTAACATTGTAGCATGCGACATGATTTAAATTGAGGAATTTCGTTAATTTTTGTCAGTTGCTCGAGAACAAACGTATTAGAACTAGGATACCGGGGAAATAGTTTGGTTCACTGACAGCAAAGAAGCAAAAAAATCTTCCTAAAATAAGGCAGTGTTTTTTTTGTCATCTCAAATGTTGCTGGAGGTTTCGTTTCGCTGCTTAAGGAAATATGTCCTCGAGAATCTGTTGTTCACTAGGAAATCTGTCCTTGAGGATCTGTCGTTCACTAGGAAATCTGTCCTTGAGGATCTATCGTTCACTAGAAAATCTGTCCTCGAGGATCTGTCGTTCTCTAGGAAATCTGTCCTCGAGGATCTGTCCTTCACTAGGAAATCTGTCCTCGAGGATCTGTCTTTCACTAGGAAATCTGTCCTCGAGGATATGTTGTTCACTAGGAAATCTGTCCTCGAGGATTTGTCCTTCACTAGGAAATATGTCCTCGAGGATCTGTCATTCACTAGGAAAACTTGCTTACTTTGACATTAAATTCGTTTTGGCCTGGATGTAAGTTTGTTTTTAAAATATTTCATTAAAACAATTAACTCTTATTTTATAAATATAATAATTATATAATTATTATAGTTTTACCTGTCTTTTATCTAGTCAAAGAGATACAATGAATGTTGTAGTAGGTGGCTGGTGGACACCGGTGTATTAAATCTGAAAAAATGTGGCTGCATTAAGACTAGTGATTGCTTAATTCAAGTGACCACTACCACAAGTTTATGTCATCTTTCAGAAAGTTGTTGTCAAGGAGAGTGGGTAACCATGACGACATCATCATGTCCTCATCTATGTTATCATTATGCCCCCATCTTTGATGAGGGGGTATATTGCTTTGCACATGTCAGTCGGTCCGTCTGTCAGTAGGTAGACCAAATGGTTTCCGTTTAACAACTCAAGAATGCTTTGCCAGAGGATCTTCAAACTTTACATGGATGTGGGTGACCCCTATTGATTTTGAGGTCAGTAGTTCAAAGGACAAGGTCACTGTGACCTTTACCATTTATAACTATTGAGCTGCCATGGGGGCATACATATTTTACAGACATCTCTTGTTACTATGTGAACAATGTATGGAGGTATTGTTGTCACGTGTTTGGATTGATCATGTATATTCTGGTTCTGTTTGTTGTTAAGTCTACACATTCACTCAGTGAATGTGGCATTTATACTGTTTGAATTGTAGCATGTCTGTTAGAATAACTAATTTGTGAAAACTACTTTTTACTGTAATTTTTAGGTTGTTTCTTCAAAATATCAGTTATAAATTATCATTTAGGGGATTGTTTTATGAAAATTTTAGTTTTAAAGAAGATTTATAATAGATCAATATGATGTAAAACATTTTAATTATCAAGTTGTTGAAAATATTGTTGAAATCACATCGTCTGATGTCGAACTTTTGTACGTTTTGAAATAATTATTTTCCTCCTTTCCTAAGATGAACTCTAAATGATTAAGCATTCAAGATATTTTTGTTATGATTATAATTTTTGTTTATACACAAGATGCACTTGCTATGGCATCAGTGAAAGCCCAGTGAGTGTTTGTTCATTGCCATTATTTGTAGTTGTAGTTAATAGTGTTAAGCATTTAAACAATGGATGTCATATATACAATATTACTGTGATCTGATAAAATCAAAGGTCGATGTGCAAATAGTTGTGATTCCTGTAACACATTGTTTTACATATTTCTCTTTATGTTTCATTATTGTTTCTTGTTAATTTTCTCTATTGTCATTCTGTTATAATTTTCATAATTGACAAACCATTGAAAATACACACTATGTATTTTTATGTTTTATTTCTGTAATGCAAATATTTTTCATCTGATTCTTTGATATTTATGCCCCCCATCTTTGACGAGGGGGTATATTGCTTTGCACATGTTGGTCTGTTGGTCAGTCGGTAGACCAAATGGTATCTGTTCAATAACTCAAGAACGTTTTGCCCTAGGATTTTCAAACTTTACATTGTGGTTGTTCATCAGCATTAGATGACCCCTATTGATTTTGAGGTTAGTAGGTCATTGTCACTGTGGCCTTCAGCATTTCTGACTATTGGGCTGCCATGGGGGCATACATTTTTTACACAATCTTATGTTTAGTTATAAGTTGGTCAATCTGTTTACTTTCCAAAAGCGAATGTTTCCACATTGTATAGATATGGATTCAGCTGTAGGTTACATAATCCCTTGAAGATTTTGACAATTTACACAATAGAATGTTTTTCAATGAACCAGAATGCTGTTCTTGCCTCAAGTTACCTGATGTTAATGTTTCTCCATTTTCTTCATTTCTTGCTCTTTGTCTGAATATTTGGTATAAATGAATCAGCAATGCAGATCATTTTGGGTTGCTCTTTACTCCAGAAGTGAGATTTTACCAAATTTTCCTGCTATCATTTGTCTGCCATTGGATGTGTGCAAGACTGTTGATGTATGGCAATTAGTAGATCGTTAGTTCGGTATTATACTATACTATTATCTATAAATACCTTGCAGTAAAATAAGGCAATAGGCCTTTTTGACTGGGCTGTTTCATGGAGCAGGTTAAAGTCCTGCGTCCCATCTCCAAACTTGCTGTACTACTATAGTCTACAACTGTTGTACTGGGGGTCAGGACGTGATAACATGTTCCAAGAAGCAGCCCAGTCACAAGGCCAATTGTTTAGGGTAGTTCTGTACAGAGTGCTAGATATAATCTCATATACTAAGGTCGCAATATTCATCATCAAACACCCAGCAAAGTGCAGCATAATATTTATCTTAATTGATCTCTTTATTTACTCATATACATATACATGTATTTATTTACATTTACCTTTCATTAACAACAGTACACCTGTATAAAGGTAGCAATCTATATATGTGTGTGAATCATACGTTAGAATCTCTTAGTTTCATTACACAACATTTGCTCATCCAACTTTCAGGCCCGGCTAACTCTGTTGGCAGAGCTACAAACTAAATAATACCGTGGTCCTGGGTTTGAGTCCCACATCGAGTGCACTCTTTCTTCTTTACTAATTTACTTAAGTGATGTATAACTCGATTATTCTGGTCAGTCACCTGTTGACATTACATTGTACACATAAACTTTAGAATTGCTCTTTATTAATTTCTTGAATGAACGTAAAATAAATGTATGAGAATTTGCATAAGCTATTGGTTTTCACTGCCTTTATATCAGATTAAAATATTAAAGCAATTAAAATACAATGTTATGATATAATTATATTCATACATGCCATGTTTCGCAGACCCCATTGCGTGAGATTGGTGTTGGAAATGCAGGAGATTTCATTAAAATGCAGGAGATTTTCCTTGCTGAAACTTTAGACTTTAAGTATTGAAGTTTATTTGCTGTTTTCACTTATCTTAATTTGATGACAATACCATGCATGCTTCATGTAGCAATTTAAACTAATGTTTGTCATCATTTTCATATTGTAAACAAAAAATGTCAGATTCCAGTTTGTCCATTAAATGCGTGAGATTTGATAAATTGGCCTCTGATCATGCAGGAGTAGTGTCTCAAATGCAGGAGACTCACGCATGATGCAGGAGATCTGGCATGTATGATTATATTACATTGTTTGTATACAATTGACAGTCCAAAATAAACTGACTGTAACTTCAGATTGTGATCAAATTTATACTAGTTAAATTTGTTAAAATTTCCAAATTATAATAATGTACATTGCAATTATACGATATTAGCATGCATGTTATTTCACACAGGTGTCAGTGATTAACTGTAGACTACTTTTTAATTTCGTAGTTTGAAGTTCTTCGGTTCAATTCACTAATTGAAGCAGTTTCATCTTGCTGTATTTTGCTGCTGAGTATTGTCTTAGAGTATATTACTATGATAACATTTACCCCCTTGATTTATAATAACTGTGATTATATGGTACAGAAGATGTCATAAATCTAGAAATTTTAAGAAAGCTAATAAAAGTTGTCTTTCCTTTAAATAAGAGATTGAGAACTTGCTGTAGTTATATGATTTACCAAATATGATTGACCAAATATCTCCTCCAAAGTGTATTATAGACATTATTTACAGTTTTCATGTAAGCATTTATTTATTTATTCCATTTCTTTCATTTTGTACACTGTATTAATAGTCATCAATTACTTAATATATCTTGTTAACTCCTGAATATCTGTTCAATTGGCCATATCCAGGATTTCTGACATCTGTTGGCCATATCCTGGATTTCTGACATCTGTTGGCCATATCCTGGATTTCTGACATCTGTTGGCCATATCCTGGATTTCTGACATCTGTTGGCCATATCCTGGATTTCTGACATTCTGTCGGCCATATCCTGGATTTCTGACATCTCAGTAATATCTAGGATTTCTGACATCTGTCGGACATATCCAGGATTTCTGACATCTGTTGGCCAGATCTAGGATTTCTAACATCTGTCAGCCAGATCCTGGATTTCTGACATCTGTCAGCCAGATCCAGTATTTCTGACATCTGTCGGCCAGATCCAGGATTTCTGACATCTGTTGGCCAGATCTAGGATTTCTGACATCTGTCAGCCAGATCCTGGATTTCTGACATCTGTCTGCCAGGTCCAGTATTTCTGACATCTGTCGGCCAGAACCAGGATTTCTGACATCTGTCTGCCAGATCCTGGATTTCTGACATCTGTCAGCCAGATCCAGTATTTCTGACATCTGTCGGCCAGATCCAGGATTTCTGACATCTGTTGGCCAGATCTAGGATTTCTGACATCTGTCAGCCAGATCCTGGATTTCTGACATCTGTCAGCCAGATCCTGGATTTCTGACATCTGTGTGCCAGGTCCAGTATTTCTGACATCTGTCGGCCATATTTGCACATCTTCCTTTTGATACATTGCTGTTACCATGGTATTTGTTTTATTCTTGAATTATGTTCAATGAAGGTTCTGTTAGAACGCTATTCATGACTGTTTCAAGCTTTATTGTGCTTTTTTGACTTGTTTAGTCAAATTTTTATGATGTATCAATAAATTGTTAAAACACTACCCAATGTTTTGTATTCCTTTTGCTACACTGTTTAAAAAAAGATATATATAACACATTGGACTGAAATGTCAAGGAGTTTACAGAATTTCAGAATTTCATCATTTTAAGACAAGACCAAACACACAAAGTCATGTATATCAACTTCACAGCTAAACTTGACTGTTTCACACCTATATACGAGGGTTGATCGGGAAGTTTGTATAATTTTGTTGCAAATTGTGTTGTTTTGCTCATAAGAAATAATAAACAATACCATCACAATCTTTTATGTATTATCAAACTCTCTAATAAAAATGAGAAAAATACATCAAACAGTTTTTCGGCATACCTAGCTCTTTCGTACAGAACCCATACACAGTTAAAGGAGATTTCTCGAGCTTGCTGACTATCAGTCTAATGGTTTTACGTCAGTCTTTTCTGATGATTCCTCGCACTCTTCACGTACACACAGAATCATTGTCGATGGCAACCTTCCTCTATTGTTGACTTCAACTGACCGTCTGTGCACTTTGAATCGTCTGTGTTGTTTGTTGGTAACCGCCAGACTACTAGTATACGTTTTTAAATTATCGCATATTTTCATCTTTTTGGGTTTCAGTCAGTGTGTTTTCATATTCCCGTGCAACATTCTGTAACGCTCCTCAAATCAATGTCACCCGTTGACGTCATGACGTTGTTTCCGTTTCATTATCTGTTCAAATAAACACAGTGCTAATTTGATAGCGGATGTAGTAAACAACATTATATTTTATGAAAATGACCCCATGACATTGGCGTATGATGTGTTACATTTGCGTGAATTTTAGTCAAACATAAGACTTTAAAAAGGCATTGTTTCCTGAGAACGAAAGATGAAAAATATAGCAATTTTGGTGTGCGGCAACCACGTGTAGCAGCGTTGCCAAGGGTACCGTAAATTGTCGCATAAGTTGGCTCTACAAGGGCTGATTTAGATTTTATTAACCAGATTTCTGACGAAACAAAATTGGAAATTAGATTGGTTAATAATTATGGTCGGCAGGCTTAAACACTTCTTGTTCCTCACATAATGATGGTAGGCAGGCTTAAACACTTCTTGTTCCTCACATAATTATGTCCCCCCCCCCCCCCCCATCTTTGATGAGGGGGTGTATTGCTTTGCATATGTCGGTCGGTCTGTGTGTCTATCTGTTGGTTCTATTCAGTAACTTAAGAACACTTACCCCTCTCAAGGATTCTCAGTCTTTACATGGAGGTGGGTCATCAACAGCAGATTATCCCTGTTGATTGTCAAAGGTCCAGGTCATTGTGACCATATGGTTTACCACCAATTACTCCAGAACGGTTAGTCTTTTCAAACTTTATAGGGATGTTGATCGCTATTTTTAGTGACTTCGGTTTGTTGCAACCTGGGATTGAACCTAATAATATAAGACCTCTCACATGAACCAATCTCAATTTTTTTTCAATTGTTACTTTTGAACCAAGTACTACAACTTATACTTAAATCTCAACACCTCATTCAGTGTTGTATCCGACATGTGCCTGATATAAGGCTATTACACTCTTTATTGAATATTAGCAACAGCAATCTTCCGGTCTACCAATGAACGGCTAAAATAAAAACAGAGAGATATTTGTGTAAATAAAATTTGAACTGGTTGTGCAAAGTATGTGACATTAACAGGAGCTATTTATGAAGTGTTAATTGTTTGGATAACGTATGGAAAGGTGACTTTTTCCTATTTTGAAACCGATTCTCAATACAATTTTCATTCTACGCATCGATAAACATCTATAACCACAACTGTGCTATATTTCGGACATCCACGAGAAAAGCGAAATTCTGCCCACGACCCACGCCAAATTTTTCTCAAAGTACAGGGTGTGTCATAAATATGAGTCGGACGCCCATTAATCCGGACAAGAAACGGACGGCATCGTCACCCCTTGATGCAGACAACACCAAGAAGACACGGACAATATCGGTCGATTCCATATCTCAAGATGAGAGTATTAGTGACAAATTACAAGTTAACTTGGATGATTTGGCTCTTGAGAAAATAGCCAACTACATAAGTTCGAAGTTTGAGTCGCTGTTTCTAAGCAAACTGGATTTCATGCAATCCAAGGTCATGTCTCTGCAAGAAGAAAACACGTCTCTTAAGGCACGCGTTTTAAAACTTGAGGAACAGGTGGATCTTCAAGAAAGGCGAGATGACAAGGCCGCTCAGTACAGTAGACGTAACTGTATGCGGGTCACGGGCCTAATAGAACGTGACAACGAGTCATTAGATGAAGTAGTTACACAGATGGCATCAGAGTTAAATGTTGATGTAGATTTACGGGATATCGATAACATGCATCGACTTGGCAAAAAGAAGACTAGTGGAAACCAAAGTCCACGCCCCAGGGACGTAATCATAAAGTTTACGTCATACCGGGCACGGCAGAAAATACTAAGTCATCGATCCGATCTACAATATTCGAAGGTGTTTTGTGGCGTCTTCGTTAATGAAGAACTGACCAAAAAACGCGATGAGGTTTTTTACCAAGCCCGATGTTTGGCCAAAAACAAAATTATTCATTCCGCATGGATTTCAAACGGCATCATATTGGTTAAGGATAATTCCAGTAATGTTCATAGGTGTGAGTGCTTAAGCGACCTATCGACATTCGATCAGCAGTAGAATCTTTAAATCTACGGTACGTTTCCTGTATCACATGTGACAGACGCTTTGCAGTAGTCAATCGATAATCCAATCAAAAGTTAACAGAGTTTTACCCATTGCTTGTATTGACTGGCTTATGTTTTATTCTTTATATATAATTTATAGGATATAATGCTAATGCGGCACATATTTTTGAGCGGTACCCTACCGATAAAACACGTGACTTTCGTCTGTCGATCTCATCAGTGCATTGGGACTACTCCCAAATATATTTATACACGCAAATGACTGTCTATACCAACTAATCACGGAATGGCGTTTAATATTGGTGATGTAATAGTCATCAAGTACAGTTGGGTTTATCTAATCAAAATGTTTTGTGCTGAACTGAACTATATTGTCAGTTTTTCTGATTTAAATAGTTAATCAGATACGATCGTTGTACTTTTGTCTTTTATCGACGTTTTTCTAAACGTATTCACCATCTCACCTTATGTTTCCCCATACGGTTTTATGTTTATGTTTATAATAACAACTATGTTTTTGTATAATTTGTATTTTATTAACGAAATTATCGGACATGTAATTTTATTTACTCACCGCGAATATCGCGATCTCGGACAAACGAACCGACTTTTAATTACATGATATTGTTAACTTGAGTAAACCTGAGTTGTTTTGTATCATTGCTTGTCAGTTTTTATGAAACTGTTTTCTTGCTAATTACCCAGATTTGCTGTTTGTCAATGTTTATGAACTTTTTAACTGTTACCTTGCTAAATGTAACGGGTTGTATTACAATGTATTTATACAATATGTGGGAAATTACCATGTGGTAATATAATATGTGGTTAACGCAATATGTCGTGAATGTAATATGTGGTTAATATAACATGTGGTTAATATAATATGTGGTAATATAATATGTGGTTAATGTAATATGTGGTTAATGTTATATTTGGTTAATGTAATATGTGGTTAATATAACATGTGTTTAATATAATATGTGGTTAATGTAATATGTGGTTAATGTAATATTTGGTTAATGTAATATGTGGTTAATATAACATGTGTTTAATATAATATGTGGTAATGTAATATGTGGTTAATGTAATATTTGGTTAATGTCATATGTGGTTAATATAACATGTAGTTAATATAATATGTGCTAATATAACACGTGGTTAATATAATATGTGGTTCATATAACACGTGTTTAATATAACATGTGATGTACATGCACAAGCATACATATCTGCCTTACATAATAATCAATTAGTTACGTAGTTTAAATCTCTTCATATCTTACTTCATGTTTGCTAATTGTATGTATTTCATGTTCGCCAATCTGTATTATGTATTCACCAATGAATCTAGCTGATGTTCATAATGTCTTATGTAGTGTAGATATATTTTCAAAATTTAACTCCAATTTTTGTCACCACACCAGCCGATAACTATATAACGTCCCTGCCAAATCAAATGTGTACACTATTGTGAGTCACAACTACTTTCCCCACCTGTTGTGCATATATATCTATAACAGTATTTCTGAAAAACAATTTTATTTCATCATAAAATTTGTTCCCATTTGTTTAATTCTATTCATGCCATTATCCATGTATATTATTTTGTATATATTTTGTGCACTTGCTATTACTATGTAATCTGTGCTAAAAAGAATAAAGGTTATGTTCTGTTCTGTTCTGTACCAAATTAGATATGTGCTTTGCTTATTCAATATTAGACACTTCATACGTTTTCATACAATTGTATATACTTCCTAAGTAGCTCTGAAATTGTATAGTATTTTTCCCTAACACATACTTTTGCACAAATAACTTATTCCAGATCTGATATACCTATTCTCTCTACTTAAGCCTTCCCTTCCCAACCAATGTACTCTTTTTGTTCTAGCTCACTATTTATTTTCTCTATTTTCTGTACTCTTATTACCAACTTTGGCTTCTCATCCTATCGCATGTCTTGCTTTCTTACTTTAACCGTTTGTGGACGGTGTATCTTTCTTTGTTACTCATTGTATGTATCTGTAGAGTTTAGTCCTATGGAGGTTCGCAACTATTCAGTTATTTTGGTATGTTTCATATTACCCAATGGGTGATGATATAAATTGTTGGCGAGCTTCTATCGGCCTATTTTACAGTAAATGTAGATGCTGTCTGAAACGTTCTGTCTTTATGAGAAACATCCCCCTTGAATTACGCCAAGCGTTATCGAGTTGTTTTCAACATTCATACTTGAAGTTTGAAATTATCTGCTTACTTATGATATGCAACGATGTAAATTTGCATTATGTTTTTGTTCTGATCTTACTTTTAATTATTTGCGGCGACATTGAAACCAATCCTGGTCCTAGTGTATACGAAGATCATTCCTCAAATGCCCTTTCTCTTATTCATCTCAATACCAGGAGCATGAGAAATAAACTAGATTATATTTTTGACACAATGAGCGATTATGACATCCTATGTTTTACCGAAACACATTTAGATAATCGAGTATCTGATGCATATCTTTTAAGCCACTGTTCTAATTATAACATATATAGACGTGACCTGACTGCGCACTCGGGTGGAGTTGCGGTGTTCGTTTCAAACAATTTGATCTGTCGACGTAGATTTGACCTGGAGGTACCGTCGGTACAGTGCATTTGGCTTGAAATGAAATACAAAACCTCCTGCTTCTTACTATGTACAATATATAGACCACCAAATGCCCGTGTTGGTCTTTGGGATTACTTTAACTTAAGTATTGAACGAGCTCTTGATTCAAATCCAAATATAATTATCACTGGTGACCTGAACGAAAATTTGCTTAACAATAACACAATGCACTTAAGAAATATTTTGCTTGTTAATAATCTAGAGAATGTGATTAACGAACCTACTAGAATAACAGCAACTTCATCAACTTTAATTGACCCTATTATAATATCTGATAACATAGACTATTTTAAAGCTGGTTGTTTAAACGTTGATAACGCAATTAGTGATCATAAAGCAACATTCATTTATCTAAAATACTTGATAGAAAATACTGTATGCAAAACCAGAAAAGTATGGTTATATAAACGAGCTGACTTTCAGCGTCTTAATGAATTAATGACAAGTGAATGTTGGGATTTTATAAATACATTGGATATTAATCAAGCATGTGATAAATTTACCGATAAAATCAAAGAGTTCATGAATGTATGTATTCCCTCAAAAATTGTAACTCTACGTCCAAATGACAAACCTTGGTACGACACAGAAATTTGTCGTTATACGAAATACAGGGACAGACAAAAACGCATCGCACTAAGGAAGAACACTCCTGCCAACTGGTCTAAATATAAAACATTGCGTAACAAAGTAAATAATCTTAAAATATATGCGAAAACTAGATTCTTTACCAACATCGAAAACAACATAGAAGATTATAGATTAAACAATAGCAAAAATTATTGGAAGTCCATCAAAGAACTAATGAAAACTATAAATCACCTGATAACATACCTGTTTTAAAACATACTATTAATGGCCTAGACGAAATTTGTGTTAGTGACGAAGATAAAGCTAATTGCCTTAATGACTTTTTCGTTTCTATATCAAATGTGGATGATTCAAATACTGTTTTACCAACGTTCAGCAGAAAGACTCGTACAACTCTAGAACATATTCAAATCCAAGAGTCCGATATCGAAGATATTATTCAAACTTTAGATGCTAATAAAGCGGTTGGTCCTGACTGTATTTCTCATAAAGTTATAAAGAATGTGCGTTTTACTATTTCAAAACCTTTATGTATGTTGTTTAATAGATCTCTAAATGAAGGAGTTTTCCCGTCCAAATGGAAAGCAGCTCTTGTTTTACCTCTTTACAAAAAGGGAGATAAACAATGTCCTGGTAATTACCGTCCTGTCTCTCTATTGAGTTGTTTAGGTAAACTAATGGAAAGATGTGTATACAAATATATATATAACTATTTAATAACAAATAAACTCATTTATGAAAAACAAGCAGGATTTCTAACTGGACATTCAACAGTGTTTCAACTAATTGACTTATACCATCAAATAATCCAATCTTTTGATTCGAAAATGCACACGTGCGTTATATTTTGTGACATATCAAAAGCCTTTGATAAAGTTTGGCGTAAGGGATTGTTGTTTAAATCAAATCAACTGGGAATTGATGGACAACTTCTAAACTGGATTTCAAATTATTTAAATGATCGCCAGCAACGTGTCTTCATAGGTCAATCCCTGTCTACTTCCAAAGGCATTAAATCAGGGGTTCCCCAAGGCTCAGTTTTAGGCCCATTACTATTTTTAGTTTATGTAAATGATATAACTGACAATTTACTCAGCATAACTAGATTATTCGCAGACGATACTTCGTTGGCTTCTACTACATCTAATGTGAATGATCTTCAGGGCATTTTAAACCATGACTTAAAAGAAATCTCAAACTGGTCTAAACAATGGCTAGTCAATTTTAATCCCGACAAAACGGAGGTCTTATACTTTGGCAATCATCAACCACCAATACTTGAATTTGATAATAATTTCTTAACTGCTATCGACAATCATAAACATTTGGGTGTTACACTTAGCAACGATTGTAAATGGCACGCCCATATTAATAATATTTTACTTTCCGCATCCAAACTCCTCGGAATTATGAGGAAATTAAAATTTTCGGTACGACGTAAAACATTGAATCAAATTTATGTATCTTTTTTAAGGCCAATTCTTGAATACTCTGCTCTAGTCTGGGATAACTGCACCCAGTACGAAAAAAAAAGATTAGAAAAACTCCAAATTGAAGTCGCTACAATTTTTACAGGTGTCACTCGCTCTACAAGTTTAGAAAAAATATATATCGAAACTGGATGGTTAACTCTTGATGATAGAAGAAAGTACCAAAAACTTATTTTTATGTTTAAAGTAAAACACAATTTAGTGCCTGATTATTTGAATGTATTGTTCCCAAGACAGAATAATGAAAACCTACATTACAACCTAAGACATCAAACTGATTTTCTGACACCTCCCCGAAGAACCACATTATTTGAAAGGTCATTCATTCCATCCGCTATTCACCTATGGAACGCCTTACCGCCATTATTAAGAAACTGTCAATCACTAAGTTTGTTTAAACGAGAATTGCTAAAAGATGTTTTTCCCGAGAAGGTAGTCCCTCCTCACTTTATGTATGGTAATAGATCAATGTCAGTATATCATGCTAGGCTTCGTAATAACTGCAGTAATTTGAACAATGACTTATATGTTAAAAATATTTCTGATCATGATCTATGTTTGTATTGTAATTCACCTGAAGACGCAGTTCATTTTTTCTTTCATTGTACTCGATACGTAAATGAACGACTCGAGCTTTTTCGCAGTACTCGAAATCTTCATCCTCTAAATATTTAGCTCTTACTGTTCGGAAGTGATAATTTAACTTATGCAAATAATATAAAAATAGTCAATGCTGTACATAAGTTCATTAAAGACACAAAACGTTTCAATGAATAATGATTAGATCTAACGTCCACAACCTTAATCTTTTCTTACTCCTAACCTTACTCTTACTGTTCTGTCCTATCCTTACAAAACCCATCCTAGCTTTATTCTCACCCTATCCAATTTTTCTAATAATATTTGATTATTACCTCTGTAAATGTGTAATAATCTACAGGTTAACACCTGCATTTAAATTCACGCTATATATATATATATTATAATGTAATTAATGTTGGTATAAGGGGAGAGCCGTAACTAAGTTTTGGAACTTGTGGCTCGACCCTTTTACCCATGTATATAAAATGTATTTATAGATGTATTTGTATGTCAAATTTTGTATATTTTTGGGTAATAAAATATGTTTATAAACTAATTGAATATTAGCAAAATGTGGAATGATAAGTTGCACAGTGTATAAACAAGTCAACTTCCAGTAAGCGCAATAAGTCATACAAGTTGAATTGTATAGTCTCCCAATAAGTCATATAGTGACCGGAAATCACAGTTGCTTTTTCTCGCAATAAGTCATACAAGTTGAATTGTATAGTCTCCCAATAAGTCATATAGTTACCGGAAATCACAGTTGCTTTTTCTCGCAATAAGTCATACAAGTTGAATTGTATAGTCTCCCAATAAGTCATATAGTGACCGGAAATCACAGTTGCTTTTTCTCGCAATAAGTCATACAAGTTGAATTGTATAGTCTCCCAATAAGTCATATAGTGACCGGAAATCACAGTTGCTTTTTCTCGCAATAAGTCATACAAGTTGAATTGTATAGTCTCATTGATATGGTGAGTATAGTCAAATTCATTAAACTGTTATGTATACGCACCTGTGACAGTTTAAACGAATATGAACTATTTGATAAAACACAAAGGGAAACTACGTCACAGTGTTTTCAAAATGTCATTAATATCATCTAGATCCAAAAAATTCCACTGCTATATAGATAAAGTTATTGACTGAAATGCTCGATATGAAATATAGGTTATTTTTGGTCCGGGTTGTATAGTAAAGCTCATACAAATCAGCCAATCAGGTCTGTGCTTACATTCTTTAATGATTAAATGGATTTTGTGTTTTAGTGAAATGACCTAACAAACAAGGAAGTTAATTGTTTTCTGCGGAAAAGTATTCCTTTGTAACATTTAAATAACATATTCCAAAATTGTTTATATTGAGTGACATCAAATTGCAACATGGACTTTATTATTACATTTAAATGTTTAGATATATTTAGAACCATTATCTGCTAAAGGAGATCTATGCCTACATACACAGGTAAGCATGTTTTAACACAATCTTCCAATGCAGGTTTATAAAATGTTCACTATATAAAATATTGCTTGATAACAGACCAGGCATGTAGCTCCCTATAGGCACTGTACCAGGCATGTAGCTCCCTATAGGCACTACCAGGCATGTAGCTCCCTATAGGCACTGTACCAGGCATGTAGCTCCCAATAGGCACTGTACCAGGCATGTAGCTCCCTATAGGCACTGTACCAGGCATGTAGCTCCCTATAGGCACTGAACCAGGCATGTAGCTCCCTATAGGCCCAGCAGCTTGCATGTAGCTCCCTATAGGCACTGTACCAGGCATGTAGCTCCCTATAGGCACTGTATCAGGCGTGTAGCTCCTACATGCACTGTACCAGGCACGTAGCTCCCTATAGGCACTGTACCAGGCATGTAGCTCCCTATAGGCACTGTACCAGGCACTGTACCAGGCACTGCGTAGCTCCCTGTAGGCACTGTACCAGGCATGTAGCTCCCTATAGGCACTGTACCAGGCATGTAGCTCCCTATAGGCACTATACCAGGCACTGCGTAGCTCCCTGTAGGCACTGTATCTGGTGCGTAGCTCCCTACAGGCACTGTACCAGGTGTTTAGCTCCCTATAGGTACTGTACCAGGCACGTAGCTCCCTATAGGCACTGTACCAGGCACTGCGTAGCTCCCTGTAGGCACTGTACCAGGCACTGCTTAGCTCTCTGTAGGCACTGTACCAGGCAATAGTTTTGATGGAGTTATTGCCCCTTTAGGCATCTGTGACAGTTTAAAGTAAGGTTGCCTTCACATTTATTTTGACCAAGCTACGCCCCCTTGATAAACCATTCTTTACATTTTGTATATTCATAATACATGTTTGTAATATTATTGGTTGAAATATCAGGATGATCATTGATCCTTTTCAATAATGCCTACATTTACAATCTATTGATTATAGTTTAATAAATTTAACTGAGTATTATCAAATGTTTGTTATCTGTAGGCCGGTAAACAAATATAAACAAGCAAGAAGTGTTGAAGAGAGCATGGATTAATGTGGCTTGCATTCTGTATATGTGTATGTGCAACTAAAGCAATATTCATTATTTTCTAATACGGTACAACCTCTGTAGAGCAACACTCATTGGGAGTTGCAAATATTGGCTGTTGTTAGAGGTTGTTGCTCTACAGAGTTTAATCTATTGTAAACATTGGCTTATTTGGGAAATATTGAAGGGGTTGTTATAGAGAGATTGTTGCTCTACAGAGGGCCACTATGGAGCAGTTGTAGAGCATTTTTATTTTAGTAGGGTGAGAGAGTACTATTTATTGGATGTTACGAATATTACTGAAAATGTATTTTATCTATGAGGTCAAGAAAGAAAATTATCTAACCAATAATAGCTTAATTCTGGCATGAGGGAATTACCCTACTGTGTTTTTCCAAGTGTTGTGTTACTAATTTAAATAGATCAATATTGATTGTGTTTATACCGGTCTGTCGCAATTTGTAACGGAAAACTTTTTAAAACAATGGGGGAATTTATTTTACGACTGTACATGTAGTGTTAATTAATACATGCCATGTCAATGCCAGTGTAAAATGCTTATAGACACTATTATTAAACCTGTAGCACATACTTGTATCTGTTGACATCTTTCAGTCATGACAGATGAAATTAGATATGATTATTACCGGTACTACTGGTTACAGATCTCACTTTACCTAAAAAAGGTACAAAGTTAAAGTTGTGTTTGTTCAGCAGACTGTACATTTACTCCCCTATCATTGAGTCCTAAGTTGGCTACACAACTGGCCGTCACAGAACATTGGCGGCTGAACCTCTCAGGTACTTATTTATACACTTAGGTGATGTGCAGCATAGTGGGTAATTCTTGCTCTGATAAATTAAACAAAGAGGCAGACAGGGTTGGAACCTCTCGATACCAAACTATGCGCCCTACCTATAGGCCACGTCTCCAAACATTTGGTAGACACACAATATTCAAACTCTCAACCCCAGTATAAGCAGCACCAGTAAAACTGAAGTATTAAAAATACAGTATAGCCCGTTTGCGCTGAAAAAAATCGTCTAAAATTTAAATTTCTGAAAATTTATTCATCAGATGTGTGTACAAATTTACGTACAACCATAATTACATCCTACCTACTCCCATTTTAAATTTCATAATTTTTAATTGCTTATTAAAACTACTTTGTTCTTTATTGTATATTGAAATTACATGTATTTGGACACTTTAACGCAGGGAGGTAATCTGGTATTCCATTGATGTTTTACGGTATTTTTTTAACCGTTATAATCAGTGATCAACGGGATTGACATTGATGTGACGGAGGGGAAATTTTTGAGGCCCGTATCAGTCGGATTAGTTAGGTATGTCGCTAGTATACAGATAATGTATAATAATATCATGAAAAAACAGTGAAAACCAAAACCTTGTTCACTAAGCTATGTACATACTCATACATGTATATACAAATGTATATCCTAATGCTAATTTAACAACTTAATAAAAGCATTACAATGTTAATGTACACAATGACAGTTGTCTTATGACTGAACCAGATCTAAAAAGTGAGTTATATATACATCTACACAAACCTTGTGTAATGGTTTAAAGAATGCCTAATATTAAGCAGTCAAAATCGTTTGAAGACGCTGTAAGATCAGTTTTTTATATTTCGAGAAGGAGGCTGCAAGAGGCAAGCCGTTTTTTCGTTGAGGAAAGTGCAACTGCGGACAGAACATGCATTCGGAATCAGTTAAAAATATGCAAATACTCATTAAGAAAAGTTTTGATTATATCACCCAAAAGAAGTGGGAGAATGCATGCAAACATGTCCAAGACAAAATTGAAAAGACATATTGGAAAAAAGACAATGTAAAGGAGGGAATTGAGAAAATAGTAATTCATTTTGATGATCTGTATGATAGCGATGTTGAAGCATAGATCTATGAATAATACATAGTATAATATAAAGTCGAACTGCACTGTGCAATACTGTTGTTTGGCTAGGCAATATGAAAATTATTATGAAATAAACTTATGATATGTACGTGTATGTTTTTTCTTCATGTCTCTGTCTATGTTCATAAATAAACTATTTTACTATGACACTGAACAATAAACATGTATAAAACAAACAAACAAAACTAAACGATCATTACTTTATCCTAAATACCTAAAAAAAGTTATAGTTCAACCAGTACGACCGACAGCTGTATGGATCGAATCCGCCAGGCCATGACTGATAGACGGCCTATTCAGTAGTAGAAGTATATTTTAATATGTACATATAAAATTATAATTTAAGTATTAGATATGTTCACTATTATATATTTATATATTACTTGTGTAATATTTTACGTATTCGGTAAATTTATTTGAGTATTACCAGCCAGGGGGTTAGTTGCATGTATTTTCATATTTTTAAGCCAATATACCCGGAAATATTATGCAAATAAACAGTTCTATGTCAGATGCACAGACGGGCCTCGTATATGTTATATTAAATAAATTACAAACACGTAAATCTACCGTTAGGCGTGTCACGTGACCATAAAATTGGCTGTTGCGTGTATCGAGTCTTCTAACATGAAGTTTCATTGTAAACTACAAATATTTTACATAGAACTTATGAACAAAACATTTTTTACACATGTCCGATGTTGCTTAGATTTAATTGTATATTAGGTAGATACATTTCATTAACTCGTGCAAAATCTCATACTTGTAGGTGCAGTAAATACTGAGAAATCTTCATTTTAGACGATTTTTTTCAGCGCAAACGGGCTATATTACCGTACTGAATCAGTAGGTAAGTAAGTAACGACTTTATTTATAGTGGATAACAAGATTTTACAAAACATACAACAAAGTAAGGTTATGATAGGACAAAAACAATTTGTAATGAAAACAAAATAGAATAAATGTGATACATAAATATATGAACTAATAAAGTGTACTTTGTAGTGCCATACTACTGTATATGTAGGAACTTCAAATACTATGGTCAGCATTTTGAGACAGAAATTGTGGTTGGGAAAAGTGCCATGGAAGATATTGTTTGAACTTTGCAAGCGTTTCAGCTGAACGTATATGAATTGGTATGTTATTCCAGATTGTGGGCCCAGAGTAGCTCAAGTAGGGATTATAATAGTAATACGGTATGATATGTGTACCTGGTAATGCAACATGGAATTAGGCCTGTTTGAAGGTACTTATACACAAGTACACTTTGAAACTTTCAGATGACTCATGCCATGGTTGACTTATTTCTACAATGATATAAGAAGCGTTAATTAAGTCAAACCATGGAACAGAGGCTGGAGTTTGCTTTGTATCAACCAGTTTATTAAACTCTTACAAAATTTTCATATTACTAGTATGACCATAATATATTCAAAAGACTTTAAATGATCATGAGTTTTTCATCAGTTTTCAGATAAAGAAGTATGACAATATCCAACAGGAGACGGAGAATCAATATAGAGACAATGTCTATCAACGTTGAAGATACGCAAACATTGGCAAAATATTATGACAAGAATATGGATGATAGATGTAAGTTTAGGCTTATTTATTGCTACATGTATGTGTTTTGTACCTTCTTATGTCCCGTATGTTGGTCATGCTGTCCGTCTGCTGCATATTGTGTCGTTAACATAAAGTTTGTATGGTAAAGTCCTTCCACAGCTGTCAAGGGATTCAAAAATAATACTGAACTTGGTTACAATGACATGATGTAGATTATTTTTCAATGTTTAATCAAATTCAAGATGGGGAACTGTTTGGCAGGAGTATCCGGCTCTAGAATAAGTATTTTGGTGTGAATTTGACCCTGTTCCATCAAAATAGGGACCACTCAATTTTTGTTAAATACCTGGATCCTACCAGATATCAACTAAAGATTCCACATTGTAATGTATATAATTATATATTTTAACATGTCATGACTAAGGGTTCATCTCCATCGTTTTGTATATCTATACAGATTGTGATTCAGAATTTGAAGGTCGTGAATCATTGAATCAGAAGATCCGATTCTACGTTGGTGACATCATACAGTTCAATGTAGATGCCGTTGTTTGTCCTGTACAGACAGATTTACATGTAGCACCGTATGGAAGTATGTATCTTCCTCTCTCACAGTCAGATATTCTAAGCCCGTTGCCTAACTAAGGCTCTACCAAGCGCTTTTTGGAAGCGCTTTAGTATGTCAATCCAAAGACACGCTACCAGCGAGCAGTGCTGGCTGATAGAAACTGTTTCTCAGTACTTTGAGCTACCGAGCACTTTCTTATGCAACTGAACACTTAGGTGACGCTAAGTAGCACTTTTTGAAGCAAGCTGTTTCCGAGCATTGTGCAGCGCAATTAATTCACTGTCTGATATACAGTCTAGCATGTCAGTGCCCTGGCCAAGGTCCAGTTGTTATTGCAATCAATTGCTAACCTGGCGATCCGGCTTTGAATCCCAGTTGGGGCAGGTCATACTCTTCCATAAAAATTTGATGAAAATGTCAGTTTTCCTCCTCATGTGGAGAAGAAGCCGGTTCTTCATGGAATGATAAGTTACTACTGGTTAGAAGGTACAGTCCAGGAAACCTGGTAAAGTGAATCAGCAACCTTATAAAAACTGAAAAATTGTTGAAAAACAGTGTTAAACCAAAATAAACAAACATATGTAAACTAACTGCCTCCTTGATAGCCTAATGGTTATGGGTGTCCACTTCGAGTGCGGGAGGTCATCAACAGCAAAACAAAATGTGCATAGTTCAACTTCTCTAGAGCAACACCTTTAGGAAACACAAAGTTTGGATATTGCTCTGGAGAGGTAAACTTTATAGTAAATGACTACTTCTTGAATAAACTTATTTAATTGCTTAAGAGAGGTTTTTGTTCTATGGGTGGCTACTCTGGAGAGGTTGCACAGAATATATAGAATGTATGCTTTCTCTTACAGTTCACAAACAAGTGCTAGATAAAGCAGGAGGGTTATATGAAGAGAAATGTCATCAGGTTTCTCATTGTGAAGCTGGGGAAACTTTCGTTACCAAGGGTATGTACATGTACACTAAGTACATTAGTCATCTGATCAACTGCTCTTTGACAGATTTGATATGAACTGTAATGGTAGAGTAATTTTGAACAGAGCTCAGAAATCTCCAATCCTCAAGGAACTTTCTAGTATTTGTAGTACATTGTACCAAGTTTGTTACTTTCTTACTTTACGCCAAATAAGGATGAAGTTTTTCACCTCCACTCACTTCTTCAATAGACTTCACAGCTGTAATCTCTACATATTTGTCTATTGCAGGATTTAACTTGGATGCAAAATGTAAGTATTAAAGCTACAAGTATTAAGAATTCAATTAAAGCTAAGTACATATATATGTAACATAAAATGGTAGGAGACATAATGATTGTGTGCTGGACATCTGTCTGGATGTCACAATGTTTGTCTACACTTGTTTTCCTTAACCACTGGTCGAATTTCAATGAAACATCACATGAAGAGTCAGTATAGCACAGAGAATGTGACATGATCCTGACCTTTATGCATGAATATATTACAAGGTTCGTGAGTTGAATATATAAATTTCTGCGAGCAAATCGTGCAATATCCTTTAGATTTTTGTTGGTATTTAAACCGCGAGCGTCTTCGTGATAGTCCCCGCTTATGAAAACATACGACCGAGGTTATAAATATAGACAATATATCAGCTGTTAAATTGTGCAAATAGAAGTTCGAGAGTCGTGTCAAATTCTCTGGACTGTACTGCCAGTGAAGCCTAGTTGTGCATTTTTACAAGAATATAAGGTCAGATGACTATGGCCAGAGTTATGCCCCTTTGTGGGAACATACAAATTTGTGTTATAAACCCTTGTAGTTCATCTTAGATCTGTGATTTTATTGAAAACAGTCACATGCAAATACATGGTACTAACAAGTTTGAAGTCAAAGATAGACAAAGATAAAACACTTTCTGTAAATATCAAATTATTCAACTTTCATGGTTGACAATGTTTACACAATTACATGTACATGTATGTACCATATTGTAGATATCATACATGCTGCTGGATTACCACCAAACACAAGATGTGGGGATCCAGAGAAACTTGAAGTATTGAAAGATTCCTATAAGTCGTGTCTGGCCCAGGTCAGCAGTATGGAGGATATACAGAGTGTGGTAAGCATGTGTACTGCTTCTTGTTGGTCAGCCACCTCAACAAATTAAAACAAAAGAGTTCAGTTACCAAATTTCAAGGGCTGCTTTCAGCAGTTCAGCCACCCTTTGACATTTTAACTTCCCCTGGTCATTGGGCTACCTATGGAAACCTGCATTAGAGTCTCCCTGGGGAGACTATTTCTATCCTTGTTGGTGTACAGCCAACATCGATTTGCAGCGCCAAGGACTTTCAAACATGTTCAGACACAGCCCTCACAGGTAAAAATTTGCACCTTGGTCGAGTGGAGCATGTGGGTTATTTTTGCACAGAGAAATTAAGCAGTGGACCAGACGGGGTTGAACCAGGGACCTCTTGACCCAGAAGCGTGCACCCTACCTCTTGGCCACTGCTCCCCACTCTCCATTTAGATGGATAACCTTAAAGGAAACCGAGTAATACATCCTGAAATGGTAGGATGATTAATTCTAATTGTTGAACTGTAAAGGAACAAATATAAAGTTGTATGCCCAAGTTGAGTTGAGCTCAAGTTGGGTCCTGGTCCTCTTACCTTATTAGCATAACTCACCAGTTGATTTTCATAAGCAAGGAGTACTAGGAATATGTATGCAGTGTAATGACCATAATAAGGCACTACTTTCTCATGGAAATTGCTATATTCTGCACTTATTGGAATACAGTCAACTCTCGTTATCTCGAACTCGCTTATATCGAAGTTTCCGTTATGTCGATGTTTTTTTCAAGTCCCGATTTTTCTCCTTCTTTGTCTATATGAAATCTCGAGACCTATCTCGAAGTTTCGGCTCGAATTTTCGTTAAGTCGAATTATTTATTTGGCCTCAATTAACTAATTTGCACTGTTAATCTACTGTTCATCTCGAAGTCGGGTCGAAGTCTGATCGTGTTCGACTAGTGTACAATGTTTTTCACACCTCGCCAGTCTGAAATCTTCGATTTACCTGTAATTTTCGCGCCTTCCATTGTTGAACAAATATTTGTTTGCACAATTTACGTAAAACATGTTATAAATATTCGAGTTACGTCCAAACATCAATAAACATGTCATCTCGAACAATTGTCTTGATTTATTATTGCATTGGCAATAAACATCTTATATGTTTTAGTCAAATAAAATATTGAAGTTGAAGTTGAAAAATCGTACACGTACATTAGCATGTGATACACTACACTTACTGATAAGAACATATCATCATATATTAATGCAAACAACACTACGTACACAAACGAAAATGAATAAAATGCATTTTCTCGAGGAGGAATACATGTACATTAATATCAAAACAAGTAATTCACATGTCGTTCTTACGAACGTAGCAATATGGGGGCATAAAATGACAGAAGCTAGAAAACTTGCAACTTCGATGCCGAAAATTCTATCTAGAATTTTCGTTATGTCGAAGTAATTTCCACGGTCCCGTGAAATTCGTGATAACGAGAGTTGACTGTATATTCATGCGGTCAGGATTGTTAAGTATGTTCATAATATAAATAGTAAGTTACGGTGTATGTTTTCATGATTTAAGACAAGTCTCAAAACTCAGGCCTCTGATTGGTTGCCTCTGAGTTCATTCTTAAAACTGACAAATGGCAAGCCTGCGTTCTGAGTACAAACACTTGTTACCACCATACTATATGCAGACATAAACAATGGATTAGATTTGTAACATTTATTAGATTTTAAATAATGAAGACACCAATTGATGTATACATATAATGTAACTAAAGTAATAACTTAAAGTCTACTTCAAGACATGTTTCCACTCGGGCTACACTGTTCATTTAACCGACGATCATTAAGTCGACTGTAACACTCTGCACCAATGGCAGCTCAACACATTGGCTTTGACCCTCTCATGTACCTATTCATATACTTAAATAAGGTGGTGAATTGTAGAGTATTCTTACTCAGAGTTAAGCATAATTAATTAGCGTGCAGCCGGGGATCAAACACGAGACGTCTCAATCCCAAAGTGTGTGTCCTACCTCTAGGCCATTGCTCCTCATTGTAGAAAGTAACAGCATTCATTAAAATTAAAATCTGTGTGGAACATTTGTAACATTGTGTATTTATACTGTTTCAGGCGTTTCCATGTTTAGGTTGTGGAGGAGGAGGCATAGAACTAACAGATGCTATCCATATAGCTGTAACTATGATCAGGAAATGGATGGAGACTGGTGATAATCGAAATCTGGTAAGATATATGTGGATTAAAAATCATAAATACAGTGCAATATGTCCAGAGCAGCACTCCATAGAGCAACGACCTCTCTTGAGAAACATAATCATTATCCTCCAGAGTTATGCTCTATTCACTATATTTTTTACCTCTCCAGGGCAACAACCTCTGAGCAAAAAGCAAACTTTGTGTTTCCCAAAGTTTCTCTAGAGAGGCTTTACTGTACACGTTTCACTTATTATAATATTCATTCAAGTGATGAGAATATGATTATTTATTCAATTGTTGACATGGCAACTGCCTCACAGAATTTCTGAATATGAGATGTTTCTCAAGTGAATTCAATCAATTTATGTAACAGAGTGACAAACTGACTGTAAGATTTTTGTCTCCCACAAAGTTGTAACAAAGTGATAAATTGTATGACTTTTGGTCTCCCACAAAGTTGTTACAAAGTGTACCAGTGGTATGAGTTTAGTTCCACACAAAGTTATAACAAAGGGATATATTGTATGACTTTTGTGTCTCACAAAGTTGTAACAAAGATGTATATTGTATGACTTTATCTCTTACAAACTGATAAATTGTATGAGTTTTGTCTCTGACAAAGTATTGAATTGTATGAGTTTTGTCTCTGACAAAGAATTGAAATGTATGAGTTTTGTCTCTGACAAAGTATTGAATAGTATGAGTTTTGTCTCTGACAAAGTATTGAAATGTATGAGTTTTGTCTTTGACAGATTGATTGTATTATCCTGGTTATGTACAATGAGAACCAATGGCAAGAATACAACAAACATATTACCAGAGTGTTCCCATATGGAAAAGGTTGGTATACAAATATTCAGCATAAAGTTAATTAAGTCATACCTAAGAGAAAATAAAAATGTACCATCAGGAATGAGGTGTCCAGAGTGATTAATATAAGTTGTAGAACTTGTTAAACAACAGTTGACCTAACATGAATCAGTATCAACTAAGGAATACTGCAATAAAAGCGACCATTTAATTTATTGTTAATCTTTACCGCAGCATTATGCTGTACAAATGTATAACTGCATGATTTCAAAGTAGAGTAGATCTTAGTGGAACTGTACCATATTTTTGCTTACAAGTATTGTCAAAACAATATAACAGCTAACAGATTTCTGTTGGCTGTATATTTTCAATTTTGTTATTTCAGATCTAGCAGGATTTGACTTGGAATGTCTTGAGCCAGTCACACCAAATGATCTACAGAAACTTGAACCAAAAGAAGCTACATCTACTCATATCCTGTGTTTCCGTTATAAGAAACCGGCGCAACATGTTATCAGAAGACATTTTCATAGTCTTGTGAATACAATACATAAAAAGACTTCTGCACAAAATGAATCAGTGGAACGGTATAAAACTTGTGCGACTTTTAAAGTATGTGCTGATCATCGTCATCATGGAATAATTTTGTACCACAGTTTGAAGAGTCGTACTGTGGAAGTGAAGGTTATTTGTTACAGTTCAAATGTGAATGATTTGTGTTTAACATTATGTGAACGAATACAAACACTTATTGAAAACTACCTGTTGGAACATATGGATAATAATTCTACATTCAAAACTTGCATAAGGTGTGAACTCTCTAATTTTGGAGATAAGAAAGGTTTTATTTTTACACAGGAATTGTATGATTGCTTACAGAAGAACACAACCTACCCCTGCAACCATAGAACATCCGGTATCCACCTGGTTTATCCTGATAAATTGCTGAAATATTGGACACATTCTACTCTGGTGAGTTTGATTACTGTTATGTCACAATAATGACGTTGTTTCAACACATAAGTCCATTTACCGATACTAACAATTATGCTTATGGCACCCAAAACAGACTGGCGTCTAATTTTCAGGATTTGGCTTTATGCCTTAGTAGAACCCCTGATACAGGGGCTTACATCAGTTTGATAGCGCGCCAACCTCACATTTGATTGAGGTTTTTACAAGAATGATCAAAGATGAAGTAAAGGTGTTCTTTTAAAAAATGGCAAGTTTAGGGAAATGTCAATTAATCGGATAACAATATTAGAATCAGTACCAACATACATTAATTGGATTTTTATGAAGAATCTGCAAGAAACACCATGGGCTGAAATATGCTTGGTTACCACCAGAGAAGTAACTTTAATCCTTTAAGTTAACCATATTCACTAGATTTGTGTTTGTTACTTACGATACACTTTGGTTCTGTTTTAGAGTAGCATGCCACATCAGCGCCGACCAGTGGAAAACGATGAGATGGCAGACACTGCTGGCCAACCAAACAGATTGTCACCTTGGCATTCTCTAAAACCCGACTCTATAGTTGGTTCTACACCAGGTGTGCCTGCAAACATACCTGGTGCTGTACCGGTATCTGTAGACTTACCACACACGCCACAAACTTATCAACCATTTTCATCAGCTTTTCTAGAAAAGAATGATACATCCAACCAGTCTCTCACTGAGGTGAAAACATCAAACAATTCATCAGCACAAAACTCCAGGGAGAAAAGAGTTACAGACAGGTCAAGGAAGACAATCACAAGGTCAGTTGATCATCGTGAGGTCAGTAAATCCGGTAATTCCAATAACCGGTTAGAACCACCTGATCTTTCCAGTGTTCAAAGGCAGCAGTCTGCTTCACTTCCTCTGGAACACAGACAGCATGGTAATCTGCGTCAGTCAAACTCTTGTCCTGCAGTGTGTGGCAATGACTCAGCACAAAGACAAACTCAAGGTTATGTTAATAGTTTATCTGCACTGGACAATGTTTCAAACTCAGGTTTTGATTCAATGGGAGCTTGTGGAAATATCACCACTGGTTATGTATCTGAATTTGATATACCGGTAATGTACCCAAGTAATACTGAAGAACTCAACGATAAGAAATTACTAAGAATTGCTCGAGTTATTGGCAACAAAGAAGACCAGTTGGGGATTGAACTTGGATTACCATTCTCTAGTGTTGAAAGGATCAAGTCTGAACACCCTGGTAATGCAGTCATGCAAGCCTTTCATATTTTACATAGCTGGAAAATTCAGCAACGTGGACAGGCCAGCATGAACACTCTGGTGGAAGCTATGACTGGCTGTGGTATTGATACATCGTTTCTATAGACTGAAAGCTGAAACTAAGATCTATGTTCATGTAAGCATTCATTCTTGTAAAAATCTCAATTTAATGCGAGGTTTGCGCGCTATCAAACTGATGTAGTACTTCTCTGTTGAGTTGTCGTCTTGTTTCAGTTGTTTGGTACTTACTAGTACAAGTCCATGTGTGATGGTAGTACATTATCTGCACAGCATCAGTTAAGTTTCTAAATGTGATGTTGAAAGTTATGTTAAGTTTCTAAATGTGACGTTGTTTTGCATGTAAATGCACAGTGTGATTGCTATTTTTTAGTTTTTGTTTAATTCATAATTTAGTTTATGACTAGTTACGTAATCACAAGACCAAGTGTATTATTAGTAATAAATAAATTTCACTTGCAAATGATACCTAACCATCTTTACATTATTGATCAGAAACCAATATTTTGGATACATGGACAAAGCCTCTTTCAACAGAGCCAAATTAAAAATCCTGAAAATTATATGCGGCCGACCACTTTTGACAAACTAGAGGCCTTAAACCTCATTGTTTCCTTATACAACTTGGTTTTTAAAACTTTTTATTAATGAACATCCTTCAGAGCAGATATAATTGACCATGACTTTGCCATTTCTTAATCAAATAACTTATTTTGGTCAGAAATCATAGCTCTTTTAAGAAAAGACAAATCCAGAATTCCGGATAGATCAGGAATATTGACACCCTTGTTTCAAGAAGGTAGAAGCTGTATTAAAAGTAATCAGGGTTCCCAAATTTTTCCTAATTCAAATTCAAGGACTTTTCCAGGACCTTATCAGCTTTTTTAAGGACCTGTTATAGTATTTTTATGTTATGTCTTTTATGTCGGAGGTGTCCCAGTTGATGGTAAACACTAAACGTCAATGCCAACAATGATAACCTTAACACTTAAATTAATGGCATTACATATTTTTTATACATCATGATTTTTTGTTACTTTCGTAACCAGACATTTTTTGTACTTTTCCGAGTGTTTTCCCGATTTTACTTAATTCACGGCCTGAAGTGGACTTTTTCAAATTCCCAGTATATTCCCAGTAGCGTGGGAACCCTGAGTAATACAGAGCAACTTGGTTATGATGAGCATCATTATTATGAGCATCCAGCTTATGTGAGCAAATTGTGAAGTCCCATAAATTTTGTTCCATTTTGTAATTCATATAAAGCAAAATATGAAACCAAAACTGAGAATTTATTATCATTTATTCAATCAGTAACATCACAGTAACATAGTCATCTATCGATCAGTAGCATCACAATCATCTATCGACCAGTAACTTTTGTTCCATGATAGACTAAGACTAGACAATAAAGTGCCTTTACTTTAACATTGTCATCCAGTCATCAATGTTTCCTCTACCTCCTCACCTCATACAATATACACATATAACTTTATTATGTAAAATTAATTAAATTCTACTGTTGATCTTAATTAAATACGAAAGTTATATACTAAGTTTGATAAGAGTCAACAAATTTTTTCAGTGGATATTTCGCACAGATGGACAGATGAAATTTCCAGAAAACATGTTACATCTTGTCTTCTAGTGTCCTACATTGACTAGAAGCACAGCCTCCAACAATAGGACCATTGTAGATGAATATAGTATTTCATAGTACACGTAAATCCAACAGTGAATATAAAAACAACTTAACCACAATATTTTAAAACTGTTCATGCATGACTATTTACAACATCTGCAATATTGTAAAAATCAACTTTTGTCCTTGCCAATAGGCTTATCAGTTGTCAATGCATACCAAATACATCACATGAACTTTTCGAAATTTAGCAACAGACTAGATGCTATCTTATTATTTGAATGTTTTACTAATCTGTTTTGTTAAGTTAACATAAGAAAGACATGACTGTTAATTTCTTGGCCCTTATCAAAACTTGAGAAGTATATAAAACAGATTACAAGATTTATTCACTAATAAAAAATGAAGGAACATTCTACAAACCTTATGAAACACATGCACTACAAACACATGTAGGCTTATATTCTGCCTCACAAATATGTACAACTGTAACCTACAGAATATAGAAACAACCTGGCCCAGATCTTCTGAAACATCTCCATCTGAATTAAATCTCATCTCAAATATTGCCATGTGTCTTTTAAATAATTTCCATGAGAGATTGGACTCAAACTTTGCATCACAAAACATAAATCCTTATTCTTAGTTTGTTATAGTAAAGTTTAAAGAGCTCAAACTTCAAATGATTTGAGCAAAGTTTCAATTTGAGATGAGATATCTACTTGAGATGCTTCGGGAGATTGGGGCCAGGCTATATAAAGCTACACAAGTTGGCAAGTCTGTATGAAAGGAGGCTCTGTAACTCATTGACTTGATTTTTCACACTTATTGGCACTCACAGTCTATATCTTGCACCAGCAATATATCAAAGACTTAACTCTAGCAACCAACCAGTGAATGACAACAGTTAGAAAGCCTCCTCTGTTAGAGAGTCTGTATGAGATTTGACAAACTACAAGTGAGGTACATGGCTAGTTATCTTACAAAGCTGTAATCACTATATACAAACAGATGGTAGATATGTGTATTTATAGATGTAAAATGGTTGTACATGTTACTATTGATTTGTACTATGATCATTACACCAGTACTCAACCACTTTTCTTATTAATCACTATTCAAACCCTAAATATGTTTAACTGTAATCATAATTTTTGACGATATGTTACACCCAAACGTGTTATGCAATAGTCCTTACACTCAAATCATTAAAAATCAAAATCACATGCCAAGTATCAAGAATGCATGGTCATTCATGCGATAAATTTTGCATTTACGCTATCAAATAATATGATCACAATTAAAGGTATTTCAGGTTTGAAAAGTGACCAATTAGAAAAGTGGTAGAGTGTATACTGTTCTTAACCTCAACTAACATACTTGCACAAAACGTAATATTTAAAAGTTATGTTTAAAATACTTGATTTAAAATATTTATATTTCAATTTAACTTGAGCGCACATTCCCCAAACTATTCCTAGTACAAACAGTCCATTTAAAAATTAAAATTTGTACATTACTTAATTGTGAAAGTACTTTGATAAAATAGAATCCAGATTTATTTATAATACTACCGAATACATAAGCATGCAGGATTGCTATTCAATATTGATCTTACTTGATTTAAGGATAAGGACAACCAATCAGATCACACCATATTAAACTCTTGGTCAGTAACAGGCGATATGATTGGCTAGCTTTAATCTCAAATTCAATGCGATCAAAACTGAATACCACCCCAGACCATCTTACGTAAGTTTATATCCATGCATCTTCACCTTCAATGTCACAGAATTCAAGGAATATCCAGAGTTCACTGATAGAGGTCGGTCACTGAATGGAAGTAACTATATGACAAGTCTGGTACGTCTGATCTGATGAAAGACAAGTGAACATTTTGCAATAAACAAATATGATACAGGAGCATGTTACGATAAGGTTAGTAGCTATGAATTTTTTTACATTATAATAGTAAACAGGTGATAAAATTAGATCCGTAGTTGTTATGAAGTAGAATTCCATGGTCAGTTGAAACATGTGACAGTCATAGTTGCTACAAGAACACGAGACTGTAGACTGGTCAGAGACTGTACACAATATACACAATATCAAGTTCACAGGAAATCAACATCGTCACTCGACGTCATCTTCAGCTAATTCTTGTATGATTGGACGATCTGCTGGTTCTGGTTTTTTCTTGTCTACACCAAATTGTTCATGTAATCTCTGAAATAACCAGTAAAAGCACATCAGAACATAAACAGTGGATTATAATAACAAGAGGATCATAGATCCTGGGGCGCTCACCTGCTAAACATGGTCAAACCTGAACTTGACCTTAAGGTCATCAAGATAAACATTTTGACTAAACTTAATGAAGGTTAAAGCAAAAATGTGGCCTCCAGAGTGTAAACAAGGTTTTGCTATTATTTGACATATTGACCTTAGACAGGGTTCTCGGTAGGTTTTTAAAGTAGGAGTCCCAGGACTCCTTCTTAGCAAAAAGTTGGAGTCCTGAGGACTCTATTCGAGTCGCGTAGCGACGAGTGGGGAAGGGTGAGGGAGGGGATGACGCCCTCCTGCAAGGGGGGTTTGGGGGATCTCCCCCAAGAAAATTTTGATTTCTGGATCCTTAAATCCTGCTTTCTGGTGAACTATGGAGCTAATTGTTTCAGTTATTTTGTGACCTCAAAAGATTTTTTTTATGTCAGTGTGAATAAAAAAGTAGAGTTTTTGTGGTAGGTTACTGAATGATTCAATGCAATACATTCCGAAAATATAACAGAGATCAGGTGTACAGTACTGCTCAATGAAAATGATAATATTTCATAAGTACAGATAACATACTTGAATTATTGCTATATAGATAATAGTAGCCAAGAATGTATGAATCACGAGCTTATCCGAAAATATGTATAATCCGAAAAAGTGCAACTCGCATGTCACACAAGTCGTTCTTATCCCGACCATTTGCAGTAATTTATGCACCTAAACGCATTATATTGATTGCTAATGTTTGAAAGTCATTACATTTGTTAAAAACTCGAATAATACCAGCGCCATTTATTGCTTCCGAAAATTTGATCAATTACGCGGTTTTAATGTTCACG
Organism: Spisula solida; assembly: GCA_947247005.1. NCBI lineage: Eukaryota > Metazoa > Mollusca > Bivalvia > Venerida > Mactridae > Spisula > Spisula solida. The sequence goes on from OX365945.1 coordinate 7,202,114, forward strand.
AGTGACCAATTCATTCTCTGGAAATTCAGAAAATAAGTCTGCTGTTCGGTAACAATATCTCAAATTTAACGCACGCGTATCGAACCCAATTTACGGACAAAATTCCCATGCCGCACGATCAAAGACGGCCGAGGCTTTGAAGTGAACCGCGCGTCGGTAACATCAAAGGTCCTTAGCAAAGAGATTGACGCCGCACATGCGTTTGATGAAACTGACGCATTACATTTTGGCATAAGTTTGTTGGATTGTTGTGATATTTTAATCTGGGAATTAATGGCACGGAATATGAATTACAAGGTATATATTCTTTGAAAACTCGATATTTGCGGATACATTAGTTTTGAGCACGAATTTTAATCAACGTGCGTGGTTTTGAGTCTTTTCAATGTTTTTAAATTTAATGTGCATACACATGTACGATTACCCAAAGTACGACAAATATCACAGTTATGATCAAACTAATAATCATCAGACGCGGCAATCAAATAAAATCGATAATTGACTCGATAGATCAATTAAAGCGTACGTGTTTACATAACATCTGTCTTTACTTAATATTATCGTGACGCGTCAATCAAAAGTGATTGATGGTGACTCGTGAACGCTGATTGGTTGATGAGGCAATTAACTCCACCTCTCGTCTGTCAATTACTCGAAACGAGTGATGCTTTATTGAATACGGTGTATGCGACGAATTTATGACTCAAGGTCAAACGCGGCCGATAGAAAAACGGCGCGTCCCGAAAACGCGTAGATCGGTAATTTTACGCGTCTAATTAAAAAAGTATGCGTCCAAATACGCTTAATTACGCGTTGCCGAGAACCCTGACCTAGTTTTTGACCTCACATGACCCAACTTCGAAAGTGACCTTAAGGTTGTCAAGATAAACATTTTGACGAAAGTTGATGAAGATAAAAACAAAAAAGTGGCCTCAAGAGTGTTAATAAGGTTTTTCTACTATTTGACCTTTCAACCTAGTTTTGACCCCACTTCGAACTTGACCTTAAGGTCATCAAGATACACGTTTTGACCAAGCATCATGAAGATTAAAGCAAAAATTAGCCTCCAGAGTGTTAACAAGTTTTTCCTATGTATATGACCTATTGACCTAACTTTTAAACCCACATGACCCAACTTCGATCTTGACCTAGATTTCGTAGGGATACTACTACTGACCAAGTTTGGTGAAGATCAAAGCAAAGATGTGGCCTCAAGAGTGTTAACAAAGTTTTCCTATCATATAACCTATTGACCTAGTTTTTGACCCCACATGACCCAACTTCAAACTTGACCTAGATTCATTGAGATACAACTAGTTACTACTAACCCAGTTTTATGAAGATCAAAGCAAAAATGTGGCCGCCAGAGTGTTAACAATGTTTTGCTATTATTTGACCTTTTGACCTAGTTTTTGACCCCACATGACCCAACTTTGAACTTGACATTAAGGTCACTTAGATAAACAGTTTTACCAAACTTCATGAAGATTAAAGCAAAAATGTGGCACTAAGGTGTTTAAACAAGATTTTCCTATTATTTGACCTTTTGACCTAGTTTTTGACCCCACATGACCCAACTTCAAACTTGACCTAGAATTCATTGAGATACAACTACTAACCAAGCTAGATGAAGATCAAAGCAAAAATGTGGCCTCCAGAGTGTTAACAAGGTTTTCCTATTATTTGACCTTTAGACCTAGTTTTGACCCCACATGACCCAACTTCGAACTTGACCTATATTTCATTAAGATAAAACTACTGACCAAGTTTGATGAAGATCAAAGCAAAATTGAGTGCTAGAGTGTTAACGGTGAAAAAGCTAACGGACGGACGACGGACAAAAAACAATCACAAAAGCTCACCTTGCCACTTTGTGGCAGGTGAGCTAAAAACAGGTTTGCCAATTATGTTAACCGAAGAAAATCAAGATGTTAGGTTTGTTATTATTACACAACAGTGAATATTATAACATCAAAACAAGAAACAGGCAGAGCATAGCTTTTATTTGACAGTCAGCTTTCTGCTGAAATATGGCAGGCATACATGTATGTGTGCCTCCACCTGTGTTTGAACCAGGGTCGCCAGATTTGACAGCAAGCGCGCTAACCATGATCTACGGAGGCACACAAGAAACATTGAAAGTCTATGAAAACCAGGTTAGCAAAGGTCATAACTCTGTTGAAATTCCAGCAAAAACACAGTTGAAGAATAATCCAACTACTTGTGATGAATATAGATCTATGAGTGGCACTTGTTGATAACTGTCCACTGAACTTTCCAATCTAATAACATGGTATTTTCCATTGAACAACTTAAACTATTCACATTATATGGAGAAAATGCAACATTGCTGTAATTTAAAATTTTCATGGGAGGGTTATGTATGACCTGCCATGATTTGGAATCAAACCTGGAAAGCTTGGTTACAGATACACCACACTAACCACTGGACAATGGTCGTGGCTAAATGCATACTGGTAGTAGTATTTAGTGTTCATAATCATATACAGGGTTTCAAATAGATTATGAATCTGGGTGAAGGGTCATTTTGATACTTTTGACTAAATATTACCATTTTATATGCAAAATAACCATTATTTCAAGATAAAATGACCATCAAAACTAAAATTTTGAGGGTCAAAACGTTGCTCCCGAGTCAAATGGAACCCCTGCATATAGATATAATTTCCCCCCAATGTTAGATTAACTGCATCAAATCGAAACTTTAGGATTAATTTCGAAATAACACTTATAGTTTAAACATACTTGTCTGACAACTGGTATTCTGACTGTAAGTAATGTGACAACTTCTGGAGGTAATGTTTGTGAGAAAACCTGCATCAGATGTTGACCCTGTCCACAGATAACTACAGCATTTGCTAAATGATCAACACCTTCCTCTATCTCTGTAATAACAACATTAAACATTGTGTTTGACGACAGTCAGCAAACATTCAAATATTTACATACATCTCTTAAGTCTTAACAGAGAAACATCAAACGAAAATGTACAGATCAAGCCCGCTAAACTCTGGACATGTTTAATTTAAGGTAATTCAATTAAACAATAAAATTATTCTTTATTAGATAGTTTAGTCATGGTGATTCTATTGAAATTTCAATTGTAGCATTTTTTTTCCATAGTACAATCATTATCAGATTTTGACAGGTAAATAGTCTACAAGAAATGGTGATATACTTACGTCCATTGGATAAAAGGATTTCTCCCAGCTGTATTTCCTGCATGAAATATGCTTGACAAGCTTCTTGGTTATTTGGATCTGGGAACTGTAAAAGAAATTATTAACTTATGTACAATCAAACAATAGACCTAACCAATTTTCCTAGAAATTAGTTAAAAATACTAACTTTCCCAAGCAACAACCTTCACTGAAATCATGAATGTCAAGAATGACCCAGCCCAGGAATCAAGTCAAGGATGTCTGGGTGACAGTTCAGCACTGTACAGCTAGCTGGACAGGCTGGTACATACAAATACAATCATGAATTCTACTTCCATAAAATTATAATATTTATAAAGAAACACATTTACTTAATTATATGTATATAACTACCTTTGTTGTACTTGCTGAACCACCTCGTGATGTTGTTTTATTTACAGCATTTTTCCTTTCTGAAATTAACAAACATTCATTGAATCTCATTGTTATAATCACTTAAATGTATAATTTTGTTCGACAAAAGCCATAGACAGCTTACTGGTATATGATTTTATTCACATATCTGACAATAAATATATATACATTGGATTTATACAAATGAGACAGATAATACATGTCCATGATATCATAATCATTATTAAATTATTAATAATACCAGAATATCAAGCACATAACCAAACTATTTTAAATGCAACGCTTTGTTCAACCATCATTGTTTATGTTGGGATTTTCAGACTGCCCATCAATTGTCCTAATTATTGTCTTATTAAATATAAGCAGACTTAATAATCTACAATATGTCATAATTTCAAAGTATTCGTCATTTTGACCGGGGCCATTTCAATGCAGCTAGGAGTTATTGTATTCGCATTCACTATTCGTCCACTATCTGTTTCGTTTGCGCTATTCGTACCCTACCGGGTCGTTTTATAAGTTAACATGAAGCTGTAGAGTTATGGACATATTTTTTTGGTCGCTAGTTTTCTCATTTCCTTGCACCCTTGTCTCCACTGTGTTCGTGGAACGTTGTTATTCTACTTGGGATTACTATTTGTTTTAATAGTATTGGTAAAACATATATTTTGAGAGTTCAAGTTAAGTCTGACGGACGGACGTTTTAACAGAACAGTTATAAGTGACTAAACACTACAGAATAAAGATAATTTTGGTACTTACGTGACTAAATAAGTCACATAAACTGAATAAAGCCACATAAAACCAGAAATTCTTAACAAGAGGGCCCAAAGGGCCCTAGGTCGCTCACCTGTCGACCTTGACCTAGATTTTGTAGAGATGATCATTGTGACCAACTTTCATACAGATAAGGCCAATATTGTGACCCCTAGTGACTACACAAGGTTTTTATATGATTGGAATTAATTACCTAGTTTTTGACCCCAGATAAACCAATATCAAACTTGGCCTAGATTTTGTTGAGATGATCATTGTGACCAAGTTTCATAAAGATAAGGTCGACATTGTGACCTCTAGTGACTACACAAGGTTTTTCTATGATTTAACCATGTGACCTAGTTTTTGACCCAAGATGACCCAATATCGAAGTTGACCTAGGTATTGTTAAGATGATCATTGTGACCAAGTTTCATACAGATTAGGCCAATATTGTGACCTCTAGTGACTACACAAAGTTTTTCTATTATTTGACATTGTGACCTAGTTTTTGACCCTGGATGACCCAATATTGAAGTTGACCTAGATTTTGTTGAGATAATCATTGTGACCTAGTATCATAAAGATTAAGTCAAAATTGTGACCTCTAGTGACTACACAAGGTTTTTCTATGATTTGACCTTGTGACCTAGTTTTTGACCACGGATGACCCAATATCGAACTTGACCTAGATTTTGTCGAGATAATCATTGTGACCAAGTTTCATAAAGATTAAGTCAAAATTGTGACCTCTAGTGACTACACAAGGTTTTTCTATGATTTGACCTAGTGACCTAGTTTTTGACCCCAGATGACCCAATATCGAACTTGACCTAGATTTTATTGAGATGATCATTGTGACCAAGTTTCATAAAGATTAAGTCAAAATTGTGACCTCTAGTGACTACACAAGGTTTTTCTATGATTTGACCTAGTGACCTAGTTTTTGACCCCGGATGACCCAATATCGAACTTGGCCTAGATTTTGTTGAGATGATCATTGTGACCAAGTTTCATAAAGATTAGGCTAAAATTGTGACCTCTAGTGTCTACACAAGCCAATTGTTGACGGACGGACGACGGACGACGGACGAAGAGTGATCACAAAAGCTCACTCTGTCACTTTGTGACAAAAAAAATGCTACCTACAACACAAAATACAAACAAGCGTGCCAAAATGTCACAAAATACGCCCTTCTTGGGGCATGGTGAGTCTCAGGGCATGGTGAATGAAAAAAACAATCCAACATTTTTTTTAATTAAAGGACCATTACCCAAGAAGGCCTAGGCTAATTTGGCCTACAGATATTATATCCATGAACATTGTCACCAAGTTTGAAGATACTCAGATGAAAACTCTTAGCACTAGAGAACAGACAAGGTCAATTGCACATTTATTTTGGTAATTATAGGATCATAACCAAATAAGGCCTAGGCCGATTTGGCCTATAATCAAACTTGGCCTAGATATTATGCCCATAAGCATTGTCACAAAGTTTGAAGACGATCGGATGAAAACTGTTTGCGTTAGAGCACAGACAACCAATTTCATACTTATTTGGCAATTAATTTAGGCCCATAACCAAATGACGCCTAGGCCAATTTGGCCTATAATCGAACTTGGTCTAGATATTACGCCCATAAGCATTGTCACAAAATTTGAAGATGATCGGATGAATACTATTTGCGTTAGAGTACAGACAAGGCCAATTTCATACTTATTTGGTAATTAAAGGACCATAACCCAATAAGGCCTTGGCCGATTTGGCCTATAATCGAACTTGGCCTAGATATTATGCCCATTAGCATTGTCAGCAAGATTGAAGATGATCGGATGAAAACTGTTTGCGCTCGAGAACAGACAAGACCAATTTCATACTTATTTGGTAATTAAAGGACCATAACCCAATAAGGCCTAGGCCGATTTAGCCTATAATTAAACTTGGCCTAGATATTATGCCCATAAGCATTGTCAGCAAGTTTGAAGATGATCGGATGAAAACTGTTAGCGTTAGAGTACAGACAAGGCCAATTTCATACTTATTTGGTAATTAAAGGACCATAACCCAAGAAGTCCTAGGCCGATTTGGCCTATAATCGAACTTGGCCTAGATATTATGCCCATAAAGATTGTCAGCAAGTTTGAAGATGATCTGAAGAAAACTGTTTGCGCTAGAGTACAGACAAGGCCAATTTCATACTTATTTGGTAATTAAAGGACCATAACCCAATAAGGCCTAGGCTGATTTGGCCTATAATCGAACTTGGCCTAGATATGATGCCCATAAGCATTGTCAGCAAGTTTGAAGATGATCGGATGAAAACTGTTTGCGCTAGAGTACAGACATGGCCAATTTCATACTTATTTGGTAATTAAAGGACCGTAACCCAATAAGGCCTAGGCCGATTTAGCCTATAATCGAACTTGGCCTAGATATTATGCCCATAAGCATTGTCAGCCCGCCAAGGGTGTACACATAATACGTCCTGTTTTCAACGGGCGTATAAAAAGCAAGCTGCATGACTCTGTACGGTGAATTGTAAAAACAATAAAAAATTTAGGACAATTAATGACATTTGCACACATAGTTTTGTATAATAAGATCAATTAAATTTAGTTATGTGACTATGTCTGATTGTCTCCCAGCTGGTAGTAGTAGCCTATTGTCAATTTTCACACTTTTATTGTCCCCAAGATATTGGGAATATATAAGATGTTCACTAACACCTGTCAAAACATCAACACAAAGTTGTCTACAATTCAGCATTTTCATGATACTCCCTGGAGTCTTACTTGTCCGTAGTTGCTGACCATGAAACTGGCGGCTGGTCTTCGAGGGTGGACTATGAGGCATCCAAGGTACTACCTGCATACTCAATTGTTGGCCTAGGGATGGTCTTGTATACAGCAGCCTTTACTGATGGGTGCTGTCTTTGACGTTGTGGCAGAGAAAAACGACTGCGTAGTGGCTGTATTTCTCTGCCATAAATATCGGCTTCAGCAGGTGTCCAAGTCACGAGATGGCGCTGTGGGGCATTCTGGGATTGCCCTCTTGACGAATGGGGGCCATGTTAGATGCCGTTGCATCGAAAGTCGTGCCTCAATTGTAAACAGAATAGACAGACCACTGACAAGGTAGGAATCTTTCCTAACTTAGTAAATACTAAAAAGAATAAATACAGGGAAACGGTTAATACTGTATTAACCGTTTCCCTGTAAAGGCTGTATTTATTCTTTTTCCAAGAAACCATAACCATCGTTTAGCCTTTTTGGTGATGCTGCATAATGTATCAGCCCCAGCTGTGGTCTTCCTAGTTTTGAATACCATAACTTAATGATCTTTTATTTACACTGACATGACAACCTTTTAAAATGGAATGATCATCATCAAATATCTTCGACTAAGGTCTTCCAAGATGCTGACTCATAGATACTTTCTGCTGTGTATGACCTCTAGGATACATGTGTAGGGCTACATGCAGCTGGTAATTGATATTGTCTGGAGTTCCTCAGGGTACTGTCCTTGGCCCTTTGCTATTTCTAGCATATATCAACGACTTGCGGCCAGACATGATTACATTCTCATCATCCAAGCTATTTGCTGACGACAGCATGCTATTCAGGGTTGTGCAGAACGACAATGACAGAGCGAGGCTACAGAAAGACCTCACTGCATTAGAAGAGTGGGAAAGCCAGTGGCAGATGAGCTTCAACGCTGCCAAATGTTCCGTCATCCGTATAGTGCCAAGAGGACGTGATACAATTAACATCCACACCCTTGAAATTGTTGATGCCAGCAAGTATCTAGGTGTGACCCTGACAAACAACCTTTCCTGGGACTCCCACATCAACAGCATATCCTCAAAGGCACACAGGGCTCTAGGTTTCCTGAGACGAAACATCAAGGAGTGCACGCCACCAGTCAAGGAAGCCTCCTACAAAGCCATGGTTCGTCCCATCATTGAGAATACGGCCACGTTATGGGATCCTACCCAAGTGAACCACATCAAGAGGCTTGAACAAGTACAACGCTGAGCAGCCCGATTTGTCCACAACGACTATGCAACAACGACCCCACAATGCGTCTCGAATATGCTAAAAGACCTGAAATGGGAGTCTCTTGAGAGTTGCCGTAGACAAAGCAGGCTATGCATGATGTACAAAATACAGAATGGGCTTGTAGACATCACAGCAGACACATACTTCGTCAAGAGTGATGCCAGGACACAAGGCCAACACCACCTGTACCAGGAAAGGGTCCATGACCAGACCCTCGCCAGCACATTCTTTGTGAGGACTGTGCCAGAATGGAACCTCCTCCCAGCTTCGATGGTCTCGGTGCCAAGTTAAGACGCCTTCATTCAAGACCTGACTCAGTGCTCCAGTTAGGATTTGAAAAGGGCAGGGTGCAACTTTGTGAAAAGGGCACTTTGGGGGAGGGTTCGGGAGGGAGTGTCCCCCGCCCGGCCGAGGGGGGATTGGGGGTTCTCCCCCAAGAAAATTTTGAAGTTTTAGTGTCTGCTTATGGCATCTCCTGTGTTTCCGGACAGAAATTGTGGTGTTTCTCCAGTAAGCAAATATACCTTTTCATTAAAAGGAAAAAAATATTTTGTAAAAAAAATGAAGCATAGATTTCTAAATGATCACAAAACATTTAAACAGACAAATGCCCTATGCCAAAGTATTGATCTACTTGTATGTACAATCAACACTTATATAATCAACTCTGATTGTTCTTTCAATTCACAAACATCATAGTAGTTAAAGTTTATTCTTTTGACAGCATTCATTAACTGTTTAATTGTACGATGTAAAACATACAAAATACGATTTTCTCATCAAATTTCTCTTTCACAACGGTACGGACGGTGCGCGAGTTTTATCACTAACCGAAAACGAAAGTAATTTCGGTGCGATATTAGTATCATATCACGGAATCACCGATTTAAAGAAGGGAAAAGAATAAGTATACCAAAAAAGTTTTTAGATCGTACTCAATGAGATCGAAATTCGGCCAACTAGCGCGTACGGCAATTAATCGACGTGGGTAATACGAAATTTTAAATCCCGGTCCGTGAATCTTCATAGATTTCTATCTATTTTCTACACCGATCTGTATTTGATATCAAGGTAGTATAGACTTGCGGAAATAAGACTTTTCGCGTAAAAAAATTATAATCTAACATAAAGAACGACATTGGAAATTGTCCAACTTTAGAACTTACGCGAGAATTGTCAACCCTGTCGGATCTTCATTATATGAGTGAATCTCGTGAAAATCCAAGTCAATAACTTTCCAATGGTCAAAGACTAAGGCGCGATTTAATTCATTAAGATTAATTTTAACATCATCAAAAAATATAACGTGTACACTTTGATGCTTTACAGTAGGCCTACGCCCAAGTCTCTACACGCGTGAGTTTTACACACCATATGACGTCACTACTGTATGTAACTCACTGAGTTTACACGTTTCTCTGGTGAATTAACGCCTTATATGGCGATGCGTTGAGGACTTTAATAGTGCTCTGTGCTTTAAAATTCTTTTTGGATTCACGACATATTTTTTATTGAGGATTAAACATGCTAGTCAACGGGTTACATTGGTAAATAAAGGTTAGTTAGAGTGATTTAATGGCGCGCGTTTATTTCCCGCAAGATCCTGAGAAAAAATGTGCGTTATTAAAACTTCGAAATTTAAGAATGAATTCATCATTACTGTAACTTATGTTAAACATTTCTGTTGAAATTGACAAGTGCCCTCTAAGTTTTTTACTTGACTTGGTCAAATTCACGGACAATCTGTGATCTAATTCACTCGGATAAATGCCAATTAGCTATTCACACGTTGATTTTGCGTGAACGTGAGACACGATCTCATTGGTTGATAGCCGTTGCAGATGACAAGCCCCGCCTCCAATGTTATCAATTTAAGAGTGTTTTATGGGTGATTGACGTATCTGATTAATATACAACTTGTCACGTTGTTTATTACTCGATTGACCCAGTTTTTTACACACATAAGAATTTACAAAGGGCAGGGCGGATTTGACAACAAAAGGGCACAGCAGGGCGCAGGAAAAGGGCAGCAGGGCGTTGCGCCCTGCTATTAAGGTCTAGCTGGGGCACTGTGACTACAGGAGTAGACATCAGTGCTGTGTACATGTATATAGTTTTAAATCAGTTTTGGACTATTTTAAATTTTTGACTCTGTACACCATCACCATGCATATAAAGTTGAGCTAATTACGCCTATCAAGTGCCCAGCTCAGTAGACGGAAGAAGAAGATTTAGCGTTCTTGTCTGCTTGGGTGCGATCCTCATTTTCCTTTACCACACATATTGTACTATTAAACAATTGACTACTGCCAAAAAAAGTCTTATGCAAAGATAATATAAGATATACTTCATAATAATTGGTTATGAAATGATGCATCGTTGATTCTTGATGTAAACAAGAATTGTAAAACCAAACTTTGAAGTTGAAACTTGAAAGTCAACTTACTTTCCATTAATTTCTCTTTAAAATCGGGGGCACTCCGCCTTTTTCTGTCAAAATATATACAATATCCTACAAAACATATACCAGCACCAGCTGCCGCGATTCTTAATGATGAACTAGACAACATTTTAAAGATTTTTTACTAAAAAAACGTGATTTTCGGCAATCGTCCTGAACCGGAAGTAGTATGCAGTACTTGATTAATAAAACGTTTATCTCTGTATACGCGCGATAGAACAAATTCTTAACACGCAACACCATGATTTTATAATTAAGACCTATAAAAAGATATTGTTTGTTTGACATTTACCGACCAAATATTTTAATGAAGGTAAGTAATTTTATTTTATTTTGATTGTTAACATGGTTCTGTCTACAGGTAACTGTATCATTGATTAAGATCAAAAAGGTCTTTTATAAAATTTATGTTATCTTAGAAAGGTGCATTTGTACTAAAGTGGTCAGATTTTCATGGTATGAAAAACAAGAATTGGCTTTCGATATCTTCATAAAGTAATTTCATTCATAGACAACATCGTTAGAACTACCTGCATGCACAATCCCAGTGAAATTGATTAACTAGTTAAAAAGTTATACTATGAAATGTATACCACGGTGTTCAGTGAGTCAATCACCGAGGTGCATATTCAATTGAAACGACAATGCTATTCTTAACTAGAAAAATGAAAGTGATGTCACGCCCTATTTTAATTTACTTTGGGGTAAAATGGCCAAATGTTTTATACAATACATTACAATTTTATTGGCATAATCGGCAAACAACTTGCCTTTGGCCATTTACAAACACAAAAAAACTATTATATGGCAAAGACAAAATACATACATATACAAAATTAATGTAAATGAATATCAAATATACACATATATAAATAACTTATTTATAACGTACAATTAAGGAACAGCTAAAATTTCCAGGGTATTTTTTCTTATAAGCAGGCATTCTTTAATATATTTGGCTACTTTAATTTGCAGATGTTTATTATAAGAGAGAAAAACTTTTGTACACATGGCCATGATATATTATGAAAATATTTTGTTCTTATGGCTCTGATTACATAAAATACAAAGTCTATTTTCCCTTTCTATATTTCTAAAACGTCCTGATTCTATTTCTTAGCTATGAGAAGATAATCTCATTCTGGAAATTTTTTTTCTTAGGTCATCATTTGTAATATTATTCAGATATTCTTCAAATTTAAATTCTGTTTTATATTTACAATAATATTCTAATTTTCGCATATTGGTTATAGATTCTCTCCATTCTTGCAAATATTGGTCCCGTATGATTATAGTAAAACTGTAAACGTTTTCATTTATTTAACCAAGTTGCAACAGGGACCAGGAGTATGGCCAACTGTGAGGTTATGATAATGTCCAGACATAATTATGCAGTTTAATATTATGTTAAAACATTATTATTTGGCTCATGGTCAATACTTTGGATTGGTCCAAACACATGATACAACGTGTCTAGCAAGGTCACTAAACATTCGGACATCCTGTGTCGTAATATTTCCTTTGTCCATAACTAGACAATGATAATTTTTACGAATCTTCAGTATGGAATCCTTAAACTCCACATTAAGTGCAACACTAGGTGGACATGCAAGAGATGATGAAGAGCTAATCATATTAGTGGATGCCAATATAAATAAACTAGATCTGGATAGTACATGTATAGAAAATAGAAGAGCGGTATAAAACCTTCTGCTACATTATCGTTCTTATTATAGTCTGTATTGTCAAGGGTATGTTCTTGATCCCGTGATTTCGTGATCTGTTGTTTTCAATGAGTGCTGCCTTTCCTGTCCGATTATTATTATTTTTTGTTCAAGGATTTCGCGAACATTTGTATTTATTCCAATCTCTTATTTCAGAATCAAATTTTAGGAACAACATACCAAATATAAAGAAAATATATTTAGTATTAGCCGGCGTACGAAACCCAACGTCAATACGTCACATGCTATTTCCGTCCAAAAAGTCCTTTGTAAGTGTGCGACATATTTCTTAATGGCGCATGATCCATTACAAAACTTTCATAAACGACTATTGACCTAATGATAGTAATAGGTTGGCACAGTGGTCGAGTGGTAACGCGCTTGATTACTGATCTAGAGGTTCCTGGTTCGAATCTCGATCGGGGCACTTGGTCATTTCTGAACGCTTTTCAGTGTTTCCTACCCAACTAGAGATTAACTGGTTGGAAACCAGGAGGTAGTCTCGCGTGTATCGGTGCTGTACACCGGGCACGTTACATAACCAAGGGGTCCATTCGGAACAAGCTAGGGTAACACATCCTGATTCCTTGTATCACACCTCTGTCTCTTTATTGATTTTAAGTCTGCCTTTGACAGACACACCTACCAATAATACTCGAAAATAGGCGTTAGGTAGCATAAATAGATAGATAATAGTGTGTCAAAAATATCCATCCATCCATGCGAAAGTCATACCGCGTTCAACACAATGTTTCATTACAGATTTGTGCGCCGCATAACCATCAGACATTGTCATCTTGTATGCCCTCTGGAATGAAGAGCACGGTTGACTGTTGTGTCATTTCGCCATGCCTCATATTATATAATCTATTTTCACTGTTTATAAATGATTTGGACGCTACAATCGCCCAATCACCAGTACATGGAATACTTTAAAGTAAACCACAACAACAACGGCAAACTTTCGACCTTATATACTAATTTTAAAACTGATTTCTGCATTGAAACGTATGTAAATTGTATTGACCTAATGAAATATCTTCTAAGTTTAGTCAAATTTAGATCTTCTTTTCATAACCTGATGAAAGAACTTGGCAGGCAACGCGAAACCAACGTTTTTGTAAATACTCTCAAAACACTATAGAAGATGAATTTCATTTTCTACTTATTTGTTCATTTTACGCTGAAATTAGAATTAAATACATACTTGATAAAATTTGTAAACAATGCAATACAAAATATTTATTGCATATAACATACATGCATATGCTTATAGCAAAACATCCCAATCTGTCTAAGTTTAACATTCTACTAGCTGCTAAAACAGTACCTTAATAAGGAATTTGTCTATTGTGTATTTGTTTCATGCTTTTGAAAATGAAAACTTTTATAATATTATGTCATTTGACCATTGCATACTAGTAGTTGTGTATTCTTTGTGTTTATATTTTGTATATGGGCGGGAGGCCATTTGTACAATAAATGCTTGAATCTTGAATACATTGAATAGTGAAGGGATGACGTATTTCAAATTTACACTGAAATCGGACTGTATACGAGTAAATACATGTAAAACATACAACCCATGTAGATTCTATTAATATATAACAGTATTTGTTTTATCAGCTATCAGTTGTGAGCGAAGCCATTAAAGGCCGAAATAAATTAACAGGGGAACAAAAATATTGAGTAATTCACAACTGACTAGGCCAAGCACAGTAAGAAAATCATTACTATTCAAGTGTAGTTAAAGTAGTTGTCGAAACCGAATGTGCAATCTGGTGTTCGATTGTGTCCGTCTGTGTTCAAATCATTTTGGTTGAACTTTGCACTCTTGGGGAGATATGGCATAACCCCCGAAACCCCAACGCATTACAGCAATTGTCAAGTATGCAACGTATTCGAGGACGAGTACCATTTTGTTTTAGAATTTACTTTATTTCATGACTTAAGAAAAGACCTAAGTAAACGTTATTTTATCGAAAATCCCGAAATATATTGAATTTATATCGTTCACAAATAAATCTGCTCTAAAGAAATTATATCTATCTATATACTTAAAAGCTTTAAAAGGCGAGATAGATTGGATTATTTATTTAAGTAACTTTCTCCAATCTTTGCTCATCTTAAACTTGATTTTTCATTAGTTTTTTTCTATCAATTACTTAATAAAAATCTGTATTTATTTTCACTGATCTATTCGATACGTTTGAATAATTGTTTCTTCTATTTCTATGATATGTGATAAAATTGTCTATATGACTATCTTCCACACCCGAGTTCAGTACGGCTCCTAGCCGTATTGAACATGCCTCTCCCTAAATAATACCTGCCCTGTGTTTAATTTATTTTAACCTTTCTTCTTTCTCTCATCCTTTATACTTTTAATTTCTTATCATTATTAACATTCTTTGTCAGTTTGACGCGTGTCAAGCCTAAGTCCCCAGGCTATCAGGAAGATAGACAGATATTGCTATCAGGAAGATAGATAGATAGATAGATAGATAGATAGATAGATAGATAGATAGATAGATAGATAGATAGATAGATAGATAGATAGATAGATAGATAGATAGATAGATAGATAGATAGATAGATAGATAGATAGATATATATATGAGCAGTTCTCCAGGAAAACCGGGCTTAGTGACAAAATTATGAAAATCATGACAATATAGCATAATAATTTCTTAACTGCTATCGATAATCATAAACATTTAGGGGTTACACTTAGCAACGATTGTAAATGGCACACCCATATTAATAATAGTTTACTTTCCGCATCCAAACTCCTTGGAATTATGAGGAAACTAAACTTTTCAGTACGACGTAAAACATTGAATCAAATGTATGTATCTTTTTTAAGACCAATTCTTGAATACTCTGCTATAGTCTGGGATAACTGCACCCAATACGAAAAAAAACAGATTAGAAAAACTCCAAATTGAAGTCGCTAGAATTGTTACAGGTGTCACTCGCTCTACAAGTTTAGAATATATATATATAGAAACTGGATGGTTAACTCTTGATGATAGAAGAAAATATCAAAAACTTATTTTTATGTTTAAAGTAAAACACAATTTAGTGCCTGATTATTTGAATATACTGTTTCCAAGACAGCATAGTGAAAACTCACATTACAACTTAGGCATCAAACTGATTTTCATACACCTCCCCGAAGAACATCATTGTTTGAAAGGTCATTCATTCCATCCGCTATTCACTTATGGAACGCTTTACCACCATTATTAAGAAACTGTCAGTCACTAAGTTTGTTTAAACGCGAATTGCTAAAAGATGTTTTTCCTGCCAAGGTTGTCCCATCTCACTTTACGTATGTTAATAGATCAATGTCTGTATATCATGCTAGCTATAGGCTTCGTAAAAATTGCAGTAATTTGAATAATGACTTATATGTTAATCACCTATCTGAGCATGATCTATGTTTGCAATGAAATTCGCGTGAAGACGCAGTTCATTTTTTTCTTTCGTTGTAATCGATACGTAATTGAATGACTCGAGCTTTTTCGCAGTACTCGTGGCCTGCATCCTCTAAATAGTAAGCTCTTATTGTTCGGAAATGATAATTTAACTTATGAAAATAATATAAAAATTGTAAATGCTGTTCATAAGTTCATTAAAGACACTAAACGTTTCAATGCATAAAGATTAGATATAACGTCCACAACATTATTCTTTTCTTACTCCTAACCTTACTCTTACTGTTCTGTACTATCTTTGTTCTTACTCAACCCAGTCATACCAATTAAAAATTGTTTGAATATATTACCTTTGTAAATATTGAAAAAAAAGTAAACATCTGCATTTAATTTAAATTAATTATATGCCATATTAACATATTAACTTGAATTATTATAATGTAATTGATATTGGTATAAGGGAAGAGCCGTGAATAAGTTTTAGAACTTGTGGCTCGACCCTTTTACCCATGTATGTATATATATATGTATTTATAGATCTATTTGTATGTCATTGTTTGGGTAATAAAATATGTTTAAACTATAGCATCAGAAAAACAACACTCTTTTGAACAGTTTCTGAAAATTTGAGCAACATATAACATAAAATTACAAAGGTACAGACTTTTAAAACTAACTACTCCTGACTACTCAGTTATTGAAGTCGCAAACGTCAATCAAACGTTATTTGACGTTACGTTAACAAGAAATTAATAAATCCAGCATTTGATGGGTTCTTGACGTAAACTTTTCAAAATTGTATCACATTTTAGAACTATATTTCTTTTTTATTTTAATGAAACATATCTAAATCGTGAATTTTAGCTTTTACTGTTTTAACCACTAACCCCTTCATTCCTTCCTTCTGTTCTTGTACTTTCCCTCGTCATCACGCGGCACACCCTCTCGGGATACAAGAATGATTTCACAATAACACCATCACCTCCAACGTAGAATAACGTATGTACACTGTTTCTAGTGGTTTATTTACAGTTGTATGCTCTTAAAGTCTTAATGAATGTACCGTACTTTTAAAACAGTTTATGCATGCAATATATACATGTTTAAAAAAATTACAGGCAGTTTTCAGCTAGGTGTTATCAGTTATTCTTAAGCACGCTTTCTGCTCGATGATACTTGTACGCATCTGAGTTTGTAGATCATCGGCTTCAGGGAGAGTGTACTGGTGACATCTTGATGAGTACAGTCCATGATTGTTTGGAGAAGAAGGTTTTGTTTCAGGAGTTTGGAACTATTATTTGCAAATATTTCGTTGCAGAGCTGGTAAAGGTTCTTGAGAGAGTGTTCTCTGGTTTGCTGAGTAGCAGGACACAGAAGGACAAAGTGTTTCGTATCTTCGTCACCCTGACCACAGAGCTGGCACAAGGGACATGTGTCATTCTTGTTGTATTTGGCAGCATTGTATTGAAGAGAGTACGTCTGCGTGACAACTCTCGCCTTCACCTCCGCTTTCCTGACATCGTATGGCATCGAGTTTGCTACTTTCCATATATTGTGTGGGTTGCCGGTGGGTGTATTTTGAATGTGAAGGTATGTAAGGGAAGATTTAGTGACTTTATCTGTGTCCCAAAAGTACTTCCAGTGTGCGTTAATGGCTCTCTTGACATGATTCGCCCATGTGGACTTCTTTGGTAGGTTACTGAACAACTTCTCTGCTGTTGGTAGACCGAGCTTGTGCACTGCTTCCCTTGTCTTGTCTAACAGAGATCCCTGGGGTTCGTTTCCGTAGGTAAGCTGTCTATCTAAGACGGCATATTCTCTGGTTGCTGGAGACCTGGCATAGCTTACATACTGGGTGAGGACTGCTCTGTCTATTACCGTCTCGATGGGTTCAGCTCCAAGTAGGCAGTACACTGCAGTTGTCGCAGTTCCATCTGGTAGAGACTGCATGTGTTTCAGGATCTTCCTCTGCATGTTTCTAGCTTCTTCAGATCAAGACCTGTCATGTTAAGCACTTCTAGCCCATACAAACATCTAGGAATGACGTGCTGCTTCCATGCATGGAGAGTCACCAGTGGAGATAGACCTTTTTGTGCGTTCATGGTTGGACCAAACATGGCATACATGGTTTGAAGACCTGTCCTTACTCTAGCATCGGAGTCGACCTTGTTGTTCTGTGCGTTCCTGACAATTCCGAGATGTTTCGTCTTGTCCACCTCAGCAACTCTGCGCGTGTCAAGTGTGACTTCTACACTATTGCTAGTTCCGTATTTGACGATTTCTGATTTCTCAGGATTTATCGTGACACAGTCTCGTTTTGTCTCGTGTTCAACAATATTCAGCATGCCTTGTAACTTACTTACTTCTGAAGCCAAGAGTGCCGTGTCGTCGGCACATGTTGGAGCAGACATGTTGATTTGGCTAATGCTCGTCCCGAGGTTACTTTTCTCAACGGCGTCGAGGAGGTTGTTGTGGTACATCTTGTATAACGTGGTTGATAGCTTGGCTCCCTGAATTGTGCCTTGGGTAAGTTGAAAGGTTTCTGACAGTTGATTGACTGTTTGTATTGATGGTGAACTTTCGGAACCAGTACTGATAAATTATAGCGTACCTCAGGGCTCTGTGCTTGGTCCCAAAAACTACATCATGTATACAAAACCAGTGGGTGCAATCTGCAGAAAGCATCAACTGCAACATCATTTCTACGCTGATGACTCCCAGTTGTATAATTATGGCATTCCAACCGAAGGATTGCGTTTCACGCGATGAGACACTGCAACGAATTGAAGCATGTCTCAAGGATATATTGCTCTGGGTGAAGAACAATTTGTTGAAACTTAATGCAGACAAAACAGAGGTAATCTTGTTTGTTCCGAAACGGAATACCAATGCTGCCGAGAATATCACAGTGAAAGTTGGTGACGCTGTGATCATCCCATCATCAGTGGTGAGAAACCTTGGTGCCATGTTGGATTCACCACTTAATATGGATAAACATGTAAACTCTGTCTACAGGTCTTGTTTCATGCAGATCCAACAAATAGGTCAAATCAGACAATATTTGACAGTTGATGCAACAAAATCCCTCATAAATTCTTTAGTAACATCAAGACTGGATTATTGCACGGATATATCACAAAAAATATTGATTTATAAGAAAAACAGTCGTAAATAAGTTTCCTTAGGGATTTAAAAAAAGTAAATATCGGAAGCAATCCAAAACCCGTCGATTGAAAATTTATCGATCAGGATAGGTCACAGAAAATGTGGTCTATGTCACATTTGACAAATGAATCGTCCAAACTATCTATACTAAAACGTTCCTAACACATAACGGAACAAATAAATTCCCATCTTTGCTTATTTTGACGAAGAATTGCTTTAAATGAAAAAAAATATCTCAAATCAGACTGAATTGGTGAAATAATCCAAGATGGCGGTGGCTAGCGTGAAAAAAGCGCCAACTTGAGAATCTCGTCAAGTCTCGTACAAGTAAGCCGATCGCGATATTTCATTCCAATATGGCGGCCTATATATGAAATATAGTGGGAGTCGAATGAGTTGCTTTTCCGTCTAATGTATTTCCGTGATTATTGCAACTCATTACTGTGCGGCTCCCCAAAAACCATTTTGAACAAACTACAAAACATTCAAAATACAGCTGCCCGCCTCATCGCACGGATACCGCGATACAACCACATCACTCCTGTGCTGAAGGATCTTCACTGGTTACCTGTGCAATACAGAGTGGGGTACAAGGTATTGACTCATGTTTACAAAGCACTACATGGAAAGTCCCCAGGCTACATCAGAAGTATGTTGGAAATATATACTTCACAAAGACAGCTTAGGTCACAAAATGACTCTATTCTTCTAGTTGTGCCGAGGATGAGGACGGTATCGTTCGGTGATCGATGTTTCATGGCTGCAGCACCGAGGCTCTTGAATGCACTGCCAACAGCACTCAGAGATAGTAAAACACTACCATCATTCAAGAAAGCGCTAAAAACGCACTGTTTTACCAAAGCATATTCTGGCTGATGATTAGTTTGACTTTTTAAGGGTCTCCTAAAAGGTAGTACATTTATACCTTTGGAGACGGTTTCTTGTAGCAGTGGTATGTGACGCTGTTCCTGAAACACTAGTACAGTAGTAAATAAATCTGGTGTCTCCTGCCTCCTTAAAGGAAGTATCACTATTCCTTTGGAGTTAGTTTCTCGTGGCAGTGGTATGTGACGCTACTCTTGAAACACCCATTTTAGGGGGTATTTGAGGGAGGATTTTAGCCTTAAACTTTAATATATATATATATATATATATACATTTGTTGTTATGTTTGCATGCATATATCTATTTAAAATTGTTTTAACCATGTCTTAAATGTGATTGTAAAGCACTTTTGAACGTGTCATTACATGATAAAAGTGCTATATAAATATGGTATAATAATAATAATAATAATTCTCCCACTTTACCTGCAGTGTGATATTTCGGTAAAGGTTGCGAAGGAGTATACATAGGTGTCCTTTAATTCCCATGTGGAAGAGCTTATTAAATAATTTTTCGTGGTTCACCTTGTCAAAGGCCTTTTGGGCATCCAGTGTTGCGAGAAATAGTGGTATCTTTTGCTGTTTATGAGAAAGTATGGTTTCTGTAATAAGGAAGGCTGCATTTAGGGAGGAGCTGTTTTCGGTGAAACCGCGCTGCAAGGAGTTCTGCAATGGGTTGAAGATAGCGTCAATTCTATCTTTAAGTACACTTTCAAGGATCTTTGAGATGATAGTTGTAACAACTATACCTCTATAGTTGCCTGTCTGAAGCTTGTCTTTTCCTTTTCTGTGCACGGGCGTGTGATTCAATGATTTCGTTTTGTATAGATGATAGATTGCATTTCTGGAAAGTATTGCATGAAGTGCATGTTTGTATCTTCAGTTGCTAGTTTTTGGAAGTGATCTTTCCATGCTCCTAGGATTTCTTCTGGTTCGTGGATCTCTTTACCTTTGACAATTAGGACATTTGTGTTTCTGTTCACCGAGTTTCTCTGGTTTTTTATTAGTTTGTGAAAGAGCTTTGTATCGTTTGTTCTAGATTCCGTAATATCTGAAGTATATTTGTGTTTACATCTTGCTGTAGCCTGTCATTGTAGTCGTCTCAAATTCTTCTTCTCCTTATTCATCTCTGCTTAGCCTTTTATGTCGTCGTCCGTCCTTCCTGTGTTCTTCCACTGCCAGAAGAGGAGTTTTGCTCTCTTCGATGTTGTGCCGATCTCGTGGTTCCATATCTGTTCCCCCCTTGGTTTCTTCTTTTTCGTCTTTCTATAGTTCGGGACAGCAGTTTGGCCTGCTGTGTGCAGTGCTTCTGTGAGCACCTTGATTTTAATGTCTAATGGTTGCTCCGTGTCCATATGATTAGTCAACTCTACTAGCTTCTTCTTGTATTCCTTCTTGTCAGCCTTGTCCCACTTCGGTTTTGTGACAATTGTGACATTAGAGGGTTTTAGGATTGACTTCTTCTTCAGGTGTATTTGTATATCTAGTGTTAGGAGTGTGTGATCGGAAAGATTCGTTGGCTCTAAGTCACGTATTGTTATGTTGCTGATATCCAGATTGGTTTGCTTCTTGAAGAGGAAATAGTCAATTTGGCTTTCATAGCTAGTACATGTATTGTATCGGAAGAAAGTGTTCTTCATGGGGTATTTATCAGTGGTTGTCAGTTCGTTTGATAGGACAAAAGCCTGGAATGTTTTGTTTCTAGTGTTTGTCCTTTTTAGAGACGCATTCATATCACCACATATGACTATGTCGTGTGTTGATTCGAATGGCTGCATTATTTCCTGAATTTGCCCTAACCTTTTTCGCAATATGGATACTCAAAAAGCATGATTTTTTCTCATTTAAGAGGGTTTTCTGTACATTATTACATAAATACAAATACAATGTCACTAAACCCGGTTTTCCTGGAGAACAGCTCAATTATATATGAATAATATTATCTGCAGGCTACAATGAAAAAAATATGTTAAGTTGACTTTTTATGTACGATCAACTTATATGTTACGAGGGTTCAACTTATTAATAATCAATTACACGAATAGTGTCTAGAAAATTTCATTTATTTGTAAGCTGGATAAGACCCAGTTGTAAGCAAACTCATTTCACTCGGTTAAGAATAGTCACTGTTCACAAAGTCAAACGAGGTCAAATGAAGTCTCGTAATTTCTCGGAGAAATACCACCTGACGAGACTATGAAAGAGAGCACAACCGAACTAGCAACCTGAAACAGGAGAAAACCGAAGAAAAAATCACTTTACGACTACATATAGCCCCCAATATACACCTGGATATAGTATACTTAATGACGTTATATGTTTAGATCAAACGACAGCAATAGCAAACACCGTGTATACGTTCGAGACGCACTGGAACTCGTGAAATGGTTTCCACGGATTTGTCAAACATGAGAGGATAACCATGTTCTGAGAGTCGAGGGGTTGTTTTATTCCCTATTTTGAGGACTTCGTGAGTCCTATCAAAGACAACAATGACGTCAAAGTCAGGGATCCCGGACAGAATTGACCCATTTGTGAATAAAGCTTCTATTAAGTCAAAGAAGCAAAAACGATCTCAGGGTTCATCTCATTACAGAACTAAAAATGCTCCAGAATTGCAAGCATTACCTCATTTGAAAGGTATAAATCAGTTTACTCCTTAGCCTGGCTATCAAGTTGAATGTGAACTAACAATGTTGTGAATGTGATAAATGTTGTGTCTACTGTTCTAGTGTTGGATCTGGTACTACACGATCATCAGTGCTGTCAAATTTGAAAGCGACTGGTTTACTGAGTAAATGACCTGGATCAGTACTCTTTCAGTCTTTGTAATAAGATTGTCATTAGTATATTTTTATAGCAGATGCTATTAGTATAATAGGATAGCCATTCTGCTTCATTGTTTATATATTATCATATGCTTGGTCTTGACTCTTGTTAATGCCACAGTTTTTTCTACACATAAATAGCAATGCGATAATATTTGTGTTGTTGCCCTGTCAGGGAAGTTGTTCTACCAAGGTATTAGTACTATTACAGCTGTAACGGTTCACCTCTCGCAGTCTCGGATGGTTCAGTATGTTTCAAAATTGTTAGACCCTGGTTTTTTGGTTTGAACAATTATTCATTTATTATTAAAACAAAGCAGACAAATTGCAAGTTCAGTTTCTGACAAAACTTTTAATTTATATAAGAAGCAATTGATAACTACTACGAGAGCTGTGACGGTTCAGCGTGGTACACAAGACGGATTCAGTGAATGGTACAATATCGGCAAATTCAGTTTCGGTTATAGACGAGATATGCGTATAACTCCGCATATTTCATATATGAAAGTTGTAATTAACGTTTTTAAATGAAATATCAAAATCCGTTTGATGTATAAATATATGTGCGCATCAGCAAATAGATAATATTACCCCAAGTGCACGATAGAATAAAGATCCTGCATATTCTGAAAGAGTCTTTCTGACCAAAATAAAAGTTATTTGATGAAAATACATCCACAAATGGCAAAGTTATGGTCAATTAAATGTGCTGTGAAGGATTTTATTCAATAAAAACTAAGTTAAATATGGAAACAAAGTGGGTGAAGGCCTCTTGTTGGCAAAAATGGTGGGCCACATACAATTTTCAGGATTTATAACTTGGCTCTGTTGAAGCCCCTGCAATGGAATTAAATCGCATACTTGATTGATATCAGTATCTGACATGTTAAATTGTACGTACATTGATAATTAGCAAGTTTTTATGAAATGAGGGAATAGAAAGAATTTTGACTTAATTTTACTTGCAGTTTAACGAACGGCACCTAAACATTTAATTTACGATGCATTTAATTCTAGTTCTTGTATGTGTGAAGTTACCAATTGTTGTCTATTGAACTTGTACTGAAAAGCTTGTTTTGTTTTAATGTATCAATTCGACAATACCGAAACCAAATCTCAAACTTTCGATATGCTGCAACGCATCGAACCGTCGGAGGGGCAAACAGTTACAGCTCAAAATGCAATACACTAGTAAGAGCTCTGTCTTCTGAAAAGTTGTTGAAATCTTTCTAACATTTGTTCCAAAAGCCTTTAAAAAATATGTGGGTCCAAAAATCAATTTGTCGGACACCTTAACCGCAGTTTACTGTTACTTAAATACTAAACTCGTCATGATTTGAAATGTTTTGACACTTAAGTGAGTCTATAATATATCACTACTGAAAACGAGATTAAATTAACCTCCACACTTCATTTCCATGAAGAATAAACATTTTGTAATCAGTTTCATGTTTTAATTACTTGTTTTAGCCTCCATGTTTATTTATCATGTCAATTTTTTATGTCACATGCACATTTACTTGGTTGAATTATAATTATCGACTGTTGATATTGTGTTATGCATTGATCAGACAGTGCAGTTAAAATTTATTTGTAATTTGTACACAATGCAGGGTTCTTAGCAACACTTAATATAAGTCTATCTATAAATGAAACAGTTCTTCCAGCAACACTATGTCTATTTATAAACAAAGTTCAATGCACAGTTAGCTGTTAGCCAAGAATTGATTGTTGTACCTTGGTTCATGACATGATGTACTTGGACAGTGTGCAATTAATATGTTAATCAGGAGCTACTTTCAATGCTTTTCAGTTTTCTGTTTTGTAAAATCGGGAATTCCACAGTTTGACATTCTAATGAGCGGCAAACCTGCACTGTTTGCAGCCACGTCACATCAGATTTTGACCCTCTCGGGTACTCATTCATACCACACCTGGGAGCAGACTGGAGCATTGTCAACATTTCTTGCTTTGAGAAATTGAGCAATGCTGAGAAGTTCTAAAAAATAACTTCCAAAATAAAATGCAAATTAACTTCATTTCAACTTAAAAATCTGCTAGTTGTTTGTTTGTTTGCATTGCCATTCTACTGTTTATCGTAAGTGCATTGTCTTCTGATTTTCTCCCTGTCCACTGTCCAGTCATTCTGAAATTCGTCAGTCCGATGGACAAGTCCGGCATATTTTGATACGGTCCACCATTTTTCAATCCTGAACCGGTCCGACTGACCGGCCTTTATCCACAACTGTCAAAACAAAAATGGCGTTGATGAACGACGAAGACGATGCGCAAGCACGTAAAAAGATTTATTTAAGTGCGGCTGTCTGCACAGAGTATAAAAAAAACGGGAAAACACATACTTTCCACAAAAAATTGATGATATATGATATATCACAGCTTCAGGTCTAGACACTAACTATTTTGGTCACTGGTCCGACAGGGCAAACGCGCCAAATTTGTAAATAGGACAGTTACTGGTCCTCCAGACTTTTCACTGGTCCTTCTGGATTTTCACAGTGTTAGTGTTGAGCCCTGAGCTTGTTAGTTAAATTAGACAAAAATTGCGTGTTAAAACACATTTATTTTGAGTTCCGAAAAAAACAACATTTGATCCATTTTTTTGTCCGGCAGTTTGCAAGACATTGTCGGACCAAATGTTTGATCATTTTTGTCAACTTTCATAATGTCTGCCTGTCAAATTGGCTGGTGACCTAAGGCTTTGAGGGAAGAAACAGTTCTGAGCGTTTGTGTGATACAAGGAATCCTGGTGCGATACCCTAGCTCTTTCCAAATCTAGTTTCTAGGCTCCTCAGTGTATTCTTTATATGACTGGTGTATAGCACTGATACACAGTTACACAAAAGACTCCCACAGGGTTACCAACCAGTTCATCTCTAGTTGTGCAGGAAACTAGGAAAAGCTATTCAGAAATGACCAAGTGCTTCGGCCAAGATTTGTACCAGGGATCTCTCATTCTGTAGTGTTTATAATCTACTCGACCACCATGCCACTTTAAATTAAATGGAGCCAATCATCTGAAATAGTCTACTGTATCCTCATTTACTTACTGGTAGACTTCCTGTTCAAGTTGTTCACCACATCTGAATTAAAAATTCTGACTGCAAGGAACCTAGATAGTGGGCTATTGGTTTTTGGACTAAGCGTATACACTTGAGGTCATGTTTTGAGTGTAAATATTATGAAGATTTAGGATAAATCTTAATTGTAAGCTATTATTAAGTGTGAGGTTGAGAATCGGTCACATTGTTAAATAGTTTGTAAATTGTATTTGCTGTTTTGTGACATAATGTCTTGCCAGTAGCTTTATAATAGGTATTGGCTGTCCATAAAATTATTTGAGAAAATGATCAAATATTTAAAATCCGACCTAAATTAGAAAAATTACTGCTCATTGTTTGCAAACTTATACATTTCAATATACTCTGGACTAAGCATGTTACTTGTATTAAATTGTGATACATTTTAGTTTCTGCTGTTGTCTGTGAATGAGTTATTGACTATGATTTATTTCTTATCCTTAAATAAAGCAAATAATGAAATTCAATATTTCATTTCGTAAAAAGATACCCATTGCCATTGGGAATACTAGGACTTAATCAATACAACAAAAACAGATGTTAAGTCAGGATAATGAAGTTTTCAATGACAAAATGATGCTTAGAGTTTATTATACTGAAGTGTAACAGTATATAACTATAAGGCCACTTGTCAGGTTATCCTTTTGCTATTTACTGGGATGTCAATGATTCAATCAAACAAACTATTTTGTGACAGTCTTTTAAATATTACATTCTAGTGACTTAATATTATAGCATTAAGTGATACATGTCAGTTGTGTGTATGTCTAATTGTCTAATGTCTGTTAGAAAATGTTATAAAATTTAAATGTAAAACAATGACTAGGAAGTGAAAGCACTGTCATCAGGTTAAGGCTACAAGGCCCATTAGTAAGATATAAACCCAAGTTCCACTTTGTCAAATGCCTTATTATGCCCCCTCCCATCTTTGATAAGGGGTATATTGCTTTGGTAGTAGAACTGGTTTCCGTTCAATAACTCAATAACACTTTGCCCTAGGATCGTTAAACTTTACATGGATGTTAGCCTATTGATTTTGAGGTCAGTAGGCCAAAGGTCAAGCATACATGTTTTACAAACATCTCTTGTTCTAGTTGATACAACCTTGTTGTACCAAAAGGACAACTTGAATAAAATAGGAATGCATAGAATTGATTTTGAAGCCATGCATGTAAGACTGACCTTGGAGTCTTATTTAATTAAACAGCGCATTCCTGATTCACACCTTAGATTCATGACTGATACTGGATATTCCTGCATGTCCTGTGATAGATAGCCAATTAATACCAACATCTCTCTCAGACTCTCACTCTCTCTGATATTAATTAAATACCAATCCTTTGATTTATAGACTTTGTCTGTAAAGTCATATAATGAAAGGATATATTTCTTGTGTTTTTGAAATAAGGTTGTTACAAACACATATTGATCTGTCATATACAGTTATCACTCCGTAATTTGCTATTGTTGGAATTGGTAATATATTCAAGTTCCTTTATTGATTGGCAGTGCTTTATTGCAGATAATTCTAAGGCTATTTATGCCATTTATACAGAATTTATCATGCATGCCACTTGTTGTGTGTTGTAAATTCAGTATTGTTTCTTGCTCGAAGAAATACAAATGTAGCAAGAAATTCAGAGTTTTCAATCATTATGTCTCACTGTCTGACATGCCACAAAGTAAAATCATGCAGCCTAGGTAAACATTACAGGTTCACAGTAGGCAATATGTTTGATAAGGTAAAGTGTCTCTATAGAGGCTGGTTCTATGAGGCATATTCCATTGAAGTGTGACATGATATGAACCTTTATACCTTAATGGTTATTCTTACTTAGTCCTCTTCACTCTGGTCGGAGCATAGGGCCTTTACCACAGCTCTCCGACTGGTTCAGCTTTTGTCTCTCCCAATGAAATCATTTTCTTGTGAAGCTCTATGTCCAGTGATCTGCACCAGGAGTTTGTTGGCCTTTCTCTTGTTCTAATGGTCATAAAGCCACTAAATTCCGATGCTGTACCATCATGGTGCCTCTTTCACAATAGTATCTTACAATCTTGACTTAGTACCGGTATGGCACATGAAGTGACTTCCCAAAATGCATTTTAAAGGGAAATGGTGTCACATAATTTATTCACAGTCTACTTTTAATATCCTATACAATGCAATAAAATTATAATTTGAATATAAAATGTCTGTTCGTTAAGACTTGACTGATGACATGTATCATGTCAAAACAAGACATGTAAAGTCATAATTCTAGAAATGATCTGTAACATACTTTCATGTTATATTAAAACCATTCATTTCTTTAGTTTCTTGACCTAGATGGTATTTCACCAAAAATACAATGGTACATAATTTGTTTTCTTTGATAATAGCAATCCTGGTTTGGATACTGGGTTAGAACTTAGACAGGTTATGTTCCAAATGGTGACATCTGGTGTGGTCTTGTCCTCCACATGTGGAGTAAATGTCAGTTGCTTGAAAGTTGTAGAATGTTTAAAGCATTTGTTAGTACTGGTTGATTATTCATACCATGTTTACTGTTGCGATCCACTGATATCTGTATGTAGCTATAGTCTGGAGAAGATGAAATGACTCTCAACCTTCAATTAACATAATTTAACAGCTGATATATTGTCTATATTTATAATCCTGGTTGAATGTTTTCATAAGCGCAAAATATTACATAGACGCTCTAGATGGAATACCAACACAAATCTAACTGACCCGATTTTGTACGATTTGCTAGCGGAAATATATAATAATGTAATATATTCATGCATAAAGGTCATGATCAAGTCAAATTCTCTTTGGTACAAAAATGGTTTAAAACAGCACTGAAAACATAATATCACAACCCAAATTCATTGTTAATCATGTCACACGTTGAAACTGAGATGACTGTTTTTAATTGTCTGTGTGTTCTGTAGTATTCAACATTCCTTTGTTCTCCACTGAATATGCATACATACCAGTTACTACTTCCCTGTTTACATACAAAATATACTAGTTCAGTACCAGTCATGTCAAACAATGACTCCCCATCATACATGACCCGGTTATTAGACACATGGTAAGGAAGAAAAAAAATGAACAAGCTACTTCTGAATTTTTACGTGCTAGAATGCATGATATTTCGTCTGGATGCAAGTGATAAAGTAGTATTAATCACTATTTGTTTGGGTTGCATTCTGAATTATTACAAACAGGAGTGTTTACAAAAGAGAGAGATAGAAATAAAAGGTAGAACATCAGAAATTCCATTGCAGTATATTGCTACAACTTCATGGGTCACTGAAATTCTCATAGATATTGGTGTTATAGACAAAAGTTGATAGAGAGTAAGGAATGTTGAATCATTGTTGATCTATGTATTCTGTATTTGCACTGTGAATGCTACACATGGAGAAATTTACCATCCATTTGATGTACCATGATATATCTATAGTCTAGAGCTGTGTGTGTTATTACTTATAAGTATAATATAATTTATAGCCTTAAAATTTAATTCTTTTTCAACTATTTTGAAGTATTTTAAAGTGGAATTTAAGGTGAAGATAATGTATTTTGTTAATTTTGTATGCCTCCTTGCATCAATAATGTGGGATTGTTCCAGTCAGATTGCCAATCTAATCATATGATGCACATTAGAAACCCACAAATCAGGAAAACATGTAAATTATAGGCATACAATATTGCTTATTTCGGTTCCTGACCTGCCTTAAAATTTTGCCTTATTTCAAGAGTAAGTATTTGTATGTCAATGGCAATAAAAATTTTATACCATTACTTATTGTTAAGTAGTTACTTTTTATAGTAAAAATGGACATTATTTATCAAATTGTTCAAATTTTATAAAACTAGATTTTTTCACATCTGTGAAGTTTTACTTTTGAGTACATGTAAATCGGTATACATTTCTGTCCATTCTGACGAAGCCTTGTTAACCTGTCCTAGCGTTTATACATTATTTGTGATTATCTATGTATATAATATAATATACTGTACATGTACATGTAACTAGTAGGTTTGCTTGAGCAACTATCAAACGTTACCAGTAAGTGCTTTTCAAGTATATTTTTGTAAGTTCTCTTCCTGGATTCCTGATATGAGAGCAGACATCAGAATCCTCTTATAATAAAATCATACATGCTGCTTAAAGTACAGTCCAAGTCCTGCCACAATTTTAAAGAGTCTTACAAGACTGCAGCATGTCTTGTTTCTGCATGTTTTTATCACTTGTACCTAACAGTAACACACTTGTTCATAGAATTTTATTTAAATGTTGAGCATAGCCTTTATTTGCCAGTCAGTTTTCTGCTGAAACATAGCAGGCATATGTGTGCCTCCACCTGGATTTGAACCTGGGTCGCCAGATTAGACGGCAAGCGAGCTAATAATTTTGCTACTGAGGTCATCTATGTTCATAGATTTCTTACAGTGAGGATGGTTTAAATACAGAACTTGCATGAATTGTACATAGGATTATCTTTCCCAAGTTTTAGAAAACTTACAAATTCAATTATTGCTTGTGGCATATATTTCAATTCTTATAGAATGAAAACTATTTGACTGACAGCTTCGCCACTTCGCCACTTTTTGTCTGGGATGATGGTACTAATAAATATATAATTATGTTAAAATTATGTCATCCTACCAAAGACTACCAGTATTTCATCAGTTTGGCACTCATACTTTATATAGTGAAGCTGACCTTTTCTCCCATGTATGCTAATGGTAAAGGATTAATAATATTAGGATATGAGGTGTAGAGTGATTAATTTCTAAGTTACAGAAGTTGTTTTATGACTAACCTAAAATACATTTAATGCTTTAAAAATATAAGGAAAGTTAATCCCTCAGTTTCTAAGCATTTGACAAAATATAATTACAAGTTCTTGGAAACATAATATACTATATATGTCAGATTTTCTGTGAAATTGGGTTCAAGGTGAAGGTCATTGTTTTGAACATTCTGTTAATTTATAGGATTAAATTTGATGAGCTGTGGTCTGCTATAAAAGGCAATCCATTACCAATGTGCTGAGTTTTCCAATACTATAAGATCTATACAATACATTTATGCTGTGATGGCACTTCTCTTGTTGATTAGTTGGAGTCCATTATTGATTTTGGCGAGGGAATTTAAGTTCATATTGGTCCTGAAATGACGTCAAGTAAAATTAGTATCTTCATAATAAACCTGTCCCCAGTACACTATGGTATAGGCTATATTGCTGTTCAATGAGATTTTGCTGACTCTGCAAAATATTCAGTAATAAGGCTTTTAATGATGTAAGGTTTCTCATCATGAAAGAAATGGTGACATTATATTAACCAAGTACATTAATGTATCACACAATTATTGACAAAACATCTAGTTGACTTATGAGGCTGTGTAGTGAGTTTACTATTATAATTACATTTTATTCAGAAGTATTGTCCTTAATTTAGTGTTTGGAGCGTGCAACGAATTTGAACATAGACTTTTCAAGAATAGTTAAACCATTGAATGGATTTCAACCAAACATTTAGTTCTGGAATCTGGAAAAAAGGAATATTCCTCTGTTGGTCCTCTTCCAAAAATGATGTAAAATTTTAATAATTTTGATGTGCTTGATCAATAGGTCTAAAAATTATTCTAGGGAGTGAAATATTTGAAAATCCAGGAGAAGTAACCGTATAAGGGCTTGAATATTTGGCAAGTAGCATTGTCGAGTGGTCTATTGAAAACATGGCTGAAAAATAGTGGAAACTAAATCTCTTAATTTAGTCTGTCTGTCCGTCAGTTAGCTTTTTCACCGTTTACACTCTAGCACTCTCAATTTTGGTCTTCATCAAACTTGGTCAGTAGTTGTATCTCAATGAAATATAGGTCAAGTTCGAATATGGGTCATGTGGGGTCCAAAACTAGGTCAAGAGGTCAAATAATAGGAAAACCATGTATAACTCTGGAGGCCACATTTTTGCTTTGATCTTCATCAAACTTGGTAAGTAGTTGTATCTCAATGAAATCTAGGTCAAGTTTGAAGTTGGGTCAAGGGGGGGGGGGTCAAAAACTAGGTCAATAGGTCAAATAATTGGAAAACTTTGTTAACACTCTGGAGGTCACCTTTTTGCTTTAACCTTCATGAAGTTTAGTCAAAATGTTTACCAAGATAGACCTTGAGGTCAAGTTCGAATATGGGTCATGTGGGGTCAAAAACTAGGTCAAGAGGTCAAATAATAGGAAAACCATGTATAACTCTGGAGGCCACATTTTTGCTTTGATCTTCATCAAACTTAGTTAGTAGTTGTATCTCAATGAAATCTAGGTCAAGTATGAAGTTGGGTCAAGTGGGGTCAGAAACTAGGTCAAAAGGTCAAATAATAGGAAAACCTTGTTAACACTCTGGATGTCACATTTTTGCTTTAATCTTCATGAAGTTTAGTCAAAATGTTTATCTTGGTGACCTTAAGGTCAAGTTCGAAGTTGGGTCATGTGGGGTCAAAAACTAGGTCAACAGGTCAAATAATAGGAAAACCTTGTTAAAATTCTGGAGGCCACATTTTTGCTTTGATCTTCATCAAACTTGGTTAGTAGTTGTATCTCAATGAAATCTAGGTCAAGTATGAAGTTGGGTCATGTGGGGTCAAAAACTAGGTCAAAAGGTCAAATAATAGGAAAACCTTGTTAACACTCTGGATGTCACATTTTTGCTTTAATCTTCATGAAGTTTAGTCAAAATGTTTATCTTGATGACCTTAAGGTCAAGTTCGAGGTTGGGTCATGTGGGGTCAAAAGCTAGGTCAAAAGGTCAAATAATAGGAAAACCTTGTTAACACTCTGGCGGTCACATATTTGCTTTGATCTTCACCAAACTTGGTCAGTAGTTGTATCTTAATGAAATCTAGGCCAAATGCGAAGTTGGGTCATGTTGGGTCAAAAACTAGGTCAAAAGGTCAAATAATAGCAAAACATTGTTAACACTCTAGAGGTAACATTTTTGCTTTGATCTTCACCAAACTTGGTCAGTAGTTGTATCTCAATGAAATCTAGGTCTAGTTAGAAGTTGGGTCATGTGGGGTCAACAACTAGGTCAAAAGGTTAAATAATAGAAAAACCTTATTAACACTCTGGAGGCCTCAGTTTTGCTTTAACCTTCATCAAGTAAAGTCAATATGTTTATCTTGATGACCTTAAGG
Organism: Spisula solida; assembly: GCA_947247005.1. Taxonomy (NCBI): domain Eukaryota; kingdom Metazoa; phylum Mollusca; class Bivalvia; order Venerida; family Mactridae; genus Spisula; species Spisula solida. Next base: position 7,235,315 of record OX365945.1, read on the forward strand.
TCAAGTTCAAAGGCCATGTTTAGCAGGTGAGCGCCCCAGGATCTATGATCCTCTTGTTAAAGATTGTATAAGTTATCATCCTCTGTTGAAAACAACAATTTTGGTCGAAAGGGGACAGCCCGGGACACCATCTAATTCAACCTAAATTGCATTGCACTTGGAAAATCATCAATAAATTGATCATTCTAATAATGCATCCACTTTTCCGTTTATGTATATATGTGATGAACATTGTTTCTCAGAATAAACTGTACCAGGACAACCTATTTTATGAAAAGGTGTAATTTTGTAGCCTCTATTTCCAGTGTGCATTGCACCGACTCATCTTGTGCACCTCATTATTTATTCATTGCCCTAATTGTAAATAGTTAATGATGTAAGCAGCATTTAAGCTGGTATAAGTTATTCACTAGATTGTAGTTTATCTTAAATTGACTTGCTGTTATCTAAGTACAGGCTGGGATCATCTAGTTTGCTGTAAGAATTCAGACTATGGCCTGTATAGTAAGTCTTCAGTGATTCAAATTGTGCAGAGTGACCACCCTACCAGTACTCTGACATTTGAGTATCAAACTGACTGAAACTGATATTGGCACAGTTTCCTTAAAATACACGAAACTTGTAGATACAAACATGTGAAATGTTCCTTCATGAGTATGCATATTTTACAAACTATACAGTGTCTTGTGCTAAAATGTTCATCCACTGTGGCTTATTTTAGTAGCTGGTTTGGAGTTTTCATAATCATCACTCAATGGCTATAATTATGGCTTCCTTAATACTTGCAATTTGCTTGTTTTGCAAAAGATAATAAATAAAAGTATTTTGCCTTCATACTACCTTCACTGGAAGGGGGCATGTAGCTTATACCATTATTCAAAGTATATTTTAACCTGAATTATTATTTTCTTTATAGACACAGCTCCAGCGGAGCAACAAGAGTTGTTTGTGAAGAAACTGCAGCAATGTTGTGCTGTATTCGATTTTATGGACCCTGTCTCAGACCTGAAGAGCAAGGAGGTGAAACGAGCATGTCTGAACGAACTAGTAGATTACATTACAGCAACCAGAGGAGTGCTGGTAGAACCTGTGTACCCAGAAATTGTCAGAATGGTAAGTCATGACACTTATCAGTCACATCATATTTGGTGTCCTAATTTGTCTGTAGCCTGAATGACTAGTCTAGGCATGAATGAGTGTCCTGAACTGCCTGTTTTCTGTTGTATGGAACAGCAAGGTGTTATCTCCTTGAAGGACCAACCTACTTTCACACTCATCACAAATAAACCATAACAATTAACATACAGGGAAGGAGTATTGAAGTTAATTTAACTTTAGTAACTGAATTCTTCTTAATTGGATGCAGTGGTCGGGGCATAGATCCCCTGAATCCAGATTTGAAGGTAGTTCAACTGTTTGTTTGAACCCTGACTGAGGCATTATTAAGGAATATGCCTGGCATCAAGATGTATACATGTATATTAAAGTTGAAATAACCTTAGAACCTTGTAATATGAAAGTTTAAACTTGAAAAAAGAATTTGGACTATTGTAAAATTTTTGTTATTTACATGTATGACTGAATATGACTGAAAGTCAGGTTTCCATTATGTGAAAAATCACCTTGGTATTAATAAAACTATTTGAATTCATTTTGTCATTCCTGTACATGTGAAAATAGCCCCTGTTTATCACTGTTTGAAACACTTATTTATCAACATTGTTGAATTTAAAGGAATATGTCCTGTTATTGACCCTGTTATGTAATGGAGACTATTATTGTCCACCTTGAAATTGACTGCAGATCAGTGTTTGTATATAAACCTTGAAGTTCTAGTTGCCATGTTCATCAATATTTGAACCCAGCTAGAAATTGATTCCTCATGGAAAACTTCTCTTACTTTCTCAATATTTCGGACAATACCTATAAGCAGTAAGTAGCCAAAACTCAGGTGGTCTAAAATTCTGCCAGGGATATGCTTGAGCATGCAATCTGCTATGGAACATTGTCCAATGTTTTGGTTAAACCTCTTGTCTGGCTGTAATGTGAGGATTTGTGTTTATTATACTTCCTTATCCCCAGTAACTTATTTCAAACTTCTGTCAAGCCAATGTTATGTGAGAGTCTTGGCTGTTTTATTGAAGTTAAGGTTTATGAAACATTTATTGATGTTGGACACTAATCCAATCACTTGTCAAACCATTTGTTTACAGGATTCCCTAGATCTATTCGTCTGTTCTATGAATTTGTAAACTGTAGACAATTAAATAAATGATATTTTACTGTGCCATTCTCTTGATTGCGTTTATCAAAGATGTGTTTTATCTTCAGTGTCATGTAATGACTTATCTTGTAACATTTGTCTGCACTGGATTTGTTTTCCTGATGCTATAGACATTTGTTGCTGTCTATGAACATCGAATGTCGGTTACCTAGTATGTTTGTTTACGTCATTGTGAGATTATTTAATACTCAATGGGAACATTTATTCCACAGTAAAAATTGCTTACTGTTTTATCAGTGATATTTGTGGATGATTATTTTTCACTGAATGTGTGGATGATGTTTACCTTGAGATCAAATCCATATGATTTATCAACTTCCAAAATGTGAAACTTAGTAGGGGTTTTCTTTCCAATTTTACAGATCAATGACTCCATGAAATTGCCATTTTACTGAAACACTAAATTTTTAACACCCATGTAAAGAAATGATTTTATGTCATAAGTACATTATGATATATATTAGCTGAAGCATTATTTCACTCCAGTGAATTGACTCATTTAATGTGATAAGTTATCCCTTGTTCTCAAGTATCCTTACCTTGTTATACTTCTCGTGTTGTATATGCATATATAGTACACTGATGTTAGGTCATGTGTGACCATTATGACAACCTGTGAAACATTATTATATACCAGCCTACATCAATAAATCCTCGATGATCTATTCATCTCTGTATAAACTTTCTATGAAACTAGTATAGTATAGAGGTCAGTTAAATTGTCACATCCACCTCTCTGTATGGTAACTGTAAGCAGTGTACCGCTATGTCTTCCTTTACTCTGTCACAGTAATGACGGTTATTGATCTAGGTTTCACTTATCCACTTACTGCTGAGCATGAGGGTTATTTCGTTCATATTTTACTAGAGTTTTATATATAGGCTATAGCCTAAGTACCTATACTTCACCTATAAAACCGAATAATTAGGCACAAAATGTGGCTTTTTGGACACTTTACTAAGCAAATCATCAGTCAATTCCTGTACATTAAGCTTTTTCTCCTCATCTTATTAAATATTTGTTAGACAAGGATTATAATTTGGTTGCTAATTAGTTTAGGGGGGAGAGGGTCCAGGATCAAGTTGGATTTACTTATTGGGTTTCAATTTGTTACAGTAAGGTATATAACCTAGAACTATAGATAAAAATATTACCTAAAACTTATTGTATTGGGATTTACAACTTAATGATAAAATATCTGCAGTAAAGTTAGCTAAACTTGACTAGTATGCTAAGTACAACAATTAGGTGTCCATGAATCTGTTTGAAATGTGCATGATCATGTATGCGAGCCGAAAATGTTAGCACAGGACATTCCACGCAGAAAGTTACGACCAAATAATCTCAGCAAGCACCAGTTTTACGATCTTTCTGCATCTATATGCCAATTTTTTCATTGTATATCACTTGCTGAACAGATTGTCAAAAATTGATTACAAACTTCTGATGGAAATCCTACACAACAAGTGTTTGATATTTTGTTAAATCAGCACATTATGTTATCAGTATTTGGGGTATATCAGTTACCAGGAATTGTATCTGGCTAGAATATTCTACCTACTCTATTCTCACTATGTTTGCCATATAACTTGGTGGTTTTACTTGTGGTTATAACATACATGTTATAGAATCAGTATTCTGGTTTTGTGGTCTGTCTGTAAATGGTCTTTTACTATTATATTAAAGTACTTTTGGTTAATTGAGAGTTGGTCTTTCACCTGCCTATTACAATGCATGTACTTCAGAGTCTAGTTATTGAAAAGTGAATATTGACCTTCCAGCTTTCAGGCTTACATGGTGGCACTTAATCATCTGTGTAGTTTGTTTGCCATCTTAATACATGAAGCGTTCTAATCAATGCTTTCAAACATGTTAGGTTACTCTTCTGTACCTTTATTGATTAATGTACAGTAGTACTTGATACCTCAAATAGTTTCATCTCAAAGTCCTTGAAACCAAGGTCTGTCAGTTCCAGCAAAATGATGATGTACTAGTATGCCTCAAATAGATAGATGGCTCCATTAATTTGCCCGGTCCAATGGCAGTTCAAGATTTTCCCGGTCCGACGGCAGTTCAAGATTTTTCCTGTCTGACGGCAGTTCAAGATTTTCCTGGTCCGACGGCAGTTCAAGGCACCAAAGTTGTACTCTACGTTTAAAGGGTTGAGAATACGTGTATGACTTGGTTTCCATGGAGACATCAAACTGTCAAGGACTGCTTAAAGGAGATTGATGTTCGATACTGGTATGTCATATAGCTGTAGGATGATCTTTGGTTCTGTAGTAAGGACAATGTCTCCTTGTAGACTTCATGCTGCACTTTTCTTGTATTAAACCAGAATTTAGATGTTGGTCATAATGGCCACTCAACAGTCATCCTATGATCAACTGTTCAATTTGGTTTATAACTGAAAAGGTATATTGCCTTGCAATTGACAATTAAAAGTGGTTGTGACAATTACATTCTGTCATTATGTGTTTCACATATCTATCATTCTATGACTCTTAGAGAACTGATTCTGGTGAAAAAGCTGTTCTAGAACACAGAATTTGTTATTTCAAATGATGGTGTAGGACTGTTGCTTGAAATAGCTGCTCCTTCAACAACTGATCATCCATACTTGGAATCGTAGAACTTAAAAGAGAGATTCATTAAAGAAACTGATTAGAATTGGAGACATTTAATTTGAATTTGATAGGTTTTTTAGGCAATGATCTAATCATGTAGGTGGAATGACTTAATCATTGTGTGTATATACACACCAGTCCTGTGATAGTTAGTTGGTGGAAATCTATGATCATCGTACATGTTTCATTAAAACACGCTAAATTTCTTGTCTTTCTTGTAATTTGTTTTTGTGAGCTCATCTTTTCTGCTGTTGTGGCATGTAGTTAAATTAATTACTTTGAAATGTTTTGGTTGATTTGTTTATTTGAAATCCAAATTCCAGTTATCCTGGTTTTAGACCTGGTTTGAGAAAGGTATAACTTGGTTTAAAATTAGATTGGTGATTTCTGCTTGGGAAGTTGTACAGGCATGGCATAAACAGGGCATCGGCTTGTGCTTGTTGCACTATATCTGATAATATTAGCCATGGTCTTGTGGACCTACAAACTTGTTTTTGCAGGGACCAAGGTTTAACTGAATCAATATATTATAACCCCTCGAAAACCTAGTATTGCTTGGTATTGGTTGATCTCCTTGTAATTACATTTTTCATTCATGCTCGTCATCCTTCAATATACAATAAAATGTTAATTAGAGATTAATAACTGGGCGCGCTGTGGCATTGTATGATAATATCCCCGGCACGACGATAATGGCTCGAGGGCGCTAGCCCGAGTGCCATTATCAAGAGCCGGGGATATTATCATTCAATGCCATAACACGCCCATTTATTGAACTGTTTAATATACATGTTCCGGCGAAGAAAATATATGAAAGCACTCAATGTCAACATCTTACATAACAGTATAGAATAAAGGTTATACGTCTCCATTCGTCAATTGATACGAATGAACCTTTGAAACAACGAGAAATATCATAGCACGGTGCAATTCTCATTCGGAGGCAAAATGGAACTAAAAGAAAATGGTCAATAAAATATTATGTCTTTTTAGTAAAATAATGAAGTATGGATGTCCCATTTTCCTTAATTTATTAGGCCTAGCCTTCAAGCGTAAGTTTCGACGTGTATGTACAATAGGAGCCGTACGTTTAACGTAAATTTCGCACGATCGCAGGGCGATTATTGATCACGTCATCGATAGTCCCGGGGATATTATCAGTTTCAACATTTTGATAATAATATCCCCGTTGGGGCGATAATACAGTCTTTGCCAACGTAAAAATGATACTATATATAGTAACAGGTGTATTAATGTCCTATAATGTTTACATTTTAGCATTAAATTGAACTATTATAGTATTTTCTTCCTAGACATTTTATGTAGTGGCTGGTTATATGACTTTTTAAGTATATTTTGTTGTCGTCATATTATCATTTCTCTCTGACTTGACTGATTGTCGTTGGTTAAACATTGCAGACTTTTTGTGATTCAATTTAGTTTCTTTCTTTTCAAATTACTTTAATTTGTTTTACTTTCGTATTTTCATTGATCAGGTTACATGTCAGTTTGTATTGTTGTGAATGTTTGCCATAAGGAGGATTTCACTTTCTCTAATATTGTCCAGCCATGTGTGGATCTAGAGGGGGGACCAGGACTAGGGATCTGGACCCCACCCCTGCAATTGTAGTAAAATGGGGTCAGTTTTAGCTTGACTATTCAAAGACTTAAGAAGAGCTATTGTACTACCGTCCGAGGAGGTGTTGGCATTTTTTGGCAAGTTTCTATTTTAGAGTATATCTGATGTATTCAAGGTCTAAGTTGATGATTCTAAAAATAGAAAATCAGTTTCTACTCATTAAAACTAGGTTAGAAATGAGATATTGGATTGAACTTGCTGTACAGGTTGTTTGTATGAAGGTGCATCTTGTAAAAGAAAATTGGGCTGCTGAGGTCAAGGTCGCTTAGTATAATTTGACAATCTGTTTTGGGCCAAAGTTTAGTTAAGAACGAGATATTGTGGCATTAGGCAGCTTATGTGAGGACTCCACTTAGGAATGTAATCAAGGCTGATGGGGCCTATTGTTATAAAAAAATGGAAAATCAGTCTCTGACAAAGTGCTGTAGTCGAGCCTGGGGCATGTTTTGTAACGCTCTTGTATATATTAACACTAGCTTGTCAGGGCTTTACCCTAATAATCTAATCAGGGCACCTCTCTTAAGGACCCATGAGAAAAAAATTCTGGTTGGAACCCTTGCTGAGAAAAAATAGCTGGTCCGACTAGGTCAACACTATCCCCCCCCCCCCCATCCCACTGGTTGGTACTGAAATTGACTAAACCTAGGCTGATTGATTACTTGAAAACATTTAATCTTGAGCCTAGTGTCCTTTATACTGTGTTTTTTCATTCAGGTTAACTCAATTGATTTTGAGGTCCAAGGTCACAGTGACATAATGAAAATGGCCTAGTTTGAAGTCAGTAGAGGACATGAAGTTATTATAATTGCTGTACAGTTGTATACCTTCTGTATCTTTGTAAAAAAACCTTGACAGATAATGTACACCCTCTGGATATTGACGAGTCAATGGAGTACAGGGTTAATTCACACACTTCTCACATATAAAATACTGTCTGTCTTAGTTGCTTATCAGTTTGAAATCTGTAGGAATGTATGTATCAGTTATAGAACTATCTTCTTCAGTTCATTGAACTTTCACTACTGCTGTACATGTTGTAATAAAATGTTTTATAGTGAAATTTATATATTATAGAAATCAGTAATTCACAATCCTGAATGTATTGGTATCATTGACTGCATTCAAATCACTGAACATTGTACCTGCATACTGTTGTAATAATGTAAAGCTTTCTAGCAGCAAAACTAAAGGTGTGATAGAAGGCTTTCTATTTATAGTAACGCCTGCCAGAATCATCAAGATACATATCTATTTTCTCTGTATGTTCAGGAAAGCTCGCCAGACTGTGTTTAGATGCTGCTTGTAGGAGATACCCATGTAAAAAGCATGTGTTGTAAAATAATCCTTGAAATATTCTTACTTGTTCTATTGGGAGGGGATAGGTCCTGTGTTATTCTCCAAAGTTATTTATAATTTGGCTGAAGTAGACTGCTACCATCTTTGAATTGATAAATGTTCAGCTTGTGATTTATATTCATAGACTGGTGATTAAAATTGTTTCCGTAACTAGGCTTACATGTACCTTACTGAGGGTTCAATAAAATCTATGCTATGAGTGAAGGAGTCTCCCCCTGTGTAATATAAGATGACAATCACAGACATATGCTTCACTGGCTTGACTTCAGAACTAACTGTTACACTCTGTAATTACAGGATCTGTTAGTTCCTGTCTGTGACAAATCACATTGATTTCAGTCTGTAATTTGTCGGCCACCCACTGTTGATTAGACACTGTTGAGTAACTGTAGGTTATTTTCATGTCAAGCAGAGCATAGCCTTCTACTTCACTGTTAAGGAAGCTTCAAAAATATTTACTTGTTACTGTGTGTCCAGTATAGGGTTTTACATCAAAGAAAAATGTATGTAAATAAATAAATATATGCAGAAATTGTTGTCCAAAGGAAAGGATATTTTGATTTTTTGCCAAGAGATTTGCAATTTAATCTTTGTTTTGTTTGCCAAAATTATGCCTGTTGTTTATTTATGGAGCAGTCTGACAATTGTAACATATAGGACAATAAAGTTAAATAAATATTGGGTTATTGATACTACCCTATGAAGTAAATAATTGCTTTAAGTTTTTATACTAATGCTGCCCAATGATATATATGTTTTTCCTAAGTTGGCCTTATTTTACTTTGGCTGGAATCCTGGATGTGATCTAAAATTGACATATAAACTGTTAGACCCATAGGAAGTTTGAGCCCAGCATTGAGTTGAACATGAAACCTGATGTTTGATTTTGCTGGCATCATGAGAGCCTGGTGTTTGGTTTTGCTGAAATAATGGGGACCTGGTGTTTGGTTTTGCTGGTGTTGGATTTTGCTGGAATCATGAGAGCCTGGTGTTTGGTTTTGCTGAAATAATGGGGACCTGGTGTTTGGTTTTGCTGGTGTTGGATTTTGCTGGAATCATGAGAGCCTGGTGTTTGGTTTTGCTGGTGTTTGATTTTGCTGGTGTTTGATTTTGCTGGAATCATGGGGGCCTGGTGTTTGATTTTGCTGGAATCATGGGGGCCTGGTGTTTGGTTTTGCTGGAATCATGGGGCCTGGTGTTTGGTTTTGCTGGAATCATGGGGCCTGGTGTTTGGTTTTGCTGGAATCATGGGGCCTGGTGTTTGGTTTTGCTGGAATCATGGGGCCGGGTGTTTGGTTTTGCTGGAATCGTGGGGGGCCTGGTGTTTGGTTTTGCTGGAATCATGGGGGCCTGGTGTTTGGTTTTGCTGGAATCATGGGGCCTGGTGTTTGATTTTGCTGGAATCATGGGGCCTGGTGTTTGATTTTGCTGGAATCATGGGGCCTGGTGTTTGGTTTTGCTGGAATCATGGGGCCTGGTGTTTGGTTTTGCTGGAATCATGGGGCCTGGTGTTTGGTTTTGCTGGAATCTTGGGGCCTGGTCACAGTGGTGTTTCGTTTTACTGGAATCTTGGGGCCTGGTGTTTGGTTTTGCTGGAATCTTGGGGCCTGGTGTTTGGTTTTGCTGGAATCTTGGGGCCTGGTGTTTGGTTTGGCTGGAGTCATGTTTCAGCAGTTAGTAGATTTATAACATTATGAACATGTCACCCTATCAATTCCATGGTTTTATCAGTTGTGATATCTTTGAAGACTTATAACTCTAGTATAATCTTCATCAAGTTCATGTTTCTGATTCTCCCTTGCATTTATTCTCCGTCTTATAGCTTGTATTGATCCCGGCTTTGTTCTATGATTTATCTTTAAATTGCTTGATGTACTTAATCTTTATCATCATACATAAACTAGCAAAGCATCATGGTCATTGTTTGTGGTGAAAGCGTGATTCCAAGAATTGGTCATATTTTATGCTGGTCAGCTGTGATGTGAGAGAATTGGTCATATTTTATGCTGGTCAGCTGATCTGATTGACAGTAATGGATCAATAGATTCACTTACAGTTGTTGCTGATACTACTGCGCTTATGTTTTGTACGTTTACGTCTCCTAAGTGTCAAACGCTATGTGTTCTTCCTGACTAATTTTCTAGCAATTAGATTTACTGCTGTTTCAGCTATTTTATTCCTGTGGATGAAGTGTCGTCATTACGGTCATTTTCTGGGAACCTATTGGCTATTTCGAAGTCTGAATAAATAAACTAGAAAGAATATATATACATAACTTACCTTCTGGTAAAAATTGGTGTAGTTTGAAAGAAGCTTCATATGGGCTGTCAAATGCCGTCTGTGGCTAGAGAATGTCATATAGGGCTGTCAAATGCCTACTGTGGCTAGAGAATGTCATATAGGGCTGTCAAATACCTACTGTGGCTAGAGAATGTCATATAGGGCTGTCAAATGCCTACTGTGGCTAGAGAATGTCATATAGGGCTGTCAAATACCTACTGTGGCTGGAGAATGTCATATAGGGCTGTCAAATACCTACTGTGGCTGGAGAATGTCATATGGGCTGTCAAATGCCTTCTGTGGCTGGAGAATGTCATATGGGCTGTCAAATGCCTTCTGTGGCTGGAGAATGTCATATGGGCTGTCAAATGCCTACTGTGGCTGGAGAATGTTACATGGGCTGTCAAATGCCTACTGTGGCTGGAGAATGTCATATGGGCTGTCAAATGCCTACTGTGGCTGGAGAATGTCATATGGGCTGTCAAATGCCTACTGTGGTTGGAGAATGTCATATGGGCTGTCAAATACCTACTGTGGCTGGAGAATGTCATATGAGCTGTCAAATGCCTACTGTGGCTGGAGAATGTCATATAGCCTTAGAGGGCTGTCAAATGCCTAATGTGGCTGGTGAATGTCATATATGGCTGTCAAATGCCTACTGTCGCTGCTGGTGAATGTCATATGGGGCTGTCAAATGCCTACTGTGGCTGGTGACTGTCATATGGGCTGTCAAATGCCTACTGTGACTGGTGAATGTCATATGGGGCTGTCAAATGCCTACTGTGGCTGGTGAATGTCATATGGGCTGTCAAATGCCTACTGTGGCTGGTGAAAGTCATATGGGCTGTCAAATGCCTACTGTGGCTGGTGAATGTCATATGGGCTGTTAAATGCCTACTGTGGCTGGTGAATGTCATATGGGGCTGTCAAATGCCTACTGTGGCTGGTGAATGTCATTAGGGGCTGTCAAATGCCTACTGTGGCTTGAGATTGTAAACTTAAACAGAAATTCCAAACTTAAATAAGTAAGATGATTTCATTTGATCATCCATTGAAAATTGAATGCAGAAACATGTAATACAGTCAACTCTCGTTATCTCGAATTTCACGGGACCGTGGAAATTACTTCGAAATAACGAAAATTCGAGATAGAATTTTCGGCATCGAAGTTGCAAGTTTTCCAGTTTCTGTCATTTTACGCCGCCATATTGTTACGGTCGTAAGAACGACATATTCGTGAGAATTGCTTGTTGTGATATTTATGTACATGTATTTCTCCTCGAGAAAAAGCATTTTATTTTAATTATTATTTTTACAAACAATTGTTCGAGATGACATGTTTATTGATGTTAGTACTAACCCGAAGCTTTATGACATGTTTGCGCAAATTTTTGCAAACAAATATTTGTTCAACAATGGAAGGCGCGAAAATTACAGGTAAATCGAAGATTTCAGACAGGCGAAGTGTGAAAAACATTCGACGCTAGTCGAATACGATCAGACTTCGACCCGACTTCGAGATGAACAATAGATTTAAAGTGCAAATTGGTTAATCGGGACCAAAAAATAATTCGACATAACGAAAAATTCGAGCCGAATTCGAGCCGAAACTTCGAGATGGGTCTCGAGATTTCATATAGACAAAGAAGGAGAAAAATCGGGACTTGAAAAAAACTTCGACATAACGGAAAATTCGATATAAGCGAGTTCGAGATAACGAGAGTTGACTGTAGATGTAATTCATGTTCTTGGAAGGTCCACCAGAGACCAAGAAAGAATTTGACGTGTCCCATTGAAGTCATGAGGGTTTATGGGCTTGGCTTGTTGGAAGTGGTGTAGGGGCTACTGTGCTAGTGAATAAACAACGATGTACCTCAATGTATAGTTTAATGATGGTGAATATTGAATCAAGATTTGTGCTAAAGGTTCTGCCTGCCGTGAATCTGGTGCTGAACATTATTGGATTCTCTCAGATAATGGTTATATTAATTGGTATGTATATGGAGTATTAATTTTGTCTGTTGATATTTTCCTGTGTTTGTTTGTTATCACATTCTTATCTTATAATAGAACATTTACATAACTTCATAGAACAGTTATAAAACTCGCAGTCTTCACAGTGTTTGCTGATGACATGCTTGAAGGGATGGCGTGAAAATTGGTTGTCTGGTTCTGACAGATACCTTGTATGGTGTTATATACGGCTCATTATATGGCATTGTTATACCTGGTTAGAAGTCGTTGTAACCTGGCTGCCTTTGTTCTCTTCATTTCTTGTATTTTATTTTGTTTTCTCCTGGAAAAAGAAATACCTTCTGGGTCCCTTGCTTTAATTGAAAAATACATACTGTCAAATGTTGCTGGCTGCAGTCTCCACCAGTTCTTCTGATAACTGATACAGACAGGAAGTTTGTATGGTTTGTTTCTCCAAATATAGCACCATATTGTACAACATACTGAACACACAGAGAAACAATGACAAATAAAACGTACACCTAACTGTATATTGTTACTATTATATGTCTGTTGTGACTTGACTGCTCTTGTTGTGAAGTTGAAAAATTTGGATCTGAAAGCTGAAATTTGTTCACCCAATTTCATTTAACTGTGTGTTTATTGCTAAATAAGTGTCTTTTTACAAGCAGATTGGGTTTTATGGATTTGGTTGGGTATTTCCCCCTATAGAATGTCAATATGTTGTCAGTAATGTTTTGATTTTCTGTATATTTCTGTCATTCAAAATTGTGATGAATAATCAGTTTTGAAATTATTGTACTGGTATGAACATATCTGACAGTCTTCCATTGCTAAAGTCAGATCTCGATACAACGACGCTGTTTGTTTCCAAGAAAAATGTCGTTATAACGAATATGTCGGTATACTGAATTGATACAAAGAGCATTTTGATACTTTTGTCCCCAAATTTGATGTCGGTATAATGAATTTGTCAGTATACCGGATGTCGTTATAACGAGATCTGACTGTACATGATTAATGCATTTAAATTGGGAGTGTACGGAAGTTAGTTTAGTTTATACTAATTTATTTAAGGTCGATTGTGAAACAAGTTATTTTCCAACTTATATTAATCACTCTCGACACCTCATTCCTGATGTTATCCATCGCCACGAGGGTATGAGGAAGAGAGGCCAGTTTCTTTTTCATGCTGAGCGTCAAGCAAGATAATTTCTGGTACCATTTATATTTCGTCTTTGGTATGCTGCGGCCCCACTCGAAGCGAACGCTCAACCACCACGGAAGTTGGAGATGGTGAAGCGCAGATCAGCACGGATAGTCTTCTCAGACTATCGAAAGACCAGCAGCGTGACATCAATGTTGCAGCAGCTCCAGTGGCCGTCACTTCAAGATAGCAGGGCACAAGCCAAGGTCACCATGATGCACCGGATTGTATACCAGCTGGTTGAAGTCCCAACAACACACCTCACTCCAATCTGCTGAGTTAGAGGTCATGGACTCGCCTACATGGTGCCTTTCCCCAGAACCCTATGTTATTAGAGATTCTTCTTCCCAGACACCATCCGCCTATGGAACAGCCTTCCCAGTCAGTCATCAGCTGCCCTACCATTGACAGTTTCAAGAGGGAAGTGCAGTCAGTCACCCTACGCTAGACTCGTATTGGACGTTTTTAACCACACTATAAATAGTTGAACTTTTAAATATTCACTGTAAATATTGTACAGACACCTTTCACCGCCATGCGCCAGTACGAGTTTGAATCCCTGTAAGGGGCCGGATTTGTGAGCTGCTAGGTAGTTAATGGTTGCCTACGTGTGCCGACCTGAGTGGTTAGCGCTTTCGACTACCAATCCGGAGGTCCCTGGTTTCGAATCCTGCCAGGGCAACTGGAAATTTCAGAAATGCTATTCATTGTTTCCCACCCAACTGGAGATGAACTGGTTGAGAACCAAGAGGTAGTCTCCCGTGTATATATGTACCAAGGAGTCTATTTGGAAAGAGCTAGGGCAGCCTGTCAAGATTCCTTGTATCACACTAACTTTCTTTTCCCTCAAAGCCAGAGATCATTGGCCGGGATAAAACCGTATGTCTCAGTCCAATGCAAAAAAGTAATATACAATATGATTGAGTATTTTATTTTATGCTGGCTATACTTTTATTAGATGTTAATTCTTGTGATTGATTCAATTATTCCCTGTAAAAATCTCTTTCTTTCCTTGTATATACCATAATATCATTGATGAAGTGAATTGATTTCTAGGAGCAGATGAATGAAATCTGTCCTATAGTGACCCATTAAAGTGTTACGGATGGCTTGTTATAACATTCATGAAAGTATGACTTTCATGCTATTGTAATTATATTGTACTTGGGTAACATTGATGTGGGATGTTTGATGTTAAACTGTTGTAACTGTGTCTTAGTTTCCCTCAGTTACGTTGGTTCTGCAGCAAAACTTCTGGAATGTAGCGGTGAAAAAGTGAAGTAATTGGTTTGTTTCTAAATACTATAGTAATGATAAATGAGATTTTGAAGGGTAAACATCATGTTTTCATATTGTTGTCGTTGAGGAAGCTACATGGTAGACAAGGAAGTACATGTATTACTGGTGGTTGGTTGATTCTAGATGACTACAAATCCACCTCTGTAACATAATCATAAAGCATCCTCTTCGAGTGTGTGAGGTCTCTGGTTCAATCCCTGGTTATGACTTACCAAAGTCATTAAAAATGGTATTGGTATATCTCCCTTTCATGATGCCTAACATTGTAGCCTTGTTAGTTCCAGGTAACTGCTGGTTCGACTGGTAGTTTTCATATGAATGAAATACTGTCAACCAGTGGGACATGAAACACCGTATAAAAAATTCAGTATTATATATTGATGTTATTATTTATAATTCCAGATTGCCTGCAATATCTTCCGTACTTTACCTCCAAACGACAACCCTGAGTTTGATCCCGAGGAAGATGAACCCACACTGGAAGCTTCATGGCCACACCTACAGGTAACTGTAACGATACCTATAATGGTATACATATATATGGCATTGAACCCATAACACATGGTACATGTGTGCCGAAAATATTATATCAAAAATATAAGTACATTTTTTAGAATGGTCAGACTCCTATTCATTCAAACGTTGGTGAAAATAAGTCTGGAAAATGTGTCCTAGAAACATGTGTCTTGCTACACCCTGCTTATAATGGTGGCTGCTTATAATGGTGGCTGCTTATAATGGTTGTGTCACCCTAGTCGATCTTCAGCCCAGTTAGCGCAGTGGTGCGGGATAGTAAACTTGCTTACTTCTCTAGGGATCTGGGTTGGAATACTAGGTCAGGAAGGTTGTTTTCATACGTTACATTGGCTATGATCATGTCATTGGTGTGTGAAGAATTGTCTGTTGTGTTCTAAGAGCAAGCAGAAACTGGTTTATAATTCCATGAAAACTGGTTAAGTCAACTGGCCACTGAATATGTACGAAAAACAACGCTTAACATGATAAAAACAAACAAACAAAACAGAAACATTGTAGGAATGTCCAAATAAATTCAATTCCCTGTAGCTTTTTGCTTGGTCTCTGGCCAAAGTCTTGCGAGTTAACAAGCTATCAATCATAACTTCATAACCAGTATATGTCAGACATATTTCTTTTGGTCCGACAAATAATTCCTATAATAATTGTAAGTTTCTCTGATTTTACGTCAGGCAATCTGTTTAACAATTTCAGGAAGCTTGTCCATTTGTATGAAGATTAAGTCTACATAGACTGCCATCAATGTTGTTTAGAATGATAATTACTGCAATGTGTCCTGTCTTTACATTGTAAAATACTGTCTGACAATGTCCATCAATTGTCAGTTAATATTTTACAGCCGGTCTATTGCCATAATATCAGTGATCATTCATAAATAAATCACAAATTTTCAGTTTATTATAGAAATAGAAAGTGTCCACAATTATACAAGCTATCAGCATTCATTGTGTATTAACTTTGTCTCTGACTGTGTTAGAAGTTAATTTGTCTGTGTCGTGTCCCCTTCCTGTATTGTAACTTTATCTGAAGACGTAAGACACAAAGACACATCTAATTTGAATCTAGACATGTTTCACTGACTATGTGATTGACATTTGTATATTTCAGATTGTATATGAATTCTTTCTAAGATTCCTTGAATCTCCTGATTTTCAACCCAGCCATGCAAAAAGGTTTATTGATCAAAAATTTGTGCTACAAGTAAGTACTCTAGCCTCTCTCAGTGTTAATGATTATTGGTGCAGTGACAATTTGTGTGTGTGTTAGTGAGAGAGGTTTATAGTCTAGAGACCTTAATTTCAATACAGTACAACCATCTTCAGAGTAGCCCTCTGTAGAACAACAATCTCTCTGTAACAACCCCTTCAACATTTCCATAAACTAATATTTTCTGTAAATTTAACCTCTATAGAGCTACAACCTCTGTACAATGGCCACTATTTGCAGCTCTCAAAGGTTGTACTTTTTGTCCTGGTGTTAAAAAAGAAACTGACTTTTTGTTGATCAATTTTGACTAAATGATTATTGTATTTGTTTGATATTTAAATAAGTTTAAACTAGTTTAAATAGTTTAGATATTGTTAACCTGTTTTTACAGTGAAAAAAAACAACTTATTTAATATGTTGGCAAATTCTGCATGTAGTTTGGCAGATAGTCGTCAGCAATTTATGTTGTGTCACATGTACATCTAAAACTATGGTTGCTATAGTCATGAAACATTGCAGAAATGTTAGGTCAGTATATGAAGATGTGCACATTGGGTTTGGGTTATTGCTGGAACCAAGTGTTGTAGACTTGTTTCCTTGTTTCTTGAATAGCCTCCACACAGGGAAGACTCGGCCAACATGTCTAAACCTAGAATTTTGACGCTTGTACAGTAATAAACTGAAACAGATACTACAACACAATAGGATATATTATTGAATACCATGAAATTGATTCAATTCAACATTGCTTTTTCTTTTTCAGTTGTTAGAATTATTTGACAGTGAAGACCCAAGAGAGAGGGACTTCCTTAAAACTGTGCTACATCGGATATATGGGAAATTCTTAGGATTAAGAGCTTTCATTAGAAAACAAATTAATAATATATTTCTTAGGTAAGTAATTGTCTGTTGTACCAGAGAGACATTGAGAGTTAGCGTGATTTGCATGTTTAACATAGACGTATTGGGAAAACAATTTCGAGCTCTGAATTTAATGGCTTAATAATTGATTCCGATGTCAAGATAGAACAGAACTTGGATATATGCATTTCCTCACAGGACTGTTTGAAATATGACCCCCCCCCCCCCCCCCCAAATCAGGCCTCAACAAATATTTTTAAAAGCACTCGTCCTGCAATATAGACAAAGAAGAAAACCCCAAAATCTCACTTGTCCTGCTATATAGATAATAAAGGAAGATATTGTGCAGGACGAACGGACGAGTGGATTCATTGAGGCCTGCAAATACTATATCATGTTCCTATGAACATGTTTCTGGAATCAATTTTATTTGATGGTAACAATTCAAATATTTATGATTACTTTTCAGTCTTGGCAGGTCTTTTGTCTCCTGCATTAGTAGGGGCCTATATTCCCTGTGTAGTAGGGGCCTATAAATAATGTATTTCCTAGAATAATTTCTTTAAATTCATGCCCAAAATACTGATATCTACCTCTACTAAATCAGTTCCCCATGTTGACAAAGTATGTGTTCTGATATTTTTCTCCAAATGAAAGCGAAGCTACTTTCCTATCACCTATTACAAGTTGGAAAGAAAAAAACTGCTATATAATATATCATGTTTGTTTATAATATTAGCTATACCAAATATGCAGACTTTTTGTCACTCACTTGATGACACAACCCTTCAACCTATGTAATCACAGAAATAAACCAAATCACACATACAGTTATTTCCTATGAAATAACTTCCTGCTGTCTGGGTGACATTTTCTGCACTCCTTGATCAGCTGGTTATCACCATCTGCACGTCTAAAGTCTCATATTTCTGAGGCATCTCATTCCCCCTACATGGCTTCATGTTAATCCCTACATACTTATTTATATCATGTAACATCGTATTGGATCCTAATTGAGATCTGATAGATCCGTGTAGTACGGTCACATGACATGTCTCATGGAACGGTTAGCTCACAGATCTGTGAAGTACGGTCACATGACATGTCTCATGGAACGGTTAGCTAACCGATCTGTGTAGTACGATCACATGACATGTCTCCTGGAACAGTTAGCTAACAGATCTGTGTAGTGCGGTCACATGACATGTCTGCTGGAACGGTTAGCTAACAGGTCTGTGTAGTGCGGTCACATGACATGTCTGCTGGAATGGTTTGCTAACAGACCTGTGTAGTATGGTCACACGACATGTCTCCTGGAACGGTTAGCTAACAGATCTGTGTAGTACTTTCACAACATGGCATGTCTCCTGGAACAGTTATCTAACAATGTAGTAGGGTCACATGACATGTCTCCTGGAACAGTTAGCTAACAGATTTGTGTAGTACTGACACATGGCATGTCTTCTGGAAGGGTTATCTAACTGATCTGAGTAGTACGGTAACATGACATGTCTCCAGGAATGGTTCACTGAAAGTTCCGTGTAGTACGGTCATATGGCATGTCTCTTGGAACGGTTAGCTTACAGATCTGTGTTGTACGGTCATATGATATTTCTCCTGCAACAGTTAGCTAACAGATCTGTGTACGGTCACATGGCATGTCTACTGGAACGGTTAGCTAACAGATCTGTGTATGGTCACATGGCATGTCTACTGGAACGGTTAGCTAACAGATCTGTGTACGGTCACATGGCATGTCTACTGGAACGGTTAGCTAACAGACCTGTGTAGTATGGTCACATGACATGTCTACTGGAAGGGGTAGCTAACAGATCTGTGCACGGTCACATAGCATGTCGACTGGAACAGTTAGCTCACAGACCTGTGTAGTACGGAACATGATATGTCTCCTGGAATGGTAAGCTAACAAATCTGTGTAATACGGTCACATGACATGTCTCATGGAACAGTTATGGTCACATGATATGTTTCCTTGAATGGTAAGCTAACAGATCTGGGTAGTACGGTCACATGACATGTCTCATGGAACGGCTGGCTGACACATTCATCATTAGGTCTCATTTATATTGCCTTGTAATTCTGATATCATAAAACTGTGTGATTGGTGTCGTTCTGATATCATATAGCTGTGTGGTTGGTGTCATTTATGATCTGTTAGGACTACAAACCTCACACAAATAATTGGTTACCACAATTTCTTACGACCAGTGGTTGTCAATAGATGGTAGTGTTTTGTTATATGATATAAATACCTTGACTAGGTCAAAGGTGTCCAGTTGTGTTGGAAAATATGAATGGTAACTATATCTTCTCTGTGTTCTTGCCATCTTGTGTACATGAAATAACACAAAAGTAACTGGTTATTAGTGTAGACATTGTTAGAATGTTTACATTGTTTCGAACACGACTGCATTCAATCAACGCTTAAGCCTAGATGGAAGTCTTGTCCATAAAACTAGCTAAGTCTATTAGGGGCCATAATTCTGTTGAAATATTGGATAGTGTTACATTGCTTTGACAATGTAACAAGTTTATGATGGTAAACAAGTATGCCAAGTTTGAAAGCAACGCCTTGATCGACATAAAAAATATTTGAGTTTCAACAACTTTAAAATTTTGGTTAACAGTTTTGAACGGACGGACAGGGCAATCCCTATATGCCTCCTTATCAGTAGATGCTGGGGCATAAAAAACCCTTACTTCTGCCAAACTCATTAAACATTTCCTGTCTTGCTGGTTATCACCAATATTAGTCAATCACATTTGGCCATTGTTATATCATTAAACTTGTCGTTTTTGGTGTCACATTTTCATGTGTCTTGCTTTTACCTTTTGGGACTGAAATCTGATTTGTATGATCTGATTGTATTATATTGAGTCAACAAAATTGGATTTTGGATAAATGTGATCGGCCATACCGTTGGTAATATGATAATTCAATAATGTTATGGTGATTTTCAGGAAATGTTGTTTGATAAATGTAAATGTGGTTTTTGTCAGTGGGATTTGTAGAGTGTTTGTTATGTAACAGTATCATAGGCCATAGTAGGTTTGGTTTGAAATATGTCTATTCTATTGTGTGACAGGATTGTAGGGAGTGGCAATACCACTGTATCATTGTTAACATAAGCAAAGATGCTCACATTCTATGTTGAACTAGTATTCTCAGTGGCTTGTAAGAAAGTTGGTCAGTGGCTGTAAGTACCAATATTCTATCCTCATAATCCTCAATTACATTATCTGTTGTACTGAAACAATTATACTGTATACTAGGGGCAGTTTAGTCCTTGTAGATCATCTAATCAAACATACAATCCTGGTCATACTTCACTTGCCTTGAGTTCTAGCCTAGATGCTAAAATTGCAGACAATAAACATTCAAGATTTGTTAAAAACCTCTAAGTTCGTCTTAAATCTATGATGTAGTCTAGTATTAGATCTATGGTGTAGTCTACAATCCGGTATTAGATCTATGGTGGAGTCTACAGTCTGGTATTAGATCTATGGTGTAGTCTACTGTCCAGTAGTAGATTTATGGTGTAGTCTACAGTCCAGTAGTAGATCTCTGGTGTAGTCTACAGTCCAGTAGTAGATTTGTGGTGTAGTCTACAGTCCAGTAGTAGATCTATGGTGTAGTCTACAGTCCAGTAGTAGATCTGTGGTGTAGTCTACTGTCCAGTAGTAGATATATGGTGTAGTCTACAGTCCAGTAGTAGATCTGTGGTGTAGTCTACAGTCCAGCAGTAGATCTATGGTGTAGTCTACTGTCCAGTAGTAGATATATGGTGTAGTCTACAGTCCAGTAGTAGATCTATGGTGTAGTCTACAGTCCAGTAGTAGATCTATGGTGTAGTCTACAGTCCAGTAGTAGATCTATGGTGTAGTCTACAGTCCAGTAGTAGATATATGGTGTAGTCTACAGTCCAGTAGTAGATCTATGGTGTAGTCTACAGTCCAGTAGTAGATATATGGTGTAGTCTACAGTCCAGTAGTAGATCTATGGTGTAGTCTACAGTCCAGTAGTAGATCTATGGTGTAGTCTACAGTCCAGTAGTAGATTTATGGTGTAGTCTACTGTCCAGTAGTAGATATATGGTGTAGTCTACAGTCCAGTATTAGATCTATGGTGTAGTCTACTGTCCAGTATTAGATCTATGGTGTAGTCTATAGACCAGTATTAGATATATGGTGTAGTCTACAGTCCAGTAGTAGATCTGTGGTGTAGTCTACAGTCCAGTAGTAGATCTGTGGTGTAGTCTACTGTCCAGTAGTAGATCTATGGTGTATAGATCTGTGGTGTAGTCTACAGTCCAGTAGTAGATCTATGGTGTAGTCTACAGTCCAGTAGTAGATCTATGGTGAAGTCTACAGTCCAGTAGTAGATCTATGGTGTAGTCTACAGTCCAGTAGTAGATATATGGTGTAGTCTACAGTCCAGTAGTAGATCTATGGTGTAGTCTACTGTCCAGTAGTAGATCTGTGGTGTAGTCTACTGTCCAGTGGTAGATCTATGGTGTAGTCTGCAGTCCAGTAGTAGATATATGGTGTAGTCTACAGTCCAGTAGTAGATCTATGGTGTAGTCTACAGTCCAGTAGTAGATCTATGGTGTAGTCTACAGTCCAGTAGTAGATTTATGGTGTAGTCTACTGTCCAGTAGTAGATATATGGTGTAGTCTACAGTCCAGTATTAGATCTATGGTGTAGTCGACTGTCCAGTATTAGATCTATGGTGTAGTCTATAGACCAGTATTAGATATATGGTGTAGTCTACAGTCCAGTAGTAGATCTGTGGTGTAGTCTACAGTCCAGTAGTAGATCTGTGGTGTAGTCTACTGTCCAGTGGTAGATCTATGGTGTATAGATCTGTGGTGTAGTCTACTGTCCAGTGGTAGATCTATGGTGTATAGATCTGTGGTGTAGTCTACTGTCCAGTAGTAGATCTATGGTGTAGTCTACTGTCCAGTAGTAGATCTATGGTGTAGTCTACTGTCCAGTAGTAGATATGTGGTGTAGTCTACTGTCCAGTAGTAGATCTATGGTGTAGTCTACAGTCCAGTAGTAGATCTGTGGTGTAGTCTACAGTCCAGTAGTAGATCTATGGTGTAGTCTACTGTCCAGTATTAGATCTATGGTGTTGTCTACAGTCCAATATTAGATCTATGGTATAGTCTACAGTTCAGTATTATATCTATGGTGTAGTCTTCAGTCCAGTTTTAGTTCTACAGTGTAGTCTACAGTCCAATATTAGATCTATGGTGTAGTCTACAGTCCAGTATTAGATCTACGGTGTAGTCTACAGTCCAGTTCAACTTTACTTTCTGTACTCAGAGATATATGTACATTGTACTACATTTAATGATTTGTATTTATTTCTTCTAGGTTTATATATGAAACAGAGTCCTTCAATGGTGTTGGTGAATTACTAGAGATTTTAGGCAGGTGAGTAAATGGGTAACCAGGTACTGATCTTGCCATACCCCCTATGAGCTGTCAGTCAATATTCTAAATGAATGAAGACATTTTAAGTTCCTCGTGACATCCGATTCCAACTATATCTGAAGAGATGTTGCTTGTTATAGCTATAAACTTCACCAAAATTATTCAAAATGTAACATCAGCCAATAAGCAATTCAATGTAATATTTATGCGTCCCACTATATGTAGGGGAGAAATATGATTTTGTGCTGGATATCTGTCGGGATAAGATGTCACAAAGTTTATAGGCCTTAGTCATTTGTCTGATTTCAATGAATAGTTCGTACTATGCCTAGTGGCGCATATTGTCAGGAATTTTAGGTTGGATGAATATTGCCATAGTTACGGCCCTTTGTAGAGGACGTTTTTGTGTCAAAAACGCTTTTAGTTACAATCTGTGGTAGGACATTAACAAGTTCATCAGATGATAACGCATAAACTCATAATCTTTATTAGATTATACATAAGAAATGTTTGATAAAAATATTTGATTTAGTGACATGAGCCTTGAACGATTGTTTAGGTCCTGGCATATTCTCATGACATCCTCTTTACTGTATGATGTTCAACTATGTTTGCATGATCATCTTGACAATTCACAGAGGTATTGGGTGACAGAATATTTCTCATAGTTTGTACAACCTTGACCTGTCTGTGTGATGTGAATGCTGTATTACAGTAACAATAAACGAGGAAGTTTATGTACATTCTGATGTTGTCTGTTACTTAATGAATTCTAGATGTATGATATGATTGTTTGATGCAGACATCCAGTAATGAAATCCTTACATTCTCTGCTGTGTTCTAATTTAATCAATGAATGAACTGTGTGATCTTTCATCTGAAATATGACCTTTTGTTAACGAGCCTGTTTCATACTCTTGTTTGAATGACATGTACTTTCTATTTTCAGCATTATCAACGGGTTTGCATTGCCGTTAAAGTCAGAACATAAGCAATTTTTAATGAAGGTTTTAATCCCTCTACATAAAGCTAAAAGTCTGAGTTTATATCATGCACAGGTAAGTTGACACTATACTGGTACTGTGTTTGCATAATCTACTGGTATCTTGTACTAATTGGTTTAATTAGTGTGTACATTACAGGGGTGTCAATATTCTTGATTGATTCCGGATTTATCTATCCTGAAAGAGCTATTATTTCTGACCAAAACAAAAGTTATTTGATGAAAAAATTTCAATATGGAAACAATGTGGTTGAAGTGAAATGAAGGCCTCTTGTTTGGCAAAAATGGTCAGTCACATATGATTATCAGGATTTTTAATTTGGTTCTGTTGACACCCCTGACTCTAAGCTTTGTCAGATAATCTGGTCTGGCATAAGGTATCGAGTTTCCTTTCAAAAGAGTGTTTTAAAGATGGTGTTTTAATGTCCATTATACATACTGGTTAATTATCAGACCTTTGCCTGATTTCAATCCTTTTAAAAATTGTTCAGGATTTATTAATACGTAGCTCATAATCAAGTTTCTGAATTTGAAACGTACAAACTTCTGGACTGGGTCATTCACATCACCAGCTGACCTGGTTCTAACCTGCAGGTCTAACCTCAAGTGAAATAAGGCTTTGTGAATAGTAATTGTCAGGCCCTTCTCCAGAATATTTTTAAGGCCCTGGGGCAATGGTGGGACTTGTGCTTGCGGAGATATACAAGAATGTTTAAAAAAGGTTAAAGAAGAGAACATTACTTTTGTGATTTAAGCACTGTTTTACATTAAACAAGCCAATACGCTCAAATATTTTAATACAGACCAAAAATATAAACCCCATAGTGATTTAAAGGCATCTCCTTAGGATTTAAGGGTGAAGTTGATTCTGGTTTAACGGGCCTTCTGCCCCTTGCGGTACCACAGCACCTTCTGCCCCCTGGGGCACCATGGCGCCTTCTGCCCCTTGGGGCACCACAGCGCCTTCTGCCCCTTGGGGACCACAGCGCCTTCTGCCCCCTGGGGCACCACAGTGCCTTCTGCCCCTGGGGGTACCACAGCGCCTTCTGCCCGTTGGGGCACCACAACGCCTTCTGCCCCTGGGGCACCACAGTGCCTTCTGCCCCTTGGGGTACCACAGCGCCTTCTGCCCCTGGGGTACTACAGCGCCTTCTGCCCCTGGGGTACCACAGCGCCTTCTGCCCCTGGGGAAGGGCCCGATTATACTAAGTAGGTAAACTCAACCCCAAGTATCATATAGACCATGTTTATTTTACATGTTTCTGTGTTTGTAACACTTGCGTGTTCGCTAGTACTATACTGAGATTTATTCATTGGTTTTATTGATTATAATGGTAACACTGGTAGTGAAATAAAACCCAAAGTCTGAACTGTCACTTTTATAGGCTAGAATTGTCTCCACCACATGTTAATACTGGCTGCCTTAAATCCATATATTATCAAGAGCTCCAATTGACTCCCATTTTACTACAATGTTTACTATAAATATTACTTTGTGTTACTATGTGGTTTGTACAGAATAGTTTGCTTTCTGTTTATTTCTTAAATTACATAAGGAAGTTTTCATAGGAAAAAGCAACACAATTGTGTACTGAAACTGCTTTAATACTGTTATTCTTGTAATTTATATGTCTGTATATTTATGATACTAAAATCATATTATTACCTTCATTGTCAGTGTCGGACTCAGGTTTGTGGTGACAGAGAAATCTGCCAATTCAGCAGAATTCAAATACTTTCCTATGTTTCACAAATTATTTATGTAAAACTAATGCAATAATTGTGTAACACTCGTTAGAAAATGAGCCTTACTGATTTATGTAGGAATATGCTAGACAACGGAACATTTTGTCTTATTACATGACATAGTCATAATAGCGCAGAGATGTAAAGCAACTGATACAATTAAGCTGCAAAATTGGTTCTGATATTACGCAATTTTCACGTTTTGCGTAATTTGAAATTAAAGCTTTTGTCTCACTGTTTTCATTTCCTGTTTGAAGTTTGATTTACAGAACAGTAATCATTAAGTTAAGTTGTCTACTCTGTATATACTACACATGATTTAAACAAATAATTTGTGAAAGTAAGACTGTTCATTGTTTCAATTGTTTTGACTAAAAGTTAGTTCATTGGACAGTTGTTCTTACGTGATTTTAGATAAACTACATTGATTACGTACACATAGCTGGGGAGAAAGTTTGTCTTCCATGTAAAGTGGGGGAGACATATTGATTTGTGCTGGATGTCACAAAGTTTTCCGTGCTAGTTCTCCATAACCATTGGTCAGATTTCAATGAAACTTCACATGAAACTTGGTACTCTGCATACTTGTGTATATTGTCAGGAGTTATAGGTTGGATGAAGTTGTCGGAGTTATGACCCCTTGAAGGATACACATGTTTGGTGTCAAAAACTCTTCTAGTTCTTGTTTATGGTGTTCAAAATTATTGAGGCAGAAATGTCAGTTGTTGTTGCTCAAGTTAGTTTAAGAGTTTACCTTTTCTTTGACAAGTTTTTTTGATTATTTTAAAACCATTTATAGCATGGAGAATTTTAAATTATCCTCGACCTTCTATTAGCATAATTTACCTTGTCTATATTTATAACCCCGGTTAAATATGTTTAATCGGGCAGTATCACGAATAAGCTTGGTGTTATACAAAAACAAATCTAAAGGACTGATATTCACAATTTGCTTGCGGAAACTGATATATTCAACTCAAGAACCTTGTAATATTTTCATGCATAAAGGTTAGGATCGTGTCAATATGTCGGTACTATACTGCTAAAAATGTTAATGAATTATTGTAATGCAATGTCATTAGAAATTTACCTTTCGCTTAAAAGATCTTGTTTAATCTATGTTAATGTCTTCTGAGCACTAAATGTCTTCTGAAATGCTTGTTTTAATGAACAAAGTCTTAGGGATGTATAAATGTATGCATTATAGTGTATTTTATGATGTTACGTGCTTTCTGACTATTGTATGTTTGGTTTTATAGTTGGCCTACTGTGTTGTACAGTTTCTAGAAAAGGACCCTAGTTTAACTGAAGAGGTAAGTACATTGATAAAACTTGGTTTTATTACGTTTTAAAAGAAACAATAACTTTATTTACTGAGGCAACACAGTTGGGATTGTCCAAACTTTATCTACTGTAAAATCATTGTTTTTCAATGGAGTTGAATTTTTGTTGATTTCATTGTAAACTTGACCACGAAATCTAATGCCCACGATTTATTGAAATCCCAAAAACATAACATGGTTTTGCCCTTCCATGTTTTGTAACCCTTGAATTTACGTTTTTTTTGAAAATCCACATAATTAAATACCCTTGAAAATATGTGATTTTACAATATAGAGGCAGCACAGTTGGTCTTGCCTAGGCTTGTATTAGAATGTTTTTCGTGTATATATGTGTTATATTTGTAATACTATTTGCATGTTATAAATGCAAGTGTGTTACATTAGTTGACCTGCTCTAATTCTCTGTGATACTGGATGAAGTTGATTTACTGGGGCATTATTACTCTGTAGTATTAGTTCTATATTCAGAAACAAATGAAAACCTATAACTTCATAATATTCTTTCCTTTCAAAGCTTTGTATCTGAATCTTTGTATAGGAAAAATGTGTATTGTGTTCACTTCCAACTGTTAATTCAGTTTCTAAGGATATTTTTGTACATTATTAAATCTGATTAGTGGTATATAATGAGGAGTTATCGTTAAACAACACATGCTACAATGATTGTGTCAGTGGTAACTACTAATTATGTTCTTCCATGCCTATATGATATGCGTTATGTTTGTTAACATATTTATTTTATAAAACAGATCTGTGACTTGTTTTAAAATACGCAATCAGTGGTTATAATAGCGTCTGAACCTCGTAAATCATTTTGACAATTTTGAATGGATTTTACCATTATACAGCCATAAAGAAAGAAAAAGAAATCTGAGGTGAAAAAGTAGCTTTATGTAAAAAATCTGTTAAAGGGGCTGTTGAAACCCTGTGTATATCATGCTCATTAAGCTTACAATTAAAGTGGGTATTAGTATAGAATTGTTCATTATTAAAACCCCATCGCTCATTTCTATTAAAAGGGTCAACATAAACAACCAAAGTCAGAAATATTTAATGTAGCTGAAATTGTGAGTGACATTCTCCGGATTATGTGTTCAAATACAGTGTTTATTGTTGCACCTGTTTTATCCAATCATTTCACTGCTTTACTCAAACATTTTCAACTGAACTTTTCCCTGTTAAAGTCTCACAACATAAAAACAAATGATTTTCACCATAAATTAATACAAAAACACTATTTGTCGTGAAAATGCTCACAAACGCATCATCTACCTCTAAATGCTAACTCGTCTGGTAATTGGCCGTTTTGGTGACTGGCTTAATATGAAAACATATTTACCTATTTGAAGTTGATAAATAGACCTATCTTCAGTTTTACACAATACTTCAAGTTTTCTTAAAGTAGATTTGAAGCGAATTTAATATTATGACTGATTTATAAATCTTAATGATTTACCTGCTTTATTTCCCCATATTTGAGTGAATCAGTATTTTACCTTGCAACTTTTTACATGTAAGATACTTTATGCCTTATATCATTGTGACTGTTTTTCTCATAGTTATGTCTATATTATCTAAGCACAATATTTATTGGTTACTCTTTTATTTTTCAGGTTATAAAAGGTCTACTTAAGTACTGGCCAAAAACCTGTAGTCAAAAGGAGGTAATATTTTCTATCTTTGATATGTATTTACGTCCTAAATTATTGATATCTTTCATCTGTTAAGCATTTACAGCAACAAATCCGCTTAAAATTGGATTGGTACAGTTGCGTTTGGTGAAGGAATTATAAATCTGCAATGTTAACTTTCTATATTTAATGACATGCATTATTTTCCTGAAAAAGCAGGTAAATTTCAAAATTCTTCAACACAACTTTCTGACACCTTGTCTTGGGGGGGAGAGACCTAAAGGGAACCAACCAGCACTTATTTTACCCGCCAATCTTCTGACACCTTGTCTTGGGGGGGGGAGACCTAAAGGGAACCAACCAGCACTTATTTTACCCGCCAATCCTCTGACACCTTGTCTTGGGGGGGGGGAGACCTAAAGGGAACCAACCAGCACTTATTTTACCCGCCAATCCTGACAATTTTTTTCTGTGATAAGATTTCATGATCAGTGCGAAATGTGGGTACGAATTGTGTTGAGTATGAAACGTTAGCGGCGCATTAATTCTGACGTCTATGCAACGATTAAATGATCTAAAATCAATTTTGATACTAAATTTTCATCAAAGCAACAGTTTTTGTGGAATTTTTTCTTTCTTTCTTAAAATTTCGACTTGCCCGGGCGGACATTCTTTGTTTTAGACCAGGTTGTCCGACAGGATAATGATGTCCCGGTCATTGGGCAAACTGCCTACGTCAAAGACTGACCATATTCTTATGTTTGTTGGTGATTTTATATGTGATACATGTATATTTTGTAGGTGATGTTTTTGGGCGAAATAGAAGAGATATTAGATGTTATAGAACCGTCACAATTTCAGAAGGTTATGGAGTCTCTATTTAAACAAATATCTCGCTGTGTGTCAAGTCCACACTTTCAGGTATGTACAGTTTTAACACCGCTTGACATATGTATAAAAATTATGTGAAATAGGTTAATTATGTAAGACCTCAAACTTTTTGAGGCCATCCAGAAATAATAGGATTTTTGGTACAATCAATATCTTGTCATATCAGTTACACTTTGGTGATTTGGCTTTGATATTAATGTAGTATGTTCCAGTTCCAGTCATAGGAAATAACCAACGTTACGTGGACATTTTGTAAAGTTCCTCTATATCATAGACTGTATGATCTGCTGAAGTAGAACAGCATGTATGTGACCTGTGTGGGAAAGTATGGAGTCCTGCAGGAAGTTGATAATATGAAGTTATATAGATATGATACTACACTTTACATTCGTGCTGATATCATCTCCTCTCACCCGTTCTTCAAGCAAGCGAGTGTATAATACTGTGCACACATTAACCAGCATGTCGGTATAAATCATTTTGGATTGATCTCTAGATATGCCAAGCATAGCCTTTAGAGTATACCAATCCCACAGTCTTCAATCTTTATAGGATGGTAATATCATTACTTACAGATGAACCTATTGTGTAGGTCACAGGTCAATGTCACAGTTACCTTGAACATCAATCACTGTTTTTGATTCCAGTTGATGGAGGCACATAACCCTACCGGTTTTCAACTGGGGGGGGGGGGGCTATAGGTTTGCCCTCCGTTTGTCTGTCAGTCAAAAAAATCTGGATTCTGACATTACTCAAATAGTTTATAAGCTATGTTTATGAAACTTGGTATGTGGGAAGGTGCCAGTAAGGAGATTATGCTATGGCAACAGAAACATTGAAAATAATTTAAAGGTCATGGCTTCAAACCGGTAGGGTACTTCTGTATTGCTTGCAATTCTTATTGACTTGTCTCAATGGCATGTAGTTGCCAAAGGCAAATTTGTTCGCTGATTTGCAATACAGTGTATTTGTTGTTGTTAGTAAAACATGTTATTCGGTTAATGGCATTAGATATACACCTTATCACTTCATTGTTGGGAGTATTTGTAATGCTTTTAAGTGTATGAAACTTGCTTGTTTCTTCTACAGGTGGCAGAGAGGGCTTTGTACTATTGGAACAACGACTATATTGTCAGTCTGATTGAAGAGCATAATACTGCTGTTCTACCCATCATGTTTCCTGCCCTCTATAAGATATCCAAGGAACATTGGAATCAAACTATAGTGGCTCTCGTCTATAATGTTCTCAAAACTTTCATGGAAATGAACAGTACACTATTTGATGAACTCACTGCAAATTATAAATCAGAGAGACAAAAGTAAGTACAATAAGTAACATGATGTCATATACAGTAAAACTTCACTTAAAGACAATATCAATAATTTGAATGTCTCAATATTAAATGCACAAGTTTTCAAATCCATTTTCATGTTTGGCTCTTCATCAATTACTTTTATGCTCGATGTCTGCCTGGACGTCTGTCTCAAAGCTCCTCCGCGCTTGTTCTCCTTTACTACTGTTCCAATTTAATGAAATTCGCATGAAGGCTTGAAACATTAATTAGAACATTTTGCGAAACTTAAAAACGCGAAACTTTGTAGTCGCGAATATGCCGAGGATTGGTAAAATGTGTAAGTTAGTATTCGCGAAAGTAAATTAGATAACAGTATACAGTCTTGTTTGAAGTTATTTTTGTACTGATCATACTCATAGTTTGGTCATTATAAGGACTATATCCCTATGATATCAGTTTAATGTATAACATTGTCGGAATGTAGTATTCTGTGTAATATCTTTAATCATACATTCTGTGTAATATCTTTAATCCTTACATTATGATCAGTAGCCATTGATGTCATTCTCAAACATGTTATTCTCCTGCAAACCCAAGCACTAGATTGATAATGATGAACTCTTTCCTTAATGTGGTTTTATCGCCTGGATTGGAAATGTGGAGATGAAAATCAGAATAAATGAATTGATGCATCTTAGAAATTCCTGGAAATGCCAAAAGTTGGTGTTGATCTCTTAATACTGTCAGGTCTCTAAACCACCGCGCTGTTTATTTCTAAACAAACCATTGTTACAAATATGTCAATTTTTTGTATTGATACAAAATGCGATGAAAACCATTTATTCCTATGAAAATGGTGATGTCAAAAATGATGTCAGCATATGACTATGTCAAAAATGATGTCAGCATATGACAATGACGATGTCAAAAATGATGTCAGTATATGATGTCAAAAATGATGTCAGCATATGACTATGTCAAAAATGATGTCAGCATATGACTATGTCAGAAAAGGTGTCAGTATATGACAATGATGAAGTAAAAAATGATGTCAGTATATGAAGGTGTCAAAAATGACTGTCAGTACAGGATGTATATGACAGTATAGCAGGTTGTTGTATCCAGACCTGACAAGTGGTTGATAAGAAGCACCGGTGTTTGCAAATGAAGTGTGACTGATGCTGGCATCGAACATGCGCAAAAGGATTTGATACTTGGATTGTTTTGATTTTACCGGTAATTAGTATATCCCGGTAATAGGTATATTGAGGATATATCAGGTGTTGTATCGAGACCTGACTGCATACACAGTGAGGTCCATGTTAAATGTCAGCAGCGCTGGTACCCTGCCTTCATTTCCAGGATTGAGTCATACCAGTCCTATGTGTAGCCATATAGATGCTATTGTTGCATAACTATATGGTGAAAACTTCACCTGTTTATTGCATAGATTTCTGTAAATCTCCATAGCCTTACTTTCTGTGAGGTATCATTGAACATCAGTTTACATGTGTGTTATCATTGAACATCAGTTTACATGTGTGTTATCATTGAACATCAGTTTACATGTGTGTTATCATTGAACATCAGTTTACAAGCGTGGTATCGTTGACCATCACTGTTTACATGAATGTTCTATCTTGTAGGGAGAAAAAGAAAGAAAAGGACAGAGATGACTTGTGGAAAAAATTAGAAAGTCTGGAGGTTAAAGGGGGTAGCAAGAATAAACTGGTGAATAATGTATCATCATAATAATGTATGTGCGTGCCTGTTGGTCCTGTATGTGTGAGCGGACACGGAACACTTGATGAGGAAGTTTTGTTCAGTGATAGGATAGCTTAACTGTATAGCCAGCCCATCACAATATATGATAGAGGACTTCTCTGTTCTTCTCAATGACTTACATGTGTATTACATATGTAAATATGTGTACATATGTAGGATACATCTCATGACGATGCAAGTTGTCTTTGGCTAAGCTTATAATAGATGTAGTGTACATAGGTACTGTTCAGGCTGCAGGAGGTACGACAGTAGGAAATAGGTCACCATGGCAACATGTGGAATTTTATAATTGTGGTATAAAAAGCAGTTGTGAAAATAAATAAATGTATTATTCTTTTTTTGACAATTTTATCAGTGTGCTGTTCACTTGCATTCGAAGTTGTGTTAATGTTGAAAGGAACTTTTCTGTTAACATAAATGTTTGACTTGGACAGTTTGCAGAGCCTTACAAAGTGAATTGATTATAATAGTGTGTCATTTATTTTATGTTTCAAGCAGATTTGTGTTTATGTTGAGGTTCTAGGTTTAGTGTGTAAAGCTCTCTTCTTGGTGTATGCTGTACATACATTTACTGGTTGTGTCACATACACTTTCTCAAGTATTATTTAAATCATTTTAGAGTTCATACCAAGACATCTAGTAGGTAACCTATAAACACAAGTTGTTTTTTATTCATTTGTTTATGTATATTTTTTCGCTATTTGTGTAACAATATGTAAAGTTCTAAACATGACTATTATATTACAAAGTTGTTAAGATATGTGTCTGATGTGATAACTGTGTACCATATAAACACCCACAAGCAGAGACAAGTTGTCCCTTTTGCACCACAAGGTTTTATCTCTCATATACTTATTACTATATAGTAAGATACGACCTTGTTGCACCAAAGGGACGAAGTACAACCAAAGCTGTTGTTCCATATCCTCTCTACTTGTTCATAATGACATGGACACTCTGAAAACATGATACATAACAATGTTCTGATGAAATTAACTTACTACTAAAATTGCCAAAGATAACTTAACTGATATTTTTGCACGCATCAGCTGGATTAACTGTCCGTTACTTTAACCAATGGAATCAGAGTACCGTGTCAACATAATGGCATAGAAATCATTGTGGACTGGGGGGGATGAAGTATACTCAAGTATTTATTGGAGTGTATTTAATATTCACAAACTATATGTATTTATTGTATGATAATTTTCTGTGATGAATGTTTGCTGTATAATAACCACCCTTTGTGTAATTACCTCCCTTTGTGTAATTACCTCCCTTGGACAACATATTTCTAAAAGAACCTTCTTCTGTTTGAAGTCATTTTTAAAGGCCATTGAGGATAGGGCGCTGAAAAAGAAAGTCACTTTTCAAACTGTTTGAGTGAGATTCATGAGAATTCTTCTAATGAACATGAATATTTTACTTACTTGGCACAAACTTTCATTACAGAAAATTGTCTTTTGAGATGTTGTTCACGTTTTGTCTTTTACTCGGAGATATTTAACTTATTTTGAGACGGGGATTGGATTTATATCACATATGCAGCACCACAGTTAAGTTATATGAAATGTATCGCTTGTATGTAGACAATTTACCTGAGATTCATGGAAAATGATGGAAAATGAAAGTAGTACTTTGACGATGTTTATACATGATATATAATGCAGGGTTATTGAGTCATATTGAACCAAATTCCTATGAAGATTGATGGATATTAGTGAAAACCAGTTTGTTTGTTCCGTCCACATGACTTACACAACCTAATGTTTTACCCTCTCTTGTCTCTCTCATTCAACTCTTTATAAAAGTTCAAAGTATATGTGAGAAAGGTGAAACAAATACCAAATGAATCAAATGAGTCAATCTCACTCTTTACTTAAGTCACATTCAGATGGTCAATTTTTTATGAATTTTTTTTGGTCAAACTTGTAGAATGTTGTTTTAGAACATTGAGTTGAATTTGTTAACCATATTAGGTGCTGATACACGAGTTTAATGATAATTCTGTTGATTTACTGTTAGAACTGTCTCTGTTATTGTAGTTTTGCTATGATTGTGTTCAAGAACAATATTGGAGTGATTTGTGTGTTTGTTTGAACAATAAAATAGGATAATCAAATCAACTCAAATAAAACTTGCTGGTGTTTCTATCACAACATTGTATCAACTTGTTCTGTTCAAAAGATTGGTTTGTTTTTGTAATATTCACATATTTCAACATTTTGAAAAATATTAACTCTTTCTTTAGTCTATGATCTACACTCATCGGAACCCTTAAACATAATCACCATTTCTTGTATTATCATTTTGTTGATGCAACTCGTTCACCCTCCCACCTGTATGATGAGTCAAATGTTCTTGTCAAGTTTATGACCGGTTTTCATTAGTTTACAACATTTTAGTAATAATTAGTAATAATATATCATATAACACACCAGATATGGTAACCGAAGTTACTGGTTCTGTGTTAGACTCTATTATCATGAATCATTGTCTACATTGATCATATATACATATCTGTAAATTGTATTCTTCTGATACGTGATCAACGTGGTAGCCAGTAGTCAAACATCTTCATATATTCAACCAAGGCTTACTTAAAACACTCCGCAAATCAAACATACCGATATATTCAACCATGGCTTATAACACTCCGCATATGAAACATGCTGTTATATTCACCAATGGCTTAAAATTCCCATCATGATGAATGTGGTAGCCAGTAGTTAAAACATACCGATGGCTAGTGCCATTTGACTCAATTTATGTCACAAAAAGACAGAAAAAGTACATTGAGGTTAATGATTGGTTTTCAATTGAATTAAGACTCTCATTATTTACACAGGGTTACCAATATTTCTGGTTGATATTTTTCAGTACATATTTCACTATAAATATTTTCTGATATTATTATGAACATAAACGCTTAACATAAAATCATTATCATAATAATTAATGGCAAATAACTTTTAGTCAGACTTGTGTAATGTTTGTTTTCGAATCATCCATAGTTGTTGTTGTTCCCCGACAGATACCATGATAAGAAAGAATGTGATTGGCATATTAGGCCTTTTCGATTGTGCTATTTCGTGGAGCAGGTTTTAACCTGGTTCCCGTTACCAATATTACAGTACACTACAGTGCAACTTTCGTAATATTCGGGATGGGAACCAGACTATAACCTGCGGCATGATACAGCACAATTGAAAAGGCCAATTGTTTGGCTCTTGTTATGTATGTATGTTGTTTGTTACTGACTGATGCTGTCCGATCCTCATAATTTGCAACTGTAGAATCTCTCCCTCTATCTCTAGAACATGGTAATGCATGCAGTTTGTGATGTTGTGGGATATCATAGTGTTTGAACAATTATTGACTGTCTGGTTTGATGTAAACTAATTGTACAGGCATGCCGTACAATGGATGGATGCTAGATATGTTGAAGATATGTGATGTGTGCTACTATATGTAGAATGGAGATTTCTGAGAATTGATATTTTGATACATTGTGTTGTTAATGCTTTGTTTATTTGTCGATATGATGTAATGCTTAATACAGGTGATCTTCTTCCGTATACTGAGCTGGGCACTTGATAGGCGTAATTAGGTAATCTGATGGATGATGGGACATTTGTAACATGTGCAGTTAACTGTTGATACAGACGTATGTGCACTTGCCTAGACATTGTAGTAAATGTGATTCATTCACCCATCATTATGATAATGATAGAAATATTACTAAAAGAAGAAACTCAAGATGCCATCAAGCTGTTTGTAGGTAGGCAAGTAATTCCCTATACATGTACTTCCCTCTCAAAGTCATCATTTTATCACTGTTAAAACTTTTGTGTCTCATTTATGTAGAGTTGATTAAATAAAGTAGGGTTTCTTGTTGAACTATCCTATTTTATACAAACATATATTAGAATACTTCTGCTCTGAACCAATGATGTAACTTTGGTGTTCTCGTGTGTAATTGGTCAAGAGGTTTCCACGTGTTAATTTTTTGCGCTAATTTATTCTCAAAAAGTGTGGTGCTTACAGCTGCATGATGTATGTATTATATTTGCTTAAAATATAACAGAGTCCTAGATGTAGGTTCCATATTTAATCGAAGCAATATTTCTTTTCATTTTACTGTTTTGTTTATTTGTTGGACCCTCTAGATCAATTATCACCAAATGTATATATATACATACAGTATAGTCATGTTTGAACAGTATGTCTGCTTGAAAGGTGTTCTCTCATTGTTAATGGCCGAGTATCAAGAATGATTGAAACCAGTCAATTTGTACATTGTTAATAAGTAATACATAAAATGGTATCAAATGATTTGCATATTATAAAAAAATACATTTTTTGTACTAGTTGGTTGTAAGTTTAGCATTAATGGCAAAATATTGTTATTCAACATTGTTTTGAAATATCTATTGTAACCATGGAAATTTATTTTTTGAATATTCTGTAAATATTGCTCCGCCGAAATTGATTCCATCCTCAGAAAAAATATTGTCAAAAGTTAAGAACAAAATTTGTAGATTTCTTCTGCAATGTGTTAAGATGACAGTTATTAGTACCAGTGTGGAGATTATCTTTTTGTAATGTGGGAACAAATCTAGTTTCTTAACACAATTAGAAGATTTGCCCAATTTTTTATCCACAAGATTCTATATAGTAGCTACTGACAGCACTCTGCACATGTATGCCATTTCTGTATAAGTTAATATTTAACTTTCAACATTCTATATATAACTAATGTCTATTGCACTAATGTTACTATAGAAAACTATTTTTACAACCATAACAATTTGTGTAACAAGCTTTAGATGGACTGATGAGCTTATTGGATTATGTATGAAACATTTTCATCAATTATTTTCTGTTGTAAAACAGAGCCTGCAGAAAAATTCTTGAAACAAGAAGTTTTTAGCGTAACAATATTACGCTTTTATTTTAAAATCATAAGATTCAAAGATAAAATATCTAACATATGATTGTATCGATCTTTTGCTTTTAACGTGTGATACTTCAACATCACAAATATTACTCATAATCAGATATATTAAGCAGCAATATGGTATTTTGCAGATACTGCTACTATCACACAATACATAAACTGATGTACATGTGCGTAGTTTCAAGTATTTTAACGATTATCTGTGTGTACAATAGTGTACCTCGCTGTAGAAAGTCTAGAAAATGAAGAACAAACCTTGTTGTACTGGTACTGATGATTGTGACGCAGACTTTCTATTGTGAGGTGACATTGTACTGTTTTGAGATTTTCTGCTTGTTTGTGAGTTTTTGTGTCCCAGTTTGAATGGATGCTGGTTTATTAACATCACAATTTTACTTGTAGTAATTTGCTGTAAAGTTACATTCATAATCTTAGTGAAGGAATGACATAAATTAAATACAAAATAAAATCATTTTATCCATTTCATAGTTTGTGTTTTTTATCTGGTACATGTAATACATATGAAATTAATTAGAAGATACATCAGTGGATAGTCGAGTCCCCAGAGCAGATTCCTCATACATCAGAGGTTAGTTGAGTCCCCAGAGCAGATTCCTCATACATCAGTGGATAGTTGAGTCCCCAGAGCAGATTCCTCATACATCAGAGGTTAGTCGAGTCCCAAGAGCGGATTCCTCATACATCAGTGGATAGTCGAGTCCCCAGAGCAGATTCCTCATACGTCAGTGGATAGTCAAGTTCCCAGAGCAGACCCTCATACATCAGTGGATAGTCGAGTCCCCAGAGCAGATTCCTCATACATCAGTGGATAGTCGAGTCCCCAGTGCAGATTCCTTATACAATCAGTGGATAGTCGAGTCCCCAGAGCAGATTCCTCATACATTAGAGGTTAGTCGAGTCCCCAGAGCAGATTCCTCATACATCAGTGGATAGTCGAGTCCCCAGAGCAGATTCCTCATACATCAGAGGTTAGTTGAGTCCCCAGAGCAGATTCCTCATACATCAGAGGTTAGTCGAGTCCCCAGAGCAGATTCCTCATACATCAGTGGATAGTTGAGTCCCCAGAGCAGATTCCTCATACATCAGTGGATAGTCGAGTCCCCAGAGCAGATTCCTCATACATCAGTGGATAGTCGAGTCCCCAGAGTAGATTCCTCATACATCAGTGGATAGTCGCGTCCCCAGAGCAGATTCCTCATACATCAGAGGTTAGTCGAGTCCCCAGAGCAGATTCCTCATACATCAGTGGATAGTTGAGTCCCAGAGCAGATTCCTTATCAGGGGTCCTACATTTCCGGAATCATCCGGATTTGCTGCATGAGAAAGAACTATCTTTTCTGCTTAAACAAAAGTTATTTGATGACAAAATTCAAAGAATTGACAAAGTTATGGTCCTTTTAAGTTCCATAATGTGAATTTTAGTAATACGAGAGGTGCCCCACTTATATTTGAACACTGTTGAACATCCGATATTTTCATTCTGACACGTTGTAATCGAAATGTCTCTATGCAGCCATGTATATTAATGTGTCGACTAACATATGCACTCACTGTTTTTTAATTTTGCAGTTAAGTTAGACCCCAATTCAACAAGTTTGTAGGGGCATCGAATTGAGCTTTTTAAGACATAAAACCCCAACTGATGGTGTAAACATTGATCGAGTGTAATCAATTCTGCTTTATCGTAAAGATACTAAAAGTTATGAAAACATGATTGTAAGGCTTCGTCATTCACTATTCTGGTGTAATATACTTGGAATTTGTTGTCTTAAGGTATCGAATAGCGTGATTGTGGTGGGGTATGAAGCCGAGTCTTGACCAAAACACCATGTTCCAGGCATTGTGGCCAGGAACGAGCTGTGGCAAACATATTTTTCAAAAACTATTTTAAACGTTAGGAGCATAGTACTGTGCGCTTATTTTTCCCTTTGTAGAATAAATATTAGTCATATTTTATTAGTTTTAACAAACAACAGCACAAGTCATGCAACCGGATGGGAACTCACATTGCTTAACGAATGGTAACTTTTTGATAGTCTCGTAGATATTTCTCAAATAGCAATCTGTTGAGTTACCGTAAATATCTCAATGATTAAGAATTATCTCAACAGAGGGGACAAAGTTATCGAAATTACCGTTCCGATGTAGCATGCACGGTGGTTAAAGACGATTGTCTACCTTGAATTTTTTGGGTAAAATAGCTGGTGAACACCTACCGTTTTTGAGAGCTTGGCATTCGCCACTTTTGAATTTACTTGATTAATAGTTTCGAAGGATACTCCTACCTTCATTGCAATCCAATTTTGGTTATTGGATTGATCCTAGTTATCTTATATCGATTGGGTATGATTTTTGAAGGAATCATCACTTTTTGGCATTTTTTAATATTTTGTGTCATTTCACATATTAGAGCAACAGAACGTAAAGCACCCTTCTAGGGACGAAAATTACTGAGTCTTCACAGAAACGGTATATCCATGATCTATTTACGCCTTGTTGGTGCTTCTTCAGGAGCATTCGGCCTTCAAAAAGCCAAACGCCACACCCTCTACAAAATTGCTGATTTTGGCTCGAATCATATTGCAAACAAACCAAACAGTCAGTGCACATGTTACCTGACAAATTATTTCACGCGATTCAAAAGAGTTATTTCATTTATATTGGGTTAACATGAAAATATTGGATATTCAACGGTGTTCAAATATAAGTGGGGCACCTCTCGTAGGACAATGTTTGAAACCTAGTTAAGGTTTAGGGATGTGTACCAATGGCTCCCGAAACAGACTTGTGACTCGTTTTCAGGATTGGACATTATGCCTCAGTAGAACCCCTGCTTATACATCAGAGGTTAGTTGAGTCCCCAGAGCAGATTCCTCATACATCAGTGGATAGTTGAGTCCCCAGAGCAGATTCCTCATACATCAGTGGATAGTCGAGTCCCCAGAGTAGATTCCTCATACATCAGTGGTTAGTTGAGTCCCCAGAGCAGATTCCTCATACATCAGAGGTTAGTCAAGTCCCAGAGCAGATTCCTCATACATCAGAGGTTAGTCGAGTCCCCAGAGCAGATTCCTCATACATCAGTGGATAGTCGAGTCCCCAGAGCAGATTCCTCATACATCAGTTGATAGTCGAGTCCCAAGAGCAGATTCCTCATACATCAGAGGTTAGTCGAGTCCCCAGAGCAGATTCCTCATACATCAGTGGATAGTTGAGTCCCCAGAGTAGATTCCTCATACATCAGTGGATAGTTGAGTCCCCAGGGTAGATTCCTCATACATCAGTTGATAGTCGAGTCCCAAGAGCAGATTCCTCATACATCAGTGGATAGTCGAGTCCCAAGAGCAGATTCCTCATACATCAGTGGATAGTTGAGTCCCCAGAGTAGATTCCTCATACATCAGTGGATAGTCGAGTCCCAAGAGTAGATTCCTCATACATCAGTGGATAGTTGAGTCCCCAGAGTAGATTCCTCATACATCAGTGGATAGTCGAGTCCCAAGAGCAGATTCCTCATACATCAGTGGTTAGTTGAGTCCCCAGAGTGGATTCCTCATACATCAGTGGATAGTTGAGTCCCCAGAGTAGATTCCTCATACATCAGTGGATAGTTGAGTCCCCAGAGTACATTCCTCATACATCAGTGGATAGTTGAGTCCCCAGAGTACATTCCTCATACATCAGTGGATAGTTGAGTCCCCAGAGCAGATTCCTCATACATCAGTGGATAGTTGAGTCCCCAGAGAAGATTCCTCATACATCAGAGGGTAGTCGAGTCCCCAGAGTAGATTCCTCATGCATCGAAGGTTAGTCGAGTCCCATAGAACACATTTTAATGAAACATGGCTTTCATAGTATTGATAGAGACAAAACAAGATACGTAATAAGCTGCAACATCACAACAAATAGTATTATATTGTACTAGGCATGAAACACAAAGTACATCGACAAAAACTGTCACTAAAAACAAACAAAAGCATAAATTACTTTGATTTTATTTATTTTCTTCATTATTCAGTAACAAAATTAATGCTTCAAGTACAGTAATCACAGGTATAAAACATACAACAATCAGTGGACAACTAACAAATACAATATATGGCAAGAACATTGTTATATTAACAATTTAATATCCTAAAAATGCATCAATGATACAATAACAGTTAAAATAGTCTAATACACTGAAATACATATCTGGTTAAATATGATAAAGAATTGGAAATAAAACCCTGACCCTGCATATAGAAATATAAAGAGGGATACACAAATTACACATGACAAACTAGTATGGCTCACAAGATAAATCTAGTCTTATCTATGAACAAACATGGATAATTTCAACACTGCACAGTTGACTGACAGCTTGTTATCAGTGTTGACTGATGAGTACATGCATTAAAAGTGACTATGCACAAGATTGAAAATAAATCAACATCGGAAATGCTTTTGATTGTCATTTTTTATATTAGTAAACACGACCAGTGTTATCGTCAGCCGACCAAACAAGTACAATGTCCAAAACAACTACTATGGCACAACTTTATAAATATGCTAATGTTTACAAATTACCAAGCCAAAATAGCTTGACCAGAACTTTGATAATACCCTGAAACTAGCAACATATTTATCTCAAACATATAACAAGAGATGTTTGTAAAACGCATGCCCCTTTAACAGCACAATAGTCAGAAATGGTAAAGGTCACAAAGACCTTGACCTACTGACCTCAAAATCGATAGGGGTCATCTACTGTTGATGACCAACCTCCATGTTACGTTCGAGGATCCAAGGGCAAAATGTTCTCAAGTTATTGATTGGAAACCATTTGGTCTACCAACCGACAGACCAACTGACGTGTGCAAACCAATTAACCCCTCACCAAAGATGGGGGGGGGGCATTATAATAAATGAACAACAATGACTCCTGAGTTGGGACATGTCACATCCTTAAACTTCTTCAATGCGTTTTACAATCCTTTCATAAGATACAAGTTCACTTGGATTTCAATATGTTATTAAATAAATTGTCCTGGAACATACCAATGTATCTACCTTTCATAAAGTCTCAAAATTTAGCATATAACTAAATTGTGCCATCTAACTAAGGACATCTAAGACAGCTTTCAGCCATATTGCTACAGCCATAGCTCCCGGGTCAGGTTTGGTGAGTAGATTAGAGCTAACATAACTAGCACGTCCAGCGTGAGCCTTCATATCCTTGGTACTTTCTGCAGCTGTTTCTCCAGCCTAGAAATACAGCAAGTTTTGTAACAAAAATAAACATAATATTCAAATATTTTACTTTAGTTTAACCCTGATCTTAATTAACATATGACATACAGAGTCGATTTTACTGAAGGTAAAAAACTTCTGCAACTCGGTTGATGGTGAAACAAGCCTACTACATATAACAGTCAATGGCCGTTTCCGAGGTCACACACCAGCACTGCAGCTGCATTCACATACTCCGTAGTTCATGATCAAACTTAGCTCACAGTTACAGTGTCTGTAAATGTACCTTACAACTAAATTATCTCCACATCAATTGATTTTGGAATTTGGTGTTAGAGATGCAGATCCAATGTGAAATGAGAATCAAAAGCCTTCACTTATATGGTCACAATGTAAAACTGTTCTTTATTTAAAGATCTTTTATACCTTCAACATCAAAGATTGAAACAATAGCCCTTTTTCGACTGGTCTGTATCGTTGAACAGGTTATAGTCTGGTTCCCGACCCTAATATTTTAGTACTTCTACAATACTACTACTGTAATATTGGGGACGGGAATCAGTACTTCTACAATACTACTACTGTAATATTGGGGACGGGAATCAGTACTTCTACAATACTATACTGTAATATTGGGGACGGGAATCAGTACTTCTACAATACTACTACTGTAATATTGGGGAGGGGAATCAGTACTTCTACAATACTATACTGTAATATTGGGGACGGGAATCAGTACTTCTACAATACTACTACTGTAATATTGGGGAGGGGAATCAGTACTTCTACAATACTACTACTGTAATATTGGGGAGGGGAATCAGTACTTCTACAATACTATACTGTAATATTGGGGACGGGAATCAGTACTTCTACAATACTACTACTGTAATATTGGGGACGGGAATCAGTACTTCTACAAAACTACTACTGTAATATTGGGGACGAGAATCAGACTATAACCTGCTTCACGAAACAGCCCAGTCGAAAAGGTCTAATATAAGCATTTAATGGTCGACATTATATGTATGTATTTCTTTCATTCAGTATTACCTTGACAGCTTGTTTAAATGCTTCTATGATGGTACTATTGATTAATGCTTTCTGGAAACTGTCCCTGGCTGCACACAATGGATCTAACTGTAAAATATCAGTAAT
Organism: Spisula solida; assembly: GCA_947247005.1. Taxonomy (NCBI): domain Eukaryota; kingdom Metazoa; phylum Mollusca; class Bivalvia; order Venerida; family Mactridae; genus Spisula; species Spisula solida. The sequence goes on from OX365945.1 coordinate 7,279,112, forward strand.
GTCCACTTGATTCTCTTACCAAAAGACTGTAAAATCACATATAAAATTCGTAGATTTTGATAAAAAATGCATTTTGGTGGGGTCATTAATTCATGGATTGCATAACTAGGAAGGGTAAACACATGTTCTGCATTTATGAGGTCAATTAAACATGGGGATTATATTTCGTGGTTGAGTTTAACAACGGAAATCAACGAAATTTCAACACCCTAAAAATAATGAGTTTACATTAGAACAAGATATAATTTATTATAATATGTAATGCACTATATAAATGGAACTTTCACTGTAACTTCTGCAAAGTTACTGTGTGTGTAAACTGTAAACATTGCTTGGATCTTTCAATACAATTTCTACTTCTGAACTGTTAAATTTGACATAATAATTAGAGCATGAATATATACAATCACCCCAACTATGTGAACAATGCTCTGAAGCAATATTCGTTACACATAACTTTGAAAAATCACCTAATTAGGTTTTTAGAATGCTAATGCGAGTAATGAGAATTCCTAATCATTAAAACTCCTCATTGAATCGGAATGATTGAGAAGCATGAAGGACCTATCATGCAATAAAAAAATGCCGAGCATAGCCTTTATTTGCCAGTCAGCTTTCTGCTGAAATATGGCAGGCATATGAGGGCCTCCACCCGTATTTAAACCCAGGTTGCCTAATAACATGGCAAGCGCGCTAACCATTGAGCTACGGAGGCACAGAATTAGAGTGGATGAAGTGCCCATGTTACCATCTCTGGTGGGTGTTTAACCTGCAGTAATATGTCACTAACTGTTGTATTCAAAATTAGTCTTACCATAGTTCTGTCACCTGGTTCAGCACCACCATATCTGTGGGATACAACAACAACACATTATTATACACTACAACAACTCCACACTCATCTTGTCCATTTCTTTTATTTCAATGTGCGCTATATGAACATTAAATGTTGATGTTCCATAAAATCTGATCCTTACTGCAATAATGCATTGACTTTCTCAATGTATTAAACAACCTTGAAGTAACAGCAGTAATTTGATTATCAAACAGGATGCTCTTCAGCGGAGGAGATATTTATACATGCACTCTTACATGTAACACCACACAACATATTAAAAGGTCATACAGTCCATCTTGTACTAACACAAAGACTTCTTGAACTAAGATTCATAAAGATTAGGCCAAAATTGTAACCTCTAGTTTGTTCATAAGCAGTTATAGAGAACAGACAGATGATGGACGGCTGACAAAGACTGAACACAAAATAAAAGCTCAATTTGTCACTAACTAAATTGGACAGCTAGATGTTTGTTTATTCAGATTTAACACAGTTTCTCAACAATCTTTCCATTATTAATGGTGGACGATTCATTTAATCAGTTTTCCTTGACTGTGTCCCAACCAGTACTAGCTTACCTTTGCACAAGCAACTGGCAACTCTCCACATGTCGAGGAAAATCAACATTGTTGTCAAATTTACATGGAAGGGTATTATGACCTGCTGCGACAGAAAATCGAACCCAGATCGCCTAAATCCAGCGAACTAACCACAATTTTTGAGCTATGTTTGAACACACTATACACATGTTGAATACCTACCTTTGTATAGCAGCTATACCATTAGACATTGCAGCTAACCAAGCCTCACCATTGATATCTTTCTGTAGTGCCATTGATGCTCCAGTAAAAAACAAACTGTAAATCTACACAAACATAGAAACAACACTTTCAGTATAGGGCAAAAAAATTAGAAGGTTTTTGACACAAAATGTATGGTTCCCACAAAGGGGCCATGACTCCGCAAAAATCATCCAACCTAAAGTTTCTGAAATACTTAGTCTAGTATGCACAACTATGCTTGATACTACATGGGGTGATCAAAAAAATGAGACAAACATTGTAAAATGATAATGAATAATGATATAAATATGAAGAAAAGTTGTATGCCTATTACAAAATATATCCTCTCTCCGTCTGCTGAGATTCATAAATATTCAGAGATTTCGCAACAATGGGTACAGCGACTAGCCGCACACAATTGATGTCAATGAGGTCATCTACGTAAACGATTAACTATTTGAACGTCACATTGCTCCAATAAATCGCTCATGTCTCTATACATATTGATTAAATTTACTATTTATTCAGTGTTTAGCAAGAAAGAGTGTTCATTTGTATAACCACATTTCTGTTGTAATAAAATATCAAGAATGATGAATAATTCTTCGATCATTCTCATTCTTAAGACGGCTTCCATGTATGACGTCCATCTTGGCGAGTGACATTCAAAATGGATTGCTCATCTAATGCATTTCGGGCCTCTGCTTGATATAGTAAAGTTTTTTTTGCGTCAAAAATTACTTTGTACTAACAATATATAAGTATACTTCTGGCAGACTTCTCTCCCAATAAAAACGGTATATTTTCAAGCTGTGACTTTTGCCGAAATATGACATGGTTTTCAAGTCAGCAAATAAGTGTCATTTTTCATAAAATAGAACATCTGACAGTTTTAACATAGAAATATATACATGTAATTTGGTTGAAAGCTATTAAGAATTTTAAAGGAAATAGATTAATAAAATTTTGAAGAGTTTCCAGTACTTTAATAAGGGTGTTATGAACCTTTACCTATTGGCATTGCCTTTTCAAACCCAGTTAGTATACATGTATTGATCATACATAATTTTGAAATAACCTGATGATGGTGTACACAGACCAACTAGTCTCTTACCAGAGTTCTGTAGGAATGGAATTCAGGTCTATGAAGTTAAGGGAAAGGGAAGACAACTCTGATACTCCTGACATCGAGGAATCAGCAGTTACCCAGAACTAACTATGCTGAGCATCTACCAAGCAATATATACCAGAACCATTTGTTAATGAATTTGGTATGTCATGGTCTGGTATCCCACCCAAGACACCTCTACCACTCCAAGTAATAACTCTACTATCCAGGTTGATTTGTTTTACATAAGCACCTTTGCGATAATAATGTGTTGTAAAGCCTAGGTCCCACTGAGGAATTCCATATTGGCGATGTTCTCCGGATTTCTTCTGATACCAAGCGATTCATCACAATTCCTTCCAATATCACATACTGTCTCATGACTTCCCTGAAGCTTCCCCTGGACCACAAGGAACCTGTTCCCGATCACCGAGGCAAAAAATGCTCAGTGGGACCTAGGCTTAAGGAATCACAAGATAACATACCCCACCAGATGATCCGCCCATCACAGTTTCCACTATAGTACCCAGTTCATTGGATAGTTTACATGGATTGGTAACAGACAGTCCCGGCTTCTCCTTGCTTCCCAACTTCTCTCGGATACCTGGTAGAAATATTAACATCAAGAAACTTGTATATAGCTCGGCATAATGTATTAAATGATCAAATTTTTGTGTTACCAAAAAAAATTTGTTAATATCAAATGCCTGCTCATTAGAACTTAAGTTATACATGCATGTAAATTTGATCCAGTCACTTCATGGTCATATCATACATGTATATACAGTACACCTCTGTAGAGCAACATCTTTTGGGATTGGTCATATTGGCAGTTGTGTAGAGGCTGTTGCTCTACAGAGGTTAAATTTAGTGTTTATATTAACTTAGAGAAATTTTGAAGGTGTTGTTGTAGAGAGGTTGTTGCTATACAGAGGGCTGCTCTGAGGAGGTTGTACAGTGGTTATCACAGAGATGTGTCAGTATAACAGGATCTGAATAATTCTGCATGATAATAGAACATTTGTTGTACTTAAAATCTCAGATTATTTATTCAAAAGGGAGTTAACTCTTCAAGATTTGAACACAGTGACATACAGTTAGCTCCCCTTGCCATTGTAGTTCCACAGTCACCATCACCACTCTCACTATCCAAACCATCTAACAATTCTTTAGAAGCTTCTAGTTTATTACACACAGATAACAAAATGTTGTGAATCTTCTCTCCTACTTCTGTAATTTAGAACAAGAAGTTACGTAGAACAAATATAACTATCAGCAAATACCAATAAGAGATATTTGTAAAACACATATGCCCCATTGGTAGCCCAATAGTCAGAAAAGGTAGAAGGTCTACTGACCTCAAAATCTTTAGGGATCATCTACTGTTAATGACCAACCCTCCATGTAAAGTTTGAGGATGCTAGGACAAAGCGTTCTTGAGTTTGGTCGACTGACAGACCGACCAACAGACCTACATGTGCAAAGCAATATACCCCCTCATCAGAGATAGGGGCATAATACTAAGATACTAATTTATCCATACACACAATAAGTGTCCAACTAACATTTGCTTCCTGAAATCACATGTTCAAAAGTAACATCAAGTACGCAGTCTAAGAAAATACTGGAGGGATAAAAGAAATAAACACATAAGATTGAAGACTCTTAAGCCTGCATCCCATCGGCCTTGCAACAATCACTTTATGGAGCACCTATTAGGGAACTGGTGTTTCTTGCCACAGCTGTAAGACAATCCTAGGACTGCCACAAGATGAACACAAAGTCGCAAACCAAATTCTAGACTTTTCTACATTTTGCTTGCAATTTACAGTTACACCTATATTTATACTATATTCCCGTGACGCATACGACGTCCTTGCAATGCCTGCGATCTGCCTGAATGTCCACAATCTTGTCTTATGTTAATTTAATTTTATTTAGTGCATAATAATTCAAGCCACCAACATATTGTACAGCTGATATGACACAGGCTTTTATATAAATTATTAAAGTACCAAGTTAAGTCTATTTTCAGCCAATCCTCTATTCAACGAACAGCACATTTACCCCCTATACTGAGTGTCAAGTTAACTGTTGCACTCATGTATTCAATGTAATACCATATGAGAGACGTGTGTATGTATACAGTACCTTTATGTCTCTTTTCAAAACAACAAATACAGAAATATAAGCTTTCGACTTTAGTTACTAGTCTTCATCAGATTGCATTTAATAATTCAATTATTTTTTTTATATTTACAGTACCTTTAGACACGCTGGTACCACTCACATCATGAACGTTGGAACCAGTACCACCAATAGGTAACATGGGAGCCGGTGTAACCCTATCTGTCTGACCTGGTCCTAATAGTGGTACAGCCCAAGCAGGGGCTGCAGTAGGGGCATCTAGAGAGGCAAGCATAATAAAGTGTAGATAGTTGAATATAATTATATGATTAATACAAAATCGAGAAAACTACCAAAATAAGAGTAATATGTTGTTGTTGTTAGCAAACGAGTGAGACAGTCGCCAGGGCCTTGTCATTCATCATTGCTCGCCAATGGTCTAGGACTTCGAGTGGAGAGACAGTTGTGTGATACAAAGAATCCAGGTGTGCTACCCTGGTTCTTTCAAATCAGAGACATCCATATTGGTAGTCTAGTGTGCTATCCACTCGACCACCACTGAGATGAATATATAATTAACATGATTTGTTACTTTTGAATTAAATCTACAAATAAATAACAAATTTAGCTTGTTCATAAAATATTCAGTTAATTTCACAGTCATAAAGTTAAACATTTCTTACATGAAGCAATTCAGGCTTTTCAAATTACAGCAACAATAATACAAATACATTTAGCATACTAACCTAAACATTTAGTGAATGTATCATTGAGATGTAACAATGTTATAGATACACCAGCCATCTCTAGTGACGTCACATATGTACCACAGTATGCTCTATCCACCTTCAATCCAAGCCCACCTTCTGTTAGATACAATAAACACATCCTTTACAATCAATCAATACAACCTGCATTACATATTAATACAAACACAATCTTGAGCCTGACAGAAGTAACATGGAGGGGTTTTGTATTGTCTCATCAATAATGGTATGTCACAGGGTGAGAGCCATGTGCAGCCTGATCAGGTCTCAAACCCAGGACCCTTATATTACAAGGTGAATACTCTACAGACGATTATGAATTCTCTCACCCATTACAGGTGTGTACTATGAATATGTTCAGACCATGACAGATGCTTTATCTGTTTATTGTTTATTCGGGTTAACGCTGTTTCTCAACAATTTTTCAGTTATATACAGTGGCAGGTTCACCTGACCAGTTTTCCTTAACTGCATCCTAACCAGTACTGACTTTCCCACAAGGAACCAGCAACTTCTCCAGATGTAGAGTAATATGGACATTGTTGTAAGAATTCATGGAAGCTAGGTTATGACCTGCCGTGATCAGGAATATAACCCGGATCGTTAGGTTACAAATCCAGCGCACTAACCACGGTCACGGCTGCACTTTATCAAATAAACAGCCTGGAACGTGTAGAGACTTTTCCAGTTATTTAGTTAGGAAACCCCTATGTGACCTTCTACAATTATTGGAACATAGGCAGGCACCTTATGTTTTGTCTATACAGTTTACAGCCAAGTTGTCACACATTACCCAGATATTGAAGTGTTTCCTTGGCGATAACGTTCAGTTCTAGTACAGATGTTCCACCAAGATTGTTTATCATACATGCCACTCTATCACCTGAAACAAAATCAGTATATCTATCTACAAAAACACTAGTTTCTATAAGATGACTCCTTACTAGAATGGTCTTTGACACAAAAAACTTGTCAATCACAAAGGCCAATAATTCCTGCAAAAATCATACAACTAAAATTCCTTATAACATGCCCAACTAGGTTTGGTACCAAGCATTCATGTGAAATTCATTGAAATACAATCAATTTTCTGCAAGCACAGACAAACTTTTTGACATCCATTTATCCTGACAGACAGACATCTGACAAACATTCTGACAAAATCAATATGTGTATGTGGAGGCATGATTATTTCAAAATGTGTTATATTACTGGTACTCATGAAATTTAGATTATACATAATATTAGGAAAAAATTCTAAATAACTGCTAGTTGGTCAGGCCAGAGACTATAGATATCTATAGTCGCTGGTCAGGCCAAGTCAAAACAGAAAACACTAGAGAAGTTTAAGTAGTAGTGAGTGTGATGAATCTACTCCTGCCATTTCTGTTATTCACCATTTCGTGACAACCATTCCTCAGAACGCTCGCATCTGCTCAAACTCTACCCCGAGATCCAAGGGGCCACACTGATTGTGAAACCTGTGAACAGTTATCAAAATAAAAAGACACTAGCGTTGGTTTGGTGTGTAAAGTTTATTGTAATTGGCCGTTATTAGTCAGTGCAGAAGCACCATGTGTTAGCCAATTCACCCATATTCCAGACCTTAACGACATGAGATCAAAGAACCACATACAGAGAACAAATCATACCTTTTTTCACAGGTAAATGTGTACTGTTATCTGGATTGGTCATGTGATCTATCATTACTTTCACTGTTTCATGGGCAGTAAGTAACTGAAACAAATCAACGGGCAGTAAGTAACTGAAACACATCAACGGGCAGTAAGTAACTGAAACACATCAACGGGCAGTAAGTAACTGTAACACATCAACGGGCAGTTAGTAACTGAAACATATCAAAACATTAACAAGAAATTGAACAACATTCAATGTATAGTTGCCAGTAGCTGACTTATAGGGAATTGATTACTTGGATGGTATACAAGTGTCAAAACATATCATTTAGACCTTTCTAAATATGGTACAGTAAACTCCCTCAAAACCGGACCCTGTCCAGACCGGTTCGAAAGTCCAGTTTTGTGGGAGGTCCGGTTTTAAGGGAGTTCTGTATCATGTACACGTTGATATGTTATCATAGGGAATATACTGTGTGATTCATGATACATGTTTATGTTACATGTACAGTGCAACCTTTGTAGAGCATCAACATGACTGTCTATTTGTGAAATCGGACTATAAGAATGATTTTGATATCAATTCTAACATGGATGAGTACTCAAATTGCTCATTTTTTCATTGGTCATCAAAACTATCCAATGGCATAGACAGTGCAATTATACAAATCCCGAAATGCAAGTGTGAGATATAAATTGGAGACATATCAATTAAATACGATTTAGTGCAGTGTTTTTCGTAATTACAACAATTATGAGAGTCCGGTATTGCGGAAGCTTTTTAAGTTAACTTTATAAGAAGAAAATACAGGACCTAGGAAATCGTCCGATTTTATGGGATTCCGGTTTTAAGGGAGTCCGATTTTGAGGGTGTTTACTGTATTATTAAACACACCTACATCATGTTAACGTCACCTGTGGGTGTGTCTACAAATTTAATGAATATTTTATGGCAAATAAAACACAAGGACACACAAATATGTCTCCTGAAAATATTTAATGTTGCAGTTTGACATTGGATCTCTCTGAGTTAACAGGAAAGTACATTCTGCATCTCATCTCATTGTGATGAAACATTTACTATGATATCTTAAAATCACTTCCAAATGGATAAACAAATGCACAAAAATAATTTTGGAGTCTCGCTGGAGATGACTATCATATAAATATCTCATAACACAGGTTGAATAATGCACATTGTATATAAATAATATTTTGCTATCATGGTGTTAAATTAATGTATTGTGTTGCTATGTACATATATCTGTAAATGTTGATTATTTTCAAGAGGCTCACAGGGAAGATTGGGCAATTGCCTAACTGTGTTGCCTCTATAAATAAAGACTTTTTTTCTTTATTATAATTTTTATTATTGTTTCCAATAACTTGCATTAAGTATTTGTTTGCTACTTTCTATTACAGACTATATTGTCACTTTTTATTCCAATTGTGTAAAAGCCAATTAATGGATTACTATTACTCTCGTACCTTTAAATATATACTGAGATAACCAGACATAAATGTGTTTGTATTATCTTACCTTAATTCTCTTCACACCAGCTTCACCATGTAACCCTGAAGTAAATACAGAAAGGTCAAGGACATATTTAAAATCAGCAGTAGTTAAAAATACAAAGAAAGAACATTGCAAAATTTCAGACATAAAGTACTTTACTTATGATAATAATACTCTACGGTCCCAAAAGAACCTACTAACCTAGTCCTAACTCCATCTCATCCACTTGTACATTGAATAAAGGTCCAGAAGATCCGGGTGTAGAACATGCTCCCAGTGCTAAACCAATAGTACCTGCAATATAAAATATGGCACTGATCATAATGTTTGACCTTGATCATAATGTTTGGGTTAGATCACAATGTTTGAGCTAGATCACAATGTTTGGGTTAGATCACAATGTTTGACCTTGATCACAATGTTTGACCTTGATCACAATATTTGACCTTGATCACAATGTTTGAGCTAGATCACAATGTTTGAGCTAGATCACAATGTTTGGGTTAGATCACAATGTTTGACCTTGATCACAATGTTTGACCTTGATCACAATGTTTGACCTTGATCACAATGTTTGACCTTGATCACAATGTTTGACCTTGATCACAATGTTTGACCTTGATCACAATGTTTGAGCTAGATCACAATGTTTGACCTTAATCAAGAACATTCATGTTGTGTTCAGTGTTTTTTTATTTTTAGATTTTGAAAGGGAGTTAACTTCATGAATCAACCACAGACTGAGGGGCATTTTGTAAAGACAATAACTCTCTCTTTAAAGATACTAAGATAAGCCTTTATGAGGTTATATATAGGAACTGTCATGAGTTGTCTTTGAAGATCAGCATGTCTTAACGAGACTAGAAAACACAAGTTATTTAGTGAGCTTTTGGTAAGCTTAATCATTAGTTTTCATGACAAGTTTAAGAAAGGTAGATCTCAAAGACAACGAGTGACAGATTCTTTTATCACATTTTTAATAGTTATCGAGTCAAAACAACATCAGATATAATATATAACAACACATTGAAGCGGACGATTTTACTTTTTCGTGCCAAAAACTGGTGACATATCACATTCGTTATCATACACATTGGAGAACATTGTTCTGAAATTTGTTCTCACATGGAAAATCACGGTCATAGATAATGCACAATTGTCACAATAATGCACCATATGCCATACCTACCCATACTATCAGCAGCTAACTGTGCTTGTTTCTTCACCTCCTCTAATGATTTCCCTTCTTCTGCGAGCGCACCAGCTATCTACAACCACATGTCAATACAAATACAGTTACACAGATAGTCTTACATACTCATAGCCTGCATATACAGGGTGTTAAAAAAGTTGATTCTCAATGTTTTGCTTTAAATAGTTCATTTTTCTGACCTCTGAAGACTGTAACGTTTTCAGTTTAAATTCCAGAGGGGTCTACAATTAAGCCTTATCTTTCTGGCATTAAATGAAGCTATTATAGTAAGCAATATAGCTCAAATAACACTTGATATGAATGAACAAACTTTTTAAACACCCTGTATATCATCAATATTAGATGAAATAGCATTAAGTACAGGTCTGTAGCAACACAGAGGCACACTGAGGCATTTGCCTTGATAACATTTGAGAACTGACAAAAATAAGCATGCTTTTAGTAGAAAAAACTAGGTGCTTTTTGTATCTGGATATGGCACTGAATTAGTACCCATAGAATATTCATCATATGAATTTAAAATTTAACTGCTAAATTACTTACATCCTGTCAAAGGAATATGGTACACTTACCCATGAATAAGTTTATGCAATACAAATCAGTGTCATATAATTGTCATAAGAGAGTGGAGTTAAAAATAAGTGTTAGGGAGGTCAGTATGTCTAGTAGACTGTATACTGGTCATGTACGTCTTTTCTATGTCCAATAAAGCTACATGTAAAAGAGCCAATGGGAAATAAATTCAAGAGCCTTAACTGTGTATAAATGTATAATGTGATTTCAATATTGTTTGCATACTAAAGCAATAAATCAGTAGAACTATGTAGGATTGTACAAACAAATTAACATATAACACAGGGAAATTAGACGAGGACATCACTATGGGATACTGGTTTTATCAACTGAAATGGACAACAATATCAGGGGTTCCACTAGGTTCTGAAGGGTCATTTTGATACTTTTGACTAAATTTTACCATTTTATAGACAAAATACCCTTGATTTTAAGAGAAAACAACGCTTCAAGCCAAAATTTTCAATGTCAAAATGAAGCATTTTGGATATTTCAAGGGTCAAAATCCCTACTCCCAAGTAAAATGGAACCCCTAAATTTACTACTACAGATCCTATAATTTCGGTGAATATCGGCAGAGTACCATATAACTGGTTATTTCTGCGGGGTGGAAATTTCTGCCATTCTGCGGTCCAAGATTAAATCGCAGAATTAAATCCACGCAGAATAATATCATCCGTAAAAATTAATGAAGCAGAATAAAATCGCCGCTGTCAACAAAATCTTCGTCCGCCTAAAAGTCCGAAGCATTTCGAATACTGATTCTCGGTAAGGTATAATTATGGGCAATTATCACTGAAATCATCTCATCGGCGTGATACACATAATTAATTTAAATGGATGCTAATCTGAGCGTCTTTCAATAGATATTGTTTACGAATTAATCATTAAAACGTCTCAGTTTTATATATATGATTGTTATTTGTATAACGGTTTGTGTACATGTAAATGGATCGGACAATAAACTATGAAACTACTACAGTCAACTCTCGTTATCTCGAACTCGCTTATATCGAATTTTCCGTTATGTCGAAGTTTTTTTCAAGTCCTGATTTTTCTCCTTCTTTGTCTATATGAAATCTCGAGACCCATCTCGAAGTTTCGGCTCGAATTCGGCTCGAATTTTTCGTTATGTCGAATTATTTTTTGGTCCCGATTAACCAATTTGCACTTTAAATCTATTGTTAATCTCGAAGTCGGGTGGAAGTCTGATCGTATTCGACAAGCGTCGAATGTTTTTCACACTTCGCCAGTCTGAAATCTTCGATTTACCTGTAATTTCCGCGCCTTCCATTGCTGAACAAATATTTGTTTGCAACAATTTGCGCAAACATGACATAAAGCTTCGGGTTACGTACTAACATCAATAAACATGTCATCTCGAACAATTGTTTGTAAAAATAATAATTAAAATAAAATGCATTTTCTCGAGGAGGAATACATGTACATAAATATCACAACAAGCAATTCTCACGAATATGTTGTTCTTACGACCGTAACAATATGGCGGCGTAAAATGACAGAAACTGGAAAACTTGCAACTTCGATGCCGAAAATTCTATCTCAAACTTTCGTTATGTCGAAGTAAATTCCACGGTCCTGTGAAATTCGAGATAACAAGAGTTAACTGTATATATATGAGTGAAACCATGCACGTTAATTTGATAAACCTTCGTGGTGAAACTACGGAGATATTTATCACGAGCATTTAAATAAATGTTTATATATACATGTATATATATTTTTCTGTGAGAATTTATAAAATGCCGGTGGTATAGGCTTTGATGATTGAATTTGAGATTAATTACACACTTACCTAGTTTTGTACAGATGGAGTTTTGTAATCTGCAGAAACTTATTTTTACCATGAAGAAAACAACAGAAATTTAACCTTGCCATTTTGCCAATCAGCAGAAATTAAAAACAGCAGAAAATAAACACTCATTTTTTTGACAAAAACGCAAAATATTACACCCGCAGAAATAACCAGCTATACAGTATATGATTGTCAAATCTGATGTACCACAAGCACTATTTTACTACCATATCTTGCATAATAATTAAAGGTAATGATATTAACCTAGCATAGTAACGATAAGATCTGGACCCATATTCACAAAGCCTCTAAGACTTTTTCCAAAGAAATTTTATAAGACGAAATATACATCAGTTAGAAATAAAAAAAATCTCACTTTTTATTTTAGATAATTCTAACTGTTTACATAGTGTAATACATAGACAAAATTCCATTTTTTTAAACTAAGATTTGTTCCTAAATATCTTAGATAATAGTTCACCAAACTTAGAAATTAGTTTTACTTGGACGAAAAAAATCTTAAAGAGGTTTAATGAATACAGGCCTTGGTAACGAATAAGCTACAACAGTTTAGCACAAAAATCTTGAAAATAAGACATTCACATGACTGACCTTGTGAATGAAGGTCACACCACACAAGCCCCGCCTACCAGCTGTTTTATCATGTGATGTGAGAGCACAATCTTCTCCTATGACGACCATGTCACATGACATACCCTCTGCTTTAGCTCTCTCTAACGCCAAACCAAAATTGATACGATCTCCTGTGTAATTTTTTACTATGATCATGGCGCCAGCTGTGGGAACAATACTGGTGATTATATAAACATGACATATTTACCATGGATTATGGGAGGGAAAGATAACACAGCTATATATAACTGGAGTATAATCATCATGTTCCAAATTTTTCAAGGTAGGACCACCTTACAGCATCCTAGGCACATTTAGGGAAAATTTTACTTATGAAATCACGAACTAAACTGTTAAAACTACAGCTGATTTTTCAAGATGGATTTGTTGAATTATGAAGGTAGAATTTTCAATTATGGTCCATGAAGTATAATTATGAGTAATAATATAATAATATATTATGCAGCTGGTAGTTTTTTTAAGGTAAAATTATAATTCTCTAAAATATGCTGTAAAATAGTCCGACATGTAGACAAGCATGGCATGGTAATTCTACAGCACATGTACAATAGGATAAACATGCAAAGGCATCTATAATTGATCACCTTAATGGCCAAAAACATTCCACAAAGCCCACGTCTTCCAGCACTTTTGTCTCGAGACATTACAGCACAGTCTTCAGCAATTGTTACTGCAGCAATATTTAAGCCCTCAATACGACCCCTTTCCATGCCTATCCCAAAGTTCAATCTGTCCCCTGTATAGTTTGGTACTATCACCAAGCATCCCCCTTCAAGTACAACAAGGAACTTGTATAAGGCCAGGCCTTTTAATTTTACAGTTTACAAGACCGGCGACCGGTTTTTTTTACGAAAGTGGAAAAAAAATCGAATTTCACTTTTTTATTTTTGCCGATGGCACGAATCGTCAAAAGATCGATACTTCTCTATGTAAAAAAGACCAAATCATTCAGCTACCGTCAAAACATCTGTCTAATTGCAGTTATATATAGTATCTATCGTATTGAACGGTATCAAAATAAAAGTACCATGACCTTACGTGAACTAGGTCACCTCATTTTCGAAAATCTTGACTCTATTTTCCGTAAATAGACGAATGATGTCATATAAAATTAACATCGAGCAAATTAAACATGTAATTTAATTTAGTTCTCTGCGTGCATACGTTTGCATATATTTTAATTAATTCATAATATTGTTCCAGAATACAAGCTCTTGATAGCAGATCGTAAATCGGATTGTTGTGACAATCAGGCGGGACCACGGGATTTATATGCGGTCGAACTGACGACCTTGAATTTAGTTGGGATGAATATAGGGCTTATGTCCCAGAATTGAGACAAATTGACATCCTTATATATACATGTATACCTAGCTTGATTGGATTATCATGATGATTGCAGACCGATGTATTCATCTTACGTTGGATCAGTTCGATGCTATATCTAATTGACGCGAAATTTAACATACACATGTATGTTTTGCGAAGACGGGACAAATTCATAACTACCTTCAAATATTAATCCATTATTGTTACATAACATGTAGATCTATATAATGTTATCAATCATGAATTATTCCAATAACACCGATTAAACAGACGTCTATAGCGTGACGTCTATTAAATTAGCGATGTGTCAAGGTGTTTCTATTAATTGTGTCAAAGTGTGCTAATAAATACTTGTGCAAGTAAATCAGTCAAAATTCCAATGTGCATAAAGTTCGGCTATGATATCTTTGATGTCAGTTCTCCAACAGTTTCTTTTGATTGCCGACATAAGTCGGCAATGTCTGATATTTAGCGGCGGCATTCCTATGATCTAATGATTGTCGGCGACTTCTGAAGTTACAATGTCGGTACGACTGACTTCAGTGCTGACTTCACTGTTTGAGATTAAGTAAAGGACATCGTATTTCTTAAAATATTTCAATGTTGTTGCATAACTGCAGTCCTCGCTACCAAGACTCAGAAGACTGACTGCGAAAATTGAGAATTAAGTTGACCAATGAAAGGATTTGATTTTGGATGTTAAAACATTGTTTGCAATGCCATAGACCATTGGATTCGCTTGGTAAAGTTCTACAATAAACACACTGGGTTCTGCTTCATTAAGTATTTTGGAGCATTTTGGCATTTATGTCTGGCCCATCTGACAAAAGATATTTAATATTCAATATAACTTTCAAATTTGAATTCACTCTGATTAACATAAATGTTAAACATCCTTGAATACTGAAATCACATAGAGTTTCATTAAGTCATGAATGGATGAATACATGAGCAGCACGCATCTCACATCAGACAAGTATGATGCAAATATCAGAATGCTAATTACCTCCCTTAATGGCAATATGTAATTACCTCCCTTAATGGCAATATGTAATTACCTCCCTTAATATCAATATGTAATTACCTCCCTTAATATCAATATGTAATTACCTCCCTTAATAGCAATATGTAATTACCTCCCTTAATAGCAATATGTAATTACCTCCCTTAATATCAATATGTAATTACCTCCCTTAATAGCAATATGTAATTACCTCCCTTAATGGCAATATGTAATAATTTCATCCCTTAATGGCAATACGTAATTACCTCCCTTAATAGCAATATGTAATTACCTCCCTTAATAGCAATATGTAATTCCCCCCCTACTTAATTGCAATTGATAATTTAAGAAACCATGCATTGTGCAATTCATTGTGAGGGTGGTATATAGGCTCACAGCCTTACTTGAAATATCCTTTAATTGGGGATACAGATGGTACGTTCTGTCTCTGTCTCTGACATGGGTGGCAAGACGCTTCCCCCACTTCTGTATGGCTGTGAATTGTCTGTGCATTACAGTATTGAAGTAATTCCAATAATATCAACATATTGACTGATATTAAAACTTCATAAAACACACATTAATGTTAGATAAGTCAGAATAACTGGATATAGACATTACCTGGATTATCCTTGGCAATCATACGAAGACCAGTCAGGATATCTTGTGGGGGTGGGGAGGCAAACACGGAACCAGCCACAGCAGTACTCAGCATACCTCGACCAACATATGCTGTAGATATAACACAAGTTCTTAAATCAATTAAGAAAGAACATCAAATAAAAGATATTATAGGCATCATCAATTATTTTATAGCATTTTTTTAAAAAACTAAAACAATCCAGTTAGATTGGCTTGACAAGACTTAGTGTGCTCATAGTTAATTTAATTGTTCCATAATTATTTACAAATAGTTAAATCATAATTATGAAGTATAATTTTACCAGCATGAGCTGGCTCATGACCAGACCCTCCTCCACATAGTAGTGTAACTTTTCCTGCCTTTTTCACATCCTCTATATCTGCCCTTACTACAACCCGAGTGTCCTTGATAATTCGAAGTCCTGGATGTACGGCAACTAAACCTTCTAGATTTTCATCAACACATCTTTCCACAGTATTCAATAATTTCTTTCCGGACATTTTGATGTTTTTCAACTATCCCTAAATATAGGAAAAATAAGCACACAGACCAGACATTCAATAATGGGACAAAAAGAATAATTATGTAAGAAAATCAGGCATGTATATATGTACAGACCTCTGGATATTTTTTGGGGTACAGTCTTCACTCCCAGCCTGGATCTCAACCTAAAACCTTAAATTACACAGTGTTTCAAGAGGCACAGAAATAATTTCTAATGCATTTTCGGTAATTTTAATGTGAAGTAATGCATTCATGAATATTATCTACAGCTCGGTATGTAAATTACACAGGACTTTATGAAACAAATTTATAGTAATAGTTTGCCAAATTTATCTGTTTTGCCCAGGTAAAAAAAACAGGTCTACATTAGTGCAGGGTGCTGGCCTTTGCTCAAATGTTAAATAATTTATTTTCCTGGTGGTTGAATTTTTTTTATTTTGTGGTTTAGCTTGAACACTAAATGATTAATCAACCTCCCAAATACATCTAGCAAGGGTGTCCTTGCCATGTTTTCTACAAATTATAAATCCCCTGCAAATAACATTTTACAAAAATCCACGCAATTTAATGCCTAAGAAATTGAGTAATTCTACAGAATATTATATGTACTGTAGTGAAAGAACTGCATACAACTTAAACGCACAATTTAAATAAGTTCTTAGTCTTATTTTATATATGATTTAAACACATGTTTGTAAAGAGTTTGTATATCCTGACAGCAGACAGATAAGCTGATTCCAAGTGGCTGCTTTTAAATTCTGACGGTACTGGTACCGTCAAAATGGTTTGACTATAATCCTGATATTAAAAGGTTTTGAGCTGCATGATGGTACTAACTGTAACATTGCATTGAATGAATAATAAACATAATTATATATGGCAACAAATGAGACGGACACATGAATTGTCAGCACTTCTCATTCATTACCTGTCCTAAATAGGTAAATAGTGGTAAAAATCTGATTTGACTGGGGGAGTGTTTAGTTAAAATAAGGACCCTATGGGCTGACTGCCTATGGGACAATTTATGTTTACATTATGGTCACAGGGTTTTCAGTGTGGCAATACCACGTGACTAAATACTACAGTCCAAAGAAGAAAATTGTAAACAAAACCTCCACTTCGCGAAGGAAAATAGGCATAAGTATTTTATTTCTTCACCAATTTCTATGAAATATAGACCACGCTAAGGGAAAAAATATAAGGGTTCCGCCATATATAGTTTATTTCTCCGTAGCTTGACCGTTTTTTCAATTATCCTGAGAAACCTTGGAAAAAATTTGTGTGAGAGCGGACTACAGTATCAAGCCTTTTCGTTTTCCTGGTATTATCTACTCCATGCGTGATTGAAGAGTCATGTTTACACCTTCCGGGAACACCGGAGGCAATTTCGCAACAAATAAAATAAATATTATAACAATACATGGCACTTATATGACATTTTCTTTCAATTTGCAATTATGGCTACAGTTCCAAGAAAAAATATTCAGACTACAGTTCAAAGCTGTTTTCAGAATTTACCATAATACCAAGCAACGTTTTGCCCCTGATGCTATTTTTGTCAACAATACACACACTACAATATTCTGTATTTGGTCAGGTTTTATTTTTTACGACACATTTTACATCATTTAAGAACATAAACACGCACATGGGTAACAGAAGTTTAAAGTATATACATATAGTAATTGATAATAAGTTTGCGTACGGGTATTTTTTAGTAATTTCCATTAGTGCATTTGATGTTTGATCTAAATTATATATTGGACGGTGCCATCGATATTCACCAATGGTAGACACCATATGGCGGATATAGCCCCCTATACTTCGCACGAAAACGAAAGTAAAAGTGGATGTCGATTTCACACGACTCTAAGTTTTTAATCACATTTTTGTAAATATTCATGTGATTCACTTGAAGTGAACAAATTTAAGCAGCGGAATGTTTATTTTAAAACACCAATGTTGTAATTTGCTCTAACGTTTCGTATACTATACTTTCCTTTTATTTCAGCTCAAGTATGCACTTCCCAGGACTCTGTTCCGATTTAAACTTATATCTTCCATGGTCTTAACCTATGTTGGAACTCTCGCAAGCAAACACCAACTAACAAGCAATCGACTGAAGGAAAACATTGCATTGTGTACGGGATCTAATCATTATGAAACTTTCCATTAACATGATCTATTTTTCTGTTGCACCGAGGATAGCAGTCATGTACTGGTGTTGGATTCCTCATTTTGACTCCGTAGTACGTGGTTTGAATCTAAAACAAGAGGGCCCTATGGCACTAGGTCGCTCACCTGTCGTAGCAGTACACCCAAGCCATGTGATTTGACCTTGTGACCTAGTTCTTAGCCCCAGATGACCCGATATAACACTTTAACTAGATTTTGTTGGGATGATCATTGTGATCAAGTTTCATAAGGATTAGGCTAAAATGGTGACCTCTCGTGAATTAACACAAGGGTTTTCTATTTTTTGACCTAGTGACCTAGTTTTTGATTCCAGATGACCCAATTGACTTCGATTTTATTAAGATGATCATTGCGACAAAGTTTCAAAATGATTAGGTCAAAATTGTGATCTCAAGTGACTATACAAGGTTTTTCTATGATTTGATATTGTAACCTTGTTTTTGATCCCGGATGACCAAATATATATCTTGACCTAGATTTGGTTGAGATGATCATTATGACCAAGTTTCATAAAGATTAGGTCAACATTGTGACTTCTAGTGCCTACAAAAGGTTTTTCTATGATTTGACCTTGTGACCTAGTTTTTTATCCCGGATGACCCAATATCGAACTTGACCTAGATTTTGTTGAGATGATCAATGTGACCACGTTGGATAAATATTAGGGCAAAAGTGTGACCTCTAGTGTCTACACAAGCAAATTGTTGACGGACAGACGGACGGACGGACGAACGACGGACGGACGACGAGTCATCACAAAGCTAACTCTGTCACTTTGTGACATGTGAGCTAAAAATAGGAAGGCACGTGATTTAAGTACGTAGTATTGCCTTCGTAACCAAAATATTGTTATTGCTAAATTGTTGAATTCTGTCTTATTTGGTACGAAATAATTGGGGACGTGTTATAAGCTATTTTACCCTCAGTCTACGGGCGCTTAAATTGCATGCTGAAACAAATTATGCACACCTTTTTATTCCTTTAATTATACCCCCCCCCGCACAACGAGTTGTAAGGGGGGGGTATACTGGATTCAGCTTGTCTGTCTATCTGTCTGTCCGTCCGTCCGTCTGTCCGTCCGTAGACGCATTCTTGTGGACGTAACTCCTCCTACAGTTTTTGCAGCATTTGATTCAAACTTTAACAGATGAACAACCTCAACATGTAGATGTGCATAAGGGAAAGAATTTGCGCTGTGACTATTTTTGACAGAATTATGGCCCTTTGTACGTTTATGCACTATACAATATATAGTGAACAGGTCTTGTGGACGCAACTCCTCCTACAGTTTTTGCAGCATTTGCTTCAAACTTTAACAGATGAACAACCTCAACATGTAGATGTGCTTAAAGGAAAGAATTTGCGCTGCGACGATTTTTGACAGAATTATGGCCCTTTGTACTTTTATGCACTATACAATATGTAGTGAACAGTTCTTGTGGACGCAACTCCTCCTACAGTTTTTGCAGCATTTGCTTCAAACTTTAATTAGGCAATATGGTCAGATAAGTCTGATCCTGCAGCAAATGAGACATAGTCACATTGGCGTATCCATGACCTTGATATGTAGGCACTTATAAATTATGAAAACCAAGACTTTCAAGCACAGACAAACTGACCTGACGCTCAACAATGATGTATTGTTATAAATACAGACTATATGTTATATCCGCTGTACGGTGTCTACCAGTGATGAAAATCGATGGCACCGTCCAATATATAATTTAGATCAAACATCAAATGCGCGTATTGAAATTACTCAAAATTACCCATACGCAAGCTTATTATCAATTACTAGATCTACATGCATATATTGTAAACTACTGTTACCAATGTGCGTGTTTGTGTTTTTAAATTCGGTATAATATGTTGTTACAAATAACACCTGACCAAATACAGAATATTGTAGTGTGTGTAATGTTGCCAAAAATAGCATCAGGGGCGACACGTTGCTTGGTTTTATTGTAAATTCTGAAAACAGCTTTGAACTGTAGTCTGAATATTTTTTCTTGGAACTGTAGCCATAATTGCAAATTAAAAGAAAATTCATATTTGTGCCATGCATTGTTATAATATGTATTTTATTTGTTGCAAAATTGCCTCCGGTGTTCCCGGAAGGTGTAAACATGACTCTTCAATCACGCATGGAGTAGATAATACCAGGAAAACGAAAAGGCTTGATACTGTAGTCCGCTCTCACACAAATTTTTTCCAAGGTTTCTCAGGGTAATTAAAAAACGGTCAAGCTACGGAGAAATAAACTATATATGGCGGAACCCTTATATTTTTTCCCTTAGCGTGGTCTATATTTCATAGAAATTGGTGAAGAAATAAAATACTTATGCCTATTTTCCTTCGCGAAGTGGAGGTTTTGTTTACAATTTTCTTCTTTGGACTGTAGTATTTAGTCATGTGGTATTGCCACACTGGTTTTGACAAAGGTCTCCAATGTACTTGAAGTTGTACATGTACTGTTAAATATATTCATTTTACCCACATTTTTAAGTACCGATAATCCCCCCCCCCCCCCAAATAAAAAACTAGGAAATGATGTTCAATATTAAATGTAACCTTAATTTGTTTTGGGAAAATAACTCAATGAGTATCAAAATACTCTTCTGGCATAACATGTCAAACTCCTGTGTATCATAATTGACACAATTGAAAGTGTCCATTCAATGTGCAATTTATAGCATTATGCACAATGCAGCCAGTACATGCATTTGTTTTTATGAAAGAACACATTGATATCTTCCCTTAGAACATATTGCATTCAAATGACATTGCAGCGTGTTAAAGAAATTAGCTAAATTGTGACTTTGTACACCCACCTTTGTTGTTGTTGTTGTCCGGTAACCGGTCGCGTAATTTCTGAATACTCGTGACAAGCACTTTGTTGATATTGCAGTCGATTTTGCAATTTTTTCAAAGTTAATTGTTTCTAAGAAATTAACGTGTCATTGTCATTTATTTTCCTTGGTATACACCATTTAGTAGGGTTTGGTCGAATGATTTAGGTAAGTGTCTTTTTAATAGCTTTAATTTTATAAATTTCCAACTGTCATTGTCAACTGTACGTATTCTGTTACTGAGTGAAGTATCTACTACATGTATACATGTACTCAGTATACATGGAGGTATTGATCAGACTTGAATCTGGAATCCGTTGCCTCAAACTTTACCGAGTGCATAGTACACTTCTCTAGGAAACCGTTGGAAAACAGAAAGCATTAACTCTATGTACAATATTCAAAAGTGCTAAACCACCACCATAATTTGGTATAATAATGCTCCTGTCAATTGACACCACGTCCCCCCCCCCCCCCCCCCAACCCTAGGGAAGGGCTGACAATAGCAGGGGGAACAGTACCATGTTTTTACCTTTCTGATGTCCCTGCACTACCAGATGAGTGGGGGGCTTTTGTTTCGCGCCAAAATAGCAGGTAAATATAGTCGTGATTATATGTCCTTGAGGTATAGGGCGGGGCAATTTGTGGGTGTTTACCATCTGTATGGCCCTGTGGGGAATATTACCGGGGATTTGAAAACGCCTAAGTTAAAATCACGCTACTCCCCGGAGTTTTAATTGACTGGTGCATAAGTATCAAACTCTTAGCTGCAGTGATCGAGTTGAAGTATCGCCTGAACTATAAGCAGCCAATATAATAATATCTCAATTAACCGTTTTTATATTACTTACACAAGTATTAAACACCTACATACTTCCAGCAGCCACAATGAAGAAAGGCTTAACTGTTTTTATAAAACTGGACCACAATCAGACTGTATACATGCATGAACAACTTCACATTCAACAGACGGTTTTAAATTACTAATAATTATGATCTTGACTAGCAGCTGAAAAGAGTCATGATTAATGTATATGATATGATTAGTAAGAAGAAGGTTAGATATTTTAAAAGTCAGTGAAACAACACTGCATTTGCCTAGTGAGAATTTAAATCTTACTTTATACAGAGTAGTAAAGGTAGGACTGTTGAGACTAACTCATGACAGGCCCCTGGCATCCTTACTTGATAGAGCTACAGATGAGTTTAACTTGGAATTGTCTGTATGAATCCTTAAAATGCCAGGTACACTTTTCTTTCATACACCTCAAATATCCCTCTGGCTATTCAATATGTAATGCAATTAGCGTTGCCCAGCAGTGATATAAAGTGGATACTGGACTTATTTTTTTCAGAATGAGTGTTCCATATATGCCACGAAGTGAGGAGGGGACCTCATTGGATGGAAATATTGAAATAACCTTTGATGACTTGAAGCAAATTGATTTCATTCCGGATAAGACAGTACAGAATGACCATGTGACATTGTCTGAAATATCAGATTTTAAAGATGAAGGTTTTCTTCTCCATAAAGTTTTATCAGGCAAAGAATGTGAGCTCTTCATAGAGGAAGGTGAAAGAATTGGTTTTGAAGTCATCCGAGGTGTTCGTGATGATTACAGAAATTGTAAAAGGTTTGTTTATTTGTTTGTTTATTTCAGGTTTAACATTGTTTCTCAACAATTTTTCAGTTATATATTTGGGGCATCTAACCAGTTTTCCTTGACTGTATCCTAACCAGTGCTAACTAATCCTTTTATAAGGAACCAGCAACTTCTCCACATGTGGACTAAATTGTCGTCAAATTTTTATGAAAGGGTAACTATGACCTCCTGTGACCAGGAATTGAACAAATATTCTGTGATTTACACTGTAACAAATATTGTATATGGGAAACAACACGTAAAACAACAGGAAACATTTTGACCTATTTTATCTACTGGTTTCAGTCAACAGAGACCTTCATCTGGATAATCTGAAGTTTTTCATACATTTGTTGAGTAAGTTTTTCTGTTCTGTTCAAACTTACCATTTAAGATTTGCCCAGCTCTTGTTAAAAGTTCTGACTGTTTATTTTTAGGATGACAATTCGTGATCAGCAGTTAGCAGACATTATATGGTCACGGATACAGCCTCATATTAAAGATATAGTTATAGAGGATGATCCACATCTTGTACATGTACACGGTCCACCAACCATTATGAGAGGCACATGGAAACCTGTAGGATTAAACAATGTATGGTATTAATATAATTCAAAGTTTATTTGTAGCTCACTTGTTTTTGTAAAAAGAACTCTATTGTAGGGACTGCCTCACATATTGGTGAATTGCAAAAATAAAATAAAATTGTAAAATATTCGCGTAATTTTGGTATAGTTGCCTGTATATCCCATAAACAACCATACTGACATGTAAAATAACTTGAGTAACTTCGACTTTTTGTAGTTATCTAGTATTTCTACATCAAAAATTCTATAGGGTATTAATACCCTACAGAATTCACACTACTATTACTTAAATTGCCTGAAATTTGTTCGCATTTGATGAAAATAAATCGAAAAACGAACCAAATACCTCACTGATGTTTACGCTGTAGTTTGTTGATGTTACAGTTCGATCACAAGTGAATTACATAATTCACAAAGCATGTTGGAAGGAAACTTAGCGCTTTTTTCAAGAAAAAAAAAATCAGTGGGCGACATCGAGAGTGGTTAAAATTGCTTTTTTGCACTAAATCTTTCATAAAGCAACCGTGGCTTTCTATTACATCAATACTTGGTTAGGTTGGAAAATCACGATATACAAAAATTTTAGCCCAATCTGTGAGGCAGCACCTTTAAATCCAGGGGTGTCAACAGAGCCAAATTAAAAATCATGAAAATCTTATGCTGCCAACATTTTTGCAAAATAATGGGGGCCTTTGTTTCTGTATTTAACTCAGACTGTATCAATAAAAATTCTTCAGAGCAGATTAAACAGAGGATATTTGTTGATTTTTGTGTAAGATCAAATTTTATTTCACCGAGTGATCACAAAAAATCAATATTTTCACAAGTGGCGTAGCAACGAGTGTAAATTTAATTTTCTGTGAATACGAGTGAAATAAAATTGATCTTACACCAAAAATCAACAAATTTTCTGTTTATTATATGCCTCAATTTCTCTTAAAATGTGCCATAGTTGTGGAAAAAATCACGTCGAAATTGAAACGTCACGACATGAGAATTATGATGTCATTATGACGTAACGCATATTTTAAAGCCCGGCGCCGTTGACGTTACGTCAAAAAAACTCCATAATCCATTGAAAGCAAATAATAAATTAACAATAACTTTGCAATTTCTTGAGATATTTTCATCAAAGAACTGTTATTTTGGTCAGAAATCATAGGTCTTTCTGGATAGGTAAATCCAGATTTCGGTATTAATCAGGAATAATGTCACCTCAGTAAATGGTAACTTCATTGTTGTCATATGCATCTTCGAAGATGTTATAACTTTCAGGTGACTGTTTGCATCAGTGCTTCTTTCGATTAATCACTGTAATGTGAACTAATATTGGTTGTTGTTTAATAAATAATGACTATGTACCTGTGTTTTATCGTGATTTAATTACTACCCATCTGAACTCGTGACTGTGCTTTGTTATAAATAAAACACAGGTACATATTCATGATTTCGATTCTAACATAGCCAATATTCAATATTCCGCATTTGACAACACATCAAGACATAGTAACTCCAGCACTATTTTCTCCTCAGAAGGATTATTTGTGCTTTCAAGTTATTCAACTGTAGCTGTGTTTCATCGATAAATCATGCATAGTTTCCACTATGTGTATAAAGCTGAAACCGCTGGTTGTGTTAAAATTTAATTAGTAATCAATTTTTATCTGATAACTGTACAAATGTACCATATATTTACATGATTATTCGATCAGCTATTTCTTGTATTTGTCCATTGTTTACAGATATTTCGACTATGTCGGTACCTACCTGGTGGACATTTTGCTCCCCATTTTGATGGACACTATGACAAATCACCATCAGAAAGATCTTTAAAAACACTCATGCTTTATTTGAATGGAAATTTCAATGGTGGATCAACCAACTTTGTGGATGAACAACAAACACTGTATAAGGTATATGATTCTTATGTTACCACATTATGAAGTAATATCAATTCAATAAAACCTGTGTTAAACAACCACCTGTTAATGTAATTAAACACTAATTAGTTGCTTTCGTTTTTGAAAGATCTGTATTAATCAACCACCTGACTTATGTAGCCATCTTTGTTCTTTTGCTTTGCTGACTGCTTAACACTAGTTAGATTGTATATTATTATGAACACAGTCATGTTCCATCATATCATTCATAAATAAGGGAATTCAAACATGTAACATTTTGTTTAAATATGTCTACATTCTTTATATAGATCAGGAAGTTTTTTGTTTTGCGTTTATCAAAGGTAGTCGTAAGTGGATGGTCTTGTTTTTCCCCTACTTAATTGACTGATGATCTCCAGCTTCGAGGGAGATCAGGAAGTAAAATAGATCAGTCACTAATATTATCAATTCATTGTCATGTATATATAAAATTTATATACTGATAAATGAGCAGGAAACCGGACCTGGTATATTGAAGACTTTGCTTCTGCCTCTGTATTTTGTGGACCATGATGAAAATTGTTATACAGCAAATTATGCCATCCACAGAAACTAAAGTCATTATTTTTTTTTACAATGTGTACTTGCTACTTGGATTTTAAACTGACAACTACCCACTTGAAATGTTAACATATTGCACAACAAAATAGTATAAAAAACAGAAGTTTTCTGGGGTATGATAGAGTCTCCCTGATTGTATTAACAACTTACAAGTCCTTGACACTCCTCCTGTACACAATGACTGAATTGTTTGCATGTATATTGTACAGGATGTTGATACAGGGATATATTGTGCTGAGGAGAAGAATATAACATGTTCTATACAACCTGAGACAGGGTTAGCTATTGTCTTCAATCACCATCGATTGCATGAAGGAGCACAACTCAAGTATGTATAAGTTCATTGTTCATTTTTAGCTTGAAGTTCTCAAAGAAAAAAAGCTATTGGCTTGACCAGAATGTTTGTGTCGGCATCTGCAGGGCCTTAGTTAAGTTTTGCTGTTGATGTTCTGGCTTTACCTTATATTTTCTATTGACACATTTGGTGAGCAGTTGAGCAAGTGAGCATCAATATTGTTTTCAGTTAAATGTTACATGTATCTTCTGTATGTTTATTAACATGTGTCAAGTTGTTCACTGTGTGGTATCTTTTTGCTGGAACCAATAATCTGCAGAGTGCTGTCCCTTGTTTGTAAACATGATTTGCATGAGATTTCCACGTTCATATTAACAGTGTGTTCATTTGTTTGTGAATATGATTTTTACAAGATTTCCAAGTTCATATTAACAGTGTGTTCATTTGTTTGTAAATATGATTTTTACAAGATTTTCAAGTTCATATTAACAGTGTGTTCTATGGTTAGAGGAGGTTGATGCAGATTTCTATATGTTTGGTCAGTCATGTTGTAAGTTGTAGATTTGTGCACATTGAATATATCGCAATTTGGGAAGATTTTTTTTTATTTATAATTCATAATGTTTTGGCAAACATATAGGATGTTGATTCGTGGCTGAAACCATGGAAAAAGTGGCTATTCTAAATGATAGTCAATTTCTTTAAGAGGTACATTAAATCATAAGTTTTGGATGCCAGTTTTATTCATTGATCGTATCTGACTATCTGTACATTATGCATCTAATTACTGGTACAGACAGTCCTGAGAATATTTCTGGAGTCAAGTAATCATGAATAGCAGAGTAGTTATGATTGTATCTGTCAATTTATAATATCATATAAAATTGTCCATGATGTTAATACATGTTAGATTTGTCATTGAGCAGAGATGGTATAAAGTATATACTGCATACAGATGTATTACATGTTAGATTTGTCATTGAGCAGAGATGGTATAAAGTATATACTGCATACAGATGTATTACATGTTAGATTTGTCTTTGAGCAGGGATGGTATAAAGTATATACTGCATACAGATGTATTACATGTTAGATTTGTCTTTGAGCAGGGATGGTATAAAGTATATACTGCGTACAGATGTATTACATGTTAGATTTGTCTTTGAGCAGGGATGGTATGAAGTATATACTGCATACAGATGTATTACATGTTAGATTTGTCTTTGAGCAGGGATGGTATGAAGTATATACTGCGTACAGATATCATGTTTAAGAATGCGGATCAGAATCTCAGTGATAACTACATAACAGCCGTCAAGTTGTTACAGCAGGCTGAAACAATGGAGGTACTCTAATTACAGTTATTCTATTATAGTTTCTGAAGATTACATTTACATATAATTCAAACTAAGTGCAACAAATATAAACATAATAGTGTTTCAAACTTTATCAAATATTATCGCTTGAGGAAATTAAATTTTACGATTTGAGGAACTGGAGGAAGTTTTAACTAAGCAGTTTGTTTTAGAACATTGGATAAACTTTCTTCGTGGATCTTGTTAGGATTATGTAAATGAGTGCACATTTAAGGAGTTTAGCCAAATCACTTTCTATATTTCTGGTACACGGTTTATTGGTCTGTTTGCTTAATATTTAAATTTAAAACGGTTAAAGTTGACATTTTATTTAATGCTAACTGATGAGATATGGAGTTCTATCAGTGAAATAAAACCTGGTTATCACTGGTCACTGGTTATCACCTACAATGTGACTGATATAAGCTCTGCCCCCTCACAGGGAAAATATTGAATTTTATCACTACATGATGAGATATAAACCATATTCAATAAAAACAAACAAATATCCTCTATGTATCTAACCTGTGCTAATGTTTCAATCCTGGCAGCTTATAGAAGGTGACTGGTTAATACAAGTGCATGTATATTCAACACATTACTGGCTGATTGGCTTTTTATTGCATTGATTGCTTAAATCAGGTTGTTGCTAAATGATGATGATCACTAACACCAGGGGCGTAGCCAAGCGATATGCGATATGGACGTACACATATGCATAACATTAATTTGAAAAGTAAAGATATTAATACGGCCAAAATTTCCACATGATGAGGACCCCCCAACCATAACCCCCAACTTTAAGATTTGTGTGTGTTACATCAATTCAAGTCTGGCTACGCTCCAGAATACAGATTTATATGTATGTACATTTTGTGTACACCTGTATGTTTAACAGAGGTAAATTGTACAATATACGCTGTGTACCCATTGTGTTATTCTGTATGATGTACGTGGACCATAATTAAAATTGGTTTGCCAATTATGTTTTTCACAGAAAGTGAAGATGTTTTTATTAATGATTTTGATTATTATTATTTTTTATTGTTATTTTGTATGTTTCAGAATGCAGGAGAGTGTATGGAAGCAGCAACTTTATATAGAAAAGCTTTCAAACTTGCACCAGAACTCGAAAATTCAACATGACACAGTGCAATATCATATTTTAAATGTTGCATATTTTGTATATTTAATTTTATTCTTGATAATTATTATGAAGTCTGTGATACTTTTAGTCTATGATATTTCTAGTACAATTGAATGCAGGTGTGGTAATGAATGTTTTGTTTCAGTTTATAGGTAGAGCAAGCTCTGGTAGCAATCGACATCACAAGACTTCAATGGTAGTCATATAATAAATTCAAAATAGCAATCTCAGCTGAGCAATAACTTAAGTTTTTCGTGGAATTGGGCCTGGTGACTTGATAAAGTTGAATGTACTAAAAGTATGGTACAAGTGTACTTATAACTCTTACTTGTCCGATAACACAATCTGGCAATATGTAACACAGTGAGAAAATTACTTGGACTCTATGTAAAACAAACCTATCTGCCACCTTATTATATGTGTACATAGATCAGTCTGGCTTTTATGTCTCCTTGTATACTTGTACATAGATTAGTCTGGCTTTCACCACTATGTGGGAACCTTTATCTGTGACGTAATCTTAGTACATTTATACCAGTCCTGTACTTCACTCTCGCATAAATCCAATTTCCAAGGCTCACAAACTTCTATATGTGCCATAAAGTTTAACTTTGATCGAAAAAATTTAAATCGCTAATAAAACTCAGGAAATGTTTGTATTTACTTTGTGTACATATATAGTTGTGTACAATGTTTATTTGTACACTTTATTGGTTCCTAATTTAAGTAATGTAACAGTTTGTTTGAAGTCCAAATTTGTTAAAACTTTTATACATTCATTTGGTATGACAAGCAGACGTTCAATTCAAATATTATTTTAACTATTTCTACAAGTATTTAATAGTAACCACAAATACTTTTCACTCTTATATTGTAAGTTATCATGTTTTTTTTTTATATCCTTTTTCTACAATTCCTAATACATGTATATAAACATGGTTATAAATAGATATATCATGTATTATAGAAAAAATAATGCTAAAGTTATTGTATGCAATGTTTGTTAAAAATAAAATTCATCATAATAACAAAGTTATTACCTATGTCTATTTTTCAGTACACATAGTAAAATAGTTAGGGCCTACCTAGAAACATACTAGGGGTTGGAATTCTTTGAAGTGTTGATTGCCTATAGTGCCTTTTCATGTACCGGTAATAATAGGTTTGGTCACATAAACAACTATTCACAGTCTTCAATATTTTGCTTGGAATGACTATACTAGACGAAATGATGTGTAGGCCCAGGCCTAGTTGCTATGAATAGTTTGCACCTACAGTGGGATTTGAACCCATACTGTACAGTACATGTATGTACAAACTACAGTAAAACCTCGAATAAAAGAACACCCTGGTTGCCCTAGGAAACAAGTCCTCTTATTGAGTTTGTTGTAATATTAAAGTTGAATAATGAGCACATCGGTAAACCGGACCAGAAAGTTGTCTTCATAATGTTAAAGTTGTTTTATTAGAGGTTTTACTGTATCTGATTTCACCTTTTTTTGTTTTCGACTGAAACAATCATAGTGCATGGCCATTCGAGTTTTATCCCTGCCTAATTGGCCTCTGAATTCAAGGGATGCTTTCACCTTGTAAAATACTATTTTGCTAGGTACATATGTATCATTTGAGGTGATGGGTTCTATTCCCAGGTCATACGCATCCATGAAAATTTTACAACAGTGAAGATTTTCCTCCACATGTGGAAAAGTTGCTGGTTTGTTGTGGAAGGGTAAGTAAGTGGCTAGTATACAGTCCAGGAAAACTAGTTAGGTGAATCAGCCTCCACTTCACTGGAAAATTGTTTTAAAAATGCCAAGCATAGCCTTTATTTGCCAGTCAGCTTTCTGCTGAAACATGGGGGGCATATGTGTGCCTCCACTCGAATTTGAACCCAGGTCGCCAGATTAGATTAGTGCACTAACCAGTGAGCTATGGAGGCCACATTTTGTTAAAACTCTTATAAGTTATAAACAAATGTAAAAAGAAAATAATCACAAATTCTTTTGAAGAAATTTATTACCATAAATCCAATGTTCTTGTGTAATTATGGTCTTTGTTGATTTATATGTCTTCATATAATATTCATCTCTAAATATAATATATAGATATAAGAATACCGTAACGCAAAAAAGAGAAAATAATAATACTCCTGTGAAACATGCCATGTGTTTTATACATAAAGAAATAAAATAAAACATGTGTAAATATTAAAAGAGGTTAGAGTTATAATATATAATATTATATACAACAGCACATATACATATGTCAATACATATACAGTAAACATATGA
Source organism: Spisula solida (assembly GCA_947247005.1). Taxonomy (NCBI): domain Eukaryota; kingdom Metazoa; phylum Mollusca; class Bivalvia; order Venerida; family Mactridae; genus Spisula; species Spisula solida. Next base: position 7,310,489 of record OX365945.1, read on the forward strand.
ATTTAAGTCTTCATTTCTTCCTATGTTATTCCATATAGCCTCTACACCTACAGGGTCGTGCATTCTAGATTTGAAATGGGCGCATCTGCGCAAAAAATAGCGTTGGAACCAACCATGTGATAAACAACATCAATGATCTGTCTATTTACAAAATTCAAACAAAAACTATGTTGAATTGCAAAAACTTGAAACATCGGTCTAAATGTTACATGCCGTCTGCTATCTTGATCCTGACTAGTGCATCCTCTAATTTTTTGCATTTGACACATTTTTTGCATTATTCAGTTGGATAAATGTCTTCAAAATAACTTAAAAATGAATTTGAATGCTGGAATTGAATTTTTAGCAAATAAATCAAAATTTACTAAAATGCACGATCTTGTAGGAATGCACAAAGGTATAGGAATAGATGCTATATAAAAAACATAGTCCGGAGATATTAACCTAGTCCTGATATTTACGTAGGAATATAATGGTAGTACAAGATTTATATGCATTGTACATCAATTTCTGCATGTATACTGTACATCATCTTTCCTTTACAGTTGTGTTTGTAGTACACCTCAAATACAGGTATAATCATAATACATGTATAACCCACTTATATTATTATCATATTTTTGATACAGAAAACAGAGATAACATGTAGAAGAGTATGTCAGTGGTTGAATTACCAGCAGGCTATATTATAGAAGTTTGACAGCAATGTTGAATTTTCCTCTACATGTAGAGAAGTTGCTGGTTCCTTGTGGAAGGGTAAGTTTGTACTGGTTAGAATACAGTCCAGGAAAACTGATTGGGTGAATCGGTCGCCTTGTAAAAGTGAAAAACTGTTGAGCAACGGCATTAAACCCGAATATAAACAAACAAATATTATTAAGTTTATGAGGACCATTTTAACATCTCCGGACTATGGTTACTTAACACAAGCATGAAACAGACAATAGAGAGGTATTAATATATCATTGATTGATATATGTCACGTGACATACATGTGTAATACATGCATTTCCAACTCAACTACTCCTAGCACAACTCACAATATAGTGATAATACATACAATTATTCTTACACAATAAATCCCTATAGTTTCAAGCATAATGATATTTACCTGATATCATATTGGGTTTAATTAGCGAGAAATAATGCATGGGTTTTAATCAACTGTTAAAATAATGCTGACGGATGAGAACAGAGGACGTAATGAGAAGTGTATGCAAAAACTTAACTTCATGATTAAAATCTTATCTAAAAATTAATATTGACAGTAAATGAGTGGAAGTTTTAGTTAAGGCCACAGACAAAAGTCATGTCTTAAAAGGCAGCTGTTTTCTTTATATAAAACGACAATATGAAAACCTGTCAATTAATACAGACTCGTGATTTTCAATGGAAACCAGACTAAGAATGCAAACTATGGAAACATGTCTAAGAATGCAGACTCAATGGAAACATACAGACTCAATGGAAACATGCTGACACATTGGAAACCAGTCTGAATATACAGACTTATTGAAACTAGTCAATGAATGCAGACACAACAGGTGAATGAATGCAGACTCAACCTGTGTATGAATGCAGACTCAACATGTGTATGAATGCAGACTCATTGGAAATCAGTATAAGTATGCAGACTCAATGGAAACAAGTTACAGAATGCAGACTCAATGGAAACCAGTCTCAGAATGTGGACTCAATGGAAACCAGTCTATGAACACTGACTGCAGTCTCAATGGAAACCCGACTAAGAATGCAGACTCAGTGGAAACCAGTCTATGTATGCAGATTCAATAGAAACCAGTCTTAAGAATGCAGACACCATGTAAACCAGTCTAAGATTAGAATGCAGACTCCATGGAAACCAGTCTAAAAAATGCTAAAATACTGGTACTCTCAAATGGGTTTCATAACTGCATACAAAAGCCTCAATGTCGATTTAGGACACCATATTTATTTCTTATTGTCTGCAGAAAACTTACTAAACAGTGAAATAAAACAAATAAGACTTTATTCTAGATCCCTGAGGTGGTAAATGTGTCAAACATATACAACAGCATAATGAACTATTGAGCATTATTACAAAATGGTTATTTAAATGCACTTATTTGGTTTTGATTGTCAAAATTAACAATACATTGTACAATGTAGACTTATAGATTGGTATTGGTATATAAACCTGGATAAAAATCAGAATTTAATCATCAAAAATGATGACTTATTGTAAATCTCAAGATAAAAATTTAAAATATATATATATAATCTTACCAAATCCCTCCATTACCATGACAACAAAAATATACAATTAATAAATTTGACAATATCCAATAAAATAACAGACATAAAAGAGAATAAGACTAACAAACGTCAAGGTAACAAGAGTAGGTTAATGAGTTCTATAACAAGTAGTAGCACAAACATAATGACGCCAATTTTTTTCTTAGGTTTACAAGAATTTTTGGAAAATTTTGCTGTCAAGGAGGAAATGGAAAAGTAAAGGTCCATTAGGGCCTTAGGTCACTCACACAATGACAGAAGAGTGACGTAGGGCTGGCCCTAGATTGCTCACACAATGACAGAAGAGTGGCGTAGGGCTGGTCCTTGTTTTTTTCCATTTCTTCCTCGAGACAGCAAGTTTTTTTTTTAATTTCTTTAAACCGAAAAATTAAAAACTGGCCTGAAGGTTCAATCTCACTAACAACAGGGGCAATAACCAAATCATACAGAACATAGTTTTATAGAAGCTATGTATTTTATTTCTGTTTTCCATCAATCATGGACCATTTTCTAGCCATGCGCTCATGAATATGTAACGGACATCTAGCATCATTTAGGGGCCATGTTGACCCTTTAATGATAGAAAAGTTAATAAAGTCTGCAGGAAGATTAATTGCTGACACAACAATAATTACAGAACACAATACTCATGTACTACACCAACAATAGATAAAGATTTCATCCAAAATCTTTAAGCAACAGTAGTACATTGTATGTACCCAGTATTAGGTAAATGAGCTTTACTGCGTAATTTATATAAACTAGAAGTGTTTTTGACACAAAAACGTCAGTCTCCTACAAAGGGCCTTAACTCCAGCAAAAATCATCTGATAAAAAATTCCTGACAAAATGCACAACTAGGCTTGGTACCAATTATTCATGTGAAGTTGCATTGAAATCCGACCAATGGTTTTAGAACAAGTATGGACAAACTATGACGGTGACATCCATCCAGACATACATATGCAGCAAAGAATCAATAAAGTCTCGCCAACTTTATGAGGGAGACAGGGGTATATTAGTCAATATGTTAACCAGACAGTTCATTAGGATACATGTATGTTAGTTATTGTAAGAAATATGAAGACCATTCTTCAATTCATATATAAATATCATAGACTGGTAATTCCCCACAGAAATTGTGACCATGATTAATAATTACCAGTTAATTATTTTCTAAAAATAGCACAAACTGAACAGTAGCGTATAGTTATGATGATTACAAACTTAAAGTACATGTATCATGAAAGCTGTGGTCATATCATTACTCTATTGTCACACTTTGTGTCGCCAACAGCATCGATTATTTTCAAATAAGCAGAGATGGTGTATACATACATTGTAACTAGACATCTACGGTATTATCAGAATATTGTATAGTAAATTGATTATTTCCCAACATGTATCATAGTTACAATGGTGAAGAGTGCAATAACTGCAATACAGCCCTGGGTGTGCCTTTTTTACCACTTCGCCCACAATGCACTCGGCTTGACTATGATACAAAACAAATAGAGAACAAACGCTCAGATATATTATAACAATTAAGTGGAGCAATATTTATCTCGAACTCATATTGAATATTCTAAGCATACTACATTTATGTATTTGTCACTTTCTGTCATCTGAGCAAAACCTTAGGTTTATTTCTTACCACTGCATCGGTACATTGGTGGGATATCGAGGGATTATCAGGGTGCTGATTATAAAGGATCAGTTTGATAATTTTATACTGGAAGTTATCATTTTATAGCCAAAATACCTCACTTTGTATCATATTACCCTTCCACAAGGAACCAGCAACTTCTCCACATGTGGAGAAATTCATCATTACAGTCACATTTCAATGGAAGGGTTATAATAATGACCTGCCGCGACCAGGAATCAAACCCAGATCGCAGAGATGAAATTACATGAGTCCAATGGGGCAATTTAAGGGTTTAATTTAATTTAATGTTACTTTGTTCAAACAGAATCATGGGAACATTATCACGGTGTATAAATGAGTCAACTTCAGGTTATTCCAACACAGGTTGAATTGTATAGTATCGCAATAAGTCATACAGTGACAGGAAATCTTAGATGGTTTTGCTAGCAATAAGTCATACAGGTTGAATTGTATAGTACCCCAATAAGCCATACAGTAATATGATTAATATGCTGTGATTATCAAACACATTGATGAGGTGGAGTCATTTATCAGTATGGAATCTGATACCTTCTATACAAGTCTATATTATACATTGGTACAGTGCATTTAGCCTGTCCCAGTGGCATTACCAGACCTGCTTAGAAGCAATCAGTCTCAAGCCCAAAAGTCCCAGTTTTAAAGTCTGAAACTCAATGTTTTAATCAACAAAGAAGGAAAATTGAGGATTCAAAAACCTGAAAGCAGACAAAGGCATGAAAAATACCAAGCCTGCATTACATCAGAAAATCTAGGACAGAGCATCTCAAGAAGATCATCACCTTTATGTAAAGTGCTGGAGTGACTATGTGAAGGCGAACAATAAAATGAAGATCAGTGAGTATACTGTAGGTATAACCGGTATATAAAATACATACATAATCCATGTTTAACTTTTTCATCCATACAACATGTCACATATTACAAATTACCGGGGTGTCACTAGCTTCTCAATCTGAAAGGTCATTTTGATACTATTGACTAATTTTATAGGCAAAATATGCAAGGTTTTAAGAGAAAATAACCCTTCATACCAAAATCTTGAGGGTCAAAATGTGGCTTTTTGGAAATTAAAAGGGTCGAAACCCCTACCCCGAGTCAAAGGGAACCCCTGAATTGACAAGAGACAAGGCTGCACACAAGCTCTGGCTTCAGATCATATCATACCAACATAATGTTGTCCTCTGCATGAGGCTATATTGGCATATATTTGATTTATCAGCTTTTGTTTGCGGGCAGTAATATGTTTGTATCGAACAAATGGTTTAACAATTAGAGAATAAAACTCAACTATGACATACTTGGCGTATAATGTTCACAAAATAATACTGGAACATTCTAGAAAATAATTTTACATCAAACATTGTTGATATAAATTTATAAGCACAAGTATGTGCTAGTTTAGCACTTAATGGCTGAACGTTAAGCAAGTGCTTCTGCACAATTAACAAATAACAATATACAATCACTATTAACAATAATATATGGTTAACATGTACATGATCTATAAATAGAACAATATGACAGACGACAGTCTACAACAAGAACGTTTTCCTAAAAATAAGAATTAAAGGAATGGGTCTACCAGTACAATACATTCTCTTAAAAGAGCTTATACTAAATATAGCACAACAGATTAGAACAGGTACCAGTCTTAAAATATTAAGGCATCTGATTGGTTGTTCAATAATCATCCAATGACAAGGCTTCTTTTTGAGACTGGTCCTTAAAAACTTGAAATCATGGGTGTTGGTATCCATTGTCCTACTTATGTATAAATCATTATACTTGAGCATTAATTAACACTGCAATCCAAGAATAAAAATAAGGCCACAAAAAGTTTTTGCCATCCAAGAATAAAAATAAGGCTACAAAAATATTATTTTATTTTTATTTTATAGCAAGTGTGGGTGTCATTGTTACTAGTAGTTTATTCTCTTCATCAAGGACCTAATTTTATAAATGTCTGCAAAAAGAATTTACTGAAAACCGATAGACGAAAGCTTAAAGAAGTCAATGGGTATAAATCATGTAACCACAATATAAATTATATAAATACACTATGTTAGAGATTACAAATTTATAAATGCAGAGATTAAATATTGAATAAATAACCTACATTTGTATTTTTGTACTAGTGCTTTTAACGCTATGGTAAATCAATATTTTACGCATAGTAAATCCAATGCATTGCTGAATTTGAACTCATTTTATCTTATTCCTTTCTCTGAATTACAAATGACCATATTTGAACGATAAATATAGTTCGCCAGAGATAACACTAGCCTTTGTTTACAAATTAAAATTAAATGCATTTTCGATGTTCATTTTTGTTCAATCTTGTGTGTATTTACTTTTAATGATATAACCTTTAAATCTACACTGATAACGAGCGGTCAGTCGACCGTGCAGTGTTTACATTATGTTTGTTTTGTTTATTGATAAGGCTAGAGTTATCTCCGGCAAACTATATGTGATATTAAATTGCAAAGTTATCATTTAAAAACAAAGCAAGCTATGGCATTGGTTTTAAGTCACAAAATAAAACATTTTCCTATTTGTGTTAAAAAAATTCAAAATACCTAGCATTGACTGTACATTATTACCGGTACACAAAAATATTTGATGTGAAAGGTACAAAATGTAGGACAAATGATTAAGAATTAAATCTGCATACGGTAATAATGATGAATGAAACAGAACATGTGCAACAGAATTTGAGCCATTTATCCAACTTTTACTTTACTAACATGGCAATATAGCTAATCTTAGCAGGTATTAATCTGCTGAATCTACTGCAAACAACATGATGACCCAGATGACTGGCCACCTGACTTTGCTAGGCCCTTATCTCCAAAAGAGACCCCTTTATGGCGCCGATACCTTCTTGAGGCCCCTACAAGTGGCTGGCCTAAAAGAAAGCCAACGGGATTAAGAAGACCAAGTTGGTCTATCATGGCATTGGAGGAATTGTATTCCATTAAAGCCTCAGTATCATCAATGTCAGTGGAAGGCTTGTTTAGATCAATCAGGTCATCGGCTGGAAGATTCAGCATGTACAGCCATTGTTGCTTGATATCATCCACACTTATTGAACCGTCCACAATCTGAGATCGGAACACTGATAATGGTTTTATGACACATCTCGATTGGTCATCCCTAACATGTCCACAATACACACATATAAATCTACTCTCCGAGCAGCGCTCACAATTGGCACAATGCCAAAAGTGCAATGTTCGACATACTCGGCATGCACTGCAATGATGGTCATACCCAACCTGGCTTATCTCCTTAACGCAGAAGGAAAAGTAAACTATATCACTGCACTTGTTGGACAGAAGTTCGCCTACAGTCAGTTGATCTATATCACCATCTGGAACTTTTTCAAGGTCAAAGTCATTTTCATAGAATCCATGATGTCTAGGCAGAATTTTTTGTTGTAAAATGCTATTCAGTTCATTAGCACTATCACATGAATAGTTGACATAGTCTGATAAACAGGTACATGCCTGTTCGTTAAAATGTATACCTAGACTAACATCTATGTTTCCCTCTTCTTTAACATCCAAACTACTATTTGACTGAGTATCAGTTGAGTCATTAATATTATTAGTTTTCAATACTTCTAGAATTTCCTTCCGCAGTTTTATCACATTGCTCCCTAACTTTCTAACGCACTTCTTGTGTTTGTGAGATCTATGTATGACTATTTTTTTATCTTCACCATTTTCCTTATTAATATCATCAGTAGTGAAGCCATTACTAGGCACAGTTTCAAGTGGTTTGCCTATTCCGATCTCATATACTTTTTTCAATTCAGGACTATTGGCAAGCAAAAGGGCCACAACTTCATTTAATTCAGTAACAAGTCCTCCTATGCATATAATCTGATTTGAACTTTCAGATGCCTCCGTAATAAAGCTCTTCCTTTCCCGCCATTTGTTTTTATCTGAAGCACTTGTATGAAGCCATCTTTGAAAGTATTGTGGCTTTTCAGACACTTCTATAACTAGGCAGCCTTCATTTTGTTCATCATATGGCATATATAAATACAGCTGAACAACTTTTTTCAAATTAATATCACATCGAAGTTGTCTAGAAACTTCAAACAACTCCATATTTTCTAGAATGTCCTTCGCTAAATCTTTGGAAAGTTTAGCTTGCTGTAGATTTGTTATCCCTTCCATAGAGAACTGTGGTTGGAACTGAAATATACTAACAGTCAATACATCTTGTATAGGATTCACAGCCATGACAAACTGTCCCTCCCAATTGGCTGATATTGAATGATCGCCAACTTTGAAGACCCAGAAGATACTATGAGGTAGATTCTCTTCTACCTGACCAACACTAGCCATCTTCCTTTCTATATTGCACTCATCACTTTCATCAACTGCAGCAGCATTACTTGAACCCATGTTCTTCAGAGCCATATTGAAACTGGCCAATAACTTGGTGGCACCCATCAGATAGCTGGATGGAAATGGACCGGATCTTACATCCTTCGTATCTATAGATTGCACAAGGTTTGCAGTTGCAAGAACTTTACTTCTAAATGCATTTTCTTTTCTTTTGGTTCTAGGAAAGGATAAGCAAAATGATTCAAACTGCACTGTAGTACGTAGATTATCCATTAGTTTCGTGACTAGCGAGTTCCTCTCGGCTGTATCTAACACATTAGCTATTGGAGATCTGCTCGCTGAATCCTCCTTTTTATTTGCTTTATTGTCAGACATTAGTATTGATGCAACCGTTTTTGAATGACCACCTAAATCATTGGACTTTTTCCTTCTAGATTTAACACTTCTGTTACCAGCATTCTCACCTTTCCGTTTTCTACCATTATTTTCTATCTCCACATTTGAGTATAACCTTGATTTGTATAAGTTTTCTTGGTTCCAGTCTAGTCCCAGAATGCTTTGCGTGATCTTCTTAGACTGGTTGTGTATATCAACATTGGATGGTAAGGGTGAAGGCATTTCTGTTCCACTGTACACGTGACCTTGAGATGGATTGTATGAAGGAAGGGATTGTGGAGCATTGAACATTCCGTAGTTACCGGCGACATTTGGAGGGTTTACTTCATGGTAACTATTTGTACTTTGTATGGTATTGTAATAATTCCAATCCCCGATACATGTAGGTGAATATGTTGTTTCCGGTGAGTGATTATTTGTAGACATTCCTATATGTTCATTGTAGTCTGGTTTTTCTTGTTTGATTGTCATCATGGTATCGGAGTTACCAAGCATTTCAATATATCCTCCTAAACCGCTACTTCCAGTGTTGGTTTTATACATATCAGGGTTTGTTGTATATGTGGTTTCTGCTCCCTGGTCATAGAGATTACTGGGGTTACTTATATTATCCAGATTGGTGAAGTATGTCTGAGAATGCATCTGGGGAGGGGGACGTTTCATCTCGTCATACATCGCCACCTGGTCATTGAACCGGTGAGGATCAACCTGAATATATGTGTTATTCTGCAGATTGCCATCAGGCTGGTACCCGGCGGACAGGTTATCTGTAAACATCGCTAGTTCATTCACACTTGGATTGCTTAAACCAATACCAATAGGTTGGGGTACCAGCTCGGCCAGTTTGTGTGCTCCACCATTGATGTTGTACATATGCAGACCTCCTGGATCCCGTAGTGGAGGGGAGCCACCTTCAGCCATCTGAAACAATATAAAATTACAATATATAAATCTGAAACAATACAAAAATAACAATATATAATCTGAAACAATACAAAATAATAATATATAATCTGAAACAATACAAAACAAGAGCCACGTTCACATGGCCATCCCCGCCGTAAAAAAATGTTTGTTCTTTACGGGTGTTTAATCGAAAGGAGATAATTTCAAAACTGGGCCATATAGAGTTATGGTTCTTGGTCACGGCACTTCTCCTAGTTGCCACCTATTCACATACCAAGTTTCAAGTCAATACCTCAAATAGTTTTATAGAGTTATGCTCTGGACAAAAAACTATTATAAAATTAATCAAAAGGCAATAATATCAAAACTGGGCCATATAGAGTTATGGTTCTTGGTCACTGCACTTCTCCTAGTTGCCATCTATTCATAAATCAAGTTTAAAGTTAATACCTCAAATAGTTTTAGAGTTATGCTCTGGATAAAAAACTTTGAGGTAAATATGCATCTTTCGGTCTTTTTAACTCTTTTGGCATCTTTGGTTTAACTGAACAAAGTACTGGAAAATATTTGCTTGAAAACAGTTTGTGGCTTAATAGGTTTATTTTAGTTAAAATTTACTGCACAATTTTTTTATCACGACACTTATAATGTTATTTCCAATATTTGATTTAGAAGTTTTTAACAGGCAATATTGACAGATTATCTCCCTTTGATTTTATATGAAATGCTAACATTACCTCCCTTGAGATAGATCTTGTTAACATTAGTAAGGGAAGTGTAATACAGAGAAACTGAAGACAAAACAATGGTTTGAAATATATTAACAATAGGCTTTCAGTTTCAGTTTATAATAACTACTGGTACTTTTATCTTCAACTTATTTTGAACTATCTATCACTAAATTGTACCTAGGTCAGTATGTGAGTGATACAGTCAGGTCTAGATACAACAATACTGTTTGTTGTGATGCAATCAGGTCTATATACAACAATACTGTTTGTTGTGATACAGTCAGGTCTGGATACAACAATACTGTTTGTTGTGATACAGTCAGGTCCAGATACATCAATACTGTTTGTTGTGATGCTGTCAGGTCTAGATACATCAATACTGTTTGTTGTGATATAGTCAGCTCTAGATACAACAATACTGTTTGTTGTGATACAGTCAGGTCTAGATACAACAATAATGTTTGTTGTGATACATTAAGGTCTAGATACATCAATACTGTTTGTTGTGATGCAGTCAGGTCTAGATACAACAATACTGTTTGTTGTGATGCAGTTAGGACTAGATACAACGATACTGTTTGTTGTGATACAGTCAGGTCTAGATACATCAATACTGTTTGTTGTGATGCAATCAGGTCTAGATACAACAATACTGTTTGTTGTGATGCAGTCAGGACTAGATACAACAATACTGTTTGTTTCCAAGCAAAGTAACATTGTAACAAATAAGTCAGAATGCTGAATAGATACAAAAGCTTAAAAGTGTAGTAAAACATGTCCCCATGAACACGATGTCAGTATATGACAGGGGCGGAGCCAGACTGGAATTGATGCTTTGCACACAAGCCTTGAGGTATACCTGAAGGGAATAAATTAATCAACTAAGCTAGATGTTGTATTGTAAAGTTAAAGATTTGACACTGAAAAAACAGACAAGAGGGCCCAAAGGGCCCTAGGTCGCTCACCTGTCGAACTTGACCTAGATTTTGTTGAGATGGTCATTGTGACCAAGTTTTATACAGATTAGGCCAATATTGTGACCTCTAGTGACTACACAAGGTTTTTATATGATTGACCTAATGACCTACTTTTTTACCCCAGATGACCCAATATCGAATTTGACCTAGATTTTGTTGAGATGATCATTGTGACTAAGTTTCTTAAAGATCAAGCCAAAACTGTGACCTCTAGTGACTACACAAGGTTTTTCTATTATTTGACCTTGTGACCTAGTTTTTTACCCCGGATCACCCAATATCAAACTTGATCTAGATTTTGTTGAGATGATCATTGTGACCGAGTTTCATAAAGATTAGACCAAAATTGTGACCTCTAGTGACTATGCAAGGTTTTTCTATGATTTGACAATGTGACCTAGTTTTTGACCCAAGATCACCCAATATCTCACTTGACCTAGATTTTGTTGTTATGATCATTGTAAACAAGTTTCGTAACGATCAGGTCAAAACTGTGACCTCTAGTGACTATGCAAGGTTTTTCTATGATTTGACCTTGTGACCTAGTTTTTGACCCCAGATGACCCAATATCAAACTTGACCTACATTTTGTTGTGTTGATCATTGTGACCAAGTTTCATAAAGATTATGCTAAAACTGTGACCTCTAGTGACTACACAAGGTTTTTCTATGATTTGACCTTGTGACCTAGTTTTTGACCCCGGATGACCCAATATCAAACTTGACCTAGATTTTGTTGAGATGATCATTGTGATTAAGTTTCATAAAGATTATGCCAAAATTGTGACCTCTAGTGCCTACACAAGGTTTTTCTATGATTTGACCTTGTGACCTAGTTTTTGACCCCGGATGACCCAATATCGAACTTGACCTAGATTTTGTTGAGATGATCATTGTGACCAAGTTTCATAAAGATTAAATCAAAATTTTGACCTCAAGTGACTACACAAAGTTTTTCTATGATTTGACCTTGTGACCTAGTTTTTGACCCCGGATGACCCAATATCGAACTTGACCTAGATTTTGTTAGGATGATCATTGTGACCAAGTTTCATAAATATTAAGTCAAAATTGTGACCTCTAGTGACTACACAAGGTTTTTATATAATTTGACCTAGTGACCTAGTTTTTGACCCCAGATGACCCAATATCGAACTTGGCCTAGATTTTGTTGAGATGATCATTGTGACCAAGTTTCATAAGGATTAGGCTAAAATTGTGACCTCTAGTGTCTACACAAGCCAATTGTTGACGGACGGACGGACGGACGGACGGACGACGGACGGACGACGGACGAAGAGTGATCACAAAAGCTCACTCTGTCACTTTGTGACAGGTGAGCTAAAAACGCACAATTCGCTAAAATGGCTGTCACAGAGCAATTGTATATAGAAAAATAGCAAATTATTGATAAACTTATGTTTTCTGACAATGTCAGTATCTACACTTAAGAACAATAATTTTTCAGGTACAATCATGTTTGACATATTTTTTTCGACTATGTATGGTCACAAAATAGCAAAAATACCCTGTCACAATCTACAGTGCTCTATTGTGTCTTGTTTTATTACACTGATACATATTCTTGTTTAATCTTTTTGGAATGGTTTTGAATAGACATAAGGTTGAAATTGGATTTTATAATGATGCTGACATCTTAAGGAATCAAAACAAACAAAAATTTCGCGATTTTGGCATGTCACAGAATTCTATGTGAATTACGTTACAGTTTTTGAGTGAATGAATTATAGCACATGCATGAACTTACGACAAAACTATCAGTCCCAGAAAACATAGAGTATGTGTAAAAATAAAAACATACGCGTCTATTTAACAAAAGCTGAGATTAAAACTCAAAAATATTGCATAAAGTTAGAATTGTCAAAATTGACATTTTAATGTGAACTACGTTACAATGTGTTCCACTATTATAGAATAAAAGCAGGAACGTGTTTTAGTGTGAATGTGATTATACCAATGTAGTATCTATAATGAAGTTGTTAAAACTTGATTATGTCCGATTCACATAAAATTGTACCACTTATAACAAGGATTCGTGAAATACGTGACTGTGAACTACGTGACTGCACGTATCTAAAAAAGTTAAATTGTTCATGCATAGGACTTATTGCTCAATCGAAATTGTATCAGTGCACCCGTACTGTACGGTGGGAGTATTGTAAAGCAGAAATGGTGAGTCTTAGGCATTTTCGTTCAACACTGTATTTATTATGTATTTAAAGGTAGTACTTAACACGGTGTTCATATAATGCATCGTAAAATTAGTTTGCGTATTGTTGCAACTATTTGTTTTATAATATTATGTACGGTTAAAGGTGTTTCTGTAGTTCCCAATCGATTTTTCACTAAAACAAATGTATCATTCAGCACAAAAGTAATATGGATATGGTAACATAGTTCACAAAATTGTAACGTAGTTCAAATTATAATAAATGCCTATTTTTCTAATGTTTACCAAATATAAATTCCTAGCAGAAGCGTACATAGATAGGGAGGAGGCTGATAAATGATATGAATACTTTAAGAAGGATGCACAGGGAGTAAAGGAATGCGTGGGTGACAAAACGTTGTACGCGTCACGTGAACTACGTTACCCATATACAGTAACATACTGAGTGAACTATTGATGTCAACAAGAGTTGAATATACATGCGATACAGGACTGTCTATTAGATATATACGTGATACTCCTTTGAAACCATTTTTATTGTTAATTTAGTTATCGTTTTAATAATAATGTTCAACATGCTTTCATGTTTACATGATTTACTTAAGTTGATTTCTGTATTTCAATCAGTGATCAATAAAACGATATTGATTTCTGTGAAAATCATCGTAGAGTGAGATGTTCATTTCAATTGCAAGTGACAGTCTTAATATACTTTCATATGTACAAGTATAATAAAAGGATATAAAATTATGGCGCTGATAAACGCATACAGTTTAAGCATTCAAACAGAAATATAGCCCTCATATCGAAAGGCATAATCGAAGACTGAAAAGGAGTCTGTGTTTGAGCGAATATAAAAGTTATGTAACTAGCAGTTCGTGGTAAAACTAACGGTGACTTGCACTTACAATTTAGTAAAACAGAATCATTTAACTAGTAAATAAAGTTTTGTAAGGGTGAAGATGCACAATATATATGCGTGTCTCAATTTAATGTGAACTACGTTACCATGACAATAAGTGTTATATCTTCACTATCAACACTTAAAAGTTTTTTATGTTTTCAATATTGTTTGGTAATATGATTCTGCATTGTTGATTGTTAATGTTTAAACAAATTTGTATCATCTATACAAGTATATTTGTTTATCTTAGAGATTTAAATCTTATAATAGATGGATTTTATTGCCGTAGCTAATACATACGTATAAATAGTAGACAATTCAAAAATGTTTTAATCTATGTTATCTGGGCTTTTTAATTAACTAACAATTGGTTAAAATACTGTTTTGATGATTAAAAAATCAATCGCAACATATGTTTCGTCTATCAAACATGTTGTTGATCAGACTGAAGATATGTGGTGAGCTACGTTACCAACCAGTGGCTTTAGACTTCATAGGAGTGTGGATTCTCCATTTAACATGACTACCCACAAGACTGCACTAACGTAAGCACTTAATATGTCAGTATTGTAAAGGCAATTAAATTAATGTAAGATTCTCTATCTAGTTTACCTATTAAAATGAAAATATATATTTATATAAACACAAAACAATTGTAAAAATTGTTTAAGTGTCGAGTATTTAAAGATTTATTGTACAAATAGTGTATCCTGATGACAAACTTTAACATTTGAATAAGTTTTATTATTCTGTTTAATAGAGTTGGACAAACTATCAATAGTTAATTGAATTTTTTTTTTTTATAATTAAAAATCGAATAGTCAATTTAAGCATCACGTATTTCACAGGTGGAAATTAGTGGGTATTTATTTCATAGGAATCAAACATGTTTCGAGATTCTGGAATTATTTTGGTTGTTGAATTCATTGTCCAAAAGATTCAAACTTTCAGAATATGCAAAAGAAAATAAAGATTTTAGCAAAAAATATCGTGGACAAATTAGAGCACTGAATTGTGCGTTTTTCTGGTTATTCAGTGTTGAATGACACAACAGGGTCCTTATTTGTGGTATCTTGTTGAGGTAGGTTAAGGAGGGGTTTCCCCACACGTTAAAGATTTTTCAAATGAAAATGGTGCAATTTCATGCTGAGAATTGGATGTTAAAAAATCTGATTTAAAGGATGAACACATTAAGCTTTCGAATTTAATGCCATTTTTGGCCCTATTTATTATTTTTGCTTTTCAAATTAATATTATGCATGTGTGTACACTCCTATTGCTGGCTACACCACTTATGTAGATGTCACTATATTGGATTTTGTTGAATTTTACGTGGTCATACAGATGCTGGTCGAGACTAATTGCAATGCAATACTGATAGGTTACTGTATTGTATTGCAATTAGTCTCGACCAGCATCTACTGTATTTGACAACGTAAAATTCTTGTTTGGTGAAACAATGTTCACCAATACACTTCTGATTAATAATATTGATAATACTTAATAATAACTTGATTCTGAATAATGAACAGACAACACAATCATTAAATACCAAAATATCAATTAATTATTTATGACAATTTACTGTTTAAAAACTATTATATACAAGGGCAGTTGAGGGGGGGGGCAAACAATGGCATACGCCGCCCCCCCCACCCCCCCTAAAATTGCACAAGTATGGGGGATTTGTCTTTTATTCTAGGTAAAAAGCTACAAATAACTTCTGATACAGGAGCCATGATGTTCGTGTTAGAGAGAAATTTCATATTTTACACACACCCCCCCCCCCCCCCCTAACACCATAACAATTATAATAATAAATATTAAGACAAATTTATATAATGAACATATAGTTGATTGATTCAAAGTTATCTGTTAAAACCGCTTAAACGACTAAATCCTAACATCATTTATACATTTAAATGTTCACAAATTTAACTACCCCATTGGCATAAAT